>CM067841.1:542688294-543938294 GCA_034509565.1 Triticum monococcum
GACGGTGACTTTGTGGGCGATATGATATGCAAGGAGAAAAATCATTCATGAAGGTATTAATCAGAGCCCCTATGAAACTCACACATTTGTTACAAACTTCATCTCTGAGCTGGATCAAATTTTGGTAATACCTGAGCCCACAACAAGAGCTGGTTCTACACGCAATAATATGCAACGACACTGGATCCCGCCTGATGAGGGACTAGTGAAGATAAATATGAACGCCGGAGTTTCAGTGCAAAACAATGCAAGAACCGCAGCAGTCATCTGTCGTGATCGAGATGGTTCCTATCTTGGGTCGTCAATGTTAGTTATCCAGGGCATATCGGATCCAGCTAGTTTGGAAGCTTTAGCTTGTCGAGAAGCTCTTTCACTGGCGCAAGACTTGGGTTTACAACATCTCCAAATTGCATCAGATTGTAAACAGGTTGTGAACCATATTCGCCAGGGCGTGGGAGGAAGCTATGGAAGTGTTATTAGAGAGATCCTAGAAACTGCGAGAAATTTTACTTCTTGTAATTTTGTTTTCGAACCTCGAGCTTCAAATACTGAAGCTCATAGGTTAGCTAGGTCAGGTACCTCTCTATCTTACGGGCGCCATATTTGGTTGGGCACGTAGAGTGACCCAATCGCTTTTCGTGTAAACATCGGTATTGATCAATAAAGACCTAGTTTTCTTCCTAAAAAAAAGCTATCCCGAGAGGATAAGTGCGATGCACCGTGGCGGGGTGGGGCCCACACACAACGTGGCAAGCAAACAGGGGGCGAAAATCGCGCTTTGATGGGACGTTGCACGCGCGACCGGTCGCCCAGAATGAATCATTTTCCTTTTCAAAATTTCAACAACAAGAAAGTTGAGGCAAAGTTTCAACAAGTTGCCCTAGTATTTTGCATGTGTAAAATGGGTTGGTCCTATTTCCACTCGCAAGAAAAAGGGGTTCGTCCTATTTTGAGAAAAAAAATCTCTGGCGAAACCTCCCCATACCGGTCCAAATTCACCACCGAATCTCGAGTCAACCGCGACCAGAGCACCTGCGCGCGAGCGGGTGCGCGGCCGCCCAAGCCTGCCACCTCCACGCCCCGTTCCGACCTGCGAAACTTCCAATTCCTCCTCCTCCTCGGCCCCTCCGCGCCCGCTCGCGCATCGACGGAAGCGCCCGAGCTCCGCAGGCCACAGAGATCTCGACCGACGCGCGGCCCCCAGATCCCGACGCCCCCGGATCCCCCGCCGCGGCCGATGCGATCCGCTCCGGCCCCGCGCCGCCGGACTCGACAGCGGACCGGCTGACTCCGCCCCCGCGCCGCGCCGGAATTTCGCCCGCCCGAATTTCGATGGGATCCTTCCGACTCGCCGCGCTCGCGGCGCTCCTCCTGGCCTTCGCCCTGCTCCCGGACCCCGCGGCGGCTAGGGTTTTGCAGGGCAAGAAGCCCGGCTCCGGCGAGGTGAGGATTGCTGATTGCACTTGTCTAAGTTAGCTAGCGTAGGGGAATATGGACAAGCTTTGATTTAGTGGCTGTCTTGATCTCTTCTCCAGGGCGCGCCTGTACCTAACGTGGCTACAAGTGGATCTGAGAAGGGCGCCGCCTCGAAAGAACCGGGGCAACCATCGACTCCGGCGGGGAATCCTGAGACTGGTAAACAGCACCAGAAAACGCCGCCGGCGGAAACAACGCCAACACCGCCACCGCCAGAAACAACGCAAACACCACCACCGCCGGAAAAGACTCAAACACCAAAGGATTCTCCACCGCCACCATCAGGTGTGCCGGAGAGTAAGGGGCAGAAAGGGAGTGAAGCGGAGATCTCTGCACAGCCGGTGCCAGCGAAGAATGGGCGCAACGAGAGCCCCCCTCCCGGAAGCCCTGAATCAACTGGAGGAGGTTCAGGAAACAAGAAGCCCGCAACTGAAACCAAAGAGGTGGCTGAGGAGTGTAAGGATCCAGTAGACACATGTTCAATTGAAGGATTGTCTGCTTGCCTTCAGGTGTCTAAGACAGGTAACATTACTAGTCATGTCGAATCTTGAAGCTTCAGGTCACTGACTTTCTTATTCCTAAATATATGTCCATGATGTAGTTGTTTCCGGTTCCAATCTCCATGTCACCTAGTGTGATGAATGATGATGCATAAAGGTTTCTTGTAACTTGGACATTGATGCTTCAGTCATTCTTATGAGCGTTGGCTTGAGCTGTAGCTAGTGCTTAAGATTAACCCTGGACATTGGCCTTCAAGTGCAAAGACAGCGGGAGCCTCTGCAAATCAAATTTTACTGAGAACATAGAAAGTTTTGATACTCATTCCATTTGCTTTTATTTAGAACAGATAACTACTTTGACACCGCAGTCTATGGAATCTATATACAGCGCAAGTAATACTGATGTATCTTTTGGTATTGTACAATTTTTATCTTCTTAATGCATTGTCCACGTGGAATCTTAAGTGGCATGGCCTTCCTTGTTATGATTCGGTAACTATGGTCCATTTGGAAATATAGTGAGATGGTGAAGTACTGATGCGGTATATTGTGCGTGAAGGAGCTTTTTTTTTTGCTGCATAAAAGATCAGAGGGCTTTGTTTAATACTCCCTCCATTTCTAAATATAAGTCTTTTTAGAGATTTCAATACAAACTACATACGGATGTATATAGACATATTTTAGAGTGCACATTCACTCATTTTGCTCCGTATGTAGTCCCTTGTTGGAATATCTAAAAATACTTATATTTAGGAACGGAGGGAGTGCTAAGTAACTATGTACATCAGCTAGCGGCTTAGTGTTTTTAGTGGACGTCAGAGCATACTGGTTACCTTTTAGTGAATTCAATATTTATGTACAGCTTAAGAATCTCCAGAGAATAACATCTGGTACTTTGACAAACAATTTGGTTTGTGTGTGGTAGCATTCCTCCTAGCTTCATAGTATGGTCTATCTAGCTTGGCTTTTACTCCCTCGGTCCCAAAATAAGTGACACTTATTTTGGGACGGAGGGAGTACTTTAATGAATCTGAAGAAGCGTTATGTTTGTTTTCTCTCACAGTTATAAATTGGTTTATATCATACTATTGACGATCTATTATGACCTTCAATGCCATGAGCCTTGAGAAAGCTTCATGTTTATTTCTTCTCGCAGCTTCAAGTGGACAATTTTTTATAGTCCAGAATACAGGGCAGAATACCGTAACTGTTGATGTCAAAACAACATCAGATATAAGTATAGCCCATACGTTGCCACCTCTCAGCAAGGGTGAATCTAAAAGGGTATGCAACTTTCATTTGTTTAACAAGCAGTATGTGTTATCTTCTTGGTGCACTGGTGGTTCAGTCAATTTAACTGTTATTCTTTATTTGTATGGCCTTTCTAAACTTATTATCAATCCATATTGCCAGGTTAACATAAGCTCTAGCAGTCCAAATGGTGGAGAGGTTACCCTAAATGTTGGGACTGGGCATTGTGTCTTGCGCATCAGGCAGCCAGTTTATGATTGGCAACAACAATTTCAGCAGCTTACATCTTATGCAACGACTGTGAAGCCAATCTATGGAGCCTATTTTGGTGTTTTCACGCTTGTCTTGGTTGGGGCCGTGTTTGCTTGTTGCAAGTTTGCAGGGACAAAGCGCGATGGTGGGGTCCCATATCAGCAGCTTGAGATGGGATCTCAGGCTCAGGCTCAGGCTCCTGACTCATCAGGTGCAAACAACACTACAAGCACAGGAGATGGCTGGGAAGATGGATGGGATGATGACTGGGATGATGAGGAAGCACCTGCAAAACCTTCAGAAAGAGGACCTGCTGGAAGCATCTCAGCAAATGGCCTTTCTCTGAGATCTCCAACCAATAGATCTCCAACCGATAGCAAGGACGGATGGGATGTAGATTGGGATGACTAAGCTACAACATAATGTTGAAGGACCTGTCCTTTCTTGTGAAACGGGAGAAGATAAGTTCATCTGAATGGCTCGCAGCAAATACAGTATCCAACCTTAACCTGAAACTCGATGGATCCATGCTTGACAAGGTGACCCTTATCCTGGAATATCAAAGGCTTGCTTGTATTACGGTTTGTACAATAGTGTTCCACTAGTAATTTTGTTTACGAGCTGATCCACGAACTAGTGGTACAAATTGCGCTGTTTTGGCTGTAATACCATAGCTCTAGTTACATGACCAAACACACCCTCGCTATTCTTTCGGAGAGTATATCATTCTTTTTTCCCCATAGCAGTTTTCGTGTTGAATGCTTCTATCCTGAGTCCTGAATTCTAAGCCACAACGTGTTATGTGTTCTATTACTCACTGATTCTGTGCAGTGTAGTGTGTACGTTGGGGCAGCAAAGTTGAAACCCTTAATGGCTGCCATGAATGTTCTTCACACATGCTTGATAGACCTTTGTGATGAAAATAGTTTCAAGAGGGAGGTGTGCAGAAGCAGTGGTTAGTGCCGACTGGCGAGTCACCATCTCCGTAGGGCATGTTCCCTTCCTCATGCATCTCAGCATCTGTGCTTCACTTGTATTCATTTGATGTTATTTTGACTAGCTGTGAATCGCCATGTTCGCTTCCTCATGCATCTGTGCTTCACTTGTACTAATTTCATGTTATTTTGACTAGCTGTGAATCAGATCTATTATAAGGACCGGTGTTGGCCCTTCTCTTAGTTAGCTGAAGTAGTTCTTTGATGATTTTGGGTCTTTTTTTCAATAAAATTAGCCAGTACTTTCTAAATTTAAACCACATCTGACCACTTCCTATCGGCGCCACACATCATGGCACCGGGTATGACCATCTCTATTCTCGACTCCATCGTCCATGGACCATGGTGTCGACCCTGGCTTTAGCGTTGCACCGTCCCGCTTAGGTGCAAATCCTCAGCGTAGTCGTGTGTGGTGCTGACGGGGAAGGGCCGGCATGATCTGAGTTTCAAAACTATGTGCCAGTTGAGGAACTTGACACTGCCATTTAAAAAAAAATCACAAAAAACCAGAAGTCATTGACATGTGCGCAGCTGTGCACGACCTTAGGTTTCCTTGTGAGTTGCCATGGCGCTCAGCTTTGCGCTGAGTGCTCTTTGCTACTTTGATATTTGGCCGGCTATCACTAGTGCCTCCTCGGCAACCCAGCGAGGATCGGCTCTCCGGTGCTCAATTTTCACCAGCATTGACTGGCACTCAGCCACAGAATGACAGAAGTGCCATGCCATGAGAGGGGGATACAGCTTCCAAAGTGCATGCGGAAGTGCAGAGATGGCACTCGGCGTCGGCAGGCCCTGGAAGCGTACGGCACACCTCGAATCAGGCCGACGGCCCTCTTGTTCTGAATGGGCCACCAGGGAGAAAAGCAACCCACCGAAACCAACGACTAATCTATACCCTATATAATGTGCGAATACTTTTGCCAATCCGACAGTACAGAGATGGCAAATCCGAACACTACTGGCCGTTGGATATTATCTACATTGCACCAGATTTTGCCACATGTACAATCTAGAAGACTTCATAGTTGAACTTGAGCATAATGCACAAACCTCAAAACACAAGCGCTTTTTCTTTGTTCTTTCATATCTTAATTGCCTAAACCTTTTTTTCTAAATGAATTGTCACTTTTTATTTTTACTTTATGCTTTACAATGCACAATTCCATAAATTTTAAAATATATTTTTTATAAAATTAATTAATTTTGAATGAAATGAACTATAAAAATTAAATGAACATCTACATCATGCATATATGACTTAAAGCTTACATGCTATATAGTGTGGTATTTATTCATAATTTGATTACCAAATCTTATGCGTGCAATGCTCGTGTACCTTACTAGTAGAAAAAGAAAACCATGAAAACCCCCGCCCATCCCCGTGTTTCTCCGGCGTTCGCTCAGGCCCCGGCCGGCATCGCGAATGGTCTCGAACATGTTGTAGGACTGCAGGATCAGTAATTTTGCTCCATTTTCAGCCCCCTGAAAAACGATTGCATTTTTCCTTAGTCTCAACGACTGTGGCGAGCGGATTTCTCCAGCTCACTCTGCAGTCTGCACGATACCATTGCGTTTGTGGAAGCCTGACGCTGTGCAGCCTGTGCTTTGGAGGTATCCGGACTACACATGCCAAGAGTTTGAGCTGCCCACTTGCAGATTGACTGCCTGTACTTCTTTCAGTTTTATCACTCCGGCAAAATGTTACTTCAGTCCCAAATTACTTATTTTAGATTTGTCTTAATACGAATGTATCTAATATTAAAACATGTCTAGATATATTTATGTCTAAATACTCAATGTACTACTCCTTCCCTTCAATAATAGTAGCGTCAAAACGCTCTTATATTATAATACGACGGAGGGAATAATTCACAAGGCTGGAGTTGACCCCTCCTCCTCACCTACTGCTGTTTTATTTATCATATACTTCTTCCGTTCCTAAATACTTGTCTTTCTAGTCATTTCAACAAGTGACTACATACAAAGCAAAATGAGTGAATGTACACTCTAAAATATGTCTACATATATCCGTATGTAGTAGTTATTTGAAATGTTTAGAAAGACAAATATTTAGGAACGGAGGGAGTACATTTGTAGGCATCCCCTCATGCAATGCAAGCATTCACACGCTGCATGGTTAAGTTCACGCTTCGATCACATAGTCGTATGCATGCCGTCGCCTCCCCTCATGGGTTGCACGGAGGGTGTTGATGTGAGCCTTACACATAAGCATCGATATATATGCTCCATTGTCTATCTCTCCATCACAATAGAATAATGGCCATGAATTTATTAGTGCTTCCTTCAGTGTCGTGAGGTAAGCATTATTACGTCAGGGCTGTATCAGGGCTTCAGTGGGTTCGTTCCTAATCTCCAGGGACAAATGATCATATTTAACACCCCTAAAATACAATCATGATGTGGCCACAGATACAGATGTGGATTATATATTCTCTGCAAGGAGGGTTTGACCAAAGCTGATATGAACGGCCTTCGGTTCGCTTGATCCCGTCGAAGTTTGAATTTTTGGATGTTCTATGGACACTTCAGAGTTTCATTGCACAAAGATGAGATTTACCTATTTGGTTGCCTCAAATTGGAAGGGGTTTGGTTAAAATTACAATATTTTTGTTAGATCTGTTGCATCCAACGAGTTTTCCCTTCTCTTTCTCTCAAATCTTCCCAATCTTCCCTCCCTTTTATCTTTTGGCCGCCACCACCATCATCGTTGAGCTCCAATGAGCCTCTTCTTCTGTTGCCTTCAATGTCCTTCTTTTGTCTTCGGCAGCTATTGTCACATGTTGATCCATTACCGCGGTAAATATTTGTAGGAGCTTGTCATCATCTACTCTCTCCCGCTCGTTGATCCGCCCATCGATGAATGACCACTAGTCATACTCTCATCTTGTGGTCCTTGGCATTCATGCATCGTCTTCCCACCAATCATCTCTTTAAGCCAAGGTGGCGCGGATTCTTCTCCGGTGGCATGTGGGCAACCCACCCCTGAACCCTAACCACTATGTAGTGGGACCCACCTTCGTCACCACCTCTATGGCAAGCCAATGACGGTGCCTTCTCCTTGACTTTGCCGCCATTGAAATGGAAGGAAGAGACGAAAAGGAGCACGGTAACAACATAATTTCTAAAGCTCTAGAAGTAAAGGTGAATACATTAACCAAAAATATATTTCCTCCGTCCTAAATTACTTATCACAGAAATTGATAAAAATGAATTTATCTAGAACCTAAAATACGTCTAGATACTTCCATTTCCGTGACAAGTAATTCTACATGGAGAGAGTATATGTAACGCACTTGCTTTCATGCGTGCGCTCATCGCTAGTGCAAAAAACGCCATAGTAGAAGAAATCCATATCCCTCACAAAGTAAAGTTGGCCATCTAGCTATATCCATCACACGGAGGAAATTCACCATGCTATTGGTACAAAGCAATGTCATCGAAATCGATGAATCCACTAACGAAATCGAATGAGCTCTCGACGAATTGATCCCACTCCAAGCAGCTGGATAAAGGATCCCATGCTGGGGAAGCACAAGAAACGTCGGGCGACGAGCTTAGCTCTGCCGCCGCCGGGCTCGCTGGCTGCGAGTCCAACGAAGTTGTCTCAACTTTGGTCACCTTTAGTCGTAGGCCGTCTGCTTCTCCTCCCTCCGGCAAGCATAAGGCCTGCGGCGAGCGTGGGATCTCGCTCCGGCCATCACCGTCATCAGAGTTTTGCCAAGGCGAGCCGCTGGTGCTGCTCGCTGTGGCCGACCCGATCCCGAAGTTGATGACGAACGGCTGCATCTGGACGTCCTCTTCCTCCGCGGCGGCGACGGCTCCGTCGCCTTGGCAGCAGGTGTGGTCGCCGAAGTAGGTGATGACGTAGAGGGAGAGGTCGTCGTCCGACTGCTGGACCTGCCTCGTCGCCGGGCAGCCGATGTCGTGCTTGTAGGAGCACCTGAAGTAGAGCCTCGGGTGCTTGCTGTGCGTGATCTCCTTCTGCCCGTACTTCCTCCATATGTGCCCGTCCTCCGCCGTCGATCGCTTCTCGACCCTCGTCGCCGTCGATCCGCTGCTCGCGCGCATCCTGGAAAAACGTAACGAAGCGATCTTGTTAAGTCGTTTGCTCGCCTGAACTGAAATAGTAACGCCGGAGCAAGCAGACACTACTACAGCTAGCTTACCTTCTTTTCGGCCTCGTCTGAGAGGCTGCGCCGTCGGGCTCCGACGACCTGCGCTTCCTGCTGGCGAGCGCGACCGCATGGACGCCGTCGCGACCGTGGAGCGCGGCGAGGGCGCGGTCGCAACAGAGAAGTATCTCCGCGGCGAGCTCCCGGATCCCGCCGTGCTCCTGCGGCGAGCCCCCCTGGAGCAGGGCCTCGAGGACGGCGGCGGACTCCCGGCCCCGCACCACCAGCTCGGACACCACCGAAGCAGCTGGAGTGACGAGTGCCGCCATGTCCTCTAGAATCTAGACTACCACCTCTCCCTTTGCAGCTTAATTTCTTGCTTTTGTCTCTGCGCGCGCCTCTGGATTTGCTGCCTCGATGTAAGGAAGCCTCGATCTAGCTAATTGCTTTGCTCGAGGTGGAAAGACGGCCATTTATACGCGCGGCTGAGCTCTCGGTTGGATCGATCGAGCTCGAAGTGAGAGCAATTGACCGCACGTGCCACGCGCGATCGCTTCGATCATGCGCCGCGTTGCATGGCGCGTCGCTGAGCTAAACTAATGAGAGTCTTTGCAGGGGACCAAGACGAGAGTTCACACTCACCCAGCACATCGATACAAATTGCACGGGAATTTAGGTGCTTACCGTGACTAGATTTAGTAGTACATGTTTTACAAGGAAATTAAGAAAGCACGGGTGCAAATCTTGACCGGTCAATTGAGAACTTCACAAAAGACAAGACGAGCTACGTGCATATCCACGCACCCATCAGCGTCAGGTGGTACGTTTCTTTCGGAATACCTCATTCTGGCCATTTCATGCAACTGAAGGAGCCATAGTTTAAGCTAATTTTGTTGTCTAAAACTTCTGGTTAAGCCAACCATCGTCCGGAACACAAGTTGACCTAGCCCCCCATTAAGCTGTGACACAGTTGGCAGCTCGGCATTGGCAAGAGCTGGTGCAAATTCTCCTTCATTCAGTCCAAAGTAAACTTGAGTATTACTATTTTATTATTATTATTATTATTAAATTTAACACTTGTGGTTTGTATCTTGGTGTGACGTAACAACTTTATTTTATGGAAAAAAAATCTAGCTCTAGATCTCCCAAAAATGTGGTTTTTTTTTTGAATATGGAAAAAAGGGGGCTCCACTGACCTCCCTCTGTATCGAAGGATCAACTTTGAGTTTTTCCTGATGAATGACGCCAACTTGACGGCCTAGCTAGCACGTCAAGACTCAAAGGAGTATCTAATGTGCGCAACGCCGTTGTCTAAAAACGTCTCCGTTACTTCATTTGCGGTGATTTTAAAAGCATCGAATTTGATCTCAATGCAGGCTTGGATGGACCATCAACAACTTGCAGTTGTGAATTCAGCTGGTGCCATAGCTGGCTGGTTAGTGCTCTGTGCACATGACTTATGACTAGATGTTGGTAAGACTACACGGAAAGCACTGTTCGGGCATCATTTTATTTATTTATTGTGGAAGCCATCAATTATGTCATGTCGCGACACAATGCTCAAAACAACGTTTATGCAATCAACATTACCTAAGGATAAGCACGTACTTTAGCTAATCATTGTCCATGCCGACTAGTATGGTTTTTCTATTTTATATTTTTAGGGGAGTTTATTTATATTGTTGCTCCTTGCAAGATGCTCTTCGTGCTAACAGATCCAAGTTAGCTTGCAAATGAATTGTTCTATTGCATTTTTTTTCAAATAAAGTTAATTGCAACCACTTGTGTCTATCAAGTTCTTTGCAAACATTTCTTTGATGCCGCGTGCTCCATATGCATTTGGAGGCTGAGCAGGCGACACACAAACTCAAAGTCGTCCTATCTCAACCTCCATTTTTTATGTTTTCTCAGTCAAACACTTCGATTCCCTTCAAATTTAAACGTTTAGCACATCAAGCAAACATGTACATAGTTCTTTAAAAGTTGCATGAACAAACACAAATCACATGTTCCAACCATTTGCCCCGTCCCCTTCTCCTCTTATGTTCTCGTTGTCCCCTCGTCCTCTGGCGTGTGCATTGTCCCCTCCTTCAAGGTTGCTGAAATGTATGATCACCATTCACACCTTCTCCCAAAATTCGTCCGCCACCAGATCCATTTGGCTCAGATCCAACATGATGAGTTGATTCAGCTCAAAAATTTGTTCACTTGTCGTCCGATCCTCCGGAACTTAAGTTGAACTTACGCGCCTCCTTGTCCATATGAATTTCAAGCATATGCGCCTCGATTTGTTCCTGACGCCGCCTTCTCTGTTGCATAGCATATCATCTTGCCTTCTTCTCTTGGTTCTTCCATTTCTCTGTCTCTAGGTTCTCTTGCTTCCTCTTTTTAGCCAAGTCATTTCTTGTTTGCATCACTCGTCGATATTTTTCTTCATAACCGCCACCTGTCCTTCTTCCTTGAGCTTCTCCTTTCCTCTCTTCCTCCCATCGGGCCGACTATTCTAGACGCATGAGTGGGACTTCTAGACACCTTTACGATTCCTCTCTAGGACCATCGTCATCACTATCATCGTCCATATCCGGAGACGAATTGTTGCACCTCCCAGTTTGTAGACTACCGTCTTCATTTCCCGACTTCCACTTCTTATGGCCTTCCAAAAAATTCCAACAATGTTGGAGGCCAAGCGATTTCCCTTAAAACTTGGCCATTAGTTTGGACCTTTCTTGGGATATGTTATACTAGAACAAACAAATGCTCAAATTAATGAGAATTCTCAAAGTAATGATGCAATCACTAGGAGGAGTGTGCTTCACTTGCTCCAAGCAACCCGACCAACGGTTACAAATCTCTTGAGTCTTACCCTCGGTTCATGAGATATTTGAGGGGAAGATCCATCCTCGATGCGCTTCCAATAATTTGCGCTCGATAGATCTTTCCTGGTGACCGCGTTGAGAGAGATATCTAATGTGCGCGACACAGTTGTCTAAAAACGTGTCCATTACATCATTTGGAGTGATTTTAAAAGCACCAAGTTTTATCTCAATATAATGCAACCTTCGATGGACCACCAACAACTTGCAGTTGTGAATTCAGCTGGTGCCATAGCTGGCTAGCTAGTGTGTGCTGTGTGCACATGACTTATGATTAGATGTTGGTAAGACTACATGGAAAGCACCCGTTCGGGCATCATTTTATTTATTTTGTGTGGAAGCCATTAATTATGTCATGTCGTGACACAATGCTCAAAATACCGTTTATGACATCAACTTTATCTCAGGATAAGCATGTAGATTAGCTTATCATTGTCCATGCTGACTCGTATGGCTGTTCTAGTTTATTTATATTGTTGCTACTTGCAAGATAGTCTTAATTTCCTGTTAACAGATCCAAGTTAGCTTGCAAATGAATTGTCCTAATGCATTTTTTTCAAATTAAGTTAATTGCAACCACTTGTGTTTATCCATTTATTTGCAAACACTTCTTCTATGGAATTATAATATGACCTATTAGACCAACTCTAGCAGAGTTGTCATATCTACAATCACCATAACGCACATGCCGCACGCTCCATATGCATTTGGAGACTGAGCAAGCGAGCACAAACTCAGAGTTGTCCTATCTCAATCTCCATTTTTTTTGGTTTTCTCAGTCAAACACTTCGACTCCCTTCAAATTTAAACATTTAGCACATCAAGCAAACATGTACATAGTTCTTTAAAAGTTGCGTGAACAATCACATTAAACCAACAACATGTACAAATCACATGTTCCAAGCGTTTGCATCGCGTCCTTCTCCTCATATGTTCTTGTTGTCCCCTCCTCCTCCGGCTTGTGCATTATCCCCTCCTTGAAGGTTCCTGATGAAGGAAATATGCCCTAGAGGCAATAATAAAGTTATTATTTATTTCCTTATATCATGATAAATGTTTATTATTCATGCTAGAATTGTATTAACCGGAAACGTAATACATGTGTGAATACATAGACAAGCAGATTGTCACTAGTATGCCTCTACTTGACTAGCTCGTTGATCAAAGATGGTTATGTTTCCTGACCATAGACATGAGTTTTCATTTGATTAACGGGGTCACATCATTAGGAGAATGATGTGATTGACATGACCCATTCCGTTAGCTTAGCACCCGATCATTTAGTATGTTGCTATTGCTTTCTTCATGACTTATACATGTTCCTATGACTATGAGATTATGCAACTCCCGTTTATCGGAGAAACACTTTGTGTGCTACCAAATGTCACAACGTAACTGGGTGATTATAAAGGTGCTCTACAGGTGTCTGCAAAGGAACTTGTTGGGCTGACGTATCTCGAGATTAGGATTTGTCACTCCGATTGTCGGAGAGGTATCTCTGGGCCCTCTCGGTAATGCACATCACTTAAGCCTTGCAAGCATTGCAACTAATGAGTTAGTTGCGTGATAATGTATTACGGAACGAGTAAAGAGACTTGCCGGTAACGAGATTGAACTAGGTATTGAGATACCGACGATCGAATCTCGGGCAAGTAACATACCGATGACAAAGGGAACAACATATGTTGTTGTGCGGTTTGACCGATAAAGGTCTTCGTAGAATATGTGGGAGCCAATATGAGCATCCAGGTTCCACTATTTGTTATTGACCGGAGACGTGTCTCGGTCATGTCTACATAGTTCTCGAACCCGTAGGGTCCGCACGCTTAACGTTACGATGATAGTCATTTTATGAGTTTATATGTTTTGATGTACCGAAGATTGTTCGGAGTCCCGGATGTGATCAAGGACATGACGAGGAGTCTCGAAATGGCCGAGACATGAAGATTGATATATTGGAAGCCTATGTTTGGAAGTTGGAAGTGTTCCGGGTGAAATCGGGATTTTACCGGAGTACCGGGAGGTTACCGGAACCCCCCGGGGGCTTAATGGGCCTACATGGGCCTTAGTGGAAATAGAGGGAAGCAAGGGGGGTGTGGGGCGCGCCCCCCAAGGCCCAAACCGAATTGGTTTAGGGCAAGGAGGGTCGGCCCCCTCTTTCCTTCTTCCCCTCTCTCTTTCCTTCTCCCTAATCCTATTCCAACTAGGAAAGGGGGGAGTCCTACTCCCGGTGGGAGTAGGACTCCTCCTGGCGCGCCCTCTCCCTGGCCGGCCGCACCCCCTTGCTCCTTTATACACGGGGGCAGGGGGGCACCCCATAGACACAACAATTGATCAAGTTGATCTTTTAGCCGTTTGCGGTGCCCTCTCCACCATAGTCCACCTCGATAATGCTGTAGCGGTGCTTAGGCGAAGCCCTGCGTCGGTAGAACATAAACATCGTCACCACGCCGTCGTGCTGACGAAAATCTCCCTCAACACTCGGCTGGATCGGAGTTCGAGGGACGTCATTGGTCTGAACGTGTGCTGAACTCGGAGGTGCCGTACGTTTGGTACTTGATCAGTCGGATCGTGAAGACGTACGACTACATCAACCGCGTTGTGCAAACGCTTCCGCTTTCAGTCTACGAGGGTACATGGACAACACCCTCCCCTCTCGTTGCTATGCATCACCATGATCTTGCGTGTGTGTAGGATTTTTTTTGAAATTACTACATTTCCCAACAGTGGCATCCGAGCCAGGTTTTATGCGTAGATGTCATATGCATGAGTAGAACACAAGTGAGTTCTGGGCGATATAAGTCATACTGCTTACCAGCAAGTCATACTTTGGTTCGGCGGTATTGTTGGATGAAGCGGCCCGGACCGACATTACGCGTACGCTTACGCGAGACTGGTTCTACCGACGTGCTTTGCACGCAGGTGGCTGGCGGGTGTGAGTTTCTCCAACTTTAGTTGAATCGAGTGTGACTATGCCCGGTCCTTGCGAAGGTTAAAACAACACCAACTTGACAAACTATCATTGTGGTTTTGATGCGTAGGTAAGAACGGTTCTTGCTAAGACCGTAGCAGCCACGTAAAACTTGCAACAACAAAGTAGAGGACGTCTAACTTGTTTTTGCAGGGCATGTTGTGATGTGATATGGTCAAGACATGATGCTAAATTTTATTGTATGAGATGATCATGTTTTGTAACCGAGTTATCGGCAACTGGCAGGAGCCATATGGTTGTCGCTTTATTGTATGTAATGCAATCGCCCTGTAATGCTTTACTTTATCACTAAGCGGTAGTGATAGTCGTGGAAGCATAAGTTTGGCGAGACGACAACGATGCTATGATGGAGACCAAGGTGTCACGCCGGTGACGATGGTGATCATGACGGTGCTTCGGAGATGGAGATCACAAGCACAGGATGATGATGGCCATATCATATCACTTATATTGATTGCATGTGATGTTTATCTTTCATGCATCTTATCTTGCTTTGATTGACGGTAGCATTATAAGATGATCTCTCATTAAATTTCAAGATAAAAGTGTTCTCCCTGAGTATGCACCGTTGCCAAAGTTCGTCGTGCCCAGACACCACATGATGATTGGGTGTGATAAGCTATACGTCCATCTACAACGGGTGCAAGCCAGTTTTGCACACACAGAATACCTAGGTTAAACTTGACGAGCCTAGCATATGGAGATATGGCCTCGGAACACTGAGACCGAAAGGTCGAGCGTGAATCATATAGTAGATATGATCAACATAGTGATGTTCACCATTGAGAACTACTCCATTTCACGTGATGATCGGTTATGGTTTAGTTGATTTGGATCACGTGATCACTTAAAATATTAGAGGGATGTTTTTCTAAGTGGGAGTTCTTAAGTAATATGATTAATTGAACTTAAATTTATCATGAACTTAGTACCTGATAGTGTCTTGTTTGTCTATGTTTGATTGTAGATAGATGGCCCGTGCTATTGTTCCGTTGAATTTTAATGCATTCCTTGAGAAAGCAAAGTTGAAAGATGATGGTAGCAATTACACGGATTGGGTCCGTAACTTGAGGATTATCCTCATTGCTGCTCAGAAGAATTATGTCCTGGAAGCACCGCTGAGTGCCAGGCCTGCTGCTGATGCAACTGCAGATGTTAAGAACGCCTGGCAGAGCAAAGCTGATGACTACTCGATAGTTCTGTGTGCCATGCTTTACGGCTTAAAACCGGGACTTCAACGACGTTTTGAACGTCATGGAGCATATGAGATGTTCCAGGAGTTGAAGTTAATATTTCAAGAAAATGCCCGGATTGAGAGATATGAAGTCTCCAATAAGTACTACAGCTGCAAGATGGAGGAGAATAGTTCTGTCAGTGAACATGTACTCAGAATGTCTAGGTACCATAATCACTTAACTTAGCTGGGAGTTAATCTTCCGGTTGATAGTGTCATTGACAGAGTTCTACAATCACTGTCACCAAGCTACAAGAGCTTCGTGATGAACTATAATATGCAAGGGATGAATAAATCAATTCCCGAGCTCTTCGCAATGCTAAAGGCAGCGGAGGTAGAAATTAAGAAGTAGCATCAAGTGTTGATGGTCAATAAGACCATCAGTTTCAAGAAAAAGGGTAAAGGGAAGAAGGGGAACTTCAAGAAGAACATCAAGCAAATTGCTGCTCAGGAGAAGAAACCCAAGTCTGGACCTAAGCCTGAAACTGAGTGCTTCTACTGCAAGCAGACTGGTCACTAGAAGCGGAACTGCCCCAAGTATTTGGCGGATAAGAAGGATGGCAAGGTGAACAAAGGTATATGTGATATACATGTTATTGATGTGTACTTTACTAGAGCTCGCTGTAGCACCTGGGTATTTGATACTGGTTCTGTTGCTAATATTTGCAACTAGAAACATGGACTACGAATTAAGCAAACACTGGCAAAGGACGAGGTGACGATGCGCATGGGAAATGGTTCCAAAGTCGATGTGATCGCGGTCGGCACGCTACCTCTACATCTACCTTCGGGATTAGTATTAGACCTAAATAATTGTTATTTGGTGCTAGCGTTGAGCATGAACATTATATCTGGATCTTGTTTGATGCGAGACGGTTATTCATTTAAATCAGAGAATAATGGTTGTTCTATTTATATGAGCAATATCTTTTATGGTCATGCACCCTTGAAGAGTGGTCTATTTTTGATGAATCTCGATAGTAGTGATACACATATTCATAATGTTGAAGCCAAAAGATGCAGAGTTGATAATGATAGTGTAACTTATTTGTGGCACTGCCGTTTAGGTCATATCAGTGTAAAGCGCATGAAGAAACTTCATACTGATGGACTTTTGGAGCCACTTGACTATGAATCACTTGGTACTTGCGAACCGTGCCTCATGGGCAAGATGACTAAAACACCGTTCTCCGGAACTATGGAGAGAGCAACAGATTTATTGGAAATCATACATACAGATGTATGTGGTCCGATGAATGTTGAGGCTCATGGCGGATATCGTTATTTTCTCACCTTCACAGATGATTTAAGCAGATATGGGTATATCTACTTAATGAAGCATAAGTCTGAAACATTTGAAAATTTCAAAGAATTTCAGAGTGAAGTTGAAAATCATTGTAACAAGAAAATAAAGTTTCTACGATCTGATCGTGGAGGAGAATATTTGAGTTACGAGTTTGTTCTACATTTGAAACAATGCGGAATAGTTTCGCAACTCACGCCACCCGGAACACCACAGCGTAATGGTGTGTCCGAACGTCGTAATCGTACTTTACTAGATATGGTGCGATCTATGATGTCTTTTACAGATTTACCGCTATCATTTTGAGGATATGCTTTAGAGACGGCCGCATTCACGTTAAATAGGGCACCATCAAAATCCGTTGAGACGACGCCTTATGAACTGTGGTTTGGCAAGAAACTGAAGTTGTCATTTTTGAAAGTTTGGGGCTGCGATGCTTATGTGAAAAAGTTTCAACCTGATAAGCTCGAACCCAAATCGGAGAAATGTATCTTCATAGGATACCCAAAGGAGACTGTTGGGTACACCTTCTATCACAGATCCGAAGGCAAGACTTTCGTTGCTAAGAATGGATCCTTTCTAGAGAAGGATTTTCTCTCGAAATAAGTGAGTGGGAGGAAAGTGGAACTTGATGAGGTAACTATACCTGCTCCTCTATTGGAAAGTAGTTCATCACAGAAACCGTTTTCTGTGACACCTACACCAATTGGTGAGGAAGTTAATGATGATGATCATGGAACTTCAGAGCAAGTTACTACTGAACCTCGTAGATCAACCAAAGTAAGATCCGCACCAAAGTGGTACAGTAATCCTGTTCTGGAAGTCATGTTACTAGATCATGATGAACCTACGAACTATGAAGAAGCAATGGTGATCCCAGATTCCGCAAAATGGCTTGAGGCCATGAAATCTGAGATGGGATCCATGTATGAGAACAAAGTATGGACTTTGGTTGACTTGCCCGATGATTGGCAAGCAATTGAGAATAAATGGATCTTCAAGAAGAAGACTGACGCTGACGGTAATGTTACTGTCTATAAAGCTCGACTTGTTGCAAAAGGTTTTTGACAAGTTCAAGGGATTGACTACGGTGAGACCTTCTCAGTCGTAGCGATGCTTAAGTCTGTCCGAATCATGTTAGCAATTGCCGCATTTTATGATTATGAAATTTGGCAAATGGATGTCAAAACTGCATTCCTGAATGGATTTCTGGAAGAAGAGTTGTATATGATGCAACCAGAAGGTTTTGTCGATCCAAAGGGAGCTAACAAAGTGTGCAAGCTCCAGCGATCCATTTATGGACTGGTGCAAGCCTCTCGGAGTTGGAATAAACGCTTTGATAGTGTGATCAAAGCATTTGGTTTTATACAGACTTTTGGAGAAGCCTGTATTTATAAGAAAGTGAGTGGGAGCTCTATAGCATTTCTGATATTATATGTGGATGACATATTGCCGATTGGAAATGATATATAATTTCTAGATAGCATAAAGGGATACTTGAATAAGAGTTTTTTAATGAAAGACCTCGGTGAAGCTGGTTACATATTGGGCATCAAGATCTATAGAGATAGATCAAGACGCTTAATTGGACTTTCACAAAGCACATACCTTGACAAAGTTTTGAAGAAGTTCAAAATGGATCAAGCAAAAAAAGGGTTCTTGCCTGTGTTACAAGGTGTGAAGTTGAGTAAGACTCAATGCCCGACCACTGTAGAAGATAGAGAGAAAATGAAAGATATTCCCTATGCTTCAGCCATAGGCTCTATCATGTATGCAATGCTGTGTACCAGACCTGATGTGTGCCTTGCTATAAGTCTAGCAGGGAGATACCAAAGTAATCCAGGAGTGGATCACTGGACAGCGGTCAAGAACATCCTGAAATACCTGAAAAGGACTAAGGATATGTTTCTCGTTTATGGAGGTGACAAAGAGCTCATCGTAAACGGTTACATTGATGCAAGCTTTGACACTGATCCGGACGATTCTAAATCGCAAACCGGATACGTGTTTACATTGAACGGTGAAGCTGTCAGTTGGTGCAGTTCTAAACAAAGCGTTGTGGCGGGATCTACACTTGAAGCGGAGTACATAGCTGCTTCGGAAGCAGCAAATGAAGGAGTCTAGATGAAGGAGTTCATATCCGATCTAGGTGTCATACCTAGTGCATCGGGTCCAATGAAAATCTTTTGTGACAATACTGGTGCAATTGCCTTGGCGAAGGA
This sequence comes from Triticum monococcum, assembly GCA_034509565.1. Classification (NCBI taxonomy): domain Eukaryota; kingdom Viridiplantae; phylum Streptophyta; class Magnoliopsida; order Poales; family Poaceae; genus Triticum; species Triticum monococcum. The sequence goes on from CM067841.1 coordinate 542,707,526, forward strand.
ATCCAGATTTCACAAGAGAACCAAACACATCAAGAGACGCTTCAATTCCATCCGGGATTTAGTCCAGGTGGGAGACATAGAAATTTGCAAGATACATGCGGATCTGAATGTTGCAGACCCGTTGACTAAGCCTCTTCCACGAGCAAAACATGATCAGCACCAAGGCTCCATGGATGTTAGAATCATTACTGTGTAATCTAGATTATTGACTCTAGTGCAAGTGGGAGACTAAAGGAAATATGCCCTAGAGGCAATAATAAAGTTATTATTTATTTCCTTATATCATGATAAATGTTTATTATTCATGCTAGAATTGTATTAACCGGAAACATAATACATGTGTGAATACATAGACAAACATATTGTCACTAGTATGCCTCTACTTGACTAGCCCGTTGATCAAAGATGGTTATGTTTCCTGACCATAGACATGAGTTGTCATTTGATTAACGGGGTCACATCATTAGGAGAATGATGTGATTGACATGACCCATTCCATTAGCTTAGCACCCGATCATTTAGTATGTTGCTATTGCTTTCTTCATGACTTATACATGTTCCTATGACTATGAGATTATGCAACTCCCGTTTACCGGAGGAACACTTTGTGTGCTACCAAACGTCACAACGTAACTGGGTGATTATAAAGGTGCTCTACAGGTGTCTCCAAAGGTACTTGTTGGGTTGGCGTATTTCAAGATTAGGATTTGTCACTCCGATTGTCAGAGAGGTATCTCTGGGCCCTCTCGGTATTGCACATCACTTAAGCCTTGCAAGCATTGCAACTAATGAGTTAGTTGCGGGATAATGTATTATGGAACAAGTAAAGAGACTTGCCGGTAACGAGATTGAACTAGGTATTGAGATACCGACGATCGAATCTCGGGCAAGTAACATACCGATGACAAAGGGAACAACGTATGTTGTTGTGCGGTTTGATCGATAAAGATCTTCGAAGAATATGTGGGAGCCAATATGAGCATCCAGGTTCCGCTATTGGTTATTGACCGGAGACGTGTCTCGGTCATGTCTACATAGTTCTCGAACCCGTAGGGTCCGCACGCTTAACGTTAAGACGACAGTTATATTATGAGTTTATATGTTTTGATGTACCGAAGATTGTTCGGAGTCCCGGATGTGATCAAGGACATGACGAGGAGTCTCGAAATGGTCGATACATGAAGATTGATATATTGGAAGCCTATGTTTGGTTGTCGGAAGTGTTTCGGGTGAAATCGGAATTTTACCGGAGTACCGAGAGGTTACCGGAACCCCCCGGGGGCTTAATGGGCCTACATGGGCCTTAGTGGAAATAGAGGGAAGCAAGGGGAGTGTGGGGCGCGCCCCCAAGGCCCAAACCGAATTGGTTTAGGGCAAGGGGGGTCGGCCCCCTCTTTCCTTCTTCCCCTCTCTCTTTCCTTCTCCCGAATCCTATTCCAACTAGGAAAGGGGGGAGTCCTACTCCCGATGGGAGTAGGACTCCTCCTAGCGCACCCTCTCCCTGGCCGGCCGCATCCCCCTTGGTCCTTTATATACAGGGGCAGGGGGCACTCCATGGACACAACAATTGATCAAGTTGATCTTTTAGCCGTGTGCGGTGCCCCCCTCCATCATAGTCCACCTCGATAATACTGTAGCGGTGCTTAGGCGAAGCCCTGCGTCGGTAGAACATCAACATCGTCACCACGCCATCGTGCTTACGAAACTCTCCCTCAACACTCGGCTGGATCGGAGTTCGAGGGACGTCATCAGGCTGAACGTGTGCTGAACTCGGAGGTGCCGTACGTTCGGTACTTGATCGGTCGGATCGTGAAGACGTACGACTACATCAACCGCGTTGTGCAAACGCTTCTGCTTTCGGTCTACGAGGGTACGTGGACAACACTCTCCCCTCTCATTGCTATGCATCACCATGATCTCGCGTGTGCGTAGGATTTTTTTTTGAAATTACTACGTTCCCCAACACCTGAAACATGTGATCACAAATCACGCCTTCTCCCAAAATTTGCACGCCACCACATCCATTTGACTCAGATCCAACATGATGAATTGATTCTGCTCGGCCATTCATTCAATTGTCATCCGATCCTCCTGAACTTTGAGCTTACACGCCTCCATGTCCATATGAATTTCAAGTATATGCTCCTTGATCTCTTTCGGACGCCATATTCTCTCTTGCATAGCATCCCATCTCGCCTTCTTCTCTTTGTTCTTCTTTTTCTATGTCTCTAGTTTTTCTTGCTTTCTCTTTTTGGCTAAGTTGTTTCTTGTTCGCATCACTCGTCGATATGTTTCTTCATTGCCACCACCTATCCTTCTCTCTTGAGCTCCTCCTTTCCTCTCTTCCTCCCATCGGGCAGACCACTCTAGACGCCGGAGTGGGAGTTTTGGGCACCCTTTACGATTCCTCTCTAGGACCATCGCCATCTTCATCATCGTCCATATCCAGAGAGGAATTTCTGCATTTCCCAATTTCTAGGCTACCATCTTCATTTTTCGACTTCCACTTCTTGTGGCCTTCCGACAAATTCCAACAATGTGCTGGCCAAACAATTTTCCTTTCGACTTGGACATTTGTCTGGACCTCTCTTGGGGTATGTTATACAAAAACAAACGAATGCTCAAATTGATGAGAATGCTCAAAGTAATGAAAATCTGGCAGCAAATAACACCAAGGTTGCTTATTGGTCAATGATTCAACTGGTAGGAGGAGTGTGCTTTGCTTTCTCCAAGCAAACCGACCAACGGTTACCAATCTCTTGAGTCTTACCTCATCGGTTTGTGAGAGGTTTGAGGGGAAGATCTATTCTTGATGCGCTTCCAATGTTTTGCGATCGATAGATCTTTCCCGGCGACCACGTTGAGAGAGATATCTTCCCATGCATGATAAGCACAATATCCTCATCGCCTTAATGTTGCTTCCCCGAGCTGTCATCTTCTTCGATGAGCCAAAGATCTCTCAAGATTTGGCCTTTGGATTAGAGAAGTAGCAGTGGAAAGCAAATAGGAAGATTAGATCTCAAAGAGGTGGCATGATGGTTGGAGTAGAAAGCGCTTTGAAATCAGGACAACGAGTGGAATTCTCTATCACAACATAGGATATGAGTGGAGTTTGCTTTGACTGAACATGTGGGTTAGGTGGGGATCTTAACTTGGAGACTCTGACATGCACAAAAACTGGTAACTTTCAAATAGCTCGGTCAATCTAATTGGACTTCGAGGCAAATACCTTGGCAGTGGCACACTCTCCGTAGCCTCTTCCGAAATTTCGAGCGAGGGGTGTTAGGAAATTCTAAGCGGATAACAGAAGGTTTTCCAATGCGTTGGTTGTTTCGAGTGGAATGGTTAGTAGCTCCAAAATGCTAGGGTTTGCAACTTGTATATCTGGATGAACTACTAGCGGTTCTAACTAGAAGAGCATGGCAACTCAGAATGTATGAAAGTTAGGTTGATATAGTAGATATAGTTGAGCCATATGCATCTTTCTGATGCAGAGGCTGGGGTAAACCCCCTTTTCGAAAAAAAGTTGAGAAGTTAAAGGCTTTTCAGGAAATTTAGAGTTCGGTCTTCAAAAACATAGAGAAGAAAACTCATCATAACTTTCGCATCCCCTTTTGATAGTATTGATATGTCTATGAACCCAATGTTATCTTGGATCACTAAAATGAAAATGGAGAATCTAGATTTGGCCAACATTTGTCTTCATGGTAATTTGTGTGTGTGTGTGTGTGTGTGTGTGTGTGTGTGTGTGTGTGTGTGTGTGGGAGGGGGGGGGTCACCTTTCATTTCCTTTGTTTCAGCCACTAGGAACTTCCTTGAGATAAGCCTGATAAAACGTTAGTTCATTTAGATATGTTGATATTAATTACCAAAACCCACAAAGGGGATTAGATTCACTTTCAATGATGTGCTGGCCTAGGTGGTGGCGGCCGGCCGGCGGAGGCATAAGAGGCACACAAGTCGCGGGATCTGACTCCAAAGCAACAAAATCAGATGAGTTGGTCGACACGCCATCCATGTCGCCATCGGAAGAGGCTGGGGACGGCCAAATTCGGTCAAAGGCGGCGGTACTGTGAGGGAGGGGAGGCGGCCAAAATTGCTATGATGGCCGTCAGTATGCTGACTGTGCCGATATGGCGGCTCTGCTAGCGTTCCTCTTAGTACACTTCTCATACATTTGTGTTCCTTCGGAATAAAGGGGCAGCTTCTAGCTACTCCCTCCATTCCAAAAATATAGTGTGCCTATGCTTTCCGAGGTCTAACTTTGACCATAAATTTAACCAACGAGACCGACTGTGGCGAGAGAAAAAAATTATATAATTGAAAACTTCTTTTGAATACGAATTCGCTAGTATAACTTTTGTTCCCGCCGCAGTCAGTCTTATTGGTTAAATTTATGGTCAAAGTTAAAGCACGGGAATAGAGGAAACACTATATTTTAGAACGGATGGAGTAATATTCCACATAGAAGACCGGACGGACACAACATGAAAAGCTAATTAATTATAATTACATTTAGCGTGAGAAGATAGGCAACTAACCATATGGCCGCAGGCCTGTTCCACTCCAAAGGTTATTAAGCGCAAGTCAGTTATACATCTCAGAAAGACATTTCTTGTACTTGTGCTGTCATACTGCTAGCACTACCACACTAGAGCGTGTACATAAACCGATGCAATTATTCAGGTTTAGGTAGTTATTTGGACGCAACAAAGTGACCTTGCTAGCGAAAAACAATAAGTTTCACAGAATAACTAGCTAGCTAAGTACCACCTCCCGAGTGATGACGAAAAAGTGACTTGATCTCCATCTCCATCTCCCACTCCTTCGGCGAGAGCAACGGCAGCGAGGAATAAGAAGCCAACTCCTCATACGTGTAGCTAGGCACGGTCACCGACATGCCTGCGTCTTCCTCTTTCTTCAACCTCGAGAGACCAACAGCTGAAGAGAGCGATGCTTTGGTGAAGTCCAGCACTTGTGAGTTAGCAGTAGCACTGTTTGAGCTGCTGGGTGGTTGATCATTAGCAGGGAACAGACTGCTGCATGTGTGGTCGTTGATCAGGGTGACCATGAACACAGGAGGGTCGTTGTTGTTTTGCTGCTGCACAAGTTTCTTTGCCGGGCACCTGTGCTCGTCACTGTATCCGCATCTGTAGTATGACCTGCAAATAATTAACCAAGTGTATGGTCACATATAACACTTTTTTATGTTCTTTGTTTTTGCTAGAACAAAATGGATTAGTTTTGTTTTTTGAGAAAACACATAATAAGTTGTGTTAAATTCCACAAAGTTTCCTGTATATATATCACATGGATCGCAAGGAGCACACACTTTTAAGTTTAGAAATATGCAAGATCTTTACCTTTTTGATATGACACAATGCTAACGTCAACCTAAGTGAGTAACAAATTAAAATGAATTCTGGTAAAATTTCATGTTTTCCCACAAAATAAAAATATCATATATACTTCTGAGTAGATCACCTCCATTGTCATATACTAGTCCCCTTGTAGGAGTTTGTATGATCATGAGCGAAGTGGTTTATTCCATAAGCAATCTTCATCATAAAACTCAATGATTGATATTCATATTCAGGCTTACCTTTTTACGCCATCCAAATATATGCAGATAAACAAGCTTAAACATGTGCATGATTGACTTGTGTGTACAACCAGGAGAATGGTTTTATGTTCCACACACATGCAAAGAAATGAATATATACATAATATAAATTTTCCATTAAGAGTGCAACCTCAAATATAGTGCTATCACATACACATACTAATCTGTTTACGTACTTCAACTTTGATTGAAAAAGATTGGAAGCCTAAGATACTCTCCAGTCTCCAGTTCTCCACAAGATGTGTCTTCTCGGCTTTCTTACGACCAAGGACTAAATATATATATATGCACCTATCTTGTACGTAAAATGTAGATATATGGAAGGTGCATATATGTGATATGCCGCAAATGTGCCCCATAGCAACCATAATATTTTGGAGCAACTAGTTAATGTGAGGTGAGTATCCATGCCAAGCCACATAATGCTTAATTTAGCATCAAAGTACTTTGGTGTTTTCATTCTAATAACCATAGTTAAATATAATGCACAATTGAAGTACTATGATTCTTGCTTTGTGTAATGCCTTTTTAGATAATGAAAGATAAAACTCCCCTGGACTCTAGATTCAACGATGCATGCAACCCAAAATTAGTTCAGAGTCTGCTATGTAATAGGTGGAAAGGTGGTGAGAAGCTACAACGAGACCAATAGGAAAAGGTGTATCTACTGCTAACGACAAAGGTACTGTTTACATTCTTTTCTTCGAAAATCTGTTTGATTTTTTTCTGTTTAATCCATAGGAGAAAATGCAAGTATTTGATATCCATAAGTTAATGCCAAATTAATGGATACTTAGAGAGAGCTTCTTGAGCCTTAAGGGATGAAAGTGAAACTCCGTCAAATTAAAGAATCATACCTTGGGAAAACAGCATTCAGGATCTTCTTCTCGCCATATTTCCTCCAGTGGAACCCATCATTTTCTGGTGTCTCAGTTAGTATCCTCCCTTTGCTGAAGAAATAAAATTAATTGAACTTAACTTTACTACACACGTCCCTAGCTAAGCTAACCATGAAATATAAATCACGGCATGCAAAGAAACAAACATATGCTACAGCTCGATGCCTCAAAGGATGAACCGGAATAACGCAAGATCTACCGACAAATTAACATTTCTTGCCTTCAATTCCTTGTATTAGCATCTCTTTCCTTCATATCGCTTTGAACGTTAAGATATATAATACCAGGGTTGCCAAACCAATCCATGCATGGTTTCCGTTTTTTGCACAGGGTTAAAGATGATATGGAGCAGGAAGTTAAAGAACAACCGGACCAGCAAAAAAAAGAACAACTGGACTAGCAACACTGCAGGCATGGGGTAATCGGGTATTGGGGTTAGATCCTCACTGAATCCCAAACACAAGTGTGTACTAACATGGATCTGCCAGTAACGATTCCTCCCTAGCACAGATCCCCACAGATACGCCTATGCTACAGTAGTATTCCTTGAAGCAAACACAAAGTCACTCACATTGGAAGCTCCTCGCCATGGGGGCCTCGCCGGTGCTTTGCCTTCCTGGTGCGGGCAATGGCTCCATTTCGCGCCCCAATGCCACCGCCATTACCGGAGGCGCCGGCAGCATAGGCTGCCGCCCCGAGGTCGGGGGAGGAGCAGCCGTACTGCTCTCTGTTGGACTCCAGCATAGAGGCGGACGACACTAGGGCCGTGGAGATGTTGCTCACGCTGGCCAGCGCAGCGCTGCGGCGACCGAGCTCCGGGATGAGCTCCAGTTGTTGCCGGAGGCGGTCAGCCAGCTGAGCGCCCTTCCTCAGCTCCTCGATGACAGCGCCCCTCTGGTCGGAGGGCGGCGGGGACATCTCGGACTTGGGCCGCATCGCCATGAGGTGAGGGGATATTGCTCTATTCTACTGTCTTCACGGGGCGGATGTGAGTGAACTCTGTGGATTTGGATTAGGTGGTTGATTCTTAATTGGAGGAAATGGCCTAGCTGAGAGACATGAGTTGTTAAGTGTCTGTACATATATAAAAGAAATACTGTACTACTAGTATTTACCAAAAAGAGTATCTAATTCTTGCGTGTTTAGGTGCAAAAGAGAAATGTCTAATCTGTGTGAACCTCAAGTAATGCCTAGCTTGATGTGTAATTGAACGTGTATTGGAGAATGAGTAGCTAGGTGAAACGCAATGACCAAAAGAGAACACTAGAGTTTAGTAAAAACCATAGTTTTAAATAGCCGGCTATAGCCCCGCTATAGTTTTGCTATAGCTGTTTGAGGTGTTGCCGCTAAATGATTTCATATACAATTTGCCGCTATAGTCCAGCTATAGCTGTTTTTAAGGGTCGCTGCTAAATGCCATAGCCCGCTATTTAAAACATTGTAAAACCATAAATCCAACTAAAGTTATCTGTACGGATTATTGTCACTTTACCCGTCTGCATGCAGGATCTTGACAAGGGCGTTCCGAATGAAGATTCCACAACTTTGAGGCCGTCGTCATGACGCGAGGCGGCACAGATGAAATATACAAAGTCCGTACATCATATTTTCGCCTATAAACATATATAGGTGTTGGCGCCACCTCACGTTTGGGCCAGGCCTATGTAATTTTGAAATACAAGACCATAGGCTATTTTTAGAGTTTGTATTGATAGGGAAAACAACTTAAGATGGAATTTAGTCCCACCTTGTCAAGATTGGACAAAATTCTCCTCTATTTCCTATAAACAACCCGTAGGGCATCATTTAGATTTGAGGTTTGTTTAGATAAAAGTTTGCCATATATGCATACTTTGTGTGTTCAATGACCAGGTCAATCACCAGATTGCAAATCTTAGTTCTTACTTGTACATTGTTTGTATGTACGAATTAGACCTTCGTGTCCAGATTGATCGTGTTTTGTGTGGTCAATAGCCTCTAGGATTTAGTTTAGCAATCGCTAAGGCATGACGTCCTCGCATGTTCGTAGTTGGATCATCAAAGTTTACTCCACCCAAGATGATAGTTACCTCTCATTGAAAAATCGGGACACCATTACCTCTATCATACATATCCCTTCTATTTTCTTATACAAGGCCACTAACTCAAATTACAAGTAGCAAGCTAAAAATTAATGTCTGCTTTGCAAGCCAACTTGTATTATATTTACCGGGTTAATTAATAGGGCACATGCAAATTGGAGGAAATTGAGTGGGTGTGAGGGAGAAAGTAGTTGTGAGTATGATTATAATCCACTGGATGCATGCGAGTAGTTAAACCATGAGTTGCTAATATGAGGGAACATCTTTAATTTTTGCCTCTCTTACTGTTTTTGACCTTGTATAGTTGCAATATATATATATTTTATTTGTAGACAAAAATAGGGGAGTACTATTAATTCTTTTTTGATAAAGATACTATTCACTCCAATCCTTATTAATTTTCAATGATTTAATATGAAATTGTACTCCCCCCATTTCTTTTTACTCTGCATATAAGATTTGGCCAAAGTCAAACTACACAAAGTTTGACCAAATTTATATAAAAAAATATGAATATCTACAATACTAAAACTATATAGTATGAAAATACGTTTCATGGTGCATGTGATAATATTGATTTCATATTGTGAATGTTTATATTTTTTAATATAAAGTTAGTCAAACTCTACAAAGCTTGACTTTGACCAAACCTTATATGCGAACTAAAAAGAAATGGAGGGAGTACTAAATCAGCGATAATTAATATGGATGGGACGGAGTACTATTTAATCCATCGTACTATACTTTTTGAACAATGAAATATTTCAGCACTGCAAACACAAATCTTGTAATTAAATTGTAAAGGTCATTCTCCCACAGAATAGAACGAGGTCATCCATGACATTAAAAATCTTAAAGCTAGAAAAAAAATGTTTTCTAGAATATATGTCTAATTCAGCTAATCCAGCTCTAGATTTAGAGGTGTTTGTAAAGGGAAAATTTTGTTTTTGCCACTCTAGCTTTTGCCTACTTTGCTTATGCCACTCTAGATTTTGACATAGTATCACTTTTGCCATTCTTAGTTTTGACAATACATCACAAATGCCATTCAGTGGCAAAAGCAATAACTTTTCATTTCACTTTTGCCACTCTAGATTTTGACAATGTATCGCAATTGCCACTCTAAAATTATTGCTTTTGCCACGGAATGGCAATTGTGATGTATTGTCAAAAACTAAGAGTGGCAAAAGTGAAATGTCAAATTCTAGAGTGGTATAAGCAAAGTGGTCAAAAGCTAGAGTGGCAAAAACAAAGTTTTCCTGTTTGTAAAATAATCAAATTAGTCGATCAACATCCACATCCCGACATGGCCAAATATAACATAGAAAACACTGATTGGTGTCCTTTAGTGGAATAACATATCCTTCTTCAGCCCTCCTCTGAAAATATTTGTCCTTGGACTCACAAAACTATTTTTGGGTGTATGTGTATGCTGAGAAAATCTACTCCATAATTATTGTATTATTAATTAGTTGGTGCCTATGGTGGGTCCAGGACCGATATGTAGTGAAACATAAGGAGTTAATTTGTCTGTGGTCTTACATTCAGGTTTATCGCTCCCTCATTAGCAATAAATAAATAAATCCCCTAAGTTTGGCATCAGTCAATTTTTTGACCAAACTTATAGAGATGATATCAACATTGTTATAACAAAAGAATCATATCAGTTGATTCACTATGAAACATATATTGATGTATTTATCCGGTATAGTAAATTTTAACATTTCTCTATAATATTGGTCAAAACTTAGGAAATATTTGGGAAGGAGGGAGCACAAATAATTGTGCATGCACGATAATAGGTTCAACCAGGGTATTGGAAATGTAAGCTGGAATGATACTCCGTCTAAGTGTATAAATCATCTTATGTTGTGCACCATGACACCACATGACACATGTGATAAGCAATCCAAACACTTAAAAAAAACAAATTGTGCACCGTGACCAAAGCAGGGGAGGGGAAACGAGAGAACTTAATGTTTTTTTGCTAATTAATAGCATTGCATGCAATGAACTAAACACTACATGTCGTGTTTGTTAGTCTCAAGTCATTTAAAACATGCACAGCCCACATCTATTATTGATTGATATGTCACGAAATAAGAAACAAGATGGGAGTTAATGTACCGTGCCTAAGTATTTTAAGATTATTTGGTTTTCGTAAGGTGATATATACACCTAGACAAAGAAAGTAACAAGTTGATGACGGCGCTTACCGACCGTGATAGACAGATAGCGTAATGATTCCATGTTCAATTGTTCATGCAACTGCTTGCGAGGTCGAATTTGGATAGCAGCGGGTGGCTTTCGGTTCACGTGATTTTGCGCCGATCAATCGAACGGCTTCTCAGCCTGACGTAGCTCGTGCGACACCCGGTGTCTGAACACTGAACTGATCCGGCCGGCCACTAGGAGTATTAAGATTAGCTCAATTGCTGCATTCGGCCAGGGTGTGCCGGAGCATATGCTCACGATCAATCAGTGACGATCTGAAAACGTGTAGTAAATGCATGGGGCCTGCACCAATGGAGACGCTGTCTGCCACCCACGTTCCCATCCACCAGTCGCATCAAGCATCGCGTACATATGTGCCCCGGTTCATGCATCCACCTGCAACTTGCAAGTAACGTACGTACATACGTCAGGCCCCGCACGTCACCACCGTGACGCCCCAGTTGTTACGTCGGCACCTGCATATTTTCTGTATCGTAAATACTATAGTTCTACTAGAGTATATGATTGCCGTGTGTTGAGAAAGGGGCAAATAATTGTGTCTGTCAGCTGGCTTTTGGAGACAAATCGATTCTCCGTGTGTCGGGTGCTGCTATTCTATTCAGGTGAGACTTTTGATCAGGTGAATGGGTGCGTGTGCTTTACTACGGGAAGCGATATGATCGATGCGAGTGGGATGGAGGAGGTCGTCGACATGGATGGATGTACCGCATGGTTTCACACCGCCCGCCTCGAAGTCTCCTATACGAGACAGCGAGGCCGCGTGCATCCGTGCCGTCGTTGGCACTTTTCCATCTCGCCCTTGCTCTGTCTGGGAGACAATACGCACGAGCTGCCGGCGCGGATTCGCCGGATCATGCTGGGCAGATGGATCACCGTGAGTGGCGCCCAAGCAGCAGCGGTGAGAAAGGCCCAAGCGCTGGAACTCGATCTCGATCTTCTCATCGTCAGATAGGATACTATTCCAATTCAATTAAAAAAAAGATAGTATAGTGTGCCCTCCATCAGTCTATGCTTTGGAGGAATCCGTTTCATGGCCGTTGACAAATATCAAGAGTGTAGTCTATATTTGAAAGTTTATAGGAAAATGTGCGTTACCCGTGCCACATACCACTCCACCGGCGGCAGCCACGTACCGCCGTTGACCGCTCCGATCACCACGGCCATTGCCTCTCTCGTTGGTCACGACTCCGGTGCCATCGACCTCCGCATACCATATATCTCAAGGAAGGCCATGCATTTGAGGAGCGCATATGAAATACTCTTCAATTGTCGATTAGCTTCACTAGTGGCCAAGGGCTTCGTGAGTTTTTCCTTGTTGCGGAATTCACCAAACCCAGGATAAAGCTTACTAAGGAGTCGGTTCGTACAATTCTATTATCTTGTTTTGGAGGAAGGGCTTCTCTGTTCAATGTTGGAGACCAAGAGTAATCTGTTTAGGTTTTCGGCTTCCTCCATGGTTGTGGGGTTTGTGAACTACAATGAAGGTAATATTTCCATACTTGCATGCAACTTGGGTTTTCTCCTCCGGAGACTTGGTGGTGCCAAGCCCAGAAAGGTGATTAATCAGCCGGTTCATGAGCAAGAAGAAGGGTGGACTCTTATTACCCGATCAAGACAGTCAAATTCTTATGCTGATGCGTTAAGAGCCCCAAGGATCTATGATCGTAACCAATCCAATTCCAAAAGATTTTCTCCAAATTCGGCTAACAATCTTGAAGTTGGATCACGTTCTCTGACAAAGAGGGCAGTTACTTCTATATTCAACACATTCAATCCATCAATAACACGTGTTTTGATGAGGCATGATCATCTGATATTCAAAATAATGCTAATGGGTCTGTTCTATGCTCCACTGTGGGCCTTTATCGTGCTTTGGGCCGAATTCTAAAAACTAGCCTTTTGTCCTTGTTTCCTCCTTTCGAGACACTTTCGGCTTGCTTGCACTAATATAATCTAGTGTCGATCTTGTACGTGATGGGGCCACGTTGCCAGTGGATGTCGACTCGGTTTCAATAGCCAATATGTAGCTAATCGTGGAGCTAATTTGGCACCCACTTACCGGTCTGTTTCTGCTGCTAATTGGGAGATTACCGCGTCCTCCTTGACCTGGTACCTCGGAAAATTAATTTTGCCACTGCTCCCCCACTCGCCTCAGAACATAATAGATCTTCATCACCACCATCCTCCCTTGCAATGTTTGCCACTGACCCTATGACCACCACCGCTACCGTCGATCAAGCCTTTTGCTGGTTCTTTGCAAGAAATGTGAAACTTCCCTTTTGACTCGGCACTGGCTTTGATTCCACAAGATGGTATCAGAGCATTCAAATAGCCAGTCATTCGACAAGGGTTAGAGTTCTTTCCAGTCCTATTTAGCCTGCGCATTAGGAGTGGGTGATTGCTATACTATCGCTGTAATGCCCATTCTTTAGGTTCATTTCGCCATTATCAGAGAAATTATTTCTAAATTTTTGCATGATGTGAGCCAGATTGGGTTTTCTGAAATCAGACTCTACCCCTTTGGACAAGCATATCTGAGGATTAACAATGTTCTTGATAGAGAATATCTGATTAATCATAGTCCTCATTGGTATGCAGATGTGCACATCATTTTCAAAAGCATAATCAAGGGCTAAACTAGAGAAATCTTACCTTCAATAGGGAAATCTGAGCCCTGCTGGTAGATCTCCCTTTTGACAAAAGGAAATTGCTGGAGATTTCTAATGTTGTTAGGAGTTTTGGTAAGCTCTAGTGTGGGACAAAGTCAAATGTATTAGAACATGCTTAGTCGTAAGAATTAGAGTCGAATAACTCTATAATATTCCCACTAGTCTGGTCTTAATGGAAACCGATGGCTTTCAGTCTGAATCCTCGACTATTCCAGTTGCGTTGTTGGTCCCCCTGATGAAGATCCAATTCTCATTGATGGTAACCACCACGCTCTACTTCAACAACTAAACTTTCATCCTAATCAGCATAACCATTTCCTAGGCTCTCTGCAACAACCTGAATTACCTGATGAGATGAACCAGCAACAAGGGGGCAACCTGATCCTATGGAAGAAGGTGAAATGCATGGTTGGTGTCATTGGGCTATGCGTGCTCATAAGGATATAGTGTATCCAAGGTTGTCAGAATCGCGATTCTATTATACGATTCTACGACTTTACGACCCAAACTAACCCCTCTGATTCTACGATTTTACTTCATAGAATCTACGCTTCTACGATTCTGATAGTGAAGATTCTATGATTTGCGATCCTACCATCAGGGTTCCGATCCGATTCAAAATCGCGATTCTGACAACCTTGAGTGTATCACAAACTGCATAATGGTGAGGTTTTAGAGCTCAATGATTGACTAGCACCTCTGGATGAACCACTGCTTCTGTCCTTCTCTCTTCAATCACATGCTAGTTCTGATAATTTTTTAGTTGTGTGCTTAGGCTTTTACGGTGGAATGCAGTTTTAAGCCAGATGGGATGGGTCTCTCCCAATAAAATGTTGTTTTCCCCGACTTGAGTTTGCTTCTTGGGCCACCTACACCTCTTGATATTTAGACCAACCAGCCCATGCTACATGATGTTCACAACCTACAAACCCCTTAAGAAAACCCAGCTGATCTTCACCTAGTTAATTTGCAGCCTCCTTTGGACATTAATGCCTAATAATTCCTCCTGTTTGTGCCCTCAACTAGCTATTGCCAGTTAATCTACCAGCCAATAATTTTAATATGAATATGGTTGCTCCCCATTTTGTGGAGAATGACCTGGTGGATCCCCATGAAGTTCTTGTCATACAACTTGACCCTGAAATTCAGCAAGAGCAAGAGTTTGTTCCCGACAATATGTTTGATCGTGTGATTAAGTTGGCAGATGGTAACGAGTTGGTCCTACCTACAATGCATAATCATGAACACAATACTTTTGTTGATGAAAGTAGGGACATTGAGCATGAAGTTCGATATGTTGCGAACACTGTATCAGCTAATGCATTGCAACATGATGATATTCCTGGCCCATCTGGCAACTTTATTAGACCTTACCTAAATGTAGTGCCTCTGGTTGACCTACCCTAGTATGACTTGTCGATAACAAAGCTCCCTGGTCTGAAACTTCTGGCATGGCTTTCCTGAGAAATGTAAATCAACACTCATATGGATTTTCTACCTCAATGGAAGTTAATATGATTGGTATTGAAGGGTTGATGGCCTTGATAGAGCATTTGTACCATCAGAAGACTTTTCTTAGCTTTTTCCAATTCCAGTACATTGGGTCAATTTCATCTCCCTTTCCCTTTTAACCCCTGATAAGCTTGATTGGTTATGAGTTTCTTGTAGTCTCAAATGCAGAAAACCATCATTTCAAGTTAAGATGGCCTACAATGCATTGACTTTTATATTTTTGAATCATGCCCTCTATCAAATGCTCCCATGTGTTTGTAGGGCACCCAAGAGATTTATTTGTTCTCGAAAAGGAATTGCCTTATCTACCCCTCAGGGTTAAGCTCATGCAGACCAAGAACATGTGTTGAATGTAGAAGCCTCTTCCACCAGTGCCCTTCACATGGAAGGAAAGACAAAGGACAAGTTCCACTACTGAAATTTGAGGTAAGAAGCCTCAGATTGAAGCACCTTAATAATGGCTTCAAAAATAAAAAATATGTCATGTCATGCTAAACCACATGTTTTTCTACTAAGTTGTTGAAAATTTGAACACCTCTTATTGCAGGGTTAACCCCAAGGATACTTCTAATGAGATGCTCTCCAAAAAAGCCAGACGGGAGGGAAGTGATTGCTTATATCTACGTTGGTATTTCCTCGAAGAGGGGAGGATGATGCAGCACAACAACAATAAGTATTTCCCTCAGTTATGAAATGAAGGTTATCAATCCAGTAGGAGAACCAAGCGGATCCTGCACACAAACAACAAATACTTGCAACCCAACCTGTAAGAGGGGTTGTCAATCCCTCCTCGGTGTTAAGATAGATAAAATCGTATGAGATTGGATAAATAGATCTTGCAAAAATACAAAATAACATAAATAAAGAAAAAGTGCAGCAAGGTATTTTTGGAAAAATATATCTGAAAACAATATGATAGAAAATAGACCCCGGGGCTGTAGATTTCACTAGTGGCTTCTCTCGAGAAAATAGCATACGGTGGGTAAACAAATTACTGTTGGGCAATTGATAGAAGAGCAAATAATTATGACAATATCCAAGGCAATGATCATGCATATAGGCATCACATCCAAGATTAGTAGACCGACTCCTGCCTGCATGTACTACTATTACTCCACAATCGACCGCTATCCAGCATGCATCTAGTGTATTATGTTCATGGAGAAACGGAGTAATGCAATAAGAACGATGACATGATGTAGACAAGATCTATTCATGTAGGAATATACCCATCTTTTTATCCTTAATAGCAATGATACATGCGTACCTTGCTACCCCTTCTGTCACTGGGTGAGGACACCACAAGATCGAACCCATCACAAAGCACCTCTTCCCATTGCAAGAAAAATCAATCTAGTTGGCCAAACCAAACCAAAGTTTCGAAGAAGAAATACAAGGCTATAATAATCATGCATATAAGAGATCAAAGAAGACTCAAATAATATTCATGGATAGATCTGATCATAAACTCACAATTCATTGGATCCAAACAAACACACCGCAAAAAGTCATTACATCAAATAGATCTCCAAGAACATCAAGGAGAACATTATATTGAGAATCGAAAAGAGAGAAGAAGCCATCTAGCTACTGCCTACGGACCCGTAGGTCTATGGTGAACTACTCATGCATCATCGGAGGAGCACCAATGAGGATGATGAACCCCTCCGTGATCGTGTTCCCCTCCGGCATGGTGCCAGAATAGGGCTCTAGATTGGATCTCGTGGTTCTGGAACTTGCGATGGATGGAATTGTGTTTCAACGACTCCCCTGGGGTTTCTGAAATATTTGGGTATTTATAGAGTTGAGAGGCGGTGGAGAGCACCTTCGTGGGCCCCAGAACTCATCAGGGCATGATAGGGGCCTCTGGCACACCCTAGTGCCTTGTGGGCCCCACGGGCCTCCCCTCTGATGCTTCCATGGCCCCCAAGTTATCTTCTGGGCAGAAAAAATCTCGAAAAACTTTTGTGGCATTTGGACTTCGTTTGGTACTGATATTCTGTGAAGTAAAAAACAAGCAAAAAACAGCAACTGGCACTGGGCACTATGTCAATAGGTTAGTCCCAAAAAATGATATAAAGTTGCTATAAAATGATTGTAAAACATCCAAGAATGATAATATAACAACATGGAACAATAAAAAAATTTATAGATACATTGGAGACATATTAGGAAGACATATTCGAAGAAAGCGAGTCTCACTATCTCCATGTGATACCTGAGGATGTGCAAAGCAAAAGCTTCTGATGGATTGATTTTGGACAACAACAATGTTATGATGTTAGA
Source organism: Triticum monococcum (assembly GCA_034509565.1). Taxonomy (NCBI): domain Eukaryota; kingdom Viridiplantae; phylum Streptophyta; class Magnoliopsida; order Poales; family Poaceae; genus Triticum; species Triticum monococcum. Next base: position 542,724,831 of record CM067841.1, read on the forward strand.
GTCCTTGTGTAACTTTGGGCTTGGCATCTCTATATTGTTCAAGTGGTTTTATTAGTACTAGCACGTTTTATCGTGGCTCACTTTTGGAATATTTTAAATTGGAACATAAGTGGTATTAATTCCATTGAAAAATGGCTAGCTTTATCTAATAAGATTGAAGAATATGGGTGCTAAGTTATTTTCTTATAGGAGACAAAGAAAGTACATTTGGCCAGGACTTTAGTTTTGTACAAGAATATTTAATAAGTTCGAGTTTGTTCCATTTGTTAGTGCTTCTAGTGGTCTCTTGGTTATTTGGAATGATGCTATATCTGAGGGGCGCATACTATTCAACAATGACTTTGCCATTTCGATGAATTTCACATCCAATCACTCTCGGCCATCCTGGATCCTCACAATATTTATGGTCCTTGTGAAGGTGAGGCTAGAACCAAATTTATTGATTGGTTTAATAATATATAAATGCCTATTGATATTGACTAGCTCATATTGTGCGACTTAACTATATTAGATATTGAAACTATAGAAATTTCGATCATGGGAAATTGAATATGATGATGGTTTTTAACGAAGCAATTACTGAACTTGGGTATGTCGAAATTCCACTTAAAGGCATAAATTACACTTGGGAGTAATATGCAGGATGCTTTACTTTTGCAGAGATTAGACTAGTTATTCTCCTCTGAATGTTGGACAGATACGTCCATTTTGCATCATGCTTTTATATCAATATTTATTGCATTATGGGCTATTATTACACATTATGTCACAATACTTATGCCTATTCTCTCTTATTTTGCAAGGTTTACATAAAGAGGGAGAATGCCGGTAGCTGGGATTCTGGGCTGGAAAAGGAGCAAATATTAGAGACCTATTATGCACAGCTCCAAAAGTCCTGAAACTTCACGGATGATGTTTTCCAAATATATAAAAATACTGAGCACAGAACCTCACCAGGGGGGCCACACCCTTCCCACGAGGGTGGGGGCGCGCCTTACCCCCTGGGCACGCCCCTACCTCGTGGGCCCCCTGGTGGCCCTCCGGTGACCATCTTCTGCTATATGGAGTCTTTGGATGGGAAAAAAAAATCATAAGCCATCTTCTCGGACGAAACTCCGCCGCCATGAGGCGGAACCAATCTAGGGCTCTGGCGGAGCTGTTCTACCGGGGAAACTTCCCTCCCAGAGGGGGAAATCATCACCATCGTCATCACCAACGCTCCTCTCATCGGGAGAGGGCAATCTCCATCAACATCTTCATCAGCACCATCTCATCTCAAAACCCTAGTTCATCTCTTGTATCCAATTCTTGTCTCCAAGTCCGGGATTGGTGCTAGTAGGTTGCTAGTAGTGTTAATTACTCCTTGTAGTTGATGCTAGTTGGTTTAATTGGTGGAAGATCATATGTTCAGATCCTATATGCATATTAATACCCCTCTGATTATGAACATGCTTATGCTTTGTGAGTAGTTACTTTTGTTTCTGAGGACATGGGAGAAGTCTTGCTATTAGTAGTCATGTGGATTTGGTATTCGTTCGATATTTTGATGAGATGTATGTTGTCTCTCATCTAGTGGTGTTATGTGAACGTCGACTACATGACACTTCACCATTATTTGGGCCTAGAGGAAGGCATTGGGGAGTAATAAATAGATGATGGGTTGCTAGAGTGACAGAAGCATAAACCCTAGTTTATGCGTTGCTTCGTAAGGGGCCGATTTGGATCCATATGTTTCATGCTATGGTTAGGTTTACCTTAATACTTTTGTTGTATTTGCGGATGCTTGCAATAGAGGTTAATCATAAGTGGGATGCTTGTCCAAGTAAGGGCAGCACTCAATCACCGGTCCACCCACATACCAAATTATCAAAGTACCGAACGCGAATCATATGAACGTGATGAAAACTAGCTTGACGATATTCCCATGTGTCCTCGGGAGCGCTTTACATCATATAAGACTTTGTCCAGGCTTGTCCTTTGCTACAAAAGGATTGGGCCACCTTGCTGCACTTTATTTACTTTTGTTACTTATTGCTCGTTACAAATTATCCTATCACAAAACTATCCGTTACCACTTATTTCAGTACTTGCAGAAAATACCTTGCTGGAAACCGCTTATCATTTCCTTCTGCTCCTCATTGGGTTCGACACTCTTACTTATCGAAAGGACTACGATAGATCCCCTATACTTGTGGGTCATCATGGACCATTAGTTTACATAACACCATTGCTCTGCCCCTTGCTATGTGACAGCCTGGTTTTGCCTTCTCTCTTTTTTTCCGGACTTCTTTTGCCTCTGCTTTGAATTTTGTATTTTTGAATCAATTCAAATGGACTTAAACACTTGGGCATGTCTTTGATTTTCACCCAAGTGACCCATCCATCTCTTAATCATCATTCTTTCTCTGAAAATCTCAAAAATAACCCAAGGAATATTTTTCATAAAATAAAAATATTCATTTTCTTCTCTTAAACTCAATTCAGAAACTTATGCTCCAAAGCAACCCCCATTTTTCTTGCTCCCAGAAATCTGAGAAAACTCCCAAATATTTTTTGGACCTTGGCACACATCCCTGAGCAAAAATATTGCATAACTTTTTGGAATATTTTTGCAACAAACAATCATTTCTGTTCTGGCCTCAAATTGGAGTTTCTACAACAGGTATACTTTTCCTTGATCCAATGAGGCTGATTTTTATTGAGACTCATTACCCTCCTAATTAAAGCTTAACCCCAGGAGATTAGCCCTAATCTCATTCTAGAAGCCATCCTAACTTGGTGCCCAAGTTTCTGTCCAGAAACTTGCTGAGTAGCTCTAGTCTTATCTGGTCGGCCTGCCAGTGTGCCGCCTCCTCATTTAGACCAAACACAACACGGACAATACACTAGACAAGGTTTGGCACCGCCTGGGTGTTGTTTTGACCATGCTAGCATGGTGACCGCGTGAAGACATGACCCTGGCAATGCATCCGACGCGCTCCGCGCTGTGCCCGTGCGTCTGTTCGTTGTGTGATCGTTCCAGAGCTCCCCGACGACTGCCACACCGCACCACCGTCCTCATCTCATCACCATTGACCCTTCCCTGCCGCTCGCCAACGTCGGAGCAGCCGCAACGAGCATGGGCACGTCGTGGCCAAAGCACAGTGCACCTGTGCCCCTGTCTTCTTCCCCAACCGCATCATGTGCTCGTCTTCGAGCTTCACAGTGGCCGCATGAGCTCTAAAGCCTTGCCCCCTCCCTGCTAGCACTCCTCGTCGCTGTGCGCCGATACCAGAGAGCTCCGGTAGAGATGAGACCCCCTCCCCCTCCGCCTATAAATTAGGACCCCCTCCAGCCTCTTCGAGCACTTAAAGCTCACCTCCCAACCTCGACAAAACCGTAGCAAAGCCGCAGCCCGGCCGGGCAGGCCTCTGGCCGCCTTCCCCGACCCGAGCTCACCGGCGATCTCCATAGCTCCTCCTCCTCATTCCAGTGCCCTGCAAACTCAATCCACTCCTAGGGAGACTCACTCGTGGCCCACTGGTACAGTCCGAACCCGTAGGAGCCACTGGTGCAGCCTCACGTCGCCGTCATCTTCAACTCCGGCGAGCTCCGGCTTCTGCAGCCGCTGGAGAAGCCCTTTCCGACCCCATCTATCCACCTCTAGCCACGCCACGGGTAAAGGCAGGTGCGCGAGCATCTCCTCTATCCACCATACCTCTCGATCTGGCCGCCGAGCTCTCCTTGCCGGAGAAAGCGTCGGCGAAGCGCTGCCTGCCTCTATTTTCTCTCTCTTTCCAACGACCTGACGTGTGGGGCCCGCTATCAGCCTTACCACTCGCGCCTGAAGCGGTATGAGTGGAGGCGTTTTCCTAGAATACGCCATCGACGTCACCCCCTGATTTTCTTTTAATTCAAATTTAAATTAATCTTTGACCAGAAACTTTGACCAGCCATAACTTTTAAACCATAAGTCCAAATGACTTGATTCTTTTTGCATTGTGTTTGTTTTAAAAAGTTCTAGCAGCACACCAAAGTGGAGATTTTTCCTTGCTTTCTAGAATTTCTGGTGATTTTCAGAATGATTCTTGATATTTTCTTTTGTTGTTTTTAATTATTTTCACTGGGAGAAGCTTGTCTTGAAGATAACCAGGACGAGTGTGAACCTCCTCTGCACTAAGGCAAGCCACACCAACATTTGTATGGTGTCACTTCAATATCTATGATTTTCCCAACTTGAATATGAGTTATTTTTCATGCATTTAATTATTTAAATAAATATTGCTTATGTTAACCACTTTGTCATGATTGAAATGCTTAGTTTACAATACTGTTTGAATGTTTGGCTAGTTTAAGCCAGTAGAAGAAATTTAGATTGAGTGGTTATGATTTTGGATATGAATGATGATAGTTTCACTATGTGGTTAATTGATTTATATATATATTATGGTATAACCAAAATGATGAGTGCTAAAACTAGTACAGTAAAAACCAGTAGGGTTAAATGATGAGTAGTGCAAGAAGAAAACTTTGACGATGTTGATCTGTTTACTTTGAGTGGTATATGATGCACGTGAGTAGTTGCATGTTCATGGCATTTTGTGGCTCGAGTTATTTTATTTCAATTTAAAATCGATGTTAATTCTACTTGAACATAACGTTCATCGAGTCATGGTGCCACTGAATCGAGTTTTCCCCAGTGCAACCACATTTGCCTTTATGGGAAGGTCGTTATTCGGTCCGTGGTCATGCCTCTGGTCGATACCTCCAATGAGGGAAGGTTATGGGCGTGCGGTACCTTGGCCCGATAAGCAGACATAACCTTGTGTGCCCGTTTTTTGTTATGGTACCTTGTCCCCGATTTGAACCATTTTGCCACGACGGTGGCCGTTGATGCCTTTGGTAGGCACGAGGCCACTCATGACTTAGCCTAGTGGGGAGTTAGTCGAAGTGTCCAACAGAGTGTCATGGCAATGGAAGGGTTCTGTCGGAATGCCGTTGGTCCACCCGAATGGGAAGACGAGGCCATGGGTTCTGTGGTGTGGGTAAAGTGCGCTACCTGTACAAAGTGTATTTCAATCTATCGATAGGCGCGTCCTCGATTGCGGACATAGCTCATGAGTAAGTCACACCATGGATCAACATTAATAATTAACCTTGCACACTAAAGTTTATGTCTGGCACTGGTTATGTGATGATTTTTGAGATCATGAAGATGATCGTTGCGGGGTGATGTCTACTACACAAGTTTATTCCTGTAGACACATGTTGGGCCTCCAAGCATAGAGTTTTGCAGGACAGTAGCAATTTTCCCTCAAGTGGATGAAGTAAGGTTTATCAATCCGTGGGAGGCGTAGGATGAAGATAGTCTCTCTCAAACAAACCTGCAATCAAATACAAGAAACCCTGCAACCCTGCAACCTAAGCGTACGGACCCTAGGAAAATTGTATAGGTGCACTAGCTCGGCGAAGATATGGTGATAAAAGTGTAATATGGATGGTAGAAATATATTTTTTATAATCTGAATAAATAAAAATAACAAGGTAGCAAATAGTAAATGGGCACAAAAACGGTATTGCAATGCTTGAAAATGAGGCCTAGGGTCCGTACTTTCGCTAGTGCAATCTCTCAACAATGCTAATATAATTGGATCATATAACCATCCCTCAACGTGCGATGAAGAATCACTCCAAACTTCCTATCTAGCAGAGAACATAAGAAGAAATTGTTTGTAGGGTACGAAACCACCTTGTTGGGGATAGAGCTATCAGTTATGACCCGCCCAGGAGGGGCCGGGTCACCCTAATGGCGGGTTACACAAGAAGCCCAGGAAGCATTAAGATGATAGTTTATCAAGTCTTACAGAAAGCCTAAAAGGCCTAGAGGCGGCTTAAAGGCCCAAATATTGTAAACCGCCGTATGTAAGGAAAGACTTGTAAAGAAAGTCATGTAAAAGAAGTCACCGAGCCGGACACGATTTATGAGCCGGTCGGGACTCTGTAGGCCACCAGGCGTTAACCCGTGTACATAAGGGGACGACCGGTGGTGGTTTAGGGCAAGAAACAAGAGATTGATAACCAAGCCGGTGAGTTAGCCTCTTGGTGATCGAAACCCCAGCAATACCAAACACAACTAGACGTAGGCTTTTACCTTCATCGTAAGGGGCCGAACTAGTACAAAACCTCTCGTGTCCTTTGTCCCGATTAACCCCTTTAAGCTTCCTAGTTGCGATGGCCCTACGACTAAGTCCTTCCACTAGGACATCTACCGTGACAATTCCACGACAATTGGCGCCCACCGTGGGGCCAGCGCACGGTGGATTTGAGTTCTTGAAGGGCAACTTCAAAGGGCTCAAGGGATACGCTGTGGGCCAGATGACCAAGAGTCGTCGCGGCAAGCTCTACATCGACGACGAAGGCTGGGGCCCCGAGGCTGGCTCAATTGTGTACGGGTACCGGGTGCCCTTCGATGGAATTCACGTCTTCATCAGCCGGATTGGCGAGTGAGGCCCTGAGCCGGATGTCCACACCGACCTCGTCGAAACGGCTCAGCGCGCGAGGGCCACCCGTGTTCAATCTGTCATGAAGCATGCCTTCGTAGGCCGTGTCCACGGCAGTGAATACTCTGAAGGATCGGTGGAGGGCGGTGAGACATCCGTCTGTTCTGACACTACATCATCAACGGGCGAGACGGACTCTTTGTATCAGCTGCAGGATGGCATGCTCGGTGGTTGTTCCGATGGCAGCAGTATTCCGGACCCCCTTGAGCCGCCAAATTGGGCCGGAGTCTTCATGGGAGGAACACAACCCGGACAGAACTCCACAGCAGCAGCAGCAACAGCCATCGGGTCGGCTGCCGCCGTGTCGGGAGACCCCACGCGCCCCCGACTCAGATTCTGATGGACCTCATGGATAAACTGACGACCCTATTGAGTGCCATGGTAGAACCGGCGAATCAAGCTCAACATGATGCAGAGGTGGCACGTGTACGTGAGGAGATGGTACAAGCCAAGGAAAACTTAGCCGTAGAGGAGGTTAGGATGGCCGCAGAGCGGGCGGCTTTGGACGCACGTGCTCAGCACCTTCAGGCGGAGACTTTCCGGCTCTCAGTGGACCTGAACGTGTCGACCGAGGTCATGAGGAGAAGGCACCAGAAAAATCAGTCACGTCTACCTCTGACACTCGATCCTAGGAACCTTTTTCACACACCCAGGGCCGGGGCAAGTAACCGCCGGAGGCAAATCGGATCACGACGCCCAGAGCACCAGCTCAGCCGTGCACCATGGAACCACCTCGTATACACACCGCTCCGCCTCTTTATGTGCCAACACCGTTGGGTCACTTCTCTAATCCCCTGGAAAACCTCATTGAAGCTTCGGCCCGTTTGGCGGCTCTCCCAATGGAAGGTGACTCTCCAGCAGCGATCGAAACACGAAGGGTGAGAGAACTTCTTCAAACAGCTGTGGCATAGCAGGATGCATACTCCTACAGTCGGGACAAGATCCATTCAACTCCTCGCCCAAGCCGGAGCCCAAGCTACAGTAGGCATATGGAGTCAGCTGACATGTCAAGCAATGCTCAATGCCGCAACCGGCCGCACAGGTATGAGCCAGTGCAGGCTGGAGCCATTAACTTGGTGGATCAGGGGAGGATCCGGTAAGAGGCGGAGCGAGCGGTTCAACTGGTAGCAGAGCAGGCGGCTCATCAGACCTTTCTGGCTTACCCAGCAACCTCAGTTGAGGCAGGGGTGAGCACAAGAACCGGAGCTGTCCCTTGCCTGGTGCCGGCCATACGTAACGAGCGTTTGCCAAAGGACTTCAAGGGGCCCCGTAAGGTGCCTAATTACATGGCCGACTTATAGCCTGGGGCTTGGATTGAGAGTTATGAGATGGCTATGGAGTTGTTGGAGGTCAGCGACGCGGCAATGGCCAAGTATTTCACTATGATGTTGGATGGAACAACTCGTACTTGGTTGAAGGGGTTGCCACCCAATTCTATCAGCTCATGGGTGGAGTTGAAGGCCCGGTTCATCCAGAACTTCAAAGACACGTGTAAGCAGCCTATGTCGATTGTGGACCTGACTAATTGTAAGCAAGAGGACGGTGAGTCTACAACCCATTGGGTGTGCCGGGTCAAGGAGATAATACATTCGTCTGATAAGATGGATGCCGGCTCAGCAGTCTTAATGTTGGAGAAAAATTGCCGTTTTGAACCTTTGAAGCAGAAGTTGGGGCGGCTCAAGCATGACTGCAATGACATGGGCCAGCTCATGGTGGCTCTCGTCAAGTCTGCTGATTCTGATAGTACCAAAGACCCGTTGTATGATGAAGAAAAGACAATGAAGGGAAAGAAGAACGGCAACGGCAAGGGTCACCAGCATAACCCGGCAAATCAAGGAGGTAATAAACGTAAGGCTGATGAGTTTGTCGCTAACACCAATGCGCAGGACAGAAATCAATGGTGCAAGGACAGGCAACCCCCTCGATCGGGCGGGTCAGGTCCCACCCTTGAGAAACTATTGAATGAGCCTTGTCCAAGGCACGACACCCGGGAGAAGCCAGCCACCCACCTGTGGAAAGATTGTACAATCATGAAGGCGTTTAAAAATTCAAACACGTTTGATGGAGGTCACGACCCAGGTGGCGGTTCAGGTGGAGGCGTTTTCCATGGCCCGAACGCCGGTTCAGGTGGAGGAGGATTTCATGGTCAGGGCCATCCTGGTAACTAAGGAGGATATAATCCACAACCCGGCCAAGGTAATCAGCAGCAATAGTCCGGATATCAGAGCAACCCAAAATAGCTGAATAGTGGGCAATACCATGTCTTCACCACTAGTTTATGTAAGAGGGACCAGAAGCTTCACAAGAGGGCCGTCAATGCCATTGAGCCAGCGATTCCACGTTACTTATGCTGGTCAGAGTAGCCTATTGTGTGGAGCAGAGAGGATCACCCGCCCCGGGTTGATAATCCGGGTCACTTGGCCTTGGTAGTGGCGCCTCAGGTTGGTGGATATAAATTCACTAAGGTACTCATGGATGGAGGCAGCAGCATCAACATCCCCTACTATGAGACGTTTCGCCGGATGGGATTGACTGATAAGAGTCTTAAACAATCCAACACTGTTTTTCATGGTGTGGTACCTGGCAAGTCGGCATACCCAGTTGGTAAGATCGAACTGGAAGTAGCCTTTGGAGATAAGTATGATTTTAGAGCAGAAAAATTAACCTTTGAGGTGGTTAAGATCAAAAGCCCATATCATGCTCTGTTTGGACGGCCGGCTTATGCCAAGTTCATGGCCCGGCCGTGTTATGTATATTTGCAGCTCAAGATGCCGGGTTATAATGGCACCATAACAGTACATGGGAGCCGGGAAATAGCCTTGGAGTGTGAAGAAGGTGATGCTGCCTATGCTGAGTCTGTTCGTGCAACAGAGGAGTTAAAGTTTTACAAGGATCACGTTGACCCGGTAGACATGACGTCATTAAAGAAACGAACAACAGAACATGAGCCGGTGTTGAAATTCAAATTAGCTGATGACACCAAGATGGTTGACTTTGTGCCTGGCGACTCATCCAAGCAGTTCATCATAGTGCAAACTTGGATCCCAAATAGGAAAGCACACTCATCGAGTTCATCTATGAGAACCGGGACATCTTTGCATGGAAACCTTCGGACATGTCGGGTGTCCCGAGGAAACTTGCTGAGCACACTCTCAATATTGATCCAAAGCTTGAACCTGTTAGACAGTTTCTCCGACGGTTCAATGAAGAAAGGCGCAAGGCCATTGGAGAAGAGGTGGCCCGGCTCTTGGCGGTCGGGTTCATTGTAGAAGTCTTTCACCCAGAGTGGTTAGCCAACCCGGTGCTTGTACTAAAAAAGAACGGCACCTGGCGTATGTGTGGATTACACCGATTTAAACAAGGCTTGTCCGGCTGACCCCTTTGCCCTCCCCCGTATTGATCAGATCATCGATGCTACGGCGGGTTGCGCATGTTTGAGTTTCTTGGATGCTTATTCAGGTTATCATCAGATCAAGATGGCAGTCAAAGATCAGGAGAAGACGACTTTTATCACTCCTTTTGGAGCTTTCTACTATGTGTCTATGCCTTTTGGGCTTAAGAGTGCCCAGGCGACTTACCAACGGTATGTGCAGAATTGTCTTCATGATCAAATTGGGCGTAATGTTCATGCTTATCTGGATGATATAGTGGTAAAATCCAGGAAAGAGGAAACCTTGGTCACAGATCTGAAAGAGACCTTTGATAATCTCCGGGTCTACAAAATGATGCTTAACCCGGCTAAGTGTGTTTTTGGAGTCCCAGCCGGCAAGCTCTTGGGTTTTTTTGGAGTCCAACCGAGGTATTGAAGCTAACCCGAAGAAAATCAAGACAATTACATCCCTGGCCAAACCAACATGCATCAATGACGTTCAACGGCTAGCGGGTCGTGTTGCTGCTTTGAGCCGGTTCATAAGACGGTTAGGGGAGAAGGCGATGCCTTTGTATCCGATGATGAAGAAAATGGATGATTTTGTTTGGAGCGATGCTGCCAACTCTGCTTTTGAAGATCTGAAGACACAGCTTGCTGAGCCGCCGGTCCTTGCTGCTCCAATCGAGAAAGAGCCACTGTTGTTATACATAGCCGCCAACTCACGAGTTGTTAGTGTGGTGATTTTAGTGGAGCGCAAGGAGGTTGGCAAGGAGCACCCGGTTCAACGGCCGGTTTACTATGTAAGTGAGGTATTAATTGAATCCAAACAACGATATCCACAATGGCAGAAGCTCGTATATGGGGTGTTCATGGCGAGCCGGAAGCGTAAACATTATTTTCAGGGTCACCCAATCACGGTGGTTAGCTCCGCTCCTCTGGGAGACATCATTCAAAACAGAGAAGCCAATGGATGAGTCGCCAAGTGGGCCATTGAGCTTGGGTCTCATGGGTTGAAGTATGTACCACGTACTGCGATCAAGTCTCAAGCACTGGTTGATTTTATTAATGACTAGACAGAGATGCAGATGCCGAAAGAGAAACTAGACAACACATATTGGACTATTCACTTTGATGGGTCCAGACAACTGGAAGGCTCGGGGGCTGGAGTTGTTTTAACCTCCCCTCGAGGTGACAAATTTTTTATGTGTTGCGGCTGATGTTTCCGTGTACTAACAACGCAGCGGAATATGAAGCTTTGCTCCATGGTCTTCGAGTGGCCAGAGAGATGAGCCTGAGCTGGGTCCGGTGTCTTGGCGACTCAGATTTAGTGGCTCAACAAGTCTCAGGTAAGTGGGATTCCAAAGACCCTCTCATGGCGGCTTATCGCCGGGAAGTTGATGCTGTTGCAGGGCATTTTAAAGGTTATCAGGTGGAGCACATTGACCGTAGAAGAATGAAGCGGCTGATGCTTTAAGCCGGGTGGGGTCTCAGCGAAAACCGGTGCCACCTAACACCTTTTTGGATGTTTTGCATAACCCGTCTGTCAAGCTTCCCACGGAAGAAGATCTAGCCGTTCCTGACCCAGAGGCACAGTTGGTGGCGGCTCTTCATGTCATCCCAGATTGGACAGTGCCGTTCTTGGCTTACATGACCCGGGGAGAGTTGTCAGCGGATGAGACCCTGGCTCGATAGATAACCCGGCGGTCTAAGTCAATGACGATTTCTGATGGAGAACTATACCATCGTAGCGTCTCTGGAGCGTTTCAGCGGTGTGTTTCCCCTGAAGAAGGCCAAGAAATACTTCGTGAGATCCATGAAGGCGATTGTGGTCATCACGCCGGGTCAAAATCTCTGGTGGCCAAAGCTTTTCGTCACGGTTTTTACTAGTTGACGGCTCACGCTGATGCAGAGGATCTGGTCAGCAGATGTGATGGATGTCAAAAGTTCGCACGATGAGCACATGTGCCGACTCAAGAGCTCCGTATGATTCCAATCGCTTGGCCGTTTGCGGTCTGGGGGCTTGACAGGATGGGACCTTTCAAAAGGTCTAAGGATAAAAAGACACATCTTTTAGTGGCAGTCGATAAATTCACAAAGTGGGTTGAGGCAGAACCGGTGAGTAAGTGTGATGCGGCCACGGCGGTTCAGTTCATGAAAAAGGTGATCTTCCGTTTTGGTTTTCCACACAGCATTATCACTGATAATGGCACTAAGCTGTCCCAAGGGGCCATGGAGGAGTTTTGTCAACGTGAGCATATTCGGCTTGATGTTTCTTCCGTAGCTCATCCTCAATCTAATGGTCAAGCTGAGAGAGCAAATCAGAAAATTTTAAAAGGTCTTAAGCCCCGGCTTATGGTTCCCTTACAGCGAACTTCGGGTTGTTGGGTAGAGGAATTACCCTCGATGCTGTGGAGTATCAACACCACAGCTAACAGGTCTACAGGTTACACACCTTTCTTCATGGTGTATGGAGCAGAAGTAGTGTTGCCTAGTGACATCCTTCATGACTCGCCCCATGTGGTGGCTTATGTTGAAGCTAATAATGAACAAGCCAGACAGGATGCACTCGACTTGTTAGATGAAGAAAGAGACTTAGCAGCAGCTCGATCAGCAATTTATCAACAGGACCTGCGCCATTATCACAACCGCTGGGTTAAGTCTAGGACTTTTCAGGAAGGCGACCTGGTGCTCTGGCTCATCCAGGATCTGTCAGATGCACACAAATTATCCCCACCTTGGGAAGGACCCTTTGTGGTCAGCAAGAACTTAAACAACGGGTCATATTACCTCATTGACATTCGAGAGCACAAAGACTCATGTAAGTCGGAGGAGGAGACCCGCCGGCCGTGGAACATTGCTCAACTTCGGCCATACTACACCTGATCCAGCGGCTCTCATCATGTACATACTTTAACATTGTATATACCATGATAAGTAATAAAGCAGGACCATCGGTCTCTTTTCTTTTCAAAAATAACGCATCTTTGTTATTTCTTATTTTCAAATGACTATTAAGGAGCTGATCATATTTGAATCAAGTCTAACCTTCTTTGGTGGGCTTATGATCGTATTTGAATCTAGCTGCAACTATCATGGTCACTTGGGGGCTTCCTGTTCAAACATAGGTCGTAATCGAACCAAAGAGAACATAGCTGTCGTAACCCTCTTGATCGACTCAAGGCCAAACTCACTAGGGGGCTTCTTGATCGTATCCGAATCATAGCTTAACCCCTTTTGGGTTCGACTTGGATCGTATTCGAATCAGGGTCGTTAAAAACCTCTCAAGGTCATTTGGGGGCTTCCTGTTCAAACATAGGTCGTATTCGAACCAAAGAGGACATAGCTATCGGTACCCTCTTGATCGGCGCAACGCCAAAGCCACTGGGGGCTATATGGTCGTATTCGAACCTTAGCTTAACCCCTTTGGTCCGGTTTTATGATCGTATTCGAATCAGAAACCCCCAACCTTCAAATACAAGGTTAAATCATATTTATTACCTGTTATTTGCCTTTTAGTTCTTTGTTGTCTTAATTTCACAAATAATTAGCATGGTCTTTTTCGTCGGCTGGACTATTTGACAATGAAGCCACCAAGGTATGATGATCATTAAGTATTCAGAAGTATTGACTTCTCAAAAAGATGGAGTTATCAACTTCATTACCTGGGTTATTTAAACCGGTGGTCTAAGGATCAAAGGTACAAGTATGGCTATTGTTTATACGCAATTGCCTGCTGCATTAACCAAAGGGTTAGTTTCAGCCTTGTTCTCTTTTTATATCTGTTTCTGTTTTCTATTATGATAAACATATTGGCTATAAGCCGGGTGTTTTAACCCGTTCGGTACTAAGCCGCCAAGCTCATTTTTTCTCCTGTATTTACAGGAACAGAGCTGAAGTACTACAGGGACAACCATAAATATGATGCATATATTGACATCAGGAAACATAGAATCACATACAAGTGTTTTATGCGCGATGGCATAAGCAAAGCATGCAGTGTTTTCACAGATAAACTATTACAAGGCTTTTATAAGCCCATGAAGATGGTTATTGCTCCTCCCTCGCTGGTTCACCGCCCTCTATTGACTGGAAGCTGGGTTTTGACCAGTCAAAACCATTCACGGTGACAAATTCTGCTTCTTCGTCAATCAGGCCGGCCGGGTCAACTTCTGGGGCAAATGTATTTTCACGAACAGGCGGGATTAAATCTGTCACCTTGTACGAGGGAGTTGCCATCTTCTTATTTTCAACATCAAAAACTGGCTGATACTTGTCGATGTTGGTTTCATCTCCAAGAATAGTTGCCTGAGGTCGCACCTCCCTCACACAAGCAACGAAGTCGTCCTGTTCAAATAGTGACCCGTCTTCCTTTACCATGGGGTACCCTCTGGCTATATCAGCCGGGTCTAGATCTGGCACCCAAGCCTTGGAGCGGCTCAGGGCAGTCAAAGCTCTGGCTCTGGCATAGGAGCGCTTAACCTCTAGGAACCTGGAGGGCAAAATTGACAGCTTCTTTAAAACATCGCTGAGCCGGTTGGGTCCTTGATTGGCAGGAGAGATAGCAGCGAGTGCTCGCTGTGCGCCAATGTACAAATGTTCTACCAAGGTATAGACCGCCTTCAGCTTAACCATGTGGTCTTGACTCAGATTCTTGCTTCGAGGGCCTGCATATGTTTTGAACACAAAGGGTCAGCTAGCGGCTTATAGTCCGGATCAAAAGAAGGTAAAAAGTTGGTACAGATGGCTTACCAAAGATGGCGGACACCATTTGTGACACCCGGCCCTTTAAACCGTTCAGCTCTGTTGAAACCTCTTCAAGGGCTGCTTCGGCCTTCTCGGCGCGTTGTGTCAGAAGCGTTTTTTCTTCTGCCCAGGTTTTCTTCTTGGTAGCAAAGCTGGTCTTTAAATTTTCCATCTCAGAGAGACTTATTTGCAATTTGGAGTTAGCAGACTTGATTTCTGCTTCCCGACCTGCTAGCCGGGTCTTCGCATCAGTCAATTGCGAGTTCAGTTCAGATAAGGCATTCTACAAAAAAACGTACCCAGATGAGTCAAGATTCAAGTCTCAAGTACTTTACAAAAAAACCACTTGACACTTTGGGGCTAATGTATGCCAAAACAATTTCTTATGACTCTAAAGACATACTTTAAGTCCCAAGTACTTTACAAAGTAACAGCACTTGGCACTTGGGGGCTAATGTATGCTATTCATCAAGTTTCTCAAGGGTAAGCCGGATTATGAAGTTCTTTGAATACATTACAAGACAATTTAAAGTACCGGCTCATTTATGATCAAAATGAACCGGCCCTTGGGGACTACAGGTGAAGCTTTGTTCTATTTTATTGAACTCAAGAAAGGTTTCAAAGGTAAACGTATTGGCCTATATTATAAAGTCTACAAATCATTCCAGTTCTCTCATAATCTGAAAACTTGGGGGCTGGCGGAATATAGATAAGCCGAAAGAAACATACCTCGTATTTCAGCTGCAACTGGTTGACCATTTCGATCTCTGAGTCGCGACTGGAGTGCACATGGCTGAGATAGCCGGATAAATATCGTTGGCATTCAGATGATCATAATGTGCAACATCAAAGCGCACTTTCTGTCTCTCCAATGCCTCTTGTTTTGCCGTGTGGCGAGCCAACACGGCTGGATTCCCCGGCTCAACAAAGCGGCTCCCGGTGATCAAAACGTCTTGCACAGACGGTGATGGCGGGTTGGCTGAGCTTGATGGTCCAGTTGCGGAAGGGTTCACGGTGGTGTCATCAAACGACGGCTCAGGAGGATTTGCTTTTGCATTGACAGGCAGGTCTTCTGGAGTTTCAGTTGATGGAGGAGAAGGTGGCCTTGCCGGTTCAGGAGCAAGGACCGGCGGGTCTTCCGCTGGTCTAGTCACCTTGGCCTTCTTAGAATTAGCTTGGCCACTAAGTGAAAGATTATAGGATTGTCAGTATAAAGAGACAATTTGAAAAACATGGAAGACAAAGGGTTTTTTCTTACCCAGGGGCAGTCTTGAAGGCCGGAAACTGGGTTTGAGACGAGTCGCCAGAAGAGCGAGATAACTCCTGCAAAGATAAGACAAAGTAAGTAATACAAGGAAGGACATCCATTGACAGAAAGTTGAAGACAAAGAAATAAACCTCATTCTGGCGTTTTTGGGGAGTTTGTTGAAGAACAACAGCCAGTTCATCTTCGGTCTGGGCTTGACGGCGGCTCTCATGTTGCTGCTTTTTCAAAAGAAAGTGAGGGTCCAGATAAGCCAAAGGGTGTGAAAACCTTACTTTCCGGGTTACGACTCGAAGTTTCTGTCTTGGCAAATGTGCTGAGTCGGAGGAAATAGTTACCTCTTCTTCCACGGCCTGACTGGCCCCAATGTCGTCCTGGTAATGATTAGTGTTAATAAGATTATTAAAAAAATCGGCCAAGGGAGTCAAGGGCTACCACTGACTCAGAAGTTTCCTTGAGTTTCATCATGTCTTCAACAATGCTCCTCTTCTTCTTTTTGGACCTCCGGGTCGTTTTCTTGGCGGTTATGGCAGCGACTCTTGCTTTCTTGGCAGCTTCGTGGTCATATTTTACCTTCCGGAAGTTAGATTTGGCCGGCAAACAGGTAAAAACAAGATGAAAGGTTAGGCAAGTGTTAAATAATACGGCTGAGAAAAATACAAAGGAGAGAGATCAAAGTCTCCTTACTTCTGGCGTCGGGTTAAACTTGCATAAAGGGTTTAACCCAACGATACTGCAGTCTTCGTACTTTCCGTTCACCAGAAGGGTTGACATTGAAACAATATCTGCTTCCGTTAATTGAATGGGGCTATGATGAAGAGAGTCGTCTGGGGCTCCACCATACTCGTACATCAATTTTGATCGACGGCTCAAAGGAATAACCCGGCATGAGATCCAACAGCGGGTCAGATCAACTCCAGTCAAGCCGTTCCCTAATAAGGCGTTAATCCTTTTTATGGATGGGATCAGCTTCCTACGTTCGGCAGTCGTAAGCTTATCAGGGAGCGCGAATTTGGAGTCAAGACGCTCGGCGCGATAACCCGGCAGTGGCTTCTCATTTGCTGGTGAAATATCTTGACAGTAGAACCAAGTCTGGTTCCAGTCTTTGGGATGACTCGGTAAGACTATGAGGGGGAAGACAGCGCCCTGCCGATGCTGAATTGAGATGCCTCCAAGCTCCAAGCTAAGGCCGTTGGTGCACTCATTCTGCCGGTTCAGATAAAAATATTCTCTGAACAGCTCCACGGTCGGCTCTTCCGGAAGGTACACCTCACAGAGCACTGGGATATTGTAGATATTAGATATGGAGTTGGGCCCGATATCTTGAGGGTGAAGTTTGAAAAAGTGGAGGACCTCTCTGAAGAACTTTGAGCCGGGCGGTGAAAAGCCACGGTTCATATGGTCAGTAAAAACAATCACTTCGTCGTCTCTTGGATTGGGCCGTTCTTTCTCCGGGTCAGGGGCACGGTAAGACATGACGGTTTTCCCTGGCAAAAACCCTATGGAAAAGAACTCCTTCAAACATTCCTCGGTTACGGTTGAGGGAACCCAGTTGCAGATGGTTGGCGCTTTGGACGACACGATGTTCAAAAATGAACTGAAAGAAAGACAACATGCCGGTTCAATTCAATGGTGAAATTAATAGTTATATGATGATAATACAGGGAAGTAATGGCGGCTTAGTTAAGGGATAATGTCATATAAGGAAAAGTAAGCTGACATAGTAAGCCGCCATGACTACAGATATTTGAGAAAAGCAAATTCAGCTAAGTGTTGAGACAAACAAGTTTCCTAATTGCTTGGTATTATTCTAGATCAAATGGCTATTCAAAATGGGAAAAATTCTAGACCTAAAAAGATTAGCGCAGATGAGTCTGTGAGTTCTAATGAGATCTTTGAACCAGAGAAAGGGATCTGTGGGCATCAAGAGTAGGCACAAAAACACTACCGCACAAGCATGTATATCTTTTTGTATCAAGAAGAGGCCTGCGGTGGAAGAACTATGAAGAACTGCGATGAACTATGAAGAACACGAAGAAGTCTGGAAACCCTAATATGGATCTGAGAAGTGAAAAGGAGAACACTTACAACCACAGATCTTGTGCGGAGGTCGCCACCATTCTCTGGACCGATTCGGGTTGATGTAGCGGCCAAGGTCGACGGAGACGAAGGAGAAGCGCGACGACGGTGAAGCTCGAGCAGTAGGAGGGTTGCGAGAGGAAGAAGACGGAGAAAGATAGAAGAATGAGGAAGGCCGAGGCGTGTCTATTTATAAGGAAAAATGTGAATAGATGAGCGCGAAAATCGAGGAAGAGCCAATAAATGTTATCCAACTACACAGACGCCTCGATTCTCGGAAGACATTAAAGGTGAAGATCCGTTGGGAGATGACGTCATAAAAGTTTTTTGCGTTTCCAAGAGATGACGTCATGGCGGGTTACAAAAACTTCTGCGAGGATAAGAAGATGGATTTTGTCTAATTGTTGAAGATTGACAAAGAACGAAGTTCAAAATCAACCTGGGGCCTAATGTTGGGGATATAGCTATCAGTTATGACCCGCCCAGGAGGGGCCAGGTTAGCCCTAATGGCGGGTTACACAAGAAGCCCAGTAAGCATTAAGATGATAGTTTATCAAGTCTTATAGAAAGCCTAAAAGGCCTAGAGGCGGCCTAAAGGCCCAAATATTGTAAACCGCCGTATGTAAGGAAAGACTTGTAAAGAAAGGCATGTAAAAGAAGTCACCGAGCCAGACACGATTTATGAGCCGGCCGGGAGTCTCTAGGCCACCAGGCGTCAACCCGTGTATATAAGGGGACGACCCGGTGGCGGTTTAGGGCAAGAAACAAGAGATCGATAACCAAGCCGGCGAGTTAGCCTCTTGGTGATCGAAACCCCAGCAATACCAAACACAACTAGACGTAGGCTTTTACCTTCATCATAAGGGGCCGAACTAGTATAAAACCTCTCGTGTCCTTTGTCCCGATTAACCCCTTTAAGCTTCCTAGTTGCGATGGCCCTATGACTAAGTCCTTCCACTAGGACATCTGTCGTGACAATTCCACGACACACCTCGAAGCTATTCTTTCCGATCGATCTATCAAAGAGTTCATACTAAAATAACACCAAAAAAAATTCAGATTCATAATATTCAATCCAACACAAAGAACCTCAAAGAGTGCCCCAAGATTTCTACTAGAGAGCCAAAAGACGAGAACGTGCATCAACCCCTATGCATAGATTACCCCAATGTCATCGCGGGAATCCGCGAGTTGAGTGCCAAAACACATATGAAATGAATCAATATAATACCCCATTGTCATCACGAGTATTCATATGCAAGACATATATCAAGTGCTCCCAAATCCATAAAAGTATTCAATCCGATAACAACGAAATCTCAAAGGGAAAAACTCAATTCATCACAACAAGGTAGAGAGGGGAAAACACCATATGATCCGACTATATTAACAAAGCACACGATACATCTAGATCGTGGCATCTCAAGAATACGAGAGAGAGAGATTAAACACATAGCTACTGGTACAAACCCTCAGCCCCGAGGGTGGACTACTCCCTCCTCATCGTGGTGGCCGCCGGGATGATGAAGATGGCCACCGGTGATGATTTCCCCCTCCGGCAAAGTGCCGG
Source organism: Triticum monococcum (assembly GCA_034509565.1). Lineage (NCBI taxonomy): Eukaryota > Viridiplantae > Streptophyta > Magnoliopsida > Poales > Poaceae > Triticum > Triticum monococcum. The sequence goes on from CM067841.1 coordinate 542,744,396, forward strand.
AACGGGGTCTAGATTGGTTTTCGGTGGCTACAGAGCCTTGCAGCGGCGGAACTTCTGATCTAGTTTAACCCCTAGGGGTTTTGGAATATTTGGGAATTTATGGTGCAAAGAAATGGTACGGGAGGCGACCAAGGTGGGCACAACCCACCTGGGCGCGCCAGGGGGCCCTGGCGCGCCCTGGTGGGTCGTGCTCCCCTCGAGGCACCCCCAGGTGCTGCTCTGGCCCATCGGGAGTCTTCTGGCCCATAAAAAATCCACAAAAAGTTTCGCGGTGTTTGGACTCCGTTTAATATTGATTTTCTGTGATGTAAAAAACAAGCAAAAACAACAACTGGCACTAGGCACTGGGTCAATAGGTTAGTCCCAAAAAATTATATAAAGTTGGTATAAAATGATTGTAAAACATCCAAGAATGATAATATATTGGCATGAATACTTCATAAATTATAGATACGTTGGAGACGTATCAGCATCCCCAAGCTTAATTCCTACTCGTCCTCGAGTAGGTAAATGATAAAAGAAATAATTTATGAAGTGTGAATGCTAGCAAATTGCATAAGTTTGATCAATGATAATTTCAATCACTTTTTCTAGCATCATAACAACAATTCTTTCTTATAAAACTTCTCATGTTATAGTGGCAACCAATTCACATGTTAAGGTTCAAACAATGAATTCTCTTGAAACCCAACAACCTATGTTCTTAGTCACCAAGCAATTGCAATTCAACTTATTCAACAGAGTTTAAGTAAGAGCTCCACATACTCAACCATCATATAGTCCTCTATGATTGCTAACACTCACCTTGTACACATGAGCAAAACATTTCAACCGGACACATAGAAAGATAGGGGCTTATTGTTTTGCCTCCCAACGTATTCACCTCAAGGGTGATGTCAACAATAATAACTCATGCTACCCATATTCAACTGAACATATGTGCCTAGATATATCCTCACCACATGATGCTTGCCAAAAAAGAAAAAGAAAAAGGAATAGAGAGAAGAACTTTGACTCTTTGCATAAATGTAAATACATCAAAGTAAAAGATAGGCCATTCGCAGACGGAAGCAGAGGTTTCCATGTGCTTATTTGTTTGTATGCTTGACCCCTTAGTGCAAAATAACGTCATGTTATATTGCTCCTTATGATAGCAACCTTTATTATGCAGTCCGTTGCTTTTATTACTTTGCCATCACAAGTTCGTACAATGCTCAATTTTCTCTTACACTAAATGATCTAACACTTTTAGGAGCAATTTTTATTGCCTTTTTGCGCTGATGACAACTTACTTGAAGGATCTTGCTCAATCCTTAGGTAGGTATGGTGGACTCTTGAAAACAAGATTTGGGTTTAAGGGTTTTTGGATGCACAAGTAGTATCTCTACTTGGTGCGGAATTTTTGGCTAGCAAAGATGGGGGGCAAGGACCACATGTTGAAGGATCTATGACAATATAACTTCTATGTGAATATGAACAAATATAAACCATTACGTTGTCTTCCTTGTCCAACGTCAACAATTTTGGCATATAATATTTTGATGGGGGCTCACAATCACAATAGATTTCCATGATAGTGTATTTGCATGTGAAAGTTCTCTTCCTTATACTAATTATTCATGAATTGCTTGTATGACCAATATTGTGATTGTCAAGCCTCAAAACATTTCACTTTCTAAACCCAATGTGAGGCTACCACTAGGCATGATATGATTTCAACTTCATGACATTCAATTTATTCAACAATTTATTCGTAGGATAAAAGTGAAGCACAAGAGTAAATGACATAGAAAAGAGCTTCGTTGACGGGATGTGAATGTCGCTTACTTAGCCTCCTTGGCAACTATTTGAGGACTATATTTTATTTAAAACTTTTAGATCTAAGTATTTTATTAAAACAACAAGAAAAATGAAAATAAAATGACATTCCAAGAATAGCACACATCATGTGAAGAAGCAAAAACTTAGGCTCAACCGATACTAATCGATAATTGTTGAAGAAGAAAGGTGGGATGCCTACTGGGCATCCCCAAGCTTAGATGCTTGAGACTTCTTGAAATATTATTTTTTGGCGCCTTGGGCATCCCCAAGCTTGATATTTTGTGTATCCTTAATTCCTTTTCATATCACAGTTTTCCTAAATCTCAAAAGCTTCATCCACACAAAATTCAACAAGGACTCGTGAGATAAGTTAGTATAAACCAATGCAAAAACCTTATCATTCTATACTGTAGCAAATCACTAAAATTATTATTCAACATTGCATACTAAATGCCTCTGCATATTTAATACTCCTATCCTCAAATAGAATCATTAAACAAGCAAACATATGCAAACATTGCAAACATAACAACAATTGCCAAAACAATACAGTCTGTAAAGAATGCAAGAGTATCAAAACTTTGCTAACTCCAAACATTATGAAAATTTACCACACTGAAGAAAATGTATGAGAGATTATTTTGCAAAAAGTTAACATTTTATCACATTCTGACTTTTCTAGGGAATTTTTGCAACAGCGATAAACTTTCCGTTTTCAAACAGCGACATGTATACTTGCAAAATAAGCATGACGAAGGCTATCATTGCCACTTTTATTGAAATGAAAGATGCAAAATATTATTCTAAATAACAGAAAGAAAATCCTAATAAAATAAATTGACGCTCCAAGTAAAACTCATATCATGTGACGAATGAAAACATAGCTTCAAGTGAGTTTACCGATAATGTTGGAGACGAAAGAGGGGATGCCTTCCGGGGCATCCCCGAGCTTAGTTGATTGGATCTTCCTTAGATATTAACTTGGGGTGCCTTGGGCATCCCCGATCTTAGGGTCTTGTCACTCCTTATTCTCCTCATATCGATGTCTCACCCAAAACTCGAAAACTTCAATCACAAAACTTAACGGAACTTTGTGAGATAGGTTAGTATGATGAAGAGCAAACCGTTCCATTTTTGGTACTGTCAAAGACAAGATTCATAATTGTTTCCACACAATACCTACTGTAGCATACCATTTCCACAATTTATATTGAGCAATATGAGCTATAGAAACTAGGAAACAAGCAAACTATGCATTGAAAACAGAATCTGTCAAAAACAGAACATTCTGTAGTAATCTGTACTCCAACCATACTTCTACTACTCCAAAAATTCTAAAAAATTAGGAAAACCTGGTTAATTTGTCTATTAATCTTTTGCAGAAAGAATCAACATTTTATCGCTCTTCTGTTAAAAACTAGAATTAGTTTTGTGAGCGCAAAAGTTTTTGTTTTTCAGCAAGATCAAATCAACTATCACCATAGACCATCCCAAAGGTCTTACTTGGCACTATATTGAAACGAAAGCTATAAAACATGATTTCTACAATAGAATAATCATGTGAACACACAAAAACAGTAGGTAAAAGTGTTGGGTTGTCTCCCAACAAGCGCTTTTCTTTTATGCCTTTTAAGCTAGGCACGATGATTTCAATGATGCTCGCATAAGAGATAAGAATTGAAACATGAAGAGAGCATCATGAAGCATATGACTAGCACATTTGAGCCTAACATACTTCCTATGAATATGGATTTTTTGAGCAAACAACTTATGAGAACAAGAATCAACTAGCATAGGAAGGCAAAACAAGCATAACTTCAAAACTTTCAACACATAGAGAGGAAACTTGATATTATTGCATTTCCTACAAGCATAATAATTTTCAGTGGCATCATAAATGAATTCAACAATATAACTATCACATAAAGAATTCTTTTCATGACCCACAAGCATAGAAATTTTACTACTCTCCACATAAGCAAATTTATTCTCATGAATAGTAGTGGGAGTAAACTCAACAAAGTAACTATCATGGGATTGAAAATTAAAATCATGATGACAAGTTTCATGGTTATCATTATTCTTTATAGCATACATTTCGTCACAATAATCATCATAGATGGCAACTTCATTGTCAAAATCAATTGAAATATTTTCCAAGATAGTGGAATCATCATTAAACAAAGTCATGACCTCTCCATATCCACTTTCATCAATATAATCATCATAAATAGGAGGCATGCTTTCATCATAATAAATTTTCTCATCAAAACTTGGGGGAGTAAAAATATCATCGTCATCAAACATAGCATCCCCAAGCTTATGGCTTTGCATATCATTAGCACCATGGATATTCAAAGAATTCATACTAATAATATTGCAATCAAGCTCATCATTCAAATATTTTGTGCCAAACATTTTACTGACTTCTTCTTCTACTAATTGAGCACAATTTTCCGATCCATCATTTTCAAGTAAGATATTATAAAGATGATCAATAATATGATGCAACCTCAATTCCATTTTTATGTAGTTTTCTTTTATAAACCAAACTAGTAATAAAACAAGAAACTAAAAGATTCAATTGCAAGATCTAAAGATATACCTTCAAGAACTCACCTCCCCGGAAACGGCGCCAGAAAAGAGCTTGATGTCTACTATGCACCTTTATTCTTGTAGACACGTTTTGGGCCTCCAGGCACAGAGTTTTGCAGGACAGTAGCAATTTTCCCTCAAGTGGACGACCCAAGGTTTATCAATCCGTGGGAGGCGTAGGATGAAGATAGTCTCTCTCAAACAACCCTGCAATCAAATACAAGAAATCTCTTGTGTCCCCAACACACCCAATACAATGGCAAATTGTATAGGTGCACTAGTTCGGCAAAGATATGGTGATAAACGTGTAATATGGATGGTAGAAATATATTTTTATAATCTGAATAAATAAAAACAACAAGGTAGAAAATAGTAAACAGGCACAAAAACGGTGAAACTGAGGCCTAGGGTCCGTACTTTCTCTAGTGCAATCTCTCAACAATGCTAATATAATTGGATCATATAACCATCCCTCAACGTGCGATGAAGAATCACTCCAAAGTTCCTATCTAGCAGAGAACATAAGAAAAAATTGTTTGCAGGGTAAGAAACCACCTCGAAGCTATTCTTTCCAATCGATCTATCAAAGAGTTCGTACTAAAATAACACCAAAAAATTTCAGATTCATAATACTCAATCCAACACAAAGAACCTCAAAGTGTGCCCCAAGATTTCTACCGGAGAAACAAAAGACGAGAACGTGCATCAACCCCTATGCATAGATTACCCCAATGTCACTGCGGGAATCCATGAGTTGAGTGCCATAACACAGATCAAGTGAATCAATATGATACCCCAGTGTCACCACGAGTATTCATATGCAAGACATATATCAAGTGCTCTCAAATACATAAACGTATTCAATCTGATAACAACGAAATCTCAAAGGGAAAAACTCAATTCATCACAACAATGTAGAGAGGGGAAAACACCATATGATCCGACTATATTAACAAAGACCACGATACATCTAGATCGTGGCATCTCAAGAACACGAGAGAGAGAGAGAGATTAAACACATAGCTACTGGTACAAACCCTCAGCCCCGAGGGTGGACTACTCCCTACTCATCGTGGTGGCCGGCGGGATGATGAAGATGGCCATCGGTGATGATTTCCCCCTCCGGCAGAGTGCCGGAACGGGGTCTAGATTGGTTTTCGATGGCAACAGAGCCTTGCGGCGGTGGAACTTCTGATCTAGGTTAACCCTGAGGGGTTTCAGAATATTTGGGAATTTATAGTGCAAAGAAGGGGTACGGGAGACCACCGAGGTGGGCACAACCCACCTGGGCTCGCCAGGGGCCCCTGGCGCGCCCTGGTGGGTTGTGCCCCCCTCGGGGCACCCCCAGGTGCTGCTCTTGCTCATCAGGAGTCTTCTGGCGCATAAAAAAATCCACAAAAAGTTTTGCGGTGTTTGGACTCTGTTTAATATTGATTTTATGCGATGTAAAAAACAAGCAAACAACAACAACTGTCACTAGGCACTGGGTCAATAGCTTAGTCCCAAAAAATGATATAAAGTTGCTATAAATTGATGATAAAGCATCCAATAATGATAATATATTGGCATGGATACTTCATAAATTATAGATACGTTGGAGACATATCACGGGGACCAAAGTGCTGGTTTCATTTGTGATCCGGGTATGATCACCGTTTTGATTACGAGGTAACCCGTCTGGTAAGAGAGTCCGTGCGACTCGGTGCAAAATTGAATTATCACTGCATCAGTAGTATGTCTTGCATTGCATTTAACCTGATTAATCGTCATGATATTGTTTGCCATTATGCTTATGCTTGTTGTGAGCTTGCAAGTACATTCAATGTACGGACCTGGCGTGTCATGCAGATTTCAGGAAAGTCGTATCGGATCGGAGTGCTTCTCGTGTCTAGATCGTGTCCACATCGATGTCCCTGTGCTATGGAGTTCCACTTCATTGTCGTTCCGCTGCCGCGTAGTTATCATGATCGAGGCCCCTTCATGTTCATTAAATAATGTACATATTGTTCAGCCGCACCGTGTGTGCCGCTTGGCCTCGCTACTTGATGTAATATCAAACCTATGTTCCCGCTAGCATCAATAAAGCGGTAGTTTTCTGTAGCAAGTTGTTGTGTGTTGCTAGAAGACTTGATCTCTGGGCTGGCAATGCAAGGTAAACTGGTTGCTCTGAGCCGGAGAGCCATAGCGCTTGGTATCACAGCCCACTGACTATTGGACATGCTAGACCGTCGATGCGCTAGATGAACGGTAGTTAGCTTAGTTTGAGTGCCGGTAGTAATAGAAATTGGTTGTTGCATTGCATGCATTTTATTTATTGTTATTACTAGCTGTCTAATGATTGTGAGTGTAGATGGCTCCAATTCTGTTCCTGTACCAGTCCGAGCCAGCACCGTACACCTCGCCGCACCTGCTTCAGAACGTGTGGCATCGACTCTACCCAGAGGGTGCTGATCCAGTGTATCGGGAGCATCTGGCCGGTTCGCTGTACGAGTATTACGCGGAAGTCACTTTACACCATGGTTCTTTTTTCGACGCTTACACCCATTCCTCTAAGGGTGGTTTCGCTTCCATGCCATCTCAGGCCATCCAGTTTGCTGCACTCGAGGCTCTTGCAGACTTGCGCTACAACGAGGCTCGCATGCGGACTCATCCAGGTTTCTACTTCTACCCGCCTCTGCACGAGAACGGGCGTATCTGCTTCCCTTTTATTGATCCGGCGTGCGATCGTCCTGCTAGCCACCTTTCTCGCTATATCACTGCTAGTTATCTCTTGATCTATGAGTTGGCCTGAGAGTTAACCCGACCTCGGATAGCCCTTGCCGCTACTCGAAATAAGAACCCTCCACCTACTATCGGATTCAGTCCATTGATTCGTCCAGCCTCTGTTGCTCCTATTACTCCAGTGACCACTCATGGTAAGAAAAACCCTTTGGTAGTGACTCCTTGCAGTGCCCCTGCAGCGTGGGCTTCCCTTGTTACTACTCCTGCAGCCCCTATGCTCAGGTCTCATCCCGCACCTGCCCCTGAAGGAGAGTCCTCGAGGCAGCACCGTCGTGTCACTTTTAACCCGAAGGTTTCAACTATCAGCTCAGGATCCGAGTCTGGTTCAGGAGAGGAGCCCGCAGCACCAGTCGAGCACTAGATCGTTAGAGTATCCACAATCGTCATGAGGTTGATGTACGGATGTAGTCATATGTGTCATGATGCTTAGTTTCATGTATGAGGGTAGTCGAACCCGTCATGATGTTTACTTTTCATGTATGAGTTTATGTATAATTATGTTGGAACCTTTTTATTCTCCTTGATTTCTTTTTTGCTGCTTTCTTTCGGCTTGTCGCTCGCTTTTCTTCCCATTTTTGGATATTTCTCATCTCGGTTACTTTATATTGGGAAAATAAACAATAGGATGACGCGGGGAGGTAGCAGCAACCACGCTTGTGAGGATGTCCCTATTCGTCGCTTAGCAAGACAGGCAGGACATTCCCCCGAGCCATATCCGCCACCACCGCCTCCACCGCCACATCCACCTTCCACTGAACAAATTATGTGCATGTTTGAAGAAAGAAGGAACAACGATCTAATTGAGTTGTTGAAAAGTGTGCAAGCTATGGTTGGGCAGAATGGAAATCAAAATTGTCATCACTCTAACCTATCAGATTTTCAGAGGACCAAGCCTCCCAGTTTCAGCCAAGTTATCGATCTTTGGAAGCCGATGATTGGGTAAGGACTATTGAGAAGAAGCTTGAGATTGCTTGCACTGAAGAAGCTGGCAAGGTTCCGTTCGCTATGCATTATCTTGAGGGAGCTACCGCTATATGGTGGGATAATGCTAAGGCTATGTGGCCTGCGGACGAAGAAATTACTTGGACCAAATTCAAGGACCATTTTTGCAAGTACCATATTCCCGCCGGTATTATGAAGGTCAAGCAGCACGAATTTCTTGCTTTCACCAAAGGAAGCCTGTCAGTAAGTGAGTAGCTGCACAAGTTCAACCATTTGGCCCGTTACTCTCTCTATGATGTGGCCACGGAAGAAAGGAAGATCGACAGATTTCTTGGAGGACTGAACCAACACCCCAGGTGCACTCTCAGTATGCTTGATTTCCCGGATTTCCAAACTCTGGTAAACAAAGCCCTCATCGCAGAAAGGGAACACAAGCTCGTGTACGACAACATGCCCGCTAATAATGATCACAAGCGCAAATTCGAGCCTAAGAAGGATGGACAACCGGTGCAGAAGGCTCGTACTTGGCAGCAGACTCAGGTTGAGTACAAACCAAATTGGCAACATAATGTTAACAAGACCACTACTCAAGTCAAGAACGTCGTGACCAGCCCGGTGCGCCAAGAATGTCAGCGCAACAATTCCTGCTTCAATTGTGGGCAAGCCACACATTATGCCAGACAGTGCCCCAAGAACGGCAAGCCAAACACCCCATTCAGGCCACAAGTCAATCACCTGGAGTCCTACTCTCTCCAAAGGACCATCCAAGGGCAAGTTGACCACCTCTCTGCAGATGAAGCCCAAGAGGTCCCGGAGGTCGTCATTGGTATGTTTCCTGTTAATAGCATACCTGCAATAATTTTATTTGACTCTAGGGCTTTCCACTCTTTTATTTTCCGAGTTTTGTTGCCCAAAACAAGTATCCTTGCTCGATTTTGGCAAACAGTATGATGGTACAATCACCAGGATTCGTGCTCAAAAGCAACTTGGTCTGTCGTAATTTGGAAATTGATATCAAGGGAGTCAAATTTCCAACTTCCTTGATAGTCATCGAGTCTGCCAAGCTGGATATTATTTTGGGAATGAACTGGTTAACTCAATACCAAGTATGCATCAACCATGCGACCAGAGAATTCACCTTGACAAGTCAGGAAGGTCGAACCACAAAATTCTATGCCCGTAGAAGCATACCCAAGAAAGAAATGGTCTCCACCGCTGTAGCTGAAGAATTGGAATTAATTCCTGTGGCCAGTGAGTTTCCAGATGTATTCACCAAGGAATTACCAGGAATGCCGCCAGACCGGGAGCTTGAGTTTGCGATTGATCTTGTGCCTGGAACTGCACCATTATACAAGAAGTATTATCGGATGCCTTCGTCAGAATTAGTGGAATTAAAGAAACAGCTTGATGAGATGCTCCAAAAAGGATACATCCGTCCAAGCTCTTCACCATGGGGATCACCCACTATATTTGTGGACAAGAAAGACGATAGTCTTCGGATGTGTGTGGATTATCGTTAACTGAATGATATCACTATCAAGAACAAATATCCACTACCAAGGATTGATGGTTTGTTTGATCAACTCAGTGGGGAAAAAGTATTCTCCAAGATTGATTTGAGAACCGGGTACCACCAGCTCAAAATCAAGAAAGAAATATTCCTAAGACCGCGTTCACTACTCGATACGGTCTTTACGAATATACAGTCATGTCATTCGGTCTCACCAATGCCCCTGCCTTATTATGCATATGATGAATAAGGTATTCATGGATTTCTTGGATAAGTTTGTGGTGGTCTTCATCGATGACATCCTTATCTACTCAAAGGGTGAAGAAGAACACAAGGAACACCTCAGATCAGTTTTGCAAAGGCTCCGTGACCATCAGCTATATGCGAAGTTCAGCAAATGTGAGTTCTTGGTCAAGAAAGTTGGGTTTTTAGGGCATGTTCTTTCAGCGGAAGGGATAGCCGTGGATCCAAGTAAGGTGAAGGACATGCTGGATTGGACGGCACCCGCTGTAGTATCCAAGATTCGGAGTTTCCTTGGATTAGCCGGATACTACCGCCGTTTAATTGAAGGCTTCTCTAAGATTGCTAAGCCAATGCAGAGCTTCTCAAGAAAGACAAGAAGTTTGAATGGACTGAGGACTGTGGGAAAAGCTTCAATGAGCTAAAGACCAGGCTGACAACAACACCAATATTAACTCTTCCAGACATCTACCGCAGCTTTGATGTATACTGTGACGCATCCAGGAGAGGTATTGGATGTGTACTCATGCAAGATGGCAAGGTTGTAGCATACATATCTCGACAGCTACGACCTCACGAAGGGAACTATCCAACGCATGATTTGGAGTTGGCCGGAGTTGTGCATGCTTTGAAAATTTGGAGACACTACCTCATTGGAAAAAGGTGTCAGATATTTACCGACCACAAGAGTCTCAAGTATATATTCACTCAACCAGACTTAAACCTTCAACAACAAAGATGGCTTGAGTTGGTCAAGGATTATGACCTTGGAATAAATTATCATCCGGGTAAAGTCAACGTGGTTGCTGATGCCCTCAGCTGCAAGCCTGCCAGTCTGAATGCCATAATGGAGTCCTTGCCTCCCGAACTCCATGAAGAGATCGCTCAGCTCAGTTTGGTCATTGTTGATGCCAGTCTTGCCAATATATTGGAAGTTACTCCTACCCTTGAGGAGGAGATTCGCAGGGCCCAACCAGATGACCCAGCGTTACAACACCATGCCAAGCGTATGTTAGAAGGAAAGACACATGATTTCTCCAAGGATCAGCAAGGTACGCTAAGGTTTCGAGGACGGATTTGCGTACCCGAGCAAGCAGACTTGAGAAATAAGATTTTGGCAAAAGCACACGAATCTTCGTATTCAGTTCACCCAGGAGGTACCAAAATGCATGAAGACCTTCGCCAGATATTTTGGTGGGATGGAATGAAGAAAGACATCGCATACTTTGTCGCTTGCTGCGATATATGCAACAAAGTTAAGGCAGAACATCAGAAACCCGTCGGACTTCTCCAACGCCTATCCATTCTGCAATGGAAGTGGGATGATGTCTGCATGGATTTCATCACAGGCTTACCATAGACTCACAGAGGCAATGATGCAGTATGGGTCATGGTGGACACACTGACTAAGGTAGCTCACTTCATTCCCATCCGAGCTGATCAACTCGCACAGTTATATGTGTCAAGAATCGTCAGTTTGCATGGAGTGGCAAGAACAATTACTTCAGACTGAGGTTCTCTCTTTACCTCAACATTCTGGTCATGTCTCCATCAAGCCTTGGGGACTGACCTAAAATACAGCACAACCTATCATCTTGAGATAGACGGGCAGACTGAGCGGGTAAATCATATACTCGAAGATATGCTCTGAGCATGTGCTTTCGCCCAAGGACCCAAGTGGGAAGATTGTGTGCCGTATGCTGAGTTCTCCTACAAGAACAGTTTCCAGACCAGCCTGAAGATGTCACCTTATGAAGCTCTGTATGGTCGGAAGTGCCGCATGCTACCTCTTGAGCACTGCGTTGGTTTTCCCTTGAAGAGGAAAGGGTGTTGCAGCAAAGTAGCGTAAGTATTTCCCTCAGTTTTTGAGAACCAAGGTATCAATCCTGTAGGAGACTACACGCAAGTCCCTCGTACCTACACAAACAAATAAGAACCTCGCAACCAATGCGATAAAGGGGTTGTCAATCCCATCACGGTCACTTACGAGAGTGAGATCTGATAGAGATAATAATAATAAGATAAATATTTTTGGTATTCTTATGATATAGATTGAAAGTAAAGATTGGAAAATAAACGGCGCCAGAATAGCTAGTTTACGGGAGATTAATATAATGGAGAATAGACCTAGGGGCCATAGGTTTCACTAGTGGCTTCTCTCAAGATAGCATAAGTATTATGGTGGGTGAACAAATTACTGTCAAGCAATTGATAGAAAAGTGCATAATTATGAGAATATCTAGGCATGATCATGTATATAGGCATCACGTCCGCGACAAGTAGACCGAAACGATTCTGCAACTACTACTATTACTCCACACATCGACCGCTATCCACCATGCATCTAGAGTATTAAGTTCATAAGAATAGAGTAACACATTAGGCAAGATGACATGATGTAGAGGGATAAACTCAAGCAATATGATATAAACCCCATCTTTTTATTCTCGATGGCAACAATACAATACGTGCCTTGCTGCCCTTGCTGTCACTAGGAAAGGAGACCGCAAGATTGAACCCAAAGCTAAGCACTTCTCCCATTGCAAGAAAGATCAATCTAGTAGGCCAAACCAAACTGATAATTCATAGAGATTTGCAAAGATAACCAATCACACATAAAAGATTTTAGAGAAGAGTCAAATATTGTTCATAGATAAACTTGATCATAAACCCACAATTCACCGGATCTCGACAAACACACCTGTCGTGGAATTGTCACGGCAGATGTCCTAGCAAAAGGACTTAGTCGTAGGGCCATTGCAACTAGGCAGCTTAAAGGGGTTAATCGGGACAAAGGACACGAGAGGTTTTATACTAGTTCGGCCCCTTACGATGAAGGTAAAAGCCTACGTCTAGTTGTGTTGACATTGCTGGGGTTTCGATTACCAAGAGGCTAGTTCGTCGGCTTGGTTATCGATCTCTTGTTTCTTGCCCTAAGCCGCCACCGGGTCGTCCCCTTATATACACGGGTTGATGCCTGGTGGCCTACAGAGTCCCGGCCAGCTCATAAATCGTGCCCGGCTCGGTAACTTCTTTTACATTCCTTTTCTTAAAAGTCTTTCCTTACATACGTCGGTTTACAATATTGGGCCTTAAGCCACCGCTAGGCCTTTAGGACTTCTATAAGGTTTAATAACCTATCGCCTTGAATGTCTATTGGGCTTCCTTTGTGACCCGCCATTGGGGCTGACCCGGCCCCTCCTGGGCGGGTCATAACTGACAGCTATATCCCCAACATTAGGCCCCAGGTTGATTTGAACTTCGTTCTTGTCAATCTTCAATACTTAGAAAAAATCCACCTATCACTGTTATTGCGAAAGCTTTGTAACCCGCCATGACGTCACCTCCGGATTTTTTGGGAATCCGCCATCACGTCATCTTTTTAACGGATATTTATCTGTAATGCCTTCCCGAAAATCGAGGTGCCTGGGTAGCTGGATAATCATGTTTTGGTCTCCTTGTTTTTCGTGGCCATTTGTTAGTCTTCTCCTTATAAATAGACATGACTAGCCTTTCTTCATCTCCCCCTTTTCCATCGTCTTCTTCCTCTCTCGCAACCCTTCCGTCGCTCGAGCTCCGCCGCCGTCGCAGCGCTCATCGTCGTCCTCAAGTTCGGCCGCTGCATCACCCTGATTCTGTCCAGAGAACGGAGACGATCCTCTGCAGCAACTCCACACCTGTAAGCTCTCACCTTCTCACCCCCATATATCTGCATTAGGGTTCAGGAGGTTTCCTTCTTGTGTTCTTCGCTGTTCATCGTAGATTTGTTGCAACTTCTCTTACCGCACCCTCCTTTGATCTAAAAGTAGTGCGGAACTTAAGCGATAACTGTTTCTCATCCATTTTAGATGTTAGTAGATCCCTTTCCTTTGCACAGATATCTTCTTAGAGCTGATGAACTCATCTGAGCTATATTTTTAGGTCTAGGAAGTTTCTCATTTTGAACGGCCATTTGATCCATAGTAATATCCAGAAGTTAAGAAACATGTTTGTCTCTATACTTAATCAATTCTACCGCTGGTATTTCTCAAATGTCTGTAGTCATGGCGGCTTACTATGCTGGCTTACTTTTCCTTATATGACATGAGCCCTTAATTAAGCCGCCATTACTCCCTTGTATCATCTTTTACTTTCATCATATTTATTGAATTGAACCGGCATGTTACCTTCCTTTCAGTATGTTTCTGAACACCATGCCGTCCAAACCGCTGACTGTCTGCAACTGGGTTCCCTCAACCGTAACTGAGGAACGTTTGAAGGAGTTCTTCTCCATAGGATTTTTGCCAGGAAAAAATGTCATGTCTTACCGTGCACCTGACCCAAAGGAAGAACGACCCAATCCAAAAAATGGTGAAGTCATTGTCTTTACTGACCACATGAACCGTGGCTTTTCACCGCCCGGCTCAAAGTTCTTCAGAGATGTCCTCCATTTTTTCAAACTCCACCCTCAAGATATCGGGCCCAATTCCATATCCAATATCTGCAACTTCCAAGTGCTCTGTGAGGTGTACCTTCAGGAAGAGCCGATCGTGGAACTGTTTAGAGAGTATTTTTATCTCAACTGGCAGAATGAGTGCACAAACGGCCTTAGCTTGGAGCTTGGAGGCATCTCAATTCAGCGTCGGCAGGGCGCTGTCTTCCCCCTCATAGTCCTGCCGAGTCATCCAAAAGACTGGAATCAGACTTGGTTGTATTGTCAAGACACTTCACCAGCAAATGAGAAGCCACTGCCGGGTTATCGCGCAGAGCGTCTTGACTCCAAATTCGCGCTCCCTGACAAGCTTACTGCTGCCGAACGCAAGAAGCTGATCCCATCAATAAAAAGGATTAACACCTTATTAGGGAACGCTTAACCGGAGTTGACCTGACCCGCTGCTGGATCTCATGGCGGGTTATCCCTCTAAGCCGTCGATCAAAATTGATGTACGAGTATGGTGGAGGCCCAGATGACTCTCTTCGTCATAGCTCCGTTCAACTAACGGAAGAAGATATTGTTTCGATGTCAACTCTTCTGGTGAACGGAAAATACGAAGACTGCAGTACCGTCGGGTTAAACCCCTTCTGCAAGCTTAACCCGGTGCCAGAAGTAAGGAAACTCTGATCTCTCTCCTTTGTATTTTTCCCAGCCGCATTGTTTAATACTTGCCTCACCTTTCATCTTGTTTTTACCTATTTGCAGGCCAAATCCGATTTCTGGAAAGTTAAATATGACCACGAAGCTGCCAAGAAAGCGAGGGTCGCCACCATAAACACCAAGAAGACGACCCGGAGGTCTAAAAAGAAGAAGAAGAAGAGCACCGCTAAAGACATGATGAAGCTTGACGATACTTCTGAGTCAGAGGTAGCCCTTGACTCCCTTGGCCAACTTTTTAATAATCTTATTAACACTGATCATTACTAGGACGACACTGGGGTCAGTCAGGCTGTGGAAGAAGAGGTAACTATTTCCTCTGACTCGACCCATTTGCCAAGACAGAAACTTCGAGTCATAACCCGGAAAGTAAGGTTTTCACACCCTTTGGCTTATCCGGATCCTCATTTTCTTTTGAAAAAGCAACAACATGAAAGCTGCCGTCAGGCCCGGAATGATGATGAACCGCCTGTTGTTCTTCAACAAACTCCTCAAAAGCGCTGGAATGAGGTTTACTTCTTTGTTTTTGACTCTCTGTTTAATGGATCCTTTCCCTTGCATGACTTAACTTTACTTTATCTTTGCAGGAGGTGTCTCGCTCTTCTGGCGACTCGTCTCAGACCCAATTTCCGGCCTTCAAGACTACCCCTCGGTAAGGAAAAAAATCCTCTTTCCTCCGTGTTTTTCAAGCTGTATCTTTATACTGACAGTCTCATAATATTTCTCTTAGTGGTCAAGCTAAATCCAAGAAGGCAAAGGCAACTAAGCCGGTGGAAGACCCGCCAGTTCCTATCCCTGAACCGGCCATGCCATCTTCTCCTCCGTTAACTGATACTCTAGAAGACCCGCCTGTCAATGCAGAAGCAAATCCTCCTGAGCCGTCGTTTGATGAAACCACCGTTAACCCTTCTGCCACTTGGCCATCTAGCTCGGCTAACCTGCCATCACTGTATGCCCAAGACGTTCTGATCATTGGGAGCCACTTCGTTAAGCCGAGGAATCCCATCGTGTTGGCTCGTCATACTGCGAAACAAGAGGCGCTGGAGCGACAAAAAGTGTGTTTTGATATTTCACATTATGACCATCTGAATGCCAATGATATATTATCCGGCTATCTCAGCCATGTGCACTCAAGCCTTGACTCAGAGATTGAAATGGTCAAGCAGCTACAGCTGAAGTACGAGGTACGTTCTTCCAACTTATATTCTGCCAGCCCCCAAGTCTTCAGATTATGAGAAAAACGGAATGATCTGTAGACTTTATGATATAGGCTTAGACTTTACCTTTAGATTTTTCTGGAGTTCAATAAAATAGAACAAAGCTTCACCTGTAGTCCCCCAGGGCCGGTTCATTTAACCATAAATGAACCGGAACTTTGAATTTTATAACTGTCTTGTACCGAATCCAACAAATATTGTAATCCAGCTTAACCTTGAGAAACTTTGCCGAATACCATACATTAGCCCCCAAGTGCCAAGTGTTGTTACTTTGTAAAGTATTTGGGACTTGAAATATTTTAGAGTCATAAGAAATTGATTTGGCATACATTAGCCCCCAAGTGTCAAGTGGTTTTGCAGTGCAAAGGCACTCGAGACTTGAATCTTTAATCTTAAACTTTAATTGAAATCTTGACTCATATAGGTATGTTTTGCAGAATGCCTTATCTGAACTGAGCTCGCAATTAACTGATGCGAAGACCCGGCTGGCGGATCAGGAGGTAGAAATCAAGTCTGCTGACTCCAAACTACAACCGAGTCTTGCTGAGATGGAAAATTTGAAAACCAGCTTGAATGTCAAGAAGAAAAACTGGGCTGAGGAAAAAATGCTGTTGACACAACGCGCCGAGAAAGTTGAGGCAGCCCTTGAAGAGGTTACAACAGAGCTAACCGGATTAAAGGACCGGGTGTCTCAAATGGTGGCTGCCATCTTTGGTAAGCCATCTGTATTTGATATTGTGTATTTTCTGTTGATCCGGAATATAAACCGCCAGCTGACTCTTTGTTTACAAAATATGTGTAGGCCCACGAAGCAAGAATCTGAGTCTCTTTCCTCATCTAACAAGTCAAGTGCATCCTTTCTAGCTTGTTCATTGTTAGCTTCAACATAAGCCGCCACACAGGGCGAGTCATGACGGATGTCACTAGGTAACACTGCTTCTGCTCCATAAACCATGAAGAAAGGTGTGTAACCTATAGATCTGTTAGGGGTGGTGTTGATACTCCACATCACCGAGGGTAACTCCTCTACCCAACAACCCCGCGTTCGCTACAAGGGAACCATAAGCCGGGGCTTGAGACCTTTTAAGATTTCCTAATTTGCTCTCTCAGCCTAACCATTGGATTGAGGATGAGCTACAGATGAAACATCAAGCCGGATATGCTTGCGCTGACAGAACTCCTCCATAGCCCCTTGTGATAGATTAGTGCCATTGTCAGTGATAATGCTGTGTGGAAAACCAAAATGGAAGATCACCTTTTTCATGAATTGAACCATTGTGGCCGCATCACACTTACTCACTGGTTCTGCCTCAACCCACTTTGTGAATTTGTCAACTGCCACTAAAAGATGTGTCTTTTTATTCTTAGACCTTTTGAACGGTCCAACCATGTCAAGCTCCCAGATCGTAAATGGCCAAGTGATTGGAATCATCCGTAACTCTTGAGCCAGCACATGTGCTCGTCGTGCGAATTTTTGACATCCATCACATCTACTGACCAGATCTTCTGCATCAGCGTGAGCCGTCAACCAATAAAAACCATGACGAAAAGTTTTGGCCACCAGAGACTTTGACCCGGCGTGATGACCACAATCACCTTCATGGATCTCACGAAGTATTTCTTGGCCTTCTTCAGGGGAAACACACCGCTGAAACGCTCCATAGACACTGCGATGGTATAGTTCTCCGTCAGAAATCGTCATTGACTTATACCACCTGGTTATTTGTCGGGCCAGGGTCTCATCCGCTGGCAGCTCGCCCCGGGTCATGTAAGCCAAGAATGGTACTGTCTAATCTGGGATGACGTGAAGAGCCGCCACCAACTGCGCCTCCGGGTCAGGAACAGCTAGATCTTCTTCTGTAGGTAACTTAACAGACGGGTTATGCAAAACATCCAAAAAGGTGTTAGGTGGCACCGGCTTACGCTGAGATCCCAACCGGCTTAAAGCATCAGCCGCCTCATTCTTCCTACGGTCAATGTGCTCCACCTGATAACCTTTAAAATGCCCCGCAACAGCATCAACTTCACGGTGATAAGCCACCATGAGAGGATCTTTGGAATCCACTTGCCTGACACCTGTTGAGCTACCAAACCAGAGTCGCCAAGACACCGGACCCGGTTCAGGCTCATCTCTTTAGCCATTCGAAGACCATGGAGCAATGGTTCATACTTCGCTGCATTGTTAGTGCAAGGAAACATCAGCCGCAACACATAACAAAATTTGTCACCTCGAGGGGAGGTTAAAACAACTCCAGCCCCCGAGCCTTCCAATTGTGTGGACCCATCGAAGTGAATAGTCCAATATGTGTTGTCTGGTTTCTATTTCGGCATCTGCATCTCTGTCCAGTCATTAATAAAATCAACCAGCGCTTGAGACTTGATTGCAGTACGTGGTACATACTTTAACCCATGAGACCCAAGCTCAATAGCCCACTTGGCGACTCGTCCAGTGGCTTCTCTATTTTGAATGATGTCTCCTAAAGGAGCAGAGCTAACCACAGTGATTGGGTGACCTTGAAAATAATGTTTGAGCTTCCGGCTCGCCATGAACACCCCATATACGAGCTTTTGCCAATGTGGATATCTTTGTTTAGATTCAATCAATACCTCACTGATGTAATAAACCGACCATTGAACCGGGTGTTCCTTGCCAACCTCCTTACGCTCCACCACAATTTCCACATTAATAGCTCGTGAGTTGGCAGCTACATATAACAATAGCGGCTCTGTCTCAACGGGAGCAGCAAGGACCGGCGGCTCAGCAAGTTGTTTCTTCAGATCCTCAAAAGCAGAGTTTGCAGCATCGCTCCAAACAAAATCATCCGTTTTCTTCATCATCTGATACAAAGGCATCGCCTTCTCCCCTAACTGGCTTATGAACCGGCTCAAAGCAGCAACACGACCCGCTAGCCGTTGAACATCATTGATGCATGTTGGTTTGGCTAGGGATGTGATTGCCTTAATCTTCTCCGGGTTAGCTTCAATACCTCGGTTGGACACCAAAAAACCCAAAATCTTGCCAGCTGGGACTCCAAAAACACACTTGGCCGGGTTAAGCATTATTTTGTATACCCGGAGATTATCAAAGGTCCCTTTCAGATCTGTGACCAAGGTTTCCTCCTTCCTGGATTTTACCACTATATCATCCACATAAGCATGAACATTATGCCCAATCTGATTGTGAAGGCAATTCTTCATACAC
Source organism: Triticum monococcum (assembly GCA_034509565.1). NCBI lineage: Eukaryota > Viridiplantae > Streptophyta > Magnoliopsida > Poales > Poaceae > Triticum > Triticum monococcum. The sequence continues at coordinate 542,763,835 of CM067841.1, forward strand.
CGTTGATAAGTTGCCTGTGCACTCTTGAGCCCGAAGGGCATAGACACATAGCAGAAGGCTCCAAACGGGGTGATGAAAGCTATCTTCTCCTGGTCCTTGACTGCCATCTTGATATGATGAAAACCTGAATAGGCATCCAGAAGACTCAGACGCGCGCAACCCGCCGTAGCTTCAATGATCTGATCAATATGGGGGAGAGCGAAAGGGTCGGCTGGACAAGCCTTATTTAAATCGGTGTAATCCACACACATACGCCAGGTGCCGTTCTTCTTGAGTACAAGCACCGGGTTGGCTAACCACTCCGGGTGAAAGACTTCCACAATGAACCCGGCCGCCAAGAGCCGGGCCTCCTCTTCTCTGATGGCCTTGCGCCTTTCCTCATTGAATCATCGGAGAAACTGCCTGACTGGCTTAAACTTTGGATCAATATTGAGAGTGTGCTCAGTGAGTTCTCTCAGGACACCCGGCATGTCAGAAGGTTTCCATGCAAAGATGTCCTGGTTCTCACGGATGAACTCGATGAGCGCACTTTCCTATTTTCGAATTGGCATTGATGATGAACTGCTTGGATGAGTCGCCGGGCATAAAACCAACCGCCTTGGTGTCATCAGCTGACTTGAATTTCAACACCGGTTCATGCTCCGTTGTTGGCTTCTTTAGAGACATCATGTCTGCCGGGTCAACATTATCTTTATAAAACTTTAGCTCCTCCGTTGCACAAACAGACTCAGCGTATGCAGCATCTCCTTCTTCACACTCCAGGGCTATTTTCTAGCTTCCATGTACTGTAATGGTGCCCTTATAACCCGGCATCTTGAGCTGCAGATACACATAACACAGTCGAGCCATGAACTTGGCGTAAGCCGGCTGTCCAAACAAAGCATGATATGGACTTTTGATCTTAACCACGTCAAAGGTTAATATCTCTGCTCTGGAATCATATTCATCTCCAAAGGCTACTTCCAGTTCAATCTTGCCAACTGGGTATGCCGATTTGCCACATACCACACCGTGAAAAACAGTGTTAGATTGCTTGAGACTCTTATCAGTCAGCTCCATCCGGCGAAACGTCTCATAGTAGAGGATGTTGATGCTACTGCCTCCATCCATGAGTACCTTAGTGAATTTATATCCACCAACCTGAGGCACTAATACCAAAGCCAAGTGACCCGGATTGTCAACCCGGGGAGGATGGTCCTCTCCGCTCCACACAATAGGCTGTTCTGACCACCATAAGTAACGCGGGATCGCCGGCTCAACGGCATTGACAGCCCTCTTGTGAAACACATGATATTACCCACTATTCAACTGTTTCGGGTTGCTCTGATATCCGGATTGCTGCTGATTACCTTGGCCGGGTGGTGGATTATAACCTCCTTGGTTACCCGCATGTCCCTGACCGTGAAAACCGCCTCCACCTGATCCGGCGCCCGGGCCATGAAAACCGCCTCCACCTGAACCACCGCCAGGGCCGTGACTTCCATCGAATGCATTTGAATTATTGAATGCCTTCATGATTGTACAGTCCTTCCACAGATGGGTGGCTGGCTTCTCCCAGGTGCCGTGTCTTGGACAAGGTTCATTCAATAGTTGCTCAAGGGTGGGACCCGACCCGCCCGACCGAGGGGGTTGCCTACCCTTGCGCCGTTGATTGTTGCCCTGTGCATGGGTGTTAGCTACAAATTCGCCAGCCTTACGTTTATTACCTCCTTGATTTGCCGGGTTATGTTGGTGACCCTTGCCGTTGCCGTTCTTTTTTCCCTTTGCTGTCTTTTCTTCATCAGACACAGGGTCCTTGGTACTATCAGATTCAGCATACTTGACGAGAGCCGCCATCAACTGGCCCATGTCATTGCCGTCAAATTTAAGCCACCCCAGCTTCTGCTTCATAGGTTCAAAACGACAATTTTTCTCCAACATTAAGACTGCCGAGCCGGCATCCATCTTATCATATGAATGAATTATCTCCTTGACCCGGCGCACCCAATGGGTTGTGGACTCGCCTTCCTCTTGCTTACAATTGGTCAGGTCCATGATTGACATAGGTTGTTTGCATGTATCCTTGAAGTTCTGAATGAACCGGGCTTTTAACTCCCGCCCATGAGCCGATGGAATTGGGGGGCAACCCTTTTAGCCAAGTACGAGCCGTTCCATCCAACATCATGGTGAAATATTTAGCCATTGCCGCATCGCTGACCTCCAACAGCTCCATGGCCATCTCATAACTCTCAATCCAGGCCCCAGGCTGCAAGTCGGCCATGTAATTAGGCACCTTACGAGGCCCCTTGAAGACCTTTAGAAAACGCTCATTACGTATGGCAGGCACCAGGCAAGGGACACCTCCGGTTCTTGTTGCCACTCCTGCCTCAACCGAGGTTGCTGGATAAGACGGGAAAGTCTGGTGAGCCGCCTACTCTGCTGCCAGTTGAACCGCTCGCTCAGCCTCTTGTCGGATTCTCTCCCGATCCGCCAAATTAAGGGCTCCAGCCTGTCCCAGCTCATGCCTGTGCGGCCGGTTGCGGCGTTGAGCATTGCTTGACATGTCAGCTGAATCCATATGCCTACTGTAGCTTGGGCTCCGGCTCGGACGAGGGGTTGAATGGATCCTGTCTCGACTGTAAGAGTACGCATCCTGCTGTGCCAGAGCCATTTGAAGAAGTTCTCTCACCCTTCGTGTTTCGATCGCCGCCGGGGAGTCACCCTCCATCGAGAGAGCCGCCAAACGAGCCGAAGCTGCAATGAGGTTTTCCAAGGGATTGGAGAAGTGACCCGATGGTGTTGGCACATAATGAGGCGGAGCGGTGTGCACACGAGGTGGTTCCATGGTGCGCGGCTGAACTGGTGCCCCGGGTGTCATGATCCGATTTGCCTCCGGCGGGTTACTTGCCCCGGCCCCGGGTGTATGAAAAAGGTTCCTAGGATCGAGTGTCAGAGGTAGACGTGACTGAGTTTTCTGGTGCCTTCTTCTCATGACCTCGTTCGATGCGTTCAGATCCACCGAGAGCCGGAAAGTCTCTGCCTGAATTTGTTGAGCACGAATGTCCAAAGCCGTCCGCTCCGTGGCCATCCTGTCCTCCTCTGCTGCTAAGTTTTCTTTTGCTTGTACCATCTCCTCACGTACGCGTGCCACCTCCGCGTCATGCTGAGCTTGATTCGCCGGTTCTACCATGACAGTAAACAGGCTCGTCAGTTTATCCATGAGGTCCATCAGAATCTGAGCCGGGGGGCGCGCGGGGTCTCCTGACCCGGCTGCGGCCGACCCGGTGGCTGTTGCTGCCGGTGCTGTGGAGTTGTGCCCGGACTGTGTTCCTTCCATGAAGACTCCAGCCCAATTCGGCGGCTCAAGGGGGTCTGGAATACTGCTGCCATCGGAATAGCCCCCGAGCATGCCATCCTGCAGTTGATACAAAGAGTCCGTCTCACCTGTTGATGATGTAGCGTCAGAACAGACGGCCATCACAACGCCATCCACCGACCCTTCAAAGTATTCAACGTCGTGGACGCAGCCTATGAAAGCATGCTTCGCGATAGATTGAACATAGGTGGTCCTCACGAGCGGAGCCGTTTCGACGAGGTTGGTGTGGACGTCCGGCTCAGGGCCCGACTCGCCGATCCGGCCGATGAAGACATGAATTCCGCCGAAGGGGACCCGGTACCCGTACTCGAATGAGCCGGCCTCGGGGCCCCAACCTTCGTTGTCGATGTAGAGCTTGCCGCGATGACTCTTGGTAATCCGGCCCATAGCTTATCCCTTGAGCCCTTCGAAGTTGCCCTTCAAGAACTCAAATCCACCGTGCGCTGGCCCAACGGTGGGCACCAACTTTCATGGAATTGTCATGACAGATGTCCTAGCAAAAGGACTTAGTCGTAGGGCCATCGCAACTAGGAAGGTTAAAGGGGTTAATCGGGACAAATGACACGAGAGGTTTTATACTAGTTCGGCCCCTTACGATGAAGGTAAAAGCCTACGTCTAGTTGTGTTGATATTGCTGGGGTTTCGATTACCAAGAGGCTAGTTCGTCGGCTTGGTTATCGATATCTTGTTTCTTGCCCTAAGCCGCCACCGGGTCGTCCCCTTATATACACGGGTTGACGCCTGGTGGCCTACAGAGTCCCGGCTGGCTCATAAATCGTGTCCGACTCGGTGACTTCTTTTACATTCCTTTCCTTACAAGTCTTTCCTTACATACGGCGATTTACAATATTGGGCCTTAAGCCGCCGCTAGGCCTTTAGTCCTTCTATAAGGTTTAATAACCTATCGCCTTGAATGTCTATTGGGCTTCCTTTGTGACCCGCCATTGGGGCTGACCTGGCCCCTCCTGGGCGGGTCTAACTGATAGCTATATCCCCAACAACACCGCAAGAAGAGTTACATCAAATAGATCTCCAAGAAGATCGAGGAGAACATTGTATTGAGATCCAAAGAGAGAGAAGAAGCCATCTAGCTAATAACTATAGACCGGAAGGTCTGAAATAAATTACTCACACATCATTGGAGAGGCTATGGTGTTGATGTAGAAGCCCTCCGTGATTGATTCCCCCTCCGACGGAGCTCCGGAAAAGGCCCCAAGATGGCATCTCTTGGGTATAGAAGGTTGCGGCGGTGGAAATCCCAGGCACGTCCTCCACCCTTGTGGGGCCCACATTGCTCCACCGACGTACTTCTTCCTCCTATATATACCTACGTACCCCCAAACTACCAGATACGGAGCCAAAACCCTAATTCCACCATCGTAACTTTCTGTATCCGTGAGATCCCATCTTGGGGCCTTTTTCGGAGCTCTGCCGGAGGGGGCATCGATCATGGAGGGCTTCTACATCAACACCATAGCCTCTTCAATGAAGTGTTAGTAGTTTACTTTAGACCTTCGGGTCCATAGTTATTAGCTAGATGGCTACTTCTCTCTTTTTGGATCTCAATACAAAGTTCTCCCCTGTCTTGTGGAGATCTATTCGATGTAATCTTATTTTGCGGTATGTTTATTAAGACCGATGAATTGTGGGTTGATGATCAAGTTCCTCTCCCCACCTCACCCTTGTCGTTTTATTCGCCCTCTCTCTCCGTCCTCCTTCTCTTTCTCTCTTTGCCTCCTTTTGCCCGTCTCTTGTTTGCTTGTGTGTTGGATTGCTTGCTTGTCGTTATGGCTAGTCCCATATCTTCTCTGTTGTCTCCCGAAAATGAAGTTCTTAATTTTAAGAAAAGGGAGGAGAAAAACTAAAAGACGCTTGGTGCAGAATTTGTAATGCTCAAAATAGATCTACTAGAAAGCAATCTACTTCCGTTCTTCTCCGCAATTTTTATGTAGACACTACTCCTTGTCATAGATATGTCCTTGATACCATTACCGGAGGGAATTTCTTTGGTAGCCACACTTTTGATTCCTATAATGCTATGGTAGATTTGTTTGGCTCACCCCCTCTTTTGGTTAATGGAACTCTATTAACTTTGGAGCATGTAATGCAAAAACTTGAAATTATTGAAAATAAAGTTGCTACCTTAGAGTTAATTGAAAATTTGGATAAAAAGATCCATAACAAAATTACTCAATATGGATCTAAAGTTGGAGTCACTTTGAAAAATATTAAGGAGAAGGAACCCATAGTTAATGAAAGAATAAATCAGGATTCCACTAGAATCGATAAACTTGAGGGTATCATTAGCAACTTGGGAACCGTTTTTTCTTCCGTAAAGAATACTCCAAGTCCTCCAACTAAAATTACCAAGCTTATGTATGTTCCTAAAAATAAGGGTGAATCCTCTAGCAAGGAAACCGCGGATATCAAATCCATAAGAATTCATCCCAATCTTTTTCCTATCATTAAGGAACCGTTTGCTATTAATGATTGTTTTGATTTTGTGCCTAGAAGTTTGAAATTGATAAAAGGAAAGAAACTCTTAAGGTCGATAGATGTCTCATTAAAGAATTACCAAGTAAAGATACATAGATCTATCCTTGCTTTTATGCCTAGCTAGGGGCGTTAAACGATAGCGCTTGTTGGGAGGCAACCCAATTTATTTTTATTCCTTGATTTTTTGATCCTGTTTAGTAATAAATAATTTATCTAGCCTCTGTTTTGGTTGTGTTTTTTGTGTTTAATTAGTGTTTGTGCCAAGTAGAACCATTGGGAAGACTTGGGGAAAGTATTTTTAATCTTGCTGTAAAAATAGAAACTTTAGCGCTCACGAAAATTGCTGTCATTTTTATTTGGAAAATGCTATTTAGTTAATTCTTTCTACAGATGATTAATAAATTCCTCACATCCAGAAATTTATTTTAGAATTTTTGGGGTTCCAAAACTTGCATTAGCTACAGATTACTACAGACTGTTCTGTTTTTGTCAGATTCTATTTTTCGTGTGTTGTTTTCTTATTTTGATGAATCTATGGCTAGTAAAATAGTTTATAAACCATAGAGAAGTTGGAATACAGTATGTTTAACACCAATATAAATAAATAATGAGTTCATTATAGTACCTTGAAGTGGTGTTTTGTTTTCTTTCACTAACGAGCTCACGAGATTTTCTACTTTAAGTTTTGTGTTGTGAAGTTTTCAAGTTTTGGGTGAAAGATTTGATGGATTATGGAACAAGGAGTGTCAAGAGCCTAAGCTTGGGGATGCCCATGGCACCCCAAGATAATCTAAGGACACCTAAAAGCCCAAGCTTGGGGATGTCCCAGAAGGCATCCCCTCTTTCGTCTACTTCCATCGGTAACTTTACTTGGAGCTATATTTTTATTTACCACATGATATGTGTTTTGCTTGGAGCGTCTTGTATTATTTGAGTTTTTATTTGTTAGTTTTCCACAATCATCCTTTCTGTACACACCTTTTGAGAGAGACGCACATGATTCGGAAATTGTTAGAATACTCTATGTGCTTCACTTATATCTGTTGAGTCATATAGTTTTTGCTCTAGTGCTTCACTTATATTTTTTGGGGCATGGTGGTGGATTTGTTTTATAGAAACTATTGTTCTCTCATGCTTCACTTAGATTATTTTGAGAGTCCTACAAACCAGCGTGGTAATTTGCTTTAATTATGTTAGGCATTCAAGATTAATATTTTTTTCTTATCAGTGTGTTGAATACTATGAGAAGTTTGATACTTGATAATTGTTTTGAGATATGGAGATGGTGATATTAGAGTCGTGCTAGTTGAGTAGTCGTGAATTTAAGAAATGCTTGTGTTGAAGTTTGTGATTCCCGTAGCATGCACATATGGTGAACCGTTATGTAAAGATGTTGGAGCATGAATTATTTATTGATTGTCTTCCTTATGAGTGGTGCTCGGGGACGAGCGATGGTCTTTTGCTACCAATCTATCCCCCTAGGAGCATGCGCGTAGTACTTTGCTTCGATAACTAATAGATTTTTGCAATAAGTATGTGAGTTCTTTATAAATAATGTTGAGTCCATGGATTATACACACTCTCACCCTTACACCATTGCTAGCCTCTCTAATACCGCGCACCTTTCGCCGGTATCATACACCCATCATATACCTTCCTCAAAACAGCCACCATACCTACCTATCATGGCATTTCCGTATCCATTCCGAGATATATTGCCATGCAACATTCCACCGTTCCGTTTACTATGACACGCTCCATCATTGCCATATTGCTTTGCATGATCATGTAGTTGACATTTTTGTTGTGGCAAAGCCACCATTCATAATTCTTTCGTACAAGTCACTCATGCATCATTGCTATCCCGGTATACCACCGGAGGCATTCATATAGAGTCATACTTTGTTCTAGTATCATGTTGTAATCATTGAGTTGTAAATAAGTAGATGTGTGATGATCATCATTCATAGAGTATTGTCCCAGAAAAAAAGAGAAAGGCCAAACAAAGGAAGGCCCAAAAATATATATAAAAAGGGACAATACCACTATCTTTTTTCACACTTGTGCTTGAAAGTAGCACCATGATCTTCATGATATAGAGTCTCCTATGTTATCACTTTCATATACTAGTGCGAATTTTTCATTATAGAACTTGGCTTGTATATTCCAATAATGGGTTTCCTCAAAATGCCCTAGGTCTTCGTGAGCAAGCAAGTTGGATGCACACCCACTTAGTTCTTTTTGTTGAGCTTTCATATACTTATAGCTCTAGTGCATCCGTTGCATGGCAATCCATACTCGCTCACATTGATATCTATTAATGGGCATCTCCATAGCCCGTTGATACGCCTAGTTGATGTGAGACTATCTTCGCCCTTTTTGTCTTCTCCACAACCACCATTCTATCCCACATATAGTGCTATGTCCATGGCTCACGCTCATGTATCGCGTGAAGATTGAAAAAGTTTGAGAACACCAAAAGTATGAAACAATTGCTTGGCTTTTCATCGGGGTTGTGCATGATTTAAATACTTTGTGTGGTGAAGATGGAGCATAGCTAGACTATATGATTTTGTAGGGATAACTTTCTTTGGCCATGTTATTTTGAAGAGACATAATTGCTTAGTTAGTATGCTTGAAGTATTATTATTTCTATGTCAATATTGAAATTTTGTCTTGAATCTTTCGGATCTGAATATTCATACCAGAATTAAGAGAATTACATTGAAATTATGCCAAGTAGCATTCCACATCAAAAATTCTGTTTTTATCATTTACCTACTCGAGGACGAGCAGGAATTAAGCTTGGGGATGCTTGATACGTCTCCAACATATCTATAATTTTTGATTGTTCCATGCTATATTATATCTTGTTTTGGACATTATTGTACACTTTTATATTACTAGCAAATAGGCCCGTGCGTTGCCACGGGAAAAAAATAAATCAGATTATGCAAATTATGCAAGGATGAGATACATACTTTTAAAATATCACTTCATAAAGTACATCAAAATCATGTCATGATGAGATAAGAGACTTTTAAAAAGTCATTTAAAAAACTGAAAATGTGATGGTCTCATGACGACTTTATTTCCTAAGGCGTCACAACAAAATGTTTTTTGGCTGAGCAAACTGTATTGATAGATCCTGCCTACGGTAGAATGATGAATGATGTCTCTCGACTTTAGCTAGCGTCGTGGTGTCTTTCATGACCTGTAAAACTATAGTACCACAATAAACATAGATATGTATGGAAGTAAATTAGACATTTAGTCATTTCATATAGCTTACAAAACTAACCCATTGAAAAATGTGTCATTTTTTTGGGGATCAACGTTGTAAAGAACACATAAATCCTTTTTTTACCCGATGTGCGATGAACTAAATAAAATAATAAAATAACTTCTCCGGATCTATGGTTTGTTTTGTTCGTTATTTACATATCTGTTTCAATGGATCTGTTTGAATTTTTTTGATCCTTTTCTAAAATTTCATGGTCATTTTTTCCAGTTCCCAAAAGCATGTTGAATACACAAGCATTTTGTAAGAATCAAGAACATTATTTCATTTCATGAACATATTTTTAGAAATCGAGAATTTCTTTATGACATGCAAACAATTTTCTAAAAATTGCGAACATTTTGATTTCCCAACCATTTTTTGAATTCACAGATATTTTATGATTTCTCAAAAAAAGCAAAACTCACAATCTTTTAAAATTTTGAAATCCCAAATTAATTTAAAGACGAGAAAACAAAAACGGATATGAGAAAAAAAGGCAAAAAAGAAATAAAAAATAGGAGTTTTTAAAATCAAGAACATTTTATGCTTTCGAGAACATTTTTGAATTCACCAATGTTTTATTTCTTAACAAAATTCGCAACCTTTTGAATTTTTGAAAATCCCTAATAATTAATGTATAGAAGGAAAATCACAAAACAAAAAAGAGAAACGAACAGGCAAATTGCAAACTGAAAAAAACAGACGCCTAGGCCGGCCCATTAACGCGGGGGAGGGTTCGCAAAAAACAGAGAAAATGTGGTGGAGCCTGGGATCGAACACAAGTCTCTTACCTGGAGGATTAAAGCATTAGCCACCGCGCTATGCCTTCCGTTTGGTTACATGAGGATATCACTTAGTAAGAACCAAATCCAGCACGACTTTGAGAAAAATTGAACCGTTTTGTTTACTTATGGGTGGCATGGTGGGTAATTTGTATCAACTTCAGGGGTAATTCTAATAACGTACGACCAGAAGCACTATTTGCTTTATTAGTAGGGGAAGATTTTTGGGACTAACCTATTAACTAGAGGCCCAGCCCAGAATTGCTATTTTTCCCTATTTCAGAGTTTCGCAGAAAATAATATCAAACGGAGCCCAAACGGAATGAAACCTTCGGGAACGTGATTTTCAGAACGAACATGATCCAGAGGACTTGGACCCTACGCCAAGAAAGCAAACAGGAGGGCACGAGGTAGGGGGCGCGCCTACCCCGCCCAGGCACGTCCTCCACCCTTGTGGGGCCCACATGGCTCCACCGACGTACTTCTTCCTCCTATATATACCTACGTACCCCCAAACTACCAGATACGGAGCCAAAACCCTAATTCCACCATCGTAACTTTCTGTATCCATGAGATCCCATCTTGGGGCCTTTTTCGGAGCTCTGCCGAAGGGGGCATCGATCACGGAGGGCTTCTACATCAACACCATAGCCTCTCCGATGAAGTGTGAGTAGTTTACTTCAGACCTTCGGGTCCATAGTTATTAGCTAGATGGCTTCTTCTCTCTTTTTGGTTCTCAATACAAATTTATCCCCCTCTCTTGTGGAGATCTATTCGATGTAATCTTCTTTTGCGGTGTGTTTGTTGAGACCGATGAATTGTGAGTTTATGATCAAGTTTATCTATGAACAATATTTGAATCTTCTCTGAATTCTTTTACGTATGATTGGTTATCTTTGCAAGTCTCTTCGAATTATCAGTTTGGTTTGGCCTACTAGATATATCTTTCTTGCAATGGGAGAAGTGCTCAACGTTGGGTTCAATCTTGCGATGTCCTTTCCCAGTGACAGTAGGGGCATCAAGGTACGTATTGTATTGTTGCCATCGAGGATAACAAGATGGGGTTTATTTCATATTGCATGAGTTTATCCCTCTACATCATGTCATCTTGCTTAAAGCGTTACTCTGTTCTTTTGAACTTAATACTCTAGATGCATGCTGGATAGCGGTCTACTTGTAATATTAGTAGATGCAGGCAGGAGTCGGTCTACTTGTCTCGAACGTGATGCCTATATACATGATCATACCTTGATATTCTCATAACTATGCTCATTTCTGTCAATTGCTCAACAGTAATTTGATAACCCACCGTAATACATATGCTCTCGAGAGAAGCCACTAGTGAAACCTATGGCCCTCGGGTCTATTTTCCATCATATTAATCTTCCGTCAACAAGCTATTTCCTTTTCCATTTATTTTGCTTTCTTTACTTTGCATCTTTATCATGAAAATACAAAAATATTATCTTATCATATCTATCAGATCTCACTTTCGTAAGTGACCGTGAAGGGATTGACAACCCCTTTTATTGCGTTGGTTGCGAGGATTTTATTTGTTTGTGTAGGTGCGAGGGACTCGTGCGTGGCCTCCTACTAGATTGATACCTTGGTTCTCAAAAACTGAGGGAAATACTTACGCTACTTTGCTACATCACTGTTTCCTCTTCAAGGGAAAACCTACGCAGTGCTAAGAGGTAGTATGGCCGGGAGAGTGTCATGGCAATGGGAGGGTTCTGTCGGAATGTTGTTGGTCCACCCGAATGGGAAGACGAGTCCATGGGTTCCGTGGCGTGGGTAAAGTGCGCTACCTCCGTAGAGTGTATTTCAATCTATTGATAGCTACGCCCTCGGTTACGGAAATAGCTCGTGAGTAAGTCACACCATGGATCAACATTAACAATTAACCTTGCACACTAAAGTTTATATCTGGCACTGGTTATGTGATGATTTGTGAGATCATGAAGATGATCCTTGCGGAAACCAAAGTGCTAGTTTCGTTTGTGATCCGGGTATGATCACCATTTTCGTTATGAGGTAACCCGTCTGGTAAGAGAGTTCGTGGGACTCGGTGCAAAAATTGATTTATCACTGCATCAGTAGTATGTCTTGCATTGCATTTAACCTGATTAATCGTCATGATATTGTTTGCCATTATACTTATGCTTGTTGTGAGCTTTCAAGTACATTCAATGTACTGACCTGGCATGTCATGCCAGTTTTCAGGAAAGTTGTATCGGATCCGAGTGCTTCCCGTGTCTAGATCATGTCCACATCGGTGTCCCTGTGCTATGGAGTTCCACTTCATCGTCGTTCCGCTGCCGCGTAGTTATCATGATCGATGCCCCTTCATATTCATTAAATAATGTACATATTGTTCAATGGCACCGTGTGTGCCACTTGGCCTCGCTACTTGATGTAATATCAAACCTATGTTCCCGCCAGTATCAATAAAGCGGTTGTTTTCTGTACCAAGTTGTTGTGTGTTGCCAGAAGACTTGAGCTCTGGGCTGGTAATGCAAGGTAAACCGGTTGCTCTGAGCCGGGGTGCCACATGCTAGGTCTATCCATGATCATAACCCTCGTGTCATACAAATTGGAACAAAAATCCCCAAATCCAATTTATTCAGATTTGAAAACTACTAGGTGCAACATAATGAATTCCTTGATACTATCAAAAGAATTTGGGAGGAGAATGTCAACGAAGTGGATGAAGGAAATATGCCCCAAATGCAATAATAAAAGTAATTATTTATTTCCATATTCATAATTAATGTTTATTTTCTATTCTATAATTGCAATAGTTCTCTAGTTTATAATAACCATGAGAGTCAGAGGAAAACTCATGTGCATGTGTATAATAGTAAGTGGTAAATATATTCCTAGTCCTTCCTCTAAGACTAGCTTAAGTGTTGGAAGATGGTTTTGTTTTCCTAATCATGGGCATAGTTAAAGTACCAAGGATGCTGGCAACATTGAGGACACATTATTGGAAGAACATATGCGTTGAATAGACCCAATTGATTGTTATACCATGAGATCATATCGTCGCAAGTTATTAGTACAAACACATATGTTAATGTTTGCATAATTCCGTATACCATGAGAGTATTGAGTACCTTCTTATCATATCATGTACAATGGATTTCGAAAAACTTAAATGTAATAGGGTGATCATAACGACAACTTCCAGGTGCATAAAAAAGTATGACAAGGGACTAGATAACTATTCAGTGTGATGGCATCCATCATTGTCTGAGCAAGACACAACGTGACTTGTTCACACAGATGCCAAAACACGGGAATGATAAAAGATAACAATACTAATAACGAGGATAACTGACACCATGATCAAGTGTTGCTTCAGGTGAATGCTGATAAGGCTCACGTTGGGCTTCGTAAAGTATAACAAAACAAAGGGAATATCACATGGAAACAACAAGTTAACTCAATACTTATTTACGTGGGTGTAGGGTCAATATGGATGTCCACGGTCCACCCATTGATCATTGATCAGAAGAAGTTCTAAGTCATGTCTACAATTTACTGAACCCGTAGGGTCAGAAGCTTAAGGGTCATCGAGCTATTGAGAATTAGAAGTGTGGGAGCATGAGAAAAATTCACTGGAAAAGTTTTGAAAAGTTTTAAAGTGAAGAACGGAAGTGTTTCCAAAAAAGTGTTTCAAGAAAAAGCAAAAAAATATCCTGAGGCACCAAAGAACCTGGAAGGCTCGGGAAGATTGTGGAATCTTTTTGGAGCATCCTAGAATGTTCCAGGGCACCATTGGTTTGTCCAATGGGCAAGGCCCAAGTGGAGACAACCACATGGGCCCTAGTGGTCCAATAGTGGGGTGATACGTTTCCAATGTATCTATAATTTTTTACTGTTCCATGCTGTAATATTATCATTCTTGGATGTTTTACAATCATTTTATAGTCATTTTATATCATTTTTTGGTACTAACCTATTTTTTGCATTTTTTACATCGCAGGAAATCAATACCAAACGGAGTCCAAACGCAGCGAAACTTTTTGTGGACCAGAAGACATCCAGTGGGCCAAAGAAGTACCGAAGAGGGAGCCCAAGGTGAGCACAAGACACCAGGGCGCGCCTGGAGGCCCAAGCGCACCCTGGTGGGTTGTGCCCATCTAGACACCATCACGGAGGGGTTCATCATGTCCATTGGTGTGCCTCTCCGATGATGTGTGATTAGTTCTTTGTAGACCTACGAGTTCGTTAGTACCTAGATGGCGTCCTCTCTCTTGTTGGATTCTCAATACAATGGTCTCCTGGAGATCCATATGATGTTACTCTTTTTGCAGTGTGTTTCTTGGGATCCGATGAACTTTGAGTTTATGATCAGATCTATCTTTTTATCCATGAAAGTTATTTGAGTCTTCTTTGATCTCTTATATGCATGATTGCTTATAGCCTCGTATTTCTTCTCAGATATTTGGGTTTTGTTTGGCCAACTTGATCTATTTATCTTGCAATGGGAAGAGGTGCTTTGTGATGGGTTCGATCTTACGATGCTTGATCCCAGTGACAGAAGGGGAACCGACACATATGTATCGTTGCCATTAAGGATAACAAGATGGGGTCTATTTCTACGTAAATAGATCTTGTCTACATCATGTCATCGTTCTTATTGCATTACTCTGTTTCTCCATGAACTTAATACACTAGATGCATGCTGGATAGCGGTCGATATGTGGAGTAATAGTAGTAGATGCAGGGAGGAGTCGGTCTACTAATATAGGACTACTAATCTTGGACGTGATGCCTATATAATGATCATTGCCTGGATATCGTCATGATTATTCGAAGTTCTATCAATTGCCCAACAGTAATTCGTTTACCCACAGTTTGCTATTTTTCTCGAGAGAAGCCACTAGTGAAATCTACGGCCCTCGGGTCTCTTCTTTATCATATTTGCCTTTGCGATCTATTTTTATTTGCTTTTATTTTCATATCTATTAAACCAAGAATTTTAAAAATACCTTGCTGCACTTTATTTTATTCAAGATCTATTTATCCCATCTATCATATTTTTATCACGTCCGTTTGCCAATTTCTGGCGCTGTTACCCGAAAGGGATTGACAACCCCTTTAATACGTCAGGTTGTAACTATTTGTTATTTGTGTGCAGGTGCCGTCCACGTAGTGTTGCGTGGTTCTCCTACTGGTTCGATATCCTTGGTCTCATCATTGAGGTAAATACCTACCGTTGCTGTGCTGCATCATCCCTTTCTCTTTGGGGAAATACCGACGTAGTTCAAGCAAACATCAAAAGGAATTTCTGGCGTCGTTGCCGGGGATACATCATCAACATCTACCAGGTTCCTAATCACAAATCTCATTTCCTTGCAATTTACATTATTTTTCCATTTGCCTCTCGTTTTCCTCTCCCCGACTTCACAAAAATTTGACGTTTTATTCGCCCTCTTTTTCGTTCGCCGTTTTCTTGCCAGGTCTGTTTTTGTGTGCGTTCTTGTTTGCATAGTCATGATGCCCCAAATAAAATATTATGATGTTCCTTACCCCAATATTTTGCTTGAAATTGAGAACAGTACTAAGGAATATATGACTACACAATTTGAGCACAATAAATATTTTACTGAAGAACTTAAGGAACACTCTGTTGTGCTAGATGCTATAACGAAACAACTTGATGATATTAGTAGAGAAGTTTGCAATCTCCAATCTAAGTATGCTTTTGTTGAAAGTTTGCTAGGAAAAATATCTGATGCGCAAGCTACCCTACTAAATCAAATGGCCGCTAAACCAATCTCGTTAGAAGATAAAAGTGACAAAGATCTTAAAATGATTGGTGTTTCTTCTATTGATTCTTTGTTTAGTAAAATTAAGATTGATGATAAAGGGACTGCTGAAGAGTCAACTTCAGCTAGAAGGCGTCCCGATAATTCAGAGGGTGAAAATCTTATTGAGAAAATTGATAATAGTGGGTTTGAAGAGGTCAAAACTTTAACAAGTGATGTGCCCACTCTTTTGGATTACAAAACTTTAATTATGATAGTTGCTCTTTGATTGATTGTATTTATTTGTTGCAATCTATGATGAATTCACCCCATGCTTATGAACAAAATAAAGCTTTTACTAAACATATTGTCGATGCTTTTATGAAAGCTTTGGAAGAAAAATTGGAATTAGAAGTTTCAATTCCTAGAAAATTGCATGATGAGTAGGAACCTACTATCAAAGTCAAGATTAAAAATTATGAGTGTTTTGCTTCATGTGACTTGGGTGCTAGTGTTTCTACAATCCTGGAATCTTTATGTGATGTGCTTGGTCTTACCGATATTGTAGAATGTTCTTTGAATTTGTACTTGGCGGATTCTACTATTCAAAAGCCTATGGGAAGAATTAATGATGTTCTTATTCTTGCAAATAGGAATTTTGTGCCCACAAATTTTATTGTTCTTGATATTGATTGCAATCCGTATTGTCCAATTATTCTTGGTAGGCCATTTTTACGCACTATTGGTGCCGTGATTGATATGAAAGAAGGCAATATTAAATTTCAATTTCCACTAAGGAAGGGTATGGAACACTTCCCTAGAACAGAATTAGGCCACCATATGAATCAATCATGTGGGCAGCTTATGGATCTAGAAACAAAGATGACAAAACTTAGATCCTTGGATTATGCCTAGCTTGTTGGGAGGCAACCCAATGAATAAAATTTATTTTTGCCTTTTTCTTTCTATTATTGAGTGTTTGCACAATTATGATACTGTTATGATTGTGTTTTTTGTGTTTTAACTATTGTTTGTGCCAAGTAAAGCCTTTAGGATCTTGTTGGGTGATAGTTGATTTGATCTTGCTGAAAAACAGAAACGTTTGTACTCACAAAAACAATTCTCATTTTTAACATGAGCGTGATAAAATACCAATTCTTTTTTCAGAAGATTTATATACAGATATCTCAAGTGGTCCTAAGTTTTCAGAATTTTTGGAGTTACAGAAGTTTTTGAAATATCCAGATTGCTACAGACTATTCTGTTTTTGACAGATTCTGTTTTCTTTGTGTTGTGTGCTTGTTTTGATGATTATATGGTTTTCTTTGAAGAGTTTTTGCCATGGAAAAGTTGGAACACAGTAGATACTAGTAGAATACCCGTGCGTTTCTACGGGCAAAATACATGAAAATAAATCAAACTGATGACTAAGTGGCATGAGGGAAGTCATTCGAATATATCACTTTTTTATTCAATTTCTTTAGAGGATATATACTATGAGAGTAACTATGCACCAGTCGCCTAGTTTTTTTCGATTATAAAATTTTGTGGACATCGTCTTTTTCTTCCTCTTCCTCTTTGTCTTCCTCCTTCCGTCCCAACGGCCCATCCTCCGACACTGGTCATAGATGGTGTCGATGTTGTGCGCGACCCTACCTTAGACGCTTTCTTCGTCAGTTCACTGTCGTCGCGACACTTGACGTGGCCGGTGTCGATGTTGCCTTGCCCATTCTCAAAACAATTATGAAAATCTCAGATGATCTCTTAAATGAAACATGTTATCGATGCTTGGCGAGATGGCATGTGGATAACTTATATGAAGCATGTGAAAGAGGGTATCATTTTTTATTGGGATGGATTGGTCACTACCAGTATGTATGGAAACTTGACGCCTTCCAGAATTAAGCCACAAATTTTCCAACCAAAGCACCATATTTTTCTTATGGGAACACATATGCAAAGGAACTGAAATCAACATTAATGTTTGGCACTTTTTTTGGCAACCTCTTCTGATTTTCAGAGTACTACTTAATGTACCTGCAAAAAATGTATTGAAACTCCTAGACCCATCTTGCACTCCCACTCCAGCTATGTTTTGTTTATCTGACCACCAATGCCACATGAAGATACCACAAGTGTCACATCTTCACTTGCCATGAGGCAAGTCCAGGAGCCTAACCCAAATTTCCTCAAGCATGAGTACAAGCCATGCCTGTTGCACTTTCTTATACTCCCTCCGTTCCTAAATATAATTCTTTAGAGATTTCAATATGAACTACATACAGATGTATATAGGCGTATTTTAGAGTGTATATTCATTTATTTTGTTCCGTATGTAGTCCATATTGAAATCTCTAAAAAGACTTATATTTAGGAACGGAGTGAGTATCTCTCATATTAATAAAACAAGAAAATTGTAGTTTGGTGCAGCTACGATAAATAACATTGGTAGTTTAGTTATCTCTACACCTATATAGAACATAAAACTGTATACTAAAGTACCAAAGGGTACTTTAGTGGAAAACTGTACACCTATATAGAACAATATGTATTGAAAGTAAAATATTGTACAATAAATATTTTCTGTACTTTAGTGAACAAAAAACTGTACACTACAAAGTATTAAGTACCAAAGGGTACACTAAATTGTAGTCTGGAGTACTTTCTAGTTAAAATGACAACTATACGCCTATATAGTACAAAAGTAAATTTTGCTGGAACAAAATTGGTAGCGGAAAAGAAGTTTGATAGCCAAATACATACATACATATATATATATATATATATATATATATATATATATATATATAACACAAACAAATGTTTGCACCCACTAAAGGAAATGGAGTAGGACGGATGCGGTAACACCATTTGATATGCTATGCCGATCGTTGATTTCAGAGTGTTAGTATCTGAAAGCCATGTAATAAAACATCTTCATGGAAGAATTTTGGATAGAAAATAATAACTTTTACATTGGAGGAATGCACAACCTTCAGTCTCGAAACAAAAGGATTATAACCTTGAAACTGTAGCTAATATGGCACATCTTGCTAGCAGGAGCAAGATCAAATTTCGAGCTAACATAGAACTATGATATAAACTAACGATGTAATACAAAAAACAAGTGTGAGGTTGGTATCTTTATGCATCTTGCTAGCAAATTTAGGATCAAACTGCAACTCCTGGCAGCGATTTTGGAGGAATGATGCTTTGTTAGGAGTAGCAGCCAAATCAGTACTAAAGGATTTTGTAAACCTATTTCTGTATATGCTGGAGATTTGATATCTGAGATGATTGCTTGTGCTTCACGCTTCCCTGATCCAAATATATTTCTCAGATCATTCAATGGAATAAGCTGAAACTTTTAATCAAACAAATATTTATGTTAAGATACTAACATATAAAATACTTCAATGGACAGTAATATAAATTGTGGAAGACCATGTATCATGTATTTAGAGTCTCAGTCAACCCAATTTATGAACTCTTAAAATAATAGTGCAACTCGCAGCTCATGTACCATTGAAAAATGTATGGCAATGTGTGGTGATGGACATATATCTGTACTATGATGGAAATCAAAAGAATTGACCAGCCCTAGGAAAGCATTTTATGCAAATATTGCAGGTCCTCGTAAGAAACTGATATATTGACCCAATCACTACCAATATGTTCTCTCATAAATTGATTTACTGGATGTTGTTCAAAGTCTAAAATTAAAGAAACAGTGCTAGAACAAGGAAATATTTATGAGCTGGGTATATACACTTGCATTCACTCCAACAGAATTTAATTATTGGTGGTTGAAGACTATATATACTCATACATGAGTACGACGCAAGACAAAGTTACCTCAATGTGTTGCTTGAAGACCACTATTGAAGATTATGTAGCTCATACACTATCTTGGTGTCTTAGTTTTCTTTCTCTCAATACTACTATTAAACTGCAAATTTTTGTGATCGACAAATTCAAAACACAGAGGATATAACTTTGGTGGATGGAACAACACACTGAGCCACACTGAACCATCAACCAAACAAGATAGGTTGCCATACCCCTTTGAAGAGAAGAAACTATACAAACATGAAAGTATTCGTTATATACAAGCTTGTGCAACATGAAAATGTCAATGTCCCAAGAAATTAGATAGCTACATCTGTACTTTTTAGTTACTATTACTAAAATAGAACATGGTTTCCTTTCAGATAACTGTGGATATTTGTTTATTTATGTGACCATCAAAAATCTAATTAATAACTAAGAAGATCAAGCATTTACGATCAAAGCTGCCAACAGAAGTATGCAACCCAATGCATTGTAAAAAGTGCCCCTTGATGTGTACATATATCTTCAACAGAATAGTGGAACGGGGGAATTTTGCAACATGAAGCAGATATTTAGAACAAGAGAAGGGGCAAGATATGAGATTCAGATAGGTGTGTTCTACTCATCAAGCTTGAGAAATCCTTGGAAAAGATAATGATTAGGATAAGTCTCCTATTGATCAATGGCGTAACGAAATGAAACCAAACAACGTACGGACTCCCCCCTTAGGAGTAGAGATTGCCCTGTCTCCGTAAGCTGTATATTGTGGGAAATTTGTTCGATGAGACTATAAAGCATATGAGAGAAGCTAAGCCCCCATCCCCACCCCCACCCCCACCCCACCCCAAAAGAAAAAGATAGCATCTCAGTAGTATAATAATGGAAATACCAATGCATTTTTGTTAGTGACAACAATATAAAGTAAGTCTACATTATCTAGGATTAAAAATTGTTTGTCAATGTAAACTTACCAAGTCAATCCCTTCCTTTCGACCGTACCATAGCAAGCTCTTTTATCATGCTCTCAAACAAAATCAAGCTTTACTGAATAATAAAGGTCCCCATTCCACATCAAAAAATTATTAGCACAGGGGTAAAAGGTCACCTGAGTGTAACTATCAATCGTTGAATACATGATCGATTAATTAGTACAGACAACAATATGAACCAAGTCAATTCTCTTCCAGAAAAATTTGTGCAAGAACTACATAACTTGTCGTCTTCACAACTTTGGTAGTCAGTCCTTGATAGCAGCTTGAAGCTACGATGGTATTTCCCAAAAGAGGAAGTGATGATGTAGCACAACAACGGTAGGTATTTCCCTCAGTGATGAAACCAAGGTTATCAAACCAGTAGGAGAACCAAGCAACAACACATAAACGGCACCTGCACACAAATAAAAAATACTCGCAACCTGACGTATTAAAGCTGTTGTCAATCCCTCTTGGGTAGTGGCGCCAGAAACTGGCAAACGGACGTGAATAAATTGTAGTAGATTGATAGATCTAATGCCAATTAAAATAAATAACAATAAATTGCAGCAAGGTATTTTTGGTTTAATAGATGTGAAAATAAAAATAGATCGCAAAGGCAAATAATATGAGAAAGAGACTCGGGGGCCGTAGGTTTCTCTAATGGCTTCTCTTGAGAAAAATAGCAAATGGTGGGTAAAAGAATTACTGTTGGGAAATTGATAGAACTTCAAATGATCATGACGATAACCAAGCAATGATCATTATATAGGCATCATGTCCAAGATTAGTAGACCGACTCTTGCCTGCATCTACTACTATTACTAAACAAATCTACCGCTATCCAACATGCATCTAGTGTATTAAGTTCATGGAGAAACAGAGTAATGCAATAAGAACGATGACATGATGTAGACAAGATCTATTTATGTAGAAATAGACTCCATCGTTTTATCCTTAGTAGCAACGATACATATGTGTCGGTTCCCCTTCTATCACTGGGATCAAGCACCATAAGATCGAACCCACTACAAAGCACCTCTTCCCATTGCAAGATAAATAGATCAAGCTAGCCAAACAAAATCCAAATATCGGAGGAGAAATACAAGGCTATAAGCAATCATGCATATAAGAGATGAAAGAAACTCAAATAACTTTCATGGATAAAAAGAGATAGATCTGATCATAAACTCAAAGTTCATTGGATCCCAACAAACACACCACAAAAGAGTTACATCATGTGGATCTCCATGAGACCATTGTATTGATAATCAAATGAGAGAGGGGAAGCCATCTAGCTACTAACTACGGCCCCGGAGGTCTACAAAGAACTACTCACACATCATTGGGGAGGCACCAATGGAAGTGGTGAACCCCTCTGTGTCGGTGTGTAGATTGGATCTGGTGGTTCTGGACTCTGCGGCGGCTGGAATTGATTATCGTTGACTCCCCTAGGTTTTCTGGAATATTGTGCGTATTTATAGTGCAAAGAGGTGGTGCAGGAGGCCACCAAGGTGGGCACAACCCACCTGGGCGCGCCTGGGGCCCAGGCGTGCCCGGATGGAATGTGCCCCCCTTGTGGCACCCCCAGGTGCTTCTCCGGCCCATTGGATGTCTTCTAGTCCATAAAAATTCCACAAAAAGTTTCGCTGCGTTTGGACTCTATTTGGTATTGATTATCTGCGATGTAAAAAACATGCAAAAAACTATAACTGGCAATTGGCACTATGTTAATAGGTTAGTACCAAAAAATGATATAAAATGACTATAAAAAGATTATAGGACATCCAAGATTGATAATATAATAGCATCAAACAATAAAAATAGAATTCCCAAGCTTAATTCCTGCTCATGCTCAAGTAGGTAAATGTTAAAAATAGAATTTTTGATGTGGAATGCTGCCTAACATGTCATGTCATATCATATTCTTTTCTTTATAGCATGGACATTTGGACTTTTATATTGTTCAAAGCAATAGTCTAGTTTTGACATGATAACCTAAATACTCAAGCATATCAACAAGCAATCATGTCTTTCAAAATATCAATACTAAAGTAAGCTATCCCTAGCCCATGATGCTCAATCATTGATCCATTCATGAAACACACTCGCATATGAACTACACCCAATGCTCAGGTACGATCATAGTGCCTCCTAGTTGGTGCTTTTATAAGATAAGATGGAGACCCAAATTCAAAAATAAAAATTGCATAAAGTAAAAGAAAGGCCCTTCGCGGAGGGAAGTAGGGATTTGTAGAGGTGCCAGAGCTCAAAGCGAGAATTGAGAGATAAAAACATTTTGAGAGGCATATTTTTCCCACCAGCGAAAATGACTTAGAGTTCCCAACACTTTCCATGCTAGATATATCATAGGCGGTTCCTAAACAGAAATTAAAGTTTATTCCCTTTTCCACCATACTTTCACTTTCCGTGGCTAACCGTATCCACGGGTGCCTTCCATACCAACACTTTCCAAGGAATTTATAATTTGACAACATAAAGTAAATTCATTTTTCATTTTGGGGCTGGTCATCCCTAATACTTATGCCTTACTCTCGTGCAATGACAAGTGAATAAACACTCATCGTAAGAATAACACATCTAGCATGGAAAATATTAGCCACCCCTCACCGCCTCGCGAGCAGTACAAGCACACAAAAGGGAAATTTATTTTGAATATTAGAGATGGCACATAGAAATTTGCTTAGAATGGCAAAAGAATACCGCATCTAGGTAGGTATAGTGGACTCATGTGGCAAAACTGGTTTAAAGGATTTTGGATGCACAAGTAGTGATCATACTTAGTGCAAAATGAAGGCTAGTAAAAGATTGAGAAGTGACCAACCAAGAAAAGAATAATCTCATAAGCGAGCATTAAGCATAATTAACACCGAATAATGCACCACAAGTAGGATATAATTTCATTGCATGACTATTGACTTTCGTGCTTGCATAGGGAATCACAAACCTTAACACCAATATTCTTACAAAGCATAATTACTCATCAAGATGACTCACATATCACATCATCATATCTCAAAACTATTACTGAGAATCAAGTTTATTTTGTCCAATGATCTTCATGAATTTTTTTAATATATCCTTCTTGGATATCTATCACTTTGGGACTAATTTTCATGTGTTGCTTTTGATAAGCTCAAACAAAAATAAGTGAAGATCATGAGCATAATATTTCTTTCTCTCAAATTAATTTAAGTGAAGCAAGAGAGAATTTCTTGAAAATTTTACTAACTCTCAAATAAATCTAAGTGAAGCAAGGGAGCATTTCTTCAAAAATACTAAAGCACACCATGCTCAAAAAAATAAGTGAAGAACTAGAGCAAATCCATAGCTCATAAATTTTTTAAGTGAAGCATAGAGAGCAATTCTAACAAGTCATGGCATAATTTTGCCTCTCCCAAATAGGTGTATCCAGCAAGGGATCAAGACTAAAAACACAAAATAAAACTAGCAAAGACTCATATCATACAAGACGTTGTCGGTGTACAAAAGTAGGGGTCCTTTTTGTACCCCTTTACTTGTGCGCGGGCAGTCGCAGCCACACGCCCGCGGCCAGGCTTGGCGGAGCGGAGGAAGCGAAGACACAAGACTACCAGAGCAGCGCCAAGCCAGTGGAGCGAGGAGCAAAGGGACAAGGTGGCCTCTCCCCGGCAAGAGTCTTGCCGGGGCAGCTTACGTGGCCTTGGCAAAACCCTTATCGGGGCGACTTGCCCAACACCAGCGGAGCCGCCACCCTTGAGCCTAAGAGTTCCAACACCGGAACCAATGCTCGGGAGGTACCTGCATGGTGGCATGTAGATCTTTGTAAGGATCAAGAACATACAAGACTAGATGAGGACCAGAAGACGGAAATTCCCCGGCAAGATCCTTGTTGGGGACGCTCACGAGACCCCCGGCAAGACCCTTGCTCGGGACGCCTACGAGACCCCGGCAAGGCCCTTGCCGGGGCCCCGGCAAGACCTTTGCTAGGGACATCTGTGGGTTCACAGCCCAGCCCCACTGGCCAAGGCTACACCGCCATTCCAACACAGCAGTCAACCCGCCAACAAGGCAGGCACCTGCGCGGCGACGTGTAGCTTCCAGACCAACTCAGCAAGCACCTCCGTGGTGACATGCAGATCTTTGTGAAGACTCTGCCATCGCACCAACTCAGCAGCCAACCAGCTAGCGTGGGGCTGCACGCCTAGTCAGCCTGGACGTGCGTCAGAGCGAGACGAGGCGGCGACGGACGAGACAAGCTTCCTTGTCGTCCCCGATAAAGTGAGAGGGCACGTCGGTAGCGCATTAAATATGTTTGTCCTATGGTGCCAGGGCGATAGACTTATGTACAATACGAACTTTTTACCTCCTGTGTGCCACTGTGGCGGCCCCTTTGGCTATAAAAGGAGGCCCGAGGCATACTAGAGAAAGATTCAGACTTTTTGCACCCTGCATGCTTTGTAGCTAGTCCAAGAGCACCACACAAACACAAACCAGCAGGAGTAGGGTATTACGCATCACTTGCGGCCCAAACCTGGATAATTTCCCCCGTGTTGATCTTCTCAACCCGCTCTTTCCACAACCCCGTGCCCACCAACCGTAGAAGGGATTCCCCGTGATCCGATAGGTGTCGTTTCCCCCAACATATTTGGCATGCCAGGTAGGGGGCGCAAGCTGTGAAAATCCGGTTTTGGAGTCAACTTATCGACTCCTTCGTCGTGATGGCTCGAGAGGAGAAAGCGACGTCAATCAGCCGCGCTCTGGTGTTGTCCGCGACCGCAACAACCATCCGCGTGGTTGTAAAAAGCTAAATCATGCGCAACCTTGAGCATTTCTTCTTAATATATGGTTATTTTCCTCGAAAGATCTTGCTCTTTGTACGGAAAACCTGCACGCAATGGGACCCTTCCGCTATTGGCAACGCCCTTGTTCTGTTTTGAGTCCGCTCAATAGTTCGAAGCGGCCATGCTGAGAACGGCGAGGTGACCAGCCCGCTATTAGCAACATCCTTGTTATGTTTTGAGTCTGCTCAACAGTTCAAGCGGCCACGCTGAGAGCGGCAAGGTGGTCTGTCCAGTAGCAAGCGCGCTCCGGCAGGCTGCTAAGGGTCCATCCTCAAAGCGCCATAGCATGGTGTCGATGTCAAAACTGGCGGATCTCGGGTAGGAGGTCCCGAATTGTGCGTCTAAGGCGGATGGTAACAGGAGGCAGGGGACACGATGTTTTACCCAGGTTCGGGCCCTCTTGATGGAGGTAAAATCCTACGTCCTGCTTGATTTATTCTTGATAATATGAGTAGTACAAGAGTTGATCTACCACGAGATCAGAGAGGCTAAACCCTAGAAGCTAACCTATGGTATGATTGTATGTTGTCCTACGGACTAAAACCCTCCGGTTTATATAGACACCGGAGGGGGCTAGGGTTACACAAGGTCGGTTACAAAGGAGGAGATATACATATCCGTATTGCCTAGCTTGGCTTCCACGCCAAGTAGAGTCCCATCCGGACACGGGACAAAGTCTTCAATCTTGTATCTTCATAGTCCAACAGTCCGGCCAAAGGATATAGTTCGGCTGTCCGGAGACCCCCTAATCTAGGACTCTCTCACATGGTTTTACGCGCCGGCGAACCTATCCTACTGGGCATAGGGTGTATACGTACAAAGAAAGATCGATACGGGAAGATAGCATGTTTCATCTTAAAGTACTGCAGAGTTATATTACATCAATAATTACTGCGGTTCTAACTTAAGATAAAAATTGTCTTGGTCATGAACTTGCAGCGGCAATGAGAAACGGGGTGGCTAGTCCCGAAGCTGGCCCTCCACTCTCTAGACTCCGTCGACGCAGCTGATGATGGGCTCGATACGCTCCCTGAGCGCCGCGATGTCCGTCCCTTCCGGCAAGCTCTCCAGCGCGTCGGCAAAGTCGATGCCGGGGTTCCAGAACGCCACCTTGGTGAGTACCCTGGTCAGGGCACCCCGGCAGAGGCTCCGGGACTCGTTGGCCAGATAGGCTGCTCGATTGGAGCGGAGTCGCTCCAAGGCTTCGAGGACGCCCTCGAAGAATAGGGTCAACCTGGCATTGGGGCTCACGTTCGGCTCCTGGGAGTACCTGACATTCGGTATCCCCATGGCAGCCAGCTTCATGGTGATCCTGCCGGCGACGTTGACGAGGCGGCTGATCCAGAGGTTTACGCCCTCCGCGTACTCCTTGTGCTCGGCGGCTTCATTCCTCCACAGCTGCTTCTCGTCCTCCAGGACCTTGTTCAGGGTCTCTTCATGAGCCCCGGCCTCCGAAATCTTCCCCTCCAAGCCATCTAGCTTCAACTTCAGATCGTTGATGGAGTCGTTGG
Organism: Triticum monococcum; assembly: GCA_034509565.1. Classification (NCBI taxonomy): domain Eukaryota; kingdom Viridiplantae; phylum Streptophyta; class Magnoliopsida; order Poales; family Poaceae; genus Triticum; species Triticum monococcum. Next base: position 542,790,664 of record CM067841.1, read on the forward strand.
CCTCAGTGAGCAACTTGGCCTTGTTGGAGATGGCGACCTGCGCATCCGCCAGAGTGCGGTTGGCCGCGTCCCTCTCCTTCGTCGGTGGCGAGACTCCCTTCTCCAGCTCCTTCACCTTGCCGTCATGGACTAGGGCGTGAGCATCGAGTGCATCCTTGTGCCTCTGCTCCAGCTCCTGGGTCCGCTGCGCAACGAGCTTCTCGACCTCCTCGTCCTTGCCGCGGAGAGTGGCGGCGAGCGCCTCCTCACGAGCGGCAAGGTCCTCCTCCGGGGAGTTCAGCAGGGCCTGCTGCTGTTGCCGAGCAGCTTCATCTGCGGCGGCCTGATTCTTCGCCACCTCCTGGGCCTTCTTGATATCGGCCTGCTTCAGGATGAGCTCCTGCTTGTGCTCCTCCAGCTCACCCTATGCGGCCCTCAGTTCAACCCTAGCCTTGCCGAACTAGACCTGCGTCTCAACGACGCGCTCCTCAAAAGCCGCCTCCGCCTTGTCCACCACCGCCATCCTGGATTATGCCTTGTCTTGGCGGGCCCGGTGGAGCACCTGGAGCTTCTGGAAGTTGGCGCTCATCACTCGGAGGAGCTACTCCTCCTGGGAACCACCGCCGCCCACACTCGGTTCATCAACAACCTGGAGCCCGGCAGAGGCGGGCACTTCATCATAAAACACCTCCCCTTCGGCTGGCGTTCTGGTGCCCGCCATCCCTGGGAGGTGTACGAATAGATCGTCGCCCACCTTCAAGTACTTCCCGAGGCGGGGGCTGTAGGGGAGGCAGTATGGTCGTCGGCCAGCTCCTCCTTGGTAGCGGCCACGCCGAGCTCCTCGGCAGCGGCCTCGCCGGGCTCCCTGCAGACCCCTTGCCGGCTCCCCCGGCACCGGCCTCGCTGGCTCCCCCGGCACCGGCCTCGCTGGCTCCCCCGGTAGGCCCCTTGGTGGCCTCCTCAGCGGCGGTCTTGGCGGCCTCCTCGGCAGCAATCTTGTCGGCCTCGACCTCGGCGTCCTTGGCGACCTCCTCGATGACGGTATCAATATCCTCCTGGTCTGCCAAAGGAGGGTCTAGATACTAAGAAGGAGAATGAGACGAGGCCAAAATCAAGGTTCAAAGAAGAAAAAACAGGGAGGAGGGGCATGTCACTTACCCATGCCGAGCTGGGAAGAGGTGTTTGCCTCCACACCAACGTTCGTCGCCGGGACGGAGTCACCTGCACCCAAGTTCGCCTCCTCCTCCTTAGTGCACATGGGCTCGGTGCTTGGTGCCCTTGCCGGGGACGCCCCTCTGGGCGGCGTGGTCGATGGGGGCGGCGTGTTGGGGGTGGCCCTGAGTGGCTCCTCCAGCCGCCGCTCTCCTCCTGCAAACCCAGCAATGTCAGCACCAAGGATTCGTGTCCCGATGCCCATCAACAAAGAGTGAGTGATGAACTCACGCTGGGGGCTGAAGCGGGAGTCGCGTCGGGGGCTGCTGTCCGGGCTGATCTCCACCACCATCGGCGTGTGCGGAGCGCCAGCCGGGGGCTTGTCGCTCGTCGAGGCTCTGGCCCTCTTCGCCAGTGTCTCCGTGTCCTTGTGAAGATAACGTCAAGTTAAAGGAGGATAGCACAGGCATGGGGTCAGAAGATGATGGAGGGCGAAGTACTTATTCATCCTCTGCCTCCTCTTCCACTGGCCTCCGCTTCCTCTTCGGGCTGAAGGACCCAAGGTCGAACTCGGCCTCCAGGGTGCTGTCCGAAGGAGGAGAAGGTGATGGGGTCCTGCACCGCTTGGACGAAGAAGAGGCAGCCACCGTCTTCTTCGCTATTGTGGCCTTCGCCATCTTCATCGCTGCCGTAGCCTTCATTGCCCTTGTCTGGCACATGGGCTGCTCCTGAGCCTGTTGCCGCTGCGTGGTCCTGCCGGGCCGGACCGGCTCGCCAGAGCTATCCCACCGCAGGACGCGTTTCCTCCTCGTGGCTGGGGGGTCATCCGTCTCGGCCTCCTCCTCGGCCGACTCATCGACCACGTCTTCGACGAGGGCGGCCCCGATGCTGGCGCTGCTGGCCTCCCGGCATACTTCCCCCACCCGGCGAGCTCTTGATCCTCCGCGGCGGTGTCGGCCTCGTCCTCCACGGTGCCGGCGCTGCCAGCCTCCTTGGCGAGCGCCGCCTCTGCCGCCCTGGCAGTGATGTAGTCTAGCTCCTCCTTGGTGGTGTTGCAGATAAGCAGTGACTCGTCGTGGACATATTTCTCTGACAAGTGGTTGAAGAACGCCTGCACCTCCTCCGCTTTTGGTTCGACCCAGAGCGGATCAAGTCCGTGCGCGTTGAAGTCCGGCATCATGGCGATGATGGCGTTCTGGCGAGAGTTGTTGCTCAACGGGACCACTCCCGCCGGCAGCCCAAGCAGAGATGCCTTGGCAGTCTTACCAGCCTTCTTGGCTCTGCCGGTCCTTTCAGCCCTGCCGTCGTCACTCACCTTGAGCTGGAAGAGCCTCTGGCAAAAGTGAGCATGCCCCATCACCGTGAAGTTGTGGTTCAAGCCGGGGCTGAGCCTCATGACGTCAGTCACATTCCTGTAGTCCCAAGTTGGCCTCCCCTTGTTGCGCAGTGGGGCAATCCGACGGTGGACGAAATCAGCCCCGATCATTTCAAGGGTGAGCCTGGCCATGGTGAGGCGATGGATCCTGGTGGTGGCGACCGAGAGCTTCTTGTCGTTGGCATCGAGGTCGCTCCAGTCCTTGCGGCGGACCCACGGGCTCCAGCAAACCTGGCAGAACTCCCGTGGATCCTCCTCCTCGATCCAGCACCACCGGCTCCGCCACTCCTCCACCTCTCCTTCTGGGCGCCCTCCGGATACATGCCTTTCTCCTGAGTCCTCGGGATCCCGGTGACGCAATCGGAGATGGCACCCCGTGACTGGATGTGGGGGTAGAAGTAGTGGTGGAAGAGCGCCGTGCTAGGGAACAGTCCAGCGAAGCCCTCGCAGAGATGGGCAAAGAAGCCCATGGATGCCACGGCATTCGGCGTAAGATCCAGAAGATGGAAGCCGTAGGTGTGCATGATGTCGTTGAAGAAGTCAGAGAAAGGGGGCAGAGCCCGCAAGAGAAGTAGTCGACGAATAAGGAGTACCGATTTGGGCCGGCCTCAGCGAAATCGGCGGTGGCGATGCGTGTGGCAGGATGCCCCATCGTCTTCCTCCCCCATAGGGGCTTGAAGAGGTCCCTGAGGTGGACCGCATCAACCGTCGAGGGGAAGTAGGCGTGCTGCGTCCGAAGCACCGCCAATTCGCTCTCCGATGCCTCCTTCCCCCTGGCATCCTTGGCCGCCCCCTTGCCCTTGCCTGTCTTGGGCACCATAGCAACCGAGAGGGGTTGGAGGACTAAGGGCAGTGAGGGCGCAGCGGTGGCGAGCTTGAGGAAGAAGAAGGGAGCAAAGTTCCGAGATTGGGGAGGGCACAAGGGGTAAATGAGAAGTGCGCCTATGGTTTTCCCTTTTTAAGGGGAAGGCGCGAACTGCCTCTTTACCATTTACCACGATGTGACGCAAGCGGGTCGCAACTGCCCCATGCACGACCCCCACGTCACGCATTCAACGCGGGTCATGGGGAAGCGCAACTGGCGAGGGAGTTACTGCGGTAAAAGTCTGCCACGCGTGCCCGCACACCGTTCTGGGCCTGGCCCAATAATGATCCAAATATGTGGCCCGGGCCCGGGGGCTCCTGTCGGTGTACAAAAGTAGGGGTCCTTTTTGTACCCCTTTACTTGTGCGTGGGCAGTCGCAGCCACATGCCCGCGGCCACGATTGGTGGAGCGGAGGAAGCGAAGACACAAGACTACCAGAGCAGTGCCAAGCCGGAGGCGCGTGGAGCGAAGGGACAAGGTGGACTTGCCCAACACCAGTGGAGCCGCCACCCTTGAGCCTAAGAGTTCCAACACCGGAACCAAGGCTCGGGAGTGAAAGTGCTAGTGATCGACTAGAGGGGGGTGAATAGGCGATTTTTATGAAAATCTTCAAAACATGGAAGTTTCGAAGACAAACGATAGAAATAAACCTATTACCATGCAGCGGAAGGTAGACTACACTAAGCAAGCCATAGTCAAATATTTAATGAAGTGAAAGCACAATGACTAATAGCAGCTAGGCAGTTTAGATCAGATAGGAAGATAGTGTGAAGCCAATTAGAACAAGCAGTCACTCAGTGAAGACAAAAGATAATGCAATCATACAATGACTTCACGAGGGCCAACAGTAAGTAGAGGAGAGGGAAGGATGAAACCTGTGACTCGTTGAAGACAATGATTTGTTGGAGCAGTTCTAGTTGCTGTGACAACTGTACGTCTGGTTAGGGAGGCTGAGATTCAACTCAGAAGACTGCGTCTTCACCTTATTCTCCTTGAGCTAAGGACACCCATTCCTCGCCCAATCACTCTGGTAAGTCTTCAAGATAGACTCCCAAACCTTCAAAGACTTCGTTCACCGGCGATCCACAATGACTCTTGGCTGCTCAGAACGCGATGCCTAACCGGCTGGAGGTTTCACAGTCCTCAAGTGTAATAAGTCTTCAGATCACACAGACAGGACGACTTCAGTGATGCCTAGCACTCTTTGGCTCTAGGTGGTTAGGGCTTTATCCTCGCAAGGAATTCTCTCTCAAAGGCTTCGAGGTGGGTTGCTCTCAAACGACAAAAGCTGTATGTAACACCCTGAGAATCATGCTACATTAATCCCCTTCTAATGATGCCTTGTCATCATTGTTACTGTTGCTAATCTCACTTTGATTCTATTCTAGTCCAAATCTCAATTTCAAATTAAAGTCAAAAATTCAAATTTGCCAAACATGAAAACTAAAATGTTCATCATGTGACAAATAATCCACAACTAATATTGGTGGTGAACCAACATTTTTGCAAAGGGTTTGAGTGGCCTAAACTACTTAAAATAGTGACCTAAGCAATAAATTAAATGCCTTTTTAATTTATAAAATTGGCAAACTTTTTCAAAAGTCTCACAATATTTTTGTGGCAGTGCACAATAATTCTTTGAAGTTGTTTTGGCCAGTGGCATAATTTCGCAAAGTCATTAGTGACTAAAAGAAAATGCAAACGCTGAAAAAAATACAAAAAGAAAAAGAAAGGGGAAAGGCCCCTGACCCCCCCTGGGCCTTGGCCCCCCCCCCACTCGAGCCAGCCCACCTAACCCCCCCACGGCCCAACTCCCTACACCGGTTGCCTACCCCCTCCTTCTTGTTCCTCGGACTCGGCCGCTACAGGGCGCTCCCGCCCACGGTCGGCACCGCACCACCTGTTGGGTAACGTAGCAGAAATTCAAAATTTTCCTACGTGTCACCAAGATCTATCTATGGAGAGACTAGCAACGAGGGGAAGGAGAGTGCATCTACATACCCTTGTAGATCGCTAAGCGGAAGCGTTCAAGTGAACGGGGTTGATGGAGTCGTACTCGTCGTGATTCAAATCACCGATGATCCTAGTGCCGAACGGACGGCACCTCCGCGTTCAAGACACGTACAGCCCGATGACGTCTCCCATGCCTTGATCCAGCAAGGAGAGAGGGAGAGGTTGAGGAAGACTCCATCCAGCAGCAGCAAAACGGCGTGGTGGTGATGGAGGAGCGTGGCTATCCTACAGGGCTTCGCCAAGCACCACAGAAAAGGAGGAAGAAGAGATGCAGGGCTGCACCAACTAGAGATCGAATCACGTGTGTTATGGGCAGCCCCCTAGGTCTCATATATATAGGGGAAGGGGAGGGGCTGCGCCCCCTCTAGGGTTCCCACCCCTTCGGGGGGGGGGGGGGGGGGGGGGGCAGCCCTAGATGGCCAAGGGGTGGCGGCCAAGTGGGGGGAGGAGAGGGAGGCGCAGGGTGTATGGGCCTTAGGGCCCATATGCCCTTAGGGTTTGCCCCCTCTCCCCTTCTAGGCGCATGGGCCTTAGTGGGGCTGGTGCCCTTGGCCCATGTAGGCCAAGGAGCACTCCCTACAGCCCATGTGGCCCCCCGGGGCAGGTGGCCCCACTTGGTGGACCCCCGGGACCCTCCCGGTGGTCCCGATACGTTACCGATAAACCCCGAAACTTTTCCGGTGACCAAAACAGGACTTCCCATATATAAATATTTACCTCCGGACCATTCCGGAACTCCTCATGACGTCCGGGATCTCATCCGGGACTCCGAACAACATTCGGTAACCACATACAAACTTCCTTTATAACCCTAGCGTCATCGAACCTTAAGTGTGTAGACCCTACGGGTTCGGGAGACATGCAGACATGACCGAGACGTTCTCCGGTCAATAACCAACAGCGGGATCTGGATACCCATGTTGGCTCCCACATGTTCCACGATGATCTCATCGGATGAACCACGACGTCATGGACTTAATCAATCCCGTATACAATTCCCTTTGTCTAGCGGTACGATACTTGCCCGAGATTCGATCGTCGGAATCCCGATACCTTGTTCAATCTCGTTACCGGAAAGTCTCTTTACTCGTTCCGTAACACATCATCCCGTGAGCAACTCCTTGATCACATTGTGCACATTATGATGATGTCCTATCGAGTGGGCCCAGAGATACCTCTCCGTCACACGGAGTGACAAATCCCAGTCTCGATTCGTGCCAACCCAACAGACACTTTCGGAGATACCTGTAGTGTACCTTTATAGCCACCCAGTTATGTTGTGACGTTTGGCACACCGAAAGTATTCCTACGGTATCCGGGAGTTGCACAATCTCATGGTCTAAGGAAATGATACTTGACATTAGAAAAGCTTTAGCATATGAACTACACGATCTAGTGCTATGCTTAGGATTGGGTCTTGTCCATCACATCATTCTCCTAATGATGTGATCCCGTTATCAACGACATCCAATGTCCATGGTCAGGAAACCGTAACCATCTATTGATCAACGAGCTAGTCAACTAGAGGCTTACTAGGGACATGGTGTTGTCTATGTATCCACACATGTATCTGAGTTTCCTATCAATACAATTCTAGCATGGATAATAACCGATTATCATGAACAAGGAAATATAATAATAATCAATTTATTATAGCCTCTAGGGCATATTTCCAACAGTCTCCCACTTGCACTAGAGTCAATAATCTAGTTCACATCGCCATGTGATTAACACTCACAGGTCACATCGCCATGTGACTAACACCTAAGAGTTTACTAGAGTCAGTAGTCTAGTTCACATCACTATGTGATTAACACTCAATGAGTTCTAGGTTTGATCATGTTGCTTGTGAGAGAGGTTTTAGTCAATGGGTCTGAACCTTTCAGATCCATGTGTGCTTTACAAATCTCTATGTCATCTCCTGGATGTGGCTACCACGTTCTATTTGGAGCTATTCCAAATAACTGTTCTACTTGGAGCTATTCTAAATTGTTGCTCCATTATACGTATCCGGTATCTCTACTCAGAGCTATCCGGATAGGTGTTAAGCTTGCATCGATGTAACCCTTTATGACGAACTCTTTTACCACCTCCATAATCGAGAAAATTCCTTAGTCCACTAGTTACTAAGGATAACTTTGACCGCTGTCCTGTGATCCATTCTTGGATCACTCTTGTATCCCTTGACTGACTCATGGCAAGGCACACTTCAGGTGCGGTACACATCATAGCACACTATAGAGCCTACGTCTTAAGCATAGGGGACGACCTTCGCCCTTTCTCTCTATTCTGCCGTGGTCGAGATTTAAGTCTTAACTTCATACCTTACAACTCAGGCAAGAACTCCTTCTTTGACTGATCCATCTTGAACACCTACAAGATCACGTCACGGTATGTGCTCATTTGAAAGTACCATTAAGCATTTTGATCTATCCTTATAGATCTTGATGTTCAATGTTCAAGTAGCTTAATCCAGGCTTTCCATTGAAAAACACTTTCCAAATAACCCTATATGCTTTCCAGAAATTCTACGTCATTTCTGATCAACAAAATGTCAACAACATATACTCATCAGAAATTCTATGGTGCTCCCACTCCTTTGGAAATACAAGTTTCTCATAAACTTTGTATACACCAAAATCTTTGATCATCTCATCAAAGCATACATTCCGACTCCGAGATGCTTACTCCAGTCCTTAGAAGGATTGCTGGAGCTTTGCATACTTATTAGCATATTTCAGGATTGACAAAACCTTCCGGTTGTATCACATACAACCTTTCCTCATAAATCGTCGAGGAAACAATGTTTTGACATCCTATCTGCAAGATTTCATAAATAGTGCAGTAACTGCTAATATAATTCTAACAAACTTTTAGCATCGCTACAGGTGAGAAAGTCTCATCATAGTCAACTCCTTGAACTTGTCGAAAACATCTTAACGACAAGTCGAGCTTTCTTAATGGTGACATTTACCATCATTGTCTGTCTTCCTTTTAAAATCCATCTGTACTCAAGCCTCACGACCATCGAGTTGTTCTGTCAAAGTCTACACTTTGTTTCCATACATGGATCCTCTCTCGGATTTTATGGCCTCGAGCCATTTATCGGAATCCAGGCCCACCACCGCTTCTCCATAGCTCGTAGGTTCATTGTTGTCTAGCAACATGACTTCCAAGACAGGATTACATACCAATCAGAAGTAGTACGCATCCTTGTCATCCTACGAGGTTTGGGAGTGACTTGATCCGAAGTCTCATGATCAATATCATAAGCTTCCACTTCAATTGGTGTAGGTGCCACAGGAACAACTCTTTGTGCCCTGCTATACACTAGTTGAAGTAACGGTTCAATAACCTCATCAAGTCTCCACCATCCTCCCACTCAATTCTTTCGAGAGAAACTTTTCCTCGAGAAAGGACCCGATTCTAGAAACAATCCCTTATTGCTTTCGGATCTGAGACAAGAGGTATACCCAACTGTTTTGGGTGTCCTATGAAGATACATTTATCCGCTTTGGGTTCGAGCTTATCAGCCTAAAACTTTTCACATAAGCATCGCAGCCCAACTTTTAAGAAATGACAGCTTAGGTTTCTCTAAACCACAGTTCATACGGTGTCATCTCATCGGAATTACGTGGTGCCCTATTTAAAGTGAATGTGGTTGTCTCTAATGCCTAACCCATAAAATATCGTGGTAATTTGATAAGAGACATCATGGTATGCATCATATCCAATAGGGTGCAGTTATGATGTTCGGACACACCATCACACTATGGTCAGGCTGCATTAGTTGTGAAACAATTTTTCACAATGTCTTAATTCTGTGCCAAACTTGTAATTCAGATATTCATCTCTATGATCATATCATAGATGCTTTATCCTGTTGTCACAACGATCTTTCAACTTCACCCTGAAATTACTTGAACCTTTCAATAATTCAGACTCGCGATTCATCAAGTAAATATACTCAACATCTACTCAAATCATCTGTGAAGTAAGAACATAACGATATCCACTACACGCCTCAGCACTCATTGGACTGCACACATCAAAATGTATTACTTCCAACAAGTTGCTTTCTATTTCCATTTTACTGAAACCGAGGCTTTCAGTCATCTTGCCCATGTGGTATGATTTGCATGTCTCAAGTGATTCAAAATCAAATGAGTCCAGACGGTCCATTTGCATGGAGTTTCATATACACCAATAGACATGGTTCGCATGTTTCAAACTTTTCAAAAACGAGTGAGCCCAAAGATCCATCAGCATGGAGCTTCTTCATGCGTTTTACACCGATATGACTTACGTGGCAATGCCACAAGTAGGTGGTACTATCATTACTATCTTATATCTTTTCGCATGAACATGTGTATCACTACGATCGAGATTCAATAAACCATTCATTTTAGGTGCAAGACCATTAAAGGTATTATTCAAATAAACACAGTAACCATTATTCTCCTTAAACGAATAACCGTATTGCGATAGACATAATCCAATCATGTCTATGCTCAACGCAAACACCAAATAACAATTATTTAGGTTTAACACCAATCTCGATGGTCGAGGGAGCGTGCGATTCTTGATCATTTCAACATTGGAAACACTTCCAACACATATCGTCAGCTCACCTTTAGCTAGTCTCCGTTTATTCCGTAGCTTTTATTTCGAGTTACTAACACTTAGCAACCGAACCGGTATCTAATACCCTGGTGCTACTAGGAGTACTAGTAAAGTACACATCAACACGATGTATATCCAATATACTTCTATTGACCTTGCCAGCCTGCTAATCTACCAAGTATCTAGGGTAATTCTGCTCCAGTGGCTGTTCCCCTTATTACAGAAGCACTTAGTCTCGGGTTTGGTTTCAACCTTGGGTTTCTTCACTAGAGCAGCAGCTGAATTGCCGTTTCATGAAGTATCCCTTCTTGCCCTTGCCCTTCTTGAAACTAGTGGTTTCACTAACCATCAACAATTGATGCTCCTTCTTGATTTCTACTTTCGCGGTGTCAAACATCGTGAATGTTTCAAGGATCATCATATATGTCCCTGATATGTTATAGTTCATCACGAAGCTCTAGCAGCTTGGTGGTAATGACTTTGGAGAAACATCAATGTCTCAACTGGAAGATCAACTCCCACTTGATTCAAATGATTGTTGCACTCAGACAATCTGAGCACAAGCTCAACAATTGAGCCTTTCTCCCTTAGTTTGCAGGTTAAGAAAATCGTCGGAGGTCTTATACCTCTTGACGTGGGCACGAGCCTGAAATCCCAATTTCAGCCCTCAAAACATCTCATATGTTTTGCGATGTTTCAAAACATCTTTGGTGCCTCAACTCTGAACTATCACGTAGTTATCAAAAATGTGTATGTCAGATGTTTGCAACATCCACAGATGACGTTCGAGGTTCAGCACACTGAGCGGTGCATTAAGGACACAAGCCTTCTATGAAGTAATGAGGACAATCCTCAGTTTACGGACCTAGTCCGCATAATTTCTACTATCAACTTTCAACTAAATTTTCTCTAGGAACATATCTAAATAGAACTATAGCGTGAGCTACGACATAATTTGAAAAATCCTTTTGACTATGTTCAGGATAATTAAGTTCATCTTATGAACTCCCACTCAGATAGACATCCCTCTAGTCATCTAAGTGATTACATGATCCGAGTCAACTAGGCCATGTCCGATCATCACGTGAGACGGACTAGTCAACGTAGGTGAACATCTTCATGTTGATCGTATCTTCTATACGACTCATGCTCGACCTTTCAGTCTTCTGTGTTCCGAGGCCATGTCTGTACATGCTAGGCTCGTCAAGTCAACCTAAGTGTTTTGCGTGTGTAAATCTGGCTTACACCCGTTGTATGTGAACGTAAGAATCTAACACCCGATCATCACGTGGTGCTTCGAAACACGAACTGTCGCAACGGTGCACAGTTAGGGGGAACACTTTCTTGAAATTTTAACGAGGGATCATCTTATTTACTACCGTCGTTCTAAGCAAATAAGATGTATAAACATGATAAACATCACATGCAATCAAATAATAGTGACATGATATGGCCAATATCATATAGCTCCTTTGATCTCCATCTTGGGGCTCCATGATCATCTTGTCACCGGCATGACACCATGATCTCCATCATCATGATCTCCATCATCGTGTCTTCTTGAAGTTGTCACGTCATATATTACTTCTACTACTACAGCTAATGGTTAGCAATAAAGTAAAGTAATTACATGACGTTTATGTTGACACGCAGGTCATAAATAAATTAAGACAACTCCTATGGCTCCTGCCGGTTGTCATACTCATCGATATGCAAGTCATGATTCCTATTACAAGAACATGATCAATCTCATACATCACATATATCATTCATCACATCCTTTGGCCATATCACATCACATAGCATACCCTGCAAAAACAAGTTAGACGTCCTCTAATTGTTGTTTGCATGTTTTACGTGGCTGCTATGGGTTTCTAGCAAGAACGTTTCTTACCTACGCAAAGACCACAACGTGATATGCCAATTGCTATTTACCCTTCATAAGGACCCTTTTCATCGAATCCGATCCGACTAAAGTGGGAGAGACAGACACCCGCCAGCCACCTTATGCAACTAGTGCATGTTTGTCGGTGGAACCGGTCTCACGTAAGAGTATGTGTAAGGTTGGTTCGGGCCGCTTCATCCCACAATACCGTCGAAACAAGATTGGACTAGTAACGGCAAGCATATTGAACAAGATCAACGCCCACAACTACTTTGTGTTCTACTCGTGCATAGTAACTACGCATACACCTGGCTCATGATGCCACTGTTGGGTAACGTAGCAGAAATTCAAAATTTTCCTACGTGTCACCAAGATCTATCTATGGAGAGACTAGCAACGAGGGGAAGTAGAGTGCATCTACATACCCTTGTAGATCGCTAAGCGGAAGCGTTCAAGTGAACGGGGTTGATGGAGTCGTACTCGTCGTGATTCAAATCACCGATGATCCTAGTGCCGAACGGACGGCACCTCCGCGTTCAACACACGTACAGCCCGATGACGTCTCCCATGCCTTGATCCAGCAAGGAGAGAGGGAGAGGTTGAGGAAGACTCCATCCAGCAGCAGCACAATGGCATGGTGGTGATGGAGGAGCATGGCTATCCTGCAGGGCTTCGCCAAGCACCACAGAAAAGGAGGAAGAAGAGATGCAGGGCTGCACCAACTAGAGATCGAATCACGTGTGTTATGGGCAGCCCCCTAGGTCTCATATATATAGGGGAAGGGGAGGGGCTGCGCCCCCTCTAGGGTTCCCACCCCTAGGGGGGGGGGCAGCCCTAGATGGCCAAGGGGTGGCGGCCAAGTGGGGGGAGGAGAGGGAGGCGCAGGGTGTATGGGCCTTAGGGCCCATATGCCCTTAGGGTTTGCCCCCTCTCCCCTTCTAGGCGCATGGGCCTTAGTGGGGCTGGTGCCCTTTGCCCATGTAGGCCAAGGAGCACTCCCTACAGCCCATGTGCCCCCCCGGGGCAGGTGGCCCCACTTGGTGGACCCCCGGGACCCTCCCGGTGGTCCCGGTACGTTACCGATAAACCCTGAAACTTTTCCGGTGACCAAAACAGGACTTCCCATATATAAATATTTACCTCTGGACCATTCCGGAACTCCTCGTGACGTCCGTGATCTCATCCGGGACTCCGAACAACATTCGGTAACCACATACAAACTTCCTTTATAACCCTAGCGTCATTGAACCTTAAGTGTGTAGACCCTACGGGTTCGGGAGACATGCAGACATGACCGAGACGTTCTCCGGTCAATAACCAACAGCGGGATCTGGATACCCATGTTGGCTCCCACATGTTCCACGATGATCTCATCGGATGAACCACAATGTCATGGACTTAATCAATCCCGTATACAATTCCCTTTGTCTAGCGGTACGATACTTGCCCGAGATTCGATCGTCGGAATCCCGATACCTTGTTCAATCTCGTTACCGGAAAGTCTCTTTACTCGTTCCGTAACACATCATCCCGTGACCAACTCCTTGATCACATTGTGCACATTATGATGATGTCCTACCGAGTGGGCCCAGAGATACCTCTTGTCACACGGAGTGACAAATCCCAGTCTCGATTCGTGCCAACCCAACAGACACTTTCGGAGATACCTGTAGTGTACCTTTACAGCCACCCAGTTACGTTGTGACGTTTGGCACACCCAAAGTATTCCTACGGTATCCGGGAGTTGCACAATCTCATGGTCTAAGGAAATGATACTTGACATTCGGAAAAGCTATAGCAAACGAACTACACGATCTTTGAGCTATGCTTAGGATTGGGTCTTGTCCATCACATCATTCTCCTAATGATGTGATCCCGTTATCAACGACATCCAATGTCCATGGTCAGGAAACCGTAACCATCTATTGATCAACGAGCTAGTCAACTAGAGGCTTACTAGGGACATGGTGTTGTCTATGTATCCACACATGTATCTGAGTTTCCTATCAATACAATTCTAGCATGGATAATAAACGATTATCATGAACAAGGAAATATAATAATAATCAATTTATTATTGCCTCTAGGGCATATTTCCAACACCACCTTGCCGGCGTCGCCCTATGAGAGGATAAGGTCGAGCCCCCCGTCGACTCCTCGGCCTCCTCCCCACCTATCGCCACTCCCACTCCCCCACTTGCGCCTCTCCTCCCCCATCTCCACCTCGCTCGCTCCGCCTGCCTTCCCTCGCTCGAGCGCCATCGCCGCCCTCCACCTCGCACCACCGCGGCGAGCGCCAACCCCGCTCCTCTCCGACGAGTCCACCGGCCTCCCCGACGTTGACTGCTTCGCCTTCGCCCGCTGGAACGAGCCGGGAGGCCCTCCTCCGTCGCCATCGATGTGTTCCCCTTTCGCTTCGGCCGCCGTCGGCCACCGCCACCGCCTCGCCTCGCCACCGTGCCCAACGTCTTCGCCACCGTCTTCCATGTCGACCAGTGCCTGCCGTTGGAGCCGGGAGGCACCACAGCGCTGGATCCATCTCGTCCCCTTCCGCCTTGGCCGCCGGTGATTCCCGTCGACCACGGCCTCCCTCTGCGCTCCCATTCACTCACGGGGCCTCCTTGCGCCCGCATGGGGAGCACCACATGTCCTCCCTGCCTCCCCCTTGTTCTGCTGCGCATAATGTCGCCGCCGTGGACGACTGAATGCAGCCCCGCCGTGCCGCTCATCGTCATCGATTCCTTCGATGCCATGACCGTCCGAGCACACCATCGTGCTCAGGGCACTCCAGCGGTGCGGCCTGGCGCTTTAGATCGTTTGTGCGCGCGCTAGTTCTTCGTTTTCGCCGAGCTACCATAGACCACCGACGCCGGCGACCTTGCAGCTCCCTGTTCCGGCCATCTCTGGTCGGTCCAGTGGCACCACTCGACCCGCGGCGGCGTCAGCGTTCGGATGCAGGTGAAAACGCGTGATTTGGCGCTCTGTAGCGAAAACCCAAGCCTCTCCGGTGAACTCGCCGCCGCAGAGAGCTCGCCGGCGTAACTCCGGTGCCGACCGCCGACGTGGCACACCTGGGGCCACCCCTGGGTCACAGCCAGCGGGCCCCGCATGCCCCTTGACTGGGTTGACCAAGTCAATGTGCTGACTGGGCAGCCCAGTGCCACTGACATGTGGGTCCCGTGCTAAGTAACATGTTTTATAAATAAATAAATTGTTAATTAACTTGTTAAATAGTTTTAATAACTAATTAGTCACTGACTATTGGGGCCCACATCCCTAACTAACCCTGTTAGTTAGTTTAACCCATTGTTGAGCTAACAGAGGCTGACATGTGGGTCCCACTGGACCCACAGGTCAGGTTTGACCCCAGTCAACCGTCCTGTTGACTGCTTGAAAGTGCAACTATCCCTAGGTGGCTTTGGTAATTCATAACAACATATAGCTCATTGAGCTAATGCTATTTCAAGATGATTATTTCAGGAAAGCTCAATGATTGGCATGGCATGGATGTGAAAGTGGAACCCTCAAAATGCTAAGGACAAAGAATTGGCTCAAGCTCAAAAGTTCAAGACTCTTCATTTTATATTTTAGTGATCCAAGATCACATTGAGTCTTTAGGAAAAGCCAATACTATCAAGGAGGGATGAGGTGTTGCTTAATGAGCCTCTTGCTTTATGTGCTTGGTGATATGCTCCAAAATCCTCAACCACTTTTCCATAGCCACAAATGACCTAAACACTAAGCCAAACTCGGTCATACCGATTCTTTGAATCCAGCGCCACCGAGTTTTACTTGTCATTTGCCTCTGCCAAACCCTAGGAATTCGGTCCTACCGATAAGGATCTCGGTCTCACCTAGATGGGATTGCAAACTCTCTGTTTCTCTTTCGTAACTTTTCGGTCTCACCAAAAGAGCGAATCGGTCCCACCGAGATTGCAATGTAAACTCTCTGTTTCCTTCTTGTAACTTTTCGGTCTCACCGAAAGAGCGAGTCGGTCCCACCGAGTTTGCCTGACCAACTCTCTGGTTAGCTTATTGCCAAACTCGGTCTCACCGAGTTTGTGCAATCGGTCTCACCGAGATTACGTTATGCCCAAACCCTAACCGAATCGGTCCTACTGAGTTGCATGTCAGTCCCACCGAAATCTCTAACGGTCACTAGGTTTACTATTTCGGTCCGACCGAGTTTGTTTATTCGGTCCCATCGAGATTGGTAAATTGTGTGTAACGGTTGGATTTTTTGTGGAGGCTATATATACCCCTCCACCTCCTCTACACTCGTGGAGAGAGCCATCAGAACACATACACCATTCCAACTCATATGTTCTGAGAGAGAACCACCTACTCATGTGTTGAGACCAAGATATTCCATTCCAACCATATGAATCTTGATCTCTAGCCTGCCCCAAGTCGCTTTCCACTCAAATCTTCTTTCCACCAGATCCAAATCCTATGAGAGAGAGTTGAGTGTTGGGGAGACTATCATTTGAAGCACAAGAGCAAGGAGTTCATCATCAACACACCATTTGTTACTTCTTGGAGAGTGGTGTCTCCTAGATTGGCTAGGTGTCACTTGGGAGCCTCCGACAAGATTGTGGAGTTGAACCAAGGAGTTTGTAAGGGCAAGGAGATCGCCTACTTCATGAAGATCTACCGCTAGTGAGGCAAGTCCTTCGTGGGCGATGGCCATGGTGGGATAGACAAGGTTGCTTCTTCATGGACCCTTCGTGGGTGGAGCCCTCCGTGGACTCGCGCAACCGTTCCCCTTCGTGGGTTGAAGTCTCCATCAACGTGGATGTAGGATAGCACCACCTATCCGAACCACGGGAAAAACATCCGTGTCTCCAATTGTGTTTGAATCCTCAAAACCCTTCCCTTTATATTCTTGCAAGTTGCATGCTTTACTTTCCGCTGCCAATATACTCTTTGCATGCTTGCTTGAATTGTGTAATGATTGCTTGACTTGTCCTAAGATAGCTAAAAACTGCCAAGAACTAAAATTGGGAAAAGGTTAAGTTTTTATTTGGTCAAGTAGTCTAATCACCCCCCCTCTAGACATACTTTCGATCCTACAAGTGGTATCAGAGCTTTGGTCTCCATTTTCCTTGATCTCCATAGCTTTTGGTGGTCATAGCCTTGGTTTCACAACCTAGGAGAGTATGGCGTCTAGCGAGGGAAATTATCACCGTAGAGGTCCTTACTTTGATGGTACTAATTTTGCTAGATGGAAGCATAAAATGAAAATGCATATTCTTGGACATAACCCCGCCGTATGGGCTATTGTTTGTGTTGGTTTGCAAGGTGAGTTATTTGATGGGAGAGAACCAAACCGTGAAGCTACCGCGGATGAGTTGAAGATGTTGCAATACAATGCTCAAGCTTGTGATATTCTATTCAATGGATTGTTCCCCGAAGAATTCAACAAAATCAGCCGTCTTGAGAATGCAAAGGAAATTTGGGACACTTTGATTGATATGCATGAAGGTACCGACTCCATCAAGGAATCCAAGTTGGATGTGCTCCAAAGTCAACTTGACAAGTTCAAGATGAAGGATGGTGAAGGTGTCGCCGAAATGTACTCTAGGCTTGCTCTCATCACAAATGAGATTGCCGGCTTAGGAAGTGAAGAGATGACCGATAGATTCATCATCAAGAAGATCCTAAGAGCCTTGGATGGGAAATATGATACCGTGTGCACATTGATTCAAATGATGCCCAATTACAAAGATCTCAAACCAACAGAAGTGATTGGAAGGATTGTTGCACATGAGATGTCACTCAAGGATAAAGAGGGACTTCACAACAAATCAAGTGGTGCCTACAAAGCCTCATGTGAAGTCCCCACATCATCAAGTGAGAAACAAAACTTCAATGAAGAATTGAGCTTAATGGTGAAGAACTTCAACAAGTTCTACAAGAGTAGAAGCAAAGATAGAAGCTTCAAGTCAAGGTCCTACAATGACAAAAGATCTTCTAGTCGAGAGCAAAACTGCTATAATTGTGGAAGACCGGACACTATTCCAATGAGTGTACGGCTCCCTACAAGAGAAGAGAACATTCTCCAAAAGGAAGAAGCAAAGAATCACCACCAAGAGAGAGAAGGACTAGAGATGATCGTTATGAACGGAGATACTCACGGAGAAGCAAGGATTTGGAAAGGAAGGAAAAATCATCAAGGAGCTACACAAAACAAAGACATCAAGATCATGTTGGTGAATGGGTATCCGGCTCCGACTCCGACAGCCACTCCGAGAGAAGTTATCACTCCGACTCCGAAGATACTCAAGATGAAGGTGTTGCTGGTCTAGCACTTGTGTCAACCAACTCCTATGACATATTTGACTCACCATATGAAGGAATTGAAAGATGCTTCATGGCCAAAGGTCCTAAGGTAACACACCCCGAGTATGTTGATTTTAATAGTGATGAAGATGACTTGTTAGGTGATGATGACTTGCTTGTTGACAACTCTAGTGATGAGTACTATGATGAAACATCAATTAATCATGCTAATCAAGATAAAACGAATGACAATGATAAGGAGAAGATTGAGGCTCTAACTAAAGAACTAAACAATCTTAAGTTAGCTCATGAAACTATCTTCGAAGATCATCGAGAACTTTTAAGAGCTCATGAGAAATTACGCTTTGAAAAGCTCAATCTTGAGCAAGAGCATGAGTTCTTAAAAGCAATCAATGATGATATCCGCAAGAAAAGTTCTTCTTACATTGCCGAGCATTTACTATTATCCACTTACATGCCTCAAGTCAAGTCTAGTAACAAGAACAAGAAAGATTCTTCCTCTAGTAGTAACAATGATCATGCTAAATCCAATATTGTTGCTTCTAGTAGTTCTCTTGATTCCACTAATGATTCTCTTAGCCAAGTTACACTTGAGCAAGAAAATAGCTTATTTAAGGGGATTATAGAGAAAGGAGTGTACAAAAGCCTTGCCGGGAGTAAGCAATTCGAGGAAATTGTGCGCAAGCAAGGAATGCACCGGAAGAATCAAGGTGTTGGTTTTCAACGAAAGTTCAATGCCAATGGAGTTGAGTGGGAAGAAGATCAATACCCCAAGACAAAGTTTGTTCCTCAACAAGAGAGCTCTGATACTTCTTTCAAGGGGACACATGCTCAAGATGATCTTCCACCACAAGACTACAAGCAAAAAGGCAAGGACAAGCTTCAAGAGGAGATTGATGCATTTGAAGAAGCTCCTAAGACCTTAGTCAAGTGGATTCCCAAGACCACGTCAAGTTCCACTTCATCAAGTACGACTACAACTCCAAGGATTCCCATCAAGATGGTGTGGATCCAAAAGAAGAAGAACTAGAGAGTTCTTGAGGGTGACTCCGCCAACATATTTCACTCTCATCATTTTGGCAAGAACAAGTGCAATCAACTTCCACATCATGCACTAGTTCAAGGAGTCACAAACCCTCTTGTTGGTAAGACAAGGGACAAGGTAACCTAAAGTTTTCATGGACATCATCTTGTGTATGCATCACTCTATGTCTATGGATATCCTTGTTTGTTCCTTGTGGGACTAACCCATGTAGGTATTGAAAGTGCAATTCACTCAAATGGATAGCTCCAAGTGATCTACATCAACATTGAGCATCCACATCTTCAACATCTACATGAAGTCATCATCGACAAAACCCAAGGTTAGTTCATCCCTCTTAGGGGGGATATCACATCTAGGGGGAGCTTTACTCTAAAACTTGAGCTAAAGCAACTCTAAAGATGTGAATACAACAATGCTTTATGTAAAAGTGGTAACCCCACTTGAGCTTAAACGATGAGTATGACCTACGATCAAGTGTTCTCACTTGACTCCTAAGTCAATACACTCATATATAGATGACCTAGTCATCGCAAATTGCTTGATAGATGCTAGAATTCGTTGTGCATGCTTTTCCACATATTTCATTTGCCATCTTATTGTGTGATCATGTTGGTTGCATATTTTACTCATTCGAGGACATCCACTTGTTGTTTTGATTGTTTGGCTTTATCTTCTTTTGCCAAGTGGATGGACAAGAATGCCTAAGAACCTCCTCTAGCTATCTATGCTTTTCTTGTCTCAAACTCTATTCATGCTGCATCACAAAATTTGATCAAGTCAGATTCGAACCACTCCGTGTGAGGAGCGCTCGGAGTCCCCGATTCGTCATAGACTTAAACTTCCAAAACCTCTTTGTGATTCTCGGTCTGACCGATACCATACTTTCGGTCCTATCGAGATCATTAAGTTGATCTAGGTTTTCGATCTCGGTGCAACCGATTTGAACCACTCGGTCACACCGAGTTGCAATAACTGTATATAGTTTTGCACCTCGGGGCCACCGAGTTGTTCCACTCGGTCACACCGAGAGGGTCGGGCTATATATAGTGACGGGCAAAATTTTGGAAATTTCTCCGAAACCTCTTCGCCCGCGCATAGCTCGCTCTGCCTCCTGGGTCACCGGATCGTCCTCCTCGCCGCCAGCCGCCTGCAGTCGCTGGTCTCCGTTGCCGTCAATGGGAATTCTGCCCCGCCGTTGCCGCCGTAGCGAGTCTCCGCTGAACTAGGGTATGGACTCGATCTTTGTGCTATTCTCCAATCCGATTCCTAGCACATTGTGATCATCATGATTCTTGCCACGTTTGATAAACTCCTATCCAGTCAATGAACTCGTAGATTAGGTTTAATTCGAAAATTTTAGGGTTAGGTTTCCGCCGAAACCATCTCGGACCCACCGAGTTGAAAAACTTGGTCCCAACGATTTGGCTTATGCCATTGCACAAGTAAAACTCGGTCTGACCGAGAATTACTTATCGGTGTGACCGATTTTGGAACTCTGTGAAACCCTAGCAGTCTCGGTGCCACCGAACTGTGACTCGGTCTGACCGAGTTCACTAGTTCTGGTGCCAAAACTGCTTCGGTGTCACCAAGTTTGAAAATCGGTAGATCCGAGATGATTTCAGTGGGAAACTAAAACTAAGTTTTTGAATTACTCTTTTGCAAAATCTCTGCACTTTGTGATGCTCATCCACTCTATCTCATCTGTAATCTATTCACAGGGTCTGCAGTCAGAGTTTGCATCATGTCAGACCAAAGTGACAGCCAGAACCTCTCAGAGCAGCAAGTGGAGATGAGTGAGGGCACTAGTCCCTCCAGCTCTTCAGATGATGGCAGCAGGAGCACCCCCAGCAATCTGCCTAAAGCTGCCACTAGACAAAGGAACAAGAGAACTTCTGATTCTGAAGATGAAGATTATGTGGCAGAGGAAGAGGCCACATCAAGGAGAGTTGAGCCAGCTCAAGGCACAAAGCCAGGGCTGAAAATCAAAAGGCCAGCAGGCAGGCAGCCCATGTCTAAGGTTAGAGCTTCAACTGAGAATCCTGCACCCACAGAGCCAGTTGCTGCTGAGGGCAAAAAGAGGAAGGAAAGGGTCAAGAAGACTGTAGCCAGAGTGCTTGGCAAGGCCTCCATCATGGAAGATGAGGAGGAAGAAGAAGAGGTTGCTGCACCAGCACCCAAGGCACCCAAACTTATGGGAGATGCCATAAGGTCAGGGGCAACTGCATCCAAGCCCAAGGAAGCACCCAAGGCTGCATATAAGCCAAAGAGTGCACCACAGAGAAACACAAGAAGCATTCCAGCCACTGAAAAGAACAAGGCCCCAGTGCCTGAAGCTGTAGAGGAAGAGGAAGAGCATGTCCTTAGGAAGCTCAAGCCCAAGATCCCAGACCACAATGATGCTCATCCTGTGGCTGAGAATATGAAGCTCAGGAAAGACTCAGGGCTGAGGAAGTGGAGAGAGACAGACCCCTATGCTACCATAAGGAGGCCTGCAGTGGACTACAGGTTTCACACCAAGGAGCAGCAGGATTTCTATGAGACAGTTTTGCTTGACAAGAAGCCAATAGTATGTGACATGAGATGGGTCGACTGGACCTACATGAAGGAAAATGAGGAACACTATCCTGGAGTGTATGACAGCTTTAGTGCATGTGGAGTTGCAGACTTTGTTGGGCAGAAGCTCACAAAGTGGAACGAGGAGCTAATCATGCAATTCTACTCCACAGCACACTTCTACCCAGATGGGAGTATCACTTGGATGTCAGAAGGTACGAGGTACCAGTCCACAGTTGCTGAATGGGCACAGCTTATCAATGCCCCCGAGGAAAATGAAGATGACTTAGATGTCCACTCCAAGAAGAAGATGGATCACAACTCTATGGCAAATATGTACAAGGAGATTCCAACAGATGATCTTGACACTCACTAGTTTGGGTCTGTGAAACACTTGCTATCAGGATTGCCTACGATCAACTGGATCCTTAGGCACACTCTTTTGCCCAAGTCTGGAGATCACAGGATGATCAGAGGTCATGCCATTAACTTGCTACATATCTTTGATGTACCTCAGAAATTCAAAGTCATGAGCCTCATAGTGGAAACAGTCAAGAGGACAGCTGCCGACCAGAAGAGGAGTTGTGGGTATGCCCCACAGATTCAGGAGCTCATCAACTCAAAGATGGGCACAGGCACATACTTGTTGGATAAGGAACACCTGCCCATCCGTCCAGACTTCGAAGATAATCAAGTGATCATGACTGAGAATGAGCCATCATCTGCCCAAGCACAAGCCAAGAAGGAGAAGGCGAAGAAGGAGAAAGCTGCCAGGATGCCTACTCAAGAGGAGGCATCTGAATATTTTTTGAAAACCAAACAAGAGCAGCTTGGTTACCTGATTGCGTCCACCCTGCGGATTGAGCAAGGACTGGCCACCCTAACTGAGAACCAGGCAAGCTTAGAGAGGATCATGGAACAGAGGTTCTATGATTTGGACATCAAGGTGACAGAGATACAGACTGCCGTGGAGCAGCTCCAGGATGACATGAATGAGAGGAGAGGCAGGACTACGACTGATGCTTTTGCCAGGGTGCCACGAGGTCCGAGGTCGTCTGCAATGCCAGTTGCTGACACCAGAGCTACCACGTCTGCGCCAGCCATAGCCTCAGTTCCACCAGCTCCAGCGTCCACTTCAGCCTCAACTCTGACCACGTCTACCGAAGGCTTCGTCCTTGGAGTGCTCCGGACTCCACCACCACCTGAAGATCAAGCCTGAGCGTCGACTTAGCACTATGCATTTTCTAGGAACTTTTTGGTAACTTGTTGCTAAAGGGGGAGAAAATGTATAGATCATAGGCTTCGAGAGAGAGTGTTGCTTTTATTCTCTCTTGTTTTATTTGGTGGTTTTTCGAACTTTAGTTGCTTGTGTGTGAGATACTACGTCCTTATGCCTGTGAGACATCGATGATCATGTGTTTGATCATAAGCTACACTTAATGTTTGCTTAATATTATCATTCTATCTATCTTATGTGATCACTCACTATTCTTGGTGATGACTGCATGTACTTCATTCTTATCATTTTTGAGCGCTCCATCAAGATGTATGTGACACGGAAGAGTAACCATGACTTTAATTCCTTGTGCATTTGCAGTCCAAAGCAAATTCTAAATATGCACAAATTTAGGGGGAGCTCTTACTTGTCACATACTTCTCAAAGCGACGATGTATTTCATGATTATTATAATTTGTCAAAGTTTTGATCTATATGTTGTCATCAAAAAGGGGGAGATTGAAAGTGCAACTATCCCTAGGTGGTTTTGGTAATTCATAACAACATATAGCTCATTGAGCTAATGCTATTTCAAGATGATTATTTCAGGAAAGCTCAATGATTGGCATGGCATGGATGTGAAAGTGGAACCCTTAAAATGCTAAGGACAAAGAATTGGCTCAAGCTCAAAAGTTCAAGACTCTTCATTTTATATTTTAGTGATCCAAGATCACATTGAGTCTTTAGGAAAAGCCAATACTATCAAGGAGGGATGAGGTGTTGCTTAATGAGCCTCTTGCTTTATGTGCTTGGTGATATGCTCCAAAATCCTCAACCACTTTTCCATAGCCACAAATGACCTAAACACTAAGCCAAACTCGGTCATACCGATTCTTTCAATCCGGCGCCACCGAGTTTCACTTGTCATTTGCCTCTGCCAAACCCTAGCAATTTGGTCCTACCGATAAGGATCTCGGTCTCACTGAGATGGGATTGCAAAATCTCTGTTTCCCTTTCGTAACTTTTCGGTATCACCGAAAGAGCGAATCGGTCCCACCGAGATTGCAATGTAAACTCTCTGTTTCCTTCTTGTAACTTTTCGGTCTCACCGAAAGAGCGAGTCGGTCCCACCGAGTTTGCCTGACCAACTCTCTGGTTAGCTAATTGCCAAACTCGGTCTCACCGAGTTTGTGCAATCGGTCTCACCGAGATTACGTTATGCCCAAACCCTAACCGAATCGGTCCTACCGAGTTGCATGTCAGTCCCACCGAAATCTCTAACAGTCACTAGGTTTACTATTTCGTTCCAACCAAGTTTGTTTATTCGGTCCCACCGAGATTGGTAAATTGTGTGTAACAGTTGGATTTTGTGTGGAGGCTATATATACCCCTCCACCTCCTCTTCACTCATGGAGAGAGCCATCAGAACACATACACCATTCCATCTCATATGTTCTGAGAGAGAACCACCTACTCATGTGTTGAGACCAAGATATTCCATTCCAACCATATGAATCTTGATCTCTAGCCTTCCCCAAGTCGCTTTCCACTCAAATCTTCTTTCCACCAGATCCAAATCCTATGAGAGAGAGTTGAGTGTTGGGGAGACTATCATTTGAAGCACAAGAGCAAGGAGTTCATCATCAACACACCATTTGTTACTTCTTGGAGAGTGGTGTCTCCTAGATTGGCTAGGTGTCACTTGGGAGCCTCCGACAAGATTGTGGAGTTGAACCAAGGAGTTTGTAAGGGCAAGGAGATCGCCTACTTCGTGAAGATCTACCGCTAGTGAGGCAAGTCCTTCGTGGGCGATGGCCATGGTGGGATAGACAAGGTTGCTTCTTCGTGGACCCTTCGTGGGTGGAGCCCTCCGTGGACTCGTGCAACCATTACCCTTCGTGGGTTGAAGTCTCCATCAACGTGGATGTAGGATAGCACCACCTATCCGAACCACGGGAAAAACATCCGTGTCTCCAATTGCGTTTGAATCCTCAAAACCCTTCCCTTTATATTCTTGCAAGTTGCATGCTTTACTTTCCGCTGCCAATATACTCTTTGCATGCTTGCTTGAATTGTGTGATGATTGCTTGACTTGTCCTAAGATAGTTAAAATCTGCCAAGAACTAAAATTGGGAAAAGGTTAAGTTTTTATTTGGTCAAGTAGTCTAATCACCCCCCCCCTCTAGACATACTTTCGATCCTACACTGCTGACATCACCTCTACATCATGCTGACGTCATATCCCATTTATGTTAATATTAATAATTCCAAAAAATGTTTAAATCTTTAGAAAATCAAAGAAAATAAAACGTAGCTCGGATGAAAATGTTTTCTATATGAAACTTGCTCAGAAAAATCCAACGAACCCGAATACACCGTCCGTTCATCTGTCACATGCCCCTAGCATGCTGAACATGGGA
Source organism: Triticum monococcum (assembly GCA_034509565.1). NCBI lineage: Eukaryota > Viridiplantae > Streptophyta > Magnoliopsida > Poales > Poaceae > Triticum > Triticum monococcum. The sequence goes on from CM067841.1 coordinate 542,816,093, forward strand.
CATTCCCCCTTCGGTCATCTGTCTGACACATGACCGGAAACGGGAAAACATTCCCGGTTGAATCCCCCCTTCACCTATATCGTGTAGCCATACATTAGGTCACTCCCGGCACAACTTATTGCCATGTTATGCTTTGTGATGCTATGCTTGCTTTATATTTACTGTTTCTTCCCCCTCTTCTCTCCGGTAGACCCCGAGACCGATGCCGCCCCTGTGATCGACTACGTCGATGACGACCCCTTCTTACCAGAGCAACCAGGCAAGCCCCCCCTTTGATCATCCCGATATTGCCCATTCCATTCTCTCATGCTTGCATTAGTTTTTGCTACTGTTATTGTTTGCTCCTATTCTGATGCATAGCCTGTTTATTGTAACCTGATATTGTTACCTACCTGCTTATCCTAAACTGCTTAGTATAGGTTGGTTAGAGACCCATCAGTGACCCCCCCACTTGACCTGACTGCCCCGCTGGATTATCAGAAGACCCGATCAACAGGATCGAAGACCAGGTGCCGACACCTCATGTCACATCACGCCCATTTGTTGCTCGACTCTGCAGATTTACCATCGAGTGCCGAGGGTGGAACCTCATACATCACTCCTGATGAGATCTCTGTAGAGTAGTTATTCGGTCGTGGTCATCGAGGGTGATTTCCTCCTTAACCACTTCCGATATGACTCTGTCATGCAACCCCTTAGGTGTGAACCTCGAGGGTGGTTCCTCTTATGTTCACCTTGATGATTACATCTAGTGGAATTCATCGGGGTGATTCCTCGGGTTTCCCCTTTGGTGTTAGACACACAGTTACTATGGTTACTATGACTTTAAACTGAACCATGTTACTAAAGACGGGCCGACCCTGAGTGGTACCCGCGCGAGCTTAATTGCGAGTGATGTGGAGTCGGTTTGATCTGGAAGGTCCCCGCGAGATACTTACGAGGCGTGGCCGGGCATTCTTAGCCCTTGCCGCAAGTACTCGAGACGGGGCGACGGGGTCACATCGATCGTGAGTCTCTGCTCGTTACCGCGTGCTCCTAATCCACTACGGTTTGGATATTTGATCCAAGGGGCCTCTGGCCTGATAGCACTAACCATCACATGGGCATAGTATGGGCGTTTTGCGTCGTATGCATCAGCCGAAGCTTAGTAGACGTTAGCGACTGAGCGGCGCGCGCCGGGTTGGACTGCGTAAGCACCTGCCTTGTTGAAGGAGGTAGCTAGGTCTGCTCACCGGCCGCCCACGCAACATGCAGGAGTTCCCGGGGAGATGGCCCATGACCCCTGGGGCATAGGTTTAGTCCGGCGTGGTGGCCTCTCAATTAAGCCTAGGTCGGGTTGTGGCGTATTGTTTGGCTCAGGCTGGGCATGACCCAGGAAAGTGTGTCCGGCCGGAGTTAATCGAGCATGGTGGGTAAGTTGGTGCACCCCTGCAGGGAAGAAAACATCTATCGATAGCCTGTCCTACGGTAACGGACACTTGGAGTTGTATCCCGATCGATACAACTAGAACTGGATACTTGAGATGAGACATGGAGATGAGACTTGGTTATGAGATGATAACTGGATAGTATGGCTCTGGGATTGCTTTCTCGTAGGGAGTCGAGAAAGGATCTCTGGCCGAGGTTGATAACTCTACTGCTACTTTACTTTATGTTACTCTACTCCCTCCTGTTGCTGCAAGATGGTGGTTTCCAGAAGATGCTAGTCTTCGATAGGATAGGCTTTCCCCTTCCCTTCTGGCATTCTGCAGTTTAGTCCACAGATACAACCCATTCCTTTGATATAGATGCATACTTAGTTTAGATCTGATGTAAGTCTTGCGAGTACTTTGGATGAGTACTCACGGTTGCTTTGCTACTTCTTTTCCCCCATACCCGATTGTTGCGACCAGATGACGGATCCCAGGAGCCAGACGTCACTAATGACTACTACTACCATGAGGATGCCTACTACTACGTGAAGACCGCTGACGACTTGGAGTAGTTAGGAGGCTCCCAGGCAGGAGGCCTTGCCTTTTCGATCGTTGTTGCTTTTGTGCTAGCCTTCTTAAGGCAAACTTGTTTAACTTATGTCTGTACTCAGATATTGTTGCTTCCGCTGACTCTTGTGTATTCGAGCTTATGTATTCGAGCCCTCGAGGCCCCTGTCTTGTAATATAAAGCCTGTATTATTTTAATTTCTGTCTAGAGTTGTGTTGTGATATCTTCCCATGAGTCCTTGATCTTGATCATACACATTTGTGTGTATGATTAGTGTACGATTGAATCGAAGGCGTCACAAGTTGGTATCAGAGCCGACTGCCTGGTAGGTAGCCCCCTTTCCATCTCCTTGGCCGAAGTTGAGTCTAGTCACTACAAAACTTTTACTAACATGGCTGTGTGGCTTACAGGCCCACGTCGCCATATGGGTGGTATTAGGATATTTTATTTCTCGTCTATACTGTGGGACTCTGATCTCTCTTCTATTCGGGTTAAATGGTTTTACTAACTCAAACATTAGGATCTCGTGATCACATCCGCCTGGAAAGCCCCTTATTTCACATGATCGCCTGCTGCATCAGAAGATTCCGAAGATACTCTATGATATTCTCTCGAGACCTTCTGCCTGATGCCTTTGCAATTCCCTACCACCGAAATATCCTTATGGATAACTACACAGACTTACCAATCTTACATGCTATCCCATTGATCTTGTTATTACAAGATGCCCTGAACTGCTCTCCTTTTCCGAGAATCCTTTGAGCTTACTGCCTTGAAGTTCCTTGTCATCTGAATACCCCTACGGATAACTTTGTGCACCGATCGAGTATCCACTCATCCTCCGTTGATTCTTGTACTTCACAAAAGTCTTCGTAATACCATTCGTTCTTGTGAAAATCCTCAATAGCCTATTGTTCTTGAATTTCCTGCTTGCTGGCATTATGGTTAATACCATAAGTCTAGTAATCTTATTGTCAGCCTTTTTCATTATCATTTTGAGTCCGTTGATACAATATGTTGCAAATGCTCGCAACCCTCAATCAGGTCCTAGAATTCATCCTTCCGGCTCAGACGTCATTTTAACATGTGCTAAATCTCGATCAATCAAATCGCCATCGATTGTACCCCTAAGGCTATTCTAACTATCCTTCCTTAATCAGAGCATTGCTTCTGATCCCTTTTCTTGGATCTCATAAATCCTTTGCAATTGAGCTTGAGTTAGTTAGTTTTTTCTATAATCTGATCTGCTTGCATTCTTTCTCCCTCTTGTTGAGTACTGATGCTCACATCAGATCCCTTGTGGACCAGCAACCCCCCCCCCTTTCGGATTTTATTCGACAACGTTCTGCACATTCAATAAGCTTCTGAGCCTTTCCTCATATACATAATGCTTTTGGAAAATAGTATCCTTTGCTTTCTCAAGCATACTCTACTACCGAGCTAGTGTTATTTATTCTTGGAATTTATGATATAGGTTCCTAAGATGCCTGATGGGTTGAACCTATACCTTCCCTAATCAGTGTGAACTCGAAAGTTATGCGGGTTATACTCTACTGGCTCTTCGTCAGATAAAATTTCAATACTACAACTTCATCAAGAGCGAGAAATAAAATGAAAGGTTATGCATTGTAGAAGTGGGAGTCGACCCTGAACATTTGTGTTCATGCCCACAGACATGGTGTGGAACTTATCATGAAAGCTTCTTGCAAGTATATTTAATCTTTTGAATAATTCTTCCGGTATCGTGAATTGGATCCCTTGCATTTATGGTCCCGACCATATTTCCTCCTTGATCCCATTTACTGTGTAAGTTAAATTACTTATCCTCTACAACTCATTTCCCCCATCCAACCTCTACTCTGATTTACCTTCTGGAATTGCACCTAGTACTTGATACTGGGAAGCTTTATGCCCCATCATATCATTCCTAGCCTGATCGACTATATTTTTATCTTGTCAACTTTTTAACTGCTACCTGGTCCTTATGCCCGGAGCAACTTCCGATGATGAGCTAAGCTTACGTCAATCTTCCTCATCTTATCATTTCACCTCGAACAACAAGCTTGACTTTGAGTTTGTGTCGAATCCGTGGTTCTCTTAGCCTTTCACTTCGTCCTTCCTTTTCTGCTTGGTGGCATCTTCTTAGAGTCTCTCGACAAAATTTGTCTTGATCACCGACATCACTTTGGCTTCTTTAGAGATGTCAATTGAATTCATGGCTAGAAATACCATCCTTGCCTCTCGATGACTCGTGTCAGCATCAACAACATTCTTGTCTTCCCCCCAACACAAACTTGATCATATTGATTTTGGGAATACATCCTTTTTGACATGTCGATGGATTGCTACTAAGCCCGTTGGCCACACCCTCATCTTTTCCCTGTTAAAATGGTATGACTTATTTTCTAAGTTGTTTCCGATGGATCCTTGGTGTATCCAAAGTTTGACCTTTGCTTGAAACCATGTCAATGCTATCTCGAAGCATGTCTGTGGTAATCCAATCTCCAACAAGAACATTTGAAGCACGATACTAAATTTTCTTTATCAATTACCCAAACACCGTTGTATGTGTAATGTCATGAAATTTCTTTCCCTTTACCTAATTGGTTATCTACTTACTATCCTGTCATGGATATCTTGCTCTGCTTGTCCTGGGGAAGGATATACCCTTGAAATATGTGTTTAAACACATTTTCATTTCCATTGTTCTGTTTAATCTGACAATTACATTTTCCTTTCCATTGGTTTGTTTAAACCTTATTGTGATCTATATTATATAAGCAATAATATTTCCCTGCTTATATCATCACCTCATTGTATCTCTCTGTCAGTAAGGCCCTGTTACTATTGTTGATGACATTTTGGTAGCCACCGATGGACGAGAACTTTGCCTAATGGCCCGCCTCGTTCAACGACCAGGAAAATGGTTCTCTTCGTCCCTCGCCCTTGGTACCGACGTTGTTGCCGACATAACTGACAGGCCGCCCCCTGACATGCCTTGCTATCATGACAGTGCAAAATGCTAGCACCCTTTCTACTTTTAACCCACACGGTGGGCCCATAACCCACAGTTCCACAGGATCGAAACCTGACTCTCCTATAACCTTTTGTTTCTAAGGTCATTCCTCATGCTTTGCTTCTTATCATGTCACAAGCCACCTTCCGAGAGATGATCTATTCCTGATGCTCTGAACTCCTTTCTCACACTCGGTTCAGGTATCAATCATTTGTCCATCCGCTTGTAACTTCCTATTGTACCTTCATACTTTGCTCTTGATGTTTTATTAAGTTTCAACTCGAGAGATACTTCTGCCTCATTCCCTGCATTGTTCACCAGACAATTAACCCTATAAGGGTCAGTTCACCTAAAGTTACTCTTTACTTCCCCACTTAAATCTTGAGACGAGATTTCTTGTAGTGGAGGAGATTTGTAACACCCCGAGAATCATGCTACAGTAATACCCTTCTAATGATGCCTTGTCATCATTGTTACTGTTGCTAATCTCACTTTGATTCTATTCCAGTCCAAATCTCAATTTCAAATTAAAGTCAAAAATTCAAATTTGCCAAACATGAAAACTAAAATGTTCATCATGTGCCAAATAATCCAAAACTAATATTGGTGGTGAACCAACATTTTGGCAAAGGGTTTGAGTGGGCTAAACTACTTAAAATAGTGACCTAAGCAATAAATTAAATGCCTTTTTAATTTATAAAATTGGCAAACTTTTTCAGAAGTCTCACAATATTTTTGTGGCAGTGCACAATAATTCTTTGAAGTTGTTTTGGCTAGTGGCATAATTTTGCAAAGTCACTAGTGACTAAAAGAAAATGCGAACGCTGAAAAAAATACAAAAATAAAAAGAAAGGAGAAAGGCCCCTGACTCCCCTTGGGCCTCGGCCCACCCCCCACCCGAGACAGCCCACCTAACCCCCCATGGCCCAACTCCCTACACCCGTCGTCTCCCCCCTCCTTCTTGTTCTCGGACTCGGCTGCTACAGGGCGCTCCCGCCCACGGTCGGCACCGCACCACCTCATTGGCGTCGCCCTACGAGAGGATAAGGTCGAGCCCCCCTCGACTCCTCGGCCTCCTCCCCACCTACCGCCACTCCCACTCCCCCACTTGCGCCTCTCCTCCCCCATCTCCACCTCGCTCGTTCCGCCTGCCTTCCCTCGCTCGAGCGCCATCGCCGCCCTCCACCTCGCACCACCGCGGCGAGCGCCACCCCCGCTCCTCTCCAACGAGTCCACCGGCCTCCCCGACGTTGACTGCTTCGCCTTCGCCCGCTGGAATGAGCCTGGAGGCCCTCCTCCGTCGACATCGATGTGTTCCCCTTTCCCTTCGGCCATCGCCACCGCCTCGCCTCGCCACCGTGCCCAACGTCTTCGCCGCCGTCTTCCACGTCGACCGGTGCCTGCCGTTGGTGTCGGGAGGCACCACAGTGCTGGATCCGTCTCGTCCCCTTCCACCTCGGCCGCTGGTGATTCCCATCGACTGCGGCCTCCCTCTGCGCTCCCGTTCACTCATGGGGCCTCCTTGCGCCCGCCTGGTGAGCACCACATGTCCACCCCCTGCCTCCCCCTCGTTCTGCTGCGCATAATGTCGCCGCCGTGGACGATCGAATGCAGCTCCGCCGTGCCGCTCATCGTCTTCGCTTCCTTTGATGCCATGACCGTCCGAGCACACCATCGTGCTCGGGGCACTCCAGCGGTGCGGCCTGGTGCTTTAGATCGTTTGTGCGCGCGCTAGTTCTTCGTTTTCGCCGAGCTACCGTAGACCACCGACGTCGGCAGCCTTGCAGCTCCCTGTTCCGGCCATCTCCGGTCGGTCCAGTGGCACCACTCGACACGCGACAACGTCAGCGTTCGGTCGCAGGTGAAAACGCGTGATTTGGCGCTGTGTAGCGAAAATCCGAGCCTCTCCGGTGAACTCGCCACCGCGGAGAGCTCGCCGGCGCAACTCCAGCGCCGACCGCCGACGTGGCACACCTGGGGCCACCCCTGGGTCACTGCCAGCGGGCCCCGCAGGCCCCTTGACTGGGTTGACGAAGTCAATGTGCTGACTGGGCAGGCCAGTGCCACTGGCATGTGGGTCCCGCGCTAATTAACAGGTTTTATAAATAAATAAATTGTTAATTAATTTGTTAAATAGTTTTAATCACTAATTAGTCATTGACTAGTGGGGCCCACATCCCTAACTAACCCTGTTAGTTAGTTTAACCCATTGTTGAGCTAACAGAGGCTGACATGTGGGTCCCACTGGACCCACAGGTCAGGTTTGACCCCAGTCAACCGTCCTGTTGACTGCTGATATCACCTCTACATCATGCTGACGTCATATCCCATTTATGTTAATATTAATAATTCCAGAAAATGTAATCTTTAGAAATTCATAGTAAATAAACCGTAGCTCGAATGAAAATGTTTTCTATATGAAAGTTGCTCAGAAAACTCCAGCGAACCCAAATACGCGGTCCGTTCATCTGTCACATGCCCCTAGCATGCTGAACATGGGACATTGCCCCTCCGGTCATCTGTCTGACACAGGTCCGAAACCGGGAAAACATTCCCGGTTGAATCCCCCCTTCACCTATATCGTGTAGCCATACGTTAGTTCACTCCCGGCACAGCTTATTGCCATGTTATACTTTGTGATGATATGCTTGCTTTATATTTACTGTTTCTTCCCCCTCTTCTCTCCGGTATACCCCGAGACCGATGCCGCCCCTGTGATCGACTACGTCGACAAAGTCCCCTTCTTGCTAGAGCAACCAGGCAAGCCCCCCTTTGATCATCCCGATATCGCCCATTCCATTCTCTCATGCTTGCATTAGTTTTTGCTACTGTTATTGTTTGCTCCTATTCTGATGCATAGCGTGTTTATTGTAACCTGCTATTGTTACCTACCTGCTTATCCTAAACTGCGTAGTATAGGATGGTTAGAGACCCATCAGTGACCCCCCCCCATTGACCTGACTGCCCCGCTGGATTATCAGAAGACCCGATCAACGGGATCGAAGACCAGGCGCCGACACCTCACGTCACATCACGCCCCTTTGTTGCTCGACTCTGCAGAGTTACCATCGAGTGCCGAGGGTGGAACCTCATACATCACTCCTGATGAGATCTCTGTAGAGTAGCTATTCGGTCGTGGTCATCAAGGGTGATTTCCTCCTTAACCACTTCCGACACGACTCTGTCGTGCAACCCCTCTGGTGTGAACCTCGAGGGTGGTTCCTCTTACGTTCACCTTGATGATTACATCTAGTGGAATTCATCGGGGTGATTCCTCGGGTTTCCCCTTTGGTGTTAGACACACTGTTACTATGGTTACTATGACTTTGCACTGAACCATGTTACTAAAGACGGGTCGACCCCGAGTGGTACCCGTGCGAGCTTAATTGCGAGTGATGTGGAGTCGGGTTGATCTGGAAGGTGCCCACGAGATACTTATGAGGCGTGGCCGGGCATTCTTAGCCCTTGCCGCAAGTACTCGAGACGGGGCGATGGGGTCACATTGATCGTGAGTCTCTGCTCGTTACCGCGTGCTCCTAATCCACTACGGTTTGGATATTTGATCCAAGGGGCCTCTGGCCTGATAGCACTAACCATCACGTGGGCATAGTATGGGCGTTCTGCGTCGTATGCATCAGCCGAAGCTTAGTAGACGTTAGCGACTGAGCGGCGCGCGCCGGGTTGGACTGCGTAAGAACCTGCCTTGTTGAAGGAGGTAGCTAGGTCTGCTCACCGGCCGCCCACGCAACATGCAGGAGTTCCCGGGGAGATGGCCCATGACCCCTGGGGGCATAGGTTTAGTCCGGCGTGGTGGCCTCTCAATTAAGCCTAGGTTGGGTTGCGGCGTATTGTTTGGCTGAGGCTGGGCATGACCCAGGAAAGTGTGTCCGACCGGAGTTAATCGAGCGTGGTGGGTAAGTTGGTGTACCCCTGCAGGGAAGAAAACATCTATCGATAGCCTCTCCTATGGTAACGGACACTTGTAGTTGTATCCCAATCGATACAACTAGAACTGGATACTTGAGATGAGACATGGAGATGAGACTTGGTTATGAGATGATAACTGGATAGTATGGCTCTGGGATTGCTTTCTCGTAGGGAGTCGAGAAAGGATCTCTGGCCGAGGTTGATAACTCTACTGCTACTTTACTTTATGTTACTCTACTCCCTCCTGTTGCTGCAAGATGGTGGTTTCCAGAAGATGCTAGTCTTTGATAGGCTAGGCTTTCCCCTTCCCTTCTGGCATTCTGCAGTTTAGTCCACAGATACAACCCATTCCTTTGATACAGATGCATACTTAGTTTAGATCTGATGTAAGTCTTGCGAGTACTTTGGACGAGTACTCATGGTTGCTTTGCTACTTCTTTTCCCCCATACCCCATTGTTGCGACCAGATGACGGATCCTGGGAGCCAGACGACGTCATTGATGACTACTACTACCCGGAGGAAGCCTACTACTACGTGAAGACCGCTGACGACTTGGAGTAGTTAGGAGGCTCCCAGGCAGGAGGCCTTGCCTTTTCGATCATTGTTGCTTTTATGCTAGCCTTCTTAAGGCAAACTTGTTTAACTTATGTCTGTACTCAGATATTGTTGCTTCCGCTGACTCTTGTGTATTCGAGCTTATGTATTCGAGCCCTCGAGGCCCCTGGCTTGTAATATAAAGCTTGTATTATTTTAATTTGTGTCTAGAGTTGTGTTGTGATATCTTCCCATGAGTCCTTGATCTTGATCATACACATTTGCGTGTATGATTAGTGTACGATTGAATCGAGGGCGTCACAAGTTGGTATCAGAGCCGACTGCCTGTAGGTAGCCCCCTTTCCATCTCCTTGGCCGAAGTTGAGTCTAGTCACTACAAAACTTTTACTAACATGGCTGTGTGGCTTACGGGCCCACGTCGCCATATGGGTGGTATTAGGATCTTTTATTCCTCGTCTATACTGTGGGACTCTGATCTCTCTTCTATTCGGGTTAAATGGTTTTACTAACTCAAAATTAGGATCTTGTGATCACATCCACCTGGAGAGCCCCTTATTTCACATGATCGCCTGCTGCATCAGAAGATTCCGAAGATACTCTATGATATTCTCTCGAGACCTTCTGCCTGATGCCTTTGCAATTCCCTACCACCGAAATATCCTTACGGATAACTACACACATTACCAATCTTACATTCTACCCCATTGATCTTGTTATTACAAGATGCCCTGAACTGCTCTCCTTTTCCAAGAATCCTTTGAGCTTACTGCCTTGCAGTTCCTTGTCATCTGAATACCCCTATGGATAACTTTGTGCACCTATCGAGTATCCACTCATCCTCCGTTGATTCTTATACTTCACAAAAGTCTTCGTAATACCATTCGTTCTTGTGAAAATCCTCAACAGCCTATTGTTCTTGATTTTCCTGCTTGCTAGCATTATGGTTAATACCATAAGTCTAGTAATCTTATTGTCAGCCTTTTTCATTATCATTTTGAGTCCGTTGATACAATATGTTGCAGGCAGGAGGGTCGTTAGGAGGCTCCCAGGCAGGAGGCCTTGCCTTTTCGACCGTTGTTGCTTTTGTGCCGCCTTCTTAGGGCAAACTTGTTTAACTTATGTCTGTACTCAGATATTGTTGCTTCCGCTGACTCTTGTGTATTCAAGCTTATGTATTCGAGCCCTCGAGGCCCCTGGCTTGTAATAAAAAGCTTGTATTATTTTAATTTGTGTCTAGAGTTGTGTTGTGATATCTTCCCGTGAGTCCTTGATCTTGATCGTACACATTTGCGTGTATGATTAGTGTACAATTGAATCGAGGGCGTCACACCGTACAGTAACTCTGAGCAGCCAACCGTTTATGGTTGTAGGGGGTGGGCTATTTATAGCCACTAGGCAACCCGACCTGATTTGTCCAAAATGATCCTTGGTCACGAAGGAACTGACACGTGTTCCAACGGTCAGATTTCAAACACACACGGCAACTTTACGTGGGCTACAAGCAAAGCTGACTTATCCAACTCTGGATAAGATTTTCTCTCATTGTCTTCACTCGAAGACATAGGATTTTGGTTAAGCATCACTTCAGTCATTCTGAATGGTTCTCTTGGACCCCACTTAACAGTACGGTGGTTCCTATGACTCAACAAAGAAAAACACAGAACGACGAAACTGCTAAGTCTTCGCGCTCCATAGTCTTCACGCGATGTCCTCTCTTGTCATAGTCTTCAATGTGAATGTCTTCACATACCACCTTTGACTTCAATGTCTTCATACATTTTTAGGGGTCATCTCTGGTAGGAAAACCGAATCAATGAGGGACTTCTACCTATGTTATCCTGCAATTCTCACAAACACATTAGTCCCTCAACCAGGTTTGTCGTCAATACTCCAAAACCAACTAGGGGTGGCACTAGATGCACTTACAATCTCCCCCTTTTTGGTTATTGATGACAAACTGGTTGAAGTTTTCAACGGGGAATAAAATATGTGAAATTGTAAAGGATAGGGTATTGTCTTCATAAGTTGCAAGGGCTCCCCCTGAAGATGTGCATATAAGTAATTTGCTTTAGGAATGCAAATGCACATGGCAGGTTGTACTTGTGGAGATCCTCTTCAACCTATGATGGCAATTCATTATGCAAGATATGATGTAATGAAGACAATGACATGCATAATGAAAAATGGACGTCTGCAAAATGATCTAAGTGCGGAATTTATCATCGCAAATGCGGAATTTATCATCGCATCACAGAAAAGCAAATAAGTAGCACACGACCATCAAGTTTGAGTGTTACAACTCAAAGAACCAAATGTATCAAAATGCGAGAATTGTAAACACTAGGCAAAATATAAAACCACCGCCCATATGGACCCGCTTGAAGACTATCAAACTCATATGCTTCTCCCCCTTTTGTCAGTAAGGACCAAAAAGGTTTGAAGACATAGAGCACCTACTCGTTCCCATGAGGAGTTGATGAAGCAGCAGGGTCGTCGGAGTTGGTTGGCGGTGCAGACGAACTCGATGCAGTGGTGATTCGTGCCGAAGGTGGTGAAGTAGCATCGTCTTCATCATTGATGACACGTGCATTCACTGTTGCAGCAGAGGAGGAGAACTCAGAGTCTTCAAGAGACGGAGTACGCCGTAGCAAGGTCCTTCTCGGAGGTGTTGAGTCAAACTTGAAGCGTTCAGGGAAACCATCATCTTGAAGATCATCTTCAGAACACATAAGCGTCAGCCCTTTCCATGTACGCCGACAAGTTTCATGGGCGACAAAGGCATTCTTGGTGGCAAGGTTGCGAATCCTGTTTACGTCCACCAAGAGGCTTTGCATTTGGCGCTTCAGCCAGTCATGATGCTTATCCTGTTTCTGATGAAGGGCAACCAAAAGCTCTCATTCATTGAGAACACGAGATTGCTTCTTGGGCCGTTGTGCAATGGTGCTTTCAGTGGCTTCAGTGAGGGCACGATGAGGTGCACGGGTAGTACCAGCCAGAGGATAAACATGAGTGACTGCTGGGTCGCCTTCAATGTGTTGTGAGAAACTTTTCTTATCAGCATTCTGAAGACTAAGGGGATCCTTGGCAGGCTCTGGATAGATGGCTTCAACTGACATATCGACGTCAGGCAGAAAAATCCGATGATTGCGAGCAGAGGGCTGATAGGTGACAGCTGAGTGTAGTTTGATCAGACGCATAATCCATGGAGCATAAAACTTCAAGCCAAAGAGATCAGATCCTGATGCAGCAAGTTGGCGGATGAAGAAGTCTTGTGCATTGAAGCTTTTGTCGTGAAGAATATGGAAGACCAAAGTCTTCATTGCACCTTCCAGCTTTGCATGTGGAGAATGTCCTTTGATGGGCCAGAGAGTTCACCTTATGATGTGATAGATAGTGCGTGGCAGATACTCTAGGTCTTCAACAAAGAACTCCTTAGGATATTCAGCATCTGGAGGCAAAGGCTTCATCATGCTAAGCATCTGACTCATGTTAGGTTCAGGCTTGTGAAAAATGCTTTCCATAGCAGCACAATGAACATGACAACCAGGTTTATAAAGATCTCCTGGAGTGGGCAGGCCAGTGACTTCAATGATATCAAAGGCTTTGGCTTCGTGTTGAATATTGCCTGACATCCACTCAAGGACCCAAGTCTTCGGATCCCTGTTGTAGCCACGAATATGAAGAGTGGCATAGAATTGGAGCAGCAATTCTTCATTCTAGAGCTCCTTGTCAGTGACGAACTGCAACAAGCCAGATTCTCTAAAGCAATCCAGCGCTTCTTCCAAACAGGGCAGGCCAGTTATGGCTTCAGTGTCAAGACGCATATGGGGAAAATGCGACCTTGATTGTACAAGATGCATGAGTAATAACTGCGCTGTTGATAGGTCCAGAACCGATCAGAAGATATTCTTGCCTTAGAGTAGGGGTTCTTGGCGCTATTGAAGAAGGTGGTGTGTGCTTTGAAGCCATTGATATTGAATGATCCGGGTGCAGATACAGTGCTTGGAAACCTAGGCAGCCTTGGCATTGGCTTCTGAACCTGAGGCCTGCGCTCGACGTGATAGTCAAATTGGGGACCAGCAGCAGGTGGAGAAACAAGAAGAGGCCATTTGACAGTGATGAGCTGACCATAGTTGTATGCTTGCTCAATAGTATGTGGCCTTGGTGGCAGAACAGGAGCAGTGGCATCAACAGAGGCATCAGGCTGCACATCTGTTGCAGGTGCATCATTGGCTTCATTGGCTTCTGGCACAGTGTTACTTGCAGGCTCCACACTGTCTTCAGCCATGACCACGTCATTGGCTTCAGCGGTGTTAGTGGTGGCAGCCTCAGGATTCTCAACCTCCACTTGAGGAGCTGGAGGGTCAGGCACTGACACGTTCACTTCAGGAACAACTTCTTCGGTGATGGGGGAAGTAGGGACACGTTCTTCTGCTTGTTTTCTTCGGCTGATGCAGCCGGATTGTCTTCAGCAACTTTAGCTTCAGACTCGGAGATGTTCACAGTAGGAGTGGCTTCGGGGAACACCTGACATGCAAAAGAAGTGTGGTGCACTTCTCCTTCTGAAACGCTCGAAAGAGGGACTTGGGCCTTGGTCCTTTGCGAAGCCTGCGTAACGCTGGCGACGCCTGTGAAGATGGAGTTGGCTAGGCCTCAAAGTCATCCTCTTCTTCTTGCATTGGTGGGGTGACTTGTTGTTGGGGAGTGATACGTCTCCAACGTATATATAATTTTTGATTGCTCCATGCTACTTTATCTACTGTTTTGGACTATATTGGGCTTTATTTTCCACTTTTATATTATTTTTGGGACTAACCTATTAACCAGAGGCCCAGCCAAGAATTGTTGTTTTTTGCCTATTTCAGTATTTCGAGGAAACAGAATATCAAACGGAGTCCAAACGGAATGAAACCTTTCGGAACGTGATCTTCGCACCGAACGTGATCTAGGAGACTTGGACCCTACTCCAAGAAGTTTCCGGGGAGGTCACGAGGGTGGAGGGCGCCCCCTGGGCGCGCCCCCTGCCTCGTGGGCCCCTCGGAGCTCCACCGACGTGCTCCTTCCTCCTATATATACGTACGTACCCCCAGTAGACCAAAGGGGGAGCCAAAAACCTAATTCCACCGCCGCAACTTCCTGTATCCACGAGATCCCATCTTGGGGCCTGTTCCGGAGCTCCGCCAGAGAGGGCATCCATCACGGAGGGCTTCTACATCAACACCATAGCCCTTCCGATGAAGTGTGAGTAGTTTACTTCAGACCTTCGGGTCCATAGCTAGTAGCTAGATGGCTTCTTCTCTCTTTTTGGATCTCAATACAATGTTCTCCCCCTCTCTCGTGGAGATCTATTCGATGTAATCTTGTTTTTGCGGTGTGTTTGTTGAGATCGATGAATTGTGGGTTTATGATCCAACTTATCTATGAATAATATTTGAATCTTCTCTGAATTCTTTTATGTATGATTGAGTTATCTTTGCAAGTCTCTTCGAATTATCCGTTTGGTTTGGCCAACTAGATTGGTAGTTCTTGCAATGGGAGAAGTGCTTAGCTTTGGGTTCAATCTTGCGGTGTCCTTACTCAGTGACAGAAAGAGTTGCAAGGCACGTATTGTATTGTTGCCATCGAGGATAACAAGATGGGGTATTTATCATATTCCATGAATTTATTCCTCTACATCATGTCATCTTGCTTAAGGCGTTACTCTGTTTTTAACTTAATACTCTAGATGCATGCTGGATAGCGGTCAATGAGTGGAGCAATAGTAGTAGATGCAGGCAGGAGTCGGTCTACTTGTCACGGACGTGATGCCTATATACATGATCATACCTAGATAACCTCATAACAATGCTCAATTCTATTAATTGCTCAACAGTAATTTGTTCACCCACCGTAGAATATCTATGCTCTTGAGAGAAGCCACTAGTGAAACCTATGGCCCCCGGGTCTATTCTCATCATATCAATCTCCATTACTTTATTTTACTTGTTTTGCTTTTGCTTTTACTTTTTACTTTGCATCTTTATACCAAAAATATTATCTCTATCAGATCTCACTCTCGTAAGTGACCGTGAAGGGATTGACAACCCCTAAGCGTTGGTTGCGAGTTGCTACCGTTTTGTGCAGGTATGAGGGACTTGCGCGGGACCTCCTACTAGATTGATACCTTAGTTCTCAAAAACTGAGGGAAACACTTACGCTACTGTGCTGCATCACCCCCTCCTCTTCGGGGAAAACCAACGCTAGCTCGAGACGTAGCAGGGAGTACTAGGGGTTTCTTGTTGTTGTGGGTGATCAGCCCATGATGCATCCTGAGAAATTGGCGTCAGAGGACGACCAATGCTGATGAGTTCGTTGTTTGTGAGAACAGGGGATGATACCAAGTTGTGCTCGATCTGAGGAAGAACTACATCATCTTCAACATTGTCATGGTGACCAATGTCTTCAGCAGCGGTGGGGTCAACTGCTGGAAAGTCTTCAGCTTCAGGAGCCTCTGTGGAAGCAGGCTCATGAACTATCATCCGTTGTTCTTGATGCGAGGAGTTAGGACGAGCAACCAAGATGGACTCGACAACAAGGGGCTCTGTGGGAGCAGCCCGATCTTTCTTGGTTTTGCGCTTCTTCTTGGAGGGAGCGACATCAGAAGCGTCAAGATTTTTCCTCTTTCTGGCTTCAGCCTCGGTAGCCCTTGTCTTCTTCAGGTCTGAAGCGGTGGACGTGACCTATGGCTTCGAGCCGGACATGCTGCTTGGGAAGACAATGCGGGGTTCTTCCTGCCTTAAAGGTGCAGATTTTTCAGTCGATGGCTTCTTCTTCTTCTTTGAAGCCATTCTAGGGTTAATGCCAGGATGCCCAAGAGCCTTGCGCTTCTCAGCTTCATTGTAGGCTTGCACGCACTTGTCAGCAAGACTCTTCATGCGCTCACGAGAACCTTTGGCTCCTTCTCGTTTCTTGAGAAAGGCTTCCTTGAGCTCGTGCAGCATAACCTTGAAGTTTTTGACATCTCGCACGCTAAGCTTTGCCATGTGCTTCTTGAACTGAGCTTTCTCATAGTCGAATTTTTGCTTCAGTTCAATGATGCACTGAGCTAGAGCTAGCTCAGAAGCAATGGCGCCAGTGAAAGAGACATTGAGGCCAATTGGAAGTTGTAGATCTTCAAAGCTGAGATTGGGGGTTTCAAACCACTCATCAATGAAGTTGTGGATGATTGCCACGTCAAAGAGAGGCAAATCATTGAAGATTTTTGCTTCTTCCTTGCTCTTAATCAGTTGCTCAAGAGCGTCATCTGCAAGATCTTGATCACTGGACAGGTCAATGTGTTCGTCTCGCAAAATGGTAGCAGGAGTCAATGCCTGATCAGTATTCTTTTTCATATCCGTCTTCTTGGAGATACGTGATAGATCTTCAGACTACACACTGTCTTCAGGAGGTGCAGTAGCCAGTGGCTTCACACGTGAAGCTTTTGGAGGAGCAGTTGACTTTGAAGCTCTAGCCTTCTTTGGCTTCTACGGCTTTGGAGCAGGAGCTGGGGCATCATCAGTGTCGGCATCATCATCAAAATGATCTACTTTGGCACCTTGAACAGAAATGTGAGTGATAAGGCCATAAAGGTTGTAGAAAGGTCCGATGATATTGGGTTCAGCGTCGCGTGTGCCATCAGCCCGTGGAGCAGAAGGACCAGGGTTGAAGTCTAGTCCCAATGACTTCTTGTTTTCCTTGGCCGATGCCTTTGCGTGCTGGAAGTTGCGCTTGAAGTGATTATCGTCATGACACCAGAGCAGTGATGATGGGTCGGCATTGTCAGGCTATGGTCCATCGACCATACAGGGATAGAAACCCTGAGCAATGGCTTTAGCTCTGGTCTTGGGTTGAAGATTTCGGAAGAGAATGTAACCCCAAGGACTCTTGATGGCATTCTTCTCAGCATACTCCTGGGTCACAAACTTGTATTTAAACCATTGTTCGGCCCAATATCTTCGAATCCATCGGATTCGTGTCTTGCGCTGATTGTAATCCTCTTCCGGATCTGTCTTGTACAGATCTGAGAGGTCACCAGGCAGATCTCTAGATGTTCCCCCTCGACGCTGTCTGCCACCCTTCCTTGCTGATTTCTCTGTAGCCATGAACTTCAAATTGAATGGCGTCAACACGTTCAAAGGCTTCAAAGGCTTCCGCTTGCTGGTCAAATAGGAACTGGCTTCGGGAGAGTTAATGTGATGCTGTAAGAATTCTGCAAACGAATGCAGACTATGAGAACCAAGGGATTCTCCCATAGACATGTACCTGTGACAGCATTAGAGATGCGAGGGAAGGGGAGAGGTCATATGCATTCTCAAAAGATTTTGAAGATAAATCAGTTTGAAGACATTGACCTCATAGTGCGAAGACATTCACTTATGTGTTTGGAGTTAGTTCCAGATTTGTATGAATCCCGGAATAGGTACAAGTGAGCAATCTAACGCGTTATGAAGCTTAAGTGAATATACTAGGCATTATATGAGATGCAGACAGGATAGATCTAGTATTGAGTAGGCAGAAACCACTTTCGGTAGACAAGATGAATTTCTTAGGATAAAAAAGATGGTAAAAAGAGAGTTTTATTTACCACACAATGAACTGCTACATGGGAAGAGTAGGAGACCGAGAAGTTCAATCCATCATGCCCTAAATTGGCGATGGAGGACACCTACGGCGGCGGTGGAGAGGACGAAGACCGCGGCCGGCGTGAGGACGACATCGGTGAAGTTGCGGCAGCTAAGCGCTTCGTCGCTGGCGTCGTCGAGAGCTAGCGGTGGCGCTAGGGTTTTGACGAGGTGGAGAGGTGGAAGAAGGTTTTCTTGACCGCAGGGGACATGTATTTATAGGGAAGTATGCGGTGCAGCGTAATTACGCAGGTGCCCCTGGTGGTTCACATCTAAGGGACACGTGGCAAGCATGCAACATACTCGGCATCGTCCCACGTTCCCACGCCCGCCCGAACTGTCGGATGGTCGTTCCGGCTTCTCCGGATTTCAGGCAATAAGGATAGAGCATTTCAAACAGACTTAATGTTTGTCTGTGTATCTTCTGCTGACAAGGACGCAGAGAAGACATTCGACAGTTTCAATAGAATGCATATGATTTGGATAGATAGAGTTTGAGATAGAAAGCATAGAGAGATTAGGGTCTGATCACATTCACTTAGTTCAAAAGATTCAACAAGGAAGACGTAACTATAAGTGAATGTTGTAGAGGACAGAACACTAATATGTATATATCAGAAGACAATCAAATGAACATAGTGAAGATAATTGTCGGGGGTTGCTGATCCCACGTACACCTATGGGGATCGGCGGACCGAGCCCCTTTCGGTTCGGCAGGGGGCGGTGGATGCACAAAGAGCAGATCGAGGCGAGCGCACGAGCGACGCGGTCGGTTTACCCAGGTTCGGGCCGCACGGATGCGTAAAACCCTACTCCTGCTTTGGTGGTTGTATTGAGTTCTTGCTCGGGAGCGATGAGTGCTACAGTACACTCAAGCAGCTGGCGACACCGAGCGTGAGAGTGGCCGTCCCCCCCTCCCTGTTGCGCATGGGCCTCCTTTTATATGTCTAAGGGGTCACCGACTGGTGGCAACAGAGGTGGGGCTAAAAATGTAAAAGAGGTGGTAGTTGGCTCCACCGCCTACAATAGTCGTATCATACCTAACCCTGACGGCAGGGGACAAGGGCATTAAATGCCCGTCTGTGTCACCTAGACGGTACAGAGAGGGACCGCTAGGAACGCCACCGTTTGCCACGATGGTTCCTTGTCAGCGCCTGCTTGCCACCGCATGCCCCTGGCTGCACAGCCTCCCGCCACGTACGCCAGGAATGGTCCCAGAGCGACACGTTGATGGGTGAGCTGGAGCGCGGGCTGCGGAGTAGTAGTTTGCCGCGGCAAGCGCCTTGCCGCGGATGTTGCCTTGTCGCGTCCGGGAGCTTGTCGCTCACCGGGTCTTGTCGGGACGCGCAGTGCGCCGCAGCGAGCTTCTTGAGATGCTTTGGTTGGTCTTCCCGGCAAGCTCCTCTTGCCGGGGTCTCGTCTCCTTCCCGGCAAACTCCTCTTGCCGGGGTCTTGTCTCCTTCCCGGCAAGCTCCTCTTGCCGGGGCCTTGTTTTGCTCTTGGATACTTTGTTCTTGAATGGCCCCAAAGGAACCACGGAGGGTCTTGGCGGTCGCCCGGCAAGCCTTGCCGCGGGTCGCTGTGACTGCCCGTGCACAAGTTCGGGATACTAAGGTACCCCTACTTTAGTACACCGACAGGAGCCCCCGGGCCTGGGCCATACACGGTGCCGAGCGCTGTTGGGCCAGGCCCAAAACAGTGCACGGGCACGCGCGACCTAGGTCACGCCATAACTCACTCTGCATCCACCGCGCCCTCCCCGCACGGCACGCGTCAAACGCGGCATCGTGGGAGAGATCGTGGGCGGTTTTCGAGGTGCCCACTCCCCACGATCACGGGGTGGGGAGAGGCCGCCCCATCCGTCGCCTCGGTTCTGCACGCCTGCCACGCGGCTCCCATGCACTTGGGGTCGCGGACGGCGGAGGCGGGAAACGGGGCCGTCGTGGGTCGAGGCAGCGGGTCGGCCCCAGCTCCCTGCCTTCCCGCGTCTTGATTCGCTGAGCGGGGCGGCCGAGCCCCCACCTCGCTCCTTTATAAAGAGCGGGAGGGGAGGACGGAAGCCCGCATCCTCTCATCTTCTCCTTCCTTCAGCTCCTGCTCCCCTTTCTCCCATTCGCCATGGAGAAAGGGAACCCTCTTCCTTCATCAGTGGCGGCGAGGGTCGCCGCCAGACAGCGCATCCCTCCCTCTCCCGCACCCGTGGTGGCGGAGCCAGCCGTAAGGGGAAGAGGGAGGGGGCGAGGTCGTGGACGCGGTCGAGGACGAGGCCGCGACCCTCGGGGAAGAGGTGGACGGGGCAGCGCGTCGGCCTCACCTCCGCCAGCGGCTCCTCTTCCCACGGGGGTCCATGTTGGGGACGACCCCTGCGAGTTCTTCGTCAGGCTGCGCTAGGCGCCGCGTCGTCGACTCCGACTCCCAGCTCCGTTTGCGGGCGCGATGGAGTTGGATCCGCCCGAGACGCTGAGACTGCACATGAGGGGCTGTGGGATCAGCGGCACGCGAGTCCGCGTTGAAGTCCCAGCCCCCGGTGTGATGTATCTTGGTCGAGGGTGGAAGACGTTCGCCCGTATCCACAGCTTGACGGAGGGGCTCACCCTCCATTTCAAGTTGGTGGAGGGCGATCTCCTCTCCGTCAAGGTCTTCGGGTGCTTCGGCACTCGGGCGAAGTGCTGCGTGGACAGCTCTTCCGATAGCGAAGGCCCCTCCTCGAGCGAGAGTGACGAGGAGGGGAGCGACAGCGACGACAAGGGTAGCGGGCGGCAGGACGACGGGTCCGACTAGGTGTCGGGCGTCGCTCCGTGCGGCACCGGCGACCCCATCATCTGTGTCGCCGGCTCCTTGAACTCCCCGGGGTCGTCTCCTTGGGCGGCTGGCGTAGGGAGGCTGCGGAAGAGGAAGAGGGCTGGCGGCAAGGCCGTCAGGTCGGAGTACGTGGGCGTGGTGCCCTCGACAGTGTGCTGACGTCCTGCCGCCTCGTCTTCGAGCCCTGCTTCCGGCGCCGCCCTCACCGTCCAGCCTTGACGGCCCCCGGGATGTTCTCTTGGTGTCTTCTGGCTCTCGTAGCTCGCCTAGGCGCCCCTTTTGCCCTTCTCGCCTCCTTGACCTACCTCCTGAAGAGAGGGACAAGAAAAGGATTACATGCATCTTATCTTTTTAATTTGTAAGCCTTCGGGCCTTAGTTGCATTTAAAACTTGTAATTCTCTCTTTCGTGTTTTTCATCCTCTATGGACTGTACCTACGTGGAATGTTTTTTAATGAAAAGGGGATGTTTGCCGGGTCATTTGTCTCGCAGGTAGAACCCACGTCAAGGATAGACACTCCTTCCCCGGCAACAGGCCCTGCCATCTTCCCACGTCGCTCGACCTTTCTCACGCTTTTGACGGAGGCAGGGACGAGGCGGTGCGGCCCCTCGTTTCATCCCTTTGCTGCCGCGACTACGACCAAAACTTGGCCCCAGGAACGAGCCCCAGGGCCTAGAGCTAAGGGAGCACGGTAGTTTTCGGGAAGAAACGAGGTTTCGTATTCCCCAGTCCATAAGAGAATGCATGAAGAGGGATGAAAGACTTATCTGAGATTGCAGCCCCCGGCAACTCTGGCTTGCCGTGGGTGGACTTTGGTATTTGCAGCCCCCGGCAACACTGGCTTGCCGGGGTCCAGATGCCGGCACGTCCTTCTTCTCCTTTTTGTCCTCAGGCGGTCCGGCAAGGATATGCGAGCCCTGCGAACCAAAGGAAACGAAAGAAAGGCAAAGGGACGCACACTCGACCTCTAAGTTAGGGGTTAGCCGCTGTTAAGCACTATCAACCCTAACCAAGGACCAGACTCGACCTAGCATGCATGTTATAACTCTGGGCGCCAGCGCTTCATTTACTTGTGCTCAGGGTCTGCGCCTGGCTTTGTACAAAGGATTACGTGCAACAACGACAAGACTTGTACAAAAGGGTGGTTGCCGGGCAGGGTGCGACAACCGCGCCTTACGGGTAAAACTTACGAAGATGCTCGATATTCCAGGAGTTGCTCACTGGTACGCCATCTTCGGTCTCCAGGCAGACAGCGCCAGGCCTGGTGACTCGTTTCACCCGGTAAGGGCCTTCCCACTTTGGCGTCAACTTGTTGGAATTCTTGGCGGACTGAACGCGCCGATGAACAAGGTCGCCTTCCTCGAGACTTCTGGCGTTAACTTTGCGGCTATGATAGCAGCGCAAAGCTTGCTGGTAGCGAGGGGCTCGCACAGCAGCCTGAAGACGATCTTCCTCAAGGAGCAGCGCGTCATCTTGCCGCAGCCGCTCTTGCTCAAGCTCATCATAAGCGAGCACTCGAGGTGATCCATATACGAGTTCCGTGGGGATAACTGCCTCCGCTCCATAGACTAGAGCGAAGGGTGTCTGGCCAGTGGCTTGATTTGGCGTCGTCCTGATCGACCAAAGAACCACCGGCAGCTCCTCGATCCAGTTGCGTCCGCACTTGTGCAGCCTGTCAAAAGTTCTGGTCTTGAGCCCGCACAGCACTTCAGCATTTGCCCTCTCCGCTTGACCGTTGCTTCTCGGGTGAGCAACAGAAGCGAAGCAGACCTCGGCGCCAAGATCTTGGACGTACTGCATGAAGGTGCGGCTCGTAAATTGCGTACCGTTGTCGGTGATTATCCTGTTAGGGATCCCGAAACGGCAAACAATCGACCTGAAGAACTTGACTGCTGACTGTGATGTCACCTTCCTCACTGGTTCCACTTCCGGCCACTTTGTGAACTTGTCGATTGCAACGTACAAGTACTCAAAGCCCCCGACGGCTCGGGGAAAGGGGCCGAGGATATCGAGCCCCCAGACCGAAAATGGCCAGGATAAAGGGATCGTCTGGAGAGCTTGAGCTGGCTGGTCTATCTGCTTCGAATGGAACTGGCACGCTTCACACTTGGTTACTTGTGCAGTTGCATCCTGGAGGGCTGTCGGCCAGAAGAAGCCTTGCCAGAATGCTTTTCCGACAAGGGCTCTTGCACCAATGTGGTGTCCACATATGCCTCCATGTATCTCTGCCAACAGCTTCTGTCCATCTTCCCGAGGAATGCACTTCAATTTCACACCGTTGAGTCTTCTTCTGTACAGTGTGTTATCGACAAACTGGTACATACTAGACTGCCGGGCTACTCTTTCCGCTTCTTCCGGTTCCTCGGGAAGTTCTCCTGTCTGAAGGAAACGGACAATCTGCTGCGCCCATGTTGGAGCCTGCGGCTCGACAACAAGGACTAAAGGCACATCTGCTGCTGCGGGAACGTCCCCTTCTACGGCAAGAGCCCGCGGCTCTGCTGGAGCTTGACGTTCCCCGGCAAGCTTGCCGGAGCAAAACTTGTCGGGAGAATCTGCTTCAACGGAACAAACCCTGGGGCTTGCCGGGGCAGACTGCTCCTCAGCATTCTTGGCGTCGATCTTAGGGACCTTCTTGGCGGCGGCTTCGGGAAGCTCTGCCGGAAGATAGTCACCAGAAATCAACTTCCTCTTCTTGCTCTGTCCAGTTGATGGTGTTACAGATGCCTGAGTCAGCTTGAGCACAAAGATCCCTGGCTCCACAGGTAACTTAAGTGCTGCGCACTTTGACAGGCCATCGGCAACGTCGTTCTCAGCTCTTGGAACATGTTCCATATGCAGGCCGTCAAAGCGCTCTTCTAGCTTCCTCACTTCATCAACGTAAGCTTCCATCAACGGACTCTGGTAAACCTTGTTCACTTGGCGGACGACGAGCTGCGAGTCACCCCTGACAATGAGCTTCTTAATCCCAAGTTCTGTCGCGATCCTGAGACCGGCAAGCAAGCCTTCATACTCTGCAGTATTGTTTGTCGCTTGCTCCTTGGGAAAGTGCATCTGGACTATGTACTTGAGGTGCTCTCTGGTGGGTGCGACAAGCAGTACACCAGCACCGGCGCCTTGCAGCGAGAAGGCACCGTCAAAGTACATGAGCCACTCTTTGTTTGCTTCCTTGGCGGGGATGCTCGTCTTCGGAATTTCTTCGTCTGGAGTTGGCGTCCACTCTGCTATGAACTCTGCCAATGCTCTGCTCTGGATTGTTGATGTACTCTCAAACCTGAGGCCAAAGCTTGACAGTTCCAGTGCCCACTCGACAATCCTGCCTGTTGCTTCTGGATTTTGCAATATCCTCTTCAGCGGACAGCGAGTGACAACTGTGATCTCATGTGCTTGGAAGTAATGGCGCAGCTTTCTCGAGGCCATGAGAAGGCCGAAAAGCAACTTCTACACACCAGAGTACCTTGACCTAGCCCCCTGCAAAAGGGAACTAACAAAGTAAACTGGGCGCTGCACCACCTTCTTCTGTATCTCCTCTTGCATCTGCACAGACCCTTGCTTGTCGGGACCAGAGCTTGTCGGGGGAAGCCCCTGCTTGTCGCTGGATGTGCTTGCCGCGGTCGCTGGCTCGTCATCTGCCTTCCTCTCCGCTACTAACGCAGCACTAACCACTTGATTGGTTGCCGCTATGTACAGCAGCAACTTCTCTTGTGGTTTAGGTGCGACAAGTGTTGGACTGGAGGACAGGTATCTCTTCAAGTCTTGCAGCGCAGCCTCCGCTTCCGGAGTCCATTTCATTGGACCTGCCCTTTTCAAAATTTTGAAAAACGGCAGGGCGCGCTCAGCAGACCGAGAGATAAACCTGCTGAGAGCAGCCACGCAATCGGCAAGCTTCCGTACATCCTTGACGCGCTTTGGTGCTTCGATCTGCTCAATGGCCTTGATCTTGTCGGGATTAGCTTCGATTCCCCGCTGAGACACAAAGAACCCGAGAAGTTTGCCGGAAGGGACTCCAAACACACACTTCTCGGGGTTGAGCTTGAGGTTGACCTTGCGCAGATTTGCAAAAGTCTCTTCTAAGTCTTGGATCAGAGTTGCCCTGTCTTTGCTTTTGACCACTATATCATCCATGTAAGCTTCTACATTTCTGTGTATCTGTGGCTTCAAAGCGATATGGACTACTCTGGCAAATGTTGAACCAGCATTCTTTAATCCAAAAGGCATCCGTATGAAACAGTACGTGCCACATGGAGTAATGAATGCAGTTTTCTCCTCATCCTCTTCTGCCATGAAGATCTGATGGTATCCTGAATATGCGTCAAGAAATGAAAGCAACTCACATCCGGCTGTGGAGTCAACAATCTGGGCGATGCGCAGCAAGGGAAATGGATCTTTGGGACACGCTTTATTAACATCAGTAGAGTCAATACAAAGCCTCCATTTCCCATTCGCCTTGCGCACTACAACCGGATTGGCCAACCACGTGGGATGGAGCACCCCTCTGACAAGGCCTGCTGCTTCCAATTTCTTGATTTCTTCTGCTATGAATTCTTGGTGCTCCACCGCCTGTTTCCTGACCTTCTGCTTGACGGGCCGCGCATGAGGACAAACGGCAAGATGGTGCTCAATTACCTTCCTAGGAACACCGGGGATGTCAGACGGTTGCCATGCAAACACGTCGACATTCGCCCGCAGGAAAGTAACGAGCGCGCTTTCCTATTTAGGGTCGAGCGTGGCACTGATGGTGAAGGTACCACCAGTGCTGTCCTCCTTGGCGGACACCTTCTTGGTAAGTGGTGGAGCTGCCATCGTCTTCTTACTCTTGCCGGTGGAGCTCGATGGTGCGTCCTCGACGGCAGCGCAGCACTCCGAAGAGGCGCGCTTGCCGGAGTAGGCATCAGAGCTCTTGCCGGACTTGGTCTTCTTCTTCCCCTCGGGAGCTTCAGCGGCAAGTGTCTCATGGTCTGCCGCGGCAGCAGCTTCCCGGTAGATCTTGTCGGCGCAGATAAGGGCATCCTTCTTGTCGCCAGGGACGGAGATGACGCTTATCGGGCCTGGCATCTTGAGCATGTTGTATGCATAGTGAGAGGCCACCATGAACTTGGCGAGTGCGGGACGACCAAGTATCCCATTGTAAGGCAATGGGAAATCAGCAACGTCAAAGGTGACCCTCTCTGTTCTGAAATTTAGCTCGCTGCCAAATGTCACCGGCAATGTGACCTTCCCTTTCGGCTTGCTCCTTCCCAGGTTAATTCCTTGGAATGTACCGGTCTCTTCGAGCTCGCTGTCCAGGATCTGGAGTTTCTGCAGCACAGCGGAGGAGATCAGATTTAGGCCGGCCCCGCCGTCAACTAGCATCTTAGTGACTTTGAGGTTGCAGATTGTTGGCGAAACCAACAACGGCAGGCACCCGACCGCAGTTGTGCGATCAGGGTGGTCCTCAATGTCAAAGACGATAGGCGTGCTGGACCACCTCAGAAGCTTGCGTGATTCGACAGGTGGCTCTGCCGCATTAACTTCCCGGAGCCACTGTTTGAGTTGGCGGTGGGAAGTATGCAGAGAAGCGCCACCGTCCACACACAAGACTTCTGTAGCCTTTTGAAACTCCTGCTCGCTGTTCTCAACATCATCCATGTCTTCATCGTCGTCTTCGTGTTCGTCCTTGTCGCAGCCGCGGGGAGGTCTGTCTCCTTGTCGCTGCTTGGCCTTGCCGCGGCTTCCTCCCTGGCCAGCGCGCTTCTTGCCGGCTTCTCCACCGCCTCCTTGGGCTTTCTCCTTGTCGCGCCGCTCGTACTCAGCTTTTTGTTGCTGGACAAGCTGCTCGACCCTCTTGCAGTTCTGGAGATCATGGCCCTTGGTGTGGTGAATCTTGTAGTACTGCTTGCCGGAGCCGTCCTGCTTGTCGGCGGCCGCCACAGCTTGGCAGTTGGTGCACGCGACAACCTCCTTGCCGGAGCTGCCAAATTTGGCTTGCTTGGCGAGGTCGTCATCGCCGGACTGCTCAACGACTAGTACCTCTTTGCCGCTCTTCTTCCTGTTGCGCCTCTGGTTTTTCCTTGCCGGGGCGGCATCCTCGCTGTCAGATCCCCCTGCTCCAGCATCTTCTCTGGGGAGTTTCCTCCCTTCTTCAGCGCGTGCACACCTGTCGGCCAGGGCGTACAGCTCGCTGACATCCCTGATCCTGCTCATCGCCATCTCCTCCTGCATCCCGCGATTACGCACGTTCTGATGGAACGCGCTGATAACCGCGGCAGGGTGGATGTCTGGGATGTTGCGCTGCACGCGGCTGAATCTCTGGATACACTTGCGCAGGGGTTCTCCTTCCTTCTGGGCAAGCAGGTGGAGGTCACTCTCTTGGCCATGTGGTTTGTGGCCACCCGTAAAGGTGCCGACAAACTGATGGCACAAATCCGCCCAAGAGGATATGGAGTTGTCTGGCAAGTGCATGAGCCAGGATCTGACTTCGGGCTTGAGCACGAGCGGGAAGTAGTTGGCAATGACCTTGTCGTCTCACCACCCGGCAGCTTGCACCGCAATGGTGTAGATGCTGAGGAACTCAGACGGGTGCGACTTGCCGTCGTACTTCTCCGGTACGTCTGGCTTGAAATGCTTCTGGTTGGGCCACTGGACTTGCCGTAGCTCGCTGGTAAACGCAGGACAACCTGCCGCGTACGGCAAGTTACCTGGCTCTCCGGGCGCACGCATGTCAACAGAGGGCCCAGCGCATGGGTCTGATTGACGCCGCTCTTCTCTTTGGCGCTCTATGCGTGTTCGAGCGTCTTCCTGCTGTCTCTCATGAAGAACTTGGCGCTGATCGCGACGAGCTCGCGGATCTGACGACGCGGTGGAGTAGCTGTCGAGGTGGATCCGGTGAGTCGGTGATCTTGGCCTTCGGGGCGGAGAGTGCACAGTGGTTGCACCCTCGCCGGTCTTGTCGCCACCGGCTCGCGCCTGGCTGACTTGCCGCGGCAGCGATGCACTCGGCTGTCGTGGGTCGTCACCGTTGGCGAAGCCGATGAGGCTCTGGATAGTGGCCCTCCAGTCATCGATCTTGTCTGGCGCTGGAGGGTAGTCTAGGAGCAGCTGGGCACGTGCCAACGCTTCCGCCGGAGTGGTGGGCGGCGGCAGCGAACGGTGCGAGGAGCGAGATATGCTCGGACTTCTAACTACGTTAGAAGGAGCAACATCTCGTCCAAGCGACCACGCCACGCTCGCGCCAGCATGCTGGCGTGCATGCTGGTCCTGAGCACCCTGGGATCCGCCAGCTTGATCTTGGCCCAGCAGACGTATGGTACCGTGGGCACCATGACGCTGCTGGTCCCGCGCCTCCTGGGACGGGCGCGGTGCGTGTACGGAAGCCGAGGTCTTGGAGTGCACGCGGTCATTGTGGGAGGCGACCGCGCCGCCAACGTGCGGTGCAGCCTGGTCCTTGGACCTGGCAGCGCCATGGGTCTCCCCGTCGGCGCCCGTTCTTCCGCCGGCGCCTACTCCACCAGCCGTTCGCTCTGGCGACGGTGGGCTCGGCGCAGACGGAGCAGCTGCCTCCGAAATCTTCTTCTTCGGCGGCATGTTGATGAAGACGATGAAGATTCGGCTCGTGCGAACGCCGGATCAGGTTCGCACAACCTCGACGCAGCCCCCTACCTGGCGCGCCAAAGATGTCGGAGGTTGCTAATCCCACGTACACCTATGGGGATCGGCGGACCGAGCCCCTTTCGGTTCGGCAGGGGGGCGGTGGATGCACAAAGAGCAGATCGAGGCGAGCGCACGAGCGACGCGGTCGGTTTACCCAGGTTCGGGCCGCATGGATGCGTAAAACCCTACTCCCGCTTTGGTGGTTGTATTGAGTTCTTGCTCGGGAGCGATGAGTGCTATAGTACACTCATGCAGCTGGCGAGACCGAACGTGAGAGTGGCCATCCCCCCCTCCCTGTTGCGCATGGGCCTCCTTTTATATGTCTAAGGGGTCACCGACAGGTGGCAACAGAGGTGGGGGTAAAAATGTAAAAGAGGTGGTATTTGGCTCCACCGCCTACAACAGTCGTATCATACATAACCCTGATGGCAGGGGACAAGGGCATTAAATGCCCGTCTGTGTCACCTAGACGGTACAGGGAGGGACCGCTAGGAATGCCACCATTTGCCACGATGGTTCCTTGTCAGCGCCTGCTTGCCACCGCATGCCCCTGGCTGCACAGCCTCCCGCCACGTACGCCAGGAACGGTCCCAGAGCGACACGTTGGTGGGTGAGCTGGAGCGCAGGCTGCGGAGTAGTAGTTTGCCGCGGCAAGCGCCTTGCCGCGGATGTTGCCTTGTCACGTCTGGGAGCTTGTCGCTCACCGGGTCTTGTCGGTACGCGCAGTGCGCCGCAGCGAGCTTCTTGAGATGCTTTGGTTGGCCTTCCCGGCAAGCTCCTCTTGCTGGGGTCTCGTCTCCTTCCCGGCAAACTCCTCTTGCCGGGGTCTTGTCTCCTTCCCGGCAAGCTGCTCTTGCCGGGGCCTTGTTTTGGTCTTGGATACTTTGTTCTTGAATGGCCCCAAAGGAACCACGGAGGGTCTTGGCGGTCGCCCGGCAAGCCTTGCCGCGGGTCGCTGCGACTGCCCGTGCACAAGTTCGGGATACTAAGGTACCCCTACTTTAGTACACCGACAATAATCATGAAGACAAGTTGAAATTGAAGACAATCCAAATGTGAAGACATATCAAATGTAACGCCATGAGTAAAACACTTCAAAGAATTTGGTGGTGGCGTTACCCACCGTATAGGAAGTATTAGACCCAGACACGGCGCACAATTATCGTGGCGCTCTGAAGTCAAGTTCCACGTTAAGGTATTCACACTCAGAATGTAAGTCTTCATTGATTGAAGATATACTTTACTTCGTGTGTTGCACATCTATGTCATCAACCTGCTTAAGTGTTAGGATGTGTGCCTGATCACAGGACATTTGAGGATTCCAAGATATTTAGCTCACACCGTAACTTGCAAAACCTCTTCTCATCCAAGGGCTTGGTGAAGATATCTGCCAATTGCTCTTCAGTGTTGATGTGTATGATATCAATATCTTCCTTCATTACATGATCTCTGAGAAAGTGATGACGAATTTCAATGTGCTTTGTCTTCGAGTGCTGAACTGGGTTGTTGGCAATCTTGATGGCGCTTTCGTTGTCGCATTAGAGTGGCACTTGCTTCAGATGAATGCCATAGTCTTTGAGTGTTTGCTCCATCCATAGAAGCTGGGCACAGCAAGATCCAGCAGTAATGTATTCAGATTCAGCAGTGGAGAGAGATACACGGTTCTGCTTCTTTGAAGACCAACATACAAGTGATTGTCCCAGAAAATGACATGTTCCTGATGTAGACTTGCGATCCACCTTGTCACTAGCATAACCAGCATCCGAGAATCCAACTAGGTCAAACTCTGAGCCCTTTGGATACCATAATCCTAGTGTTGGGGTGTGAGCCAGATATCTGAGAATTCGCTTCACAGCTAAGTGATGTGATTCCTTTGGTGCCGCTTGGAACCGGGCACACATGCAAACACTAAGCATGATATCTGGCCTAGATGCACATAAATAAAGCAAAGAACCAATCATGGAGCGGTATACCTTTTGATCGAACTCTTTACCATTGTCGTCGGGACCCAGATGATGTTTGGCTGGCATTGGCGTCGTGAAGCCTTTGCAATCTTGCATCCCAAATTTCTTCAGGCAATCTTTGAGGTATTTCTCTTGAGATATAAAGATGCTGTTGCGTTGCTGACGTATTTGAAGACCAAGGAAGAACTTCAGCTCACCCATCATGGACATCTGATATTGCTCTTGCATCATGTATCCAAACTCGTCATTGTATTTCTGATTGGTGCAGCCGAAGATAATGTCATCCACATATACTTGGCACACAAATAGTTCACCATCATATGTCTTCGTGAAGAGAGTGGGGTCAAGGGAACCAGGTTTGAAGCCTTTGCTCTTCAGGAAGTCTTTGAGTATGTCATACCAAGCCAGAGGGGCTTGTTTGAGGCCATACAGTGCCTTGTTGAGCTTGTACACCATGTCAGGATGTTTTGGATCTTCAAAGCCAGGTGGTTGTGCAACATACACTTCTTCTTCAATCTTGCCATTGAGAAAAGCGTTCTTCACATCCGTTTGATGCAGAAGAATGTTATGATGATTTGCATAGGCCAGCAGTATGCGTACGGCTTCAAGCCTAGCCACAGGAGCAAATGTTTCATCGAAGTCAATCCCTTCAACTTGAGTGTATCCTTGTGTTGGGGAACATAGCAGAATTTTAAAATTTTCTACGCATCACCAAGATCAATCTATGGAGTCATCTAGCAACGAGGGAGAGGGGAGTGCATCTACATACCCTTGTAGATCGCGCGCGGAAGCGTTCAAGAGAACAGGGTTGATGGAGTCGTACTCGTCGTGATCCAAATCACCGATGACCTAGCGCCGAACGGACGACACCTCCGCGTTCAACACACGTACGGTTGGGAAGATGTCTCCTCCAACTTGATCCAGCAAGGGGGAAGGTGAGGTTGATGAAGATCCAGCAGCACGACGGCGTGGTGGTGGAAGCAACGGTGATCTCGGCAGGGACAGGGAGAAGGAGTGTCGCG
The DNA here is from genome assembly GCA_034509565.1 of Triticum monococcum. Taxonomy (NCBI): domain Eukaryota; kingdom Viridiplantae; phylum Streptophyta; class Magnoliopsida; order Poales; family Poaceae; genus Triticum; species Triticum monococcum. The sequence goes on from CM067841.1 coordinate 542,847,625, forward strand.
GGAGGGAGAGGGAGAGGCCAGGGGTTAGGGTGCGGCTGCCCTCCCTCCCCCCAACTATATATAGGGTCCCTAGGGGGCCGCCGGCCCTAGGAGGTCCAATCTCCAAGGGGGTGGCTTGCCCCCCATGCCAAGTGGGGCGCCCCCCACCCCTAGGGTTTCCAACCCTAGGCGCAAGGGGACGCCCAAGGGGGGCGCACCAGCCCACTAGGGGCTGGTTCCCCTCCCACTTCAGCCCATGGGGCCCTCCGGGATAGGTGGCCCCACCCAGTGGACCCCCGGAACCCTTCCGGTGGTCCCGGTAAAATACCAAGTGCCCCCGAAACTTTCCCGATGGACGAAACATGACTTCCTATATATATAAATCTTTATCTCCGGACCATTCCGGAATTCCTCGTGACGTCCGGGATCTCATCCGGGACTCCGAACAACTCTCGGGTTACCATTACTAATATCTCAACAACCCTAGCGTCACCGAACCTTAAGTGTGTAGACCCTACGGGTTCGGGAGACACGCAAACATGACAGAGACGACTCTCTGGTCAATAACCAACAGCGGGATCTGGATACCCATGTTGGCTCCCACATGCTCCTCGATGATCTCATCGGATGAACCACGATGTCGAGGATTCAATCAATCCGTATACAATTCCCTTTGTCAATCGGTACGTTACTTGCACAAGACTCGATCGTCGGTATCCCAATACCTCGTTGAATCTCGTTACCGGCAAGTCAGTTTACTCGTGCCGTAATGCATGATCCCGTGATCAACCACTTGGTCACATTGAGCTCATTATGATGATGCATTACTGAGTGGTCCTAGAGATAACTTTCCGTCATACGGAGTGGCAAATCCCAGTCTCGTTTCATGCCAACCCAACAGACACTTTCAGAGATACCTGTAGTGTACCTTTATAGTCACCCAGTTACGTTGTGACATTTGGCACACCCAAGGCACTCCTACGGTATCCGGGAGTTGCACAATCTCATGGTCTAAGGAAATGATACTTGACATTCGGAAAAGCTATAGCAAACGAACTACACGATCTTTGAGCTATGCTTAGGATTGGGTCTTGTCCATCACATCATTCTCCTAATGATGTGATCCCGTTATCAATGACATCCAATGTCCATAATCAGGAAACCATGACTATCTTTTGATCAACGAGCTAGTCAACTAGAGGCTCACTAGGGACGTGTTGTGGTCTATGTATTCACACATGTATTACGATTTCCGGATAACACAATTATAGCATGAACAATAGACAATTATCATGAACAAAGAAATATAATAATACCAATTTATTATTGCCTCTAGGGCATATTTCCAACACCTTGAGCAACAAGACGAGCTTTGTTTCTGACAACTTGACCATGCTCATCTTGTTTGTTGCGATATATCCATTTAGTGCCTATTATATTGTGCTTACGAGGATCAGGACGCTTAACCAGTTCCCATACATTATTCAGCTCAAACTGTTGAAGCTCTTCTTGCATAGCTTGAATCCATTCAGGTTCCATGAAGGCTTCATCAACTTTCCTCGGTTCAGATATTGAGATGAATGCGAAGTGCCCACAGAAAATTGCTAGCTGTGCTGCCCTTGAACGAGTGAGTGGACCTGGTGCATTGATGCTATCAATTATTCTCTCAATCTGTACTTCATTTGCAACATGAGGATGTACATGACGAAGATTTTGCTCTTGCTGATCATTGCCATCGTTAGAAGGCTTGTCTTCAGGATGAGCATTGTCTTCAGGTTGATCAGGTGCGGAGATGATAAGTTCCTCTTCAGGCTGAGCTTTAGATGGTATGATTTCTCCAGTTCCCATAAGTTTGATTGATTCACTGGGTGGAACTTCATCTAGCACATTTGGCAGGTGCTCTCTTTGCGAGCCGTTAGTCTCATCGAACTGCACATCCACAGTTTTCAACCACTTTATAGTGAAAGAGGTTGAAGACTCTATAGGAGTGTGAATCCTTTCCATATCCAAGCATAAAACCTTCATGTGCTTTCGGTGCAATTTTTGAAGTGTGATGTGGATCCTTGATCGAGCACCTGGCACCAAATACTCTGAAGTAACTGACATTTGGCTTCTTGCCAGTAATGAGCTCATAGGATGTCTTGTTGAGAAGCTTATGAAGATAAACACGGTTGATGATATGGCATGCAGTATCAATGGCTTCAGGCCAGAATTTTCTTGGAGTCTTCTATTCATCAAGCATCGTCCGGGCCATCTCAATAAGTGTTCTGTTCTTGCGTTCGAGGATGCCATTCTGCTGTGGCGTGTACGGAGCTGAGAATTCATGAGTGATGCCCAAAGTATCAAGATATGTATCTAGCCTAGTGTTCTTGAATTCAGTGCCGTTGTCACTTCTGATGTGCTTTATCTTGACGCCATAGTTGTTCATGGCTCGATTGGCGAAGCGTCTGAAGACATCCTGCACTTCAGTCTTGTAGAGGATTATATGCACCCAAGTATATATTGAATAATCATCAACAATGACAAAGCCATATAGACAAGCAGTAGTAGTAAGAGTTGAGTAATGAGTGGGACCGAAAAGGTCCATGTGGAGCAGTTCGAAGGGTTGAGTCGTTGTCATGATTGTCTTCGAGGGATGCTTGGCCCTCATCATCTTTCCTGCTTCACAGGCACCGCATAAGTGATCCTTCTTGAACTTGACGCCCTCGATGCCTATGACATGCTTCTTTCTTGCAAGAGTGTGCAAGTTCCTCATGCCAGCATGCCCTAGCCTTCGATGCCAGAGCCAGCATTCTGAAGCTTTTGCTAAAAGACATACGGCAAGTTGTGGTTCTGCTAAGAAATCTACCATGTACAAATCATCTTTCCGATACCCTTCAAAAACTAGAGACTTGTCAAATTCCATTAGAACAAGGCAACGATATTTTCCAAACATCACAATCATGTTTAAATCGCAAAGCATTGAGAAAGACATTAAGTTGAAACCAAGGGATTCAACAAGCATGGCTTTATCCATGTGTTGATCCCTTGAGATTGCAACTCTACCTAGACCCAATACCTTACTTTTACCAGTGTCAGCAAATGTGATGTGACTTTTGTCACATGGACGTAAGGTTGAGTCCATAAGAAGACTTCGCTTGCTAGTCATGTGATTAGTACACCCACTATCAATAATTCATTCTAAAGCAGCTGGTGTCGTACCCTGCAGTGCAGTTAGGGGGATAGGCTTCACGAAGAGAATTGTGAAGCAAAAACATTTGACGAGCAAGTGGATTATCAAAGCTTAGATCAAGGTTAGGATTGATAGGGCAAGTAGCAAGCGACTCAGGAACAAAATACATAATAAGACCATTTGGGCATTTGATCTTGCGCCCTACAAGATGTTTAAGGTCACCAGCAATAGCTTCAGACGATTTTGGTTTTCGGCTGGAGACCTTTCCCTGTAAAAAGAGAGTTAAGCTTTCTTAGCCACCCACATCTTCAAGGGTGGCTTTTAAGCAATGAGTCTAAGTGCAGCATTTGAGAACTTTGGCTTTGGAGCCCTAGCAAAAAGTCTTGCAGGTGGACAATAGTACTCATAAGAATAAGCAGAGTAGTTCTTGTTCTTATGAACATGGCGGTTAGATGAAACGCGCTCATATTCATAGGCCTGAGTGAGGTTTCCCTGCAAAACATTTGCGTTAGTGCGACTCAAGTGAGTCCTCTGTCTGTATGAAGCCTTTGGACCGTATGAAGCCTGTGGTTTGGGGTTTGTCTTCTTCATGTGTGGTGTCATGACGACATTCACAGGAAGATTCTCCAAACATCTCATCGGCACCCAGACTTTCTTCATAGGCGGCCCATTCCTGCAGTTAGTACCAATATACCTGGCAAACACTTCACCATTCTGATGCTTAAATAGTTTATATTTTGCATCAAAGGATTCATCAATAACAATGGGATTAGCACAAGTGAAGCCAGATAGGGTGGATGGATCCGCTGAAGGTTCCTTTGCAGCAACCCATATTGTTTTGGGGTACTGCTCAGGTTTCCAGTAAGAGCCATCAGCATTCATTTTCCTTTCGAACCCAACACCCTCTTTCCTAGGGTTTCGGTTCAGGATCTGCCTTTTGAGAACATCACATAATGTCTGATGCCCTTTAAGACTTTTGACCATCCCTGTTTCAAGCAATGTCTTCAACCTAGCATTCTCAGCAGCAATAGCAGTGGCATCCTCAGCAGAGGGGTTAGTTACCACATCAGTAGTTGAAGATATAGCAATAGTAGCAGCAGGAGAACATTCAGCAACAGAAGTAGCGTTATCACGCTCAATGCATTTAAGACATGGTGGTTCAAATCCTTCCCGAGCGGAACTGATCTGTTTGGCGCGAAGTGACTCGTTTTCCTTTTCAAGATCTTCATGTGCCGCTCTCAATTTCTCAAGATCTTGCTTCCTTTGAAGATAATCATAGTAAAGTTTTTCATGAGTTGTTGAGAGCGTTTCATGACGACTTTCAAGTTCCTCATACTTAACATGAAGATTTTTATGTCTTCAATTAAGGACTGAGATCGAGTCATTTCAGCATCTAATAGGTCATCGCTTTTGTCTAATAGTTTTTGAATATGTTCCATAGCTTTCTGTTGTTCAGTTGCAATTTTAGCAAGTGTTTTGTAGCTGGGTTTGGAACCACAATCAGAGTCATCTTCACTTGATGTTTGATAGTGAGTGGCGCGTGAGTTTACCTTGGCACCATGTGCCATGAAGCAGTAGGTGGGAGTGGAGTTGTCCTTGTCATTAGCATCGGCGTTGGTGACGGAGTCATTGTCTTCAGTGTTGAAGATGGACTTGGCAACATAGGCTGTAGCCAAACTTGCCACGCCAGAATCTGACTCCTCCTCAGACTCCACCTCCGCCTCCTCAGAAACGGACTCCTCCTCTGAATCCATTTCCTTGCCAACAAACGCACGAGCCTTGCCAGATGAGTTCTTCTCGTGTGATGAAGACTTTGAAGAAGACTTGGAAGAAGACTTTGAGTATTTCTTCTTCTTCTTGTCGTCAGAATCATACTACTTGCTCTTCTTTTTCTTCTTGTTCTCATTGTCCCACTGTGGACACTCAGAGATGTAGTGGCTAGGTTTCTTGCACTTGTGGCATGTTCTCTTCTTGTAGTCATGAGCAGAAGCTTCATCATTCCTTGAGCTTGATCGTGAGGACTTTCTGAAGCCTTTCTTCTTGGTGAATTTTTGGAACTTCTTCACAAGCATAGCAAGCTCCTTTCCAATGTCTTCAGGATCAGCAAAACTGTTATCAGATTCTTCTTCAGATGAGGAGACAACTTTTGCCTTCAAGGCACGAGTTCGCCCATAGTTGGGACCGTAGATGTCTCTTTTCTCAGAAAGCTGAAACTCATGTGTGTTGAGCCTCTCAAGTATGTCAGACGGATCAAGTGTCTTGAAGTCAGGACGTTCTTGAATCATCAGGGCTAGGGTGTTAAACGAGCTGTCAAGTGATCTCGGGAGTGTCTTGACGACTTCATGCTTGGTGATCTCAGTAGCACCGAGGGCTTGAAGCTCATTGGTGATGTCAGTGAGTCAATCAAACGTGAGCTGGACATTCTCATTGTCATTTCTCTTGAAGCGGTTGAAGAGGTTGCGAAGGACACTAATTCTCTGATCTCTCTGGGTTGAGACGCCTTCGTTGACCTTGGAGAGCCAGTCCCAGACTAGCTTAGATGTTTCCAAAGCACTCACACGGCCATACTATCCTTTGGTCAGATGACCATAGATGATGTTCTTGGCAGTGGAGTCCAGTTGAACGAACTTCTTGACATCAACAGTGGTGACACCTTCACCCGCCTTGGGAACGCCATTCTTGACGACATACCATAGGTCTACATCAATGGCTTCAAGATGCATGTGCATCTTATTCTTCCAGTAGGGATATTCAGTTCCATCGAAGACTGGGCACGCAGCGGAGACTTTGATTATCCCTGCAGTCGACATAGCTAAAACTCCATGTGGTTAAACCGAATCACACAGAACAAGGGAGTACCTTGCTCTGATACCAATTGAAAGTGCTAGTGATCGACTAGAGGGGGGTTGAATAGGCGATTTTTATGGAAGTCTTCAAAACATGGAAGTTTCAAAGACAAACGATAGAAATAAACCTATTACCATGCAGCGGAAGGTAGACTACACTAAGCAAGCCATAGTCAAATATTCAATGAAGTGAAAGCACAATGACTAATAGCAGCTAGGCAGTTTAGATTAGATAGGAAGATGGTGTGAAGCCAATCAAAACAAGCAGTCACTCAGTGAAGACAAAAGATAATGCAATCATACAATGACCTCACCAGGGCCAACAATAAGTAGAGGAGAGGGAAGGATGAAACCAGTGACTCTTTGAAGACAATGATTTGTAGGACCAGTTCCACTTGCTGTGACAACTGTATGTCTGGTTAGGGAGGCTGAGATTCAACTCAGAAGACTGCGTCTTCACCTTATTCCCTTTGAGCTAAGGACACCCAATCCTCGCCCAATCACTCTAGTAAGTCTTCAAGGTAGACTCCCAAACCTTCACAGGCTTCATTCACCGGCGATCCACAATGACTCTTGGATGCTCAGAATGTGACGCCTAACCGGCCGGAGGATTCACAGTCCTCAAGTGTAATAAGTCTTCAAATCACACAGATAGGAACACTTCAGTGATGCCTAACACTCTTTGGCTCTGGGTGGTTAGGGCTTTATCCTCGCAAGGAATTCTCTCTCAAAGGCTTCGAGGTGGGATGCTCTCAAACGACAAAAGCCGTACACTAACTCTGAGCAGCCAACCGTTTATGGTTGTAGGGGGTGGGCTATTTATAGCCACTAGGCAACCCGACCTGATTTGTCCAAAATGACCCTTGGTCACTAAGGAACTGACACGTGTTCCAACGGTCAGATTTCAAACACACACGACAACTTTATGTGGGCTACAAGGAAAGCTGACTTATCCAACTCTGGATAAGATTTGCTCTCATTGTCTTCACTCGAAGACATAGGATTTTGGTTAAGCATCACTTCAGTCATTCTGACTGGTTCTCTTGGACCCCACTTAAGAGTACGGTGGTTCCTATGACTCAACAAAGAAAAACACAGAACGACGAAACTGCTAAGTCTTCGCGCTCCATAGTCTTCACGCGATGTCCTCTCTTGTCATAGTCTTCAATGTGAATGTCTTCACATACCACCTTTGACTTCAATGTCTTCATACATTTTTAGGGGTCATCTCTGGTAGGAAAACCGAATCAATGAGGGACTTCTACCTATGTTATCCTGCAATTCTCACAAACACACTAGTCCTTCAACCAGGTTTGTCGTCAATACTCCAAAACCAACTAGGGGTGGCACTAGATGCACTTACAGGGACGCCCCTGCATGCATGGCGGCATGCAGATCTTTGTAAGGACCAGAAGACGAAAATTCCCCGGCAAGATGCTTGCCGGGGACGCTCACGAGACCCCCGGCAAGTCCCTTGCCAGGGACGCCTGCGAGACCCCGGCAAGGCCCTTGCCAGGGCACTGGCAAGATCCTTGCTAGGGACATCTGCGGGGCCATAGCCCGGCCCCCACCTACCAAAGCTCCACCCCGTTCCAACATAGCAGTGAACCCGCCAACAAGGCAGGCACCTGCATGGCGACGTGCAGCCTCCAGGCCAACTCAGCAAGCACCTACATGGTGGCATGCAGATCTTCGTGTAGACTCTGCCACCGCACCAACTCAACAGCCAGCCAGCGTGGCGCTGCACGCCTAGTCAGCCTAGACGCGCGTCAGACCGAGACGAGGCGGCGACGAACGAGATGAGCTTCCTTGCCGTCACCGATAAAGTGAGGGGGCATGTTGGCAGTATATTAAATGTGTTTGTCCTACGGTGCCAGGCGATAGACTTATGTACAGTATGAACTTTCCACCTCCTGTGTGCCACTGCGGCGACCCCTTTGGGTATAAAAGGAGGCCTGAGGCATACTAGAAAAGGATTCAGACTTTTTGCACCCTGCAGGCTTTGTAGCTAGTCCAAGAACACCAGATAAACACAAACCAGCAGGAGTAGGGTATTACGCATCACTTGCGGCCCGAACCTGGATAATTTCCCCTGCGTTGATCTTCTAAACCCGCTCTTTCCACAACCCCGCGCCCCCAACCGTAGAGGGGATTCCCCGTGATCCCATAGGTGTCGTTTCCCCCGATAGACGCTCCAAGGAAAACACATAGTATGTGACGAATAAAAATATAGCTTCGAGTAAAATACCGATGGTCGTCAGAAGAAAGAGGGGATGCCACTCAGGGCATCTGCAAGCTTAGTTTCATACTCTCTTTGGATAATAGCTTGGAATATCGAGGCATCCCCAAGCTTAGGCTCTTCTTACTCCTTATTCCTTCATCCATCATAAGATAACCCAAAACTTGAAAACTTCAATCACACAAAACTCAACAAAACCTTCGTGAGATCTGTTAGTATAAGAAAACAAATCACTACTATAAGTGTTGTAGCAAACCAATTCATAATTTGTTCTTTCATTATATCTACTGTATTCCAACTTTTCTATGGCAAAATCTCATCAAAGAAAACCATAGAATCATCAAAACAAGCACACAACGCAAAGAAAACATAATCTATCAAAAACAGAACAGCCTGTAGCAATCTAGATATTTTGAATACTTATGTAACTCCAAAAACTCTAAAATATTAGGACGGCATGGGCAATTTGTATATTAATCTTCTGCGAAAAGAATTGGTATTTTAGTGCTCTCTGGTTAGAAATGAGAATTGTTTTCATGAGCGCAAAAGTTTCTGTTTTTCAGCAAGATCAAACAACTATCACCCAAGAAGATCCTAAAGGCTTTACTTGGCACAAACACTAATTAAAACACAAAAAACACAAACATAACAGTTGCATAATTGTCCTAACACTCAAGAAAATAAAGCAAGAAGCAAAAATAAATTTTATTCATTGGGTTGCCTCCCAACAAGCGCTACCTTTTTACGCCCTTAGCTAGGCATAAGGCAAGGATCCAAGTTTTGTCATCTTTGTTATTTGCTTCTTAGAGGTGTTTTCATCATGGGGATTTGTAAAAACAACATAAAACATATTATCCATAGAAACCTTAGCACTATTAAGTTGCTTAACATCAAAACCCCTTTGATTTCCGGCAACAATCCAAGAGTAATGTTGATTAACATTATCGAAAACTTGTTGGATTATATCTAAGATGGGGACTTCCTCTTTAAGATTTTATTATTCCCAAGCAAATGTCTTAAAGCCTAATCGCTATTGTAAAGAATTTCATCTATCACACGCTTTCACGATTCATACCATAAAGATCAAAGATTTCCCTAGCTTCTCGTATGATATAGTCAAACTCATTCATAAGAATGAGGTGGCCAACTTTCTAGCCTTAGGATTGTTTATAACGGGGAGCTCAAAAAACAAACTTTGCAAAGTAGGATGAGTATGGATAAATTTACTTTCAAGTTTCAGAGCTAGTGCTGAAATAGCATCCGCATACGATCTAGTGGTTCTAAGTATAGGAGCATCATCAAGACTTAGATTTCCCACACAATTGAAAAATTCTTGGATGTGTTCTTTCCCCATAACATTCCCTTGCCCCAAGATAAAGTTTTAGCATCCAGATTGCCCGTACGTCCAATCTTAGGAGATATGCCATCATCTGTTGTTGCCATACCGAAATCACTCATGATTGCAAGCAAAGGATAGATCTTACGAGGAAACGGCGAACAAAAAAGGGGGTGAACAAAAAGGCAAATTTTTGTGAAGTGGTGGAGAGGAAAACGAGAGGCAAATGGCAAATGATGTAAATTGCGAGGAGATGACATTTGCGATTAGGAACCTGGTATATGTTGAAGATCCTCCCCGGCAACGGCGCTAGAAATTGTGATAGCGGCTTGAAGCTACGTCGGTATTTCCCCAAAGAGGAAGGGATGATGCGGCACATCGATCGTAGGTATTTCCCTCATTGATGAAACCAAGGTTATTGAACCAGTAGGAGAACCAAGCAACAACACGTAAATGACACCTACACGCAAATAATAAATACTCGCAACCTGACGTATTAAAGGGGTTGTCAATCCCTCTTGGGTAACGGCGCCAGAAATTGCCAAACAGACGTGAATAAATTGTAGTAGATTGATAGATCGAACGCTAATTAAAATAAATAAGAATAAATTGCAGCAAGGTATTTTTGGTATTTTTGGTTTAATAGATCTAAAAATAAAAGGCAAATGATGTGAGAAAGAGACCCAGGGGCCGTAGGTTTCACTAGTGGCTTCTCTCGAGAAAAATAGCAAACAGTGGGTAAACGAATTACTGTTGGGCAATTGATAGAACTTCAAATAATCATGACGATATCCAGGCAATGATCATTATATAGGAATCATGTCCAAGATTAGTAGACCGGCTCCTGCCTGCATCTACTACCATTACTCCACACATCGACCGCTATCTAGCATGTATCTAGTGTATTAAGTTCATGGAGAAATGGACTAATGCAATAAGAACAATGACATGATGTAGACAAGATCTATTTATGTAGAAATAGATCCCATCTTGTTATCCTTAATGGCAATGATACATACATGCCAGTTCCCCTTCTGTCACTGGGATCACGCACTGTAAGATCGAACCCATCACAAAGCACCTCTTCCCACTGCAAGATAAATAGATCAAGTTGGCCAAACAAAACCCAAATATCGGAGAAGAAATATGAGGCTATAACCAATCATGCATATAAGAGATCAAAGAACTTCAAATAACTTTCATGGATAAAAAGAGATAGATCTGATCATAAAATCGAAGTTCATTGGATCACAACAAACACACCGCAAAAAGAGTTGCATCATATGGGTCTCCAAGAGACCATTGTATTGAGAATGAAACATGACAGAGGAAGACATCTAGCTACTAACTACGGACCCGAAGGTCTACAAAGAACTACTCACGCATCATCGGAGAGGCACCAATGGAAGTGGTGAACCCCTCTGTGACGGTGTCTAGATTGGATATGGTAGTTTTGGACTCTGCAGCGGATGGAATAGATTTTCGTTGACTCCCCTAGGGTTTCTGGAATATTGGGGTATTAATAGAGCAACGAGGCGGTGCGGGAGGCCACCGAGGTGGGCACAACGCACGTCGGCGCGCCTGGGGGGCCAGGCGCGCCCTGCCCATTGGATGTCTTCTGGTCCGTAAATATTCCACAAAAAGTTTCGCTGCGTTTGGACTCCATTTGGTATTGATTATGTGCGATGTAAAAAACATGCAAAAAACAGGAACTGACACTTGGCACTATGTCAATAGGTTAGTACAAAAAATGATATAAAATGACTATAAAATGATTATAAAACACCCAAGATTGATAATATAACAACATGAAACAATAAAAAATTATAGATACGTTGGAGATGTATCCGTCCTTCATAAGTAAATCATATCTGGTAATTAGCTACAACATATCTAGATAATTCATCTACGTCACATCTATTAACTGAAAAATAGTACATATAATGAAATAAAATATGAATATGCCCATGCTACAAGCATAGATATGAAAGCCATCGGCATGATTTTGTACTTACAGACCTAGTGAATCAAGAAACTATAAAAAGACCATGCACTTAGATATCAAAGTCGTCAGCATGATTTTGTACTTAGTTTCCGAATTATGCATGCATGATTTAAGATTTCATTACTAACCTACACCATGAATATAGTTTGATTCGTAGCTCATACATTCCTAAAGTAAAGACCAAACCCAATCTATCTAGAGATGCTTTACATGAATGGAATTTGCAATTTGGTTTGTAATTAATAGGCCTATCTCAATTTAAAACTTCATTTCTGTACCATGAGCACACCATTCACATATAGATATCTTAGGCGACAATAGGATGGGCAACAATTCATGTTATAAACAGAAAATGTAGAGAATGGTGTATACTTTTGTTTGGTAGAATAAATCGAGAAGGTGGAAGTCATTCCACCTCAGAAATAATGAAGCAATTATAGACATTATAATAACTGGAGCCTCTAACGCAATCATTCTTCAGAGCCGTCAGATTTTCTCTATGACAAGGATAAGTTTGATAATAGCCTATATGTAGACTACCACCATGAACGACGTTGATGCCATCAGAGTCCGTTCTCCCCATCGAAATTCATCACAATGCTGGAATCACTATAGTAATCGTATGGTAATCAATAAATCTGTACCCAATATTCAAATAATTTTTAACAGTTAATACTATAAACAAAAAATTAGTATACAATCCAGCTTGATTAAATAGTATAGCATTCACTATTAAACGAGTTCTCTTAATGACCCCATGGTCTCACATCTAGGAAATTTAAATTGGAAGGCCATGTATCTACGTGTAGCAAGATTTCTCAAGCATCAAGAAGACCATCGTTACCACAATATCTCTCGCACCCTTGTTGCATGCACCCCCAGCCACATCGTCCACGCTATTCTGCATTCAAATAGAACAATGCAAATAATTTAAAACCTGACTAAATAAGAATGTTGAGGAACAAAAAGGCATCTCTCGATATTATTTTTACGAAACCAGCCTCTCGTTAGTCACCTGCAAAATCTATGTGTGGAAATTTTATACACCTGTACTGTACATATGAAATAACAATCAGTAGGTAGTAAGAAAGGTTGTCAATGTTTGTAATCACCAAAGTTTTTACAGCTCTATTTTTTCATGCCATTTTCTTATTTTTCACTATTATTCTGAACAACTAATAAACTGAAATCATCAACATCAAGCTTACATTAGGCATTTCATGTGTTTCTAAACATGCACATTCTTCAACCAAAAGCTCACATTAGCATTTAGAAGAACATGCATATGTAGAGCTCTAGTGATATTATGTTCGGAGTTAACAACCAACACTATATGTTTGGTAGATATTAACTTTGTAGGTTGATACAAAATCAGAGAGGTATTGCAAAACCATGAGCATGTAAAAGATATTTTGCAGAGTCACAAGATTCACATGTGCCTTCAAAGTTACGGATTGTTCCATGTCATAGAAAAAACATAAATCACTATTAGACCAAGGGCTGCATTCCTTCTACAAAGTTACTACCTCTATAGTTTTGTTGGGGAACGTAGCAATAATTCAAAATTTTCCTACGTGTCACCAAGATCAATCTAGGAGATGCTAGCAACAAGAGAGAGGGAGTGCATCTTCATACCCTTGAAGATCGCTAAGCGGAAGCGTTACAAGAACGCGGTTGATGGAGTCGTACTCGCGGTGATTCAAATCGCGGAAGATCCAATCTAGCGCCGAACGGACGGCGCCTCCGCGTTCAACACACGTACAACCCGGGGACGTCTCCTCCTTCTTGATCCAGCAAGGGGAGAGGAGAAGTTGAGGGAGAACCCCAGCAGCATGACGGCGTGGTGGTGGAGCTTGTGGTTTCCTGCAGGGCTTCGCCAAGCTCTACGAAGGAGAAGGAAGAGTTGGAGGAGGAGAGGGCTGCGCCAGGGAAGGGGTGCGGCTGCCCTCTCTCTCCCTCACTATATATAGGGGGAAGGGGTGGAGGAGGCGCCCTAGGGTTCCCTAGGGGAGGGGTGGCGGCCACAGGGGAAACCCTAGATGGGTTTGGGCGCCCCCACCCATAGGAAACTTGCCCCCCAAGCCGGGAGGGGTGGCTGCACTAGGGGAGGCGCCCCCACCTCTCCACGTTACGTGACAGGGGTGGGAGGGGCGCACAGCCCCTTAGTGGGCTGATGTGCCCCTCCCCTTGGCCCATAAGGCCCCCCAATGCTAGCCGGGGCCTCTGAAACACCTTTCGGTCACGCTGGTCGTCACCCGGTACTCCCAGAACAATTCCGGACTCCAATACCCTTCGTCCAATATATCGATCTTCACCTCTGGACCATTCCGGAGTTCCTCGTCATGTATGGGATCTCATCCGGGACTCCGAACAACCTTCTGTAACCACATACTATTTCCCATAACAACTCTAGCGTCACCGAACCTTAAGTGTGTAGACCCTACGGATTCGGGAACCATGCAGACATGACCGAGACGTTCTCCGGACAATAACCAACAGCGGGATCTGGATACCCATGTTGGCTCCCACATGTTCCACGATGATCTCATCGGATGAACCACAATGTCGGGATTCAATCAATCACGTATTCAATTCCCTTTGTCTATCGATATGTTACTTGCCCGAGATGCGATCGTCGGTATCCCCATACCTCGTTCAATCTTGTTACCGGCAAGTCTCTTTACTCGTTCCGTAACGCATGATCCCGTGGCTAACTCCTTAGTCACATTGAGCTCATTATGATGATGCATTACCGAGTGGGGCCAGAGATACCTCTCTGTCATACGGAGTGACAAATCCCAGTCTCGATTCGTGCCAACCCAACAGACACTTTCGGAGATACCTGTAGTGCACCTTTATAGCCACCCAGTTATGTTGTGACGTTTGGTACCCCCAAAGCATTCCTACGGTATCCGAGAGTTGCACAATCTCATGGTCTAAGGAAATGATACTTGACATTAGAAAAGATCTTAGCAAACGAACTACACGATCTTGTGCTATGCTTAGGATTGGGTATTGTCCATCACATCATTCTCCTAATGATGTGATCCCGTTATCAATGACATCCAATGTCTATGGTCAGGAAACCATAACCATCTATTGATCAACGAGCTAGTCAACTAGAGGCTTACTAGTGGCATGTTATGGTCTATGTATTCACACATGTATTACAGTTTCCAGTTAATACAATTATAGCATGAACAATAGACAATTATCATGAACAAGGAAATACAATAAGAATCATTTTATTATTGCCTCCAGGGCATATTTCCAACAAGTTTGACTGTATACTGAGACTAAAAACCAAATTTAAATTAGTTGGCTATTTATAACCTTAAAAGCAATGATAGCAGTAAACAACAACACAAAAAATATATTTGTATATGTTGTTGAATGAAGCAAACCTGCCAAATTTAACCTTATAATGATCAAGAACGTTCAGTTCCTATATGGTAAACCTAAGAAAACAAAATTCAATTCATATTCACTAAACATGATAAAGTTAACATGTATTTTTCATAGTGTGCTCCTAATAGTATTTCCTACACAAGTGAAACCAACATTTTGCGTCGCAAAGATGAGAATACCCTGAAGGCAATCTTAATTGGGCCTAGTGTCGAGCTGATGAGGTGTCCAAGCCGTTGCATCGCATGACCGGTGAGACAGGGGAGCCAGCAGCGTCTAGCTAGGCATGGTGCCTACGCGAGGAGGGGTCTGCGAGGCAATGATAATCGCATTCAGGAGCAGTGTCAGTGCGTGGTTGGGCCATCCAGGTCAAGGCCATGGTATCGGCACGAGTAGCAAGTTGGCGGGGCGATGGCGGCACTGTTCAGCCGTCATGCCTATGCGAGGCATTTCTTTGTCGTGGCTCTTGGTGCTCGCAGCAGGAGGAAAGAAGGGCTGAGTGGAGGTAGAGGTGCAGTGCTACCTCTTGAGCATGCGTTGGTTTTCCCTTGAAGAGGAAATGGTGATGCAACAAAGTAGCGTAAGTATTTCCCTCAGTTTTTTAGAGCCAATGTATCAATCCAGTAGGAGACAACGCACAAGTCACCTAGTACCTGCACAAACAATCAAGAACCTCACAACCAACACGATAAAGGGGTTGTCAATCCCTTCATGATCACTTGCGAAAGTGAGGTCTGATCAAGATAGTAAGATAAATATTTTGGGTATTATGTTATATAGATTGGAAAGTAAATATTGCAAAATAGTAAACGAGATGCGATAATAAAAGAGATGCAATATAATAAGGAGACCCGGGGGCCATAGGTTTCACTAGTGGCTTCTATCATGATAGCATGTATTATGGTGGGTGAACAAATTACTGCCGAGCAATTGATAGAAAAGTGCATAGTTATGAAGATATCTAAGGCAATGATCATGAATATAGGCATCACGTTCGTTTCAAGTAGATCGAAACGATTCTGCATCTACTACTATTACTCCAAACATCGACCGCTATCCAGCATGCATCTAGAGTATTAAGTTCATAAGAACAGAGTAAACCATTAAGCAAGATGACATGATGTAGAGGAATAAACTCAAGCAATATGACATAAACCCCATCTTTTTATCCTCGATGGAAACAATACAATACGTGCCTTGCTGCCCCTATTGTCACTAGGAAAGGACACCGCAAGATTGAACCAAAGCTAAGCACTTCTCCCATTGCAAGAAAGATCAATCTAGTAGGCCAAACTAAACCAATAATTCAAAGAGACTTGCAAAGATATCAAATCATGCATATAAGAATTCAGAGAAGAACCAAATAATATTCATAGATAATCAAGTTCATAAACCCACAATTCATCTGATCTCGGCAAACACACCGCAAAAGAGTATTACGTTGAATAGATCTCCAAGAACATCGAGGAGAACTTTGTATTAAAGATCAAAGAGAGAGAAGAAGCCATCTAGCTAATAACTATAGACCCGAAGGTCTGTGGTAAACTACTCATGCTTCATTGAAGAGGCTATGGTGTTGATGTAGAAGCCATCCGTGATCGATTCCCCCTCCGGCAAATCACCGGAAAAGGCCCCAAGATGGGATATCACGGGTACAGAAGGTTGCGGCGGTGGAAAAGTGGTTCTGTGGCTCTACCTAATGTTTCTAGGGTATACGGGTATATATATGCGAAAGAAGTACGTCGGTGGAGCTCCGTGGGGCCCATGAGGGTGGGGGCGCGCCTACCCCCCTAGGCGCATCCTCCTGCCTCATGGCCACCTCACGGAGTTCCAGACTTCCACTTCAAGTCTCCTGGTTTGCTTTCGGTCCAAGAAAGATCATCGCGAAGGTTTCATTCCGTTTGGATTCCGTTTGGTATTCCTTTTCTGCGAAACACTGAAATAGGCAAAAAAAAAAAACTAGCACCGGGCCTCCGGTTAATAGGTTAGTCACAAAAATAATATTAAATAGTATATTAAAGCCTATTAAACATCCAAAATAGATAATATAATAACATGGAACAATCAAAAATTATAGATACATTGGAGACGTATCAAGCATCCCCAAGCTTAATTCTTGCTCGTCCTCGAGTAGGTAATGATAAAAACAGAATTTTCGATGTAGAATTCTACCTAACATGTTTATCAATGTAATTTTATTTATTGTGGCATGAATGCTCAAATCCGGAAGATTCAAGACAAAAGTTTAATATTGACATAAAATAATAATACTTCAAGCATACTAACAAAGTAATGATGTCCTCTCAAAATAACATAGCCAAAGAAAGTTCATCCCTACAAAATCATATAGTTTGGTCATGCTCCATCTTCATCACACAAAATACTCAAATCGTGCACAACCCCGATGATAAGCCAAGCAATTGTTTCATACTTTACTAATCTCAAGCACTTTCAACTTTCACGCAATACATGAGCGTGAGCCATGGACATCGCACTATAGGTGGAATAGAGTGGTGGTTGTGGAGAAGACAAAAAGTAGGAAGATGGTCTCACATCAACTAGGCATATCAATGGGCTATGGAGATGCCCATCAATAGATGTCAATGTGAGTGAGTAGGGATTGCCATGCAACGGATGCACTAGAGCTACAAATGTATGAAAGCTCAACAAAAGAAACTAAGTGGGTGTGCATCCAACTTCCTTGCTCATGAAGACCTAGGGCTTTTGAGGAAGCCCATCGTTGGAATATACAAGCCAAGTTCTATAATGAAAATTTCCCACTAGTATATGAAAGTGAAAAAATAAGAGACTCTCTATCATGAAGATCATGGTGCTACTTTGAAGCACAAGTGTGGAAAAAGGATAGTAGCATTGTCCCTTCTCTCTTTTTCTCTCATTTTTTTGGGCCTTCTCTTTTTTTGGCCTTTCTCTTTTTTTCCTCACATGGGACAATGCTCTAATAATGATGATCATCACACTTCTATTTATTTACAACTCAAAGATTACAACTCGATACTTAGAACAAAAATATTAGTCTATATGCTTGCCTCCTGTGGTGTATCAGGATGTGCAATGAATCAAGAGTGACATGTATGAAAAAATTATGAACGGTGGCTTTGCCACAAATACGATGTCAACTACATGATCATGCAAGGCAATATGACAACGATGGAAAGTGTCATAATAAACGGAACGGTGGAAAGTTGCATGGCAATATATCTCGGAATGGCTATGGAAATGCCATAATAGGTAGGTATGGTGGCTGTTTTGAGGAAGGTAAATGGTGGGTTTATGGTACCGGCGAAAGTTGCACAGCACTAGAGAGGCTAACAATGGTGGAAGGGTGAGAGTGCGTATATTCCATGGACTCAACATTAGTCATAAAGAACTCACATACTTATTGTAAAAAACTACAAGTCATCAAAAACCAAGCACTACACGCATGCTCCTAGGGGGATAGATTGGTAGGAAAAGACCATTGCTCATCCCCGACCACCACTCATAAGGAAGGCAATCAAAGAAATACCTCATGCTTCAAATTTGTTACACAACGGTTACCATGCGTGCATGCTACGGACTTGCAAACCTCAACACAAGTATTTCTCAAATTCACAATTAATTCACTAGCATGACTCTAATATCACCATCTTCATGTCTCAAAACAATCATCAAGTATCAAACTTCTCATAGCATTCAACACACTTTATATGAAAGTTTTTATTATACCCATCTTGGATGCCCATCTTATTAGGACTAGTTTTATAACGAAAGCAAATACCATGCTGCTCTAAAAGACTCTCAAAATAATATAAGTGAAGCATGAGAGATCAATAATTTCTATAAAATAAAACCACCACCGTGCTCAAAAAAGATTTAACTGAAGCACTAGAGAAAAATTGAATAGCTCAAAAGATATAAGTGAAGCACATAGAGTATTCTAATAAATTCCGATTCATGTGTGTCTCTCCCAAAAGGTGTGTACAGCAAGGATGATTGTGGTAAACTGAAAAGCAAAGTCTCAAATCATACAAGACGCTCCAAGCAAAACACATATCATGTGGTGAATAAAAATATAGCCTCAAGTAAAGTTACCGATAGACGGGGACGAAAGAGGGGATGCCTTCCGGGGCATCCCCAAGCTTAGGCTTTTGGTTGTCCTTGAATTTTACCTTGGGGTGCCTTGGGCATCCCCAAGATTAGGCTCTTGCCACTCCTTGTTCCAAAATCCATCAAATCTTTACCCAAAAACTTGAAAACTTCACAACACTAAACTCAACGGAAAAATCTCGTGAGCTCCGTTAGTATAAGAAATTAAACCACCACTTTAGGTAATGTAATTAAATCATTCTTTATTTTTATTGGTGCTAAAACTACTGTATTCCAACTTCTATGTGGTTCATACCCCCGATACTAGCCATAGATGCATCAAAATAAGCAAACAACACACGAAAAATAGAATCTGTCAAAAACAAAACAGTCTGTAGCAATCTGACTACTTAGAATAATTCGGGAACTCCAAAAATTCTGAAAAATTAGGAAGACCTGGAAAATTTGTATATTGATGTGCTGCAGTTGGAATTAGTATTTTATCTCTCTCTGGTAAAAATGAAAATTATTTTTGTGAGCGCATATTTTCTGTTTTTATCAGCAAGATCAAACAACAATCACCCAAGAAGATCCTAAAGGCTTTACTTGGCACAAACACTAATTAAAACATAACAAACACAATCATAACAGAGGCTAGATAAATTATTCACTACTAAACAGGAACAAAAAAGTAAAGAACAAAAATAAAATTGGGTTGCCTCCCAACAAGCGCTATCGTTTAACGCCCCTAGCTAGGCATAAAAGCGAGAATAGATCTAGGTATTGTCATCTTTGGTATTCAATTCTTCAATTGAACACTTATAACCCTTAGGAGGTTCTTTGTTTTTGCTAATGATCAAACTCCTAGATAGGAAATCAAGAAATTCATTTGTAGCAAAAGGTTCCTTAATGATATCTAAAAGTTGGGGTGAACACTTATTGATTTGAGGTCCTCATTTTTCTTACTAGAAGATTCACCCTTATTTTTAGGAACATAGATAAACTTGGCAACTTTGGTGGGAGGAGGATTTGAGATATTTTTAACGGCAGAGAATGCGGACCCCAAGTTGGTTATAATATCTTCGAGTTTATCAATTCTAGTGGAATCTTGATCTATCTTCTTATTAACTATGGGTTCCTTTTCCTTAAGATTTTTCAGAGTAACTCCTACCTTAGATCCATATTGAGTAATTTGGTTGTGGATCTTTTTATCCAAATTTTTGATTAACTCTATAGTGGCAATTTTATTTTCAATAATATCAAGCCTTTGCATCACATGTTCCAAAGTTAAAATAGTTCCATTGACCAAAAGAGGCGGTGGGCCTAACAAATCTATCATAGCATTATAAGAATCAAAAGTATGGCTTCCTAAGAAATTCCCTCCAATAATGGTGTCAAGAACATATCTATACCAAGGAGTGATGCCTACATAAAAATTGCAAAGAAGAACGGAAGTAGATTGCTTTTTGGTAGATCTATTTTGAGCATTGCAAATTCTATACCAAGCATCTTTTAGGTTTTCTCCCTCCCTTTGTTTAAAATTAAGAACTTCATTATCGGGAGTGTTAACAATGATAGGAGAACTAGCCGTGAAGGCGAAACAAAAGATCTAACACACGGACGCACAAGAAGCAAGCGAAAAGAGACGAACGGAAGAGGGGCGAATAAAAAGGCAAAGGCGAAGTGGGGGAGAGGAAAAAGAGTTGCAAATGGCAAATAATGTAATGCGAGCGAGAAGAATTTATGATGGGTACTTGGTATGTCTTGACTTGGCGTAGATCTCCCTGGCAACGGTGCAAGAAATCCTTCTTGGTACCTCTTGAGCATGTGTTGGTTTTCCTTTGAAGAGGAAAGGGTGATGCAGCAAAGTAACGTAAGTATTTCCCTCAGTTTTTGAGAACCAAGGTATCAATCGAGTAGGACAAAATGCACAAGTCACCTAGTACCTGCACAAACAATCAAGAACCTCGCAACCAACATGATAAAGGGGTTATCAATCTCTTCACAGTCACTTGCGAAAGTGAGATCTAATAAAGATAGTAAGATAAATATTTTGGGTGTTTTGTTGTATAGATTGGAGACCTAGAGGCCATAGGTTTCACTAGTGGATTCTCTCATGATACATTGTATTACAGTGGGTGAACAAATTACTGTTGAGCAATTACTAAGGCAATGATCATGAATATAGGCATCATGTCCGTGTCAAGTAGATTGAAATGATTCTGCATCTACTACTATTACTCCACACATTGACCGTTATCTAGCATGCATCTAGAGTATTAAGTTCATAAGAAAATAGTAACCCATTAAGCAAGATGACATGATGCAGAGGGATAAACTCAAGCAATATGACATAAACCCCATATTTTTATCCTCGATGGCAACAATCCAATATGTGCCTTGCTGCCCCTACTATCACTGGGAAAGGACACCGCAAGATTGAACCCAAAGCTAAGGACTTCTTCCATTGCAAGAAAGATCAATCTAGTAGGCCAAACTAAACCGATAATTTGAAGAAACTTGCAAAGATACCAAATCATGCATATAAGAATTCAGAGAAGAACCCAATAATATTCACAGATAATCAAGTTCATAAATCCACAATTCATCGGATCTCGGCAAACACACTGCAAAAGAGTATTACATAGAATAGATCTCAAAGAACATCGAGGAGAACTTTGTATTGAAGATCAAAGAGAGAGAAGAAGCCATCTAGCTAATAACTATGGACCCGAAGGTCTGTGGTAAACTGCTCACGCTTCATCGGAGAGGCTATGGTGTTGATGTAGAAGCCCTCCGTGATCGATTCCCCCTCCGGCGGATCGCCGAAAAAGGCCCCAAGATGGGATCTCATGGGTACAGAAGGTTGCGGTGGTGGAAAAGTGGTTTCGTGGTTGTCCCTGATGTTTCTAGGGTATATGGGTATATATAGGCGAAAGAAGTACGTCGGTAGAGCTTCGTGGGGCCCATGAGGGTGGGCGGCACGCCTACCCCCCTGGGTGCGCCCTCCTGCCTCGTGCCCGCCTCACGGAGTTTCAGACTTCCACTCCAAGTCTCCTGGTTTGCTTTCGGTCCAAGAAAGATCATCGCGAAGGTTTCATTCCGTTTGGATTCCATTTGGTATTCCTTTTCTGTGAAACACTGAAATAGGCAAAAAAACAGAAACTGGCACTAGGCCTCCAGTTAATAGGTTAGTCACAAAAATAATATAAAAGAGCATATTAAAGCCCATTAAACGTCCAAAATATATAATATAATAGCATGGAACAATCAAAATTATAGATACGTTGGAGACGTAAGCTTAATTCTTGCTCGTCCTCGAGTAGATAAATGATAAAAACAGAATTTTTCATGTGGAATGATACCTAACATATTTATCAATGTAATTTTATTTATTGTGGCATGCATGTTCAGATCCGAAAGATTCAAGACAAAAGTTCAATATTGACATAAAACTAATAATACTTCAAGCATACTAAGAAAGTAATTATGTCCTCTCAAAATAACATGGCCAAAGAAAGTTCATACCTACAAAATCATATAGTTTGGTCATGCTCCATCTTCGTCACTCAAAATACTCAAATCATGCACAAGCCCGATGACAAGCCAAGCAATTGTTTCATACTTTAGTAATCTCAAGCCTTTTCAACTTTCACGCAATACATGAGCGTGAGCCATGGACATAACACTATAGGTGGAATAGAGTGGTGGTTGTGGAGAAGACAAAAAGGAGGAAGATGGTCTCACATCAACTAGGCGTATCTGAAGGAAATATGCCCTAGTGTCAATAATAAAATTGTTATTTATATTTCCTTATATCATGATAAATGTTTATTAATCATGCTAGAATTGTATTAACCAGAAACTTAGTACATGTGTGAATACATAGACAAACAGAGTGTCACTAGTTTGCCTCTACTTGACTAGCTCGTTGAATCAATGATGGTTATGTTTCCTAACCATAGACATGAGTTTTCATTTGATTAATGGGATCACGTCATTAGAGAATGATGTGATTGACCGGACCATCTGTTAGCTTAGCACGATGATCATTTAGTTTGTTGCTATTGCTTTCTTCATGACTTATACATGTTCCTATGACTATGAGATTATGCAACTCTCGAGTACCGGAGGAACACTTTATGTGCTACCAAACGTCACAATGTAACTGGGTGATTATAAAGGTGCTCTAAAGGTGTCTCCGATGGTGCTTGTTGAGTTGGCATAGATCGAGATTAGGATTTGTCACTCTGATACGTCTCCAACGTATCTATAATTTTTGATTGCTCCATGCTATATTATCTACTGTTTTGAATGTTTATGGGCTTTATTATACATTTTATATCATTTTTGGGACTAACCTATTAACCCAGAGCCCAGTGCCAGATTCTGTTTTTACCCTATTTTAGGGTTTCGAAGAAAAGGAAAATCAAACGGAGTCCAATTGACCTGAAACTTCATGGAACTTATTTTTGGAAGGAAAGAAGCCCAGAAGACTTGGAGTGCACGCCAAGGGACTTATGAGGAGGCCACGAGGCAGGGGCGCGCCCTCCACCCTCGTGAGCCCCTTGTGTCCCCCCTGACGTACTTCTTCCGCCTATATATCTCCATATACCCTAAAAACATCCGAGAGCACAATAGATCAGGAGTTCCGCCGCCAGAAGCCTCAGTAGCCACCGAAAGCCAATCTAGACCCGTTCCGGCACCCTGCCGGAGGGGGCAATCCTTCTCCGGTGGCCATATTCATCATCCCGGTGCTCTCCATGACGAGGAGGGAGTAGTTCTCCCTTGGGGCTGAGGGTATGTACCAGTAGCTATGTGTTTGATCTCTTTCTCTCTCTCTCTCTCGTGTTCTTGAGGTGATACGATCTTGATGTATCGCGAGTTTTGCTATTATATTTGGATCCTATAATGTTTCTTCCCCCCTCAACTCTCTTGTAATGCATTGAGTTTCCCCTTTGAAGTTATCTTATCGGATTGAGTCTTTAAAGATTTGAGAACACTTGATGTATGTCTTGTCGTGCGTATCTATGGTGACAATGGGATACCACGTGATTCACTTGATGTATGTTTTGGTGATCAACTTGCGGGTTCCGCCCACAAACCTATGCATAGGGGTTGGCACACGTTTTCGTCGTGATTCTCTGGTAGAAACCTTGGGGCACTCTTTAAGGTCATTTGTGTTGGTTGAATAGATGAATCTGAGATTGTGTGATGCATATCGTATAATCATACCCACGGATACTTGAGGTGACATTGGAGTATCTAGGTGACATTAGGGTTTTGGTTGATTTGTGTCTTAAGGTGTTATTCTAGTACGAACTCTAGGGCTGTTTGTGACACTTATAGGAATAGCCCAATGGATTGATTGGAAAGAATAACTTTGAGGTGGTTTTGTACCCTACCATAATCTCTTCGTTTGTTCTCCGCTATTAGTGACTTTGGAGTGACTCTTTGTTGCATGTTGAGGGATAGTTATATGATCCAATTATGTTATTATTGTTGAGAGAACTTGCACTAGTGAAAGTATGAACCCTAGGCCTTGTTTCCTAGCATTGCAATACCGTTTGTCCTCACTTTTACCATTAGTTACCTTGCTGTTTTTATAATTTCAGATTACAAATACCTTTATCTACCATCCATATACCACTTGTATCACCATCTCTTCGCCGAACTAGTGCACCTATACAATTTACCATTGTATTGGGTGTGTTGGGGACACAAGAGACTCTTTGTTATTTGGTTGCAGGGTTGCTTGAGAGAGACCATCTTCATCCTACGCCTCCCACTGATTGATAAACCTTAGGTCATCCACTTGAGGGAAATATGCTACTGTCCTACAAACCTCTGCACTTGGAGGCCCAACAACGTCTACAAGAAGAAGGTTGTGTAGTAGACATCACACTCCGATTGTCGGAGAGGTATCTTTGGGCCCTCTCGGTAATGCACATCACTATAAGCCTTGCAAGCATTGTGAGTAATGAGTTAGTTGCGAGATGATGTATTACGGAATGAGTAAAGAGACTTGCCGGTAACGAGATTGAACTAGGTATGAGGATACCGACGATCAAATCTCGGGCAAGTAACATATCGATGACAAAGGGAACAACGTATGTTGTTATGCGCTTTGACCGATAAATACCTTCGTAGAATATGTAGGAACCAATATGAGCATCCAAGTTCCGCTATTGGTTATTGACCGGAGACGAGTCTGTCTACATAGTTCTCGAACCCATAGGGTCCGCATGCCTAAAGTTCGGTGACGATCGGTATTATGAGTTTATGTGTTTTGATGTACCAAAGGTAGTTCGGAGTCCCGGATGTGATCACTGACATGACGAGGAGTCTCGAAATGGTCGAGACGTAAAGATTGATATATTGGACGGCTATATTCGGACACCGGAAGTGTTCCGGATGGTTTCGGAGAAAATCGGAGTGCTGGAGGGGTTACCGGAACCCCCCAGGGAAGTATTGTGCCTTAGTGGGCCTGAGGGGGGAGAGAGAGAGGGAAGCATCCCAGGAGGTGGCGCGCCCCCTCCCATGAGGAGTCCAAATTGGACTAGGGGAGGGGGGCGTGGCCCCTCTTTCCCTCTCCCTCTCTTTCCTTCCCCCTTCCCCCTTCCTAGTAGGACTAGGAAAGGATGAATCCTACTCCTACTAGGAGGAGGATTCCTCCTCTCCTTGGGGCGCACCAAGGCCGGCCGGCCTCCCCCTTGCTCCTTTATATACGGGGTGGGGGGCACCCAAAGACACACAAGTTGATTGTTCCAAGCCGTGTGCAGTGCCCCCCTCCACCATAATTCACCTCGATCAAATCGTAGCAGTGCTTAGGCGAAGCCCTGCGTCGGTAGCAACATCATCACCGTCATCACGCCGTCATGCTGACGGAACTCTCTCGCGTCTGCTGGATCGGAGTTCGTGGGACGTCATTGAGTTGAACGTGTGCTGAACTCGTAGGTGTTGTGCATTCGGTACTTGGATCGGTCAGATCGTGAAGACGTACAACTACATCAACCGCGTTCTCATAACGCTTCCGCTTAGGGTCTATGAGGGTACGTGGACGATACTCTCCCCTCTCGTTGCTATGCATCACCATGATCTTGCGTGTGCGTAGGAATTTTTTTGAAATTACTACATTCCCCAACAGTGGCATCCGAGCCAGGTTTTATGTGTAGATGTTATATGTACGATTAGAACACAAAGGAGTTGTGGGCGTGGGTATATACATATTGCTTGCCGTCACTAGTTGATTCTTGATTCAGTGGCATTGTTGGATGAAGCAGCCCAGACCGACATTACACGTACGCTTACGCGAGACTGGTTCTACCGACGTGCTTCGCACACATGTGGCTAGTGGGTGTCTGTTTCTCCAGCTTTAGTTGAATCGGATTCAATGAACAAGGTTCTTTCTGAAGATCAAAAAGCAATCACTATACCGCGTTGTGGTTTTTGATGTGTAGGTAAGAACGGTTCTTGCTCAACCCATAGCAGCCACGTAAAACTTGCAACAACAAAGTAGAGGACATCTAACTTGTTTTTACAGGGCATTTTGTGATGTGATATGGTCAAGACATGATGCTAAATTTTATTGTATGAGATGATCATGTTTTGTAACACAGTTATCGGCAACTGGCAAGAGCCATATGGTTGTCGCTTTATTGTATGGAATGCAATCGCCATGTAATTGCTTTACTTTATCACTAAGCGGTAACGATAGTCGTGGAGGCAATAGTTGGCGTGACGACAATGATGCTTCGATGGAGATCAAGGTGTCAAGCCGGTGACGATGGTGATCATGACGGTGCTTTGGAGATGGAGATCACAGACACAAGTTGATGATGGCCATATCATATCACTTATATTGATTGCATGTGATGTTTATCTTTTATGCATCTTATTTTGCTTAGATCGACGGTAGCATTATAAGATGATCTCTCACTAAATTTCAAGGTATAAGTGTTCTCCTTGAGTATGCACTGTCGTGAAAGTTTGTCGTGCCGAGACACCACGTGATGATCGGGTGTGATAAGCTCTACGTTCACATACAACGGGTGCAAGCCAGTTTGCACACGCAGAATACTCGGGTTAAGCTTGACGAGCCTAGCATATGCAGACATGGCCTCGGAACACTGAGACCGAAAGGTAGAGCGCGAATCATATAGTAGATATGATCAACATAGTGATGTTCACCATTGAAAACTACTCCATCCCACGTGATGATCGGACATGGTTTAGTTGATATGGATCATGTGATCACTTAGATGACAAGAGGGATGTTTGTCTAAGTGGGAGTTCTAAGTAATATGATTAATTGAACTTTAATTTATCATGAACTTAGTACCTGATAGTATTTTGCATGTCTATGTTGTTGTAGATAGAGGGCCCGTGTTGTTGTTCCGTTGGATTTTAATGCGTTCCTTGAGAAAGCAAAGTTGAAAGATGATGGTAGTAATTACACGGACTAGGTCTGTAACTTGAGGATTATCCTCATTGCTGCATAGAAAAATTACGTCCTGGAAGCACCGCTAGGTGCCAAACCCACTGCAGGAGCAACGCCAGATGTTATGAATGTCTGGCAGAGCAAAGCTGATGACTACTCGATAGTTTAGTGTGCCATGCTTTACGGCTTAGAACCGGGACTTCAACGATGTTTTGAATGTCATGGAGCATATGAGATGTTCCAGGAGTTGAAGTTAATATTTCAAGCAAATGCCCAGATTGAGAGATATGAAGTCTCCAATAATTTCTACAGCTGCAAGATGGAGGGGAATAGTTCTGTCACTGAACATATACTCAGAATGTCTGGGTACCACAACCACTTGACTCAACTGGGAGTTAATCTTCCTGTTGATAGTGTCATTGACAGAGTTCTTCAATCACTGCCACCAAGCTACAAGAGCTTCATGATGAACTATAATATGCAAGGGATGGATAAGACGATTCCCGAGCTCTTCGCAATGCTAAAGGCTGCGGAGGTAGAAATCAAGAAGGAGCATCAAGTGTTGATGGTCAACAAGACCACCTGTTTCAAGAAAAAGGGTAAAGGGAAGAAGGGGGACTTCAAGAAGAACGGCAAGCAAGTTGCTGCTCAAGTGAAGAAACCCAAGTCTGGACCTAAACCTGAGACTGAGTGCTTCTACTGCAAAGGGACTGGTCACTGGAAGCGGAACTACCCCAAGTATTTGGCGGATAAGAAGGATGGCAAGGTGAACAAAGGTATATGTGATATACATGTTATTGATGTGTACCTTAATTACTAACGCTCGCAGTAGCACCTAGGTATTTGATACTGGTTCTGTTGCTAATATTTGCAACTCGAAACAAGGGCTACGGATTAAGCGAAGATTGGCTAAGGACGAGGTGACGATGCGCGTGGGAAATGGTTCCAAAGTCGATGTGATCGGGGTCGGCATGCTACCTCTACATCTACCTTCGGGATTAGTTTTAGACAAAAATAATTGTTACTTGCTGCCAGCGTTGAGCATGAACATTATATCTGGATCTTGTTTGATGCGAGACGGTTATTCATTTAAATCTGAGAATAATGGTTGTTCTATTTATATGAGTAATATCTTTTATGGCCATGCACCCTTAAAGGGTGGTCTATTCTTGATGAATCTCGATAGTAGTGATACACATATTCATAATATTGAAGCTAAAAGATGCAGAGTTGATAATGATAGTGCAACTTATTTGTGGCACTGTCGTTTAGGTCATATTGGTGTAAAGCACATGAAGAAACTCCATTCTGATGGACTTTTGGAATCACTTGGTACTTGTGAACCATGCCTCATGGGCAAGATGACTAAAACGCCGTTCTTTGGAACTATGGAGCGAGCAACAAATTTGTTGGAAATCATACATACTGATGTATGTGGTCCGATGAATGTTGAGGCTCGCGGCGGGTATCATTATTTTCTCACCATCACAGATGATTTGAGCAGATATGGGTATATCTACTTGATGAAACATAAGTCTGAAACATTTGAAAAGTTCAAAGAATTTCAGAGTGAAGTGGAAAATCATTGTAACAAGAAAATAAAGTTTC
Source organism: Triticum monococcum (assembly GCA_034509565.1). Lineage (NCBI taxonomy): Eukaryota > Viridiplantae > Streptophyta > Magnoliopsida > Poales > Poaceae > Triticum > Triticum monococcum. The sequence continues at coordinate 542,876,741 of CM067841.1, forward strand.
TACGATCTGATCGTGGAGGAGAATATTTGAGCTATAAGTTTGATCTTCATTTGAAACAATGCGGAATAGTTTCGCAACTCACGCCACCCAGAACACCACAGCGTAATGGTGTGTCCGAACGTCGTAATCGTACTTTACTAGATATGGTGCGATCTATGATGTCTCTTACTGATTTACCGCTATTGTTTTGGGGTTATGCTTTAGAGACGGCTGCATTCAAATTAAATAGGGCACCATCTAAATCCTTTGAGACGACGCCTTGGGAACTGTGGTTTGGCAAGAAACCAAAGTTGTCGTTTCTTCAAGTTTGGGGCTGAGATGCTTAGGTGAAAAAAGCTTCAACCTGATAAGCTTGAACTCAAATCGGAGAAATGTGTCTTCATAGGTACCCAAAGGAGACTGTTGGGTACACCTTCTATCACAGATCCAAAGGCAAGACTTTCGTTGCTAAGAATGGATCCTTTCTAGAGAAGGAGTTTCTCTCGAAAGAAGTGAGTGGGAGGAAAGTAGAACTTGATGAGGTAACTGTACCTGCTCCCTTATTGGAAAGTAGTTCATCACAGAAATCTGTTCCTGTGACTCCTACACCAATTAGTGAGGAAGCTAATGATGAGGATCATATGACTTCAGATCAAGCTACTACTGAACCTCATAGGTCAACCAGAGTAAGATCCGCACCAGAGTGGTACCGTAATCCTGTTCGGGAGGTCATGTTACTTGACCATGATGAACCTACGAACTATGAGGAAGCGATGATGAGCCCAGATTCCGCAAAATGGCTTGAGGCCATGAAATCTGAGATGGGATCCATGTATGAGAACAAAGTGTGCACTTTGGTTGACTTGCGCGATGATCGTCAAGCCATCGAGAATAAATGGATCTTCAAGAAGAAGACTGACGCTGGCGGTAATGTTACTGTCTACAAAGCTCAAGTTGTTGTGAAAGGTTTTTGACAAGTTCAAGGAGTTGACTACGATGAGATCTTCTCACCCGTAGCGATGCTTAAGTCTGTCCGAATCATGTTAGGGTGTGTTTGGTTGATGTCATCAAGTGGAATGTAATGGGTCGGTTCCATCCCCAAAGCTCGTTCCCGTGTTTGGTCTGTCGAAGGAACCAGAACCCACCGATTCCAGAGAATAGCATATTCCTTGTTTATGCGGAACCAAGTGATACCTCCAAATCGAGCGGACGACACAGAACGGCTCTCGCTCGTCTTTCCCAGTTTCCCTCCTCGGCGCTGCATCTCCCTCCCCAACCTTGCGCACGCTGCCGCCAGCAGCCCCACCGCGTGCGGCCATGAATGGCCACCGCCGCATCCGTCGCGCTCGTAGCCGCCTGGCCACACCTGCGTCTGCCCCTCCCCTGCGCCGCAGCTCCCTCCGCATCCTTGCATGTGCTGCCGCCGACAGCCCGACCTCGTGCGGCCATGACTTGCCGCTACCGCATCCTCGTGCTGGCACTGCTTGCCATCGCGCCGGCTGCATCCCAGCCTAGCGCACCTGATGCGTCCCACCGAGCAGGGAGGTCGGGCAGCTCTCTCAATCATCTTCTTCAGCCGGGCATGGAGGCCGGGCAGCCCTCTCACTCGTCTTCTTCAGCCGGGCATGGAGACTGTGCACACCAAAGGCGCCATCGTCGGGGAGCTCTGGCCGTCGCACCAAGGAGCTTGTGGTGTGAAGTGACATTAGCCGTGGATGTTTTTTGCAGGCACTGAACTCCAGATCGATATACTGCAGCGTCAAGTACACATGTTCTTCCGTATTCAGATTCAGAGTTCCATGGTATTCTTTTGTACTGCAGCGTCAAGTACATCTGCTCATTACAATCGATGTAATCAAGTGTTCAACATTCAGTTTAGGTTTCTATCAAAACTCGAATTCATTATGTAATAGAGTGAGATGAACAATTCCATTCCATTCCATCTCTCAAACCAAACACTAAAATGTAATCATTCCATTCCTCGAAACCCCTCCTACCAAACATAAGGATGGAACCGACCCATTCCAGTGGAATGGAACCATGACATTTCATTCCACTTTGTTCCGAAACCAAACACACCCTTAGCAATTGTCGCATTTTATGATTATGAAATTTGGCAAATGGATGTAAAGACTGCATTCCTGAATGGATTTCTGTAAGAAGAGTTGTATATGATGCAACCTGAAGGTTTTATTGATCCAAAGGGTGCTAACGAAGTATGCAAGCTCTAGCGATCCATCCATGGACTGGTGCAAGCATCTCGGAGTTGGAATAAACGTTTTGATAGTGTGATCAAAGCATATGGTTTTATACAGACTTTTGGAGAAGCCTATATTTACAAGAAAGTGAGTGGGAGCTCTGTAGCATTTCTAATATTATATGTGGATGACATATTGCTGATTGGAAATGATTTAGAATTTCTGGATAGCATAAAAGCATACTTGAATAAGAGTTTTTCAATGAAAGACCTCGGTGAAGCTGCTTATATATTGGGCATCAAAATCTATGGAGATAGATCAAGACGCTTAATTGGACTTTCACAAAGCACATACCTTGATAAAGTTTTGAAGAAGTTCAAAATGGATCAAGCAAAGAAAGGGTTCTTGCCTGTGTTACAAGGTGTGAAGCTGAGTCAGACTCAATGCCCGACCACTGCAGAAGACAGAGAGAAAATGAAAGATGTTCCCTATGCTTCAACCATAGGCTCTATCATGTATGCAATGTTGTGTAGACCTGATGTGTGCCTTGCTATTAGTTTAGAAGGGAGGTACCAAAGTAATCCAGGAGTGGATCATTGGACAGCGGTCAAGAACATCCTAAAATACCTGAAAAGGACAAAGTATATGTTTCTCGTTTATGGAGGTGACAAAGAGCTCGTCGTAAATGGTTACGTTGATGCAAGCTTTGACACTGATCCGGATGACTCTAAGTCACAAACCGGATATGTATTTTTATTGAATGGTGGAGCTGTCAGTTGTTGCAGTTCTAAGAAAAGCGTCGTGGCGGGATCTACGTGTGAAGCGGAGTACATAGCTGCTTCAGAAGCAGCAAATGAAGGAGTCTGGATGAAGGAGTTCATATCCGATCTAGGTGTCCTACCTAGTGATCGGGTCCAATGAAAACCTTTTGTGACAATACTGGTGCAATTGCCTTGGCAAAGGAATCCAGATTTCACAAAAGAACCAAGCACATCAAGAGACGCTTCAATTCCATCCGCGATCAAGTCAAGGAGGGAGACATAGAGATTTGCAAGATACATACGGATCTGAATATAGCAGACCCATTGACTAAGCCTCTCTCACGAGCAAAACATGATCAGCACCAAGACTCCATGGGTGTTAGAATCATTACTGTGTAATCAAGATTATTGACTCTAGTGCAAGTGGGAGACTGAAGGAAATATGCCCTATAGGCAATAATAAAAATTTTATTTATATTTCCTTATATCATGATAAATGTTTATTATTCATGCTAGAATTGTATTAACCGGAAACTTAGTACATGTGTGAATACATAGACAAACATACTAGTTTGCCTCTACTTGACTAGCTCGTTGAATCAATGATGGTCATGTTTCCTAACCATAGACATGAGTTGTCATTTGATTAACGGGGTCACATCATTAGAGAATGATTTGATTGACTTGACCCATCCGTTAGCTTAGCACGATGATCGTTTAGTTTGTTGCTATTGCTTTCTTCATGACTTATACATGTTCCTATGACTACGAGATTATGCAACTCCCGAGTACCGGAGGAACACTTTATGTGCTACCAAATGTCACAATATAACTGGGTGATTATAAAGGTGCTCTACAGGTGTCTCCGATGGTGCTTGTTGAGTTGGCATAGATCGAGATTAGGATTTGTCACTCCGGTTGTCGGAGAGATATCTATGGGCCCTCTCAGCAATGCACATCACTATAAGCCTTGCAAGCATTGTGCTAATGAGTTAGTTGCGAGATGATGTATTAGGAACGAGTAAAGAGACTTGCCGGTAACGATATTGAACTAGGTATGAGGATACCGGCGATCGAATCTCGGGAAAGTAACATACCGATGACAAAGGGAACAACGTATGTTGTTAAGCGGTTTGACCGATAAAGATCTTCGTAGAATATGTGGGAACCAATATGAGCATCCAGGTTCCGCTATTGCTTATTTACCGGAGACGAGTCTCGGTCATGTCTACATAGTTCTCGAACCCGTAGGGTCCGCACGCTTAAAGTTCGGTGATGATCGGTATTATGAGTTTATGTGTTTTGATGTGCCGAAGTAGTTCGGAGTCCCGGATGTGATCACAGACATGACAAGGAGTCTCGAAATGGTTGAGACGTAAAGATTGATATATTAGAAGGCTATATTCGGACACCGGAAGTGTTCCGGATGGTTTCGAAGAAAACCGGAGTGCCGGAGGGGTTACCGGAACCCCCCAGAGAAGTATTGGGCCTTAGTGGGCCTGAGGGGAGAGAGAGGGCACCAGCCCAGGAGGTGGCGCGCCCCCTCCCATGAGGAGTCTGAATTGGACTAGGAGAGGGGGTGCGGCCCCTCTTTCCCTCTCCCTCTCCCTCTCCCTCTCTTTCCTCCCCCCTCCCCCCTTCCTAGTAGGACTAGGAAAGGATGAATCCTACTCCTACTAGGAGGAGGATTCCTCCTCTCCTTGGGCGCACCAAGGCCGGCCGGCCTCCCCCTTACTCCTTTATATACAGGGGCGGGGGCGGCACCCAAAGACACACACAAGTTGATTGTTCCAAGACGTGTGCGGTGCCCCCCTCCACTATAATCCACCTCGATCATATCGTAGCAGTGCTTAGGCGAAGCCCTGTGTCGGTAGCAACATCATCACCGTCATCATGCCGTCGTGCTGATGGAGCTCTCCCGCGAAGCTCTGCTGGATTGAAGTTCGTGGGACGTCATCGAGCTGAACGTGTGCTGAACTCGGAGGTGTTGTGCATTTGGTACTTGGATCGGTCGGATCGTGAATACGTACGACTACATCAACCGCGTTCTCATAAAGCTTCCGCTTACGGTCTACGAGGGTACGTGGACGATACTCTCCCCTCTCGTTGCTATGCATCACCATGATCTTGCGTGTGCGTAGGAATTTTTTTGAAATTACTACGTTCCCCAACAGTATCAATGGGCCATGGAGATGCCCATCAATAGATGTCAATGTGAGTGAGTAGGGATTGCCATGCAACGGATGCACTAGAGCTACAAATGTATGAAAACTCAACAAAAGAAACTAAGTGGGTGTGCATCCAACTTGCTTGCTCACGAAGACCTAGCGCATTTGAGGAAGCCCATCGTTGGAATATACAAGCCAAGTTCTATAATGAAAATTTCCCACTAGTATATGAAAGTGAAAAAATAAGAGACTCTCTATCATGAAGATCATGGTGCTACTTTGAAGCACAGGTGTGGAAAAAGGATAGTAGCATTGTCCCTTCTCTCTTTTTCTCTCATTTCTTTGGGCCTTCTCTTTTTTTGTCCTTTCTCTTTTTTTTCCTCACATCGGACAATGCTCTAATAATGATGATCATCACACTTCTATTTATTTACAACTCAAAGATTACAACTCGATACTTAGAACAAAAATATGACTCTATATGTGTGCATCCGGCGGTGTACCAGGATGTGTCAAGAGTGACATGTATGAAAAAATTATGAATGGTGGCTTTGCCACAAATACGATGTCAACTACATGATCATGCAAGGCAATATGACAATGATGGATCGTGTCATAATAAATGGAACGGTGGAAAGTTGCATGGCAATATATCTCGGAATGGCTATGGAAATGCCATGATATGTAGGTATGGTGGATGTTTTGAGGAAGGTAAATGGTGGGTTTATGGTACCGGCGAAAGTTGCGCGGTACTAGAGAGGCTATCAATGGTGGAAGGGTGAGAGTGTGTATAATCCCTGGACTCAACATTAGTCATGAAGAACGCACATACTTATTGCAAAAGTCTACAAGTCATCAGAAACCAAGCACTACGCGCATGCTCCTAGGGGGATTGATTGGTAGGAAAATACCATCGCTCGTCCCCGACCTCCACTCATAAGGAATACAATCAAAGAAATACCTCATGCTTCAAATTTATTACACAACGGTTACCATACGTGCATGCTACGGGACTTGCAAACCTCAACATAAGTACTTATAGTAGTGATTTGTTTTCTTATACCAAACTGCTCCATTAGGAGTAGAGATAGAAAGAATAAAATATGAATGGGTTTGCATCAGTACTTATAGTAGTGATTTGTTTTCTTATACTAATGGATCTCACGAAGGTTTTGTTGAGTTTTGTGTGATTGAAGTTTTCAAGTTTTGGGCGATGTTACGATGGATGAAGGAATAAGGAGTAAGAAGAGCCTAAGCTTGGGGATGCCCATGGCATCCCAAGCTATTGTCCAAAGAGAAGCAAGAAACTAAGCTTGGGGATTCCCGAGTGGCATCCCCTCTTTCTTCTAACGATCATCGATATTTTACTTGAAGCTATATTTTTATTCGTTACATACTATGAGTTTTGCTTGGAGTGTCTTGTATGATACGAATCTTTGCTTGTTTTGCTTTTTGTTTTAAGTCTTGAATCCTTGCTGGACACACCTATTTGAGAGAGCCAAAGCCATGACTTGTTAGAATTGCTCTCTATGCTTCACTTACATATTTATGAGCTATGGAATTGCTCAAGTGCTTCACTTATATCTTTTTGAGCATGGTGTGCTTTGTTATTTTTGTAGAAATGCTCTCATGCTTCGCTTAGATCTATTTGAGAGTTAGCAAATCTTTTAAGAAATTCTCTCTTGCTTCGCTTAAATTAATTTGAGAGAAAGAAATATTATGCTCGTGATCTTCACTTATATTTGTTTGACCTTATCAAAAGCAACACATGAAAAATAGTTCCAAAGTGATAGATATCCAAGGAGGATATAATAAAAACTTTCATGAATACCATTGGACAAAATAAACTTGATTCCTTGTAATAGTTTTGAGATATGGTTATGTGATATGTGAGTCATGTTGATGAGTAATTATGCTTTAGTAAGAATATTGGTGTTAAGGTTTGTGATTCCCTATGCAAGCACGAAAGTCAATAGTTATGCAATGAAATTACATCCTACTTGTGGTGCATTATTCAGTGTTAATTATGCTTAATGCTCGCTTATGAGATTTTTCGTTTCTTGGTTGGTTGCTTCTCAAACTTTTGCTAGCCTTCATTTTGCACTAAGTATGATCACTACTTGTGCATCCAAAATCCTTTAAACCAGGTTTTCCACAAGAGTCCACCATACCTACCTATATGCGGTATTTTCGTGCCGTTCTAAGCAAATTTGTATGTGCCATCTCTAATTTTCAAAATAAATTTCTCTTTTGTGTGCTTGTACCGCTCATGAAACGGTAGGGGGTGGCTAATATATTTTCATGCTAGATAGGTTATTCTCAGATAAGTGTTTATTCACTTGTCATTGCACAAGAGTAAGGAAAAGGTATTAGGGATGCCCAGTCCCGAAATGAAAAATGAATTTACTTTATGTTGTCAAATAATAAATTCCTTGGAAAGTGTTGGTATGGAAGGCACCCATGGATACGGCTAGCCATGGAAAGTGAAAGTATGGTTGAAAAAGGAATAAACTTTAATTTCTGTTTGGGAACCACCAATGATATATCTAGCAAGGAAAGTATTGGGACCTACTCAATTGTTCTCGTTGACAGGAAAACCATGCCTCCCAAAATATTTTTATCTCTATCTTTTTCGCTTTGAGCTCTGGCGCCTCTACAAATCCCTACTTCCCTCTGCGAAGGGCCTTTCTTTTACGTTATGCGATTTTTATTTTTAACTTGAGTCTCCATCTTCTCTTATAAAGAACCAACTAAGGGGCACTATGATCATACTTGAGCATTGGGTGTAGCTAATATGCGAGTGTGTTTCATGAATGGACCAATGATTGAGCATAATGGGCTAGGGATAACTTATTTTAGTGTTGATATTTTGAAAGACATGGTTGCTTGTTGATATGTGAAAGCACAAGTGCTCTCCATGTGGTTTTGGTAATTAATGTCAACATATCTCTTGTTGGACTAACGTTTTTATCTAGTACGTTTCAGATAAGTTCAACAATGGAGTGGCATGGACTAAAGGTTGTGGGAACTCCTTCAAGATGCTAAGGACAAAGGATTGGCTAAAGCTTCAAGCTCAGGACTCTTCATTTTACACTTTTAGTGATCCAAGATCACATTGAGTCCATAGGAAAGGCCAATACTATCAAGGAGGGATGAGATGTCGATAATGAGCCTCTTGCTCAAAGTGCTTAGTGATATGCTCCAAAATCCTCAGCTACTTTCCCATATCCTCAAATGACCTAAACCCTAAGCCAAACTCGGTCATACCGATTCTTTCAACCCGGCGCCACCGAGTTTCACTTGTCATTTGCCACTGCCAAACCCTAGCAATTCGGTCTCACCGATGGGATCTCGGTCTCACCGAGATGGGCTTGCAAACTCTCTGTTACCTGTTGCAATATCTTCAGTCCAACCGAGATATGCAATCGGTCCCACCGAGTTTGCTTGGCCAACTCTCTGTTTCGCTTATTACCCAAATCGGTCCCACCGAGTTTGAGTAATTGGTCAAACCAAGTTTTGGATTTTCCCTAACCCTAGCACATCGGTCCCACCGAGTTGTTCCAATCGGTCCCACCAAAATTCCTAACGGTCACTAGGTTTACTATTTCGGTCCGACCTAGTTTTCTGATTCGGTCCCACCGAGATTGGTAAATTGTGTGTAACAGTTGGATTTTGTGTGGAGGCTATAAATACCCCTCCACCTCCTCTTCGCTCATGGAGAGAGCCATCAGAACACATACACCATTCCAACTCATATGTTCTGAGAGAGAACCACCTACTCATGTGTTGAGACCAAGATATTCCATTCCAACCATATGAATCTTGATCTCTAGCCTTCCCCAAGTCGCTTTCCACTCAAACCTTCTTTCCACCAGATCCAAATCCTATGAGAGAGAGTTGAGTGTTGGGGAGACTATCATTTGAAGCACAAGAGCAAGGAGTTCATCATCAACACACCATTTGTTACTTCTTGGAGAGTGGTGTCTCCTAGATTGGCTAGGTGTCACTTGGGAGCCTCCGACAAGATTGTGGAGTTGAACCAAGGAGTTTGTAAGGGCAAGGAGATCGCCTACTTCGTGAAGATCTACCGCTAGTGAGGCAAGTCCTTCGTGGGCGATGGGGATGGTGGGATAGACAAGGTTGCTTCTTCATGGACCCTTCATGGGTGGAGCCCTCCATGGACTCGCGCAACCGTTACCCTTCGTGGGTTGAAGTCTCCATCAACGTGGATGTAGGATAGCACCACCTATCCGAACCACGGGAAAAACATCCGTGTCTCCGATTGCGTTTGAATTCTCCAAACCCTTCCCTTTACATTCTTGCAAGTTGCATGCTTTACTTTCCGCTGCCTATACACTCTTTGCATTCTTGCTTGATATGTGTTGTGAATGTTGAAATTATGCCTAAACTCCACTTAAACTGAAAAAGCTTAAAAATTGCAACTTTAGCCTTGAGTGTCTAACCCCCCCCCTTTCTAGACACACCTACTTCTAGATCCTACAAGTGGTATCAGAGCTTTGGTCTCCATTGCCTTGGTTTAATCACCATTGGAGGAAGATGGATGTGTCTACTTTAGGGAGTCTTAGACATAGAGTGCCTATTCTTGATGGAGAATATTTTCATGAGTGGAAAAATGAGATGCTTGTAATCTTCAATCAATACCATGTGAACAAGTATATTGCTAGCCCTTGTGCACCTCATATTGATCCCTTGCATCCTACCTTAGATGAAGATATTGACATGATTCGCAATCTTAGAAGTATTGAGCTCATCATTAGAGGATTGCCCAAAAATTTGATTGCTAGTTTGCCTACTCTTAATTGTGCCCATACTATATGGAAATTTCTTGAGGAACGATTTCCCGATCATTCCTTGAAAAATTTGGATGAAATTCTCCATAAATCTATTGCCTTGAGTAAAATGAACTCTAGTGATCCTAGTTTTGGTGATTGTCTATTTGAGCTTACCAATCTCAAGCATGCTAAAGGAGATGCAGGAATCATTAGTGATATTATATTTGAAGCTATAAGAATTCATAAAAGTGACCACTTTGATGATCATTTATCTAATGAATTACCCTCTCTAGGAAATGATGAGTCACAAGATCATGGTGAACATGGATACTATGATGATGATGATGATGATGATGATGATAGTGACTTCGATCTTGATGATGCAATGAGACATTTTGGTCTTACAGCAAATCTTCGGGGATATGTGCCAGGAGGAAAGGAATGGGTTCTTGATACTGGATGTACTGATCATATGACTGGAGATGAAGAGATGTTCCGTGAGCTTGCTGAAAACGACGGCCCTCGGAAATATGTCACCTTTGGTGATAATTCAAAGGGTAAAGTGGTTGGCCTTGGTAAGGTGGCCATCTCACATGATAGTTCCATTCAAAATGTCATGCTCGTTGAATCTCTCGGCTACAACTTACTTTCAGTATCTAGACTTGCTGATTTCGGTTTAAATGTCCTATTTACTAAGGTAGATTGCCAAGTGTTTCGTCGAGACAATCATAAAATGGTCTTTACCGGTATGCGTAGAGGTGACCTTTACATTGTCGATTTCTCTAAAAAGGCACAACCTAAAACTTGCTTTATTGCTAAATCCTCAAAAGGTTGGTTGTGGCATAGACGACTAGGTCATGTTGGCATGAGAAACCTTGACAAGCTTATTAAGGGAAATCATATCCTTGGAGTTAACGATGTCATATTTGATAAGGATAGACTTTGCAGTGCTTGTCAAGCAGGTAAACAGGTTGGAGGAAGGCATCCCGTGAAGAACATCATGACCACAAGGAGGCCACTTGAGCTACTTCATATGGATCTTTTTGGTCCCAACGCCTACAAGAGTCTCGATGGAAATTCTTTTGGTCTAGTTATAGTTGATGATTTTTCAAGATTTACGTGGGTGTTCTTTCTTGATGACAAGTCGCAGGTCCAGAAGATCTTCAAAAACTTCGCTAGGAAGGCCCAAAATCAGTTTGACGTGAAGATCAAGAAGGTTCGAAGTGACAACGGAACGGAGTTAAAGAACGCAAATGTGGATACCTTTCTTGACGAGGAAGGGATCTCACACGAGTTCTCGGCTACGTACACACCTCAACAAAACGGAGTTGTTGAGAGGAAGAACCGGACGCTCATCGAAATGGCAAGAACGATGCTTGATGAATACAAGACACCGAAGCACTTTTGGGCAGAAGCGGTTGAGACAGCTTGTCACGCAACAAATCGCTTGTATCTTCACAAGCTACTCGGCAAGACAGCATACGAGCTCCTCACCGGTAACAAACCCCAAGTTGGATACTTTCAAGTATTCGGCTCAAAGTGCTACATTCTTGATAAGCATCGTCGTTCAAAGTTTGCTCCTAAATCTCGTGAAGGTTTTCTACTTGGTTATGGCTCAAACTCTCACACTTACCGTGTCTACAACAATTTCACCCGAAAGGTTGAAGAGACGGTAGATGTGAAGTTTGATGAATCTAATGGCTCGCAAGTAGAGCAATTGCCAATTGATGTAGGAGACAAAGACTCTCCAGAAGCAATCCAAGACTTATCCATTGGCAAAGTTCGTCCAACGGAGGTGAAGGAGAGTACTTCATCAATCCAAGTGGAAGCTTCTACTTCACGACAGGGTGAGCCAAGATTCGACACGGAAGCATCCACAAGTGGGGCACGCCAAGATGAAGAAAATGAGGAAGTACATCAAGACGAACATCAACAACCTCCTTCTCCACCACGACAAGAGAATGACAACGTCAACAATGAAGAATGCCAAGAAGAAGAACAAGATGAAGAAGATGCTCAACGAAGACCCAAGCAAAAGCTCTCATGAGTTCAAGCAAGAATCGCCAAAGATCATATCGTCGAGCAAATCCTCAATGATATACAAACCGGGAGAATCACTCGCTCAAAAACTCGCTTAGCTAACTTTTGTGAAAACTACTCATTCATCTCTAGCATTGAACCTATGAAGGTTGAAGAAGCATTGGAAGATCCGGATTGGATAAACGCTATGCATGAAGAGCTACACAATTTTGAGAGAAACCAAGTTTGGACATTGGTTGAGAAGCCCGACAACAACCACAACATCATTGGTACCAAATGGGTGTTTCGCAACAAGCAAGATGAAGATGGACAAGTGGTTCGCAACAAAGCACATCTCGTCGCCCAAGGATACACACAAGTCGAAGGTATGGACTATGGTGAGACATATGCTCCCGTTGCTAGACTTGAGTCCATTCGCATCTTACTTGCCTATGCTAATCACCATAATATCACCTTGTACCAAATGGACATTAAAAGTGCTTTTCTAAATGGCGAAATAGAAGAGGAAGTTTATGTTAAACAACCTCCTGGTTTTATCAATCCTAAGAAACCAAATCATGTTTACAAACTTCACAGAGCTCTTTATGGTCTTAAACAAGCTCCTAGAGCATGGTATAAATGCTTGACCAAGTTCCTTATTGCAAGTGGTTTTGAAATTGGTAAAATTGATTCTACTCTTTTTACTAAAAGGGTTAATGGAGAACTATTTGTATGCCAAATTTATGTTGATGATATCATATTTGGTTCAACTAACCCTCTCTTTAGTGAAAAGTTTGGAAAGCTAATGTCAGAGAAGTTTGAGATGTCTATGATGAGTGAACTCAAATTCTTTCTCGGTTTGCAAATCAAGCAAACTAAGGAAGGTACATTTGTCTCTCAAACGAAGTACACCAAGGACTTATTCAAGAAGTTCAATATGCAAGAGTGCAAAGGTATGTCTACCCCCATGCCCACTAGTGGACATAATGATTTGACCAAAGGTGGTGAACCGGTTGATCAAAAGGTTTATCGCTCTATGATTGGTTCATTGCTATACCTATGTGCTTCATGTCCCGATATTATGCTAAGTGTGTGCATGTGTGCACGATATCAAGCTGCTCCTAAGGAATGTCATCTTAAGGCTGTGAAAAGGATAGTGAGATACGTAATTCATACACCAAACTTTGGCATTTGGTATCCTAAAAGATCTTCTTTTGATCTTGTTGGCTATTCCGACTCGGATTATGCCGGAGACAAGGTTGATAGGAAGTCCACTTCGGGTACTTGTCAATTTCTTGGTAGATCTCTTGTGTCTTGGTCCTCTAAGAAACAAAACTCGGTATCCTTATCCACCGCCGAAGCTGAATACATTGCTGCTGGTTCATGTTGTGCTCAATTACTTTGGATGACCCAAACTCTTAGAGATTATGGGATCTATGTGAAACATGTTCCACTGCTTTGTGACAATGAAAGTGCTATCAAAATTGGTCATAATCCTGTACAACATTCTCGAACTAAGCATATTGAAGTTCGTCATCATTTCATTCGAGATCATGTTGCTAAGGGTGACATAAATCTTAAGCATGTTCGCACTGATAAGCAATTAGCGGATATATTCACTAAACCACTTGATGAGAAAGTGTTTTGCAGGTTGAGAGGAGAATTGAACATCATTGATGCTTCAAACGTGGAGTAGGAACTCCATTGGATACATGCAAGACATGAGCTTATGACTAATCCATGATATATCTCTTATGATGACTATCTTATGTCTTGGATATATTTGTACCTTGCATGTTGTCTAACCCATGTAGGTGCTTGGTTGAAACTAATTCCATGAGATTGCGACTCACTCACATCTTGAGAAATCTCTACATCACCAAGTCTCTAGACAATGGTGGTTGAAGACAAGGAAGCACAAAACCATTCAAACATATCCTTTGACAAATTCTTTGTTGAGCCTCATGATTGTCACTTTTGGATACACAAGTGCTCTTCCTTGCAAGAACTAACCCATGTAGGTAGATGAACTCAAACTCCAAGTGGTGCTCCAAACTCTTGATGGGCTACATCAACCATGAGCACCCACACAAGTTCAACTACATGAGCAAGAACCACACCACCACCCAAGGTATGTTGTTCCGTCTTAGAGAAGCTTTACTCCAAGACATGAGTCAAAGCAACTCAACAAGATGTGAATACATCAAGATGCTTAAACAAAAATGGTAACCCCATTTTGAGCTTAAACGATGAGTATGACCTATGATCAAGTGTTCTCACTTGACTCCTAAGTCAATATACTCTAACATAGGTGACTATGTCACCGCCCAACTCTAGATGAAGTTCTCTTGTGTTCTTTCTTTGTGTTATTGCATTTGTCTCATGCTTGTTTATTTGTTCCCTTCTCTTTTTCAAAAAAAAAACTTCATCTAGATCTTTCAGTCTCTTCTCTTTTCCTCTTGTTTTTGTTCTGCATTTTCTGCATTTAATTCATTGCAAATCTTTGTGAGATCTTATTTGACTAGTGAGTTGAGCTGACAAGTGTTCTCTCTGTCATAAACTCGGTTTCACCGATTTGTAATTTTCGGTCCAACCGAATCCCTTCGGTACCACCAAAACATACCACTCGGTGCCACCGATTTCGCAACAGGAAAAACAGTTTGTCACATAATCTATATTTCTTCTGATCCAGCTTCACTCAATGAATCTTGTCTCAATTTTATTCTTTGCTTTATGCTGAGTCTCAAGGACCAACCCTATTCGACGGATTCCAGAAAAACCTTCTTGGAAATTGATGTCAAAAGCGGAGAGAGAGATCACATCAAAGCCTATCTTCGGGGAGAGAGAGATCACATCAAAGCACTAAAGGGGGGGGAGAAAGTCTCAAGGATCCCAGATGTCCCAGATAATGTATTAATGGGGAGAAAGAGATCTCTAGGGGGAGAGACAATACTCAAGGATCCCAGATGCTTGATGTTCAAGAGGAGAGATGTCACATGTCTTTTTAGGGGGAAAGACATATTCATTTGTGTCTTTCAACTCTGATTTTCTGTTCCCTATCTTCTCCCAATATCCCATGAAAGATTCAGGGGGAGCAAGACACCCATGGGAAAGAAATCAGTCAAATTCATTGCATAGCTTTACTCTTGGGGACATGTTGAATTCAATGTAATACCTAGTACTCACTCTCTACATGTCATCCCAGTCTTGGTATTCTTGTGGTTTCTTTTGTTTGCTCTGGTTAGTGGGTGTACCTGTGTTATCTAACCTTGTTTGTGCAGGTTCATTCCATCCTAAGCCAACTAAAGACTACAAGGTAAGTATATGCATCAAAATCATGAGTATGAGGAATTCTTGCTTATGTACATACTATTTGCAAGAAGGACTCATGAGCATGAAGGTATTTTTCTTAACAAATCTTTTGCTCTGATGCATATGACCAAGATACATGTAACACATTGCCCACTCTGTCATGGTTATGCTCTCACATGTCTCTATATTTCATATTCACATGAGTGCATACATGTAGGGGGAGCCTATGCTTGTTACATGTCCTTCCAAAGCTTTACTTGCTGTTCTTTATATCTTTATCTAAAGCTTTGATGTACGTTGCCATCAATTACCAAAAAGGGGGAGATTGAAAGCACAAGTGCTCTCCAGGTGGTTTTGGTAATTAATGTCAACATATCTCTTGTTGGACTAACGTTTTTATCTAGTATGTTTCAGATAAGTTCAACAATGGAGTGGCATGGACTAAAGGTTGTGGGAACTCCTTCAAGATGCTAAGGACAAAGGATTGGCTAAAGCTTCAAGCTCAGGACTCTTCATTTTACACTTTTAGTGATCCAAGATCACATTGAGTCCATAGGAAAGGCCAATACTATCAAGGAGGGATGAGATGTCGATAATGAGCCTCTTGCTCAAAGTGCTTAGTGATATGCTCCAAAATCCTCAGCTACTTTCCCATATCCTCAAATGACCTAAACCCTAAGCCAAACTTGGTCATACCGATTCTTTCAACCCGGCGCCACCGAGTTTCACTTGTCATTTGCCACTGCCAAACCCTAGCAATTCGGTCTCACCGATGGGATCTCGGTCTCACCGAGATGGGCTTGCAAACTCTCTGTTACCTGTTGCAATATCTTCGGTCCAACCGAGATATGCAATCGGTCCCACCGAGTTTGCTTGGCCAACTCTCTGTTTCGCTTATTACCCAAATCGGTCCCACCGAGTTTGAGTAATCGGTCAAACCGAGTTTTGGATTTTCCCTAACCCTAGCACATCGGTCCCACCGAGTTGTTCCAATCGGTCCCACCGAAATTCCTAACGGTCACTAGGTTTACTATTTCGGTCCGACCGAGTTTTCTGATTTGGTCCCACCGAGATTGGTAAATTGTGTGTAACGGTTGGATTTTGTGTGGAGGATATAAATACCCCTCCACCTCCTCTTCACTCGTGGAGAGAGCCATCAGAACACATACACCATTCCAACTCATATGTTCTGAGAGAGAACCACCTACTCATGTGTTGAGACCAAGATATTCCATTCCAACCATATGAATCTTGATCTCTAGCCTTCCCCAAGTCGCTTTCCACTCAAATCTTCTTTCCACCAGATCCAAATCCTATGAGAGAGAGTTGAGTGTTGGGGAGACTATCATTTGAAGCACAAGAGCAAGGAGTTCATCATCAACATACCATTTGTTACTTCTTGGAGAGTGGTGTCTCCTAGATTGGCTAGGTGTCACTTGGGAGCCTCCGACAAGATTGTGGAGTTGAACCAAGGAGTTTGTAAGGGCAAGGAGATCGCCTACTTCGTGAAGATCTACCGCTAGTGAGGCAAGTCCTTCGTGGGCGATGGCCATGGTGGTATAGACAAGGTTGCTTCTTCGTGGACTCTTCGTGGGTGGAGCCCTCCGTGGACTCGCGCAATCGTTACCCTTCGTGGGTTGAAGTCTCCATCAACGTGGATGTAGGATAGCACCACCTATCCGAACCACGGGAAAAACATCCGTGTCCCCGATTGCGTTTGAATTCTCCAAACCCTTCCCTTTACATTCTTGCAAGTTGCATGCTTTACTTTCCACTGCCTATACACTCTTTGCATACTTGCTTGATATGTGTTGTGAATGTTGAAATTATGCCTAAACTCCACTTAAACTGAAAAAGCTTAAAAATTGCAACTTTAGCCTTGAGTGTCTAACCCCCCCCCCCCCTTTCTAGACACACCTACTTCTAGATCCTACAATATGCTTGAGTATTTAAGTCTCATGTCAAAAATAGACTATTGCTTTGAACCATATAAAATTCCAAATGTCCATGTTACAAAGAAAAGAATATGTGATGAACATGTTAGGCAGCATTCCTCATCAAAAATTCCGTTTTTATCATTTACCTACTCGAGGACGAGCGGGAATTAAGCTTGGGGATGCTGGCACGTCTCCAACGTTTCTATAATTTTTTATTGTTCCATGTTGTTATATTATCATTCTTGGATGTTTTACAATCATTTTATCTCATTTTTTGGTACTAATTAACCTATTGACATAGTGCCAAGTGTCAGTTGCTATTTTCTGCATGTTTTTTACATCATAGGAAATCAATATCAAATGGAGTCCAAACGCAGTGAAACTTTTTGTGGATTTTTTTGGACCAGAAGACATCCAGTGGGCCAAAGAAGTACTGAAGAGGGAGCCCGAGGTGAGCACAAGATACCAAGGCGCGCCCTGGTGGGTCGTGCCCACCTCAGTGGCCTCCCGAACCGCCTCTTTGCTCTATAAATACCCCAAATATTCCAGAAACCCTAGGGGAGTCGACGAAAATCAATTCCAGCCGCCGCAAGTTCCAGAAACACCAGATCCAATCTAGACACCATCACGGAGGGGTTAATCATGTCCATTGGTGCCTCTCCGGTAATGCGTGAGTAGTTCTTTGTAGACCTACGGGTCCGTAGTTAGTAGCTAGATGGCATCCTCTCTCTCGTTTGATTCTCAATACAATGGTCTATTGGAGATCCATATGATGTAACTCTTTTTGCGGTGCGTTTGTTGGGATCCGATGAACTTTGAGTTTATGATTAGATCTATCTTTTTATCCATGAAAGTTATTTGAGTCTTCTTTGTTCTCTTATATGCATGATTGCTTATAGCCTCGTATTTCTTCTCCGATATTTGGGTTTTGATTAGCCAACTTGATCTATTTATCTTACAATGGGAAGAGATGCTTTGTGATGGGTTCGATCTTACGGTGCTTGATCCCAGTGACAGAAGGGGAACCGACACATATGTATCATTGCCATTAAGGATAACAAGATGGAGTCTATTTCTACATAAATAGATCTTGTCTACATCATGTCATTGTTCTTATTGCATTACTCCATTTCTCCATGAACTTAATACACTAGATGCATGCTGGATAGCGGTCGATGTGTGGAGTAATAATAGTAGATGCAGGAAAGAGTCGGTCTACTAATCTTGGACGTGATGCCTATATCATGATCAATGCCTAGATATCGTCATGATTATTTGAAGTTCTATCAATTGCCCAACAGTAATTCGTTTACCCACCGTTTGCTATTTTTCTCGAGAGAAGCCACTAGTGAAACCTACGGCGACCCCTGGGTCTCTTCTTTATCATATTTGCCTTCGCGATCTATTTTTATTTGCTTTTATTTTCAGTTCTATTAAACCAAAATTACAAAAATACCTTGTTGCACTTTATTTTATTCAATATCTATTTATCCCATCTATCATATTTTTATTACGTCTGTTTGCCAATTTCTGGTGCCATTACCCGAGAGGGATTGACAACCCCTTTAATATGTCGGGTTGCGGGTATTTGTTATTTGTGTGCAGGTGTCATTCACGTAGTGTTGCGTGGTTCTCCTACTGGTTCGATAACCTTGGTCTCATCACTGAGGGAAATACCTACTGGTTCGATGTGTGGAGTAATAGTAGTAGATGCAGGCAGGAGTCGGTCTACTAATCTTGGACGTGATGCGTATATAATGATCATTGTCTGGATATCATCATGATTATTTGAAGTTCTATCAATTGCCCAATAGTAATTCGTTTACCCACCGTTTGCTATTTTTCTCGAGAGAAACCACTAGTGAAACCTACAGCCCCGGGTCTCTTTCTCATATTATTTGCCTTTGCGGTCTATTTTTATTTGCCTTTTATTTTCAGATCTATTAAACCAAAAATACTAAAAATACCTTGCTGCAATTTATTCTTATTTATTTTAATTGGTGTTCGATCTATCAATCTACTACAATTTATTCATGTCCGTTTGCCAATTTCTGGCGCCGTTACCCGAAAGGGATTGACAACCCCTTTAATATGTCAGGTTGCGAGTATTTGTTATTTGTGTGTAGGTGTCGTTTACGTGTTGTTGCTTGGTTCTCCTACTGGTTCGATAACCTTGGTTTCATCACTGAGGGAAATACCTACCGTCGTTGTGATGTATCATCCCTTTCTCTTTGGGGAAATACCGACGTAGTTCAAGCAAACATCATGGGGCGCGACCCTTTGGCTTGGGGAGCAAGCCCCCTTTTGGTGTGACCAGGGTTTGGAAGGGTGGCTCACCCTTAGGGACAGCCCCCACCTAAGTCGTCACCTCCTTAGACTATTATAAATAGGTGGGGACAACCCCCTCCATACGTATCTAATTTTGCACGGAGCCTGACCTTTGTCTCTCGCTCCCCTCTCTCTCCTCTCTCTCTCCTCTCTCTCTCTCTTTCTCTCTCTCTATCTCTATCTCTCTCTCTCACACACACACGAATTGTTCATGCGTCGTTAGGCTCCTCCTCCTCTAGTTCTCTTATGTATCTCTTGTTCTGGATGGTGAACTGTGTAGGATGGACGATTTTGTATGCATAGATACCTACAGGCGCACTGTATGTTTGGTGCTTGATCTATGGATTAGTTCGAGGTGTGAATTCTCGCGGCTGTGAGGTATAACCTAGCTGTGGTAATCTGCATCAAAATGCTCCACCAACTCTTCTCTCCATTGCGCTACATTTGTGAGCAATCTAATCTAGATCCAATCTCACATGTATCTTCATAGTGATCTAGGGATGGTTTGTAGGTGTAGATTTCTTTTCTACTGCGTTTCCAAATAGTGGGTAGTTCCAAGATTCCTACTACAAAATTCAAAAGGTTTAGGAAAGGGGTGAAAATCTAGTCTGAAGGGATTTCAAATCTCGCTGCTTCAGTTAAAGATGCCAATGCCCTTATCACCCTTTGGGAAACTATTTAGGAATTTAGGAGCCTAACCAATATTGATTGTAATGGCAGAGAGATCATCAAGGAACATCTCAAAAATCTTGTTGTCTAGAGATCATGTTGGAAGCAAAGAGTAACCATTAGATCGATTAGAGTGGACGAGGAGAATTCAAAAAAATTGCAAGCAAATTATGGACACAACAATATCTCTATGATGAAAGATGACACAGATACTGAATATCATGAGCACGAACTCAACACAACCCTTTTATGGAGAGCCTTTGAATAAAGACTTGGTCAATCACTTCAAACTTCTTCTTTGCTAGATCTGAACTATCTCATTCAAAAATGTGATGAGATTCAGTGTTTAGATATCTTCTTCCCAATAATGAAATTGATGAGGTTATTAGGATGCTTCATGTGGATAATGGGACTGATGGTTTTGATGGGCTTTCATTAAATCTTGTTGGAGCATTATTTTTCATGACTTCCATATACTCACTTAGGACTTTTATCATGAAAGATTAATTTGCAAAGTATCAATGCATTGGACGTCACCTTGATTCAAAAAATACACGCCTTTGACTGCAAGTGATTTCAGGCCTATCTCTTTGCTAAATTGCACATGGGAAAACTCTACGCATACTCTGGTGTGAAGGCATTGATCATGGAGAAGCGAGGAAGGACGGGCAAGTCGCTAACAAGGAGCGAGGAACTGCGTGCTTAAGAAGAGTGAAACCCAAGTGTCGTGTAGATTACACAACTTCTAGACACCCAGAGCTCAGGGTTCAAGAGCGCCAAAACTTCAGACTACCTTTGAAATTGCTTGTGGATACCCAAGCTCGCGGACCCTGGAACTATGGCCCTACCGTGGCACCCTCTCTAGACACCCTGGATTCCCCCAACCCCACGGATCTCTGAGATTTTCTATGAGAAAATGGTTGGGCTAGGCCCATGGAATCTCACCTACGTCCATACATGTTCGTGGGAAATTATATGCTTCATACCTCCTACACTTTGTAGGGTTAGGAAAGTATTAGAGACTAAACTAAAGAGAAGTGTGCTCGTATATCTCCCCAAGTGGGATCAAGGCCTCCCTCTTGTGGAGAAGCATCTCACCTCCATCTCATCAGATGGGGAAGAACAATCCTACCTTCCTATCGTGTTCCATCAGGAATTTTGAATCAATTGCACCTCTTGCGTTGTCTTTTGAGTTATAAAATGAACCTTGGCTTGTGAATCTTCTCTATCATGTGTTTTCCTCCATGTTTCCCTTGTGTTTTGATTGTGATCTCCCTTTAGTTATTACTCTTCATTGTACCTCAAATCCACCTCCAATTTGTGAAGATCATGTCACTCTACGGCTTGCCGCATATGACAAGTCCCCTGACACTGCGATGAGAGTTTGGCAGCATCTCCTTAATTTCTCAGATCAATGAAATTAAGATTCGCCTGCACGATCAGTCTGCCCGCTCCTCCCTTGAAGGGCATGTTCCCTTTGCCACGCATATAGTCATTCAGTGGTGATCACTTTTGAGAATTCGTGTGCCAACACATGAGCAATCCTGGAGCTTTAGGCCTATTTCCATTGCGGCACTTGTTAGGTCTAGATGAGCTCACATTCATTGTTTTTTTGGTTGTCAGAGGGTTTTCCCTTCCTTTTTGTTAATAATCGTATTTTTTGGTCACTCATGCTATATTGGCCTTTTTCTTCTTAAGACAATGACGAGCTCCCATGAGTGTTCGAGAAAAAAATATCTATCACGAGAGAAAAATAAACAAGCTATTGGTAATGCAATGTCATCAAATTGAAGAATGTGCTAAATAATCAAACTCAGGGCCTTGCAAAAGTAATCCCAGTCTGAGCTAGGAGATTGACAAGCCTTTTTGTGAGGAATTATGTATATACCATTGAGAACTTCCTCATATGCCCACACACCACTCAAAATTTCCGACATCCAAATATGCCCTTGTTCTTTTGTGGGGTATAGATACATTGCTACCGTGAGTTAAGACGTTTACTATGTACAAGATATATATTGTGTTCATATGTTATCATATTGGCCATTCTACCAGTTAGGTCCATAAATAATAACAAAAGTTGTCTGCCAAATTATAAAGTTCAACCATCTACCGCGTATTCTTGCTTGTGATCATGAGATGTTATTTCTTCATTTAAAACTTTCAAATTTCTGCCAAAATTTGATTGAAAAACTTGACAACTTTGTTCATCTTAAACTATTGCACAAAATTGGCTAAAATTTGACTAGAATAGTAAGGAACACATTTATAATTACTATAAATATTTCATTTTGAGAAGTTTTCCAATTTTTTATCAGAAAATTGCTAATGAAATTTCTCTTAAACTACTGTCCAGGACAGGTGGAAAGATTACCATCATATATACTAAAGACATGATTTATAATTCAATGCACCGTTTTCACACTTTTTTGTAAACTTATGAAATTTTGACGAAATTTTGTTAAGAAATATATAGCCGATTTTCTCTATAAGTACTGCCTAGTTTTTACTCATCTAAGAAAACTACTAAATATCATTAATATTTGCACTAGTATATTCAGTATTTTTTGAATAGTTTCAAGTTGTGGCCAAACATTGATTTTATCCATTTCCACACAAGCTAAGGCAAAGTGAATAATCGTTCCAACAAGCAATTGTACGTCAACCAACGGTAGTGGCATATTTGAATGGTTATCTTGAATGGTATTTGTGCATATCGGCGAGTTCCTTGTGTGTGTTTTTCTATCTCTCCATCTGATGTCTGTTAGCAAAGTAACTAATTAGTACTGCTATTAGTGCATACTAACATACTACTATGAGGAGGAGGACTCAACTCGATAAACAAGGTGGGGATGCAAAATGATGAATGTTATGTTACTCATTTGCATCCCTACAACGAGAGGAGGACTGCTACTATACAACTTGATCGGTATTTTCTAGCTTACACCGGCGCCTACTCCCGTTGTGCTCAATATGCAATGGGTGTTCTTAAACTCGATCTTGCTGGCGATTGGGGTTGGGACCATCGTTTAATAAATCTTTACTTTGCATCCTTGGCTCTAAGTGCAAACATTTGATAACATCTCGCAAAAAGAAACGACATAGAATAACATGATGATGCTTACAGCAATTTGACTATAACCGGATAGGCTCCTCCTCCCACCTAACGCTTGTTTATTTACGTGCAAGTCGTGCACACGCAAACGTGCATGATTAGAGATTTAGAGCTCAAGGCCTCCGATGTTGTGGGCATGGACACACACCATGTAGCCAAAACAGATCCAGATTGTATACCCGCAAAAGAAAAAATATCCAAATTGTGTGTCTCAAGGCAGAGGGTTTGACTACAGTGGCTACGGACCTCATATCGTGCGCCATGTCCATTCTTAATTTAAACCTAACGCATCAGCATCGCCGTTGGATTATGGGATGTGCTCTTTGGACGGTGTAGATTAGCAACCAGCTCAGATTAAACTACTACTCAAAACGTTTTAAATTACTCGTAGCAGAAATGAATGTATTTAGAACTAAAATACATTTAGATACATCTCTACCTGCGATAAGTAATTCGGAACGGAAAGAGTACTACAAATGATTGTGCAAACACTCACTCTCGTGTTGTTCATCACCGGCTACTATGACAAATGTAGATAGAAACGCATAGCTACTCTCTCCGTCTGAAATAGCTTGTCTCAAACTTGTTCCTTAAATGAATGTATGTAGTATTAACTTGTGCTACTATATACATCTATTTAAAGGACAAGTTTTTTCGAACGGAGAGGATATTTCACAAAAACATCTGCGCTGAGAGAAAAAGAACAGCAACTAAGCTATTGGAACAGAGGAATGGCGTCAAAATCCATGAACTCGCAATCGAACGAGCTATCGCCGAAGTGGTCCCAGTCCAAGCAGCCCGACAGAGGATTCCATGCCGGGGAAGCACAAGAGAAGTCGGCCGACGAACTCAGCTCCGCCGCCGCCGGATCCGTCGCGTTTGAGTCCTCCGACGTTGACTCAACTTTGGCCTCTTTCACTCCGAATTCCTCCGGCGAGCACACGGCCTGCGACGAGCCTGAGGCCCCGCTGTCGCTCCTCCGGACGTCGTCGGTGTCGCTGGGCGAGGAGAGCCACGGCGAGCCGCTGCTCGCGGTGGCCGACCCGAAGTTGATGACGAACGGCTGCATCTTGACGTCCTCGGCCTCCAGGACGGCGCCAGCGGCGTCGCCCTGGCAGCAGGTGTGGTCGCCGAAGTAGGTGATGACGTAGAGGGAGGGGTCGTCCTCCGCCTGCTGGACCTGCCTCGTCGCCGGGCAGCCGCTGTCGTGCTTGTAGGTGCACCTGAAGTAGAGCCTCGGGTGCCTGTTGTTGTGGATCTCCTTCTGCCCGTACTTCCTCCATATGAACCCGTCCTCCGCCGTCCGCCTCCTCTCGACTCTGGCCGCCTTCTCACCGCCGCTCGCGCGCATCCTGAAGAAAAAAGTAAAGCCGTCCTGTTAAATCAATGCTCGGCTGAAAACCTCAACGCCGGCACGGCGGGCAACACCGCCGCGCTCATGTGCAAGTGCAACATCAGTTTGCTAGCGAGCCTACCTTCTTCTCGGCCTCGTCAGGCTGTCAGCGCCGCCGGGTCCGGATTTTCGCTTCCTGCCGCCGGAGACATCGACCACGGCGCCTTCGACGGCGTGGAGCGCGGCGAGCGCGCGGTCGCAGCAGCGGAGGATCTCCGCGGCGAGCTCCCGGATCCCGGCGTTGTCGGGGGACGACGCGCCCCGGAGCAGGGCCTCGAGGACGGCGGCCGACTCCCGGCCCTGCACGACCAGCTCGGACACGGTGGGACAACCCGCGGGAGTGACAAGTGCCGCCATCTGTGTGCTGTTCCTCCTTCGCAGCTGAGCTTGGCTTGCTTTTGTACTTTTGGATCTGCGCGAGCCCGATGATTGTGCGCGGCAGCTGCTCTGGATCTAAGCTTTTCGTCCGAGGAGGGGGAGGTGGTGGTGGAGGTCCCGGTGGAAAGGTGGTGTGGATTTATACACGCACGCGGCTGAGTTTGGAATTTGTTTGGATCGACCTTTGGACAGCGCCAGCTCGAGGAAGCAGCGGCGACCAAGGAGCACATGGCACGTACAGCCAACGTACGTACGGTGGTGGTGAGCTCGATCGAGAGAGTGAGGCTCAACCAGATCAATTAATTTACCACGTGCCGTTTCGAAAACGCGCGGTTGCTTCCATCATGTACCGCGTCGCATGGCGCCTCGTGGCTCAGCTAAACTAACGAGAGTCGTTGCAGGGGACCAACCGAGGCGTTCACACCTGCACACTTCACAACCATAATGCTAAGAGCACATAGCTAATCCTGCCTATCGAATGTCCGCGAACACATCCGGACGTACCAGTGGAAAGTGACGGGTCACACCTTAAATGTCCTTTTCAACAACCGGATACCTTATTCCGAAATCCTTAGATCCATACAATTACATGCAACGGCAAATCTAGTCTAAATCTTCGATGCAGCTTGTTCGCCTCCATGTTAAGCTTGAGCCCCCGAAGTGAAGGTGTGGTCGTCGACTCAGGAGAAGTAGGATAGGGGACACAGACCGGCTCACGGGATTCAAGGCGATGCCGTCTTCCATGCTCTACTCTTCCTCGTCGGAGACCATGGCTTGGACGTCGACAGTCGATCTGTGGTCCACGATAGACCCCTCATGGTCAGAGCTCGACGCCTCCACCACGACACGGTTGCGGCATCAGGGGATGTCGGCCCGCCGTACCAGCTCTGGAGCGGCGTGCAACTCCGGCTCCGCGGCCTCCTCCGCGATGGCTGTCGCGGCCTCCTGCGCTCTTTGCATCGCACGACTGGAATGCCGCTCCACGGCAGCAGACATGCCATGATTGATGTCGGCATTTAACTCTGACTTGGAGCTCGTGGGGTTGACGCACTGCCGGAGGGGTTATGCCACTGCCACGACATTAGGACGCTAGACGAATCGGATCGCCTCCGGCAAGGCAACGGGCAAGCGCCTCGCCCCACCACGCCGGCGAATCCAAACGATATTGCACAGACGCATTGGGTTCCCTCTAGATCGAGTCCGATCGCGGTCGAGCAAAATCCTCCAGGGAGTGGTGGAGAGCAATGTGAACGGCCATCTCCTCCTTAGGGCCGCAAGTCCCAGTCCATAGATCGGGAAAGGTCGGACTCCAATCCGCTCTCTGCCATGCCAGAGAAGGGTGAGGGAGTCCTGGATTAGGGGGTGTCCGGATGGCCGGACTATACCTTCAGCTGGACTCCAGGACTATGAAGATACAAGATGAAGACTTCGTCCCGTGTTCGGAAGGGACTTTCCTTGGCGTGGAAGGCAAGCTTGGCGATACGGATATTCAGATCTCCTACCATTGTAACCGACTCTATGTAACCCTAACCCTATCCGATGTCTATATAAACCGGAGGGTTTTAGTCCGTAGGACAACATACACATCAACAATCATACCATAGGCTAGCTTCTAGGGTTTAGCCTCTCTGATCTCGTGGTAGATCAACTCTTGTAATACCCATACCATCAATATTAATCAAGCAGGACGTAGGGTTTTACCTCCATCGAGAGGGCCCAAACCTGGGTAAAACTTCGTGTCCCCTGCCTCCTGTTACCATCCGGCCTAGACGCATAGTTCGGGAACCCCTACCCGAGATCCGCCGGTTTTGACACCGACATTGGTGCTTTCATTGAGAGTTCCTCTGTGCCGTCGCCGTCAGGCCCGATGGCTCCTACGATCTTCAACAGCGATGCAGTCCAGGGTGAGACCTTCCTCCTCAGACAGATCTTCGTCTTCGGTGGCTTCGCACTACGGGCCAATTCACTTGGCCATCTAGAACAGATCGAAAGCTACACCCCTGGCCGTCAGGTCAGATTCAGAAGTTTTAACTACACGGCTGACATCCGCGGGGACTTGATCTTCGACGGATTCGAGCCACTGCCGAGCGCGCCGCACTGTCCCGACGAGCATGATCTAGCTCTGCCGCCGAACAGTGCCCTGGAGGCCGCACCCGCATCGGCTCCGGTCCCCAATTCGGAGCCAACTGCGCCGATCAAGGATGGGTGGTTGGACGCCACCTCGGGGGCTGCGATCCCAATGGCGATTGAGCCGAACACCAGCCCCGCACTCCACGAGACTCATGACTCCATGGAGCCGGACTCCTTTCCGGACTCCGAACCCTCCGCGCCCTGGCCTATCGAATCCGATTGGGCGCGGATCATGGAGTTCACTGCCGCGGACATCTTTCAGCACTCGCCCTTTGGCGATATTCTGAAGTCACTGAAGTCTCTCTCTTTATCAGGAGAGCCCTGGCCGGGCTACGGCCAGCGAGGTTGGGATTCGAACGATGAAGAAATTCAAAGCCCACCCACCACCCACTTTGTAGCCACTGTCGACGACTTAACCGACATGCTCGACTTCGACTACGAAGACATCGACGGTATGGACGCCGATGATGGAGATAATGAAGAACCAGCGCCTACTAGGCCTGGAAAGCCACCTCGTCGTATGACATATACATGGTGGACACCCCAAAAGAGGGAGATGGCGATGGAACAGCGAAGGATGACCCCTCCAAGAAACATCCTAAGCGTCGATGTCAGTGGCGCCGCTCAAAATCCCGCCAAAACAAACACGATGATTCCAGCACGGGAGATAATAACACTCCGAAAAACGCCGAAGAAAACCCCCTCCAGCAAGATTTAGCACAGGAGGATGGAGAAACCAGCCCTCATGGGAGAGCAGAAGACAAAGAGGTCGAGGACGATAATTATATGCCTCCCTCCGAAGACAAGGCAAGCCTCGACGACGACGAATTCGTCGTGCCAGAGGATCCCGTCGAGCAAGAGCGTTTTCAACGCAGGCTTATGGCCACGGCAAGAAGCCTCAAGAAAAAACAGCAATAGCTCAGAGCTGATCAAGATTTGCTAGTTGACAAATGGACTGAAGTCCTTGCGGCCGAAGAGCATAAACTCGAACGCCCCTCCAAGAACTACCCAAAGCGCAGGTTGCTACCCCAATTAGAGGAGGAAGCACTCGATGCGGCCGACCGGCCACCTCGTGGCCGCGACAGAGAGGCCTCTCGGCCCTCCACTCAAGCCGCACCCCGTACCAAGGCACGAGACTATGCGCCGGACTTACGAGATATGTTGGAGGACAAGGCTAAACAAACAAGATCGATCTACGGATCGCGTGGGCGCCCCACGGCTCGAGACGACATCCGTCACGCCGGCCACAAATTCGGCAGACCCGAACATAGTAGACAAGGCTCACTGGAGCTACGTCAGGATATAGCCCAGTACAGAGGTGCCGCACACCCACTCTGCTTCACAGACGAAATAATGGATCATCCAATCCCCGAGGGTTTCAAACCCGTAAACATCGAATCATATGATGGCACAACAGATCCTGCGGTATGGATTGAGGATTATCTCCTTCATATCCATATGGCCCGTGGCGACGATTTCCACGCCATCAAATACCTCCCACTCAAGCTTAAAGGACCAGCTTGGCATTGGCTTAACAGCTTGCCAACAGGATCAATCAGTTGTTGGGAGGACCTGGAAGCCGCGTTCCTCAACAATTTCCAGGGCACTTATGTGCGACCCCCAGACGCCGATGACCTAAGCCACGTAATTCAGCGGCCAGATGAATCGGCCAGGCAATTCTGGACACGGTTCTTAACAAAGAAAAATCAAATAGTCGACTGTCCGGACGCCGAGGCCCTAGCAGCCTTCAAGCACAATATCCGCGACGAGTGGCCAGCCCGACACCTTGGACAGGAAAAGCTGAAATCTATGGCAGCACTCACGACACTCATGACCCACTTTTGCGCGGGAGAAGACAGTTGGCTTGCTCGTAGCAACAATATAACCAAAAACCCTGGTAATTCGGACACCAGGGACAGTGGTGGCAGGTCGCGTCGAACCAAGCAGAAGCATCACATTAACGGCGACAATGCTGAGGATATGGCAGTTAATGCCGGATTCAGAGGCTCTAAATCCGGTCAGCGGAAGAAGCCATTCAAAAGGAATCCTAGGGGGCCGTCCAGTTTGGACCAAATACTCGACCGCTTATGCCAGATACATGGCACCCCCGAAAAGCCGGCCAATCACACCAACAGGGATTGTTGGGTGTTCAAGCAGGCAGGCAAGCTAAACGCCGAAAACGAAGACAAGGGGCTGCATAGCAATGACGACGAGGACAAGGGGCTGCATAGCTACGGGCTTAAGTAAGAACTCATCTCACCTACGCATCAAAACCACAACGATAGTTTGTCAAATAGACCCCGTTTTAACCTTCTCAAGGACCGGGCGTAGCCACACTTGGTTCAACTAAAGTTGGAGAGACAGTCGCCCGCAAGCCATCTATGTGCAAAGCACGTCGAGGGAACCGGTCTCGCGTAAGCGTACGCGTAAGGTTGGTCCGGGTCGTCTCGTCCAACAATACCGCCGAACCAAAGTATGACATGCTGGTAGGCAGTATGACTTGTATCGCCCACAACTCACTTGTGTTCTACTCGTGCAAATAACATCAAACCATAAAAACCTAGGCTCTGATACCACTGTTGGGGAACGTAGTAATTTCGAAAATTTTCCTACGCACACGCAAGATCATGGTGATGCATAGCAACGAGGGGGAGAGTGTTGTCTACGTACCAACGCAGACCGACTGCGGAAGCGATCACATAACGTATAGGAAGTAGTCGTATGTCTTCTTCCCGATCCAACCGATCCAAGCACCGTTACTCCGGCACCTCCGAGTTCTTAGCACACATTCAGCTCGATGACGATCCTCGGGCTCCGATCCAGCAAAGCGTCGAGGAAGAGTTCCGTCAGCACGACGGCGTGGTGACGATCTTGATGTACTACCGACGCAGAGCTTCGCCTAAGCACTACAACGGTATGATCGAGGTGGAATTTGGTGGCAGGGGGCACCGCACACGGCTAAGGAACGATCTCAAGGATCAACTTGTGTGTCTAGAGGTGCCCCCTGCCCCCGTATATAAAGGATCCAAGGGGAGGGGCTGGCCGGCCAAGGAGGGAGGCGCAGGAGGAGTCCTACTCCTACCGGGAGTAGGACTCCCCCCTCCAATCCTATTCCAACTAGGACTCCAAGGGGGAAAGAGAGAGAGAGGTGGCCGGCCACCTCTCCTAGTCCTAATAGGACTAGGGGAGGGGGGAGGCGCGCAGCCCTCCATGGCAGCCCCTTTCACCTTTCCACTAAGGCCCATGTAGGCCCATTTGGCTCTCGGGGGGTTCCGGTAACCCTCCCGGTATTCCGGTAAAATCCCGATTTCACCCGGAACACTTCCGGTGTCCAAACATAGGCTTCCAATATATCAATCTTTATGTCTCGACCATTTCGAGACTCCTCGTCATGTCCGTGATCACATCCGGGACTCCGAACAACCTTCGGTACATCAAAATGCATAAACTCATAATAACTGTCATCGTAACGTTAAGCGTGCGGACCCTACGGTTCGAGATCAATGTAGACATGACCGAGACACGTCTCCGGTCAATAACCAATAGCGGGACCTGGATGCCCATATTGGCTCCTACCTATTCTACGAAGATCTTTATCGGTCAGACCGCATAACAACATACGTTGTTCCCTATGTCATCGGTATGTTACTTGCCCGAGATTCGATCGTCGGTATCCAATACCTAGTTCAATCTCGTTACTGGCAAGTCTCTTTACTCGTTCTGTAATACATCATCTCACAACTAACATCTTAGTTATAATGCTTGCAAGGCTTATGTGATGTGTATTACCGAGAGGGCCCAGAGATACCTCTCCGACAATCGGAGTGACAAATTCTAATCTCGAAATACGCCAACCCAACATCTACCATTGGAGACACCTGTAGTACTCCTTTATAATCACCCAATTACGTTGTGACGTTTGGTAGTACCCAAAGTGTTCCTCCGGTAAACGGGAGTTGCATAATCTCATAGTCATAGGAACATGTATAAGTCATGAAGAAAGCAATAGCAACATACTAAACGATCGGGTGCTAAGCTAATGAAATGGGTCATGTCAATCAGATCATTCAACTAATGATGTGACCTCGTTAATCAAATAACAACTCTTTTGTCCATGGTTAGGAAACATAACCATCTTTGATTAATGAGCTAGTCAAGTAGAGGCATACTAGTGACACTCTGTTTGTCTATGTATTCACACATGTATTATGTTTCCGGTTAATACAATTCTAGCATGAATAATAAACATTTATCATGATATAAGGAAATAAATAATAACTTTATTATTGCCTCTAGGGCATATTTCCTTCAGTCTCCCACTTGCACTAGAGTCAATAATCTAGTTCACATCGCCATGTGATTTAACAGCAATAGTTCACATCACCATGTGATTAACACCCATAGTTCACATCGTCATGTGACCAACACTCAAAGGGTTTACTAGAGTCAGTAATCTAGTTCACATATCTATGTGATTAACACCCAAAGAGTACTAAGGTGTGATCATCTTTTGCTTGTGAGATAATTTTAGTCAACGGGTCTGTCACATTCAGATCCGTAAGTATTTTGCAAGTTCTTTGTCTATAATGCTCTGCAAGGAGCTACTCTAGCTAATTGCTCCCACTTTCAATATGTATCCAGATTGAGACTTTTAGATTCGTCTGGATCAGTGTCAAAAACTTGCATCGACGTAACCCTTTACGACGAACCTTTTTGTCACGTCCATAATCGAGAAACATATCCTTATTTCACTAAGGATAATTCTGACCGCTGTCCAGTGATCTACTCCTAGATCACTATTGTACTCCCTTGCCTAATCAATGCAGGGTATACAATAGATCTGGTATACAGCATGACATACTTTATAGAACCTATGGCCAAGGCATAGGGAATGACTTTCATTCTCTTTCTATCTTCTGTCGTGGTCGGGCTTTGAGTCTTACTCAAACTTCACACCTTGTAATACAGGCAAGAACTCTTTCTTTGACTGCTCCATTTTGAACTACTTCAAAATCTTGTCAAGGTATGTACTCATTGAAAAAACTTATCAAGCGTCTTGATCTATCTCTTGAAGCTCAATATGTAAGCAGCTTCACCGAAGTCTTTCTTTGAAAAACTCCTTTCAAACACTCCTTTATGCTTTACAGAATAATTCTACATTATTTCCGATCAACAATATGTCATTCACATATACTTTACCAGAAATGCTGTAGTGCTCCCACTCACTTTCTTGTAAATACAGGCTTCACCGCAAGTCTGTATAAAACTATATGCTTTGATCAACTTATCAAAGCGTGTATTCCAACTCTGAGATGCTTGCACCAGTCCATAGATGAATCGCTGGAGCTTGCATATTTTGTTAGCACCTTTAGGATTGATAAAACCTACTGGTTGCATCATATACAACTCTTCTTTAAGAAATCCATTAAGGAATGCAGTTTTGTTTATCCATTTGCCAGATTTCATAAAATGCGGCAATTGCTAACATGATTCGGACCGACTTAAGCATAGATACGGGTGAGAAACTCTCATCGTAGTTAACACTTTGAACTTGTCGAAAACCTTTTGCGACAATTCTAGCTTTGTAGATAGTAACACTACTATCAACGTCCGTCTTCCTCTTGAAGATCCATTTATTTTCTATGGCTTGCCGATCATTGGGCAAATCCATCAAAGTCCATACTTTGTTCTCATACATGGATCATATCTCAGATTTCATGGCCTCAAACCATTTCGCGGAATTTGGGCTCATCATCGCTTCCTCATAGTTCGTAGGTTCGTCATGGTCAAGTAACATGACCTCCAGAACAGGATTACCGTACCACTCTGGTGCGGATTTCACTCTGGTTTACCTACGAGATTCGGTAGTAACTTGATCCGAAGTTTCATGATCATTATCATTAGCTTCCTCACTAATTGGTGTAGTAGTCACAGGAACAGATTTCTGTGATGAACTATTTTCCAATAAGGGAGAAGGTACAATTACCTTATCAAGTTTTCTACTTTCCTCCCACTCACTTCTTTCGAGAGAAACTCCTTCTCTAGAAAGGATCCATTCTTAGCAACGAATGTCTTGCCTTCAGATCTGTGATAGAAGGTGTACCCAACTGTCTCCTTTGGGTATCCTATGAAGACATATTTCTCCGATTTGAGTTTGAGCTTATCGGGATGAAACTTTTTCACATAAGCATCGCAACTCCAAACTTTAAGAAACGACAGCTTAGGTTTCTTGCCAAACCATAGTTCACACGGTGTCGTCTCAACGGATTTAGATGGTGCCCTATTTAACGTGAATGCAGCTGTCTCTAATGCATAACCCCAAAACTATAGTGGTAGATCGGTAAGACACATCATAGATTGTACTATATCCAATAAAGTACGGTTATGACATTCGGACACACTATTATGCTGTGGTGTTCCAGGTGGCGTGCGTAGTGAAACTATTTCACATTGTTTTAACTGAAGACCAAACTCGTAACTCAAATATTTTTCCTCTGCGATCATATCGTAGAAACTTTTATTTTCTTGTCACAATGATTTTCCACTTCACTCTGAAATTCTTTGAACTGTTCAAATGTTTCAGACTTATGTTTCATCAAGTAGATATCCCCATATCTGCTCAAATCATCTTGTGAAGGTCAGAAAATAATGATACCTGCTGTAAGCCTTTAATATTCATCGGACCACATACATCAGTATGTATGATTTCCAACAAATCTGTTGCTTGCTTCATTGTTCCGGAGAACGGCGTTTTTAGTCATCTTGCCCATAAGGCATGGTTCGCAAGCATCAAGTGATTCATAATCAAGTGATTCCAAAATCCCATCAGCATGGAGTTTCTTTATGCGCTTTACACCAATATGACCTAAACGGCAGTGCCACAAATAAGTTGCACTATCATTATTAACTTCGCATCTTTTGGTTTCAATATTATGAATATGTGTATCACTAAGATCGAGATCCAATGAACTATTTTCATTGGGTGTGTAACCATATAAGGTTTTATTCATGTAAACAGAACAACAATTTCTTCTTTTACTTAAATGAATAACCGTTTTACAATAAACATGACCAGGTCATATTCATGCTCAACGCAAACACCAAATAACACTTATTTAGGTTCAACACTAATCCCGAAAGTATAGGGAGTGTGCGATGATGATCATATTATGCGACTCCCGTTTCGAGTTACAACTCTTAGCAACTGATCCAGTATCAAATACCGAGGGGTTGCTATAAACACTAGTAAAGTACACATCAATAACATGTATATCAAATATACTTATGTTCACTTTGCCATCCTTCTTATCCGCCAATCACTTGGGGTAGTTCCGCTTCCAGTGACCAGTCCCTTTGCAGTAGAAGCACTTAGTCTCAGGCTTAGGACTAGACTTGGGCTTCTTCACTTGAGCAGCAACTTGCTTGCTGTTCTTCTTGAAGTTCCCCTTCTTCCCTTTGCCCTTTTCTTGAAACTAGTGGTCTTGTCTACCATCAACACTTGATGTTTTTCTTGATTTCTACCTTCGTCGATTTCAGCATCACGAAGAGCTTGGGAATCGTTTCCGTTATCCCTTGCATATCATTGTTCATCACGAAGTTCTACTAACTTGGTGATGGTGACTAGAGAATTCTGTCAATCACTATCTTATCTGGAAGATTAACTCCCACTTGATTCAAGCGATTGTAGTACCCGGACAATCTGAGCACATGCTCACTAGTTGAGCGATTCTCCTCCATCTTTTAGCTATAGAACTTGTTGGAGACTTCATATCTCTCAACTCGGGTATTTGCTTGAAATATTAACTTCAACTCCTGAAACATCTTATATGGTCCATGACGTTCAAAACGTCTTTGAAGTCCCGATTCTAAGCCATTAAGTATGGTGCACTAAACTATCAAGTAGTCATCATATTGAGCTAGCCAAACGTTCATAACGTCTGCATCTGCTCTTGCAATAGGTCTGTCACCTAGCGGTGCATCAAGGACATAATTTTCCTGTGCAGCAATGAGGATAAACCTCAGATCACGGATCCAATCCGCATCATTGCTACTAACATCTTTCAACATGATTTGCAAAATACTACCAGGACTAAGTTCATGATAAATTTAAGTTCAATTTAATCATATTACTTAAGAACTCCCACTTAGATAGACATCCCTCTAATCCTCTAAGTGATCACGTGATCCAAATCAACTAAACCATAACCGATCATCACGTGAGATGGAGTAGTTTTCAATGGTGAACATCATTATGTTGATCATATCTACTATATGATTCACGCTCGACCTTTCGGTCTCCGTGTTCCAAGGCCATATCTGTATATGCTTGGCTCGTCAAGTATAACCTGAGTATTCCGCGTGTGCAACTGTTTTGCACCCGTTGTATTTGAACGTAGAGCCTATCACACCCGATCATCACGTGGTGTCTCAGCACGAAGAACTTTCGCAACGGTGCATACTCAGGGAGAACACTTCTTGATAATTAGTGAGAGATCATCTTATAATGCTACCGTCAATCAAAGCAAGATAAGATGCATAAAAGATAAACATCACATGCAATCAATATAAGTGATATGATATGGCCATCATCATCTTGTGCTTTGTGATCTCCATCTCCGAAGCACCGTCATGATCACCATCGTCACCGGCGCGACACCTTGATCTCCATCGTAGCATCGTTGTCGTCTCGCCAATCTTATGCTTCCACGACTATCACTACCGCTTAGTAATAAAGTAAAGCATTACATCGCGATTGCATTGCATACAATAAAGCGACAACCATATGGCTCCTGCCAGTTGCCGATAACTCGGTTACAAAACATGATCATCTCATACAATAAAATCAGCATCATGCTTTGACCATATCACATCACAACATGCCCTGCAAAAACAAGTTAGACGTCCTCTACTTTGTTGTTGCAACTTTTACGTGGCTGCTACGGGCTTAAGTAAGAACTCATCTCACCTACGCATCAAAACCACAACGATAGTTTGTCAAATAGACCTCGTTTTAACCTTATCAAGGACCGGGCGTAGCCACACTTGGTTCAACTAAAGTTGGAAAGACAGTCGCCCGCAAGCCATCTATGTGCAAAGCACGTCGAGGGAACCGGTCTCGCGTAAGCGTACGCGTAAGGTTGGTCCGGGTCGTCTCGTCCAACAATACCGCCAAACCAAAGTATGGCATGCTGGTAGGCAGTATGACTTGTATCGCCCACAACTCACTTGTGTTCTACTCGTGCAAATAACATCAAACCATAAAAACCTAGGCTCTGATACCACTGTTGGGGAACGTAGTAATTTCGAAAATTTTCCTACGCACACGCAAGATCATGGTGATGCATAGCAACGAGGGGGAGAGTGTTGTCTACGTACCAACGCAGACCGACTGCGGAAGCGATCACATAACATATAGGAAGTAGTCGTACGTCTTCTTCCCGATCCAACCGATCCAAGCACCGTTACTCCGGCACCTCCGAGTTCTTAGCACACGTTCAGCTCGATGACGATCCTCGGGCTCCGATCCAGCAAAGCATCGAGGAAGAGTTCTGTCAGCACGACGGCGTGGTGACGATCTTGATGTACTACCGACGCAGGGCTTCGCCTAAGCACTACAACGGTATGATCGAGGTGGAATTTGGTGGCAGGGGGCACCGCACACGGCTAAGGAACGATCTCAAGGATCAACTTGTGTGTCTAGAGGTGCCCCTGCCCCCGTATATAAAGGATCCAAGGGGAGGGGCTGGCCGGCCAAGGAGGGAGGCGCAGGAGGAGTCCTACTCCTACCGGGAGTAGGACTCCCCCCCTCCAATCCTATTCCAACTAGGACTCCAAGGGGGAAAGAGAGAGAGAGGTGGCCGGCCGCCTCTCCTAGTCCTAATAGGACTAGGGGAGGGGGGAGGCGCGCAGCCCTCCATGGCAGCCCCTTTCACCTTTCCACTAAGGCCCATGTAGGCCCATTTGGCTCCCGGGGGGTTCCGGTAACCCTCCCGGTATTCCGGTAAAATCCCGATTTCACCCGGAACACTTCCGGTGTCCAAACATAGGCTTCCAATATATCAATCTTTATGTCTCGACCATTTTGAGACTCCTCGTCATGTCCGTGATCACATCCGGGACTCCAAACAACCTTTGGTACATCAAAATGCATAAACTCATAATAACTATCATCGTAACGTTAAGCGTGCGGACCCTACGGTTCGAGAACAATGTAGACATGACCGAGACACGTCTCCGGTCAATAACCAATAGCGGGACCTGGATGCCCATATTGGCTCCTACATATTCTACGAAGATCTTTATCGGTCAGACCGCATAACAACATACGTTGTTCCCTTTGTCATCGGTATGTTACTTGCCCGAGATTCGATCGTCGGTATCAATACCTAGTTCAATCTCGTTACTGGCAAGTCTCTTTACTCGTTCCGTAATACATCATCTCACAACTAACATCTTAGTTATAATGCTTGCAAGGCTTATGTGATGTGTATTACCGAGAGGGCCCAGAGATACCTCTCCGACAATCGGAGTGACAAATTCTAATCTCGAAATACGCCAACCCAACATCTACCATTGGAGACACCTGTAGTACTCCTTTATAATCACCCAGTTACGTTGTGACGTTTGGTAGTACCCAAAGTGTTCCTCCGGTAAACGGGAGTTGCATAATCTCATAGTCATAGGAACATGTATAAGTCATGAAGAAAGCAATAGCAACATACTAAACGATCGGGTGCTAAGCTAATGAAATGGGTCATGTCAATCAGATCATTCAACGAATGATGTGACCTCATTAATCAAATAACAAATCTTTTGTCCATGGTTAGGAAACATAACCATCTTTGATTAACGAGCTAGTCAAGTAGAGGCATACTAGTGACACTCTGTTTGTCTATGTATTCACACATGTATTATGTTTCCGGTTAATACAATTCTAGCATGAATAATAAACATTTATCATGATATAAGGAAATAAATAATAACTTTATTATTGCCTCTAGGGCATATTTCCTTCATTCATCTCACTAGAGTCCTTATGAACGGCGGCAGTAGCCTGAACCTGCTTTACCAGGATACAGTGCGGAAAATGGGCATAGATCCCTCGAGGATTAAGCCCACCAAAACGACCTTTAAAGGCGTAATACCAGGTGTAGAGGCCAACTGTACAGGCCTAGTCACACTTGAAGTGGTCTTCGGATCTCTGGATAATTTCTGAATCGAGGAGTTAATCTTCGATATAGTCCCGTTTCGCAGTGGTTATCACGCACTGCTCGGGCGAACCGCATTCACTAAGTTCAATGCGGTACCGCATTACGCATACCTTAAGCTCAAGATGCCAGGCCCTCGAGGAGTAATTACGGTCAATGGAAACACCGAACGCTCCCTCCGAACGGAGGAGCACACGGTGGCCCTTGCAGCGGAAGTTCAAAGCAGCCTCTTTAGGCAGTTCTCCAGTCCGGCCACTAAACGACCGGACACCGTCAAGCGCGCTCGGAGTAACCTACAACAAGACCGCCTGACACGATCCGAGCAGGCATAGAAATGCGGCCCCAACCCCAACCCTCGCAAAAGGGCGACGCCAATACTTCGCGTACATAACTACGCTCTAGAGATACCATGGGCACAGGGGGAGGGGCACCACCACAGCACGCCCAAAACACGGCTTCAACCGTACCAGGGGCTGCCGATGTTTTTAATTTTCTCTTACTTTCAGGACTCCATTCTTCGGACGGCCTGTTCGGCAGTTCAATTGCCGCACAAACGACGCAAGAACCAGGGAAGCAGACAAGCCACGCCACATTACGGAACTCCCAGGTGGTCTCTATCACGAGCAGTATACCTGTTTCACACATTATTCCGCAGCTTGCCCCTGGAGCGGACATGTTACATAGTCCAACCTTTTGCTTATCGCTTTATTTGTATCGTTCTGCTTTGATCGTAGCTCTTTTTAATAAACAATGCATAGCTTTTGTCTATTTTTGCATTACCTTTTTTTATTTATATATGTTCCTTAACGACATGTTGCACCCGTACACTTTGGTACGGCCAAAATACGCCAGGGGCTTCAGTACCCCTCAACATGGTGTGAGAAGTCCGAACACTTTAACAAGTATGGCACCCCGAACTTATAGCATTATATGCATCGGCTTCGAATCATGTCTTGGGTCAATAGTTGGGTTTGCCCGGCTCCTATGTTTTGGTGCCTTACGTTCCGCTATATCGGCTAAGGTAGCACTAGGAGAACCACTGCGATTGTGTCCCGGTTGAGCTGTGTCGAGCACCACAGTGGAGAAAGCTAAAACTGACTGTCATGATGAGGCGAGAGCTGGTCGCTGTTCGAGAGGTTTTTTCGAGTCCCTAAAGACTTATGCCGCTTAGGGCGAGGAGTCGGCTCTGTCCGGCCAAGGCGTGGATAGCGCCCCGAACTAGGTCTTCCGAATACTAGGGGCTTCACCGAAATTTAAAATTATAGAATTCTATGGCTAAGTGAGAGTGTTCACGCATT
Source organism: Triticum monococcum (assembly GCA_034509565.1). NCBI lineage: Eukaryota > Viridiplantae > Streptophyta > Magnoliopsida > Poales > Poaceae > Triticum > Triticum monococcum. The sequence continues at coordinate 542,916,426 of CM067841.1, forward strand.
ATAGTCTGATTGCCTCGTTCGTCGGGCGGAGCGCCTCCCTCGAAGGACCCAAATATGGGAAAAAGAGCGCCCAGGTTTATCCCTGAACACCCCAGCACTAGCGGAAACGGGGCAGAAGCCGACGACTCGCCATCTCTCAGTATTGATAAACAGCCGCACAGAAGGTAATATTTTAAATTCAAACAGCGTTGCTTAAGCGCATATGAACAAGTTTTCAGCGCACAGGACAAAACGAGCGAGTTTTACTCAAAAATTACATCCATAGAACATTCCTCCGCCACAAGGCGGGCACCCTTCAGAACATCCTTATAATAATTTTTGGGCTTACGATGCTCTTTCCCCGGCGGTGGCCCGTCCTTCACAAGCTTCTCAGCATCCAGCTTGCCCTAGTGCACCTTCGCACGGGCAAGGGCCCTACGGGCACCTTCAATGCAGACGGAGTGCTTGATGACTTCGAGCCTTGGACAGGCCTCCACCAGCCGCCGCACCAGCCCGAAATAGCTCCCAGGCTGAGCCTCTCCAGGCCACAACCGAACTATGAGGCCCTTCATGGCCTGTTCGGCTGCCTTGTGGAGCTCGACCAGTTGCTTCAACTGGTCGCTCAGGGGCACGGGGTGTCCGGCCTCAGCGTACTGAGACCAGAACACCTTCTCCGTCGAGCTGCCCTCCTTGGCTCGATAGAATGCGGCGGCACTAGATACACTCCGGGGAAGGTCTGCGAACATGCCTAGAGAACTCCGGATTCGGGTAAGTAATAAGTAACGCACGCTTATGTGTTTACTTTGCATAAAGAATGCCTTACCCGCCGCTATCTTGTTCACCTCATCCAACTCCTGGAGGGTCTTCTGGGATTCGGCCTTGATAGACTTGGCACTTTCAGTAGCCGTCGCGAGCTCGGACGCTCGCGTCCTTGAGTCACACTCCAAACTCTCATGTTTTTCCATGAGAGCCTGGAGCTCTTGCCGCACCTTGCCAACCTCGGCCTCATACTTTTCTCGCTCAATGTGCTCCGCGGCCGACCTATTCTCGGCCTCGAGCAGCGCTTGCTTCACGGTCGCCACCTCAGACGTGGCCCCTACAATAGCCACGATAATCCTGTCATTTTTTGCAATTGCACCTTTTTATATATACATATATTTAATTTAAACAAGGTATTTCTTACCTTCATTGTCCTCGAGCTGCTTCTTGGCACGTCCGAGCTCTTGCTCGGACCGCTCGAGGTTCTGCTTTAGCACGTCCACTTCCACAGTCAGTGCAGCGGACGCCAGCAGGGAAGCCTGCACACGCATATTGAGTCTTTTTAGACTCCTGCGATTTTTATTTGATCCTCTATTCGGCTTTTCTTTCCGAACGCCAAGCAGAGCATCAGGGGCTACTGTCTATGCAGTAATGTTATTTACACATTCTTTACTTACCTCAAAGCCTGTTAAAAGGCTTGTACAAGCTTCAGTCAGTCCGCTCTTGGCGAACTGAACCTTCTGGATCACCGCACTCATAATAGTGTGGTGCCCCTCGTAGATGGAGGCGCCTTGGAGCGCCTCCAACATATTGTCCGGCGCCTCCGGTTGGACGGAGGTCATCGGCACGGCGGGCCTGCTCCTCTTGGAAGGAGGTTCCCCGCCGGACTCTGGAACCTTTAAAGGTTTCGGAGCGCTGTCCGGCCTAGGTCCGGACTTGGAGCCCTGGGGGGTTTCGTCCCCTTTACTCCTGGAGTCCGGGAGGTTGCCTTGCGGCACCTCCAGGACCACCTCCTCCCGGAGTGGACCCTGTTGGGACAACACTTCGGTGTCGTTCGTAGGATGGGGGGGAGGAGGCCGTCGGTAGCGAGTTCACGTCCGACGAGTCCAGTGAGCCGCTCGACGATGCGTCGAGCCGGTCTTTGGGTGGGCTGCATAAACATATTCGACATAAGGGAAAGCTGTGCAATAAACGAATACTATGAAATCACTCCGGTATCTGGATACTTATGATTTCGCCAGGGGCTTGGCCCTGGGCAGCCACTCTTCTTCGCCGTCGTCGGCGTTGGTGGAGTAGTCCGGAGGAGGGGTTCTCCCTCTCTTGGACTCGGCCTCCCCAGTTGGGGCGGCCTTCCTTTTCTTCCCTTCCCCCGCTGGAGGGGGAGGGGTCTCTTCTTCCTCCTCCTCATCTTTGTGGGAGGAGTGCATCTTGGATTCGTCGGATGATGAATCCGACACCTCCGGGCGTCGGGCACTCTTTCGAGTCCCCGTGGCCTTCTTCTTGGCCTTCTTCTCTGGCACCACATAGGGTGCCGGAACCAGCAGCTTCGCCAGTTGAGCGTCCGCTGGGCCTTCGGGCAAAGGAGCCGGACAGTTGATCTGTCCGGACATCACCTGCCAACCCTGTCAAAGGAAAGGGAGCTTAGATCCCGCATGGAGTCAAACTATGAAACACTGATACCCTGTAAAAGGAAAAAGACAGCTTACCGCAAGAGCGTGACGCTGTGCACTGAATCCGCGATCCTCAGTAGAGGATGCAGGAGCCACGGCGCCCTTGAGAAGCACCTTCCAGACATCTTCGTACGTCGTGTCGAAGAGCCTTCTCAGAGTTTGGTGCCGCGCCGGGTTGAACTCCCATAGGTTGAAAGCTCGTTGTTGACACGGGAGGATCAAGCGGATGAGCATAACCTGGACTACGTTGACAAGTTTAAGCTTCCTGTCCACCAGGGTTTTGATGCATGTTTGGAGTCCGGTCAGCTCTCCTTTTTTACCCCATGACAGGCCCGTCTCTTTCCAGGACGTGAGCCACGTTGGGGGTCCGGACCGAAACTCAGGGGGTGAGACCCATTCAGCGTCGCGCGGCTCGGTGATGTAAAACCACCCCGATTGCCACCCCTTCAGGGTCTCCACAAAGGAGCCCTCGAGCCATAGGACGTTGGCCATCTTGCCAACCATGGCCCCGCCGCACTCCGCCTGGCTGCCGTGCACCACCTTTGGCTTGGCGTTGAAAGTCTTAAGCCATAGGCCGAAATGGGGGCGGATGCGGAGGAAAGCCTCGCACACGACGATAAACGCCGAGATGTTGAGGACAAAGTTCGGGGCTAGATCGTGGAAATCCAGGCCGTAGTAGAACATGAGCCCGCGGACAAATGGATGCAGAGGGAAGCCCAGTCCACGGAGGAAATGGGGAAGGAATACCACCCTCTCATGGGGCCTGGGAGTGGGGATGAGCTGCCCCGTTTCAGGAAGCCGGTGTGCGATGTCGCTAGCCAGATATCCGGCCTTCCTCAGCTTTTTGATGTGTCCCTCCATGACGGAGGAGACCATCCACTTGCCTCCTGCTCCGGACATGGCTGGAGAAGGTTGAGGTGAGGAGTGCGGACTTGGGCGCTGGAGCTCGAGTGTGCAAGAATGGATAGGCGAAGGAGGAAGAAGGCGTAGGTGAAAAGATGGATCCTTATCCCCTTATATGGGTGGACGCAACTACATGTCCCCACCAGCCTGATGAAACTCGCTTATCTCCCAAGCACCGTAATCAAAGGCGCGGTTGGGTTACCCACGCCCGTATTGATGAGAATCCCGAAATAAGGGGACACGGTCTCTGCTTTAACAAGACGTGCCAAGGAAACCGCCTCGCATAGCGTGCTGAGATGGGACAGTAAAACGGTTCGAATAAAAGCTTGGCCGTGGTGCGATATCACACTACAGAATACGTCAGCATATTTGATTTGTGTAAATATTATTCTCTCTTTGGCAATATATGGAAAAACTTATTTTGCAGAGCCCGACACTACCTTTGTGTTCATAATCTTCTATGAAGTACTTGGAGGAGGAACCCGCCTTGCAATGTCGAAGACATTTTGCGCGCCGGACTCGTCGTCATTGAAGCCTGGTTCAGGGGCTACTGAGGGAGTCCTGGATTAGGGGGTGTCCGGATGGCCGGACTATACCTTCAGCCGGACTCCAGGACTATGAAGATACAAGATTGAAGACTTCGTCCCGTGTCCGGAAGGGACTTTCCTTGGCATGGAAGGCAAGCTTGGCGATACGGATATTCATATCTCCTACCATTGTAACCGACTCTATGTAACCCTAACCCTATCCGGTGTCTATATAAACCGGAGGGTTTTAGTCCGTAGGACAACATACACATCAACAATCATACCATAGGCTAGCTTCTAGGGTTTAGCCTCTCTGATCTCGTGGTAGATCAACTCTTGTAATACCCATACCATCAATATTAATCAAGCAGGACGTAGGGTTTTACCTCCATCGAGAGGGCCCGAACCTGGGTAAAACTTCATGTCCCCTACCTCCTGTTACCATCCGGCCTAGACGCACAGTTCGGGACCGCCTACCCGAGATCCGCCGGTTTTGACACCGACAAAGGGCTTGCGGACCCAGTACATAGATCAAGAGAGGTCGTACTCAGATCCGCTCTCTGCCATGCTAGAGAAGGGCTTGTGGTCCCAGTCCATAGATTAGGAGAGATCGAACTCAGATCTGCTCTCTACCATGCCAGAAAATACCGTGGATTGCCAGAAGGAAGGTTGGGGCGGAGTGGAATGGCTAGGGTTTGGTCTGTGATGCGGACGGGGACGAATATATGTGGGATCAGGGTGGGCCAGCGTGGGACGGATCTGACGTGACGGACGCGCCCAGGCCTCCCATATCCACCCTAGATTTGGGATGGATATGAGGGGTGTTAATCAGCCCAGGGCATTTGGGCCTGTATGAGGAGCCAGTCTTAGTCAGTTTTTTACCGGTTAGTGATCGGCCCGTCCGCTCGGGGGTATAGGATGGTTTGGGGAGCCCAGCTATAGACGCTCTAAGTGCATCTTCAACATCGTCCCCCAAATGGGAGTCACTATCTGTCTAAATCTGCGGACACACATACAGAAGGTGGCCATCCAACCGTATACCTGAAATGTATGGACACATTTGAACGGAATTTGAACATATCAGGCGATTTTCATGCAAACGTGATGATTTTCCTGCAAGTCGGACCAAATTCATGACATTTTAAACATATTTCATTAAACAAAGAGACACAATATTTTTTTCAACATAACAAAAGTTGACCTAGTATAAATCTTCATCGGCGTCTGTGTTTCAAGTCCATGTTGTTCCTCACGTCCGACCATAAGCTCCAAGAAGTGAAGTTGTGGTCATGAGTCTTGTATCTAGTGCTACGGGTCACCAGCGAGGGGAAGAGTAGGACATGGGACACTTACATGGCCCATATGTGACACGAGACATGCCCACGTCCGTGTCCCACCTCCTACTCTTCCTCACGTGGAGTCCGTTGTGTGGACGTCGTCGGTCGAGGAGAGGTCCACAATTGATGTGGATGAGCCAACCTCATGGTCATTGCGGACGGGTGGGAACCATGCTGGTGGCTTGACAAATGCGGAGCTGCCAATTTGTGCACTAACATTCCCATCAACAATCATCTGCGTCTTCCTCTGCATCGGTCTCCGACCGCAGGACACGTAGCTGCCATCTCATGGTGGATGTCGCTGGCGCTGTGCATGGACTGGTACAACGCCCGCTTCTCATCTAGGAAGCCTGGATTCTCTACGACCATGGCCGCGATTGCATCCTTGTTCACCTACTCACTCTCGATTTGTCCCTCTGTGAGTGGTGCTGCTCGAGGAGCCGGGCGTTTTACCGCTGCTCCTCCTGCAACATCGGAAACACGGAGACCAGTAGCGTCGGCTACTCCTCCTCTGCCATGAAGGCATCATAGTGCGCTCGCGCTATGGTGAAGCTGGCAACCGGCCCGAGCACGGGCTCATCCTAGTCGCCGGACATCTCCTTTGTCGTGCGGTCCTCCTCCTCCGATTTCTCCTCTGGCAAGCTCGGGGGAAGTCTGGACTCTATGCACCACACTCATCGGGCTTGCCACCCATTAGCAAGGACCGCCATCTCATGCTTCTTCACCGATGAGAGTCGCTTCCACAGCGCACTGACAGCCATCGTCATTGCATCGGCAGTAGTAGACAGAGGAGGAAGGAGAAGCGGACACGGTGTGGTTTGGCCTTTGCACGGCTGTGTATATAGAGCTTGCCGGGCAGGAGGCGGTTTGGATGCGGACACAGACGGTGGGTTTCTCAGCTGGCATGCTAGTTCAATGGCGGGCGGGCAGACGAACGAGCAGCTATGTTCAATTGAAGGAAATATGCCCTAGAGGCAATAATAAAGTTATTATTTATTTCCTTAAATCATGATAAATGTTTATTATTCATGCTAGACTTGTATTAACCAAAAACTTAGTACATGTGTGAATACATAGACAAACAGAGTGTCACTAGTATGCCTCTACCTGACTAGCTCGTTGAATCAAAGATGGTTAAGTTTCCTAGCCATAGAAATGAGTTGTCATTTGATTAACGGGATCACATCATTAGAGAATGATGTGATTGACTTGACCCATTCCGTTAGCTTAGCACGATGATCGTTTAGTTTGTTGCTATTGCTTTCTTCATGACTTATACATGTTCCTATGACTATGAGATTATGCATGCAACTCTCGAATACTGGAGGAACACTTTGTGTGCTACCAAATGTCACAACATAACTGGGTGATTATAAAGGTGCTCTACAGGTGTCTCTAATGGTACTTGTTGAGTTGGCATAGATCGAGATTAGGATTTGTCACTCCGATTGTCAGAGAGGTATCTCTGGGCCCTCTCGGTAATGCACATCACTATAAGCCTTGCAAGCAATGTGACTAATGACTTAGTTGTGGGATGATGCATTACGGAACAAGTAAAGAGAGTTGCCGGTAACGAGATTGAACTAGGTCTTGAGATACCGACGATCGAATCTCAGGCAAGTAACATACCGATGACAAAGGGAACACCGTATGTTGTTGTGCGGTTTGACCGATAAAGATCTACGTAGAATATTTAGGAGCCAATATGAGCATCCAGGTTCCGCTGTTGGTTATTGACCGGAGATGAGTCTCAGTCATGTCTACATAGTTCTCGAACCCGTAGGGTCCGCATGCTTAACGTTCGGTGACGATCAGTATTATGAGTTTATGTGTTTTGATGTACCTAAGGTTGTTCGGAGTCCCGGATGAGATCAGGGACATGACGAGGAGTCTCGAAATGTTCGAGACGTAAAGATCGATATATTGGAAGGCTATATTCGGACATTGGAAAGGTTCTGAGTGGTTTGGGTATTTATCGGAGTATCAGAGAGTTACGGGAATTCGCTGGGGAGTATATGGGCCTTACTGGGCCTTAGTGGAATAGAGGAGAGGGAAGGGAAAAGAGGGAGGCGTGCCCCCCAAGCCCAATCCAAATTGGGAGGGGCCGGCCCCCCTTTCCTTCCTCCCTCTCTCCTCCTTCCTTCCTCTCCTACTCCTACTTGGAAGGGGGGAATCCTACTCCCGGAGGGAGTAGGACTCCCCTAGGGCGCGTCATAGAGAGGGTCGGCCCTCCCCCTCCTCCACTCCCTTATATACATGGGAGGGGAGCACCCCATGGACACAAGTTGATCATTGATCTTTTAATCGTGTGCGGTGCCCCCTCCACCATAATCAACCTCGGTTAAATCGTAGCGGTGCTTAGGCGAAGCCCTGTTCTGGTAGCATCATCATCACCGTCATCACGCTGTTGTGCTGAAGAAACTCTCCCTCGAACCTCTACTAGATCGTGAGTTCTAAACGTGTGCAGATCGCGGAGGTGTCGTATCTTCGGCGCTAGATCGGTCGATCTTGAAGACGTACGACTACATCAACCGCGTTGTCATAACGCTTCCGCTTACGGTCTACAAGGGTACGTAGATGGTACTCTCCCCTCTCATTGCTATGCATCACCATGATCTTGCGTGTGCGTAGGATTTTTTTTTTAAATTACTATGTTCCCCAAGAGTGGCATCCGAGCCAGGTCTATTCGTAGATGTTATATGCACGAGTAGAACACAAAGGAGTTGTGGGCGTGGGTATATACATATTGCTTGTCGTCACTAGTTGATTCTTGATTCGGCGGTATTGTTGGATGAAGCAGCTCAGACCGACATTAAGCGTATGCTTACGCGAGACTGGTTCTACCGACGTGCTTCACACACAGGTGGCTAGTGGGTGTCTGTTTCTCCAGCTTTAGTTGAATCGGATTCAATGAACAAGGTTCTTTCTAAAGATCAAAAAGAAATCACTATACCGCGTTGTGGTTTTTGATGCACAGGTAAGAACGGTTCTTGCTCAGCCCGTAGTAGCCACGTAAAACTTGCAACAACAAAGTAGAGGACGTCTAACTTGTTTTTGCTGGGCATGTTGTGATGTGATATGGTCAAGACGTGATGAGATATAAATTGTTGTATGAGATTATCATCTTTTGTTAAAGTTATCGGCAACTGGCAGGAGCCTTATGGTTGTCTCTTTATTGCATAAGATGCAAGCGCCATATAATTGCATTACTTTATCGCTATGCGATAGCACTAGTTGCAAAAGCAATAGTTGGTGAGACGACCATGTGACGACACATTGATAGAGACCAAGATGATGGAGATCATGGTGTCATGCCGGTGACGATAGAGATCATGACGGTGTTTTGGAGATGGAGATCAAAGGCACAAGATGATGATGGCCATATCATGTCACATATTTTGATTGCATGTGATGTTTATCCTTTATGCTTCTTATTTTGCTTAGTTCGGCTGTAGCATTATACGATGATCTCTCACTAAATTTCAAGGTATAAGCGTTCTACCTGAGTATGCACCATTGCGAAAGTTCTTCATGCTGAGACACCACGTGATGATCGGGTGTGATAGGCTCTACGTTCACATACAACGGGTGCAAGCCAGTTTTGCACACGCGGAATACTCGGGTTAAACTTGACGAGCCTAGCATATGCAGATATGGCCTGAACACTAGAGACCGAAAGGTCGAGCGTGAATCATATAGTAGATATGATCAACATAGTGATGTTCACCATTGAAAACTATTCCATCTCACATGATGATCGGACATGGTTTAGTTGATTTGGATCACGTGATCATTTAGATGACTAGAGGTATGTCCATCTAAGTGGGAGTTCTTAAGTAATATGATTAATTGAACTTTAATTTATTATGAACTTAGTCCTGATAGTATTTGCATATCTATGTTGTAGATCAATAGCTCGCGATGTAGCTCCTCATTTATTTTTGATATGTTCCCAGAGAAAAACTATGTTGAAAGATGATAGTAGCAATGATGCGGACTAGGTCCGTGATCTAAGGATTATCCTCATTGCTATACAGAAGAATTACGTCCTTGATGCACCGCTAGGTGACAGACCTATTGCAGGAGCAGATGCAGACGTTATGAATGTTTGACAAGCTCGGTATGATGACTACTTGATAGTTTAGTGCACCATACTTTACGGCTTAGAACCGAGACTTCAAAAATGTTTTGAAATGTCATGGAGCATATGAGATGTTCCAAGAGTTGAAATTGGTATTTCAGACTCATGCCCGAGTCGAGAGGTATGAGACCTCTGACAAGTACTTTGCCTACAATATGGAGGAGAATAGCTCAGCTAGTGAGCATGTGCTCGGAATGTCTGAGTACTACAATCACTTGAATCAGGTGGGAGTTAATCTTCCAGATAAGATAGTGATTGACAGAGTTCTCTAGTCACTATCACCAAGTTACTAGAACTTCGTGATGAACTATAATATGCAAGGGATAACGGAAACGATTCCCAAGCTCTTCGTGATGCTGAAATCGACGAAGGTAGAAATCAAGAAAAGCATCAAGTGTTGATGGTTGACAAGACCACTAGTTTCAAGAAAATGGCAAAGGAAAGAAGGGGAACTTCAAGAAGAATGGCAAGCAAGTTGCTGCTCAAGTGAAGAAGCCCAAGTCTAGACCTAAGCCTGAGACTAAGTGCTTCTACTGCAAAGGGACTGGTCACTGGAAGCAGAACTGCCCCAAGTATTTGGCGGATAAGAAGGATGGCAAAGTGAACAAAAGTATATATTTTATATACATGTTATTGATGTGTACTTTACTAGTGTTTATAACAACACCTCAGTATTTGATACTGGTTCAGTTACTAAGAGTAGTAACTCGAAATGGGAGTTGCAAAATAAACAGAGAATAGTTAAGGGTGAGCTGATGATGTGAGTTGGAAGTCATTCCAAGGTTGATAAGATCACCATCGCACACTCCCTTTACCTTCGGGATTAGTGTTGAACCTAAAATAAATGTTATTTGATTTTTATGTAAAGCATAATATGATTGGATCATGTTTACCGCAATACGGTTATTCATTTAAGTCAAGGATAATTGTTATTCTGTTTACATGAATAAAACCTTCTGAGGTCATACACCCAAGGTGAATGGTTTATTGAATCTCGATCTTAGTAATACACATATTCATAATATTGAAGCCGAAAGATGCGAAGTTAATAATGATAGTGCAACTTATATATGGCATTGTCGTTTAGGTCATATTGGTGTAAAGCGCATGAAGAAACTCCATGCTGATGGGCTTTTGGAATCACTTGATTATGAATCATTTGATGCTTGCGAACCATGCCTCATGGGCAAGATGACTAAGACTTCATTCTCCGGAACAATGGAGCAAGCAACAGACTTGTTGGAAATAATACATACTGATGTATGCAATCCGATGAGTGTTGAGGCTCGCGACAGGTATCATTATTTTCTGATCTTCACAGATGATTTGAGCAGATATGGGTATATATACTTGATGAAACATAAGTCTGAAACATTTGAAAAGTTCAAAGAATTTCAGAGTGAAGTGGAAAATCATCGTAACAAGAAAAATAAAGTTTCTGTGATCTGATCGTGGAGGAGAATATTTGAGTTACAAGTTTGGTCTTCATTTCAAACAATGCAGAATTGTTTCACAACTCACACCACCTGGAACACCACAGCATAATGGTGTGTCCGAACGTCATAATCGTACTTTATTGGATATGGTGCGATATATGATGTCTCTTACCGATTTACCACTATCGTTTTGAGGTTATGCATTAGAGATGGTTGCATTCACGTTAAATAGGGCACCATATAAATCCGTTGAGACGACACCATATAAACTATGTTTTGGCAAGAAACCTAAGCTGTCGTTTCTTAAAGTTTGGGGTTGCAATGCTTATGAGAAAAAGTTTCAAACCGATAAGCTTGAACCCAAATCAGAGAAATGTGTCTTCATAGGATACCCCAAGGAGACAGTTGGGTACACCTTCTATCACAGATTTGAAGGCAAGTTATTTTGTTGCTAAGAATGGATCCTTTCTAGAGAAGGAGTTTCTCTCGAAAGAAGTGAGTGGAAGGAAAGTAGAACGTGATGAGGTAATTGTAACTTCTCCTGAATTGGAAAGTAGTTCATCACGGAAATAAGTTCCAATGATTCCTATACCAATTAGTGAGGAAGCTAATGATGATGATCATGAAACTTCAGATCAAGTTACTACCGAACCTCGTACGTCAACTAGAGTAAGATCCGCACTAGAGTGGTACGGTAATCCTATTCTAGAGTTCATGTTACTTGACCATGACGAACCTACGAACTATGAGGAAGCGGTGATGAGCCCAGATTCCGCGAAATGGTTTGAAGCCATGAAATCTAAGATGAGATCCATGTATTAGAACAGAGTATGGACTTTGATTGACTTGCTCGTTGATCGGTGAGCCATTAAGAATAAATGGATTTTCAAGAGGAAGACGGACACTGATAGTAGTGTTACTATCTACAAATCTCGAATTGTCGCAAAAAGGTTTTCGACAAGTTCAATGTGTTGACTACAATGAGATTTTCTCACTCGTATCGATGCTTAAAAGTCTGTCCGAATCATGTTAGCAGTTGCCGCATTTTATGAAATCTGGCAAATGGATGTCAAAAGTGTATTCCTTAATGGATTTCTTAAAGAAGAGTTGTATATGATGCAACCAGAAGGTTTTGTCGATCCTAAAGGTGCTAACAAAGTGAGCAAGCTCCAGCGATCCATCTATAGACTGGTGTAAGCATCTCGGAGTTGGAATATATGCTTTGATAAAGTGATCCAAGCATATGGTTTTGTATAGACTTGCGGTGAAGTCTGTATTTACAAGAAAGTGAGTGGGAGCACTACAGCATTTTTGATAAGTATATGTGAATGACATATTGTTGATCGGAAATAATGTAGAATTTTCTGGAAAGCATAAAGGAGTGTTTGAAAAGAGTTTTTCAAAGAAAGACCTCGATGAAGCTGATTAAAAATTGAGCATCAAGATCTATAGAGATAGATCAAGACGCTTGATAAGTTTTTTCAATGAGTACATACCTTGACAAGATTTTGAAGTAGTTCAAAATGGAACGGTCAAAGAAGGATTTCTTGCCTGTGTTGCAAGGTGTGAAGTTGAGTAAAGACTCAAAACCCGACCACAGCAGAAAATAGAAAGAGAATGAAAAGTCATTCCCTATGCCTCAGTCATAGGTTCTATAAAGTACGCTATGCTGTTTACCAGTCCTATTGTATACCTTAGCATGATTCTGGCAAGGGAGTGCAATAGTGATCTAGGAGTAGATCACTGGACAGCGGTCGAAATTATCCTTAGAGGACTAAGGAAATACTTCTCGGTGATAAAAGAGTTCGTCGTAAAGAGTTACGTCAATGCAAGCTTTTTACATCGATCTAGATGACTCTAAGTCTCGATCTGGATACATATTGAAAGTGGAAGCAATTAGTTAGAGTAGCTCTGTGCAGAGCATTGTAGACATAGAAATTTGCAAAATACATACGGATCTGAATGTTGCAGACCCGTAGACTAAACTTCTCTCACAAGCAAAACATGACCACTCTTTGGGTGTTAATCACATAGCGATGTGAACTAGATTATTGACTCTAGTAAACCCTTTGGGTATTAGTCATATGAAGATGTGAACTAATCACATAAAGATATGAACTAGATTATTGACTCTAGTGCAAGTGGGAGACTGAAGGAAATATGCCCTAGAGGCAATAATAAAGTTATTATTTATTTTCTTATATCATGATAAATGTTTATTATTCATGCTAGAATTGTATTAACCGGAAACTTAGTACATATGTGAATACATAGACAAACAGAGTGTCACTAGTATGCCTCTACTTCACTAGCTCGTTGAATCAAAGATGGTTAAGTTTCCTAGCCATAGACATGAGTTGTCATTTGATTAACGGGATCACAACATTAGAGAGTGATGTGATTGACTTGACCCATTCCGTTAGCTTAGAACGATGAACGTTTAGTTTGTTGCTATTGCTTTCTTCATGACTTATACATGTTCCTATGACTATGAGATTATGCAACTCCCGAATACTGGAGGAACACTTTGTGTGCTACCAAACATCACACCGTAACTGGGTGATTATAAAGGTGCTCTACAGGTGTCTCCGTTGGTACTTGTTGAGTTGGCATAGATCGAGATTAGGATTTGTCACTCCGATTGTCGGAGAGGTATCTCTGGGCCCTCTCGGTAATGCACATCACTATAAGCCTTGCAAGCAATGTGACTAATGAGTTAGTTGCGGGATGATGCATTACGAAACGAGTAAAGAGACTTGCCGGTAACGAGATTGAACTAGGTATTGAGATACCGACGATCGAATCTCGGGCAAGTAACATACCGATGACAAAGGGAACAACGTATGTTGTTGTGCGGTTTGACCGATAAAGATCTTCGTAGAATATGTAGGAGCCAATATGAGCATCCAGGTTCCACTATTGGTAATTGACTGGAGATGAGTCTCGGTCATGTCTACATAGTTCTCGAACCCGTAGGGTCCGCACGCTTAACGTTCGGTGACGATCGATATTATGAGTTTATGTGTTTTGATGTACGGAAGGTTGTTCTGAGTCCCGGATGAGATTAGAGACATGATGAGGAGTCTTGAAATTTTCGAGACGTAAAGATCGATATATTGGAAGGCTATATTCGGACATCGGAAAGGTTCTGAGTGGTTCGGGTATTTATCGGAGTACCGGAGAGTTACGGGAATTCGCCGGGAAGTATATGGGCCTTATTGGGCCTTATTGGAATAGAGAAGAGGGAGGGTAAAGAGGGAGGCGCACCCCAAGCCCAATCCGAATTGGGAGGGGGGCGGCCCCCCTTTTCTTCCTCCCTCTCTCCTCCTTCCTTCCTCTCCTACTCCTACTTGGAAGGGGGAAATCCTATTCCCGCAGGGAGTAGGACTCCCCTAAGGCGCGCCATAGAGAGGGCCGGCCCTCCCCCTCCTCCACTCCTTTATATACGGGGGAGGGGGCACCCCATGGACACAAGTTGATCATTGATCTTTTAGCCGTGTGCGGTGCCCTCCTCCACCATAATCCACCTCGGTTATATCGTAGCGGTGCTTAGGTGAAGCCATGTTCCGGTAGCATCATTATCACCGTCATCACGCCGTTGTGCTGATGAAACTCTCCCTCGAAGTTCTACTGCATCGTGAGTTCGCGGGACGTCACCGAACTGAACGTGTGCAGATCACGGAGGTGCCGTACCTTCGGTGCTAGATCGGTTGATCGTGAAGATGTACGACTACATCAATCATGTTTTCATAACGCTTCCGCTTACGGTCTACGAGGGTACATAGACGATACTCTCCCCTCTCGTTGCTATGCATCACCATGATCTTGTGTGTGCGTAGGAAATTTTTTAAAATTACTGCGTTCCCCAACATCAATGCAGTAGGATGTCATCCCGTCGGACAATCTACTCACGTCGCCGCTCTTGGCCGGCCTGCTCCTTCAATGCCCATGCTGCAGTGCAGTCGTCGCTGCCCTAGACCGGCATGAATGTGGTTCGGAACGGTTGACCGGTCGCGCGCAAGAAGGAATCGTCCGTGTGGGAGGGGTTTTGAGTGGAACCGCTTATTGTATGTGTACGTGGCGGAGGTTCGGCCTCCCACAAAGCACCTCCCGATTTATAGAAACATTAACAAAATATGGGTCTGCATTAAATGGGAAAGTTAATTTGATATCGACATTTGTAGGCTATTTGAGGGTTCATATTTGAAGATGCTCTAACAAAGGGAGTACTACTTACCAGGCCTTGACTACACCTTTACAACCATACTCTTCACACACTTTGACTGGTCAAATCTGTACTAGTCCGAGCGATGAGAATTTCAGAAGAGACAAAAGAGGTGGTATGTTTCTGTCAACATCACTAATGCTGGCCATTTCAGGCAACTATGAATTAAGCTAATTAAACTTGCCCGTCTTCCGGAGCAGGAGTGGACCTTGCCCGATTAAGCTACACACAGTTGGCAACTTGGCATTATAGCAAACTCCGATGCTTATTCTCCTTCTCTACCAAGCACACTTGCTCTCTCCCATGCATTATTTTTGTTACTATTTTTAGAAAAATGGAGGTTCCTATCTGACCTCTGCACCCATCCTTATACTCACAATTTGTTTCGTCATGATCTGAACTATCAAATTATCAACTTGGTTTTGCCCTTGATGAACGTTGACAATATGGCACCAAAGCTAGGTATCTCTACAACAAAGCGGTATTTGTTCACGATGCGATCGACCGAACGTGTTCCTTGGTGGTAAATACTCTTGATTGTTCAAAACTCTATTGGTAGGTTCGATCGATAAGAGTTCCACAAAGAGACAAAAGAGGCGGTATGGTTCTGTGAGCAACTCAGCATACATAATGATGGCCATTTCGGGCAACTATGAATTAAGCTAATTAAACTTGCCCGTCTTCCGGACCAGGAGTTGATGTTGCCCGGTTAAGCTAAACACAGTTGGCAACTTGGCATTATAGCAAACGCCAAGAACACTTGCTCTCCCCGATTAGATTTGTTACTCTTTTTGGAAAAATGGGCGTTCCTCTCTGACCTTTCCATCCATCCATACACCAACAACTTGCTTTGTATACTGTAATAACGTACTGAACTATCAAATGATCAACTTGATAACAAGCGGCATCAAGTTGATCATTCTCCCCGACTAGATTTGTTACTATTTTTTGGAAAAATGAGCATTCCTCTGTGACCTTTGCATCCATCCATAGATCAACAGCTTGTTTTGTACTGTACTGTAGTAATGTTTTCTAATGATCAACTTGATTTGCCTTTGATGAACTATCTAATGATCAACTTGATAACAAGCCGTATTTCTGCAGGATGTGATCGGAAGAACGTGTTCGTTTGCAATGACTTTGAAAGCACTTGTTAATTTTGTCTCGATGCAAAGCCCTGAGTGGACTATCAACAACTTACAGATGTGAACTTGGCTGGTGGCATAGCTGGCTCTGCCTAGTGTGTGCACATGACTCGTGATTAGATGTTGATGAGACTACAAGGAAAGCCACACCACCATATCGACACGCTTCGTTACTTTATTCGTGTGGGAGCCATTATTGCATGTCGCCACGCAATGCTCACGACAGCGTCCATGACATCAGCATCGATGAATTGAGGATAAGAATGTACTAGCAGTTTGTACAGGGTGCACTTATCCTTGTGGTGCTACCCGAGCGCATATGCCGTAGCATATTTTAAGATATTTGAAAAAAAACAAAAAATGAAACACATTGACGCAACATCAATGTATGTTTTTGAAAAAAAAATGAAACACATTGACGCAACATCAATGTATGTTGTTATAAAATTTTATACTAAAATTTAAAACATTACTCGAGATACATAAATGATAATTTTGACATCAATGTGATAATGGATCAAACCTAAATACTTTCTCTGTCTAGGTGTGTAAGTCATCTTACGTTGTGCATCGCGACCAAGGCGGAGAGGAAAACGAGAAATATTGTGTGAGTAAACTTATCTTATGTACTATTCAGTGTCTAATTTGATATTTTTATTTTTGAGCTATGTTTGAAATTTTGCAACAATATACATTAATGTTGTGTGAATATGCTACAATTTTTTTTCAGAATTTTTTGAACATTTTAAATATAACATGGATGTTTGGTGCACCGGGTGCACCAGATATTCTCCCACTAGTACCCCTGGCTGACTGGCTGGCTCTAGTTTATTTGTATTGCTACTTGCAAGATGCTGTTTCCTGTGAGCTGATCCAAGCTTAGCGTTGCTAACGAACTGTTTCGGTTACCTTTTCAAATGTAGCTTTTCTTTGCCAACGCTATGCATTTATTTTCTTTAGGAAAACGCCCAAGCTCATATATTAAATAAAATTAAACATTTCCAAGAACTTTCTGACAAGGATACGGAACTACAGGTAAGTCCTTGAAGAAGTCACCACAGTCTTCCTTATACATTCACTGACGACACGCTGTGAGCATATCTCGTTGCCGCATCCAAGTCTCCGTCTTACCAAAGCAACCTTGTTGAAACACATGAGCCTGTAGAAACAGTGACCGGGAAGTCATTTGGTACAAACTAGCAGACGCTGGTGACCATGATTCGAGAAGACTGTCATCCCAAAGAAGCTAGCAACGAGGAGGGCCAAACAATAATTCCATGTCCAGCCATGGGAACACAAACTTCATAATTCCCTGACAGAGCCGTGTCAGGTGGAGAACAAAACTATGCCGCAACGTCACCCAGCCCCCTCCGTAGGACGCCGCCGTCATGGGAAAACGCTAATCATGCCATACCTGAATGCTCGACGATTGACATCATACACGTCGACACCCCTACCATGAATCGATATGGCAAAAGCCAAGGATCATTATTCTCATCGTCGTTGCTAACCCAACTTGATCGACAACGAAAAACTCAAAACCCAATAGAATATGATCCGAACACACATATCCAAGGTTCCCCCACCATCACATTGCCATAGTGGTCGTCAGAGGGCAGGGGAACCTGCGGCGGTGTCGATGGGTCGAGGGGAAATGCAGTTGCCTCCTACACTCAAAACCCTAGAGAAAATGATTCAGACTAACACTGTGCATCTCTGATAGAACGCTTTCCATGCATTCGTGTTCCTTTGGAAAAAATGGGCTGGGCCAGCTAGGAGCTAGCTAATACTTTTGTTTTACGGAAAACAGCAGGTGATTTACCTACTGTAATTTAGTTACAGAACATAAATACTTGGAGAATGGACGAACGCGAGCTTAGAAGCTAAATGTGTTTTACATGAGATTTTTTTTTGCGGTGGTCTTACATGACAATATGGAGCAATTAAGCGCAAGCTTCAGAGACAGCAGGCCTGTTGCACTGCATAGGCATAAATAAGCTCAAGTCTTTTTTCTTTTTTCTGCGAGGAAATAAGCTCAAGTTTTTTTTTCCGAAGAAATAAGCTCAAGTCTGTTATAGTAGTTCATCTCAAAAAACTTTCTAGTAACTTGTGATGTTGTACTACTATCATTACAATTATCTCTCACAACATGCATGCAATTATTAAGGTTCAGGTAGATGTTTGCATGCAACAAGTTGATCTAGCTAAAACACTGAGTTTCACGGGCTAACTAGCTAGTTACCATCCCCAGAGTGACGACGAAAAAGTGACTTGACCTCCATTTCCATCTCCCACTGCTTGGGCGACAAGAACGGCAACGAGGAAGAAGACAGCTCATCATACGTGTAGTTGTAGCTGGGCACGATCACGGACATGTCCGCGTCTTCCTCCTTCTTCAACCTCGAGATACCAACAGCCGAAGAGAGCGACGCTTTGGAGAAGTCGAGCACCTGCGAGTTATTAGCGCTGCTTGAGCTGCTGGGTGGTTGGTCTTGGTCTTCATCTGGGAACAAAGTATCGCATGTGTGGTCGTTGATGAGGGTGACCAAGAACATGGGCGGGTCGCTGCTGTTCTGCTGCTGCACGTACTTCTTCGCCGGGCACTTGTGCTCGTCGCTGTATCCGCATCTGTAGTATAACCTGCAAAAGGTTGATTTACCAAGCGGGTGAACACGTAGATTTTTTATGTTCTCGGTTAATTTTTGTTGGAACAAACATGAGTTAGGAGTCAGGAGTTAGGACTACATGGAAAACACACTGTGAATTCACGTAAATTACTTCTGGCGATAGATGAAATGCGGTAAATTAATTCAAAGTTTGATGTAGCCACTCTATAGTGGTTTGAGCAGGATGCCACTAAATGGTATTCATGTATAATTGTCTGATAAGGTTGCAATATAGTGAGGCTATAACCCGCAATAGCAGCGCTATAGGTGTTTGAGTAGGGTGCCACTATTTGGCATAGCCCGCTAATTGAAACTGCGGATAAATGATGGCGATTCACCGGTAGAAAAACGCGGCCTCTGCAATAACTTGACATGAAAAGCATGTTGAGTCATTGATGATGCACAACATATGCATCTATGGAAAATGTTTTCGAACCTCCACACATTGAAAAAAAAGAGAGGAATATATCTAGTATAACTTCTCATTTTATGTACATTTTTTTGTGCTACCGCATATACTTATACGTCTGTCTAATTAAAGGTAGGATGTGGAGGTCCTAACTGTTATACTAACAAAAAGCTTATTAGAAAATTAAGCCAGCTTTCGGAAGGTGGCTAATATTCAATGTCCCCCAAATGGGGCATAATTCAACTATATATTTTGGGGAAACTAATTGATGTGAGGTCATGATCCATGCCAGGCCACAAATGCTTAATTTAAAGTTCAGGTACTTTGATGTTTTCATTTCAACAACACAACACAGCTCCAGCTAGTGCTTTACAGTTGAGTCCATGTGGGTTAAATTAGGTTTTTTTAGAAAAGGATGTGGGTTAAATTAGGTAAAATAAACAAACCACAAAATGAAAGAGAGAACTCTCCCAGCGTCTGCATCTAAGGATACACAGATATATGCCAAGGTACAAAGGAATTGAATAGAGGTGTACTAGTTACTACTTACGGAAACTGATTACTAGCTTTCGTTATTAATCCACAGGAGGAAATGCAAGGTACATGTACATATCCATAAGCTATTGCCACATTTATAGAAATGAATAAGTGGATAAAAGTCCATCAAATTAAGCATTGTACCTTGGAAAATCAGCATGGAGGATCTTCTTCTCCCCATATTTCCTCCAGTGGAATCGATCATTTTCTGGTGCCTCGGTTAGTATCTCCTTGCTATATAACAAGATGGGAGAAATAAAAAGAAATAAGCTTTACTGCACATATATATACTTTCCTAGCTAACCATAAAATATAGATCAATGGTACGCGCGGAGAGAAACAACAATATGCTACTGCATGATGCCCCACCAACTGGGATAAACAAGATCTAGCAACAAAGCAACAACTTCGTTATCAAGAATATAAAGGAACTAGATTAGATAGCTGTTAACTGTGCCATGGGATGACAGTGATTAGTTCTTTTTTAGGGATATGAATGACTAGTTCATCCTCACTGCAAAACCAAAAATACACCATAGATCTGATAATACCAATCCTTCTCAAGCACAGATCCCCACAGATACGCATGCCACAGTAGTATCCAACAGTACTATTTTCTGTAGCAAACATCGCACGGAGTCTTTAAGTAGGTACTCACATTGGGAGCTCCTCGCCATAGGTACCTCGCCGATGCTTCGCCTTCCTGTTCCTGCGTGCGACTGCGCCGCTTCGCACCCCGCCACCACCGGAGGCGCCGGAAGCATGGCCGGCGTCGGAGGAGGAGGAGCAGTAGTACTGCTCTCTCTCCGACTGGAGCACAGAGAGTGACGACGCCAGGGCCGTGGTGATGTCGCTCACGTTGGCCAGCGCGGCGTCACGGCGGCTGTCCTCCGGGATGAGCTCCACCTGCTGTCGGAGGAACTCGGCAAGCTGAGAGCCCTTCCGGAGCTCCTCTATGACAGCGTCTCTCTGGTCGGAGGGCGACGGGGGCGCCGGCGGCGGCGACATCTCGGACTTGGGCCGCATCGCCATGGGGGAATATTCAGGAGGTGGAGACGATGTGAACCCTGGCTGGGGTTGGACCTGCTGGATGCTTTGGATAATGGCCTTGGAGACCAGCTGGCTGGGGAGGTGTTATGGCTATGTGTCCGTATGGGTTTAATTATTCAACGCTGATACTGTAATGCAAATGCCTGTCGACTGAGGAGTATCTATACAGCGTGTTTAGGTGCAAAAGAGAATTGTTTATCTATCCAGCCTTGCAAGTGTTTAAGCGCATGCATGTGTGCGATTTGTGACTGACCGTATGTGTGGATTATTTGAATTTGGGGCTAATTGTGTTGTGAATATGACTCATGGAAGACAATGGCCAAAGGAGAAGACTAGAATTTAACAAAATAAGATCAATGAAGTTTATGTGTGGTTTATGACCCCTTTGGTGTACAATGCCTACCGAGGATTTGTTATGTATGATCCACCTGCTGCCGGAGTAGCGACCCATCATGTATACCACTCGATGGTCATCCGAGGAAGCAGAGATGGGATTGGGAGGACATCCAAAGGACGAAAACGCAAGTGGTTTCGAAGGGCTGGAATGCTGCACAGTTGTAATGTTTCTAAATTATATTCCCTCCATTTAAAAATATAAGATGTTCTATTTTTTTTGAATTAGATGTATGTATACACGTTTTAGTATGTTTGTTCACTCAATTCAATCCGTATGTAGTTCGTATTAAAATATTCAAAACATATTATATTCGTGAATGGAGGGAGTAGGACATAAAAAAAATACGATGCCAATACTGTTAGTAGAACAACCTTATAAGAAGTCATGTTCCAAAAAAGACTAACCTGCTAGCAAGGGACCGGTTACCCTGGTAAGCCGCGCTCTGCACCATCCAGAGCCTATGTCGAATAAAACCCCCTTACACATTGGTCATCACAACATCAACATGGGACTCCTTACACCAACATTACGACCCACCAACATGGACCGATTGTTGTTATTTGCATCTGGGGCAATCTAGGAAATCACCCTCCCGCCGTTATATGTCATGTTCTGCACCCATCGAAATGATGTGGAGCTAAACAAGCCAAATTTATACGTAGTATATACAAAATAATCTGAACAATGTGTAAACAAACATGGTATTATTTTTCGTTCCTTTTAACATAAGGGGTCAAAGTGGTTTGTGGGCCACAAACAGGTGAATTATTTGTTTCAAAGGGATTTCACATAATTTTGGGAGGATTCAAATCCTTAGAAACTTTTCGTATGGGGTCGTTTTGATTGTGGAATTGAAATGTTTAGGAGTTTACCTTAGGATTTCTTTGCACTATATTCTCGAGAATATTTTTCCATGCACCCAAATTTCTAGGTCAAGTACTTTAGTATTCTTGTGGCATGTCAAACACTCTTTGCTGCTAATCCTATAGGATTGACGAGTATATGGCATTCAAATCAAGTGTTTTTCTATTCTCGCATTTATAAAATCCCGCAATCAAAGAGGTCTTCAAATTATGAGGCCTCTTCTCCGTAGAAATAAAACGAGGCCTTCAACTAATACCATTAAAAATCTTCAACATGGGCGTAAGGATGCATTTTCTAAAATATATGTCCATTTGGTGGATCTAGTACTAGATACAGAGGGTGGCTGTAGAGACATATCAATTGGCTCATCAACATCTGGACGTTACGTTTATAAAACACAGAACATTAATTAACTGTTGGATTTTTGGCAAGGTCAGGACAATGACTTTATCTCCCTGGCTAGTTTAATTGGCCCTTGGTTTGTCCTAACACTTTCGCATTTTGTACACATAATTGTGACACTGGATTAAAAAAATCTACTGGGATGGTCACAGTCGAAGCAAAATAATATCGATTTCACTGATGCACAAAAAAAATTACATGCACTAGCGACAGGGGTGACTGTGAATCTGTGGTGTTGACTGTTGAACATCAATGCATGGTAATTTTCATTTTCATGACTAATTCTTGAATTGTTGGTCAAGTCCAATTGCATGTGTGATCTACCCAGACAAAAAAAAATAGTGGCTGTGGTTTTGGCCTCACGTGATTATTTGATGACCGGTGGAAGAGTCGTGGGCGTGATGTGGCCGGTGTGACATCCAGGGGCTGAGGTAATCTGGCTTTCTCACGGTGTGTTTGAGGGGTCCCCTTGTTGTATACTACACGCAGGTAAGAGGCCCCTAATAATAACATAAGAATTCCAGATAATGGCCATCGCAAGATTAGTTGCATGGTTGTTACAATCAATCACCGGGTTCTAGTGTGTTGGAGCTCAGTTCGCCGCCCACGTGATAATTCGTAGTCCAGCGCATGCAGTGAGCGGCCCGTTCACCCGGTCAGTCTGCATTAGTCAAATGGGGGTAATTAATTAGCCACTGATCAGGGCGTGGTCTGCCACCCACGTTCTCACCGACCCACTAGGCCATCAGCGGCTTCAAGGAGCTTCGCCTCGCATCGCATCGCATGCATCGTCAGGTTGCTGTCCACCGCTGGGTCGATGCAAGCGACGTACTACGTACGTCGGGCCCGGTACGTCAGCACCGTGACGCCCCAACTGTTACGTCTTCGCATAAAAGAATGCGTACATGATGGCCCATCGGCGATCACCGGCCGTGTATTGAGGAAGGGGCAAATAATTTTGTTTGTCAGCTGGCTTTTGGAGACAAATCTATAGTTTTTGGGATGCGTTTCCAGGTGACATTTTGATCAGGTTAACTGGTGCCTGGTGGGTGCTGTGCAGCAGCTCATCAGACTAGTCATATTGGAGAGTAACATACACATATTTCTAGACTATATTAGGGCATCTCCAGCCACGTTCTCAGGAAGGTCTTCCCAGTCATTTTTTTTACGCCGGCGCCGAAAAATCGACCCAGTCGCGCTCCCAGGAACCCGATTTTCGCCGGCCTGGGCCGAAAACAGCGCCGGCGGACCCAGGCCGAATCCGGCGCGCTGGGGGGCGCCCGGGGGCACCGGGGCGAACTGTTTTGGCACGAAACAGCCGCGGACCCGCCGCGTCAGGGACACGGCTCTCTTCTCACCCCTTCGTCGTCCTCATCGCCTCGTTTCCCGCGGCGAATCAATGCCAAAGCTGTCGCGCTGCCGCGCCGGTCAGCCTGCGCCATTGATGCCTCACGGGCGGCGCAGTGAAGACCGGATGACGCGCGTCCCTCGCCCGCCACGCGTACACACGGCGGCTCGCGCACGGGGGGCGCCTCGGCCTATATAAGACGCGCCCCAGCGCACTCGGCGACTCGCACTCTCTCGCCGTCGTCGTTCATCCCTCTCCTCTCTCTCGCCGTCTCTAGTTCATCACACCCATGGCCGAGCGCTTCCCAGGCGACGGCGCGGCGGCGAACGGCTTCGGCCACCGCCATCTTCACGAGGATGAGGCTCGCCTCCTTTTCGAGGCCGAGTACCCGGTCCCGCCGGACATGCGGGTGCCCGGGGCGTGGAGGATCAGCGCCGGCGGCGTGCCGGTGCCCCCGGTACCTACCGGCGCGACGCGGCGTGCGGAGATCACACGCATCCGCTCGTCCCTGCCGCGTGCGGCGAGGGAGGGGCCACGGTACGTCCCCGACAGCCCGCTCTGAGAGCCTTATTTCCGCCGCCCTCACGCCGAGCAGCTCGAGGCCACCAACGGCGTCGAGCCCTCCGGCAGGCTCAACGCCGCCGGCCGGCGTCGGTGGTGGGGCGTGCCCGGGCGCACGTTGGAGGCCATCCTCGAGTACATCGAGGGCGGCAACACGCTGCGCCTCGAGTACCCCGCTCCCCCGTCCTTCCCACGCCGCCGGGGAAGCTCCTGGACCCCGAGGCGCATAGAGACCGGGGGGTCCTCCTCCTCGTCTGACGGCTCCCCCTGCCTCCACCTCCGCCCCGTCAAGCCGGAGCCCCAGGGCACGCCTGTCAGCGCGCGCACCCGCAGCTCCGGCATCCGCATCAGCAACAACGCCTCCCCCACCGGCCGCTTCATCCTCGTCGAGCCCAAGCCGGAGCCCGGCCTCCCCGCGGAGTACGAGGAGATAGCCCGGCGTGGCTTCTCCGACGAGGACGCCCTGCGGTGGGCGCGGGACGACTACCTCCGCGACGAGATGGTCCGGCAGCGCCGGGCCCTGGAGGAGATCGCCGCCCGCAAGCGTGGGCGCGAGGACGAGCACGACGTCATGGTCCTCGACAGCGACGACGACGACGACGTCCCCGGACCGTCCAACCTGCCGCGCCAACCAGGGGAGGGATGCAGCAGGGACGGCGGAGGCGTCGGCGGGGGCGACGACGACGACGACGGTGACTACACGCGGTTCTACAGCCTCCTCGGCATGTAGAACCGCGTGGGCAGGCGGCGAGGCGGGCGGCGAGGGAGACGGCGGGGGTAGCCCGCAGTAGTTTTTCCTTTTTTGTAAAATATGTTTAAATTTGAACGAACTCGAACGTGTTTGCGTTGTGTTTGCGCCGAATTTAAACATTTTAAAAACCCGTGGGGGCCGCGACTGGGGGGCATCACGCCCCCAGTGCGTGGTTTAGCGCCGGTGCGCCCCCAGGGGGCGATTTTTTGCACCTCCTGGGGGGCCAACGGCTGGAGATGCCCTTACTATCTTCATAGTGGCATAGTGGATAGTAACTTAAGTGTGGTAAGCCCCCCCTCCCCGCGTCGTCTCTTCTAAGGACTCAGGGGCAAGCCCTGTCGCGCCGCCGCCGGCACCTCCCCCCACCCCTCCTCTGCTTTGCCGCTGCCGAAGGGGACGCGGGCTAAGCCGTGTGTGCCCTGGGATGGTGGTGGCGGGGCTCTCATGGCTGGGTTCACGCAGATCTGAGGCGGCTGACTCCCATCACGGTGGCCCGTGTGCCGGCTGGCTCGGGCGTCCGGCGTCGGATCCGGGGCTGCTGCCTCCCGTCGCGGTGGCCCGTGTTCCGGCTGGCTCCTGTGGCCGCGTCTTGCGGTGCAGGCATGCCCGTCGTGGGCGGTGGGGCGGATCTGGGTCGCCCTGCGCGAGGTGACGATGCCAGGGGCGCGGCGCCGGCCTCCCGTGCTCTGGTGGTCTGTCCTGGGCGCGCGCGGCGACGTCCTTCGTGTGGCCCCGCTGATCTAGATGGTTGCTGGTGGTGCATTCCGCTGGACTGGCTGGATCTGGTTGGATCGGCCCGTGGTTGTCCGGCTTGGGCAGAGAAGGGTGGTGGTGAGTACTGGTGGAGGTGGTGGTGGTGGTGGGAGGTGGTGGCGGTGCTGCTGCAGCAGGTCTTGATCTCACTGCCTTCTATTGGCGCCGCGGGCGCTTCGGTTCTGGTCTTCGACGGGTGCGTGGTGGCGCGCGTGGGGCGTGCCGCCGCACCTGATGTATGGCTCCAGCCCGGACCATGGTGGTTCCTGGCCTCGGGCAGTGCTCCCCTGCTCCTTACCGGCATGGTGCATGGCAGGGCATGGCGGCCTGCGCTGCGTCCGGGGGCCTGCGTTCGGTCGACCGTTGATGGATCTGGCGCCTAGTGCTGACGTTTGGTGTCGGTGGTCTCCGCAGGGTGCGGTTGGCTCCGGCGGCTTGTCGTGCTTCTTCGTCTCTCGAAGGGTTCGATGGTGGTGGTGGTCAGGTGACGTCTTGTTGTAGGGATGTGCTCAAACTTCGGGTGAGAACCCTGCATCGACTATGTCGATGCCAGCGGCAACGACATTTATGGACGCCGTTTTCCTTGGAGGAGGTACCGTTGTGGAGCTCCAGCACCTACAACTTTTGCTTTGTGGTTTCCGGGTGAAAACCTAAGATCAGGCAATGCCAGATCGGATGACGGTGTTGTGTCCTCGGCAACACTACCTCCTCGGAGGCTTCATCTTGGAGACCCAAATGACGGCTTCTGTCGTTGCGTGTGGTTGTGGGTGGCCTGCGTGCTAGTAGAGCTGGGGCCTGCTCAGGACCGATGGTGGTGTGTTCTTCTTCATGTGTTTCTCTTCGACTGTCCTACGTGTGGTCTCCGGCCTGCTTCTATGCGTGCTCATGACCCTGTTTTGTTGAGGCGAGCCTCGGGCTCTTGGTCTCGTCTTGGTTCACCTTTGCTCAATGACGACGCAATGACGCCTCCCCGACTTGCTAATCGTCTTGAACTTCCATGGCGAAGCGCTCAGTCAAGGTTCATGTTAAGCTTTGGCACAAGGTTCGTGTTAAGGTTTGGCACTTGTTGATTGTGGATGCTCCTTTGTTGTGCCGTGGGGTTTGATACGCACGCCGGTGCAGTGCGTTAGGCTGTTTGTAGAGTCTTGGTATTGTGATCCCTCGACGCACCCCTCATCTATCTGGTCCTGTTAGTATGCTAGCTAGGTCTTGCCTTATGTTGGGCGTCCTGCTCCTCTCTTTTCCTTGTAACACTTGTTACTTGTCTGGTTTTCGGCTCGGTTTTCCTCATAAACAGGGTCAATTTGATAAGGTTTTCGATCCGGTTTTTCTCATAAACTGGATCACTCTCCTGGCATTATGGCCACTTTGAGCAATATATTCAGGTGGAGGGACTCCTCCCCCGGTGATTTTAACTAGCTAAATTACTACAACTACCTTTTTCCTCATTAATTCATCGTCACATAAACAAATTTATTGAGTTGGACTCAATGTTACTGTTGAAATTACTCCTACTGTGGCTAGTCTCACGCGGAACCATGCTTGTGAGACTGAGTGGGTCGTCATATGGTTTCAAACTGGAGTTGCCATATTAACAGACTCTGTATCATATATGAAGCGCACACTGTATGACAGCCGCCCTATCGTATATCTTTCGCAAAAAAAGAAAAAACAACCTCCGTATCGTATATGAAGCTCACACTGTATGACAGCCTCGGTGTTGTATATGAAGCGCACTTTGTCTGAATATATGGAAGCTGTCGAGACAAAATGTAAACACGAAATCGTCCTAATGGCTGTTTACATATCATGCGATCGATTCATCAGTGACACATTCTTTTTCTCTTCCAATCTTCAATACATCATATTCAGTAAAACCAACAATATCCAGTTAAACCCCAGCATGGTGGTGAGAGCTTGGACGATCACGAGCACGACGGTGAAGGTGAAGACAATAACGAGGTACCAATTTCGATGGCGATTCAAGCTTCCATGTGCCGATTTCGGTAGCGATGACTCGATTCCAATGGTGATGCTAGAAACCATACGGCCAATCCAATCACGACCCAATTTTGTCCGCCCCAGTCCATTTAGGTCAAAACGGATGGCCCAACGCGCGAGGGCATGAGCAAATATGTCTGGCTCGACCCAATTTCGACGCAAGTTTGGACTGGATTTGCCTCCAGACTGACACTGGAAGGACAAGCACACGTCCTCTCATTGTCCGCCACCAGGCCCGCATGTCGATCGTGCAACTGCTTCCTGGGACCCCATTTAGTCCGCACGCGTGGTCAGGACTACACATCATCCTCCCAGCCGCCCCGACGCGTCTTTTTTAATGGCGAAGCCGTGGACCGGCCAGTCCACTTCTGAACTCCAGCCGCATCCACACTCTTCCACTGCCCCCTCACGCCCCGACAATGCCAACCCTAGCGCTGCCCTCGCTCCTGGCTCCCCGCCGGCCGCCGGCATGGGGATGTGGAAGTGGATCCCCGGCAAGAAGGTGAAGCACGCCCACAAAGCAGGGTCGTTCTCTGCGTTGTCGCGGAGCGTTGCCGGCTACTTCATGTTGCCACCAGCCTTCTCCATTTCGTCATCGGCGGCCCCGCCGGGCATGCGGTCGTACATCAAGGTGGAGGTGTGCCAGCGGTATCGGGACATGGCCACCCCGCTGTCGGCGACGGCCTTGACATGCAGATGGTATTGTTGGCCGTGGGGCGTCATCGCCATACCATAGCTAGAGGTGAAAGAGGAGGTGGTTTGGAGCCTTCGGCAGCTCCGACCATGCCCTGGGACCTGCCATGGTGGGGCAGTCATGGACGTGGACATCGACAGTGCCCTGCACGCCGGAGTACATGTTTGCGTCGGCCTCGTGGGTGGGCGTCGAGCCGTGGTCACCATCCCCGCCATGGCCACCAAAATGGTGCCGCAGCCACATCAGGCGACGCTCGCCCAACTTTGGCAGCCGTCGCAGGGGCCGCCAGCCCACCTTTGGCAGCCATCTACGTACATCAACCTCACCACGAGGATGGCAGCGACTGAAGAAGGCCAGCACAACGGCGACGGCTGATCTAGGGTTTTATTATTTTTATGTTTTCTTTAGTTCAAGTTTAATTTTAATGTTCGATGGGGACTTGTGAACTTAAGTTAAGTAATATATAAGTTATTGTCTTAAATTATTTTTCATGTCTTTTTTATTTAAAAATTATGTTTAAAATGCAGAAACTATTTGATGCGGCAGGCGGTTGGGGCACCGACGGGCGACGGGCGGACGACCGCAAATGGACCCTCGCATCCATTTTGCCGACGCAAACGGACATAAATCAGACAAAACATACTTCCGTTTGCAGTCGTGCATTAGAGTTGGCCTAAGAAGCTAACAATCCATGTATCCCATGGACTCCCTGGTTCTCACAATTTTAAACATTTACGTCGAATTCACTCCTCCATGCCTCACACAATCGTCGTTGAGTCATCGATTTCTTTCCACCTAATTGAAAAACTATGTTCATCATCTTGGGGACACAAGCGCTAATCCTTGCGGAAATCCTTATGCATCTTTCGAAATGCCTGGTATAAATTTTACCAGCGCTTATCCTCCGTTGATCCCGCTCCTCCTCCAATAACAATATCCAGTCCGCCGACATTGATAATGGAGGTAGTGGGCGGCTAGAAGGGAAGTGGAGGTTGTGAATAGTGAGAAGGGAAGTGAAGATTTTGCAGCTTTTTATAGCTGTAGGTGGCGGATGGCGGAAAAACATGGCGGACAGCGGGAAAAAGGAGAACTAAAATTGCCATGGGCCAATGATGGAGGCGAAAAGGGAGGTGAAACTTCTCTCTGGCACGAATGGTTGCCGGATGATGCACTCTCCAAACAAATGGCCACAGCTTTCAAATATGGAGGCTCGCGAGCTGTACATGGAGCGCCCTCCATAAATTATGGTGACTCTATTAGAGTGACATTTTAGACCAAAGTCGTCATATTAACTATTCTGATAGAGTTGCTATAAGGCCACATTGCAATCGGCACCATCCTTGACATGTTTGAATCCCATCCTTACTCAATTTACAGGAACACGTCAGGTTTAGCTAGAATACTATCTTGGTTTACTGTTGTAGATACTGGTTAATGTTGTAACCATTATATGTAGTATAAGAGCATCTTCAAGACTTCACCGTTGATCCTCAAAGTGAACACACTATTTGTTTGTGGACTGACCCGAACTCTTCCGCGGACATGGATACGGGGGCCAGCCATCCAATCATATGCCCTAAACGGCTGCCCTTGTTTTTTTTTCTTAAGTCCGCAACACTCAATAATAGCATATCAAATTTCCGAGGAGTGAGAATATTAAAATGTGATAGTAGTTAAAATATAAATATTACAATCCAACAATTTTTTGAAACAAAATAGTTCAAACTTGAATTCAACTCGCACATATGTTCTAACTGTCCCTTTTAAGTGCCCACATATGCTCAATCAGATCTTCCTTAAGCTGCTCATGAGTTGTTTGATACTGAATTTGTTGAAGCATTTGGACACATCATCAAACGTGGCCAGCTGTTGATTTGAAAGTTGGATAGGATCACTCATGTTCTCAAATTCCAGACATCGGGCAATATTTTCACCCTCATCCGCTACGATCATGTTGTGCATGATCCCATAAAATTTCATCATCTCCTATAAGGTCTTCAAATCACATTTCTTTTAGCAGGTCCACGAACAACTGTAAAACGGGCTTGGAGCACACTAAATGTCTTCTCCACATCCTTTCTAGCTCCTTCTTGTCTTTGGCAAAGTGGTATCTTTTTTAACCAACTAACTCAGAGATGGTCTTGAGAAGGTCGCACATGGACTATAGATACTGTCAACAAGATAGTAGTCCATGTTGTAGCCGTGCTCATTGACGATAGAGTTGCACGGAGAAGCTTGTCCTTTAGTCAACATAGCAAACAATGGAGACCGCTACAACACATTGATGTCATTATGAGACTCGGACATGCCAAAAAAAGAGTGTCAAATCCAGAGGTCCTATGAAGCAACTGCTTCAAGAATGGTGGCGGGCTTCTTAACATGACCCTGATATTGCCCTTGTAGAGTTTTTGGGCAGTTCTTCCATCCCAAATGCATGCAATTAAGATACTCGAGCATACATGTCCATCCTCTTGCTTCCAAGGTACTCATCCCACGAATCTGTGGCCATACCATATGGAAGCATCCGCAACGCAGCCATGCACCAGAGAACCTAGTTCTTCCTATGGCATAATTCTTCAAGATGAAGTAGACATCATAGGCCCGAGCGCCATCGTCGAGGCGATCAAACACATTTTGCCACATCCAAAAGGGCCAGTGAAAATTGTTCGTGAATAGGGCATCGGAGGCAAAGTAATCATCCACCAGTGGCAAAATACCTCTGTGCCCTGTTTTGATTCAGCACTCGATGACCCTTAATCGATCCCCTTAAATTGAGAACATGTTGTTTTGCACGCTCTGCAACTGCAAGGACCGCCTGCATCATGTTGTTTCATCCACTAATCCTCCTCGTCGGACGACTCAATGTATTGCTCGTAGATGTACTTCATGTCTGAATCCATTGCTTCAAAGGGAGAAATATTATTGAAAATTTAGCACGACATTTCACCAAACACTTGTCGGGCATGGTGACCTCCACGGACGACATCCGCATGGGCGAATGGTTCTTGCGCGACAGACGGACGAGAGGTGTGGAACGACGGCGTAGGCAAAGCAGCATGACGGCTGGGTGAAGAGGCAGAGGTCGTAGAGGTCCGGCAAGGTCTTGGCGGTGGCCGGGGTGGTACAACGACGGTGTTGGCCGGGGAGGAAGGAGATGTGGAGAAAGGGGGAAGGGATGGAGACGCAAGGCCCGGGTGTAGTTTGGATGGGCTAGGGTGTCAAAGTCCTACGTGAAGGAGGTCTGGACTCCTGCAGAGCCCTCCCCTAGTTTGCCTCCGGTTTGCAGGAAACGGACACGTGGACTCATTGGAGTTTGGTCCGGATATTTGCGGGCGATTTGAGTGTCCGTCTCGACGTAAGTGCATTGGTTTGGTCACATGATGTGTCGTGCAGCGAGTGTGACATGGATGTATGTAATAGATCGCGTGGTCGTGCCTATCAACCATATGTCCATACTCGTCGAGAAAGAGAGAAAAACGCTCAATAATACACTGGCATAACGTCAGGTTCGGTGTTTGACTAATACAGGGGACCCTCGTGCGAGCATGCATACCCGCCTCGTTGATGCCAATCACAATTACAAGTTGATCAGACGATGCCCATCCAGCTTGTAGACCCCGTCGCCCTCCAAGAAAATCTAAAATTCCGCCGGCCAGTGAACTTCAAATATGTGGACATCAATCCTGAAACATGCCAAACTGGTGTTCAGATCCTCATCCCCGTGTTGTACTGACGTTAACCATCCGTATGGCCATGATTCCGGTCAAATCACGATTACTACGGAAATTAACTAACGGCAGGTCGTATCCTTCATGGCTTCATGTGATTCGTTATGTATCCTGACGCTCCGTGCAGATTAGTTTATCCAAGATCGCTCCTGACAGGCTGACACAAGCACATGACGACTAGTACATTAGTGACGCTGGGTTAATGACGCGATTAGGTGCGTAGACATGGAGTGTAAATAATAACAAATATTTGTGCTAATTCTCAAATGTCTGAATCTCCGCTAGAGAAGCCGGGCTAGTGTATTTTGTTCCCAGAGCCCGTGTGCAGCACTGCATCTCACAATAATCACCGATATAATTAAGCTGCTCCCACTGACACTGGATGTACTTTATAACTAATTAAGCATGGCACTTGTGATTCCATACTCTATGTGTTCCCTGATTGAGTAGGATGCATGATACGCGGGTATTTATATATCTATTGCATGGTCAACTGCGAGCACCCTGCCTTTGTCTGCTTATTATGCGATGGCCGCCTGACCTGGAAACGAAGGACGAAAGGCCAGAGAGAAGATTAAATTAAGGTGATTGCTGGCTGTCATGCAGCTGCGACGTCAGGTCTCTGCCGTAAGCACGTCCATCGTCAGCAACGTGCCACTACACCTGCATTATTCGCACCGACGATTGGCATCCTTGCATATGTACGGCTTAATCGATCGGGTCGTGGATAGATGCTTCAGCCACACCCACGATAACGTGGTTTCACATCGGTTGAGAGAGACTGTCATGAACGTACTTAAATCATTCTCAAAACGCAGATGGGCCATCGCAGATGCAAAAAACATATAGTAGTAGTATTACCTTTCATAAGAGCATTTACAGCCGGATACACCAAATCATACTCCTCCGACGCCCGTTGACGCATCTGTGGACAGTGACCGGTCACATCTTAATTTTTTTGATAAATGGTGAATTTTATTAACTCATAATAAAGCTTTTTTTGCGGATAACCTCATAATAAAGCTTTAAGAAGATACAAACATAATGAGTACACACCCGGCCTCTGCATAATTAGGATGCACACAGCCAACACCAACACATATAAATAAACATGTTGATAAATAGCAAAGTCATACAAGACCAAAGCTATGTCAAAGCGGGGAAGAAACTGAAGCGACCAAAACAGCGATCGACAAACTGCAACAGTAACCATATTCGCACCAACTATTTCTGACACCACAAAGACAATGAAAAATATTCTTCAATAACAATGCCTTCAGAAAGGAAACGACGCTCAAGCGCCACCGTCACCGAATCCAACCATTGAAGGTCAAATTTTATGTTTTCACGCTGAAGAAGAAGTCTGAGCATATGTGAGCAAAGACTTCAACAAGGTAAAGATGCGATAACCAACTCAGTCAGACCTAAGGCTTTCGCCCCAGAGCTCAAGACCAGGTACTTACAAGCACCACCAATTTGAAGTCAAAAAATGTGTTATCACCATCGCTTTTCATGATTCGAACAGCTACATGCTTTGGGCTAAAATCCAACTGCTATCGTTGCACAACCATACCCTCTGCATCAAGCCGCCATTCATAAATTGCATCTAATCGCCGCATGCAAACTACCTGAAGTGAGAGCCGCCAAAATCCATAAAGGAGCCTTTCGGCTGCATCTCACAACCTCGGCGGTAGGAGCCGTTGGCAGTAGCCACCAGGTCCGTAGTGAAGAACCCTCATGAGGAACATTCGACGACCACCGCAATCAGTAGCTTGACCGGCCGGCAGAAGCTCCGCCACCCACGAAGGCCAGATGTAAACTAACCTGACCAGCTGCACCGACCATCGTACCACCGAGCGTGGTCATGGAAGTGGCCGGGAAGGGATCAAAGAGCACCACTCCTGGGACGCTATGTTGAGGAGCAGAGTTTGCCACTCGGCAACCCACGCACTACAGGTGTGTTGGGGAACGTAGTAATTTCAAAAACCTACGCACACGCAAGATCATGATGATGCATAGCAATGAGGGAGAGAGTCTGATCTACGTACCCTTGTAGATCGCAACGGAAGCGTTGACGCAACGTAGAGGAAGTAGTCGTACGTCTTCTTCCCGATCCGACCGATCCAAGCACCGTTACTCCGGCACCTCCGAGTTCTTAGCACACGTACAGCTCGATGATGATCCCCGGGCTCCGATCCAGCAAAGCTTCGGGGAGGAGTTCCGTCAGCACGACGGCGTGGTGACGATCTTGATGTTATACCGACGCAGGGCTTCGCCTAAGCACTACAACGATATGATCGAGGTGGAATATGGTGGCAGGGGGCACCGCACACGGCTAAGGAACGATCTCAATGATCAACTTGTGTGTCTAGAGGTGCCCCCTGCCCCCGTATATAAAGGATCCAAGGGGGAGGGGATGGCCGGCCAAGAGGAGGGCGCAGGAGGAGTCCTACTCCTACCGGGAGTAGGACTCCGCCCCCCCCCCCCCCCCAATCCTATTCCAAATAGGACTCCCAAGGGGGAAAGAGAGAGAGAGGTGGCCGGCCACCTCTCCTAGTCCTAATAGGACTAGGGGAGGGGGGAGGCGCGCAGCCCACCATGGCAGCCCCTTTCACCTTTCCACTAAAGCCCTATAAGGCCCATATGGCTCCCGGGGGGTTCCAGTAACCTCCCGGTAATCCGGTAAAATCTCGATTTTATCCGGAACACTTCCGATATCCAAATATAGGCTTCCAATATATCAATCTTTATGTCTCGACCATTTCGAGACTCCTCGTCATGTCCGTGATCACATCCGGGACTCCGAACTACCTTCGGTACATCAAAATGCATAAACTCATAATAACTGTCATCGTAACGTTAAGCGTGCGGACCCTACGGTTCGAGAACAATGTAGACATGACCGAGACATGTCTCCGGTCAATAACCAATAGCGGGACCTGGTTGCCCATATTGGCTCCTACATATTCTACGAAGATCTTTATCGGTCAGACCGCATAACAACATACGTTGTTCCCTTTGTCATCGGTATGTTACTTGCTCGAGATTCGATCGTCGGTATCCAATACCTAGTTCAATCTCGTTACCGGCAAGTCTCTTTACTCGTTCTGTAATACATCATCCCGCAACTAACTCATTAGTTGCAATGCTTGCAAGGCTTGTGTAATGTGCATTACCGAGAGGGCCCAGAGATACCTCTCCGACAATCGGAGTGACAAATCCTAATCTCGAAATACGCCAACCCAACATCTACCATTGGAGACACCTGTAGTACTCCTTTATAATCACCCAGTTATGTTGTGACGTTTGGTAGCACCCAAAGTGTTCCTCTGGCAAACGGGAGTTGCATAATCTCATAGTCATAGGAACATGTATAAGTCATGAAGAAAGCAATAGCAACATACTAAACGATCGGGTGCTAAGCTAATGAAATGGGTCATGTCAATCAGATCATTCAACTAATGATGTGACCTCATTAATCAAATAACAACACATTGTTCATGGTTAGGAAACTTAACCATCTTTGATTAACGAGCTAGTCAAATAGAGGCATACTAGTGACACTCTGTTTGTCTATGTATTCACACATGTATTATGTTTCCGGTTAATACAATTCTAGCATGAATAATAAACATTTATCATGATATAAGGAAATATATAATAACTTTATTATTGCCTCTAGGGCATATTTCCTTCAGTCTCCCACTTGCACTAGAGTCAATAATCTAGATTACACAGTAATGATTCTAACACCCACGGAGCCTTGGTGCTGATCATGTTTTGCTTGTGGAAGAGGCTTAGTCAACGGGTCTGCAACATTCAGATCCGTATGTATCTTGCAAATCTCTATGTCTCCCACCTGGACTAGATCCCGGATGGAATTGAAGCGTCTCTTGATGTGTTTGGTCCTTTTGTGAAATCTGGATTCCTTTGCCAAAGCAATTGCACCAGTATTGTCACAAAAGATTTTCATTGGACCCGATGCACTAGGTATGACACCTAGATCGGATATGAACTCCTTCATCCAGACTCCTTCGTTTGCTGCTTCCGAAGCAGCTATGTACTCCGCTTCACATGTAGATCCCACTATGACGGTTTGTTTAGAACTGCACCAACTAACAGCTCCACCGTTTAAAGTAAACACGTATCTGGTTTGCGATTTAGAATCGTCCGGATCAGTGTCAAAGCTTGCATCAACGTAACCTCTTACGATGAGCTCTTTGTCACCTCCATAGACGAGAAACATATCCTTAGTCCTTTTCAGGTATTTCAGGATGTTCTTGACCGCTGTCTTGTGATCCACTCCTGGATTACTTTGGTACCTCCCTGCTAAACTTATAGCAAGGCACACATCAGGTCTGGTAGACAGCATTGCATACATGATAGAGCCTATGGCTGAAGCATAGGGAACATCTTTCGTTTTCTCTCTATCCTCTGCAGTGGTCAGGCATTGAGTCTGACTCAACTTCACACCTTGTAACACAGGCAAGAACCCTTTCTTTGCTTGATCCATTTTGAACTTCTTCAAAATCTTGTCAAGGTATGTGCTTTGTGAAAGTCCAATTAAGCGTCTTGATCTATCTCTATAGATCTTAATGCCCAATATGTAAGCAGCTTCACCGAGGTCTTTCATTGAAAAACTCTTATTCAAGTATCCCTTTATGCTATCCAGAAATTCTATATCATTTCCAATCAGCAATATGTCATCCACATATAATATCAGAAATGCTACAGAGCTCCCACTCACTTTCTTGTAAATACAGGCTTCTCCAAAAGTCTGTATAAAGCCAAATGCTTTGATCACACTATCAAAGCGTTTATTCCAACTCCGAGATGCTTGCACCAGTCCATAAATGGATCGCTGGAGTTTGCACACTTTGTTAGCTCCCTTTGGATCGACAAAACCTTCCGGTTGCATCATATACAACTCTTCTTCCAGAAATCCATTCAGGAATGCAGTTTTGACATCCATCTGCCATATTTCATAATCATAAAACGCGGCAATTGCTAACATGATTCGGACAGACTTAAGCATCGCTACGGGTGAGAAGGTCTCATCGTAGTCAACCCCTTGAACTTGTCGAAAACCTTTTGCAACAAGTCGAGCTTTATAGACAGTAACATTACCGTCAGCGTCAGTTTTTTTCTTGAAGATCCATTTATTCTCAATTGCTTGCCGATCATCGGGTAAGTCAACCAAAGTCCATACTTTGTTCTCATACATGGATCCCATCTCAGATTTCATGGCTTCAAGCCACTTTGCGGAATCTGGGCTCACCATCGCTTCTTCATAGTTCGTAGGTTCATCATGATCTAGCAGCATGACTTCCAGAACTGGATTACCGTACCACTCTGGCGCGGATCTTTCTTTGGTTGATCTACGAGGTTCAGTAGTATCTTGTTCTGAAGTTTCATGATCATTATCATTAACTTCCTCACTTATTGGTGTAGGTGTCGCAGAAACAGTTTTCTGTGATGTACTACTTTCTAATAAGGGAGCGGGTACAGTTACCTCGTCAAGTTCTACTTTCCTCCCACTCACTTCTTTCGATAGAAACTCCTTCTCAAGAAAGTTTCTGAATTTAGCAACAAAAGTCTTGCCTTCGGATCTATGATAGAAGGTGTATCCAATAGTTTCCTTTGGATATCCTATGAAGACACATTTCTCCGATTTGGGTTCGAGCTTATCAGGTTGAAGCTTTTTCACATAAGCATCACAGCCCCAAACTTTCAGAAACGACAACTTTGGTTTCTTGCCAAACCATAGTTCATAAGGCGTCGTCTCAATGGATTTTGATGGTGCCCTATTTAACGTGAATGCGGCCGTCTCTAGAGCGTATCCCCAAAACGATAGCGGTAAATCAGTAAGAGACATCATAGATCGCACCATATCTAGTAAAGTACGATTACGACGTTCGGACACACCATTACGATGTGGTGTTCCGGGTGGCGTGAGTTGCGTAACTATTCCACAATTTTTCAAATGTACACCAAACTCGTAACTCAAATATTCTCCTCCACGATCAGGTCGTAGAAACTTTATTTTCTTGTTACGATGATTTTCCACTTCACTTTGAAATTCTTTGAACTTTTCAAATGTTTCAGACTTATGTTTCATTAAGTAGATATACCCATATCTGCTTAAATTATCTGTGAAGGTGAGAAAATAACGATATCCGCCATGAGCCTCAATATTCATCGGACCGCATACATCTATATGTATGATTTCCAACAAATCTGTTGCTCTCTCCATAGTACCGGAGAACGGTGTTTTAGTCATCTTGCCCATGAGGCACGGTTCGCAAGTACCAAGTGATTCATAATCAAGTGGTTCCAAAAGTCCATCAGTATGGAGTTTCTTCATGCGCTTTACACCGATATGACCTAAACGGCAGTGCCACAAATAAGTTGCACTATCATTATCAACTCTGCATCTTTTGGCTTCTACATTATGAATATGTGTATCACTACTATCGAGATTTAACAAGAATAGACCACTCTTCAAGGGTGCATGACCATAAAAGATATTACTCATATAAATAGAACAACCATTATTCTCTGATTTAAATGAATAACCGTCTCGCATTAAACAAGATCCAGATATAATGTTCATGCTCAACGCTGGCACCAAATAACAATTGTTTAGGTATAATATTAATCCCGAAGGTAGATGTAGAGGTAGGGTGCCGACTGCGATCACATCGACTTTAGAACCATTTCCCACGCGCATCGTCACCTCGTCCTTAGCCAATCTTCGCTTAATCCGTAGTCCCTGTTTTGAGTTGCAAATATTAGCAACAGAACCAATATCAAATACCCAGGTGCTACTGCGAGCATTAGTAAGGTACACATCAATAACATGTATATCACATATACCTTTGTTCACCTTGCCATCCTTCTTATCCGCCAAATACTTGGGGCAGTTCCGCTTCCAGTGACAAGTCTACTTGCAGTAGAAGCACTCAGTTTCAGGCTTAGGTCCAGACTTGGGCTTCTTTTCCTGAGCAGCAACTTGCTTGCCGTTCTTCTTGAAGTTCCCCTTCTTCTTCCCTTTGCCCTTTTTTTTGAAACTAGTGGTCTTGTTAACCATCAACACTTGATGCTCCTTCTTGATTTCTACCTCCGCAGCTTTCAGCATTGCGAAGAGCTCGGGAATAGTCTTGTTCATCCCTTGCATATTATAGTTCATCACGAAGCTCTTGTAGCTTGGTGGCAGTGATTGGAGAATTTTGTCAATGACGCAATCATCTGGAAGATTAACTCCCATCTGAATCAAGTGATTGTTATACCCAGACATTTTGAGTATATGCTCACTGACAGAACTGTTCTCCTCCATCTTGCAGCTATAGAACTTATTGGAGACTTCATATCTCTCAATCCGGGCATTTGCTTGAAATATTAACTTCAACTCCTGGAACATCTCATATGCTCCATGACGTTCAAAACGTCGTTGAAGTCCCGATTCTAAGCCGTAAAGTATGGCACACTGAACTATCGAGTAGTCATCAGCTTTGCTCTGCCAGACGTTCATAACATCTGGTGTTGCTCCAGCAGCAGGCCTGGCACCCAGCGGTGCTTCCAGGACGTAATTCTTTTGTGCAGCAACGAGGATAATCCTCAAGTTACGGACCCAGTCCGTGTAATTGCTACCATCATCTTTCAACTTTGCTTTCTCAAGGAACGCATTGAAATTCAACGGAACAACAGCACGAGCCATCTATCTACAATCAACATAAACAAGCAAGATACTATCAGGTACTAAGTTCATGATAAATTTAAGTTCAATTAATCATATTACTTAAGAACTCCCACTTAGATAGACATCCCTCTAATCCTCTAAGTGATCACGTGATCCAAATCAACTAAACCATGTCCGATCATCACGTGAGATGGAGTAGTTTCATCGGTGAACATCATTATGTTGATCATATCTACTATATGATTCACGCTCGACCTTTCGGTCTCCGTGTTCCGAGGCCATATTTGTATATGCTTGGCTCGTCAAGTATAACCTGAGTATTCCGTGTTTGCAACTGTTTTGCATCCGTTGTATTTGAACGTAGAGCCTATCACACCCGATCATCACGTGGTGTCTCAGCACGAAGAACTTTCGCAACGGTGCATACTCAGGGAGAACACTTCTTGATAATTTAGTGAGAGATCATCTTATAATGCTACCGTCAATCAAAGCAAGATAAGATGCAGAAAAGATAAACATCACATGCAATCAATATAAGTGATATGATATGGCCATCATCATCTTGTGCTTGTGATCTCCATCTCCGAAGCACCGTCATGATCATCATCGTCACCGGCGCGACACCTTGATCTCCATCGTAGCATCGTTGTCGTCTCGCCAATCTTATGCTTCCACGACTATCACCACCGCTTAGTAATAAAGTAAAGCATTACATCGCGATTGCATTGCATACAATAAAGCGACAACCATATGGCTCCTGCCAGTTGCCGATAACTTGGTTACAAAACATGATCATCTCATACAATAAAATTTAGCATCATGCCTTGACCATATCACATCACAACATGCCCTACAAAAACAAGTTAGACGTCCTCTACTTTGTTGTTGCAAGTTTTACGTGGCTGCTACGGGCTTTAAGTAAGAACCAATCTCACCTACGCATCAAAACCACAACGATAGTTTGTCAAATAGACTCCGTTTTAACCTTCTCAAGGACCGGGCGTAGCCACACTCGGTTCAACTAAAGTTGGAGAGACAGTCGCCCGCAAGCCATCTATGTGCAAAGCACGTCGAGGGAACCGGTCTCGCGTAAGCGTACGCGTAAGGTTGGTCCGGGTCGTCTCATCCAACAATACTGCCGAACCAAAGTATGACATGCTGGTAGGCAGTATGACTTATATCGTCCACAACTCACTTGTGTTCTACTCGTGCACATAACATCAAACCATAAAACCTAGGCTCTGATGCCACTGTTGGGGAACGTAGTAATTTCAAAAAATTTCCTACGCACACGCAAGATCATGGTGATGCATAGCAATGAGGGGGAGAGTCTGATCTACGTACCCTTGTAGATCGCAACGGAAGCGTTGACACAACGTAGAGGAAGTAGTCGTACGTCTTCTTCCCGATCCGACCGATCCAAGCACCGTTACTCCGGCACCTCCGAGTTCTTAGCACACGTACAGCTCGATGACGATCCCCGGGCTCCGATCCAGCAAAGCTTCGGGGAGGAGTTCCGTCAGCACGACGGCGTGGTGACGATCTTGATGTTCTACCGATGCAGGGCTTCGCCTAAGCACTACAACGATATGATCAAGGTGGAATATGGTGGCAGGGGGCACCGCACACGGCTAAGGAACGATCTCAATGATCAACTTGTGTGTCTAGAGGTGCCCCTGCCCCCGTATATAAAGGATCCAAGGGGGAGGGGCTGGCCGGCCAAGAGGAGGGCGCAGGAGGAGTCCTACTCCTACCGGGAGTAGGACTCCCCTCCCCCCCCAATCCTATTCCAAATAGGACTCCCAAGGGGGAAAGAGAGAGAGAGGTGGCCGGCCACCTCTCCTAGTCCTAATAGGACTAGGGGAGAGGGGGAGGCGCGCAGCCCACCATGGCAGCCCCTTTCACCTTTCCACTAAAGCCCAATAAGGCCCATATAGCTCCCGGGGGGTTCCGGTAACCTCCCGGTAATCCGGTAAAATCCCGATTTTACCCGGAACACTTCCGATATCCAAATATAGGCTTCCAATATATCAATCTTTATGTCTCGACCATTTCGAGACTCCTCGTCATGTCCGTGATCACATCCGAGACTCCGAACTACCTTCGGTACATCAAAATGCATAAACTCATAATAACTGTCATCGTAACGTTAAGCGTGCGGACCCTACGGTTCGAGAACAATGTAGACATGACCGAGACACGTCTCCGGTCAATAACCAATAGCGGGACCTGGATGCCCATATTGGCTCCTACATATTCTACGAAGATCTTTATCGGTCAGACCGCATAACAACATACGTTGTTCCCTTTGTCATCGGTATGTTACTTGCCCGAGATTCGATCGTCGGTATCCAATACCTAGTTCAATCTTGTTACCGGCAAGTCTCTTTACTCATTCCGTAATACAACATCCCGCAACTAACTCATTAGTTGCAATGCTTGCAAGGCTTTAAGTGATGTGCATTACCGAGAGGGCCCAGAGATACCTCTCCGACAAACGGAGTGACAAATCCTAATCTCGAAATACGCCAACCCAACATCTACCATTGGAGACACCTGTAGTACTCCTTTATAATCACCCAGTTACGTTGTGACGTTTGGTAGCACCCAAAGTGTTCCTCCGGCAAACGGGAGTTGCATAATCTCATAGTCATAGGAACATGTATAAGTCATGAAGAAAGCAATAGCAACATACTAAACGATCGGGTGCTAAGCTAATGAAATGGGTCATGTCAATCAGATTATTCAACTAATGATGTGACCTCGTTAATCAAATAACAACACATTGTTCATGGTTAGGAAACTTAACCATCTTTGATTAACGAGCTAGTCAAGTAGAGGCATACTAGTGACACTCTGTTTGTCTATGTATTCACACATGTATTATGTTTCCGGTTAATACAATTCTAGCATGAATAATAAACATTTATCATGATATAAGGAAATAAATAATAACTTTATTATTGCCTCTAGGGCATATTTCCTTCAAGGTGTACCCTATTGGCGTCGCCGCCAATCAGAGGATCCACTAGACAAAATTGCAAGGGGCCGTGGTCGACCACTTGATGAGAGGTACTGATCGTCATGGTGCCAATGTGCGGCCCAACACCTCCGCTTCTACGACAACCCACGGCACCACCGCTGCTGCACCCAGAACGTTGCTACACCAGCCTAAGCCATCGCCAAACCCGAAGGCAAACGGAAAATGATTCCTCGCCGCCACTGTCGACTGCAAGGGCTTTGCCTAGCGACGACCTCCATCGACGGCGAAGGCAGAAGTCTCAGAGACAGGGGAGAGAATGACGGAGAATAGCAGCCACCCATGTCGTCGGGAGATGACGTAGGAGTGATCCGCTAATCTCAGACAGGTCATGCCTCAAATAATCATTTCCACAACCGGATATCTCAATTACAATACCTCAAATTCATACAATTACATGCAACATGAAACCTAATCTAAGCAGAGCCCATCCGGCTCCATCGTGCCCATGTCCGGAGGTTACGCCCCTTGAGTGTTGTTCCGGTCTCTAGTGTGGTAGTCTAGGACATGGGACATGCACCGGCTCACGGGACTCAAGGCGTCGTCGTCTCCCATGCCCTACTTTTCCTCGCCGGAGCATGTCGCCGGTGGATGTGAGGTCAACGATGGATCCGTTGTGATCGGAGGCTGACACGTCCACCACGACATAGCTACGGTGCCCGGGGTTGCAGGCCATCCACCTCGCTGCCGAAGAGACTGACTCCTTCTTGCCGATGTTTGTGGATGAGGGTTGCCACGGCCTCGCCTTCTGCCTTACACGGTGGGCACGCCGCGCCATACACTCAGCGGACGGGCCACAGATGGCCTCGTCGTCGGCATACCACGAAGGGGTTGCACGTCGCCAAGACATTCGGACGCCAGACGGAGCGCACCGCCTCCGGAAAGGAAGCGACGACACACCCCGCATAGGATCCACGCATCATTTAGGCGAACGCGATGGATCCCCGGTGGATCGAGTCTGATCATTGTCAGGCATTCTCCTTGCGGTTGCGGCGGAGCGCAATGCGGGCGGCCATCTCCTCCTCTGGCCCGACTAGGATGACGTCCCAGTTCGCAATCGGTTGATGGGGGACTCGGATCCGCTACCCGCCATGCCGAAGAAGGTTGGAGATCGTTGGACGGGAGCTTTGAGGGCGAAGTGGACTGAACGGAGTGGAGTGGAGTGGTTAAGGTTAGGTCCGGGGAGTGGATGGAGACGAATGTATGAGGAGTCGCGTGGGCCAGTGTGAGTCGGCTCCGATGTGGCGGACGCGCATGGTCGTGCCCGGGCCACCCATATCCGCCCTAGATTTGAGCTGGATATGAGAGTTGCCGATTAATCAGGGAGTTTGAGGTTGGTTTGAGGCGTCCGTCTGGATCACTTTTTCTTTACCGGGCTATCCGCTCGGACGTTTGAGTGTCCGGCTATAGATGCTCTACATGTCCTTCAATTTAAGTTAATAATTTTAACATGGTTTTATTTTTATTTTTTGAGAGTCATTTGAGCACAGCAGAGACAACATAGTATAGCCTTTTTTTAGAAA
This sequence comes from Triticum monococcum, assembly GCA_034509565.1. Lineage (NCBI taxonomy): Eukaryota > Viridiplantae > Streptophyta > Magnoliopsida > Poales > Poaceae > Triticum > Triticum monococcum. Next base: position 542,960,971 of record CM067841.1, read on the forward strand.
AGAAGAACATAGAGTATAGCCTATATCAAACTATTGCCAATATTGTCAGGCTTGACCAGGTGAGAGGCTAGGCGGGCAAGGCCGGCATTCTGGGCCACGGAAATCAAGAGGCCACCATCGAAATCTGTATTGGGCCTAATCCAATGAAGTAGAGATTTATAGGATAGCGCTTTGTCTCACTTATAACAAAAGTTAGGGTTTTATTTCTCTCAAGGCGATCTGATCGCCGTCGTTGAGATTGTTCTCTTCCCTACCTCTGTTGTGCCCTCCGGCCCCTTCCCTTCGAGCGGGCGTGCGGGGGCAACCCTGGTCCAGGCGGGACTGGGGTGGGAGGGGTTCTAGGGTTATCCTCAAGGCCCGGTGTTCCAATCGGGTTAGGGTTTGAAGTTTTCCATGGCGTCGGACGGAGCTTCGGGATCGCGCTCTACAGGTCCCTCCGAGACGGATGACGTAACATCATTGATGAAGGAGCTAGGTCTTCGATAGGAGGACCTTGACGATGTGGTGTTCGATGAAGATGAGGCGCCGCCCACGGCGGCACGCTAGATCGCGCTGGTCCGGGTGCACACACCCAAATCATACAGCCAATTTTGGTTTTTTAAGAATATGAGGGCAGCGTGGGATCTAGCTCAGGAGGTCCAGTTCAAACCGCTTGAAGACAGTATGTACACAGCCCAGTTCTCATGTTTGGGCGATTGGGAGAGAGTAACACGCGATGGTCCATGGAACTTTCGGGGAGACGCCATTATTCTGAAACCATATGACGGATTGGCAAAACCGTCAGCAGCTCAACTTGATACTATTGAGATCTGGCTGCAGATTCATGATGTTCCACCATTGTATGCTCATCTGGTGCCATCTCTAGCTCAAAAAGTTGGAGAAGTCTTATATGCAGAACCCCAATCACATGACTTTGTGGGGAATTTCCATCGGGTTTAGGTCCGGGTTGATGCCAACAAGCCTTTGAAGAATGCAGTTTCTATGATAAGGGATGGAAAGCGCCAAATTTATAGGGTTAAATATGAGAAACTTCCAGACTGGTGTGCGGTCTGTGGTAAGCTGGGCCACCTTTTCAAAGAACATGGCAATGGAATCCACCCTCCTACAGCACTGGTTTTCAAAGACCTTCGAGCCTCCTGGTCTATGCGCACTGGACAGGGTCCCGGTGGGGGCCATGGCCGGAGGGGAGGCCGAAGAGGAGGCAGGGGTGCTCGGGGAAACGGTAACTTTTCTCATGAAGATGTGGGAAGTGAAAGGAAGGAGGATTATACCTCAAAAGTTGATACAGATATGACAGAGGCGGACTATGTCAGGAAGAGGACGCAGATGCAACATGTGCCGCAATCAAGTCATAATGCGCCTGTTACAGGAGGCCAGGGGGCAACCCTTGCGCTGACATCTCCCCCCCCCCCCCACTGATCCTTTGAGTCCGAGCAGCAAACAGGACCTGAAGAGGGCTAAAGCAGATGCAGTAGCTGATGATTTGTAGAAGAGTGGCGATCTTGGCAAGATTGTCTCATTGTTGGCAGGCTCCTTCGAGGAGCGCCGTCGGGCCCAATGAATATATTTTGCTGGAACTGTCGTGGTGCGTGTAAAGCTGCAACAGTCCGTGAACTTTGCGATTTCCAGAGGCAATTTACCCCTACCCTATTGTGCGTTGTTGAAACTCAAATTGAGGGTGCTAGGATAGAAGCTTTGGCTGGAACATTGGGTTTTGATAACTCTTATGCTTTAAGTAGTCAAGGTAGGAGTGGTGGAATATGCTTGTTTTCGAATAATTCAATAAAGGTTGAAATTCTTGGTTACTCTGTTTATCATCTCGATGTGTCTGTTGAGGAACAAGATGCAGAGAAGTGGAGGATGACTTGCGTCTATGGTGAGGCACAAACACATATGAGGCATCACACCTGGACAACCTTGAAAAATATTAGCACTTTGAGCGATCTTCCATGACTTTGCTTAGGTGATTTTAACGAGGTTTTACGTCCAGATGAACATCAAGGAGTTGGTCAGCGTAGCAACGCTCAGATCCAAGCCTTCAGAGAAGTTCTTGACATTTTCATGTTGCTTGATTTGGGATACAAAGGCAATTTTTGGACTTTTGAGAAGAAGGTAACAGGTGGGAGCTATACGAGGTGTAGACTTGACAGAGCTCTCGCTAACGCGTCATGGCTGGCCAAGTTCCCGCTGGCTGTGGTCACACACTTGGCGGGGGTAACTTCAGATCATGCGCCCCTATTGCTAGAGCTGGATGCTGGTACGCATGAGCGGGTACAAATACCGTTCAGGTATGAGCTAATGTGGGAGTCGCATGAAAACTTCCATGCCACTATAATTTCTGGTTGGGGGTCGGACCCCCATGCACTTCCGTGGCAGAGCTAGGCCAGAAGATGAAGGATCTTGCGAATGATTTATAGAGGTGGAGCCGAGATACTTTTGGTAGTGTAAGGAAAGAGATAAAAAAAACTCAAACTCATGCTTGAGGAACTTAAGAACGCCCCAGCAAGAACTGGCCCTTCCCATGTTGAGCTCAAAATCAATGAAAAGCTGATAGAGATGTACTACGGGGAGGAGATTATGTGGAGGCAGAGAGCGAGGGTTGAATGGTTGTCGGCAGGGGACAAAAACACGAAGTTTTTTCACCTTTGAGCTAGTCTTCGTCGCAAGAAGAATATGATCAAAGCACTTCAGAACTCGCTAGGAGTGGAGATCTCCGACCAAGCAGAGTTAAAGGTTTTGGCTGATGATTTTTATAAATCCTTATATCTATCTGAAAGGGTCCAAAACATGGATGCGGTGCTCAACCATGTCCCGAGGAAGGTGACAGCCGAGATGAACTCCAACCTGTGTGCCCCGTACACCAAAGAGGAGGTCAAGATCGCTCTATTTCAGATGTTTCCGACCAAAGCTCCGGTCCAGACGGTTTTCCTGCTCATTTTTACCAAAAACACTGGGAGATTTGTGGGGATGAAGTGACAAATATAGTGACCAGAATAGTGAATGGCGAGGAGAGCCTGGCAGCTATCAACGACACGGTTCTGGTTTTGATCCCCAAGGTAGTGAATCCCACAGTACTTGCTCAATTCTGGCCTATAAGTCTTTGCAATGTTATGTATAAAATAGCCTCCAAAGTTATAGCAAACAGGTTGAAAATTATATTGCGTGACATAATTTCTGAGGAACAGTCTACATTTGTGCCTGGGAGGTTGATTACAGATAATATCATATGTGCTTATGAGTGCTTACACTTCATGAAAAGATCGAGAGCAAAATCAAACAGTTATTGTGCTTTGAAGCTAGATATGATGAAGGCATATGACAGGTTGGAATGGGCCTATCTTCGAGGTATCATGACTAAATTGGGATTTGATCATCACTGGATAGATGTGGTCATGGGCATGGTCTCTTCAGTTTCATTCTTTGTTTGTTTTAATGGCGAGAAGCTTGACTCTTTTTTACCAACACGCGGTATCTGGCAGGGAGACCCAATCTCCCCCTACTTGTTCTTGATTGCGGCAGAGGGCCTTTCGTGCCTCCCTAAATCAAGTTCTCAGTCGTCTCTGACAGGTATCCAGGTGGCACCCACGGATCCTACCGTTAACCACCTCCTGTTTGCAGATGATAACCTGTTGTTATTTAAGGCGAGTGGGGAGAGTTCAACTACGATGTCAAACCTACTTGATACATATTGCAATGCTTCGGGGTAGCGGATCAACAATGAGAAATCCTCAATCTTTTTCAGTAAGGGTTGCCCGGTGCAGCTGAGGGAAATTGTCAAGAACAATCTGCAAGTACACAATGAGTCTTTGAGTGAGCGCTACCTGGGCATGCCGACAGATGTTGGCCACTCGAAGAATGGTACGTTCAAATATCTCCGGGACTGTGTGTGGGAGAAAATCAAAGGGTGGATAGAGAAATTATTATCATCTGCTGGCAAAGAAGTTTTGATCAAATCTGTTGCACAAGCTATACCGGTCTACTCTATGGCTTGCTTCAGATTGCCACGAGGTTTATGTGAGAGCATAATGTCACTTATCCGACAGTTTTGGTGGGGCTCCAAGCATGGTAAGAGAAAGTCGAGCTGGGTAGCGTGGGATATAATGACTCTACCAAAGCACTTGGGAGGCCTGGGATTTCGTGACATGGAGGTTTTTAACCTTGCACTTCTGGCAAGGCAAGCATGGTGTACCCTTACAGATAGCACTTCGCTGAGTGCGCGTATTCTCAAGGCAGTATACTTCCCACACTGTTCTCTCCTCGAAGCCGAACTTGGGCCGCATCCATCCTAGATTTGGCGGGCGATATTGGATGGCCGTGATATTCTGGCACAAGGTGTCATTATGCGCATTGGAGATGGAGAGACAACGGATATTTGGAGGCATAACTGGATCCCACGCGACGGCATCAAGAGACCCATCAGTTCACTTGTTCATAACCCGCCGGAGAAGGTGGTGCAGCTCATAGATGCAACGTCGGCAACATGGAATGAAAACTTGGTACGCTCAATGTTCACTCACTTTGATGCAGAAGAGATCCTACGGATTCCTTTATGCACACGTCGTGTGGGGGATTTTTGGGGCTGGCATGAGGAGCCTCGTGGAACGTTTAGTGTTCGATCAGCTTACCGGATGATACTAAGGACGAAACATAGCAGGGAGGCCTGGTTATATGAGGAGGACGGTACATCCTACGAGCATCAAGAGACGAAGAAGTGGTCCATGATCTGGCACATGCAAGTTCCATCAAAACTCAAGGTGTTCGTGTGGCGACTGGTTCGTTAATCCATGCCAACGGGTTCGCTCCTTAAGCATCGTCACATGCCAACAGAGGATACTTGCTTGATATGTGGGGTTGTTGACACTTGGAAACATGCTCTTATTTCATGTCCGATGGCGGCGAGTGTGTGGGCATTGGCCCCCGAGGAGTTGGTGTAGCATATGGTCGACCGAGCGGAAGTATGCCTGAAGGAGTGGCTATTTTCTATGCATGAAATAGTGATGAAACAACTCTTTGTTCGACTAGTGGTGACACTCTGGGCAATATGGGCCGCTAGGAGGAAGGCAATTCACAAGCATATATTTCAGCCACCTTATTCTGTTGACAGCTTCATATCTAAATATATAGGTGAGGTCCAAGTGACTAATTCAAGATCTCCATCGACGCTCACTCCAACCAGTGCCAGGCCGAGGCGATGGGTAGCCACGCCCCAAGGGGATGCCAAGTTCAATGTTGACGCGGCAGTGACCGGGTATGGTGGAGCAATTGGGGTCATTTGCATATATGACAGAGGTATGTTCACGGGAGCGTCGACTCTCTCTTTCAAATACATTGTGGATCCCCTGACGTTGGAAGCTCTTGCCATCAGAGAAGCGCTCGCTTTGGCGGATGATCTCTATTTGAGGCGCATACAAGTCGCATCGGATTGCAAAACGATGGTGCAGGATTTAAATAAAGAGAATTTGGCGAGCTATGGTGCAGTTATTCATGAAATAGTTGAACATTCTTTAGTTTTTGATTTTTATAATTTCAGTCATGAGTTTAGGAGCTCAAATTTTGAAGCTCACAACCTAGCGAAGCATGCTTTATCTCTCGGTGATGGCCGTCATGTTTGGTTAAGACACCCCGGAAACTTACCATCCGTCTCTATAAACATTGTGACGAATCAATAAATGCTTCGCGACGTTGTCTCAAAAAAAAATAAAGACCAAAACACATGACCTATATCTCGCTTTACGCGAGATGCAAGCTGCTCTCGCTGAAGGGGATAGCTCCTTGCGGAGTAACTGGGCGGCCCGTTTTATGTTTTTTTTTTTTTGCTTCGTTCGTGATCACTATTTGCAACTGAGCCGAACGCTTCATTGGCTCACTGTTTTTTCGCTTATGGTCGTTTCTTTTGTCTTTTATTTGTTTTCTAATCTCTTTTTTGGTTTCTTTATTTCTTTGTTGCTTTTCTCCTTTTTTGGTTTTTCGTTACTTTTCAACGGTTTCTTTGTTTCTTTACTGTTTTTCATTGTTTTAAATTTTCATTATATTATATTATTTTACTTTTTTTGTTGTTGTTACTTTTTTTGTTTTCATTGGGTTTTTTCTTTTATTTCTTTTTTCCTTTGTTTTCTTTATTTTTCTTCGTTTACTTCTTGGTTTTCACTGTTTTTCCTTTTCTTTTTTGCACCATTTTTTGTTTAGTTTCTATCCTTCCCGCTTTCATCGGGTTACTTTCTTTTCCTTTGTTTCTTTCTCAGTTTTCACTGTTTTCATTTTTTACACTTGTTTCTTTAGGTTGTTTTTGTTTTCTTTTGTCTCTTTTCTGGTTTCCATTGCCTTTCTGTTTATCTTTGTTTTCTTGGTTTTTATTCTATGTTTTCTGTATATGCCAAAAAGATTTTTTCTAATATATGTTTAAGATTTTTATATACAAGTATAATATTTTTCTAATACATGGTCAACATTTTTTTCATGCATACTTTTAACATTTTCATATGCTTGATTAAAAAAAATATTACCTCAGTCTCGAATTATGTTTCATTGACTTGTGTAGATACAGATGTATTTATATCTAGATAAATCTAAGACAAGTAACTCAGGACGGAGTGAGTACAAGATTAACATTTTTTTAATACATGGTCAACATTTTTTTAATACATGGTCAACATTTTTTTGTACATATTTTAAATATTTTAAAATACGATATTAACATTTTTCAAATACAAGACAAACATTTTTTTTAATTCTTGGTCAACATTTTTTCTATACACATTTAAAATTTTTCAAATGCTCGATTGATATTTCTTTCAAATGCAAGATTAACATTTTTCTATACCTGGTCAACATTTTTCCTATATACTCCCTCCGTTCAGAAATACTTGTCCTAGAATTGGTTGTATCTAGAACTCGAGTTCTAGATACAACCATTTCTAGGACAAGTATTTCCGAACGGAAGGAGTATAACTAAAATTTCATGTGTTAGATTTAACATTTTTGAAATATAAGTTTAACATTTTTTAATACAACACAAGCTTTTTTAATACATTGTCAACATTTTTTCTATACAACAGATGCGTTTCGGTGTCCCCAATGAGGCAAAGATGGTTTCCACATTCCTCCAATTTATTCCACATGTCGTGCGACTGCATATCACGGTAAATGCCAGAAATTCATGTTTTAACATCCGTAGCAATATGCGCATAGATATTTATGATGAATGGGTTATGAACTTCTGATTGGCTTGCTTGCTCATCTGTTTATGTTATGACTTTTAGTCACATACTTTCTCCGTCCAGAAATACTTGTCATTAAAATGAATAAAAGACGATGTATCTAGATGTATTTTAGTTCTAGATACATCCATTTTTGTCCATTTTGATGATAAGTATTTTTGGACGGAGGGAGTATTTTTTTGGGTGGCACAATGACACACTATTTATTATATAAAAAAATTGATTGGTTTGTTGCACAGAGGCACAATAATGCATAATGAACTTTTTTCATACGCATTGTATATATGTTTAGAATACATTTCTCTATACACATTTAATATTTTTCAAATGTTATATGTAAAGTATTTTTTGTAATATATTTATTCAAAATATTTGAAAGTATAAACAAAAGTTTAAAAAGGAGGAAATAAAATCAAAAAACGTAGAAAAAACAAAGAAACGAGGTTGTGGCTTCCGGCGCGCCTGGACTGGCACTTCTGGCGCTGTCCTGACGCGAGGTTTCGCTACGTCTCACTTTAAGCGAGACATAGGGGTGCCCAGACCGAGGTAGGTCTCCCCTGCAGGGACGCCTCCGGTCATTATTATTGGAGCCCCCGAGTAGTGTATATTTTTATAACTTATGTTAGTAATTTTTCTTTATTTTTTTTACGAATTTTTATATTTTTGTAACACTTGAATACATATATTTCAAAACATAATTTACTTAGTTTCGAAAAACGCTCACCATGAATTTACAAATGTTAAATCAGCGTAATAAATATGTTATCCCTTAGATCTAAATTAATTGACGCAACTTCTATACAATGTCTTACATAAATTATAGAGGCTGCGTCAATTAATTCGGAATAGCGTAATTTAGAAAAATGTTTGTATCCTGAAAAAATGATTGTGAGATTTATAGTGTTAACAAGTTCTAAAAACATCGTAGTATTTTTAAAATATATTTATACCATTTGAAAAAAGTTTGCGCAATTTTGAAAGAATCATGCCATTCAAAAACTTCACAAGACATTTTGAAAAATACTCATAAGTTTAAAAAATATGTCCGTGACAATTTTAGAAGATTTTTATACAATGACAAATTGTGTTCGCATAAGTTTAGAACAAAAATGTGTTCTCATAATTCTAAAAATTATTTCAAATGTACTCCCTCTGTTCCCAAATATAAGTCTTTTTAGAGATTTCAACAAGGGACTACATACAGAGCAAAATGAGTGAATTCACACTCTAAAATATATCTATATACATCCGTATGTTGTACTTTATTTGAAACCTTTAAAAGAGTTATATTTAGGAACGAAGGGAATGTTCAAATATGTATTTAAAAAAATGTTCATCATGGATTTTAAAAATGTTCAAACATGTACACGAAATGTTTCACGATTATACGTTAAATTTACAATTTGTATTAAAAATTATATAAAATAAAAAGACAAAGCAAAAGGGAAAAAATGTAAAAAAACACAAATAAAGCAGATAAATAAATACACAGAAATGAAGAAGAAGAAAACACATGGAAGGTGCTAAAACTAGTCCAAACCAATTTAAAGAACCTTCCAAGAAAAAGCCTTAATGTGACAACCCACTAAATCGATCGCGCCCCAGAGCTAGTTACGCCTCACATATAAGCGAGAAATAGCTCCCGTGAGTTTACACGGGCCGAGCATGGACATACCACCTATCATCAATCGATTTAGTTATGTACACTAATGTTATATCTTACCTAATGCGAGATAGTTCGCCTTCGGCGACAGTAATAATTGGCCGTCCCGGACAACAATTGTGCTTTAAGCGGTTTTAGGGACCTTATATGCTACAGTGGGGACTGTATTTAGGGAACTTTTGCCCGTCTTTTTTTTTGTTTTTTTCTATGTTTTTCTTTATCAGTTTTCCTTGTTCGTTTTTGCATTGAAGATTTTTCATAAATGCCATGAATAATGTTTTAAACATGCCAAACATTTTTTTAGTATTAGATCATGTTTTATATGTCACAAAAATATCTTCATGATATGAAACTTTTTAATAAAAAATTCCAAAACATTTGTTACATTGTATAAACATTCCTTTCAAAAGTTCTAAACATACAACCTTGGTTCACAGATATAAGTTGTTCGTGTTAAAATATTAAAAAAATTATTTGTGGTTTTCATCTGTGTCTATCTAGTGTTTTTGCAAATAAAAAAAGATCTCTACCGTCTTTATAGTGTGCTTGAAGAAGAAAACTCTACTGTAGCACTAGAATGGAGCCAGAGTGTTTTCCTTGCAAATCAAGTTTTCCTTGCAGATCAATTTATTTGATCTAACAAGCTTATATTATAGTACCATATTGCTTTTGTTGGTTTGATTCTTCATTAAGTTGAAAGTTTCCTCGATGTTATGAAGATTTGTGGTTCAATAGTCCCCACTTCTAGGGAATTATTCTTGGCCCATGTCCATTCATCAATAACGGCTTCTGATCTATTTGGATGGATGAGTCAAGGGCTTCCAAAAACTCTCATAATAAGTTGAGTGAATAGTGACACTCTTGATGCGCACATCCAATTTCAATCTCTTTTAGAAACCACAGGGAAGTCATCTCCAAGAAATTATATAGTAATCTTGAATCCAAACATTGTATGATTGTATCTACTCCATCCATCTCTAAATTTAGTATAAAGTTGACCCACTTATTTTGGAACATTGTAGTATGTTGCTTTTACACCCAATACTGAGAAGTCGTCGAATCTTTGAAAATAAGAAACTACGTAGACGCACTGCAAGTTCTAAACTTTGTGCAAATGTAGAACAACTATTTATTTTATCGTGAAAAGATAACACACACTGCGAGTCATCTCATCCCAATATTGTACTCACTCCGGTCTTTTTTACTCTGCATATTAGAATTCTTTGAAGTCAAACTTCACAAAGTTTGACCATATTTATATGAAAAAATATCAACATCTGCCATGTTAAAGTTATATAATATGAAAAAGGGGTCACATCTAGTGGTATATAGCATGTTATAGATTTATAATATTGTTAGGGAAATACTTTACATCAGGCGTCTGAATTCTCTCCATCGCCAGACCCATTTTCTCCGTTGATTCACCTTAGATCTCACGGTCCAGATATCACTTGGAACAACCCATCTTCCACGCAAAAAAAAATAGGTAAACGGAAAAATCCTCGCGATCCCTAAATCCCGCAGCTTATCCTCGCACCCGTTCCTAACTCCACTCCCGTCGCCGCCGTTTCCTTGATTCATCATCCGATTAGTGCTCGCCATTCTTCACCCACGCCGCCGATGAGCTCCTCACCTCCTTCATCCCTGGGCTTCTTGTGGAAGGCTGAGCTCTCAATCTAGCTGCAGCGGTAGCATACCATCCAGCCCATCATGGTGGCTGCAGCCATGATGTCCTTGTGAGCAGCACACCATTCTGTACCTGATTTTGCAACTCCGTCTCTCAGGCTGCCATGATGGTTAAATTTCCTTGCAATATACTTACAGAGTGTATTTTCTTACTCAAATCAATGCCTTCCCGGATCATGGCTTATCCTAGTAGAAGTTGATTTAGAATCAAAAAATTCTCACTTATGTTCGATGACACTACTAATCACCTAATATTTGCGGCAAGGATTCTATTCAGGTTTGGATTTGTATATATGCTTCCACTAGGCCACACATGCCTTAGATGTTTCTACAGAGATCGATGCTTCATATATATCCACTACAAGCTTGTACTTGCGTATGGATTGGCAATACAAGCATGCTTCTGAGGTTTAACACTTCTACCTGCTGTAACCACTCCCCATTTTGCCTTTTTTAATTTGTCTGAAGCTCCCAGAATATCCATGCTATGTATGTAGCATACTTCTGCTTCTTTAGAGTTTTCAACATTTCAACCATGCTTGCATTTTTTATATTCTTGTTTTTTGTTTAATAGCATGAAACTGATGCTCACAAGTACCATATATCAATATTCCAGAATTAGGTTCGCAAATTAGTTTATTTTTGCCTTGGAAACAATTCATTCTTAACATGTTTCTGGTTATATTGGCAACAGATTATTTCAATATTATCTAATTATTGGATGCTCTTAACTTATTTTCAAAACACAACTTTCCACATCCAATCATGCCAGCAATTAAAAAACAAAATTCATGCCTCAAGTGTGTTTAATATATGTTATGATATAATGAAGCCGGTGCTTCCTAGTAGCCATCCTTCCTACTTTTATTTCTTACATGTCAATGGTATAGCGAATTTTGCTTTCAGACATGTGCTTATTTAAGTGTATGCTTATTTAATCATAAAATCATTTTGATGGAATCGTTAGCAGACATGTGCTTCAACCACAACTATTATGTGCTTCAACCAGTGCTGGTGTTGTTTCTATTTGTAAAACTTTATATTGTACATACATTTTTGCACATTTTATTATATCAACAACAATCGTAGTGTGTGCTTTCTTCTTTCTCACTGAATGCTTCTAATGTACAGACACATGCACCCAATTCCAAATGAGCTTCTTTGTTGTCCACAAGATGCCTTGGAATGACATTGAGTGTAAAGTCTACAAGTTGTCGTTGTACGATGGTTGTCCATGACCAGCTTGTAAAAAGTGTTGTTGTAATAGTCTCCTGTTTAAATGCAAAAGGTAATTAATATTTCTTGCGTATCTTATTACACAAATTCAAGGCTTAATCATTCTTGCTGTGCTTACTGATGATTTCTTTGCGAAGCAGATGTTTCCACTATACAAAAAAGAGCTTCCTTTACAGCAAAATTTTATTTCTTCTAAAATATAACATAGATTAAATCCTTCGATTGAAGGATAATTTTCTGCCGCACCACAAAAGCATATGCGTCCATCAGTTTTGAATGACTCAAAGGGCACAAAAGAAATGTCGTCTTTGCATAAAAATGCGTCTCAGAAAATTAAAGTAAAAGGAATGTTTCCATGGCAAAAAGATGCACATTATCTCCTGTAAATATGGATAACAAATTATTTTCAGAAGCAACAAGTAAAAGGAATGTTTCCATGGCAAAAATATGGATAACCAATTCGTCCTGCCACAAAATCTATTACAGGCGATAGAGACACCAATTCGACCTTCCACCGAGTCATACAGCCGATTAATTTTGACGTCCGCCCTTCAGCAACGTTACTCGATGACAAACAAGAGCAAAAGGCATAGGGAGTGGATATCCTCTGAGAAAAAGGTGCAAAGCCCTATACTATGTGATCCGAGATCATAAAACATCCGATGCAGAACACGGAAGAAAATGGCACAGAAAAGCCAAACTGGAGAGCCATCTAGATCGGCCGGCCAGCATTATATCCTGCGCACTTGCTCTCAGGAAAGAGCTCCAAGGCTGCAGCGTTCCCCCCGCGACCAATCGAACGAATCTGGATCACAGGGAGAAGCTTCTTTCCATATGCTGAATCATCATCAGATCAAACCAAAACCAATATCAGAGAGAGACGGCAGGAAAAGAAGAACAGAACCATCTAACTGAAGGCATGGTCCGGAAAAAACAATCATCATCAAAAAGAGAGGACGGCGGCAGGATCGCTGCTGCTGCGGCGGCGGCATCAACTGGGTGGCGGATGGGAGGAGGAGGAGAGCTCTGCGGCGGCGGATAGGGGACTGCACCCTGTTATATAGAGAGCTTGCTAGGGTATGGCGCCTCATGGCAGTAACTGGGCCGCGATGGGTAGTTGCCGCCTCTCGGGCCTGAAAGAGCCCAGCGAGGACGCCTGAGGTCATTTTCCTCCAGAGGACTCTTGGGCCTGAAACACAAAAGGTCTGAAGGTAACAAGAAAGAAAAGAAGAAACATCCTAAAAAAACCATCAAAATAAAGAGAGAAGAGAATGCACACGGAAAAAATAAATCAGAGAAGCATCTCTTTTAAAAGCTTGATTAGGAAAATTGATATAATTTTTTCTTCAAAAAGGAGGATATTGAAGATGATTCTACCTTCCTATATACTATAAATCCGTCGTCAAACTTCTGGAGGTTCATGTCCAACGCATTGGTCGCCATCAAATCGATTGAACAGATCTTGAAGCATAGACGCTCACCAGATCACATTCCTCCTTCTTTTAGTTCAAAAACACGTCCGCGGGAATGCGCATAGTCATCGAGCACCCCCCCCCCCCCCCCGCCCCACATACACACGTGAAAGTGGAATTGTGCGGATTTCGAACTACATCAAGGAATAATAAAAAAGCCTCCGCAACACTCGCTTTTTCTTCCCCCCCTTCTCGTCCTCACCGAGAGAGAGAGAGAGAGAGAGAGAGAGAGAGAGAGAGAGATGAGATGCTCATCACACGCTTTTCTCCACCGCCGCACTAGAGGATTACTTTTTGGACTAGGCGGCAAACTCGGAGTCTGCCTAGTGCAACTACGCATGGATTTAGCCAAGTATGTTTTCTTTTTCTTTTTTGCAATGGAGTTAGCCAGGTATGTTAGTTCACCTTGTGCCACTTAATTGGATTATAAACTTACTTTTTGTGCTAGGCGGCAAAATTCAGAGTCTCGTGGGTGGCAACTACGCAACCAGTACATGTAGTTGCATACACGTTCAATTTCAGAGCTTTTTTTAGATGTTTTCGGTGTTGTATACATTCAGGTGTCATGTGTATTCATATGCATTGACCAGTACCTTTTGGCAATAGGACTATTTTTGTCGTTACAAAAAAAATTGTGACAAATTTAAGGTGAAATTGCCATGTACAATACCTAGTGCTTGCCCTCTAGAAAACAAACAAGAAGAAAAGGTCCAAAAACCCTACATAAGCACAAGTTGCCTTGCTTTTTTGGAAAACAAATTCCTAAATTTTATTATTTCTATCACCACATATTTTGGGCATACCATGGCAAAATTATTGTGCATACCATAGTGATTCTTTTTTTCCATGTCATAACCAATTTTGGGTAGGGGGAGAGGTGGAGGTAAAACACATGGATTTTTTTCTTCCATGTTCGTAGCTTGAACTAGCTTTGCCAAGTAGGTTTGTCCCATCGGTGCCATGTGTGACGCCCAGATAATTAGGCTACAGTAATCCCATGTTAAACAATGCCACGTCACCACGGTTACTGTTGTTAATCTCGCGTTAGTTCAAAACCGATTCAAATTCAAATTTAAAATAAAGTCAAACACTAAAAGTTTTCAAAAGCTAAAACTATAATGTTCCCAATGTGACAAATAAATCATAAGTAATTATGGTGGATGATCCACATTATTATAAAATAATTAAAGGCACTAAAATAAATAAAACAATGACCGAAACAATAACTTAAATGTCTTTTAATTAATAGAGAATACAAGGTACTTTACTTTTGTCCCAAACTTTTTGTGAGAACAGTTGATTTTACAAATCTAATTGTGGGGTGGGTTTCACTTTTTCTAAAAACTATAAACTATTAAATAAGTAAAAGAAAACAGAAACAAGGAAATAAATAATAAGAAAAGTAAAACAAAGACAAAACATAGAAAAAAACGAAGCAAGACCCCCCCTCCCCTGGGTTGTTCGGCCCAACAGGGCACCAGGCCATTAGGCTGGCCCAGCCGCGCCCCTGCATAACCTCTCCCCCCCACACACACACACACATGCACACACACGCATACGCATGGAGGAGGGGCGCCCCTGTTCGCTCCCCTCCTCTCGGAGCGCCTGTGCCCGAGGAACCGCCACCTACCGCCATCACCCGACGCCGCCCTGAAGCTACCTCGCCGTCGTGTCGCCGCCCCGTCGCCGGATCTCGCTTCCCCGACTCCTCCCCGAGCCGCTGCCAGTTCCCTACGGCCCCGCCGTGAGCCCCGACCTCTCCTCTCTCCCTCGCACTCACGGCTTCGGCCAAGGCCGCGACCGCGCTCGCGTTCCCACGGCCAGCCCGCGTCCATGGTTGCCCTGCGCCCCGTCCTCTTCTTCGTCCCGCGATGCCGCTCGTCGCGCCTGGCCACCGCACGTACGCGCACGCGCACCACCCCTGTGCCCCTGAACGCGCCCACAGTTGCGCCCCTGCTGTCCGTCTCCCTCGCTCACCGCGCACGCGCGCTCGGCTCCTGCCCGACCGTAGTGACCCGCGCTGACCGCACGCGCGCCTGACCTCGCCCGTGCCTTGCCAGCTCCACCCACCGCAACCGCTTGCGTCGCTGCTCACCTCCGTCGACCCCTGCTCTCCTGCAAGCGCGCCACCCTGCCTACGCCTCTGCCCCAACGCACCGTCCCGACGCCCCGACAACGCCCGCATCACCACAGCCTCGCGGCCTCGCCGCTGCCACGTCGGCGCCGGCCGGCGCCGCGCCGGCGTCCTCCCGT
Organism: Triticum monococcum; assembly: GCA_034509565.1. Lineage (NCBI taxonomy): Eukaryota > Viridiplantae > Streptophyta > Magnoliopsida > Poales > Poaceae > Triticum > Triticum monococcum. The sequence goes on from CM067841.1 coordinate 542,976,498, forward strand.
CGGCGTGGCACTGAAGGCCGCGCCCAGTCCGGGCGCCCGCACCAGCACGCCCGCTAGCGCCCGCTCTAGTGGCCTCCTAGGCCACTGGCATGTGGGGCCCGCCCCTATGGAACGTTAAAAAAAGAATAATGATAATAATTGGTTAATTAATTAATTAATTAATTAACTTAATTAATAATGTTTATTTAACCGAATCATTTAGTTGAATGAATTAACCATGTTTAATTAACCTGAGACTATGGTGAACAGGACCCACCTGCAGGGTTGACCTAGTCAACCTTTGGTCCTGCTGACATCATGCTGATGTCACACTGACATCATAATTGCAATTTCTAAATTAATTTAATTATGCTAATTTCTAGAAAATGATTTAAAATATTTAAAAATTAATATAAAATAATCCGTAGCTCGGATGAAAATACTTTGTACATGAAAGTTGCTTAGAACGACGAGACAAATCTGGATACGCAGCCTGTTCGTCTGCCACGCATCCCTAGCATAGCGAACATGCAACTTTCCCCCTCCGGTTCATCTGTCCGAAAATGCGAAACACCGGGGATATTTTCCCGGATGTTTCCCCCCTTCACCGGTACCACCTCTTACCGCGTTAGGGCACCCCTAGCACCGCTAGTTGTCATGTCATGCATCGCTATGCATCTGTTTGCTTAATATTTATTGTTTGTTCCCCCTCTTCTCTCCGATAGACTACGATACCGACGCCGCTGCTACCCAGTACGACTACGGTGTTGACGACCCCTCTCTCTTGCCAGAGCAACCAGGCAAGCCCCCCCCTTGATCACCAGATATCGCCTACTCTCCTCTATACTGCTTGCATTAGAGTAGTGAAGCATGTTACTGCTTTCCGTTAATCCTATCCTGATGCATAGCCTGTCCTTGCTACTACAGTTGTTACCTTTACCTGCAATCCTAATGCTTAGTATAGGATGGTAGTTTATCATCAGTGGCCCTCCATTCTTGTCCGTCTGCCATGCTATACTATCGGGCCGTGATCACTCAGGAGGTGATCGTGGGTATATACTATATACTTTATACATGATACATGTGATGACTAAAAGACGGGTCAGCCCGTAGGAGTACCCACGAGTGGATCTTTGTGGCGAAGCGACAGGGCAGGTTGAGACCACCTAAGAGAGAGGTGGGCCTGGTCCTGGTCAGCGTTCGCGGTTATTTCAGGATAACACGTTTAACAAGATCTTGGTATTTGATCTGAGTCTGGCCACTGGCCTATACGCACTAACCATCTACGCGGGGACAGTTATGGGCACTCGACGTCGTGGTATCACCCGAAGCCTTCGTGACATCAGCGACTGAGCGGCGTGCGCCGGATTGGAACGTAAGCCTGCTCTTGTATTAAGGGGGCTAGTTCTGCTTCCGGTCGCACACGCAACGTGCAGGTGTGCAATGGGCGATGGGCCCAGACCCCAGCGCCATAGGATTTGGACCGGCGTGCTGACCTCTCTGTTGTGCCTAGGTAGGGCTGCGACGTGTTGATCTTCCGAGGCCATGAATGACCCAGGAAAGTGTGTTCGGCCAAATGGGATCGAGCGTGTTGGGTTATGTGGTGCACCCCTGCAGGGAAGTTAATCTTTTCGAATAGCCGTGATCTTCGGTAACAGGACGACTTGGAGTTGTACCTTGACCTTATGACAACTAGAACCGGAGACTTAATAAAACACACCCTTCCAAGTGCCAGATACAACCGGTGATCGCTCTCTCACAGGGTGACGAGGGGAGGATCATCGGTTAGGATTATGCTATGCGATACTACTTGGTGAACTTATCTTCTGCTCTCTTCTACATGCTGCAAGATGGAGGTGGCCAGAAGCGTAGTCTTCGATAGGACTAGCTATCCCCCTCTTATTCCGGCATTCTGCAGTTCAGTCCACATATGATACCCTTATTCCATTTGATACCAATGCATACGTATGTAGTGTAGCTCCTTGCTTGCAAGTACTTTGGATGAGTACTCACGGTTGCTTTGCTCCCCCCTTTTCCCCTTCCTATACTCGATTGCTACGACCAGACGTTGGAGTCCAGGAGAAAGATGCCACTGTCGATGATGACTGCTACTACTCGGGAGGTGCCTACTACTACGTGCAGCCCGCTGACGACGACCAGGAGTAGTTTAGGAGGATCCCAGGCAGGAGGCCTGCGCCTCTTTCGATCTGTATCCCAGTTTGTGCTAGCCTTCTTAAGGCAAACTTGTTTAACTTATGTCTGTACTCAGATATTGTTGCTTCCGCTGACTCGTCTATGATCGAGCTCTTGTATTCGAGCCCTCGGGGCCTCTGGCTTGTAATATGATGCTTGTATGACTTATTTTATTTGTAGAGTTGTGTTGTGATATCTTCCCGTGAGTCCCTGATCTTGATCGTACACGTTTGCGTGTATGATTAGTGTATGATTGAATCGGGGGCGTCACAAGTTGGTATCAGAGCCGACTGCCTTTAGGAATCCCCCTTCTACACTCTTTGGCCAAAGTTGAGTCTAGTCATTGCAAAACTTTTACTAACATGGCTGTGCGGCTTATGGGCCCACGTCGTCATTGGGTGGTATTACGATCTTTTACTCCTCGATCCTTACTTTGGGACTCTGATCTCTCTTCTATTCGGGTTAAATGATTTTACTAAATCTGACACTAGGTTCTCGTAACTACTTCTTTCGGAGAGCCCCTTATCACGGATGATCGCCTACTGCACGAGAAGATTGTGAAGATACTCATCGATCATTCCCGAGACCCTTGTACCACTGCCTTTTAGTTCCTTGCCGCACAAATACCCATATGGATAATTCCTCGCACTTACCGAGTATCCGCCTGAGGGAGTCCTGGATTAGGGGGTGTCCGGATGGCCGGACTATACCTTCAGCCGGACTCCAGGACTATGAAGATACAAGATTGAAGACTTCGTCCCGTGTCCGGAAGGGACTTTCCTTGGCGTGGAAGGCAAGTTTGGCGATACGGATATGTGGATCTCCTACCATTGTAACCGACTCTATGTAACCCTAACCCTATCCGGTGTCTATATAAACCGGAGGGTTTTAGTCTGTAGGACATCATATTCATACACAACAATCATACCATAGGCTAGCTTCTAGGGTTTAGCCTCTCCGATCTCGTGGTAGATCTACTCTTGTACTACCCATATCATCAATATTAATCAAGCAGGACGTAGGGTTTTACCTCCATCGAGAGGGCCCGAACCTGGGTAAAACTTCGTGTCCCTTGTCTCCTGTTACCATCCGGCCTAGACGCACAGTTCGGGACCCCCTACCCGAGATCCGCCGGTTTTGACACCGACATTGGTGCTTTCATTGAGAGTTCCTGTGTGTCGTCACCGTCAGGCTCGATGGCTCCAACGATCATCAACAGCGATGCAGTCCAGGGTGAGACCTTCCTCCCTGGACAGATCTTCGTCTTCGGCGGCTTCGCACTGCGGGCCAATTCACTTGGCCATTTGGAGCAGATCAAAAGCTATGCCCCTGGCCGTCAGGTCAGATTTGGAAGTTTAAACTACATGGCTGACATCCGCGGGGACTTGATCTTCGACGGATTCGAGCCACTGCCGAGCGCGCCGCACTGTCCCGACGAGCATGATCTAGCTCTGTCTCCGAACAGTGCCCTGGAGGCCGGACCTGCATCGGCTTCGATCCTTAATCCGGAGCCAACTGCGCCAATCGAGGATGGGCGGTTGGACGCCGCCTCGGGGGCTGCGATCCTAACGGTGATCGAGCCAAACACCAGCCCCGCACTCCGCAAGACTCGTGGCTCCAAGGAGCCGGACTCCTCTCTGGACTCCGAACCATTCGTGCCTCCACCGATCGAATCCGATTGGGCGCCGATCATGGAGTTTACGGCCGCGGACATCTTCCAGCACTCGCCCTTTGGCGATATTATGAAATCACTAAAGTCTCTCTCTTTATCGGGAGAGCCCTGGCCGGACTACTGTCAGCAAGGTTGGGATACGGACGATGAAGAAATTCAAAGCCCACCCACCACCCACTTTGTAGCCACTGTCGACGATTTAACCGACATGCTCGACTTCGACTCCGAAGACATCGACGATATGGATGCCGATGAAGGAGACGAAAAAGAACCAGCGTCTATCGGGCCCTGGAACGCCACCTCGTCATATGACGTATACATGGTGGACGCACCAAAAGATGACGACGAGGAGCGGAAGGACGCACCGAAGGCTTGTTCCCTCGAAAAGCAGTCAAAGCGGTGATGCAAGCGCCGCCCCAAATCCCGCCTCGACAGAAATAGCGATCACATAGACCCAGCGCTGGAGCAGGGCGAATCGCTGCCGGACAACGGCAATCCGGATAATCAAACCGAACAAACAAATCCTATCAAGGATAATGGTCCATACGACGTAACGCCGGACAGGCACCCAGAGCAGCAGACTGCCCGTAAAAGGCTTGTTGTCACCGCAAGGAGTCTGAAAAAGCAGAAGCAAAGGCTGAACGCTGCGCAAGACACACTCCACTTCATATGGAGCAAAATACTCAACATAGCAGTGAGGTACGGCGACAATCGCCCCTACGAGAGCTACCCAAAGCTGAAGCTGCTACCCGAATTCGATAAGGAGGCCTCAGACCCCCCACAACCAAATATCAAAGCAGCCACCTGGTCGGATAGACTACCCCTCTACCAACACAGAGCGGCATACAACGCCGCTCACAATACAATACGCGACCTATGCGAGGGCTCGCACCCAAAGGACGGCGCAAGAAGATCCATCTATGGACCACGCAAGCGCGCCCCAGCATACAATGCAACACAACAAACATCCGAACAACGTGGTACACCCAGCTACAGGGGTGCCGCACACCCCCTATGTTTTACCAATGAGGTGCTGGACCATGAATTTCCAGAGGGATTCAAGCCCGTAAACATAGAGGCATACGACGGAACAACAGACCCTGGGGTCTGGATTGAGGACTACATCCTTCACATCCATATGGCTCGAGAAGATGATCTCCACGCCATCAAGTACTTACCCCTCAAGCTCAAAGGGCCAGCTCGTCACTGGCTCAAAGGCCTCCCCGAAAGCTCCATTGGAAGTTGGGAAGAGCTCGAAGACGCCTTTCGGGCAAATTTTCAAGGGACTTATGTCCGACCTCCGGATGCAGAGGCTTTGAGTCATATAACTCAACAGCCCAGAGAGTCGGCCCAAAAGCTTTGGAATAGGTTTCTTACTAAAAAGAACTAGATTGTCGACTGTCCGGACGCTGAAGCCTTGGCAGCTTTCAAGCATAGCGTCCGTGACGAATGGCTCGCCAGACACCTCGGCCAAAATAAGCCGAGAACGATGGCCGCATTAACAAACCTCATGACCCGCTTTTGCGCGGGTGAGGACAGCTGGCTAGCCAGATGCAGCACCAACGACCCTAGTACATCTGAAGTTAGAGATGGAAATGGGGAAATCACGGCGCAACAGCAATAACAAATGCCGGATTAAAGAAGACAGCATGAAGGGCACGGCAGTAAATGCCGGATTCAAAAGCCGCCCCCTAAAAGCACCAGGGATGAACTGTCCAGCCTCAATAAAATTCTGGACCAAGTATGCCAGATTCATAGTACCCCTGGTAAACCCGCTAATCATACCCACAGAGAATGTTGGGTCTTCAAGCAGCCCGGCAAGCTCAACGCCGTACACAAGGGGGAGGATACACCAAGTGAAGACGAGGACGAGCCCCCCAAGCAAGACACGGGAGAACAAAAGAAATTTCCACCAGAAGTCAAAACAGTAAACGTGTTACACGTGATCAAGGGAAAAAACAACGCGGCACTCCCAGTAAAATATACCCAAGTGCCTGTCACCACGAAGTCCTGCCACTGGTCGCCTCAACCGATCATTTTCGACCATCGCGATTACTCAGCAAGTATCCGACACACAGGATGGGCTGCCCTGGTATTAGACCCAGTAATTGGCGGATATCACTTCACACGAGTCTTGATGGACGGCGGCAGTAGCCTAAACCTAATATATCAGGATACAATCCGCGGGATGGGGTTAGACCCAACACAAATTTGCCATAGCAATACTACCTTTAAAGGAGTAACGCTAGGCCCAGGGGCTCGTTGTACGGGCTCCCTCTTACTACAAGTTATATTCGGCTCCCCCGATAACTTCCGTCGCGAGCATTTAACTTTCCACATCGCTCCGTTTCAAAGTGGCTATCAAGCACTGCTCGGACGTGAAGCTTTCGCCCACTTTAATGCAATACCACACCACGCCTCCCTCACACTCAAGATGCCCGGTCCACGTGGCATCATTATAGTGCACGGAAATATCAAGCGATCTCTACGCGCCGAAGAGAGTGAGGCTGCCTTGGCAGCCGCACACTAAAGGCACCCGGACCAGTGAAAGCATCCAAATAGGTCGTCAAGACCTCAGACACAACTAATCAAGTCCGGCGCCGCTATTTATACCGAATAATTGGTCACACCCCTATTTGTCAATACAAGGGGCTCAACGCGCAGACAAGTGGCAATTTCTTATCATCCTCAATTATACATGGTTTCTTTAAAAACTATCTTTTTGCATGACAACCTTTTCACTTAACTTCCTCTCTTTTATAGACGATCATCGTGCTACACCCGTCCAGGATACGGCACAACGGAGACATAGGCGCAGACGTGCAGCAGGGACCCGCTTCAAGGATTCTTTTTAGATTAAGACCCTGCGTAAACCTTTTTTACTGTCTCTTGTTGATACATATCCACCGTTGCGAAGGATGCTGACGTCTTGGCATGTGGCCATGCCAGAACAATGCACGTACCTGGACACAAGGGGCTTCTTACAAAGGCCATTATTTAGGCCCGGTTTATACCACAAAGACCGAATACCTTAGGGAGTGTTCGGCGTCACGAGTTAGGCCCTATATGCATCAGCTCCGAATCATTGTCTTTGGTCAAATGTTGGGTTTGCCCGGCTCCTGTGTTTTGGTGCCTTACGTTCCGCTTTACCGACTAAGGTAGCACCAGGAGAACTACTGCGATTGTGCCCTGGTTCATCCGGACGAGCACCTCAGTACAGAAAGCCGAAAACTGACTGTCATGATATAGCGTGAGACTAGTCAACCACTCGATGACCTGTGGGAATGTTAGAATTCCTCCGCCTTAACGAAGGTCCGTTTTCCGGCCAGGCATGTACGCACCCTGGAATCGGGAGAGTGCGGAGCCACCAGGGGCTATCTAGTAGCCCCACTGTCAAACTCCTATGGCTAAGTGAAAGTGCTAAAGCATTATAGTCCGGTTGCCTCGCCTGCTCCGCTATCACCTCCTTAATAGGACCAAGACGTTGGGTTAAGTGTGAACGCGTGTTTTTGCGAGCACCTCCGCATTATATGCGTGGGGGTTGAAGCCGACGACTGCAATCTTTCAGGTTATACACATGTATACATAAACGGCCGCCCAGGAGGCATCATATTACTTTTAGGCAAAAGTATAAAAGTAGCCTTATAAAAATTTATAAAAGCATTTCGCTTACAATGAGATTACATATCACTCAAACATAATATTTTTTGAGCACTGGGTCTCTATCAAATGGGCACCCTCAAGAACTTCTTCAAAGTAGTGCTCAGCAGCCTTTCGACCTATGGTTGAATCCCGCGCTGCAACATTGGTAGCATCCATCTCCGCCCAGTATGCCTTAACACGGGCAAAGGCCATCCGTGCGCCCTTTATGCACGCCGACCTCTTCATCGCATCAATGCGTGGCACCACGTCAAGGAACTACTGCACCAAGATGAAATAGTTGTTCGGTTTTGACCCTTCCAGCCATAGCTGATCCACAACAGACTTCATGGAGAGTCCGGACAACCTATTTAGTTCTGCCCATTTGGCTAATTGGCCAGTCAATGAAAGCGGACGCTCGGGAGAATGGAATTGTCTCCAAAACAGCTGGTCTACTTTACGGTCCGTCTGACCTTGGAAGTACTTGGCCGCATCGGCAGCGCTCATCGCCTAATCCATATACACATCCTCCAAACTCCACAGCTGATCCAGAGGGGCATACCGTGGATCTCCAAACTTCCTCCGCAACATAAAGGATTTCCCAGCTACAATATCCCCGGCTTCCCGCAGCTCCTCCTTCTTTGCCCTCATAGCAGAGCGGAGGTCTTTTCTGGTCGCAACAGCCTTCTCAAGGTCCGATGCCTTCGCCTGGTTTTCCTTTTCAAGAACCCGGCAACGGTCGGCGGCGGCTTTTAATTCTATGGCCATCTTGGCCATCTTGTCTCGGCTCTCGCCATGTGCGGCCTTCTCGGCTTGCAACTCTTCGGCTGCCTTCAAAGCAGCCGCATTACCCAACCTCGCTTGTTCCTTGGCTCGGGCAAGTTCTGCCCGCAAGGCTTCAACAGTGACAGCTCCATCTGCAGTCACAATATATTAAAGATACTGGCATCATGCTACTCTTCCTATGTGACGTTTACCAGATAATGACACTTACCCTGTGCCTCGTCAAACCTTTTGTTAACAAGCTCGATGTCGGCGTGTGCCACATCCAACCGCCGTTCTAAATGGGCAAACTCGCTAGTCCGGCTAGCCACCGGAGCTTCCATCACCTGCACATAGAGGTAGTATGGTTATTACCTGGGAATATGATCCTCTGTTCGTCGTCGTTTTCGACGACAACCAGAGTCTCAGGGGCTACTATCTACACAGGGCACACCTAGTATGTGCAGGACTATCATACATTCTTTTACGTACCTCAAAGCCTGTTAGTAGACTCATAAGAGCTTCATGCAATCCGCTTTCGGCGGACGATATTCTCTCCATCACCGTATTCATCAGCACACGGTGTTCATCTGAGATGGCCGCTCACCCCACCATCTCCCTCAGAACATCCGATCGCACGCTAGATGGTGCCGGACTCTTTTGTCCGCTCTCTTCGGGAGCCGGACACTGGGAGCTTCGGGGGTCAATGGGATTATCTTTTGGCCTCATCAGACTCGGAGAGGCCCTCCGCGACGACACTTCAGGGTCGCCTGCTTCCGGAGCGGAGGAGTCTGGAGGAGGCGTTTCGCTCTCCATCATCTCTGGAAGAAGATCCCCCGAAGATGAGCTCATTTGAGAGGGGCTAAGGTCCGAACTGCAAAATATATGCGGTGGTTATTTTCTCAGAAGAAAAACATGGCATATCTGTACTATCTGAAGGAAACATGCCCTAGAGGAAATAATAAAGTTATTATTTATTTCCTTATATCATGATAAATGTTTATTATTCATGCTAGAATTGTATTAACCAGAAATATAATACATGTGTGAATACATAGACAAACAGAGTGTCACTAGTATGCCTCTACTTGACTAGCTCGTTAATCAAAGATGGTTAAGTTTCCTAACCATGAACAAAGTGTTGTTATTTGATTAACGTGGTCACATCATTAGTTGAATGATCTGATTGACATGACCCATTTCATTAGCTTAGCACCCGATCGTTTAGTATGTTGCTATTGCTTTCTTCATGACTTATACATGTTCCTATGACTATGAGATTATGCAACTCCCGTTTGCCGGAGGAACACTTTGGGTGCTACCAAACATCACAATGTAACTGGGTGATTATAAAGGAGTACTACAGGTGTCTCCAATGGTAGATGTTGGGTTGGCGTATTTTGAGATTAGGGTTTGTCACTCCGATTGTCGGAGAGGTATCTCTGGGCCCTCTCGGTAATACACATTATACAAGCCTTGCAAGCATTGCAACTAATGAGTTAGTTGCGGATGATGTATTACAGAACGAGTAAAGAGACTTGCCGGTAACGAGATTGAACTAGGTATTGGATACCGACAATCGAATCTCGGGCAAGTAACATACCGATGTCAAAGGGAACAACGTATGTTGTTATGCGGTCTGACCGATAAAGATCTTCGTAGAATATGTAGGAGCCAATATGGGCATCCAGGTCCCGCTATTGGTTATTGACCGGAGACGTGTCTCGGTCATGTCTACATTGTTCTCGAACCGTAGGGTCCGCACGCTTAACGTTACAATGACAGTTATTATGAGTTTATGCATTTTGATGTACCGAAGGTTGTTCGGAGTCCCGGATGTGATCACGGACATGACGAGGAGTCTCGAAATGGTCGAGACATAAAGATTGATATATTGGAAGCCTATGTTTGGACATCGGAAGTGTTCCGAGTGAAATCGGGATTTTACCGGAGTACCGGGAGGTTATCGGAACCCCCCGGGAGCCATATGGGCCTTATTGGGCCTTAGTGGAAAGGTGGAAGGGGCAGCCCAAGGTGGGCTGCGCGCCTCCCCCCCTCCCCTAGTCCTATTAGGACTAGGAGAGGTGGCCGGCCACCTCTCTCCCTCTCTTTCTCCTTGGGAGTCCTATTAGGAATAGGATTGGGGGGGGGGGAGTCCTACTCCCGGTAGGAGTAGGACTCCTCCTGCGCCTCCATAGCTTGGCCGGCCAGCCCTCCCCCTGGCAACCTTTATATACGGGGGCAGGGGGCACCTCTAGACACACAAGTTGATCATTGAGATCGTTCCTTAGCCGTGTGCGGTGCCCCCTGCCACCAAATTCCACCTCGATCATATCGTTGTAGTGCTTAGGCGAAGCCCTACGTCGGTAGTACATCAAGATCGTCACCACGCTGTCGTGCTGACGGAACTCCTCCCCGAAGCTTTGCTGGATCGGAGCCTGGGGATCGTCATCGAGCTGAACGTGTGCTAAAGAACTCGGAGGTGCCGGAGTAACGGTGCTTGGATCGGTCGGATCGGGAAGAAGACGTACGACTACTTCCTCTACGTTGTGTCAACGCTTCCGTTGCGATCTACAAGGGTACGTAGATCAGACTCTCCCCTTGTTGCTATGCATCACCATGATCTTGCGTGTGCGTAGGAAATTTTTTGAAATTACTACGTTCCCCAACAGTGGTGTCAGAGCCTAGGTTTTATGGTTTGATGTTATGTGCACGAGTAGAACACAAGTGAGTTGTGGGCGATACAAGTCATACTGCCTACCAGCATGTCATACTTTGGTTTGGCGGTATTGTTGGACGAGACGACCCGGACCAACCTTACGCGTATGCTTACGCGAGACCGGTTCCCTCGACGTGCTTTGCACATAGATGGCTTGCGGGCGACTGTCTCTCCAACTTTAGTTGAACCGAGTGTGGCTACGCCCGGTCCTTGAGAAGGTTAAAACGGCGTCTATTTGACAAACTATCGTTGTGGTTTTGATGCGTAGGTGAGATTGGTTCTTACTTAAAGCCCGTAGCAGCCACGTAAAACTTGCAACAACAAAGTAGAGGACGTCTAACTTGTTTTTGCAGGGCATGTTGTGATGTGATATGGTCAAGGCATGATGCTAAATTTTATTGTATGAGATGATCATGTTTTGTAACCAAGTTATCGGCAACTGGCAGGAGCCATATGGTTGTCGCTTTATTGTATGCAATGCAATCGCGATGTAATGCTTTACTTTATTACTAAGCGGTAGTGATAGTCGTGGAAGCATAAGATTGGCGAGACGACAACGATGCTATGATGGAGATCAAGGTGTCGCGCCGGTGACGATGGTGATCATGACGGTGCTTCGGAGATGGAGATCACAAGCACAAGATGATGATGGCCATATCATATCAGTTATATTGATTGCATGTGATGTTTATCTTTTTATGCATCTTATCTTGCTTTGATTGACGGTAGCATTATAAGATGATCTCTCACTAAATTATCAAGAAGTGTTCTCCCTGAGTATGCACCGTTGCGAAAGTTCTTCGTGCTAAGACACCACATGATGATCGGGTGTGATAGGCTCTACGTTCAAATACAACGGGTGCAAAACAGTTGCACACGCGGAATACTCAGGTTATACTTGACGAGCCAAGCATATACAGATATGGCCTCGGAACACGGAGACCGAAAGGTCGAGCGTGAATCATATAGTAGATATGATCAACATAATGATGTTCACCGATGAAACTACTCCATCTCACGTGATGATCGGACATGGTTTAGTTGATTTGGATCATGTGATCACTTAGAGGATTAGAGGGATGTCTATCTAAGTGGGATTTTTTAAGTAATATGATTAATTGAACTTAAATTTATCATGAACTTAGTCCTGGTAGTATTTTGCAAATTATGTTGTAGATCAATAGCTCGCGTTGTTGCTTCCCTGTGTTTATTTTGATATGTTCCTAGAGAAAATTGTGTTGAGAGATGTTAGTAGCAATGATGCGGATTGGATCCGTGATCAGAGGTTTATCCTCATTGCTGCACAGAAGAATTATGTCCTTGATGCACCGCTAGGTGAAAGACCTATTGCAGGAGCAGATGCAGACGTTATGAACGTTTGGCTAGCTCAATATGATGACTACTTGATAGTTTAGTACACCATGCTTAATGGCTTAGAATCGGGACTTCAAAGACATTTTGAACGTCATGGAACATATGAGATGTTCCAGGAGTTGAAGTTAATATTTCAAGCAAATACCCGAGTTGAGAGATATGAAGTCTCCAACAAGTTCTATAGCTAAAAGATGGAGGAGAATCGCTCAACTAGTGAGCATGTGCCCAGATTGTCTGAGTACTACAATCGCTTGAATCAAGTGGGAGTTAATCTTCCAGATAAGATAGTGATTGATAGAATTCTCTAGTCACCATCACCAAGTTAGTAGAACTCCGTGATGAACTATAATGTGCAAGGGATAACGGAAACAAATCCCAAGCTCTTCGTAATGCTGAAATCAACGAAGGTAGAAATCAAGAAAAACATCAAGTGTTGATGGTTGACAAGACCACTAGTTTCAAGAAAAGGGCAAAGGGGAGAAGGGGAACTTCAAGAAGAACGGCAAGCAAGTTGCTGCTCAAGTGAAGAAGTCCAAGTCTGATCCTAAGCCTGAGACTAAGTGCTTTTACTGCAAAGGGACTGGTCACTGGAAGTGGAACTACCCCAAGTAATTGGCGGATAAGAAGGATGGCAAAGTGAACATAAGTATACTTGATATACATGTTATTGATGTGTACTTTACTAGTGTGTATAGCAAACCCTCAGTATTTGATACTAGTTCAGTTGCTAAGATTAGTAACTCGAAATGGGAGTTGCAGAATAAACAGAGACTAGTTAAGGGTGAAGTGACGATGTGTGTTGGAAGTGGTTCCAAGATTGATATGATCATCATCGCACACTCCCTATAATTTCGGGATTAGTGTTGAACCTAAATAAGTGTTATTTGGTGTTTGCGTTGAGCATGAATATGATTTGATCATGTTTATTATAATATGGTTATTCATTTAAGTAAGAGAATAAATTGTTGTTCTGTTTACATGAATAAAACCTTATATGGTTACACACCCAATGAAAATAGTTCGTTGGATCTCGATCGTAGTGATACACATAATCATAATATTGAAACCAAAAGATGCAAAGTTAATAATGATAGTGCAACTTATTTGTAGCACTGCCGTTTAGGTCATATTGGTGTAAAGCGCATGAAGAAACTCCATGCTGATGGGCTTTTGGAATCACTTGATTATGAATCAGTTGATGCTTGCGAACCATGCCTCATGGGCAAGATGACTAAGACTCTGTTCTTCGGAACAATGGAGCGAGCAACAGATTTGTTGGAAATCATACATACTGATGTATGTGGTCCGATGAATATTGAGGCTCGCGACAGGTATCATTATTTTTTGATCTTCACAGATGATTTGAGCAGGTATGAGTATATCTACTTGATGAAACATAAGTCTGAAACATTTGAAAAGTTCAAAGAATTTCAGAGTGAAGTGAAAAATCATCGTAACAAGAAAATAAAGTTTCTATGATCTGATCGTAGAGAAGAGTATTTGAGTTACGAGTTTGGCCTTCAGTTAAAAACAATGTGAAATAGTTTCACTACTCACGCCACAAGGAACACCATAGTGTCATGGTGTGTCCGAACGTCATAACCGTACTTTATTAGATATAGTGCGATCTATGATGTCTCTTACCGATCTACCACTATCGTTTTGGGGTTATGCATTAGAGACAGCTGCATTCACGTTAAAAAAGGGCACCATCAAAATCCGTTGAGACGACGCCTTATGAACTGTGGTTTGGCAAGAAACCAAAGTTGTCGTTTCTTAAAGTTTGGGGTTGCGATGCTTATGTGAAAAAGCTTCAACCTGATAAGCTCGAACCCAAATTGGAGAAATGTGTCTTCATAGGATATCCAAAGGAAACTATTGGATACACCTTCTATCACAGATCCGAAGGCAAGACTTTTGTTGCTAAATTCGGAAACTTTCTTGAGAAGGAGTTTCTCTCGAAAGAAGTGAGTGGGAGGAAAGTAGAACTTGACGAGGTAACTGTACCCGCTCCCTTATTAGAAAGTAGTACATCACAGAAAACTGTTTCTGCGACACCTACACCAATAAGTGAGGAAGCTGATGATAATGATCATGAAACTTCAGAACAAGATACTACTGAACCTCGTAGATCAACCAGAGCAAGATCCGCACCAGAGTGGTACGGTAATCTAGTTCTGGAAGTCATGCTACTAGATCATGATGAACCTACGAACTATGAAGAAGCGATGGTGAGCCCAGATTCCGCAAAGTGGCTTGAGGCCATGAAATCTGAGATGGGATCCATGTATGAGAACAAAGTATGGACTTTGGTTGACTTGCCCGATGATCGGCAAGCAATTGAGAATAAATGGATCTTCAAGAAAAAGACTGACGCTGATGGTAATGTTACTGTCTATAAAGCTCGACTTGTCGCAAAAGGTTTTTGACAAGTTCAAGGGGTTGACTACGATGAGACCTTCTCACCCGTAGCGATGCTTAAGTCTGTCAGAATCATGTTAGCAATTGCCGCGTTTTATGATTATGAAATATGGCAGATGGATGTCAAAACTGCATTCCTGAATGGATTTCTAGAAGAAGAGTTGTATATGATGCAACCGGAAGGTTTTGTCGATCCAAAGGGAGCTAACAAAGTGTGCAAACTCCAGCGATCCATTTATGGACTGGTGCAAGCATCTCGGAGTTGGAATAAATGCTTTGATAGTGTGATCAAAGCATTTGGCTTTATACAGACTTTTGGAGAAGCCTGTATTTACAAGAAAGTGAGTGGGAGCTCTGTAGCATTTCTGATATTATATGTGGATGACATATTGCTGATTGGAAATGATATATAATTTCTGGATAGCATAAAGGGATACTTGAATAAGAGTTTTTCAATGAAAGACCTCGGTGAAGCTGCTTACATATTGGGCATTAAGATCTATAGAGATAGACCAAGACGCTTAATTGGACTTTCACAAAGCACATACCTTGACAAGATTTTGAAGAAGTTCAAAATGGATCAAGCAAAGAAAGGGTTCTTGCCTGTGTTACAAGGTGTGAAGTTGAGTCAGACTCAATGCCCGACCATTGCAGAAGATAGAGAGAAAATGAAAGATGTTCCCTATGCTTCAGCCATAGGCTCTATCATGTATGCAATGCTGTGTACCAGACCTGATGTGTGCCTTGCTATAAGTTTAGCAGGGAGGTACCAAAGTAATCCAGGAGTGGATCACTGGACAGCGGTCAAGAACATCCTGAAATACCTGAAAAGGACTAAGGATATGTTTCTCGTATATGGAGGTGACAAAGAGCTCACCGTAAGAGGCTACGTTGATGCAAGCTTTGACACTAATCCAGACGATTCTAAATCACAAACCGGATACGTGTTTACTTTAAACGGTGGAGCTGTCAGTTGGTGCAGTTCTAAACAAAGCGTCGTAGCGGGATCTACATGTGAAGCGGAGTACATAGCTGCTTCGGAAGCAGCGAACGAAGGAGTCTGGATGAAGGAGTTCATATCCGATCTAGGTGTCATACCTAGTGCATTGGGTCCAATGAAAATCTTTTGTGACAATACTGGTGCAATTGCTTTGGCAAAGGAATCCAGATTTCACAAAAGGACCAAACACATCAAGAGACGCTTCAATTCCATCCGGGATCTAGTCCAGGTGGGAGACATAGAGATTTGCAAGATACATACGGATCTGAATGTTGCAGACCCGTTCACTAAGCCTCTTCCACGAGCAAAACATGATCAACACCAAGGCTCCATGGGTGTTAGAATCATTACTGTGTAATCTAGATTATTGACTCTAGTGCAAGTGGGAGACTGAAGGAAATATGCCCTAGAGGCAATAATAAAGTTATTATTTATTTCCTTATATCATGATAAATGTTTATTATTCATGCTAGAATTGTATTAACCGGAAACATAATACATGTGTGAATACATAGACAAACAGAGTGTCACTGGTATGCCTCTACTTGACTAGCTCGTTAATCAAAGATGGTTAAGTTTCCTAACCATGAACAAAGTGTTGTTATTTGATTAACGAGGTCACATCATTAGTTGAATGATCTGATTGACATGACCCATTTCATTAGCTTAGCACCCGATCGTTTAGTATGTTGCTATTGCTTTCTTCATGACATATACATGTTCCTATGACTATGAGATTATGCAACTCCCGTTTGCCGGAGGAACACTTTGGGTGCTACCAAACGTCACAACGTAACTGGGTGATTATAAAGGAGTACTACAGGTGTCTCCAATGGTAGATGTTGGGTTGGCGTATTTCGAGATTAGGGTTTGTCACTCCGATTGTCGGAGAGGTATCTCTGGGCCCTCTCGGTAATACACATTATACAAGCCTTGCAAGCATTGCAACTAATGAGTTAGTTGCGGATGATGTATTACAGAACGAGTAAAGAGACTTGCCGGCAACGAGATTGAACTAGGTATTGGATACCGACGATCGAATCTCGGGCAAGTAACATCCCGATGACAAAGGGAACAACGTATGTTGTTATGCGGTCTGACCGATAAAGATCTTCGTAGAATATGTAGGAGCCAATATGGGCATCCAGGTCCCGCCATTGGTTATTGACCGGAGACGTGTCTCGGTCATGTCTACATTGTTCTCGAACCGTAGGGTCCGCATGCTTAACGTTACGATGACAGTTATTATGAGTTTATGCATTTTGATGTATTGAAGGTTGTTCGGAGTCCCGGATGTGATCACGGACATGACGAGGAGTCTTGAAATGGTCGAGACATAAAGATTGATATATTGGAAGCCCATGTTTGGACATCGGAAGTGTTCCGGGTGAAATCGGGATTTTACCGGAGTACCGGGAGGTTACCGGAACCCCCCGGGAGCCATATGGGCCTTATTGGGCCTTAGTGGAAAGGTGAAAGGGGCAGCCCAAGGTGGGCTGCGCGCCTCCCCCTCCCCTAGTCCTATTAGGACTAGGAGAGGTGGCCGGCCACCTCTCTCCCTCTCTTTCTCCTTGGGAGTCCTATTAGGAATAGGATTGGGGGGGGAGTCCTACTCCCGGTAGGAGTAGGACTCCTCCTGCGCCTCCATAGCTTGGCCGGCCAGCCCTCCCCCTGGCAACCTTTATATACGGGGGCAGGGGGCACCTCTAGACACACAAGTTGATCATTGAGATCGTTCCTTAGCCGTGTGCGGTGCCCCCTGCCACCAAATTCCACCTCGATCATATCGTTGTAGTGCTTAGGCGAAGCCCTACGTCGGTAGTACATCAAGATCGTCACCACGCCGTCATGCTGACGGAACTCCTCCCCGAAGCTTTGCTAGATCGGAGCCCGGGGATCGTCATCGAGCTGAACATGTGCTAAAGAACTCGGAGGTGCCGGAGTAACGGTGCTTGGATCGGTCGGATCGGGAAGAAGACGTACGACTACTTCCTCTACGTTGTGTCAACGCTTCCGTTGCGATCTACAAGGGTACGTAGATCAGACTCTCCCCTCGGTGCTATGCATCACCATGATCTTGCGTGTGCGTAGGAAATTTTTTGAAATTACTACGTTCCCCAACACTATCAAAGTATTTCGGGTCACTTACGACTCGCGGGAGAATTGACCCCCCCCCCCCCCCGCGCGGACTTTGTGCGGCAACAACGCCCCCCAAGGTAGGACCCTCTGTGGGAGACTTCTTCTCCCGTTTGGAAGCTTCGGCTTCCGAATCCCCGGGCGTAGTCCTTTTCCTCTTCTGGTCGTCTTCCTTCATGGAGACGCTCGCTCCCTCGGTTAGAATGGGCAGCGTTGGGGGCCCGCGTCCGCCCGTATTATCCTCCACAGTATCTTCCTTCAAGGGCTTCGGGCAAGGTGCGGTCTGGAGCATCTTTCCCAATACCAGATTTTCCACACCCTCAGGGAGGGGGGCCGAACACCGAATCAACTTCGCCTTTGTTAGCCAGTCCTGGTCAAAAAGCGAACTCTCAGAAATAACTTCGTAACAAAGGAGAGATAGTATGTTCGGCAAGAAGTTGCTTTACTTGTTCGGCGGCGCGGTTACTACTCAGGCCCACGTCCACGGTGATTTCCGGACACTCCACCTGAGGTCCGAAGAATGACTTGTACATCTCCTCGTGCGTCAGGCCGAGAAAATTTGGAGTGACACGCGGTCCCTCGGGATTGAACTCAAATAGGCGAAGAGGCCGGCGTTTGCAAGGCTGGACTTGACGAACCAGCATAACTTGTATTAACGCAACCAAACTGAGATCTCCATTGAAGAGATCTCGAATGCGGCTTTGCAGTATAGGCACGTCCTTGGCTGGACCCCAGCTCAGACCTCTGCTGATCCATGACATCAGTTGTGGTGGAGGGCCCGAGCGGAAAACAGGGGCGCCGCCCACTTGGCACTTCTAGGAGCCGTGATGTAAAACTACTCCTGTTGCCACAATTCAGACACCTCTAGGATGGAACCTTTGGGCCACGAAGCTCCCGTCATCTTGCGTATTGAGGCACCTCCACACGCTGCATGTTGCCCCTCGATCATCTCCGGCTTCACTTCAAAGGTCTTGAGCCACAAGCCAAAGTGAGGGGTAACTCGGAGGAAGGCCTCGCACATGACAATAAATGTCGTGATATGAAGAAAGGAGTCCGGGGCTAGATCATGGAAGTCTAGCCCGTAATAAAACATCAAACCCCTGACGAAAGGATCCAGAGCAAGGCCTAGATCTCGGAGGAAGTGGGAGACGAACACGACGTTCTCATTGGGTTCGGGGGTGGGGACGGCCTGCCCTCGGGGAGGCAGCCGATGCAAAATCTCGGCGGTCAAATATCTGGCCTCCCTCAACTTTTTGATGTCTTCTTCCGTGACGGAGGAAGGCACCCATCAGCCTTGAAGGCTAGATCCGGACATGACTGGAGGTTCGGAGCACCTAACCTGAACTTTGGGCGCTTGAGCTTGAGGTGGGGGAAGGATTTGATTGAGCACGAGAGGGAAAAATAAAAGCCTTGTCCCTTTATAAAGAGGGTGAATATCAAGCGTCCTCTCCGCGTCCGTTTGGACTTGCCTATAATCTAGGAGTACTAGAAGCGGTTGGATTACCCACGCCCGTATTAATGAGAATCCCGAAATAAGGGGACACGATCTCTGCTTTAGCAAGACGTGCCAAGGAAACCGCCTCGCATGACGCGTTGAGGAGGGATAATGAAACGACTCGGATAGAGGCTGGGCTGTGGTGTGTCACACTACGGAATACGTCAGCAGATTAGATTTGTGTAAATGTTATTCTCTCTATGGCAATATGTGGAAACTTATTTTGCAGAGCCGGACACTATCTTTGTGTTCAAAATCTTCTATGAAATACTTGGAGGAGGAACCCGCCTTGCAATGCCAAAGACAATCTGCGCGCCGGACTCGTCGTCGTTGAAGCTTGGTTCAGGGGCTACTGAGGGAGTCCTGGATTAGGGGGTGTCCGGATGGCCGGACTATACCTTCAGCCGGACTCCAGGACTATGAAGATACAAGATTGAAGACTTCGTCCCATGTCCGGAAGGGACTTTCCTTGGCGTGGAAGGCAAGCTTGGCGATACGGATATGTGGATCTCCTACCATTGTAACCGACTCTATGTAACCCTAACCCTATCCGTGTCTATATAAACCGGAGGGTTTTAGTCCGTAGGACATCATATTCATACACAACAATCATACCATAGGCTAGCTTCTAGGGTTTAGCCTCTCCGATCTCGTGGTAGATCTACTCTTGTACTACCCATATCATCAATATTAATCAAGCAGGACATAGGGTTTTACCTCCATCAAGAGGGCCCGAACCTGGGTAAAACTTCGTGTTCCTTGTCTCGTGTTACCATCTGGCCTAGACGCACAGTTCGGGACCGCCTACCCGAGATCCGCCGGTTTTGACACCGACACCGTCCATCCCCAGTTGTTTATGTGTTTCACTAAGGTCTTCGAAATAATATCCGACCTTCCGAGAATCCTCAGCAGCCCATTGCTCTTGATTTCCTTGCCTTCCAGCATTATGGTTAATTCCATACTTCTAGTAATATCCATTGACATCCTCTGTCACTATCATTTCGAGTCACTTGATTCGATATGTCGCGAATGCTCGCAATCCTCAATCTGATCCTAGAATTCATCCTTCCGGCTCAGACGTCATTTTGAACATGAGGTGGTCCTCAACCAATCACGTTGTTGTCGAATGAACCCCTAAGTCTATTCAACTTATCCATTCTTAATCAGAGCATTTGCTTCCGATCCCTTGATTGGAAATAATAATTAATTTGCATTTGAGCTTTGAATTAGTTAGTTGTTTCTATAATCTGATGCCTTTGCATTCTCTTTCCTTCTGATTGAGTACCGATACTCACATCAGATTCCATGTGGTCCGCAAGACCAATTTCTTGGTTATTATCTGACAATGTCCTTCATATCCAATAACCTTGAGAGTTTCTCCCCTGATACATAATGCCTTTGGTAAATTGTGTCTTCTGCCTTTGGCAAGTTATATCCTATGCTTTTGTCAACCATGCTCTGCTTCGAGCATGTGTTAAGTTGATCCTAAAGTTCATGGTATATGTTCTAAGAGGCCCTGTTGGGTTGAACCTACGCCTTTCTAATCTGTGTGAACCCGGAAACTACTATGGGTCATACACTACTATTGTTATGTCAGATAAGATTTCAACACTACAACTTTGTCAAAAGCGAGAAGTGAATGAAAGGTTATGCATTGCAAAAGTGGGAGTCGACCTTGAACTTTGTGTTCATGCCCATGGAAACGATGTATACCTTATCATGAAAGATTCTCTTAAAGTAATTATCCCCTTGTTATAAGTTCATATTGTATCTGTGGACGTTGTTCCGACCATGTTTCTCCTTGATTCCATTGCAAGTTTGAGCACTTGTCTTCTGCAGAGCATTACCCTAGTCCAACCTCTACTTTGATCTGTCGTCGAGTATTACCCCCCTGGTATCTCGAGATTATCATGGAACTGCATACTTATTATGAGTTCTTCATCAAGTGCTACATTCTCACTGATTCCAATTTTTCACGGGCTCTGAGTTATTAAACACTCAAAGACACCGATAATTGACTCAAGTCCACACCACGATTAAACAAATCTTGGTAACCTTCATTACTTACGAGTTTGAACTCGATCACGTCATTTCTAGCCTGCTTGGCTATATCCTTGCCGTGCTGATTTTAACTGTGCTACCTGGTCCTTCCCGGAGCAAAATTTTCGACGGTGAGCTAATCTTACGTCGACCTTCCTCGTCATATCAATTGTCCTTGAACAACAAGCTTGATTTCAAGTTTGTGTCGTACCCATGGTTTCAATAACTTATCGCTTCATCATTCCGTTGACTTGATGTCATTGCTGATCGGTTACATCTTCTTGAAACCTCTCGACAAATGTGTCATGATCATCATCAACATTCCGAGGTCTTCTTGGATATCAATTGAATTCGTGATGAGAAACACCATCCTTTCCCTCGATGATTTGTATTATCATCGACCACTTTATTGTCTCCACACCAACACAAACTTGTTCGTGTTTTGTGTTAAACCTTGACTTCCTTGCTACCCAGCAATTGTCCTTCTTACCTTGGAGTATTACCATCTTTTATGTCAAGAATGTCGTGAGAATTTCACCACCTCTTAAGAATTCTTGATATAGTAATACTTCTCGCCATCTCCATTCATATCTTGGTCCTCGTGTTGTTTCTAACCGGGATATCAGCCATTTAACTATGATTGGTGAAGTCAAAACTTCTAGCAACCCTATTGCTTGTAAGTTAATGAATGATAGTTACATTCTTTGTGTATTGGATATCGAATCACCATTCTAACATTGATCGTACTACCTAAGCCCATATTTCGGGTGCACTTTTCAACCAATGTTTAATTGTGTATGTTTTCCTCAAGCATACATCATTATACCATTTGATCTGACAAATGTTATCTCCTTGACCACATGATTGTGGAAATCCATATTTTGGAAATCTCGATGAATTGTCGCTGAGTCCATCTGACATTTCCTCACCCTCTCCTTGGTTTAGTGATGAACCCTGTTTCGGAAGTTCGCTTCCATAGTCCATTTCCCGAGAATCTTACAATGTCATCTCGACAATATGTGTTGCACCTTCTTCTCACGCATCCTGAGTATGAGGTATCCTGACACCAATCAGATCTGAATCTCGGTCAGATATGATGGTTGGAGCATTTTCCAAGAGTCATAGCATTGGTCTTTATAAAACCCAGTAGGGTGATATCGTGCCTAGCACACCTGGCCGGAGGACCTATTGTTATAATTTCCTTTTTGCAAGGTTAGCCATTCTTCTATGAGGAAATTGTAATTCTTATTCTATAAGTTGTTCCTGATGGATCCTTTGTGAATCCAAGTCTGATCTTTACCCAATGAACATGTCAATGCTATCTCAAAGCATGTCGGTAGTACACCGATTTTTCAATAAGAACATTTGAAGCACAATGCTAAATGTTTCTTTCTCAATTATCCAAGCAATGTTGCATGGGTAATGTCATGAAATTTCTCTCCCCTTACCTAAAGGGTTTTCTACATTGTATCCTGTCATGGATATCATGCTCTGCTTGTCCTTGGGAAGGATATACCCCCGAAATATGTATTTAAACACATTTTCCTTTCCATTGTTTTTGTTTAACCTTTCTTGTAATCATACTTAACTGAGCAGTGATAATTCCTTGCTTAGGTAAGCACCTTGTTGTATCGCTTTGTTAGTAAGACCCTGTTGCTATTGTTGATGACATTCCGGTAACCATCGATGGACGAGAACTTTGCCTATTGGTCCGCCTCATTTCAACGAGCAGGAAATTGGTTCTCTTCTCCCTCGCCCTTGGTACCGATGTTGTTGCCAACATAACTGATAGGCTATCCTCTGACATGCCTTGCTTACATGATCGTGCAAGACTTCATCGCCCTTCCTACTTTTAACCCACATGGTGGGCCCAAAACCCACAGTTCCACAGGATCGAAACCTAACTCTCCTGTACACCCCCTGTTTCCAAGGTTATTCCTCACGCGTGACCTCATAAGTAATTCACGAGCCACCTCCCGAGAGATCGTCAATTCTGGTATCAGACACATTACTTATTCCCGTTGATCTCAACCCCTTTCACGCCCTGTTGCATGCATCAAACGATTGCCTGCCCACTCAAAACTTCCCATGATACCTCCTTATTTTGCTCTCGATATATTCTTATGTTTCAACTCGAGAGTTACTTTCTGCCACCTTCCCTGATGTTGTCGACCAGATAGTCAACCTTGCGGAGGCTCGTTCTCTCGGAATACTCACCCTTTATTTTTTCGTAAGTACGACGGAGTTCCCAAAGAAAAGATGACGGCTTCGTCATGATGGCCTAAAGCAGAGGAATGAAGACGTCAATGTAATGGACCGGCCTCTTCGAGAAGAGCAAGCCAGAATGAGAAGACCCGCTAGATTCGTTGCTAAACCTTTCCCCCTTTCACTACCTCTTAAATCCCGGGACGAGATTTCTTGTAGTGGATGAGAATTGTGACGCCCGGATAATTAGGCTACAGTAATCCCATGTTAAACGATGCCACGTCACCACGGTTACTATTGTTAATCTCGCGTTAGTTCAAAACCGATTCAAATTCAAATTTAAAATAAAGTCAAACACTAAAAGTTTTCAAAAGCTAAAACTATAATGTTCCCAATGTGACAAATAAATCATAAGTAATTATGGTGGAGGATCCACATTATTATAAAATAATTAAAGGCACTAAAATAAATAAAACAATGACCGAAACAATAACTTAAATGTCTTTTTAATTAATAGAGAATACAAGGTACTTTACTTTTGTCCCAAACTTTTTGTGAGGACAGTTGATTTTACAAATCTAATTGAGGGGTGGGTTTCACTTTCTCTAAAAACTAAAAACTATTAAATAAGTAAAAGAAAACAGAAACAAGAAAATAAATAAAAAGAAAAGTAAAACAAAAACAAAACATAGAAAAAATGAAGCAAGACCCCCCTCCCCTGGGCCGTTCGGCCCAGCAGGGCACCAGGCCATTAGGATGGCCCAGCCTGTTGGGTAACGTAGTAATTTCAAAAAAATTCCTACGCACACGCAAGATCATGGTGATGCATAGCAACGAGGGGGAGAGTATGATCTACGTACCCTTGTAGATCGCAACGGAAGCGTTGACACAACGTAGAGGAAGTAGTCGTACGTCTTCTTCCCGATCCGACCGATCCAAGTACTATTACTCTGGCACCTCCGAGTTCTTAGCACACGTACAGCTCGATGACGATCCCCGGGCTCCGATCCAGCAAAGCTTCGGGGAGGAGTTCCGTCAGCACGATGGTGTGGTGACGATCTTGATGTTCTACCGACGCAGGGCTTCGCCTAAGCACTACAACGATATGATCGAGGTGGATATGGTGGCAGGGGGCACCGCACACGGCTAAGGAACGACCTCAATGATCAACTTGTGTGTCTTGGGGTGCCCCCTGCCCCCGTATATAAAGGAGCAAGGGGAGGAGGCCGGCCGGCCAGGTGTGGCGCGCCAAGGAGGAGTCACTCCTACTAGGAGGGGGAAAGAGGTGGAGTGGGAGAAGGAAAGGGGGGCGCCGCCCCCCTCCCTAGTCAAATTCGGACCAGGGAGGAGGTGGCGCGCGACCCACCTCTGGCAGCCCTTCTCTCTCTCCACTAAAGCCCATATGGCCCATTACTTCTCCCGGTAGGGTTCCGGTAACCCTCCGGCTCTCCGATTTTCTCCGAAATAACCCGGAACACTTCTGGTGTCCGAATATAGTCATCCAATATATGAATCTTTATGTCTCGACCATTTCGAGACTCCTCATCATGTCCGTGATCACATTCGGGACTCCGAACTAACTTCGGTACATCAAAATGCATAAACTCATAATAACTGTCATCGTAACGTTAAGCGTGCGGACCCTACGGTTCGAGAACAATGTAGACATGACTGAGACACATCTCCGGTCAATAACCAATAGCGGGACCTAGATGCCCATATTGGCTCCTACATATTCTACGAAGATCTTTATCGGTCAGACCGCATAACACATATGTTGTTCCCTTTGTCATCGGTATGTTACTTGCCCGAGATTCGATCGTCGGTATCCAATACCTAGTTCAATCTCGTTACCGGCAAGTCTCTTTACTCGTTCCGTAATACATCATCTCGCAACTAACTCATTAGTTGCAATGCTTGCAAGGCTTATGTGATGTGCATTACCGAGAGGGCCCAGAGATACCTCTCTGACAATCGAAGTGACAAATCCTAATATCGAAATACGCCAACCCAACATCTACCTTTGGAGACACCTGTAGAGCTCCTTTATAATCACCCAGTTACGTTGTGACGTTTGGTAGCACACAAAGTGTTCCTCCGGTAAACGGGAGTTGCATAATCTCATAGTCATAGGAACTTGTATAAGTCATGAAGAAAGCAATAGCAACATACTAAACGATCGGGTGCTAAGCTAATGAAATGGGTCATGTCAATCAGATCATTCAACTAATGATGTGACCTCATTAATCAAATAACAACACCTTGTTCATGGTTAGGAAACATAACCATCTTTGATTAATGAGCTAGTCAAGTAGAGGCATACTAGTGACACTAAGTTTGTCTATGTATTCACACATGTATTATGTTTCCGGTTAATACAATTCTAGCATGAATAATAAACATTTATCATGATATAAGGAAATAAATAATAACTTTATTATTGCCTCTAGGGCATATTTCCTTCAGTCTCCCACTTGCACTAGAGTCAATAATCTAGATTACACAGTAATGATTCTAACACCCATGGAGCCTTGGTGCTGATCATGTTTTGCTCGTGGAAGAGGCTTAGTCAACGGGTCTGCAACATTCAGGTCCGTATGTATCTTGCAAATCTCTATGTCTCCCACCTGGACTAGATCCCGGATGGAATTGAAGCGTCTCTTGATGTGCTTGGTCCTCTTGTGAAATCTGGATTCCTTTGCCAAGGCAATTGCACCAGTATTGTCACAAAAGATTTTCATTGGACCCGATGCACTAGGTATGACACCTAGATCGGATATGAACTCCTTCATCCAGACTCCTTCGTTCGCTGCTTCCGAAGCAGCTATGTACTCCTCTTCACATGTAGATCCCGCTACGACGCTTTGTTTAGAACTGCACCAACTGACAGCTCCACCGTTTAATGTAAACACGTATCCGGTTTGCGATTAAGAATCGTCCGGATCAGTGTCAAAGCTTGCGTCAACGTAACCTTTTACGGTGAGCTCTTTATCACCTCCATATACGAGAAACATATCCTTAGTCCTTTTCAGGTATTTCAGGATGTTCTTGACCGCTGTCCAGTGATCCACTCCTGGATTACTTTGGTACCTCCCTGCTAATCTTATAGCAAGGCACACATCAGGTCTGGTACATAGCATTGCATACATGATAGAGCCTATGGCTGAAGCATAGGGAACGTCTTTCATTTTCTCTCTATCTTCTGTAGTGGTCAGGCATTGAGTCTGACTCAACTTCACACCTTGTAACACAGGCAAGAACCCTTTCTTTGCTTGATCCATTTTGAACTTCTTCAAAATTTTGTCAAGGTATGTGCTTTGTGAAAGTCCAATTAAGCGTCTTGATCTATCTCTATAGATCTTTATGCCTAATATGTAAGCAGCTTCACCAAGGTATTTCATTGAAAAACTCTTGTTCAAGTATCCCTTTATGCTATCCAGAAATTCTATATCATTTCCAATCAGCAATATGTCATCCACATATAATATCAGAAATGCTACAGAGCTCCCACTCACTTTCTTGTAAATACAGGCTTCTCCAAAAGTCTGTATAAAACCAAATGCTTTGATCACACTATCAAAGCGTTTATTCCAACTCTGAGAGGCTTGCACCAGTCCATAAATGGATCGCTGGAGCTTGCACACTTTGTTAGCTCCCTTTGGATCGACAAAACCTTCTGGTTGCATCATATACAACTCTTCTTCCAGAAATCCATTCAGGAATGCAGTTTTGACATCCATCTGCCAAATTTCATAATCATAAAATGCGGCAATTGCTAACTTGATTCGGACAGACTTAAGCATCGCTACGGGTGAGAAGGTCTCATCGTAGTCAACCCCTTGAACTTGTCAAAAACCTTTTGCGACAAGTCGAGCTTTATAGAGAGTAACATTACCGTCAGCGTCAGTCTTTTTCTTGAAGATCCATTTATTCTCAATTGCTTGCTGATCATCGGGCAAGTCAACCAAAGTCCATACTTTGTTCTCATACATGGATCCCATCTCAGATTTCATGGCTTCAAGCCACTTTGTGGAATCTGGGCTCACCATCGCTTCTTCATAGTTCGTAGGTTCATCATGATCTAGTAGCATGACTTCCAGAACTGGATTACTGTACCACTCTGGCGCGGATCTTACTCTGGTTGATCTACGAGGTTCAGTAGTATCTTGTTTTGAAGTTTCATGATCATTATCATTAACTTCCTCACTTATTGGTGTAGGTGTCGCAGAAACAGTTTTCTGTGATATACTACTTTCCAACAAGGGAGCAGGTACAGTTACCTCATCAAGTTCTACTTTCCTCCCACTCACTTCTTTCGAGAGAAACTCCTTCTCAAGAAAGTTTCCGAATTTAGCAACAAAAGTCTTGCCTTCGGATCTGTGATAGAAGGTGTATCCAATAGTTTCCTTTGGATATCCTATGAAGACACATTTCTCCGATTTGGGTTCGAGCTTATCAGGTTGAAGCTTTTTCACATAAGCATCGCAGCCCCAAACTTTCAGAAACGACAACTTTGGTTTCTTGTCAAACCATAGTTCATAAGGCGTCGTCTCAACGGATTTTGATGGTGCCCTATTTAACGTGAATGCGACCGTCTCTAGAGCGTATCCCCAAAACGATAGCGGTAGATCAGTAAGAGACATCATAGATCGCACCATATCTAGTAAAGTACGATTACGACGTTCGGACACACCATTACGCTGTGGTGTTCCGGGTGGCGTGAGTTGCGAAACTATTCCACAATTTTTCAAATGTACACCAAACTCGTAACTCGAATATTCTCCTCCATGATCAGATCGTAGAAACTTTATTTTCTTGTTATGATGATTTTCAACTTCACTCTGAAATTCTTTGAACTTTTCAAACGTTTCAGACTTATGTTTCATTAAGTAGATATACCCATATCTGCTTAAGTCATCTGTGAAGGTGAGAAAATAACGATATCCGCCACGAGCCTCTACATTCATCGGACCACATACATCTGTATGTATGATTTCCAACAAATCCGTTGCTCTCTCCATAGTACCGGAGAATGGTGTTTTAGTCATCTTGCCCATGAGGCACGGCTCGCAAGTACCAAGTGATTCATAATCAAGTGGTTCCAAAAGTCCATCAGTATGGAGTTTCTTCATGCGTTTTACACCGATATGACCTAAACGGCAGTGCCACAAATAAGTTGCACTATCATTATCAACACTGCATCTTTTGGCTTCTACATTATGAATATGTGTATCACTACTATCGAGATTCAACAAGAATAGACCACTCTTCAAGGGTGCATGACCATAAAAGATATTACTCATATAAATAGAACAACCATTATTCTCTGATTTAAATGAATAACCGTCTCGCATTGAACAAGATCCAGATATAATGTTCATGCTCAACGCTGGCACCAAATAACAATTATTTAGGTCTAATACTAATCCCGAAGGTAGATGTAGAGGTAGCGTGCCGACTGCGATCACATCGACTTTGGAACCGTTTCCCACGCGCATCGTCACCTCGACCTTAGCCAATTTTCGCTTAATCCGTAGTCCCTGTTTCGAGTTGCAAATATTAGCAACAGAACCAGTATCAAATACCCAGGTGCTACTGCGAGCATTAGTAAGGTACACATCAATAACATGTATATCACATATACCTTTGTTCACCTTGCCATCCTTCTTATCCGCCAAATACTTGGGGCAGTTCCGCTTCCAGTGACCAGTCTGCTTGCAGTAGAAGCACTCAGTTTCAGGCTTAGGTCCAGACTTGGGTTTCTTCTCCTGAGCAGCAACTTGCTTGCCGTTCTTCTTGAAGTTCCCCTTCTTCTTCCCTTTGCCCTTTTTCTTGAAACTAGTGGTTTTGTTAACCATCAACACTTGATACTCCTTCTTGATTTCTACCTCCGCAGCTTTTAGCATTGCGAAGAGCTCGGGAATAGTCTTGTTCATCCCTTGCATATTATAGTTCATCACGAAGCTCTTGTAGCTTGGTGGCAGTGATTGGAGAATTCTGTCAATGACGCAATCATCTGGAAGATTAACTCCCATCTGAATCAAGTGATTATTATACCCAGACATTGAAAGTGCAACTATCCCTAGGTGGTTTTGGTAATTTATAACAACATATAGGTCATTGAGCTAATGCTATTTCAAGATGATTATTTCAGGAAAGCTCAATGATTGGCATGGCATGGATGTGAAAGTGGAACCCTCAAAATGCTAAGGACAAAGAATTGGCTCAAGCTCAAAAGATCAAGACTCTTCATTTTATGTTTTAGTGATCCAAGATCACATTGAGTTTTTAGGAAAAGCCAATACTAACAAGGAGGGATGAGGTGTTGCTTAATGAGCCTCTTGCTTTATGTGCTTAATGATACCCTCAGCTACTTTCCCATATCCACAAATGACCTAAACCCTAAGCCAAACTCGGTCATACCGATTCTGTCAATCCGGCGCCACCGAGTTTCACTTGTCATTTGCCACTGCCAAACCCTAGCAATTCGGTCCTACCGATATGGATCTCGGTCACACCGAGATGGGGTTGCAAACTCTCTGTTTCCCTTTCGTAACTTTTCGGTCTCACCGAAAGAGCGAATCGGTCCCACCGAGAATGCAATGCAAACTCTCTGTTTCCTTCTTGTAACTTTTCGGTCTCACCGAAAGAGCAAGTCGGTCCCACCGAGTTTGCCTGACCAACTCTCTGGTTAGCTAATTGCCGAACTCGGTCTCACCGAGTTTGTGCGATCGGTCTCACCGAGATTACGTTATGCCCAAACCCTAACCGAATCGGTCCTACCGAGTTGCATCTCAGTCCCACCGAAATTCCTAACGGTCACTAGGTTTACTATTTCGGTCAGACCGAGTTTTCTGATTCGGTCCCACCGAGATTGGTAGATTGTGTGTAACAGTTGGATTTTGTGTGGAGGCTATAAATACCCCTCCACCTCCTCTTCATTTGAAGAGAGAGCCATCAGAACACATACACCATTCCTACTCATATGTTCTGAGAAAGAACCACCTACTCATGTGTTGAGACCAAGATATTCCATTCCTACCATATGAATCTTGATCTCTAGCCTTCCCCAAGTTGCTTTCCACTCAAATCTTCTTTCCATCAGATCCAAATCCTATGAGAGAGAGTTGAGTGTTGGGGAGACTATCACTTGAAGCACAAGAGCAAGGAGTTCATCATCAACACACCATTTGTTACTTCTTGGAGAGTGGTGTCTCCTAGATTGGCTAGGTGTCACTTGGGAGCCTCCGACAAGATTGTGGAGTTGAACCAAGGAGTTTTTAAGGGCAAGGAGATCGCCTACTTCGTGAAGATCTACCGCTAGTGAGGCAAGTCCTTCGTGGGCGATGGCCATGGTGGAATAGACAAGGTTGCTTCTTCGTGGACCCATCATGGGTGGAGCCCTCCGTGGACTCGCGCAACCGTTACCCTCCGTGGGTTGAAGTCTCCATCAACGTGGATGTAGGATAGCACCACCTATCCGAACCACGGGAAAACATCCGTGTCTCCAATTGCGTTTGAATCCTCCAAACCCTTCCCTTTACATTCTTGCAAGTTGCATGCTTTACTTTCCGCTGCCAATAAACTCTTTGCGTGCTTGCTTGAATTGTGTGATGATTGCTTGACTTGCTCTAAGATAGCTAAAATCTGCCAAGAACTAAAATTGGGAAAAGGCTAAGCTTTTAGTTGGTCAAGTAGTCTAATCACCCCCCCTCTAGACATACTTTCGATCCTACAAGTGGTATCAGAGCTTTGGTCTCCATTTGCCTTGATCTCCATAGCTTTTGGTGGTCATAGCCTTGGTTTCACAACTTAGGAGAGTATGGCGTCTAGCGAGGGAAATTATCACCGTAGAGGTCCTTACTTTGATGGCACTAATTTTCTAGTTGGAAGCATAAAATGAAAATGCATATTCTTGGACATAACCCTGCCATATGGGCTATTGTTTGTGTTGGTTTGCAAGGTGAGTTCTTTGATGGGAGAGAACCAAACCGTGAAGCTACCGCGGATGAGTTGAAGATGTTGCAATACAATGCTCAAGCTTGTGATATTCTCTTCAACGGATTGTGCCTCGAAGAATTCAACAAAATCAGCCGCCTTGAGAATGCAAAGGAAATTTGGGATACTTTGATTGATATGCACGAAGGTACCGACTCCGTCAAGGAATCCAAGTTGGATGTGCTCCAAAGTCAACTTGACAAGTTCAAGATGAAGGATGGTGAAGGTGTCGCTGAAATGTACTCTAGGCTTGCTCTCATCACAAATGAGATTGCCGGCTTATGAAGTGAAGAGATGACGGATAGATACATCATCAAGAAGATCCTAAGAGCCTTGGATGGGAAATATGATACCGTGTGCACATTAATCCAAATAATGCCCAACTACAAAGATCTCAAGCCAATGGAAGTAATTGGAAGGATTGTTGCTCATGAGATGTCACTCAAGGATAAAGAGGAACTTCACAATAAATCAAGTGGTGCCTACAAAGTGTCATGTGAAGCCCCCACATCATCAAGTGAGAAACAAAACTTCAATGAAGAATTGAGCTTAATGGTGAAGAACTTCAACAAGTTCTACAATAGTAGAAACAAAGATAGAAGCTTCAAGTCAAGGTCCTACAATGACAAAAGATCTTCTAGTCGAGAGCGAAACTGCTATAATTGTGGAAGACCCGGACACTATTCCAATGAGTGTACGGCTCCCTACAAGAGAAGAGAAGATTCTCCGAAAAGAAGAAGCAAAGAATCTCCACCAAGAGGGAGCAAGAGTAGAGATGATCGTTGTGAACGAAGATACTCACGGAGAAGCAAGGATTCGGAAAGGAAGGAAAAATCATCAAGGAGCTATCCAAAACGAAGACATCAAGCTCATGTTGGTGAATGGGTATCTGGCTCCGACTCCGACAGCCACTCCGAGAGAAGTTATCACTCCGACTCCGAAGATACTCAAGATGAAGGTGTTGCCGGTCTAGCACTTGTGTCAACCAACTCCTACGACATATTTGACTCACCAAACGAAGGAATTGGAAGATGCTTCATGGCCAAAGGTCCTAAGGTAACACACCCCGAGTATGTTGACTTTAATAGTGATGAAGATGACTTGTTAGGTGATGATGATTTGCTTGTTGACAACTCTAGTGAAGAATATTATGGTGAAATATCAATTAATCATGCTAAAATGAA
This sequence comes from Triticum monococcum, assembly GCA_034509565.1. Lineage (NCBI taxonomy): Eukaryota > Viridiplantae > Streptophyta > Magnoliopsida > Poales > Poaceae > Triticum > Triticum monococcum. The sequence goes on from CM067841.1 coordinate 543,009,315, forward strand.
TGACAATGATAAGGAGAAGATTGAGGCTCTAACTAAAGAACTAAACACTATTAAGTTAGCCCATGAAACTATCTTCAAAGATCATCGAGAACTTTTAAGAGCTCATGAGAAACTACGCTTTGAAAAGCTTAATCTTGAGCAAGAGCATGAGTTCTTAAAAGCAATCAATGATGATCTCCGCAAGAAAAGTTCTTCTCACATTGCCAAGCGTTTACTTTTATCCACCTACATGCCTCAAGTCAAGACTAGTAACAAGAATAAGAAAGATTCTTCCTCTAGTAGTAACAATGATCATGCTAAATCCAATATTATTGCTTCTAGTAGTTCTCTTGATTCCACTAATGATTCTCTTAGCCAAGTTACACTTGAGCAAGAAAATAGCTTATTGAAGGGAATTATAGAGAAAGGTGTTTACAAGATCCTTGCCGGAAGTAAGCAATTCGAGGAAATTGTGCGCAAGCAAGGAATGCACCGGAAGAATCAAGGTGTTGGTTTTGAACGAAAGTTCAATGCCAATGGAGTTGAATGGGAAGAAGATCAATACCCCAAGACAAAGTTTATTCCTCAACAAGAGAAGTATGATACTTCCTTCAAGGGAACACAAGCTCAAGATGATCTTCCACCACAAGACTACAAGCAAAAAGGCAAGGACAAGCTTCAAGAGGAGATTGATGCATTCGAAGAAGCTCCTAAGACCTTAGTCAAGTGGATTCCCAAGACTACTTCAAGTTCCACTACATCAAGTACGACTACAACTCCAAGGATTCCCATCAAGATGGTGTGGATCCAAAAGAAGAAGAACTAGAGAGTTCTTGAGGGTGACTCCGCCAACATACTTCACTCTTACCATTTTGGCAAGAACAAGTGCAATCAACTTCCACATCTTGCACTAGTTCAAGGAGTCACAAACCCTCTTGTTGGTAAGACAAGGGACAAGGTAACCTAAAGTTTTCATGGACATCATCTTGTGTGTGCATCACTCTATGTCTATGGATATCCTTGTTTGTTCCTTGTGGGACTAACCCATGTAGGTATTGAAAGTGCAATTCACTCAAATGGATAGCTCCAAGTGATCTACATCAACATTGAGCATCCACATCTTCAACATCTACATGAAGTCATCATCGACAAAACCCAAGGTTAGTTCATCCCTCTTAGGGGGGATATCACATCTAGGGGGAGCTTTACTCTAAGACTTGAGCTAAAGCAACTCTAAAGATGTGAATACAACAATGCTTTATGTAAAAGTGGTAACCCCACTTGAGCTTAAACGATGAATATGACCTATGATCAAGTGTTCTCACTTGACTCCTAAGTCAATATACTCATATATAGATGACCTAGTCATCGCAAATTGCTTGATAGATGCTAGAATTGGTTGTGCATGCTTTGCCACATATTTCATTTGCCATCTTATTGTGTGAGCATGTTGGTTGCATATTTTACTCATTTGAGGACATCCACTTGTTGTTTTGATTGTTTGGCCTTCTTCTTTTGCCAAGTGGATGGACAAGAATGCCTAACAACCTCCTCTAGCTATCTATGTTTTTCTCGTCTCAAACTCTATTCATGCTGCATCACAAAACTTGATCAAGTCAGATTCGAACCACTCTGTGTGAGGAGCGCTCGGAGTCCCCGATTCGTCATAGACTTAAACTTCCAAAACCTCTTTATGAATCTCGGTCTGACCGATACTCCATTTTCGGTCCTACCGAGTTCATTAAGTTGATCTAGGTTTTCGATCTTGGTGCAACCGATTTGAACTTTTCGGTCACACCGAGTTGCAATAACTGCACACAGTTTTGCATCTCGGTGCCGCCGAGTTGTTCCACTTGGTCACACCGACAGGGTCGGGCTATATATAGTGACGGGCAAAATTTTGGAAATTTCTCCGAAACCTCTTCGCCCGCGCGATAGCCTGCTCTGCCTTCGTGGTCTCCCGATCGTCTTCTCACCGCCAGCAGCCTCCAGTCGCTGGTCTCCACTGCCGTCAACGGAATTCTGCCTCGCCGTTGCCGCCGTAGCGAGTCTCCGCCGAACTAGGGTATGGACTCGATCTCTGTGCTATTCTCCACTCCGATTCCTAGCACATTGTGATCATCATGATTCTTGCCACGATTGAAACACTCCTATCCAGTCAATGAACTCGTAGATTAGGTTTAATTCGAAAATTTTAGGGTTAGGTTTCCACCGAAACCATCTCGGACCCACCGAGTTGAAAAACTCGGTCCCATCGATATGGCTTTTGCCATTGCACAAGTGAAACTCGGTCTGACCGAGAATAACTTATCGGTGCGACCGATTTTGGAATTCTGTGAAACCCTAGCAGTCTCGGTGCCACCGAACTGTGACTCGGTCTGTCCGAGTTCACCAGTTCTGGTGCCAAAACTGCTTCGGTGTCACCGAGTTTGAAAATCGGTAGATCCGAGATGCTTTCTATGGAAAACTAAAACTAAGTTTTTGAATTAATCTTTTGCAAAAATCTCTGCTTTTTGTGATGCTCATCCACTCTATCTTATCCATAATCTATTCACAGGGTCAACAGTCAGTTTGCAACATGTCTGATCAAAGTGACAGCCAGAATGTGTCTGAGCAGCAAGTTGTGATGAGTGAGGGCACTAGCCCCTCAAGTTCTTCTGATGATGGCAGCAGGAGCACCCCCAGCAATCTGCCTAAGGCTGCCACACGTCAAAGGAAGAAGAGAACGTCTGATTCTGAGGATGAAGACTATGTGGCAGAGGAAGAGGCCACATCAAAGAGAGCTGAACCAGCTCAAGGCATAAAGCCAGGGCTGAAAATCAAAAGGCCAGCCGGCAGGCAGCCCATGTCAAAGGCTAGAGCTTCAACTGTGAAGCCTGCTCCCGTTGAGCCCATTGCTGCTGAGGGCAAAAAGAGGAAAGAGAGGGTGAAGAAGACTGTAGCCAGAGTGCTTGGGAAGGCCTCCATCATGGTAGATGAGGAGGAAGAAGAAGAAGAGGTTGCTGCACCAGCACCCAAGGCAGCCAAACTCATGGGAGATGCTATAAGGTCAGGAACAGCTGCATCCAAGCCCAAGGAAGCACCTAAGGCTGCATCTAAGCCTAAGAGTGCACCAAAGAGAAACACACGAAGCATCCCAGCTGCGGAAAAGAACAAGGCCCCAGTGCCTGAAGCTATCGAAGAAGAGGAAGAGAGTGTCCTTAGGAAGCTCAAGCCCAAGATCCCAGACCACAACGATGCTCATCCTGTGGCTGAGGATATGAAGCTTAGGAGAGATTCAGGGCTGAGGAAATAGAGAGAAGCAGATCCGTATGCTTCTAGGAGAAGGACTGCCGTGGATTACAGATTTCATACCAAGGAGCAGCAAGATTTCTATGAGACTGTTTTGCTTGACAAGAAGCCAATCGTTTGTGACATGAGATGGGTCGACTGGACCTACATCAAGGACAATGAAGAGTACTACCCCGGTGTATTTGATAGCTTTAGTGCGTGTGGAGTTGCAGACTTTGTTGGGCAGAAGCTCACAAAGTGGAACGAGGAGCTGATCATGCAATTCTACTCCACAGCACACTTTTATCCGGATGGCAGGATCACATGGATGTCAGAGGGTACAAGGTACCAATCCACTGTTGAAGAATGGGCGAAGTTGATCAATGCCCCAGAGGAGCAAGCTGATGACTTGGACATTTATGCCAAGAAAAAGATGGATCACAACTCCATGTCCAACATGTACAAGGAGGTCCCGAATGAAGCGCTCGACACGTTCAAGTTTGGCTCAGTGCACTATCTGCTCTCAGGATTGCCTACGATCAACTGGATCCTTAGGCACACCCTTCTGCCCAAATCTGGAGATCACAAGATGATCAGAGGTCACGCGATCAACTTGCTTCATGTCTTCGACGTGCCTCAGAAATTCAAGGTCATGAGTCTCATTGTGGAAACAATCAAGAGGACAGCTGCAGACCAGAAGAGGAGTTGTGGGTATGCCCCACAGATTCAGGAGCTCATCAACTCCAAGATGGGCACGGGCGTGTATTTATTGGATAAGGAACACCTGCCCATCCGTCCAGATTTTGAGGATAACCAAGTGGTTATGACTGAGAATGAACCCTCATCTGCCCATGCACAAGCTCAGAAGGAGAAGGCGAAGAAGGAGAAAGCTGCCAGGATGCCTACTCAAGCGGAGGCATCTGATTACTTCTTGAAGACCAAACAAGAGCAGCTCGGTTACCTGATAGCGTCCACCCTGCGGATTGAGCAGAGTATAGCTACCCTGACTCAGAACCAGGCGAGCCTAGAGAGGATCATGGAACAGAGGTTCTATGACATGGACATCAAGGTGACAGAGATACAGACTGCCGTGGAGCAGCTTCAGGAGGACATGAATGAGAGGAGAGGCAGGACCACGACTGATGCTTTTGCGAGGGTGCCACGAGGTCCGAGGTCGTCTGCACTGCCAGTTGCTGACACCAGAGCCACAACGTCTGCGCCAGCCACAGCCTCAGTTCCACCAGCTCCAGCATCCACTTCAGCCTCGACTCCGACCACTTCTACCAAAGGCTTCGTCCTTGGCGTGCTCCGGACTCCACCACCACCTGAAGATCAAGCCTGAGCGCCGACTTAGCACTATGCATTTTCTAGGAACTTTTTGGTAACTTGTTGCCAAAGGGGGAGAAAATGTATAGATCATAGGCTTCGAGAGAGAGTGTTGCTTTTATTATCTCTTGTTTTTATTTGGTGGTTTTTCGAACTTTGTTTGCTTGCGTGTGCGATACTATGTCATTATTCGTGAGACATCAATGATCAAGTGTTTGATCATAAGCTACACTTAATGGTTGCTTAATGCTTGCTAAATATTATCATTCTATCTATCGTTTGTGATCATTCACTATTCTTGGTGATGAGTGCATGTATTTCAATCTTATCATTTTTGAGCGCTCCACCAAGATATATGTGACATGGAAGAGTAACCCATGATTCTAACTCCTTGTGCATTTGCAGTCCAAAGCAAATTTTAAATATGCACAAATTTAGGGGGAGCTCTTACTTATCACATACTTCTCAAAGCGACGATGTATTTCATGATTATTATTATTTGTTGAAGCTTTGATCTATATGTTGTCATCAATTACCAAAAAGGGGGAGATTGAAAGTGCAACTATCCCTAGGTGGTTTTGGTAATTTATAACAACATATAGCTCATTGAGCTAATGCTATTTCAAGATGATTATTTCAGGAAAGCTCAATGATTGGCATGGCATGGATGTGAAAGTGGAACCCTTAAAATGCTAAGGACAAAGAATTGGCTCAAGCTCAAAAGATCAAGACTCTTCATTTTATGTTTTAGTGATCCAAGATCACATTGAGTCTTTAGGAAAAGCCAATACTATCAAGAAGGGATGAGGTGTTGCTTAATGAGCCTCTTGCTTTATGTGCTTAATGATATGCTCCAAAATCCTCAGCTACTTTCCCATATCCACAAATGACCTAAACCCTAAGCCAAACTCGGTCATACCGATTCTGTCAATCCGGCGCCACCGAGTTTCACTTGTCATTTGCCACTGCCAAACCCTAGCAATTCGGTCCTACCGATAAGGATCTCGGTCACACCGAGATGGGGTTGCAAACTCTCTGTTTCCCTTTCGTAACTTTTCGGTCTCACCGAAAGAGCGAATCGGTCCCATCGAGAATGCAATGCAAACTCTCTGTTTCCTTCTTGTAACTTTTCGGTCTCACCGAAAGAGCAAGTCGGTCCCACCGAGTTTGCCTGACCAACTCTCTGGTTAGCTAATTGCCGAACTCGGTCTCACCGAGTTTGTGCGATCGGTCTCACCGAGATTACGTTATGCCCAAACCCTAACCGAATCGGTCCTACCGAGTTGCATCTCAGTCCCACCGAAATTCCTAACGGTCACTAGGTTTACTATTTCGGTCAGACCGAGTTTTCTGATTCGGTCCCACCGAGATTGGTAGATTGTGTGTAACGGTTGGATTTTGTGTGGAGGCTATAAATACCCCTCCACCTCCTCTTCATTCGAAGAGAGAGCCATCAGAACAGATACACCATTCCTACTCATATGTTCTGAGAAAGAACCACCTACTCATGTGTTGAGACCAAGATATTCCATTCCTACCATATGAATCTTGATCTCTAGCCTTCCCCAAGGTGCTTTCCACTCAAATCTTCTTTCCATCAGATCCAAATCCTATGAGAGAGAGTTGAGTGTTGGGGAGACTATCACTTGAAGCACAAGAGCAAGGAGTTCATCATCAACACACCATTTGTTACTTCTTGGAGAGTGGTGTCTCCTAGATTGGCTAGGTGTCACTTGGGAGCCTCCGACAAGATTGTGGAGTTGAACCAAGGAGTTTGTAAGGGCAAGGAGATCGCCTACTTCGTGAAGATCTACCGCTAGTGAGGCAAGTCCTTCGTGGGCGATGGCCATGGTGGAATAGACAAGGTTGCTTCTTCGTGGACCCATCATGGGTGGAGCCCTCCGTGGACTCGCGCAACCGTTACCCTCCGTGGGTTGAAGTCTCCATCAACATGGATGTAGGATAGCACCACCTATCCGAACCACGGGAAAACATCCGTGTCTCCAATTGCGTTTGAATCCTCCAAACCCTTCCCTTTACATTCTTGCAAGTTGCATGCTTTACTTTCCGCTGCCAATAAACTCTTTGCATGCTTGCTTGAATTGTGTGATGATTGCTTGACTTGCTCTAAGATAGCTAAAATTTGCCAAGAACTAAAATTGGGAAAAGGCTAAGCTTTTAGTTGGTCAAGTAGTCTAATCACCCCCCTCTAGACATACTTTCGATCCTACAGACATTTTGAGTATATGCTTACTGACAGAACTGTTCTCCTCCATCTTGCAGCTATAGAACTTATTGGAGACTTCATATCTCTCAATCCGGGCATTTGCTTGAAATATTAACTTCAACTCCTGAAACATCTCATATGCTCCATGATGTTCAAAACGTCGTTGAAGTCCCGATTCTAAGCCGTAAACCATGGCACACTGAACTATCGAGTAGTCATCAGCTTTGCTCTGCCAGACGTTCATAACATCTGGTGTTGCTCTAGCAGCAGGCCTGGCACCCAGCGGTGCTTCCAGGACGTAATTCTTCTGAGAAGCAATGAGGATAATCCTCAAGTTACGGACCCAGTCCGTGTAATTGCTACCATCATCTTTCAACTTTGTTTTCTCAAGGAACGCATTAAAATTCAACGGAACAATAGCACGAGCCATCTATCTACAATCAAACATAAACAAGCAAGATACTATCAGGTACTAAGTTCATGATAAGTTTAAGTTCAATTAATCAAATTACTTATGAACTCCCACTTAGATAGACATCCCTCTAATCCTCTAAGTGATCTCGTGATCCAAATCAACTAAACAATGTCCGATCATCACGTGAGATGGAGTAGTTTCATTGGTGAACATCACTATGTTGATCATATCTACTATATGATTCACGCTCGACCTTTCGGTCTCCGTGTTCCGAGGCCATATCTGTATATGCTTGGCTCGTCAAGTATAACCTGAGTATTCCGCGTGTGCAACTATTTTGCACCCGTTGTATTTGAACGTAGAGCCTATCACACCCGATCATCACGTGGTGTCTCAACACGAAGAACTTTCGCAACGGTGCATACTCAGGGAGAACACTTCTTGATAATTTAGTGAGAGATCATCTTATAATGCTACCGTCAATCAAAGCAAGATAAGATGCAGAAAAGATAAACATCACATGCAATCAATATAAGTGATATGATATGGCCATCATCATCTTGTGCTTGTGATCTCCATCTCCGAAGCACCGTCAAGATCACCATCGTCACCGGCGCGACACCTTGATCTCCATCGTAGCATTGTTGTCGTCTCGCCAATCTTATGCTTCCACGACTATCGCTACCGCTTAGTGATAAAGTAAAGCATTACATCGCGATTGCATTGCATGCAATAAAGCGACAACCATATGGCTCCTGCCAGTTGCCAATAACTCGGTTACAAAACATGATCATCTCATACAATAAAATTTAGCATCATGTCTTGACCATATCACATCACAACATGCCCTGCAAAAACAAGTTAGACGTCCTCTACTTTGTTGTTGCAAGTTTTACGTGGCTGCTACGGGCTTAAGCAAGAACCAATCTCACCTACACATCAAAACCACAACGATAGTTTGTCAAATAGACTCCGTTTTAACCTTCGCAAGGACCGGACGTAGCCACACTCGGTTCAACTAAAGCTGGAGAGACAGTCGCTCGCAAGCCACCTGTGTGCAAAGCACGTCGGGGGAACCGGTCTCGCGTAAGCGTACGCGTAAGGTTGGTCCGGGTGGTCTCGTCCAACAATACCACCGAACCAAAGTATGACATGCTGGTAGGCAGTATGACTTATATCGCCCACAACTCACTTGTGTTCTACTCGTGCAAATAACATCAAACCATAAAACCTAGGCTCTGATACCACTGTTGGGTAACGTAGTAATTTTAAAAAAATTCCTACGCACACGCAAGATCATGGTGATGCATAGCAACGAGGGGGAGAGTGTGATCTACGTACCCTTGTAGATCGCAACAGAAGCGTCGACACAACGTAGAGGAAGTAGTCGTACGTCTTCTTCCCGATCCGACCGATCCAAGTACCGTTACTCCGGCACCTCCGAGTTCTTAGCACACGTACAGCTCGATGATGACCCCCGGGCTCCGATCCAGCAAAGCTTCGGGGAGGAGTTTCGTCAGCACGACGGCGTGGTGACGATCTTGATGTTCTACCGACGTAGGGCTTCGCCTAAGCACTACAACGATATGGTCGAGGTGGAATATGGTGGCAGGGGGCACCGCACACGGCTAAGGAACGATCTCAATGATCAACTTGTGTGTCTTGGGGTGCCCCTGCCCCCGTATATAAAGGAGCAAGGGGAGGAGGCCGGCCGGCCAGGTGTGGCGCGCCAAGGAGGAGTCCTCCTCGTAGTAGGAGTACGACTCCTACAAGGAGGGGGAAAGAGGTGGAGTGAGAGAAGGAAAGGGGGGGCGCCGCCCCCCTCCCCTAGTCCAATTCGGACCAGGGAGGAGGTGGCACGCGGCCCACCTCTGGCAGCCCTTCTCTCTCTCCACTAAAGCCCATATGGCCCATTACTTCTCTCGGTAGGGTTCCGGTAACCCTCTGGCTCTCCGGTTTTCTCCAAAATTACCCGGAACACTTCCGGTGTCCGAATATAGTCATCCAATATATCAATCTTTATGTCTCGACCACTTCGAGACTCCTCGTCATGTCCGTGATCACATCCGGGACTCCGAACTAACTTCGGTACATCAAAATGCATAAACTCATAATAATTGTCATTGTAATGTTAAGCGTGCGGACCCTACGGTTCAAGAACAATGTAGACATGACTGAGACACATCTCCGGTCAATAACCAATAGCGGGACCTGGATGCCCATATTGGCTCCTACATATTCTACGAAGATCTTTATCGGTCAGACCGCATAACAACTTATGTCGTTCCCTTTGTCATCGGTATGTTACTTGCCTGAGATTCGATCGTCGGTATCCAATACCTAGTTCAATCTCGTTACCGGCAAGTCTCTTTACTCGTTCTGTAATACATCATCTCGCAAATAACTCATTAGTTGCAATGCTTGCAAGGCTTATGTGATGTGCATTACCGAGAGGCCCCAGAGATACCTCTCCGACAATCGGAGTGACAAATCCTAATCTCGAAATACGCCAACCCAACATCTACCTTTGGAGACACCTGTAGAGCTCCTTTATAATCACCCAGTTACGTTGTGACGTTTGGTAGTACACAAAGTGTTCCTCCGGTAAACGGGAGTTGCATAATCTCATAGTCATAGGAACATGTAAAAGTCATGAAGAAAGCAATAGCAACATACTAAACGATCGGGTGCTAAGCTAATGAAGGTCATGTTAATCAGATCATTCAACTAATGATGTGACCTCGTTAATCAAATAACAACACTTTGTTCATGGTTAGGAAACTTAACCATCTTTGATTAACGAGCTAGTCAAGTAGAGGCATACTAGTGACACTCTGTTTGTCTATGTATTCACACATGTATTATGTTTCTGGTTAATAAAATTCTAGCATGAATAATAAACATTTATCATGATATAAGGAAATAAATAATAACTTTATTATTGCCTCTAGGGCATATTTCCTTCAGTCTCCCACTTGCACTAGAGTCAATAATCTAGATTACACAGTAATGATTCTAACACCCATGGAGCCTTGGTGTTGATCATGTTTTGCTCGTGGAAGAGGCTTAGTCAACGGGTCTGCAACATTCAGATCCGTATGTATCTTGCAAATCTCTATGTCTCCCACCTGGACTAGATCCCAGATGGAATTGAAGCGTCTCTTGATGTGTTTGGTCCTTTTGTGAAATCTGGATTCCTTTGCCAAAGCAATTGCACCAGTATTGTCACAAAAGATTTTCATTGGACCCAATGCACTAGGTATGACACCTAGATCGGATATGCACTAGGAAATATGCCCTAGAGTCAATAATAAAGTTATTATTTATTTCCTTATATCATGATAAATGTTTATTATTCATGCTAGAATTGTATTAACCAGAAACATAATACATGTGTGAATACATAGACAAACTTAGTGTCACTAGTATGCCTCTACTTGACTAGCTCGTTAATCAAAGATGGTTATGTTTCCTAACCATGAACAAGGTGTTGTTATTTGATTAACGAGGTCACATCGTTAGTTGAATGATCTGATTGACATGACCCATTTCATTAGCTTAGCACCCGATCGTTTAGTATGTTGCTATTGCTTTCTTCATGACTTATACATGTTCCTATGACTATGAGATTATGCAACTCCCGTTTACCGGAGGAACACTTTGTGTGCTACCAAACGTCACAATGTAACTGGGTGATTATAAAGGAGCTCTACAGGTGTCTCCAAAGGTAGATGTTGGGTTGGCGTATTTTGAGATTAGGATTTGTCACTCCGATTGTCGGAGAGGTATCTCTGGGCCCTCTCGGTAATGCACATCACATAAGCCTTGCAAGCATTGCGACTAATGAGTTAGTTGCGAGATGATGTATTATGGAACGAGTAAAGAGACTTGCCGGTAACAAGATTGAACTAGGTATTGGATACCGACGATCGAATCTCGGGTAAGTAACATACCGATGACAAAGGGAACAACATATGTTGTTATGCGATCTGACCGATAAAGATCTTCGTAGAATATATAGGAGCCAATATGGGCATCCAGGTCCCGCTATTGGTTATTGACCAGAGACGTGTCTCAGTCATGTCTACATTGTTCTCGAACCGTAGGGTCCGCACGCTTAACGTTACAATGACAGTTATTATGAGTTTATGCATTTTGATGTACCGAAGTTAGTTCGGAGTCCCGGATGTGATCACGGACATGACGAGGAGTCTCGAAATGGTCGAGACATAAAGATTGATATATTGGAAGCCTATATTTGGATATCGGAAGTGTTCCGGGTGAAATCGGGATTTTACCGGAGTACTGGGAGGTTACCGGAACCCCCCGGGAGCCATATGGGCCTTAATGGGCTTTAGTGGAAAGGAGAAAGGAGCAGCCCAAGGTGGCCGCGCGCCTCCCCCCTCCCCTAGTCCTATTAGGACTAGGATAGGTGGCCGGCCCCCCTCTCTCTCTTTCCCCCCTCAAGGAATCCTATTCCAACTAGGATTGGGGGGGGGAATCCTACTCCCAGAGGGAGTAGTACTCTCCTGGCGCGCCCTCCTTGGCCGGCCGCCCCTCCCCCTTGGCTCCTTTATATACGGAGGCAGGGGCACCTCTAGACACACAAGTTGATCTTTGAGATCGTTCCTTAGCCATGTGCGGTGCCCCCTGCCACCATATTCCACCTTGATCATATCGTTGTAGTGCTTAGGCAAAGCCCTGCGTCGGTAGAACATCAAGATCGTCACCACGCCGTCGTGCTGATGGAACTCCTCCCAGAAGCTTTGCTGGATCGGAGCCTGGGGATCGTCATCGAGCTGTACGTGTGCTAAGAACTCGGAGGTGCCGGAGTAACGGTGCTTGGATCGGTCGGGTCGGGAAGAAGACGTACGACTACCTCCTCTACGTTGTGTCAATGCTTCCGTTGCGATCTACAAGGGTACGTAGATCATACTCTCCCCTCGTTGCTATGCATCACCATGATCTTGCATGTGCGTAGGAATTTTTTTGAAATTACTACGTTCCCCAGCAAGATGGAAGGTGGCCAGAAGCGTAGTCTTCGATAGGACTAGCTATCCCCCTCTTATTCCGGCATTCTGCAGTTCAGTCCACATATGATACCCTTATTCCATTTGATACCAATGCATACATATGTAGTGTAGCTCCTTGCTTGCGAGTACTTTGGATGAGTACTCACGGTTGCTTTGCTCCCCCCGTTTCCCCTTCCTATACTCGATTGCTGCGACCAGACGTTGGAGTCTAGGAGAAAGACGCCATTGTCGATGACGACTGCTACTACTCGGGAGGTGCCTACTACTACGTGCATCCCGCTGACGACGACCAGGAGTAGTTTAGGAGGATCCCAGGTAGGAGGCATGCGCCTCTTTCGATCTGTATCCCAATTTGTGCTAGCCTTCTTAAGGCAAACTTGTTTAACTTATGTCTGTACTCAGATATTGTTGCTTTCGCTAACTCGTCTATGATCGAGCTCTTGTATTCGAGCCCTCGGGGCCCCTGGCTTGTAATATGATGCTTGTATGACTTATTTTATTTGTAGAGTTGTGTTGTGATATCTTCCCGTGAGTCCCTGATCTTGATCATACACGTTTGCGTGTATGATTAGTGTACGATTGAATCGGGGGCGTCACACCATGTGACCAGCACAAACATTTCTTCTAAATCTGTCATGTGACCAGTACAAGCCTTTATTCCAAATTTTCCATGTGACGATTAATTTCCCAGCAAATGTTGCCATTACTTTTGAGAATAAAACACCTAAATTTGCCATATGACCCTCAGAAATTCGTATACAAGTTACCACTATTCAGAAAAACATTTTGTTTTTGTAATTTGCCATGTGATATGTACAAAGTCTACTATGAAAGTTACCCATTTTATCATGGCAAGTTTGTGTGTTTTTCACCTTTTTTCCTTTATGGTGTTTGTTTTGCCAAAATGGTACAAAATTATTCTATGATTGCCACAATATACGTAGTGTCTTTAAAAAAATGTCAAGCGCCCTTGTGACCCTTTTTCAAAATTAGTGTAGTTTACGCCATGATGTATATTTTTTTTTCTATGGGGGTATGTGGAAATTTACCAAAAAACAAATTCTACAATCACGGCGAAGTTTAGATAACAACAAGGGGCCGTTAGGATAGCCAATAGCTACCATGCCAAAATCTTGGTGTTGATTAGCTGCATGGGTGGGTGTTTGTATTAAAGCCAGGAATATGTTTCCACATCAATATTTTGGTTGTTGTCACATCCCTAGCCCTACTTTGGCCTTGGACTAGCTTGCTGGTTGCATCATGTTTAAATTCAAATGAAATTTGAATTGAGGAATTTTCAAAGCCTCAGAAGCCCTTTAAAAATGATCAAGATAAAATTGCTTCAAATAAGTCCAAGAAAATGTTCCTGTTTTCTCTAAAAATATTGGCAAGAGGTAAAAATTCAAACCAATATTTTGGGTTCACAGAAATAATTATTTGGGCCTTTGAATTAAGTCAATACTTATTTGAATTGGAGCTACTAATTCCTATAAAATATTTGGTAGCTCCAAATATTCTGAAACTTGGTGAGGGCCTCTGGTTTAAATCAGATAGTGCCCATAAAAGTTTACAGAATTTTATAAAGTGTTTTAGTATTTAAAATAAGTCAAAACATACTGCAAAAAAATAGAATCAGAAAATAAGAGAGAGAGAGAGCTTACCTGGCGCCAGCAACCGGCCCAGCTCCTGTGCTGGCCCACCTGGCGGCCCAGCCCACCAGGGGCATACCTGTCTTCAACCTCTGCCTACTGGCAGAGGCGAGGCCGAGCACGGCGCCCACGCGGGCTGGCACGCAGCTGCCTGCCTGGCCCTCGCTGGCCAGCGCGACGCCGCGGATGACCACCCCGTTGCCGTACGGATCCGCCCGATCTCTCACTTGCCCCCACCCGCTCTCTGCCTCGCTCCCCCCTCGGACCCGAGAGCGCCGGAGCGCAACCGTCGCCGCCACCCGCTGTCCCCGTGGCCACCGAGCTCCCCTAGCCTCTCCGAGCAGTCCATGGGCTCCGCCACGTCTGCCTCGTCCTCTCCACCAAGATACGCGATGCCGAACGCCCCCAAACGCCCTCACCACCACCATCTTCTACCTCCTGCACCGAGCGTCGCCATCGTCGATTCGCCGTCGTTAGTGCATCCCCGACCTCCCCCTCGCGCTCGTCAGCCTCGCTGTGAGCTCCTGTGTCGTTTCCCCCTCTCCCTTAGCTCGTTTTCTTCCTCTAACACCGATGCCACCGGACCCGAGAGCGCACCGCCGCCTGAGCTCCTTGCTCCTGTGGCGACATCCACTGGAGCTCGAAACCGAGCGCGCCACTGCGCTCAGCGCACCACCACGGAGCCGTAGCCACCATCCGTTGCTCCTTCCATGCGCTGTAGCATCGTTCCCGTCGACGCCCGATCTCCGGCCGCCGCCCCGGCGCTCGCCGTCGTCGACTCCGGGCACCCCGTGACCTGCTGCTGCCTCCGCTGGATGCGCGGGAGCAAGGGCTTTCCAACGCACCCAGGCACGCTTCAAATGAGGCCCTATAGCGATTTCCCGAGCCGCGCCGCCGTATCGGCCCTCGCCGGCGGCTAAATGCCGGTGGGTTTGACCCCGCCGGCCTGGGTTTGACCCACTCTGACCCCGGTCGGGCCCCACCTAGCTCAATAACATGTGGGGCCGGCACTAGTTGGATTAGTTAGATGTTAGTTAGTGCTAATCACCACTGTTAGGTCCTAATCCCCTCGCTAAACTAAACCTAAGCCACTGACATGTGGGCCCAGCCCTGCTGACATTTTCGTTAGTATTAGTTTAACCCTAATCAACTCAGTTAACCAACTGAGTCACTGACACGCGGGACCCACTGGTCAGTTTGACCTGGAGGCGCCCAGTTGACCTGCTGACATCAGGGTGACGTCATGCTGATGCAATAAGTCCTTTTCTGGATTTGATTTATTTCTAAATAACCAGGAAATTCCAGAAAATGTTTAAAACTTCTAAAAATCATAGAAATTCAACCGTAACTCCAAATGAAATAAATTATATATGAAAAATTATCAGACAAGGAATCCACCTATACCATTTTCATGCATGTTAGAACAACTTAAGGCCACTGTTTAGGATAAATCAAATGAATGGTATTTAAATAACCACATGTGGAGCTTGAATTTGAACCTAGTGTTCAAACCAACTCCTTTTAACTTGTTGTTAGTTGCATTAGCTCAACCAATAGCATATTGCAATGTCATGGCCATGCATCATATTGTTGCATCGCATTGATTGTGTTCTTCCTTGTTTGCCGGTAAATGTCCCCTCTCGATAGACGATGTACCGACGCCGTGATCATTGACACTGATGAAGACTCAATGTTATCTTCAGAAATGCCAGGCAAGCACAACCCCCTTGTTCATTCCGATACAAGCCCACTCTCTCGCTCCTACTCTCTTTTACTGCATTAGGACAACAACGATTCATCTGTTACTTGTTGCGGTAGTTGAACCCCTTATCCTCTGCATGACCTGTCATTGCCACAGTAATTAGATGAAACCCACTAGCATGAGTAGGAGTTGTTTGAGCCCTGATGTGCCTACTCATTCATGCTTGTTTGTCATGCCTGCTACTGCTTAGAGTTGAGTCAGGTCAGATTCATCGGGGATGGATCGGAGGTGTGTAAACATGTCCTATTGTGTGTGAGCTAAGTGTGTGAACACATTTTGGTAAAGGTAGCTGTGAGAGGCCATGTAGGAGTACATGGTGGGTTGTCTCATTGAAACCGTCCTCAGGAACTGAGTTCTGTGTTTGTGATCCATGAAACAGCTACTACCACACGTTGGGCCCTGAAATATGACCCCGCTCGACTTACTGACCCCTCTCGTCCTCTGTCCAGGAGTTGCAATTAGTTTCTGGTGTTTATAGGATATGTGTTGGCGGCCATGCGTAGCGCTGACCCTAGGGGTGGGCTATGATGCGGTAGATACACTGTGGCACGGTGTACCGGGCGCCCGTTTGGTGTCTCGAGAACCCTGCACACATCGTTTGGGGCTGTGAGCGAAACTCCGGCCGGATCTCCTCGCGGATGGAACCCGAATAGGCGATAAACCTAGACTAGAGACTTGTGTGGTTAGTCAGGTCGTGGTCTACACCCACGTCGGCTTTCGCTTGAAGTCTGCCGAGCACATGTCGTGTGCAGACGCTAAGTGGTGGAAACATGTGTGACGAAGTACACCCCTGCAGGGTTATAAATGATCTATTCGAATAGCCATGTCCGCGGTAAAGGACTTCTGGGTTGCCTATAACAGTTCATAGACAAGTGAAAGTGGATACTCTAAAACTCGCAAGATAAGTGTGAGTGCTATGGATGGCCTTCTCGTAGGGAGACGAGAGCGGATCCATAGTGGTGTATTGATTGGTGAATATGTGGACTCGTGTGCGCCACCTCAAAAGAGTTGCTTGCAGTCGTAGTTCAGAATAGCCACCGAGTCAAAGCTGGCTTGCTGCAGTTAAACTCCACCACCCCCTTGTTGATACCGATGCATATGTAGCTAGTTCTGATGTAAGTCTTGCTGAGTACCTTTGTACTCACGTTTGCTTAATTTATGTTTTGCAGAGAGACTTTAGTCTCGCTAGTAGTTCCGCGTGGACTTCGACGTTTAGCTTGATACCTCAGCTACGATCTTGTGCCCTCGGCAGGATCTGGTAGATAGTCAGGCTTCTTAGCCTTTTTCATTATAGATGTCTGTACCCAGACATGTTAAGCTTCCGCATGTGCTTTGCATTGTATGCTATGATTGTTGGGTCATGAGACCCATGTTTGTAATATCTCGCTCCTCGGAGCCTAATGAATAAATACTTGAGTTGTAGAGTTATGTTGTGATGCCATGTTGTATTTACACATATCGAGCATATTGTGTGTATGATTGAAATGCTTGGTATGTGTGGGATCTGACTATCTAGTTGTTTATCCTTGGCAGCCCATCATATGGGGAAATGTAGTCTAGTGCTTCTGAGCGATAGTAGTCCGCTACAACCCGGATCACCGGAGTCCTGCTAGCCCAGCACTACTGCTCAGGACACTTGACTGGCCGGCATGTGTTTCACTTCGTTCCTATGTCTGTCCCTTCGGGGAAATGTCACGCGGTGACATCCGGAGTCCTGCCTAGCCTGCTACAGCCCGGGTTACCGGAGTCCTGTTAGCCCAGTGCTACAGCCCGGATTCACACGTTGTTGACCGACATGCTCGAGGTTGATTCATGTATGCCTGTCCCCATGGGTTAGTGCCGCTTTGGGTTCACGACTAGCCATGTCGGCCCGGGTTCTTTGTCATATGGATGCTAGCGACACTATCATATACGTGAGCCAAAAGGCGCAAACGGTCCCGGGCCAGGTAAGGTGGCACCCGTGGAAATACCGTGCGTGAGGCCACAAAGTGATATGATGTGTTACATGCTAGATCGGTGTGACATAGGATCGGGGACCTGACAGTTGTCTAGTTCAGATATTGCGCCCACGCACGGGCAGAATGTGGGCAGCCAATTCCTCTGCATAATTTTTGGCTTGCCCTGATTTGTTGTGGCAATCCCAGGTGAATACCAAATGGCCCCTAAGTATCCAAAGTTGCTATGTGGCCCCTTTTATAAATTTCATATAATTTTCCATGTGACTAATAGATTTCAACGCATTTTTTTCAAAAGTTGGCAGGTTAATATACTATGTTCTTTCTAATATTTTGCAAATCAATTATAGAACAAAATTCAAAATTTTCCATAACAATTTTTTTTCCTATCGTTGCCATGAATTAGGGATAGTTTTTTTCATAACCACTTCAAAATTTGAATTTCAGATCATTCGTTTGCCATGTGAATGTACTATGTGCTTGTCAAATTTTAAAAAAATTGGCATGCCATTGTACTATGTTCTTTCTGAATTTTTCATTAATTAGATAACGAAAATCCTAAATTTGCCATGACATGATTTTTGCAACATTTTCTGTGAATTAGAAATCATTTTTTGCATGGACCATGGCAAATTGCGGTGAATCTAATATCATTTTGCCATGCCAAATTACTATTAATATCTCTAAATTTCGTTTCATAGCATATTTTTGAATTTTCCGATGTTAATGCATTGTGTTCTTTCGGAATTTTCCCTCAATTCGGTAACAAAAAATCTAAATTTGCCATGACATAAATTTTTCTACATTGGCTTTTTATTAGAGACCATTTTAATTTCTTATACCATGGCAAATTGCATTGCTAGACCATGACAATTTTACTTGCAAATACATGAAAATTAATTTTCATAGCCAATGCAACTTAATTTTTCCATAGAACGTGGTAAATTTATTTTTCAATAATTTTCAGAGCCATGACAATTTAGTTTCTTCCTGGACCATGTCAAAATTTATTTCCTAAACCATGTCAAATTTATTTTCAAAGAGATGCAACTTTATTTTCTTAGCATGGCAATTTTATTTCCAGAATCCTGGCAATTTAGTTTTCCCGGGAGCCATATGTTATTATGGCAAAAAAATCATAGCATGGAAAATTTATTATTTCTATCACGATAAGTTTTGATGAATTATAAAAAATATATTATTTCTACCATATGTTATGACAAAAAAATATAGAGCATGGCATTCCTATTATAATATCATGCCAAAATTCCATTATGTCGGTTCTGCTATTTTGTGGGCAAATTTGCCATGTACTTGGAAATTTATATGTCATGGCAAATTATTATTTTCAAAGTTGTGCTGCATTATTTTTCCTGATCATGTTTGCACTGTTTTATCCCAAAACCCCAAGGGAAGTCTGGTCATTTCAAAGGAAAAGGACAAGTTGGTACATTACATGGAAATTTATTATTTATACCATGAAATTTTCATTCATTGCATGTGATTCAAATGTTACGACAAAACAAAATATAGAGCATGGCATTTTTTATTACAAGATGATGGCAAAAATCTTGTACGTCTTTTTATTATTTAGTATGCAAAATTTTCACATACCTGGAAATTTAGATGTTGTGGCAAATTACATTCCATACCTATGGCTTTTTTTGCCTAGACATTATTTTTAACCGGTGGCCATGCAATGGTTTCATTTTAAAAGGTTGGCTAACTTGTACTCCATATCTAAACTAATATAAGACCTTTTACATCATTAAAGTAGTGATAGAAAAGGTCTTAGATTAGATTACAGAGGTAGTATATTTTTAGATAATCAATTCAGATGAACAAAAAAGATTTTTAAGGCATGTTTTTCATTGTGCTGAAGTTGGGCCTTTTTTGGCCCATTTTTTCCTTACCACATGTTGTTTTGAACAACCCTTTTAAGAGCGTCCAATCTTTTTTTACGTGAAGGCCCGGAGTGGTTCGTGCTGGTGGTCGATATCCCAACGAAGGAAATGTTTGTTCATTTCCCCCTTCTAGGGCAACGATTCATTCGACTTGGCTTTGATCCAGAATCCAGATCGGACGTTCCCTCAAATTGGGATCCATGTGCCTTTTGTGATTGTCAATAGCATCTAGCCTGCGTTTCAATGGTAGCAGCTTAACGGTGATGCATGTTGGTAGCTTGACTGCGCTTCGACAATCATGCATTGTTCTTGGCGCGAGAAGGCCAGACAACACAAGTGATTTGCCACCTGATTTTTTGTTTTGTCTCGCTAATTGCAGTCAAGTAAGGTGCCCGTTGAATGGGCTAGATAGGGAAAGATCGACATATCAGATGTGCCTTGAGGCAAAGCCAAAGGAGCCGGCTCCAAAGCATCTTGATATGGCAAATCACACAGGAGAGTATACAAATATTTATGACAATTGAGAAAGATATCACCCACACATATTTTCCTTTTTGACGTAAATCACATGGCAATCATTCAACAGTTGCACACAACCCTACAAGTAGTCAGGATACAGACGCAACTGAAAGACTATAAGCACAACACTAAAGGACCTCATGGAAGATGAACGTACAAACTTGGGGGACCTAAACACAAAAAAACATGTGTTGCCAATGTACGCCATTGTAGCCGAAGCTTTGATGGACAAATGGGAGACACCAACTTTCCATGGTCATATAAGTGTCATAGTAGACAAAGTTGTGTTGTGAACTGACAAAGCGAGCTATGAATGATTGGTGGTAGGTTTGAATCGTACCTAGGAAGATTTGATTCATTCTATAATGTAAGAATTTCTCTACCCCCTTGAGGGAGTCCTGGATTAGGGGGTGTCCGGATGGCCGGACTATACCTTCAGCCGGACTCTTGGACTATGAAGATACAAGATTGAAGACTTCGTCCCGTGTCCGGAAGGGACTTTCATTGGCGTGGAAGGCAAGCTTGGCGATACGGATATGTGGATCTCCTACCATTGTAACCGACTCTATGTAACCCTAACCCTATCCGGTGTCTATATAAACCAGAGGGTTTTAGTCCGTAGGACATCATATTCATACACAACAATCATACCATAGGCTAGCTTCTAGGGTTTAGCCTCTCCGATCTCGTGGTAGATCTACTCTTGTACTACCCATATCATCAATATTAATCAAGCATGACGTAGGGTTTTACCTCCATCAAGAGGGCCCGAACCTGGGTAAAACTTCGTGTCCCTCGTCTCCTGTTACCATCCGGCCTAGACGCACAGTTCGGGACCCCCTACCCGAGATCCGCCGGTTTTGACACCGACATTGGTGCTTTCATTGAGAGTTCCTCTTGTTGGGGAACGCAGTAATTTCAAAAAATTTCCTACGCACACGCAAGATCATGGTGATGCACAGCAACGAGAGGGGAGAGTGTTGTCTACGTACCAACGCAGACCGACTGCGGAAGCGATCACACAACATAGAGGAAGTAGTCGTACGTCTTCTTCCCGATCCGACCGATCCAAGCACCGTTACTCCGGCACCTCCGAGTTCTTAGCACACGTTCAGCTCGATAACGTTCCTCGGGCTCCGATCCAGCAAAGCGTCGAGGAAGAGTTCCGTCAGCACGACGGCGTGGTGACGATCTTGATGTACTACCGACGCAGGGCTTCGCCTAAGCACTGTAACGGTATGATCGAGGTGGAATTTGGTGGCAGGGGGCACCGCACACGGCTAAGGAACGATCTCAAGGATCAAGTTGTGTGTCTTGGGGTGCCTCCTGCCCCCGTATATAAAGGTTGGAGGAGGGGGAGCTGGCCGGCCAGATAGAGGGAGGCGCAGGAGGAGTCCTACTCCTACCGGGAGTAGGACTCCCCCCTCCAATCCTAGTCCAACTAGGAAACCTTCAAAGGGGAGAGAGAGAGAGGTGGCCGGCCCCTCTCCTAGTCCTAATAGGACTAGGGAGAGGGGGGGAGGCGCAGCCCTATGTGGGCTGCCCTCTCACCTTTCCACTAAGGCCCATGTTGGCCCATTTGGCTCCCGGGGGGTTCCGGTAACCCTCCCGGTAATCCGGTAAAATCCCGATTTCACCCGGAACACTTCCGATGTCCAAACATAGGCTTCCAATATATCAATCTTTACGTCTCGACCATTTCGAGACTCCTCGTCATGTCCGTGATCTCATCCGGGACTCCGAACAACCTTCGGTACATCAAAATGCATAAACTCATAATAACTGTCATCGTAACGTTAAGCGTGCGGACCCTACGGTTCGAGAACAATGTAGACATGACCGAGACACGTCTCCGGTCAATAACCAATAGCGGGACCTGGATGCCCATATTGGCTCCTACATATTCTACGAAGATCTTTATCGGCCAGACCGCATAACAACATACGTTGTTCCCTTTGTCATCGGTATGTTACTTGCTCGAGATTCGATCGTCGGTATCCAATACCTAGTTCAATCTCGTTACTGGCAAGTCTCTTTACTCGTTCCGTAATACATCATCTCATAACTAACATCTTAGTTATTATGCTTGCAAGGCTTATGTGATGTGTATTACCGAGTGGGCCCAGAGATACCTCTCCGACAATCGGAGTGACAAACCCTAATCTCGAAATACGCCAACCCAACATCTACCATTGGAGACACCTGTAGTACTCCTTTATAATCACCCAGTTACGTTGTGACGTTTGGTAGTACCCAAAGTGTTCCTCCGGTAAACGGGAGTTGCATAATCTCATAGTTATAGGAACATGTATAAGTCATGAAGAAAGCAATAGCAACATACTAAACGATCGGGTGCTAAGCTAATGGAATGGGTCATGTCAATCAGATCATTCAACTAATGATGTGACCTCGTTAATCAAATAACAACTCTTTGTTCATGGTTAGGAAACATAACCATCTTTGATTAACGAGCTAGTCAAAGTAGAGGCATACTAGTGACACTTTGTTGGTCTATGTATTCACACATGTATTATGTTTCCTGTTAATACAATTCTAGCATGAATAGTAAACATTTATCATGATATAAGGAAATAAATAATAACTTTATTATTGCCTCTAGGGCATATTTCCTTCAGTCTCCCACTTGCACTAGAGTCAATAATCTAGTTCACATCGCCATGTGATTTAGCAGCAATAGTTCACATCACCATGTGATTAACACCCATAGTTCACATCGTCATGTGACCAACACTCAAAGGGTTTACTAGAGTCAGTGATCTAGTTCACATCTCTATGTGATTAACACCCAAAGAGTACTAAGGTGTGTTCATGTTTTTGCTTGTGAGATAATTTTAGTCAACGGGTCTGTCACATTCAGATCCGTAAGTATTTTGCAAAATTCTTTGTCTATAATGCTCTGCACGGTGCTACTCTAGCTAATTGCTCCCACTTTCAATATGTATCCAGATTGTGACTTTAGATTCATCTGGATCAGTGTCAAAAACTTGCATCGACGTAACCCTTTACGACGAACCTTTTTTGTCACGTCCATAATCGAGAAACACATCCTTATTTCACTAAGGATAAGTCTGACCGCTGTCCAGTGATCTACTCCTAGATCACTATTGTACTCCCTTGCCAAATCAGTGCAGGGTATACAATAGATCCGGTACACAGCATGGCATACTTTATAGAACCTATGAATGAGGCATAGGGAATGACTTTCATTCTCTTTCTATCTTCTGCCGTGGTCGGGCTTTGAGTCTTTACTCAACTTCACACCTTGTAACACAGGCAAGAAACTTTTTCTTTGACTGTTCCGTTTTGAACTTCTTCAAAATCTTGTCAAGGTATGTACTTATTGAAAAACTTATCAAGCGTCTTGATCTATCTCTATAGATCTTGAAGCTCAATATGTAAGCAGCTTTACCGAAGTCTTTCTTTGAAAAACTCCTTTCAAACACGCCTTTTATGCTTTACAGAATAATTCTACATTATTTCCGATCAACAATATGTCATTCACATATACTTATCAGAAATGTTGTAGTGCTCCCACTCACTTTCTCGTAAATACAGGCTTCACCGCAAGTCTGTATAAAACTATATGCTTTGATCAACTCATCAAAGCGTATATTCCAACTCCAAGATGCTTGCACCAGTCCACAGATGGATCGCTGGAGCTTGCACATTTTGTTAGCACTTTTCGGATTCACAAAACCTTTTAGTTGCATCACATACAACTCTTCTTTAATAAATTCATTAAGGAATGCAGTTTTGTTTATCCATTTGCCAGATTTCATAAAATGCGGCAATTGCTAACATGATTCGGACAGACTTAAGCATAGATACGAGTGAGAAAAAACTCATCGTAGTCAACACCTTGAACTTGTCGAAAACCTTTTGCGACAATTCTAGCTTTGTAGATAGTAACACTACTATCAGCATCCGTCTTCCTCTTGAAGATCCATTTATTTTCTATGGCTTGCCGATCATCGGGCAAGTCAACCAAAGTCCATACTTTGTTTTCATACATGGATCCCATCTCAGATTTCATGGCCTCAAGCCACTTTGCGGAATCTGGGCTCACCATCGCTTCTTCATAGTTCGTAGGTTCATCATGATCTAGTAGCATGACTTCCAGAAAAGGATTACCGTACCACTCTGGCGCGGATCTTACTCTGGTTAATCTACGAGGTTCAGTAGTATCTTGTTCTGAAGTTTCATGATCATCATCATTAGCTTCCTCACTAACTGGTGTAGGTGTCATAGAAACAGTTTTCTGTGATGTACTACTTTCCAATAAGGGAGCAGGTATAGTTACCTCGTCAAGTTCTACTTTCCTCCCACTCACTTCTTTCGAGAGAAACTCCTTCTCCAGAAAATTTCCAAATTTTAGCAACAAAAAGTCTTGCCTTCGGATCTGTGATAGAAGGTGTATCCAATAGTTTCCTTTGGATATCCTATGAAGACGCACTTCTCCGATTTGAGTTTTGAGCTTATCAGGATGAAACTTTTTCATATAAGCATCGCAACCCCAAACTTTAAGAAACGACAACTTCGGTTTCTTGCCAAACCATAGTTCACACGGTGTCGTCTCAACGGATTTAGATGGTGCCCTATTTAACGTGAATGCAGCTGTCTCTAATGCATAACCCCAAAAACGATAGTGGTAAATCGGTAAGAAACATCATAGATTGCACTATATCCAATAAAGTACGGTTATGACGTTCGGACACACCATTACACTATGGTGTTCCTTGTGGCGTGAGTAGTGAAACTATTTCACATTGTTTTTAACTGAAGGCCAAACTCGTAACTCAAATACTCTTCTCTACGATCAGATCATAGAAACTTTATTTTCTAGTTACGATGATTTTTCACTTCACTCTGAAATTCTTTGAACTTTTCAAATGTTTCAGACTTATGTTTCATCAAGTAGATATACTCATATCTGCTCAAATCATCTGTGAAGATCAGAAAATAATGATACCTGTCGCGAGTCTCAATATTCATCGGACCACATACATCATTATGTATGATTTCCAACAAATCTGTTGCTCGCTCCATTGTTCCGAAGAACGGCGTTTTAGTCATCTTGCCAAAAAGGCACGGTTCGCAAGCATCAAGTGATTCATAATCAAGTGATTCCAAAATCCCATCGGCATGGAGTTTCTTCATGCGCTTTACACCAATATGACCTAAACGGCAGTGCTACAAATAAGTTGCACTATCATTATTAACTTTGCATCTTTTGGTTTCAATATTATGATTATGTGTATCACTATGATCGAGATCCAACGAACTATTTTCATTGGGTGTGTAACCATATAAGGTTTTATTCATGTAAACAGAACAACAATTTATTCTCTTACTTAAATGAATAACCGTATTACAATAAACATGATCAAATCATATTCATGCTCAACGCAAACACCAAATAACACTTATTTAGGTTCAACACTAATCCCGAAATTATGGGGAGTGTGCGATGATGATCATATCAATCTTGGAACCACTTCCAACACACATCGTCACTTCACCCTTAACTAGTCTCTGTTTATTCTGCAACTCCCGTTTCGAGTTACTACTCTTAGCAACTGAACTAGCATCAAATACTAAGGGGTTGCTATAAGCACTAGTAAAGTACACATCAATAACATGTATATCAAATATACTTAAGTTCACTTTGCCATCCTTCTTATCCGCCAATCACTTGGGGTAGTTCCGCTTCCAGTGACCAGTCCCTTTGCAGTAGAAGCACTTAGTCTCAGGCTTAGGTCCAGACTTGGGCTTCTTCACATGAGTAGCAACTTGCTTGCCGTTCTTTTGAAGTTCCCCTTCTTCCCTTTGCCCTTTTCTTGAAACTAGTGATCTTGTCAACCATCAACATTTGATGTTTTTCTTGATTTCTACCTTCGTTGATTTCAGCATCACGAAGAGCTTGGGAGTTGTTTCTGTTATCCCTCGCATATCATAGTTCATCACGAAGTTCTACTAACTTGGTGATGGTGACTAGAGAATTCTGTCAATCACTATCTTATCTGGAAGATTAACTCCCACTTGATTCAAGCGATTGTAGTACCCAGACAATCTGAGCATATGCTCACTAGTTGAGCGATTCTCCTCCATCCTTTAGCTATAGAACTTGCTGGAGACTTCATGTCTCTCAACTCGGGTATTTGCTTGAAATATTAACTTCAACTCCTGGAACATCTCATATGGTCCATGACGTTCAAAACGTCTTTGAAGTCCCGATTCTAAGCCGTTAAGCATGGTGCACTAAACTATCAAGTAGTCATCATATTGAGCTAGCCAAACGTTCATAACGTCTGCATCTGCTCCTGCAATAGGTCTGTCACCTAGCGGTGCATCAAGGACATAATTCTTCTGTGCAGCAATGAGGATAAACCTCAGATCACGGATCCAATCCGCATCATTGCTACTAACATCTTTCAACACAATTTTCTCTAGGAACATATCAAAATAAACACAGGGAAGCAACAACACGAGCCATTGATCTACAACATGATTTGCAAAATACTACCAGGACTAAGTTCATGATAAATTTAAGTTCAATTTAATCATATTACTTAAGAACTCCCACTTAGATAGATATCCCTCTAATCCTCTAAGTGATCACGTGATCCAAATCAACTAAACCATAACCGATCATCACGTGAGATGGAGTAGTTTTCAATGGTGAACATCAATATGTTGATCATATCTACTATATGATTCACGCTCGACCTTTCGGTCTCCGTGTTCCGAGGCCATATCTGTATATGCTTGGCTCGTCAAGTTTAACCTGAGTATTCCGCGTGTGCAACTGTTTTGCACCCGTTGTATTTGAACGTAGAGCCTATCACACCCGATCATCACGTGGTGTCTCAGCACGAAGAACTTTTGCAACGGTGCATACTCAGGGAGAACACTTCTTGATAATTTAGTGAGAGATCATCTTATAATGCTACCGTCAATCAAAGCAAGATAAGATGCATAAAAGGATAAACATCACATGCAATCAATATAAGTGATATGATATGGCCATCATCATCTTGTGCTTGTGATCTCCATCTCCGAAACACCGTCATGATCACCATCGTCACCGGCGCGCCACCTTGATCTCCATCGTAGCAACGTTGTCGTCTCGCCAATCTTATGCTTCCATGACTATTACTACCGTTTAGTAATCTAGTAAAGCATTACATCGCGATTGCATTGCATACAATAAAGCGACAACCATATGGCTCCTGCCAGTTGCCGATAACTCGGTTACAAAACATGATCATCTCATACAATAAAATCAGCATCATGCCTTGACCATATCACATCACAACATGCCCTGCAAAAACAAGTTAGACGTCCTCTACTTTGTTGTTGCAAGTTTTACGTGGCTGCTACGGGCTTAAGTAAGAACTCATCTCACCTACGCATCAAAACCACAATGATAGTTCGTCCAATAGACTCCGTTTTAACCTTCTCAAGGACCGGGCGTAGTCACACTTGGTTCAACTAAAGTTGGAGAGACAGTCTTCCGCAAGCCATCTGTGTGCATAGCACGTCGAGGGAACCGGTCTCGCGTAAGAGTACGCGTAAGGTTGGTCCGGATCGTCTCGTCCAACAATGCCGCCGAACCAAAGTATGACATGCTGGTAGGCAGTATGACTTGTATCGCCCACAACTCACTTGTGTTCTACTCGTGCATATAACATCAAACCATAAAAACCTAGGCTCGGATGCCACTGTTGGGGAACGCAGTAATTTCAAAAATTTTCCTACGCACACGCAAGATCATGGTGATGCACAGCAACGAGAGGGGAGAGTGTTGTCTACGTACCAACGCAGACCGACTGCGGAAGCGATCACACAACATAGAGGAAGTAGTCGTACGTCTTCTTCCCGATCCGACCGATCCAAGCACCGTTACTCCGGCACCTCCGAGTTCTTAGCACACGTTCAGCTCGATAACGTTCCTCGGGCTCCGATCCAGCAAAGCGTCGAGGAAGAGTTCCGTCAGCACGACGGCGTGGTGACGATCTTGATGTACTACTGACGCAGGGCTTCGCCTAAGCACTGTAACGGTATGATCGAGGTGGAATTTGGTGGCAGGGGGCACCGCACACGGCTAAGGAACGATCTCAAGGATCAAGTTGTGTGTCTTGGGGTGCCTCCTGCCCCCGTATATAAAGGTTGGAGGAGGGGGAGCTGGCCGGCCAGATAGAGGGAGGCGCAGGAGGAGTCCTACTCCTACCGGGAGTAGGACTCCCCCCTCCAATCCTAGTCCAACTAGGAAACCTTCAAAGGGGAGAGAGAGAGAGGTGGCCGGCCCCTCTCCTAGTCCTAATAGGACTAGGGAGAGGGGGGGAGGCGCAGCCCTATGTGGGCTGCCCTCTCACCTTTCCACTAAGGCCCATGTTGGCCCATTTGGCTCCCGGGGGGTTCCGGTAACCCTCCCGGTAATCCGGTAAAATCCCGATTTCACCCGGAACACTTCCGATGTCCAAACATAGGCTTCCAATATATCAATCTTTACGTCTCGACCATTTCGAGACTCCTCGTCATGTCCGTGATCTCATCCGGGACTCCGAACAACCTTCGGTACATCAAAATGCATAAACTCATAATAACTGTCATCAAAATGCAAACTCGATGGGTCGAAATGATTCAAGAGCACAATCCGAGTATCGAGTATACTCCAGGCAAGGCCAATGTGATTGCTGACGCTTTGAGCAGAAAAGCATATTGCAACAGTCTGATTCTGAAGCCTTATCAACCCGAGCTTTGTGAAGCTTTCTGCAAACTTAATCTGCAAATTGTTCCTCAAGGTTTCCTCGCCAACCTTCAAGTTTCTCCTACCTTGGAAGACCAGATTCGCTAAGCCCGGCTTCTTGATGCTATGGTGAAAAAGGTGAATATTGGTATTGCAAAGAGTCAGTCCAAGTACAAGTGCTACCGACTAGATGACAAGGACACTCTCTTCTTCGAGGATCGAATTGTTGTGCCCAAAGGTGAACTTCGTAAAGTGATCATGAACGAGGCTCACAACTCTCTCCTCTCCATCCACCCTGGGAGCACGAAGATGTATCAGGATCTGAAGCAAACTTATTGGTGGACTCGAATGAAGTGCGAGCTCGCTCAATTCGTGAATGAATGTGATGTCTGCAGAAGAGTGAAGGCAGAACACCAAAGGCCAGCAGGTCTCCTCCAACCTCTTGCCATTTCAGAATGGAATTTTGACCACATTGAAATGGGCTTTGTGACTGGGTTTCCAAAGTCCAAGCGTGGCAATGATGCTATATTCGTTGTCATCGACAAGCTCACCAAAGTGGCTCACTTTCTGCCTATCAAAGAGTCAATCACTGCAGCTCAATTGGCAGAACTCTATACCTCTCGAATTGTCTCTCTGCACGGTATTCCTCAAGTGATATCTTCAGACCGTGGCAGCATCTTTACCTCCAAGTTTTGGGATTCTTTTCAGAAGGCCATGGGCACCAACATCCGCTTCAGCACTGCTTTCCATCCTCAAACAAGCGGTCAAGTCGAGCGTGTCAACCAGATTCTTGAAGATATGCTCAGGGCTTGTGTTATCTCCTTCGGCATGAAGTGGGAGGATTGTCTTCATTATGCTGAATTCTCGTACAACAACAGTTTTCAAGCAAGTTCGGGCAAGGCCCCATTTGAAATTCTGTATGGTAGGAAATGCCGTACTCCTCTCAACTGGTCTGAAACCGGTGAACGTCAGCTGCTGGGTAATGACTTAATCACAGAGGCAGAAGAAATGTGCAAGGTCATTCGTGATAATCTCAAAGCAGCCCAATCCCGCCAGAAGAGCTACTATGATAGTAAGCACCGTGATTTGGCTTTCGAGATCGGAGATCATGTTTACCTCCGCGTCTCTCCTATGAAAGGGACTCGTCGCTTCGGTATCAAAGGGAAGCTTGCCCCCAGATACGTCGGACCTTTCAAGATTGTCAGCAAGAGAGGCGACCTCGCCTATCAACTCGAGCTTCCTTCAAACTTTGCTAATGTTCATGATGTGTTCCATGTCTCCCAACTCCGAAAGTGCTTCAAGACGCCTGAACGCACCGTCAACTTCGAGGACATTGAGCTCCAAGAAGATCTCTCCTATCGTGAGCACCCAGTTGCAATCCTTGAAGAGACTGAATGCAGAACTTGCAACAAGTCAATCAAATTTCTCAAAGTCAAGTGGTCACACATTCCGACCGTGAAGCTACCTGGGAACGCGAGGATCGCCTCCGTTCTGAGTACCCGGAGTTCTTTCAGTCCTAGATCTCGGGACGAGATCTTTTCGTAGTGGTGGAGTGTTGTAACGCCCCAGATATAACTTTCCCAATTTGTACTCCAACTCTTGCCGTTTCCGGCATTAAGTTATATTTATTTCTCGGGTTCGGGTCTTTGTCTCCGTGTGTTGTTTTCGTTTTCATGCATCTCATATCATGTCATCACGTGCGTTGCATTTGCATACATGTTCATCTCATGCATTCGAGCATTTTCCCCGTTGTCCGTTTTGCATTCCGGTGCTTCGTTCTCCTCCGGTGGCCATTTCTAGCTTTCTTTCGTGTGTGGGGATTAAACATTTCCGGATTGGACCGAGACTTGCCATGCGGCCTTAGTTTACTACCGGTAGACCGCCTGTCAAGTTTCGTACCATTTGGACTTCGTTTGATACTCCAACGGTTAACCGAGGGACCGAAAAAGCCTCGTGTGTGTTGCAGCCCAACACCCCTCCAATTTGGCCCAAAACCCACCAAAATCTGCTCCATGTCCTAGAGCGTTCGATCACGATCGCGTGGCCGAAAACCGCACCTCATTTGGACTCTCCTAGCTCCCTCTATGCCTATATATACCCCCTCCATTTTGGATCTCGTCTTCCCCGTCCAAACCCTACCCTAAAAAAAACATCCCGCCGCCGCCGGATGTGTCCGCCTCCGGCCGGACAGCGTCCGCCGCTCGCGTCCACCAGCCACGACACGCCATGTGGCGCCGCTCCTCTTCCCCGCCGCCGGCCTGCTTGGCCCGGGGCAGAACCCTGAGGGCCCGAGCCGCCCTGTCCCCTCCACATCTCCATCGCCGCCGCCTTCTTCGCCTCAGGTGGCCGGCGCCGCCGCGCCCCACCACTGCGCCGCCGTCGCACGCCATCGTCGCCGGCCGGCTCCGTCACCGCGCCGCCATACCGGGGCCTCGCCGCCCCTGCCGCGGGAGCCCGCCGCCGGGGAGCACCGCGCCCGTGCGCCCCTACCTCCCTCTCCGCCGCCCGGAGCTCCGGCCATCTTCCCCATCGTCGGCGCCAAGTTCTTCTCCGGCGAACCTCGGTTCCTGCGCCAGATCTGAGATCCAAAGTATCCTCCTCGGTTGACTTTCGTCCCTAACCCTAGTTTTTTTTTGCAATCTTTGACTGTTCATATCTCCGCATCCGTAGCTCCGTTTCGGACATATGATATATCAAAATCTTCGTCTCGACGAGTACATCATTTCATTCCATTGCATCATTTGCATTTGAGTTCATCTTGATGCCCAAAATTCTGTTAGAAGGAGGCATCGTGAGTTAAATTGCAGATCCGTTAGCTCATCATAGACTTTTGTTATTTTTGCCATGATTATTGTGTGCATGATATGCCTGTGAGTCTTTGGGATGAATTGTTAAGCATTTTGTCTTCTTTCCAGAGGTGCCACCCATGCATTTTTAGGATGTGTGTGGTGACTTGTGCAAGCTTGCAAAGAGGGGCACCTGAGAATTCTGTTTTCAGGGACAGTGATTTTCACTAAGTCTGGGATATTTTAGTTCATGATGCCATATGTTCAGCTTGTTTCCTAGTGATCCGTGCCTCTTTTGAGGATGATCAGTAAGGGAGTTTTGATATTTATGTTATGCTCTATCCATCCATGTCTTTGTTTGCATATGTGGAGTGCTCTAGCTTGAGTCAATCGAGCTCTACTTTTGCATCGTTGTGTATTTGGGCAGATCGTCAACTCTTTTGCGATTTTGCCGGTGCTATTGTTAGTGATCCATGCATGCTATGCCATTGTTCTTGACATGTCTAGCTAGAATTGTGTGCCTTCTTTATGGATATATGCTTGCCTTGCCATGACTTGCACCATAGTGAGTGCATCGAGCTCGTTTACATGCCTTCATGAGTTATAATTTCAGAATGTCTCAGTTTTCACTAAGTCTGAAAACTGATTGTGTTTCATCTATGTTCGTGTGCTCGTTAGAGTATTTTGTGAACCCTTTTGGCCCCAGGTCACTTTGGGTGTTTTGTTAAGCTTGTTGAGTAGCTCCATGCCATGTTCTTACTTGTCATGTTCAGGTTATGTTTCATGTTGTTTTGCTGCTCCGAAGAGAGCATCGTGGTCTGAAATTTCAGACTAGTGTTAATTTCACTAAGTCTGAAATCTGTTTTGCTTATTCGTTTTTGCCATGCTTGTTTGAACCTCTTAATGGATGAATTTGGCTATGGCTCAGTCCTAGTGTTTTGATAAGAATCTTGTGTACATCCCTGCCATGTGTTTTGTTTACATGTTTGGTGGCTGTAGCATGTTCATTTCGTTGCATTTAGGTGCCTACTTGCTGTAAATCGCAGATCGGTTCGTTTCGTAAAACGCTTGCCATTTCCAAACCGTAGCTCCGATTCCTATGATCTTTATATCGTTTTCAAGTGATTTAATCCCCTCTATCCAGTGGCACACTTGGTTTTTCCAAGTTGAGGCCAGGTTCATGCATTTCCTGTCACGTCTTGCATTTTGCATCCCGCATCGCATTCCGCATAGCATACCATCATTTGCATCTTATTGCTTGAGTTTGCACGTGGTTGATTGTATCCTTGTTGCTTGTTTGTATTGTTGGGTAGAGCCGGGAGACGAGTTTGCTAACGAGGAGTCCATTGAGTGTGCTTTTGAGGATCCAGTCAACTCTGACAACTGTGCAGGCAAGATGATCATACCCTCGAAATCACTACTATCTTTGCTATGTTAGTTTGCTCGCTCTTTTGCTATGCCAATGCTATGATGCCTACCACTTGCTTGTCAGCCTCCCAATTGCCATGATTGAACCTCTAACCCACCATTGTCCTAGCAAACCGTTGATTGGCTATGTTACCGCTTTGCTCAGCCCTTCTTATAGCGTTGTTAGTTGCAGGTGAAGATTGGAGCCGTTCCTGGTTGGGACATTTATTTACTTGTTGGGATATCATTATATTGCCATGTTATTTAATGCATCTATATACTTGGTAAAGGGTGGAAGGCTCGGCCTCTCGCCTAGTGTTTTGTTCCACTCTTGCCGCCCTAGTTTCCGTCATATCGGTGTTATGTTCCCGGATTGTTGCGTCCCTTACGCGGTTGGGCTATAATGGGAACCCCTTGATAGTTCGCCTTGATTAAAGCTTTTCCAGCAATGCCCAACATTGGTTTTACCATTTTCCACCTAGCCTCTTTTTCCCTTGGGTTTCCGGAGCCCGAGGGTGAAAGATCGTGGATGTCGCCTAGAGGGGGGGTGAATAGGCGTTTTAAAATAATTACGGTTTAGGCTTGAACAAATGCGGAATAAACCTAGCGGTTAATTTGTCAAGCACAAAACCTAAAACAACTAGGCTCACCTATGTGCACCAACAACTTATGCTAAGCAAGATACGCAACTATGTGATAGCAAGATATATGACAAGAAACAATATGGCTATCACAAAGTAAAGTGCATAAGTAAAGGGGCTCGGGTAAGAGATAACCGAGGCACGCGGAGACGATGATGTATCCCGAAGTTCACACCCTTGCGGATGCTAATCTCCGTTTGGAGTGGTGTGGAGGCACAATGCTCCCCAAGAAGCCACTAGGGCCACCGTAATCTCCTCACGCTCTCGCACAATGCAAGATGCCGTGATTCCACTAAGGGACCCTTGAGGGCGGTCACCGAACCCGTACAAATGGCAACCCTTGGGGGCGGTCACCAAACCCGTACACTTTGGCAACCCTTGGGGGCGGTCACCGAACCCGTCAAATTGCTCGAGGCGATCTCCACAACCTAATTGGAGACCCCGACGCTTGCCCGGAGCTTTGCACCACAATGATTGAGCTCCGAACACCAACAACCGTCTAGGGCGCCCAAGCACCCAAGAGGAACAAGCTCAAGGGTACCAAGCACCCAAGAGTAATAAGCTTCTCAACTTGTAACTTCCACGTATCACGTGGAGAACTCAAACCGATGCACCAAATGCAATGGTAAGGGCACACGGAGTGCCCAAGTCCTTCTCTCACAAATCCCACCGAAGCAACTAATGCTAGGGAAGAAAATGAGAGGAAGAACAAGAAAGAGAACACCAAGAACTCCAAGATCTAGATCCAAGGGGTTCCCCTCACATAGAGGAGAAAGTGATTGGTGGAAATGTGGATCTGGATCTCCTCTCTCTTTTCCCTCAAAAACTAGCAAGAATCCATGGAGGGATTGAGAGTTAGCAAGCTCGAAGAAGGTCAACAATGGGGAAGAACACGAGCTCAAAGGATTGGGGTTCAACGGGGAAGAAGACCCCCTTTTATAGGAGGGGTAAAATCCAACCGTTAACCCCCACTCAGCCCCACAGAGAGCGGTACTACCGCGGAGGCAGGGCGGTACTACCGCTCGTAAGCGGTACTACCGCTCCCCCTCAGCGGTACTGCCGCGCCAGAAGAAATGGGCTGGGGCTGGGACCCAGAGCGGTACTACCGCGGAGGTAGGGCGGTACTACCGCTCACAAGCAGCACTACCGCCACTACTACCGCAGCAAGTACCGCAAAACCCGACACGAGAAAATGCGCACTCGAATCGAAGCGGAAGGAGCATGAAGCCACAGCGGTACTGTGGCTGAGCCCAGCAAGCGGTACTACCGCTCCGAGGAGCGGTACTACCGCTTAGTGGACTGCAGCCGTACTACCGCTCCAACCACTGTGTCGAGGCGGTAGGAGCACGGATCCGCAGAGGCACTGTTGCTGAGGCCACCAAGCGGTACTACCGCTCCGAGGAGCGGTACTGCCGCTTAGTGAGCCTCAGCGGTACTACCGCTGTGGCCCGCGGTACTACCGCTGGGTCCAGGAGAAAAACCACACTCCAGAAAACCAGAACTGCCATAACTTCTGCATATGAACTCCGAATTGAGCAAACTCAAGCTTGTTGAAAATAGTAAGAAGAGGCAGGGGAGGTATGCCAACAAATAGAGGAGTGAAACCTCCAACCGAGAAGAACCGGCAAAACCTCCAACATCGAAAACATCATAGAAGATGCATGCGAACTCCGTTTTCGATGAACTCAAGCTTGTCATCAAGATGACCATAAGCTCTAAGACTCACAAAGAGAACCAAACAAGAACCAAGAAAGATGATGCAAGGATGCAAAGGTTTGAGCTCTCAACGAACGATAGATCAAGCTACTCATCGAGGGCCCCCCTTGATAGTACGACAATCGATCCTATAACCCGGTCTCCCAACTACCATCATGAGACCGGTAAAATAGAAAACCTATCAAGGGCAAACCTTTGCCTTGCACATGGTCCACTTGAGCTAGATGATGACGATCTTGATTACCTCAAGTTGGACCACCTTTCTTGATTGGGTTGACTCGATGAAGACTAGTTGATTGCTCCCCCATACTCCACTATAGGTGAGCCACTCTTCCGCACATCTTCACAAGTCCATTGTCACCACAAAGGACGGCAAGCTTCAAGCATTTGATCTCTTCGTGATACTCCACTTGAACTTGCACACCGCAACCTAACCCCACAAAGAACTCTCACGAAGACCACGGGTTAGTACATAAAGCGTAATTGACAATGCTTACCATACCATGGGATCACTTGATCCCTCTCGGTACATCTTCTACACTTTGTGGGTTGATCAACTTGATTCACTCTTTAACTTAGTCTTGATCAACCTCTCACAAGACCAATCTTTAGGTAATTCCTTGAATAGCACCTTGGTCGACACAAACTCTCCTTGAAACCAACACATGTACTCCAAGAAAAGCCTATGGACAAAACCTTCAAATATAACTCAAGGCAACCATTAGTCCATAGAGATTGTCATCAATTACCAAAACCAAACATGGGGGCACCGCATGTTCTTTTAGAGGGTCATCTTATTTTAACCCCCCCGGGCCAGTGCTCCTCTGAGTGTTGGTCCAAACAGAGCCACTTGCAGCGCCACCTCGGGGCAACTCGAGGGTTGGTTTAGTTGTACGTAGTGTGTTGGGGAACGCAGTAATTTCAAAAAATTTCCTACGCACACGCAAGATCATGGTGATGCACAGCAACGAGAGGGGAGAGTGTTGTCTACGTACCAACGCAGACCGACTGCGGAAGCGATCACACAACGTAGAGGAAGTAGTCGTACGTCTTCTTCCCGATCCAACCGATCCAAGCACCGTTACTCCGGCACCTCCGAGTTCTTAGCACACGTTCAGCTCGATGACGTTCCTCGGGCTCCGATCCAGCAAAGCGTCGAGGAAGAGTTCCGTCAGCACGACGGCGTGGTGACGATCTTGATGTACTACCGACGCAGGGCTTCGCCTAAGCACTGTAACGGTATGATCGAGGTGGAATTTGGTGGCAGGGGGCACCGCACACGGCTAAGGAACGATTAACTTGTGTGTCTTGTGGTGCCCCCTGCCCCCGTATATAAAGGCCAGGGGCAGGGGGTTCGGCCGGCTAGGAGGGAGGCGCAGGGAGGAGTCCTACTCCCACCGGGAGTAGGACTCCTTCCCCCCAATCCTATTCCAACTAGGATTCTTGGGGAAGAAGGAGAAAGAGGGGGCCGGCCCACCTCTCCTAGTCCTATTAGGACTTGGGAAAGGTGGGGGGCGTCGGCCAGGTGTGGGCTGCCTCTTCTCTCTTTTCCACTAAGGCCCAATAGGCCCATTTACCTCCCCGGGGGTTCCGGTAACCCTCCCGGTAATCCCAATTTCACCCGGAACGCTTCTGGTGCCCAAACATAGGCTTCCAATATATCAATCTTTACGTCTCGACCTTTTCGAGACTCCTCGTCATGTCCGTGATCTCATCCGGGACTCCGAACAACCTTCGGTACATCAAAATGCATAAACTCATAATAACTGTCATCGTAACGTTAAGCGTGCGGACCCTACGGTTCGAGAACAATGTAGACATGACCGAGACACGTCTCCAGTCAATAACCAATAGCGGGACCTGGATGCCCATATTGGCTCCTACATATTCTACGAAGATCTTTATCGGTCAGACCGCATAACAACATACGTTGTTCCCTTTGTCATCGGTATGTTACTTGCCCGAGATTCGATCGTCGGTATCCAATACCTAGTTCAATCTCGTTACCGGCAAGTCTCTTTACTCGTTCCGTAATACATCATCTCATAACTAACATCTTAGTTACTATGCTTGCAAGGCTTATGTGATGTGTATTACCGAGAGGGCCCAGAGATACCTCTCCGACAATCAGAGTGACAAAACCTAATCTCGAAATACGCCAACCCAACATCTACCATTGGAGACACCTGTAGTACTCCTTTATAATCACCCAGTTACGTTGTGACGTTTGGTAGTACCCAAAGTGTTCCTCCGGTAAGCGGGAGTTGCATAATCTCATAGTTATAGGAACATGTATAAGTCATGAAGAAAGCAATAGCAACATACTAAACGATCGGGTGCTAAGCTAATGGAATGGGTCATGTCAATCAGATCATTCAACTAATGATGTGACCTCGTTAATCAAATAACAACTCTTTGTTCATGGTTAGGAAACATAACCATCTTTGATTAACGAGCTAGTCTAGTAGAGGCATACTAGTGACACTCTGTTGGTCTATGTATTCACACATGTATTATGTTTCCGGTTAATAC
This sequence comes from Triticum monococcum, assembly GCA_034509565.1. Lineage (NCBI taxonomy): Eukaryota > Viridiplantae > Streptophyta > Magnoliopsida > Poales > Poaceae > Triticum > Triticum monococcum. The sequence continues at coordinate 543,047,206 of CM067841.1, forward strand.
AATTCTAGCATGAATAATAAACATTTATCATGATATAAGGAAATAAATAATAACTTTTATTATTGCCTCTAGGGCATATTTCCTTCAGTCTCCCACTTGCACTAGAGTCAATAATCTAGATTACACAGTAATGATTCTTACACCCATGGAGTCTTGGTGCTGATCATGTTTTGCTCGTGGAAGAGGCTTAGTCAACGGGTCTGCAACATTCAGATCTGTATGTATCTTGCAAATCTCTATGTCTCCCACCTGGACTAAATCCCGGATGGAGTTGAAGCGTCTCTTGATGTGTTTGGTTCTTTTGTGAAATCTGGATTCCTTTGCCAAGGCAATTGCACCAGTATTGTCACAGAAGATCTTCATTGGACCCGATGCACTAGGTATGACACCTAGATCGGATATGAACTCCTTCATCCAGACTCCTTCGTTCGCTGCTTCCGAAGCAGCTATGTACTCCGCTTCACATGTAGATCCCGCTACGACGCTTTGTTTAGAACTGCACCAACTGACAGCTCCACCGTTTAAAGTAAACACGTATACGGTTTGCGATTTAGAATCGTCCGGATCAGTGTCAAAGCTTGCATCAACGTAACCTATTACGGTGAGCTCTTTGTCACCTCCATATACGAGAAACATATCCTTAGTCCTTTTCAGGTATTTCAGGATGTTCTTGACCGCTGTCCAGTGATCCACCCCTGGATTACTTTGGTACCTCCCTGCTAAACTTATAGCAAGGCACACATCAGGTCTGGTACACAGCATTGCATACATGATAGAGCCTATGGCTGAAGCATAGGGAACATCTTTCATTTTCTCTCTATCTTCTGCAGTGGTCGGGCATTGAGTCTGACTCAACTTCACACTTTGCAATACAGGCAAGAACCCTTTCTTTGCTTGATCCATTTTGAACTTCTTCAAAATCTTGTCAAGGTATGTGCTTTGTGAAAGTCCAATTAAGCGTTTTGATCTATCTCTATAGATCTTTATGCCTAATATGTAAGCAGCTTCCCCAAGGTCTTTCATCGAAAAACTTTTATTCAAGTATCCCTTTATGCTATCCAGAAATTCTATATCATTTCCAATGAGTAATATGTCATCCACATATAATATCAGAAATGCTACAGAGCTCCCACTCACTTTCTTGTAAATACAGGCTTCTCCAAAAGTCTGTATAAACCCAAATGCTTTGATCACACTATCAAAGCGTTTATTCCAACTCCGAGATGCTTGCACCAGTCCATAAATGGATCGCTGGAGTTTGCACACTTTGTTAGCTCCCTTTGGATCGACAAAACCTTCTGGTTGCATCATATACAACTCTTCTTCCATAAATCCATTCAGGAATGCGGTTTTTACATCCATTTGCCAAATTTCATAATCATAAAATGCGGCAATTGCTAACATGATTCTGACAGACTTAAGCATCGCTACGGGTGAGAAAGTCTCATCGTAGTCAACTCCTTGAACTTGTCGAAAACCTTTTGCGACAAGTCGAGCTTTGTAGACAGTAACATTACCATCAGCGTCAGTCTTTTTCTTAAAGATCCATTTATTCTCAATTGCTTGCCGATCATCGGGCAAGTCAACCAAAGTCCATACTTTGTTCTCATACATGGATCCCATCTCAGATTTCATGGCTTCAAGCCACTTTGCGGAATCTGGGCTCACCATCGCTTCTTCATAGTTCGTAGGTTCATCATGATCTAGTAGCATGACTTCCAGAACAGGATTACCGTACCACTCTGGTGCGGATCTTACTCTGGTTGATCTACGAGGTACAGTAGTATCTTGATCTAAAGTTTCATGATCATCATCATTAACTTCCTCTCTTATTGGTGTAGGTCTCACAAAAACAGTTTTCTGTGATGTACTATTTCCCAATAACGGAGTAGGTACAGTTACCTCGTCAAGTTCTACTTTCCTCCCACTCACTTCTTTCGAGAGAAACTCCTTCTCAAGAAAGTTTCCGAATTTAGCAACAAAAATCTTGCCTTCGGATCTGTGATAGAAGGTGTATCCAATAGTTTCCTTTGGATATCCTATGAAGACACACTTCTCCGATTTGGGTTCGAGCTTATCAGGTTGAAGCTTTTTCACATAAGCATCGCAACCCCAAATTTTAAGAAACGACAACTTTGGTTTCTTGCCAAACCATAGTTCATAAGGCGTCGTCTCAACGGATTTAGATGGTGCCCTATTTAACGTGAATGCGGCCGTCTCTAAGGCATAACCCCAAAATGATAGCGGTAAATCAGTAAGAGACATCATAGATCGCACCATATCTAGTAAAGTACGATTACGACGTTCGGACACACCATTACGTTGTGGTGTTCCGGGTGGCATGAGTTGCGAAACTATTCCACAATTTTTCAAATGTACACCAAACTCGTAACTCAAATATTCTCCTCCACGATCAGATCGTAGAAATTTTATTTTCTTGTTACGATGATTTTCAACTTCACTCTGAAATTCTTTGAACTTTTCAAATGTTTCAGACTTATGTTTCATTAAGTAGATATACCCATATCTGCTTAAATCATCTGTGAAGGTGAGAAAATAATGATATCCGCCACGAGCCTCAATATTCATCGGACCACATACATCGGTATGTATGATTTCTAGTAAATCTGTTGCTCTCTCCATAGTACCGGAGAACGGTGTTTTAGTCATCTTGCCCATGAGGCACGGTTCGCAAGTACCAAGTGATTCATAATCAAGTGGTTCCAAAAGCCCATCAGCATGGAGTTTCTTCATGCGCTTTACACCGATATGACCTAAACGGCAGTGCCACAAATAAGCTGCACTATCATTATCAACTCTGCATCTTTTGGCTTCAACATTATGAATATGTGTATTACTACTATCGAGATTCAATAAGAATAGACCACTTTTCAAGGGTGCATGACCATAAAAGATATTACTCATATAAATAGAACAACCATTATTCTCTGATTTAAATGAATAACCGTCTCGCATCAAACAAGATCCAGATATAATGTTCATGCTTAACGCTGGCACCAAATAACAATTATTTAGGTCTAATATTAATCCCGAAGGTAGATGTAGAGGTAGCGTGCCGACCGCGATCACATCGACTTTGGAACCGTTTCCCACGCGCATCGTCACCTCGTCCTTTGCTAGTGTCCGCTTATTCTGTAGTCCCTGTTTCGAGTTGCAAATATTAGCAACAGAACCAGTATCAAATACCCAGGTGCTACTGCGAGCATTAGTAAGGTACACATCAATAACATGTATATCACATATACCTTTGTTCACCTTGCCATCCTTCTTATCCGCCAAATACTTGGGGCAGTTCCGCTTCCAGTGACCAGTCTGCTTGCAGTAGAAGCACTCAGTTTCAGGCTTAGGTCCAGACTTGGGTTTCTTCTCTTGAGCGGCAACTTGCTTGCCGTTCTTCTTGAAGTTCCCTTTCTTCTTCCCTTTGCCCTTTTTCTTGAAACTAGTGGTTTTGTTAACCATCAACACTTGATGCTCCTTCTTGATTTCTACCTCCGCAGCTTTCAGCATAGCGAAGAGCTCGGGAATAGTCTTGTTCATCCCTTGCATATTATAGTTCATCACAAAGCTCTTGTAGCTTGGTGGCAGTGATTGGAGAATTCTGTCAATGACGCAATCATCCGGAAGTGTAACTCCCAATTGAATCAAGTGATTATTATACCCAGACATTTTGAGTATATGCTCACTGACAGAACTGTTCTCCTCCATCTTGCAGCTATAGAACTTATTGGAGACTTCATATCTCTCAATCCGGGCATTTGCTTGAAATATTAACTTCAACTCCTGGAACATCTCATATGCTCCATGACGTTCAAAACGTCGTTGAAGTCCCGGTTCTAAGCCGTAAAGCATGGCACACTGAACTATTGAGTAGTCATCAGCTTTGCTCTGCCAGACGTTCATAACTTCTGGTGTTGCTCTTGCAGCAGGCCTGGCACTCAGCGGTGCTTCCAGGACGTAATTCTTCTGTGCAGCAATGAGGATAATCCTCAGGTTACGGACCCAGTCCGTGTAATTGCTACCATCATCTTTCAACTTAGCTTTCTCAAGGAACGCATTAAAATTCAACGGAACAACAGCACGAGCCATCTATCAACATAAACAAGCAAGATACTATCAGGTACTAAGTTCATGATAATTTTTAAGTTCAGTTAATTTTTACTTAAGAACTCCCACTTAGATAGACATCCCTCTAATCTTCTAAGTGATCACGTGATCCAAATCAACTAAACCATAACCGATCATCACGTGAGATGGAGTAGTTTTCAATGGTGAACATCAATATGTTGATCATATCTACTATATGATTCACGCTCGACCTTTCGGTCTCCGTGTTCCGAGGCCATATCTGTATATGCTTGGCTCGTCAAGTTTAACCTGAGTATTCCGCGTGTGCAACTGTTTTGCACCCGTTGTATTTGAACGTAGAGCCTATCACACCCGATCATCACGTGGTGTCTCAGCACGAAGAACTTTTGCAACGGTGCATACTCAGGGAGAACACTTCTTGATAATTTAGTGAGAGATCATCTTATAATGCTACCGTCAATCAAAGCAAGATAAGATGCATAAAAGGATAAACATCACATGCAATCAATATAAGTGATATGATATGGCCATCATCATCTTGTGCTTGTGATCTCCATCTCCGAAACACCGTCATGATCACCATCGTCACCGGCGCGCCACCTTGATCTCCATCGTAGCAACGTTGTCGTCTCGCCAATCTTATGCTTCCATGACTATTACTACCGTTTAGTAATCTAGTAAAGCATTACATCGCGATTGCATTGCATACAATAAAGCGACAACCATATGGCTCCTGCCAGTTGCCGATAACTCGGTTACAAAACATGATCATCTCATACAATAAAATCAGCATCATGCCTTGACCATATCACATCACAACATGCCCTGCAAAAACAAGTTAGACGTCCTCTACTTTGTTGTTGCAAGTTTTACGTGGCTGCTACGGGCTTAAGTAAGAACTCATCTCACCTACGCATCAAAACCACAACGATAGTTCGTCAAATAGACTCCGTTTTAACCTTCTCAAGGACCGGGCGTAGTCACACTTGGTTCAACTAAAGTTGGAGAGACAGTCTTCCGCTAGCCATCTGTGTGCATAGCACGTCGAGGGAACCGGTCTCGCGTAAGAGTACGCGTAAGGTTGGTCCGGATCGTCTCATCCAACAATACCGCTGAACCAAAGTATGACATGCTGGTAGGCAGTATGACTTGTATCGCCCACAACTCACTTGTGTTCTACTCGTGCAAATAACATCAAACCATAAAAACCTAGGCTCGGATGCCACTGTTGGGGAACGCAGTAATTTCAAAAATTTTCCTACGCACACGCAAGATCATGGTGATGCACAGCAACAAGAGGGGAGAGTGTTGTCTACGTACCAACGCAGACCGACTGCGGAAGCGATCACACAACGTAGAGGAAGTAGTCGTACGTCTTCTTCCGGATCCAACCGATCCAAGCACCGTTACTCCGGCACCTCCGAGTTCTTAGCACACGTTCAGCTCGATGACGTTCCTCGGGCTCCGATCCAGCAAAGCGTCGAGGAAGAGTTCCGTCAGCACGACGGCGTGGTGACGATCTTGATGTACTACCGACGCAGGGCTTCGCCTAAGCACTGTAACGGTATGATCGAGGTGGAATTTGGTGGCAGGGGGCACCGCACACGGCTAAGGAACGATTAACTTGTGTGTCTTGTGGTGCCCCCTGCCCCCGTATATAAAGGCCAGGGGCAGGGGGTTCGGCCGGCTAGGAGGGAGGCGCAGGGAGGAGTCCTACTCCCACCGGGAGTAGGACTCCTTCCCCCCAATCCTATTCCAACTAGGATTCTTGGGGAAGAAGGAGAAAGAGGGGGCCGGCCCACCTCTCCTAGTCCTATTAGGACTTGGGAAAGGTGGGGGGCGCCGGCCAGGTGTGGGCTGCCTCTTCTCTCTTTTCCACTAAGGCCCAATAGGCCCATTTACCTCCCGGGGGGTTCCGGTAACCCTCCCGGTAATCCCGATTTCACCCGGAACGCTTCCGGTGCCCAAACATAGGCTTCCAATATATCAATCTTTACGTCTCGACCTTTTCGAGACTCCTCGTCATGTCCGTGATCTCATCCGGGACTCCGAACAACCTTCGGTACATCAAAATGCATAAACTCATAATAACTGTCATCGTAACGTTAAGCGTGCGGACCCTACGGTTCGAGAACAATGTAGACATGACCGAGACACGTCTCCAGTCAATAACCAATAGCGGGACCTGGATGCCCATATTGGCTCCTACATATTCTACGAAGATCTTTATCGGTCAGACCGCATAACAACATACGTTGTTCCCTTTGTCATCGGTATGTTACTTGCCCGAGATTCGATCGTCGGTATCCAATACCTAGTTCAATCTCGTTACCGGCAAGTCTCTTTACTCGTTCCGTAATACATCATCTCATAACTAACATCTTAGTTACTATGCTTGCAAGGCTTATGTGATGTGTATTACCGAGAGGGCCCAGAGATACCTCTCCGACAATCAGAGTGACAAAACCTAATCTCGAAATACGCCAACCCAACATCTACCATTGGAGACACCTGTAGTACTCCTTTATAATCACCCAGTTACGTTGTGACGTTTGGTAGTACCCAAAGTGTTCCTCCGGTAAGCGGGAGTTGCATAATCTCATAGTTATAGGAACATGTATAAGTCATGAAGAAAGCAATAGCAACATACTAAACGATCGGGTGCTAAGCTAATGGAATGGGTCATGTCAATCAGATCATTCAACTAATGATGTGACCTCGTTAATCAAATAACAACTCTTTGTTCATGGTTAGGAAACATAACCATCTTTGATTAACGAGCTAGTCTAGTAGAGGCATACTAGTGACACTCTGTTGGTCTATGTATTCACACATGTATTATGTTTCCGGTTAATACAATTCTAGCATGAATAATAAACATTTACCATGATATAAGGAAATAAATAATAACTTTTATTATTGCCTCTAGGGCATATTTCCTTCATAGTGTTCATCTGAGTGTGCCCTGAGAAAGGGATATGTGCAGCTCCTATCGGGATTTGTCGGCACATTTGGGCGGTGTTGCTGGACTTGTTTTGACCTGTCGAATCATCTTGTTGTACCGAGATACCGAGTCTGATCAGTGTGTCTTGGGTGGAGGTCTATTCCTTCGTTGACCGTGAGAGCTTGTTATGGGCTAAGTTGGGACCCCCCTGCAGGGATTGATCTTTCGAAAGCCGTGCCCACGGTTATGGGCAGATGGGAATTTGTTAATGTCCGGTTGTAGATAACTTGAACCTTAATTAATTAAAATGAATCAACGGAGTGTGTTGCCATGATGGCCTCTTCTCGGCGGAGTCCGGGAAGCGGACACGGTGTTGGAGTTATGCTTGCGCAGGTTGCTCTCTAGTTTTCCGCGTGTGCTTTGCCTCCTCTTCTCGCTCTCTTTTGCGAATAAGTTAGCCACCATATATGCTAGTCGCTTGCTGCAGCTCCACTTACATTACCCCTTTCCTACCTATTAAGCTTAAATAGTCTTGATCGCGAGGGTGCGAGATTGCTGAGTCCCTGTGGCTCACAGATTACTATTACACCAGATGCAGGGACAGATGATACAACTCCAGATGGCGCGCTCGAGCTCAAGTGGGAGTACGACGAGGACTCTCAGCGTTACTACGTGTCCTTTCCTGATGATCAGTAGTGGTGCCCAGTCGGGGTTAGATTCAGGGCCTTGTCGCATGTTGGGGGTCTTTTCTATTTTGGCACCGTAGTCGGGCCATGAGTGATTTGTATGATGGATGTTATTTATGTACTTTGATGTGACGTGGCGAGTGTAAGCCAACTATGTTCCTCCCCCTTTATATTATTTATGTACATGGGATGTGTGATGATTTCCTGACTTGCGACATTGCTTTCAATGCGGTTATGCCTCTAAGTCGTGCCTCAACACGTGGGAGATATAGCCGCATCGAGGGCGTTACAAGTTGGTATCAGAGCTGACCCTCGTGGTTACACGGATGGTTGCGGACAGGTGTGTGGTCATGTTGTTCATGACGTTTGTGACCCGTCGTGGCACCCGGCATGGCACATGTACCGGACTGGAAGCACAGACGTTTGTGCCAAGAGGGAATGTTCCTGTGGCCCGACGAGGACGTCGGTTCCTCTGAGTGGGGGTGTATGTGATAGCCTGGCTTATTAGGGATGATAGACTACTCATATCAATAAGGAATTCCTTCTTTTCCGGGAGCCCATTCGGACAGAACTCCAAAGTTAAGCGTGCTCAGCTTGGAGTAGTGTCAGGATGGGTGACCGACCGGGAAGTTGCTCCCGGGTGCGCACGAGTGAGGACAAAGTGCGCAGAAAAGACTAGTATTGATCTCTGGGGCTAGTCTAGATCCCGCCAGGAGTAACAACCACCGGTGGGTGTGTCCGCGGCGTTACAAGTTGGTAATTGAAAGTGCGTTATATCGACTAGAGGGGGGGTGAATAGGCGATTTTTATGAAAGTCTTCAAAACGTGGAAGTTATGAAGACAAACAGAGTAGACAAGCCTATCACTATGCAGCGGAAGTTAGATTACACAAGGCAAGCCATAGTCAAGTATACAATATAGTGAACGTACAGTGACAAATAGCTTCAGTGTAATGCGGATCAGGTAGGAAGAAGTTATGAAGCCAAACAGATCATACAGTCAAGTTGTGAAGACAGAAGATAAAGCAAGCATGCAATGGCTTCACAATGTGTACTGGTAAGTAAAGGGAGGTGAAGATGAAACCAGTGACACGCTGAAGACAATGATATGTTGGACCAGTTCCAGTTGCTGTGACAACTGTACGTCTGGTTGGAGCGGCTAGGTATTTAAACCAAAGGACACACAGTCCCGGACACCCAGTCCTGAACACGCAGCTCAGGACACCCAGTCCTCACCGTTTTCTCCTTGAGCTAAGGTCACACAGACCTCGCCCAATCACTCTGGTAAGTCTTCAAGGTAGACTCCCAAACCTTCACAGACTTCATTCACCGGCAATCCATAATTTCTCTTGGATGCTCAGAACGCGACGCCTAACCGGCTGGAGGATGCACAGTCCTCAAGTGTAATAAGTCTTCAGATCACTCAGACAGGAAGACTTAAGTGATGCCCAATTACTCTGGCTCTGGGTGGTTAGGGCTTTTCTCCTCGCTAGGGATTTTCTCTCAAAGGCTTCGAGGTGGGTTGCTCTCAAACGACAAAAGCCGTGCACTGAAATCTGAGCAGCCAACCGTTTATGTTGTAGGGTGGACTATTTATAGCCACTTGGCAACCCGACCTGATTTGTCCGAAATGACCCTGGGTCACTAAGGAACTGACACGTGTATCAACGGTCGAATTTCAAACTCACACGGCAACTTTACTTGGGCTACAAGTAAAGCTGACTTGTCTGACTCTGGACAAGATTTTCTCTCATTGTCTTCACTCGAAGACATAGGATTTGAATTAGGCATCACTTCAGTCATCCTGACTGGTTCTCTTGGACCCCACTTAACAGTACGGTGGTTCCTATGACACAACATGAATGAAGTAAAACTAAGAAGGATCTAAGTCTTCGAGTTCCATAGGCTTCATGGGAGTCTTCACATGTCATTGTCTTCAACATGAATGTCTTCATATACCACCATTGTCTTCAATGTCTTCGTACATTTTTAGGGGTCATCTCTGGTAGCTAAACCGAATCAATGAGGGACTTCTACCTGTGTTATCCTGCAATCCTCACAAACACATTAGTCCCTCAACTAGGTTTGTCGTCAATACTCCAAAACCAACTAGGGGTGGCACTAGATGCACTTACAATCTCCCCCTTTTTGGTGATTGATGACAAACTAGTTGAAGTTTTCAACGGGGAATATAATTTGTGAAATTGTAAAGGAATTGTCTTCATAAGCTGCAAGGGCTCCCCCTGACGATGTGCATATAAGTGATTTGCTTCTGGAACGCAAATGCACATAGCAGGTTGTATTTGTGGGAATCCACTTCAACTTATGATGACAATCCACCATGCATGTAAAGATATATGAAGATAATGACATGCATAATGAAAAATGGACGTCTGCGAAATGATATAAGTGCGGAAATTATCGTCGTACATGCGGAATTTATCTTCGCAAAAACACAGTGGCAAACATAGTAGCAGACGACCATCAAGTTTAAGTGTTACAACTCAAAGAACCAAATGTAGCAAAACAAGAGTTGTAAGCACAAAGCAAAATGCAAAATATAATAAAGCACCCGCCCTTATTATTGACCCGCTTGAAGACTATGAACATCATATGCTTCTCCCCCTTTTGTCAGTGATGACCAAAAAGGTTTGAAGACATAGAGTTTTCTACGCGTTCCCAGGCGCAGCAGGGTCGGTGGAGGCGTTTGGTGGTGCTGACGAGCTTGGTGCAGGGTCGACGCGCGCTGAAGAAGGCGGTGGTGATGTAGCATCGTCTTCTTCCTCAATGATTTTGCCAGTCACGGTGGCAGCAGAGGAAGAGAACTCTGAATCTTCAAGCGACGGAGTTCCGCGCAGCACAGCTCTTCTTGGGGGTGTGGAGTCAAACTTGAATCTCTCTCTGAAGCCATCCTCCTGAAGTTCAGCTTCAGTGCACATCATGGTGAGGCCCTTCCAAGTGCGGCGACAGGTTTCATGTGCGACAAAAGCATTCTTGGTGGCCAAATTTCTGATGCGATTGATGTCTTGCATGATACTGTGCATCTGCCTTTTGAGCCAGTCGTGATGCCTATCTTGCTTTTGGTGAAGAGCCACAAGAAGTTCACGGTCACTGAGTGTTCGAGCGCGTTTCTTGGGTCTCTGTGCAGCTGTGCTGTCAGTGGCTTCAGTTGATGCAGGGGCACGTGTGGTGCCAGCCATTGGATATACTCTGGAAATGGCTTCAACACCTTCATCATGCTGAGTGAAGCTCTGGTGTTCTGCATTCTGAAGACTTAATGGCTGCTTGGCAGGCTCAGGATATATTGCTTCAGCAGAGGTGTCTACATCAGGTAAGAAGATTCTGTGGTTGCGGGCAAAGGGCTGATAGGAGATAGCAGAGTGGAGCTTGATTAGCCTCATAACCCATGGAGCATAAATCTTCAAACCAAAGAGATCTGAGCCAGACGCTGCAAGTTGGCGTATAAAGAGATCCTGGGCGTTGAAGCATTTGCCATGCAGGATACAGAAGATGAGAGTCTTCATGGCACCTTCAACCTTGGCATATCGAGAGTGCCCCTTAATGGGCCATAGAGTCCGCTTGACGATGTGATATATAGTTCTGGGCAGGTACTCTAAGTCTTCAACGAAGAACTTAGTTGGGTAAGGTGCATTAGGAAGCAATGGCTTCATCATTGAGAGCATCTGACTCATATTTGGCTCAGGTCGCTGAAATATGCTCTCAATTGCTTCAGCATGGAGTTGGCAGCCTTCTTCGAAGAGTTCGCCAGGAGTGGGTAGGCCGGTAAGCTCAATGATATCGAATGCATTGGCTTCATGATGGACATTGCCAGTCATCCACTCCAGGACCCAAGTCTTCGGATCTCCGTTGTAGCCTTTGATATGCAATGTGGCATAGAACTGGAGCAGAAGCTCTTCATTCCAGTGCTCTTCATCTGTGATAAACGGCAGCAGACCAACTTGCTTGAAGCAGTCCAGTGCTTCTTCCAGACCAGGCAGACCAGCAACAACTTCAACCTCAAGGCGCTGGTGAGGAAAGATACGGCCTTGGTTGTATAAGACGCAGGAATAGTAGCTGCGCTGTGGGTAGCTCCAGAACCTATCTGATACAATCCGTTCCCGTGAATAAGGGTTCTTGGAGCTGTTGAAGAAAGTGTTGTCTGCCCTGAAGCTATTGACATTAAAGGAGCCAGGAGCTGATGCAGGACCTGGGAACCTTGGCAGTCGTGGGATTGGCTTCTGGACCTGGGGCCTGTGCGCAACATGATAGTTGTACTGTGGACCGGCAGCAGTCTCAGGCACAAAAGGTTCAGATGCAGTAGCTTCAGTGTCTCTTGAAGCTATTGGTTGGTCGGGCTCCACAAATGCTTCAGTGTTGGGTGTGGCAGCCGCAATGGTGTCGGCCTCATCATGTGTAGTGAGAGGGACGGATTCAGGTACGTTCTCCTTGAGAACTTCTTCTTGTTGGTGCGGAGGAGATGGAGCTTGAGGTTCTTCATGCTCTTCTTCATGTTCTTCGGCTGATGCAGCCGGAATGTCGTCAGCAGCCTGAGCCCTTGGCCCTTTGCGAAGCCTACGGAATGCAGGCGACGCCGGTGGAGTTGCAGTGGGCTGGGGCTCATCCTCTTCCTCCTGCGGGCGATCTGCCCACGATGCATCTTGGGTGATTGGCGTCAAGGGACGACCAATGCTGATCATTTCGCTTGTTTCAAGCTGAGGAAGGACTGCATCACCTTGCACATTGTCTTGAAGACCAATGTCTTCAGTAGCATTGGGGTTGGCTGCTGGAATGTCTTCAGCGTGCGGAGCCTCTGTGAGAGCAGGCTCATGCACGGTTAGCTGACGATCTTCGCCAGGATAGCGGACGGAGAGGGGTTCGACTATCAGGGGCTCTGTGGGAGCAGCCCAAGATTTCTTTGTCTTGCGCTTCTTGATGGTGGGGTCAGAAGGAGAGGCTTCAGGGTGTTTCCTCTTCCTGGCTTCAGCTTCGGCTTTCCTTGTCTTCTTAAGCTCTGAAGCGGTTGAGCGGTGCTTTGGCTTCGAGCCAGTCTTAGCAGTGGGGAAGACAATCGGAGCAGCCTCTTGCCTGGGTGCCTCTTGTTCAGCCACAGCGGGCTTCTTCTTTTTCTTCGCGGCCATCCTGGGGTCGATGCCGGGGCGCCCAAGTGCCTTGCACTTCTCGGCCTCATTGTAGGCCTGCACACAGAGATCAGCCAAATTCTTCATGCGCTCACGCGAACCCTGAGCTTCTACACGTTTCTTCATAAAGTTTTCCTTCAACTCGTGCAGCATGACTTTGAAGTCCTTGACTTCTTGGACGCTGAGCTTGGCCATATTCTGCTTGAACTGAGCCTTTTCAAAATCTATCTTCTGCTTCAGTTCAACTATGCGCTGGGCAATTGCGAGTTCTGAAGCAATAGCGCCTTGGAAGGCTACACTGAGGCCAATGGGCAGCTGCAGATCATCGAAGCTGATGTTGGGTGTATCAAACCACTCATCAATGAAGTTGTGGATGATTGCTGCATCAAACAGAGGCAGATTGTTGAAGATTTCAGCCTCCTCCTTGCTCTTGATTAGCTGCTCAAGAGCGTCATCGGCAAGATCTTCGTCACTTGACAGATCAATGGCCTCGCAGCGCAGAATGGCAGCGGCAGTGAGCTCTTTGCCAGTGTGTGGCTGAGGCTTCTTGGCTTCTTGGGGCTTGGAGACTCGTGATAAGTCTTCAGACTGCACACTTCCTTCAGGAGGTGCAGTGGCCAATGGCTTCGCTCGGGAGATTTTGGGAGAGGCAGCTGGTTTTGAAGCTTTTGGCTTCTTCTTCGTCGGCTTTGGCTCCGGTGCAGCAGGAGCGTCATCAGACTCAGTGTCTGTTGGAGGGTCGTTCACAGTAGCCCCTTGGACTAGAATGCGAGTGATGAGGCCTTCGAGATTGGCATACAGCCCGATGATATTGGGATTTGCGTCGCGTGTGCCATCTGCCCTTGGTTTAGAGGGACCAGGGTTGAAGTCCAACCCCCACTCCTTCTTGTTTTGCTTCGCAGAGTTCTGAGCAAATTGGAAGTTGCGCTTGAACAGTGTGTCATCGCGACACCAGAGAAGTGATGACGGATGTGCGTCAGCTGGCTGTGGTCCTCTGACCATGCATGGAAAGAAGCCTTGAGCAATGGCTTCGTCTCTGGACCGGGGTATGAGGTTTTTGTACAGTACATCTCCCCACGGTCTCTTGATGGCGCACTTTTCTGCATACTCCTTAGTGACGAAGCGGTATTGGAACCACTGCTCTGCCCAATATCTTCGAATCCATTGGATTCGTGTCTTGCGCTGACCATAGCTCTCTTCAGGATCAGTTTGGTACATTTCTGCCAAGTCCTCAGGCAGATCTTTAGACGTTTCACCACGTCTCTGTCTGCCTCCCTTCCTTGCTGGTTTTTCTGCTGCCATGAAGCTTAACTTGGAAGGCTTCAAGAGATTCAAAGTCTTCAAAGGCTTCCTTTTGCTTGACCAACAGGAACTCGCTTCGGGAGAATTGATGTGACGCTGTAAGAACTCTGCAAATGAATGCAGACTATGAGAACCAAAAGATTCTCCCACGGACATGTACCTGTGGCAGCATTAAGGTGCGAGGGAAGGGGAAGAGGTCATATGCATTCTCAGAAGATTTTGAAGACAAATCAGTTTAGAAGATATTGACCTCATCATGCGAAGACATTCACTTTATAGAAAAGAAGTTGGTTCCAGATTTGTACGAACCCATAGATCAGTACAAGTGAGGAATCTAACTACTTCATGAAGAACAAGTGAATATACTAGGCAAGTTATGAGATGCAGATGAGAGAGATGAAACTTGTGTGAATAGAAACTTCTTATGGCAGAAAGTGATGGAGCTATAGGATCAAAAGAGGCTGTAAAAAGACGTTTTATTTACCAGACTTGGAACTGCTAGACGAAGAGAGAGTTGAGGCCGAGCAGTTCGATCCTCCGTGCCCTAACTTGGCGACGGAAGACACCTACGGCGACGGCGGAGAGACGGATGTCCGCAGTCGGCGTGAGAACGGCGTCGGAGAGGTTGCGGCAGTGAAGCACTTCGTCGCCGGCGTCGTTGAGAGTTAGCGGTGGCGCTAGGGTTCGTGCGAGGGTGGAAGAAGGGATAATGACCGCAGTGAATCGTGTATTTATAGGGATAGGGGCGGTACTGCGCTATTACTCAGGTGCCCCTGGCGATTCGCATCTGATCAGTACGTGGCCAGCATGCGGTATTGTGGGGGCAGTTCCACACCCCATGCACGCCTTGTTTGTCGAGGGTCGTTCCTACTTCTCCGGATTTCTTGTTGATGTAATAACATTGAAAACGGTTTTAAAGTTTGTCTCTGTGTCTTCTGCTGACAAGGATGCAGTGAAGACATTCGACAGTTTCAATAGAATGCATACGACTTGGAGAGATAGAGTTTGAGGTAGGAAGCATGGAGAGGTTAGGGTCCGATCACATTCACTTAGTTCAAAAGATTCAAACAAGAAGACATAGCTATAAGTGAATGCTGTAGAGGACAGAACACCAGTACATATATATAATCAACACAGTGAAGATAATCATGAAGACATGTTGAGATTGAAGCCAAACTAAATGTGAAGACATAGCAAATGTAACGCCATGAGTGAAACACTTCAAGCAGAAAATTTGGTGGTGGCGTTACCCACCGTATAGGAAGTATTAGACCCAGACACGGCGCACAATTATCGTGGTGCTCCGAAGTCAAATTCCATGTTAATGTATTCACACTTAGAATGTATGTCTTCATTGATTGAAGATATACGTTACTTCGTGTGTTGCACATCTAAGTCATCAACATGCATAAGTGTTAGGATGTGTGCCTGATCACAGGACATTTGAGGATTCCAAGATATTTAGCTCACACCATAACTTGCAAAATCTCTTCTCATCCAAGGGCTTGGTGAAGATATCTGCCAATTGCTCTTCAATGTTGACGTGTATGATATCAATGTCTTCCTTTGCAACATGATCTCTGAGAAAATGATGACGAATTTCAATGTGCTTTGTCTTCGAGTGCTGAACTGGGTTGTTGGCAATCTTGATGGCGCTTTCGTTGTCGCAGTAGAGTGGCACTTGCTTCAGATGAATGCCATAATCTTTGAGGGCTTGCTTCATCCATAGAAGCTGAGCGCAGCAGGATCCAGCAGCAATGTATTCAGATTCAGCAGTGGAGAGAGATACACAGTTCGGCTTCTTTGAAGACCAACATACAAGTGATCGGCCCAGAAAGTGACATGTGCCTGATGTGGACTTCCGATCAACCTTGTCACCAGCGTAATCAGCATCCGAAAATCCAACCAGATCAAACTCTGAGCCCTTTGGATACCATAACCCTAGAGTTGGGGTGTGAGCCAAATATCGAAGAATTCGCTTCACAGCTAAGTGATGCGACTCCTTTGGTGCCGCTTGGAATCGAGCACACATGCAAACACTAAGCATAATATCTGGCCTAGATGCACATAAATAAAGCAAAGAACCAATCATGGAGCGGTATACCTTTTGATCGAACTCTTTACCATTGTCGTCAGGACCCAGATGATGTTTGGCTGGCATTGGTGTTGTGAAGCCTTTGCAGTCTTGCATACCGAACTTCTTCAGGCAATCTTTGAGATATTTCTCTTGAGATATGAAGATGCCATTGCGTTGTTGCCGTATTTGAAGACCGAGGAAGAATTTCAGCTCCCCCATCATAGACATCTGATATTGCTCTTGCATCATATATCAGAACTCCTCACTGTACTTCTGATTGGTGCAGCCGAAGATAATGTCATCCACATATATTTGGCACACAAACAGTTCACCATCATATGTCTTCGTGAAGAGAGTGGGATCTAGGGAACCAGGTATGAAGCCTTTGCTCTTCAGGAAGTATCTGAGTGTATCATACCAGGCCCGAGGGGCTTGTTTGAGGCCATACAGTGCCTTATTGAGCTTGTAAACCATGTTAGGATGTTTTGGATCTTCAAACCCAGGTGGTTGTGCAACATACACTTCTTCTTCAATTTTGCCATTGAGAAAGGCACTCTTCACATCCATTTGATACAGAATTATGTTGTGATGATTTGCATAGGCCAGCAGTATACGGATGGCTTCAAGTCTGGCCACAGGAGCAAATGTTTCATCAAAGTCAATGCCTTCCACTTGAGTGTATCCTTGAGCAACAAGACGAGCCTTGTTTCTGACGATTTGACCATGCTCATCTTGCTTGTTGCGGTATATCCATTTGGTGCCTATTATGTTATGCTTCCGTGGATCAGGACGCTTAACCAACTCCCATACATTGTTCAGCTCAAACTGTTGAAGCTCTTCTTGCATAGCTTGAATCCATTCAGGTTCCATAAAGGCTTCATCAATTTTCTTGGGTTCTGTGATTGAAACGAATGCGAAGTGTCCGCGGAAATTTGCCAGTTGAGTTGCCCTTGAACGAGTCAGTGGACCAGGTGCATTGATGCTATCAATTATTCTGTCAATCTGCACTTCATTGGCAACACGAGGATGTAGGGGTCGAAGACTTTGCTCTTGCTGATCTACGTTGTCATGGGGAGGAATGTCTTCAGGCTGAGCATTGTCTTCATGTGGATCAGGTGCTGAGATGATAAGTTCTTCTTCAGGATGAGCTTCAGAAGGTATAATTTCTCCAGTTCCCATTAGCTTGATTGATTCACTGGCTGGAACTTTATCTAGCACACTTGGCAGTTGCTCTCTTTGTGACCCATTGGTCTCATCGAACCGCACATCCACTGTTTCAACCACTTTATAGTGAAAGAGATTGAAGACTCTGTAGGAGTGCGAATCCTTTCCATATCCAAGCATAAAGCCCTCATGTGCTTTTGGAGCAAATTTTGAGGTGTGGTGAGGGTCCTTGATCCAGCATCTTGATCCAAATACTCTGAAGTAACTGACATTTGGCTTCTTGCCAGTTAGAAGTTCATAAGATGTCTTGTTAAGAAGCTTGTGAAGATATACACGGTTGATAGTATGGCATGCAGTGTCAATGGCTTCAGTCCAGAATTTTCTTGGAGTCTTGTACTCATCTAGCATTGTTCTGGCAATCTCAATGAGTGTTCTGTTCTTGCGTTCGACGATGCCATTCTGTTGTGGCATGTACGGAGCTGAGAATTCATGAGTGATGCCCAATGTATCAAGATATGTGTCAAGGCCAGTGTTCTTGAATTCAGTGCCATTGTCACTTCTGATGTGCTTTATCTTGGCGCCATAATTGTTCATAGCCCGATTTGCGAAGCGTCTGAAGACATCCTGCACTTCAGTCTTGTAAAGGATTATGTGCACCCAAGTATATCTAGAGTAATCATCAACAATGACGAAGCCATAGAGGCAAGCAGTAGTGGAAACAGTTGAGTAGTGAGTGGGACCAAAGAAATCCATGTGAAGCAGTTCGAAGGGTTGAGTAGTGGTCATGATTGTCTTCGAAGGATGTTTTGCCCTTGTCATCTTCCCTGCTTCACAGGCACCGCATAAGTGATCTTTCTTGAACTTGACACCCTCGATGCCTATGACATGCTTCTTCTTCGCAAGGGTGTGGAGGTTCCTCATGCCAGCATGCCCAAGCCTCCGATGCCAAAGCCAGCATTCTGAAGCCTTTGCGAGAAGACATACTGCAAGCTGTGGCCCTGCTGAGAAATCTACCACGTACAAATCATCTTTCTGATACCCTTCAAACACTAGAGACTTGTCAGATTCCATTAGTACCAGGCAACGAAATTTTCCAAAGATTACAATCATGTTCAAATCGCAAAGCATTGAGACAGACATTAAGTTGAAGCCAAGGGATTCAACAAACATGACTTTATCCATGTGTTGATCCTTTGAGATTGCAACTCTACCTAGACCCAATACCTTACTTTTACCAGTGTCAGCAAATGTGATGTGGCTCTTGTCAGATGGACGTAAGGTTGAGTCCATAAAGAGACTTCTTTTTCCAGTCATGTGATTTGTACACCCACTGTCAATAATCCATTCTGAAGACTCTGAAGTCGCTGGTGTCGTACCCTACAGTGCAGTTAGGGGGATAGGCTTCACCAAGAGTATTGTGAAGCAAAAACATTTGACGAACCAGTGGGTTATGAAAACTTAAATCCAGGTTAGGGCAAGTAGGGAGAGTAGCATGCGATTCAGGTATGAAATACATAGTGATGCCATTCGGGCATTTGATCTTGGGCCCCACAAGATTTTTAAGGTCCCCAGCAATAGCATCAGAAGATTTTGGTTTTCTGCTGGAGACCTTTCCCTGCAAAAGAGAGTTAAGCTTTCTTAACCACCCACATCTTCAAGGGTGGCTTCGAAGCAATAAGTCTAAGTGCAGCATCTGAGAATTTTGGCTTTGGAGCCCTGGCAAACAGTCTAGCAGGTGGGCAATAGTACTCGTAAGAATAAGCGGAATAGTTCTTGGTCATATGAGCATGACGGTTTGAGGAACCGCTCTCATATGCCTGAGCATGGTTTCCCTGCAAAACATTTGCGTTAGTGCGACTCAGGTGAGTCCTCTGCCTGTATGAAACCTTTGGACCATATGAAGCCTTTGGTCTGAGGTTTGTCTTCTTCATGTGAGGTGTCATGAGGACATTCACAGGAAGATTCTCCAGACACGTTTTTGGAACCCAGATCTTCTTCATAGGCGGTCCATTCCTGCAGTTAGTACCAATGTACCTGGCAAATACTTCACCATTCTGATTTTTAAACAGTTTATAGTTTGCATCAAAGGATTCATCAATGATAATAGGATCAACACAAGTGAAGCCAGATAGATTGGATGGATCTGCTGTGGATTCCTTTGCAGCAACCCATGTGGTTTTGGGGTACTGCTCAGGTTTCCAGTAGGATCCATCTGCATTAATTTTCCTCACGAACCCAACACCCTCTTTCCTAGGGTTTCGGTTCAGAATCTGCTTCTTGAGGACATCACATAATGTCTGATGTCCTTTGAGACTTTTGTACATCCCTGTTTCAAGCAATGTCTTCAACCTAGCATTCTCATCAGCAATAGCAGTGGTATCCTCAGCAGAGGGGTTAGTTACCACTTCAACAGTTGAAGATATTGCAACAGCTGTAGCAGTGGAACATTCAGCAACAGAAGTAGCATTATCACGCTCAATGCATTTAAGGCATGGTGGTTCAAATCCTTCCTGAGCAGAACTGATCTGTTCGGCTCGAAGTGACTCGTTTTCCTTTTGAAGATCATCATGATCCGCTCTCAACTTCTCAAGATCTTGCTTCTTTTGAAGATAATCATAGGAAAACTTTTCATGAGTAGTTGAGAGAGTCTCAAGACGATCTTCGAGTTCCTGATACTTAACATGAAGATTTTTTGTCTTCAATTAAGGATTCAGAACGAGTCATTTCAGCACCCAACAGATCATCGCTTCTGTCTAAAGTTTTTGAATATGTTCCATGGCCTTTTGTTGTTCAGTTGCAATTTTAGCAAGTGTTTTGTAGCTGGGTTTTGAATCACAATCAGAGTCATCGTCATTGGATGTTTGATAGTGAGTAGTGCGTGTGTTTACCTTGGCACCGCGTGCCATGAAGCAGTAGGTAGGAGTAGAGTCGTCCTTGTCATTTGCATCGGTGTTGGTGATGAAGTCATTGTCTTCAGTGTTGAAGATGGACTTGGCGACATAGGCTGTAGCCAGACTCGCAATGCCTGAATCAGACTCCTCCTCAGACTCCACCTCTGCCTCCTCAGAAGCGAACTCCTCCTCTGAATCCATTTCCTTGCCAACAAACGCACGAGCCTTGCCAGATGAACTCTTCTTGTGTGATGAAGACTTTGAGGAAGACTTGGACGAAGACTTTGAGTATTTCTTCGTCTTCTTATCGTCAGAGTCATATTCCTTGCTCTTCTTCTTCTTTCTGTTCTCATTGTCCCACTGTGGACACTCAGAGATGAAGTGTCCAGTTTTCTTGCACTTGTGACATGTTTTCTTCTTGTAGTCATGAGCAGAAGCTTCATCATTCCTTGAGCTTGATCGTGAAGACTTTCTGAAGCCTTTCTTCTTGGTGAATTTCTAGAACTTCTTCACTAGCATTGCAAGTTCCCTTCCAATGTCTTCAGGATCATCAGAACTGCTGTCAGATTCTTCTTCAGATGAGGACACAGCTTTTGCCTTCAAGGCACAAGTTCGCCCATAGTTTGGACCGTAGATATCTCTTTTCTCAGAAAGCTGAAACTCATGTGTGTTGAGCCTCTCAAGTATGTCAGACGGATCGAGTGTCTTGAAGTCTGGACGTTCTTGAATCATCAGGGCTAGGATGTCAAACGAACTGTCAAGTGATCTCAGCAGCGTCTTGACGATTTCATGTTTGGTGATCTCAGTGGCGCCGAGGGCTTGAAGCTCATTTGTGATGTCAGTGAGCCGGTCAAATGTGTGCTGGACATTCTCATTGTCATTTCGCTTGAAGCGGTTGAAGAGGTTGCGAAGAACACTGATTCTCTGATCTCTCTGGGTTGAGATGCCTTCATTGACCTTGGAGAGCCAGTCCCAAACCAGCTTGGATGTCTTCAAGGCACTCACACGGCCGTACTATCCCTTGGTCAGATGACCACAGATAATATTATTGGCAGTAGAGTCCAGTTGAGTGAACTTCTTGACATCAGCAGTAGTGACACCTTCTCCAGCCTTGGAAACGCCGTTTTCGACGACATACCATAGGTCGACGTCAATGGCTTCAAGATGCATGCGCATCTTATTCTTCCAGTAGGGATATTCAGTTCCATCGAAGACGGGGCACGCAGCGGAGACTTTAATTATCCCTGCAGTCGACATAGCTAAAACTCCAGGTGGTTAAACCGAATCACACAGAACAAGGGAGCACCTTGCTCTGATACCAATTGAAAGTGCGTTATATCGACTAGAGGGGGGTGAATAGGCGATTTTTATGAAAGTCTTCAAAACGTGGAAGTTATGAAGACAAACAGAGTAGACAAGCCTATCACTATGCAGCGGAAGTTAGATTACACAAGGCAAGCCATAGTCAAGTATACAATATAGTGAACGCATAGTGACAAATAGCTTCAGTGTAATGCGGATCAGGTAGGAAGAAGTTATGAAGCCAAACAGATCATACAGTCAAGTTGTGAAGACAGAAGATAAAGCAAGCATGCAATGGCTTCACAATGTGTACTGGTAAGTAAAGGGAGGTGAAGATGAAACCAGTGACACGCTGAAGACAATGATATGTTGGACCAGTTCCAGTTGCTGTGACAACTGTACGTCTGGTTGGAGCGGCTAGGTATTTAAACCAAAGGACACACAGTCCCGGACACACAGTCCTCAACACGCAGCTCAGGACACCCAGTCCTCACCGTTTTCTCCTTGACCTAAGGTCACACAGACCTCGCCCAATCACTCTGGTAAGTCTTCAAGGTAGACTCCCAAACCTTCACAGACTTCGTTCACCGGCAATCCACAATTTCTCTTGGATGCTCATAACGCGATGCCTAACCGGCTGGAGGATGCACAGTCCTCAAGTGTAATAAGTCTTCAGATCACTCTGACAGGAATACTTAAGTGATGCCCAATTACTCTGGCTCTGGGTGGTTAGGGCTTTTCTCCTCGCTAGGGATTTTCTCTCAAAGGCTTCGAGGTGGGTTGCTCTCAAACGACAAAAGCCATGCACTGAAATCTGAGCAGCCAACCGTTTATGGTTGTAGGGGTGGACTATTTATAGCCACTTGGCAACCCGACCTGATTTGTCCGAAATGACCCTGGGTCACTAAGGAACTGACACGTGTATCAACGATCGAATTTCGAACTTACACGGCAACTTTACTTGGGCTACAAGTAAAGCTGACTTGTCTGACTCTGGACAAGATTTTCTCTCATTGTCTTCACTCGAAGACATAGGATTTGAATTAGGCATCACTTCAGTCATCCTGACTGGTTCTCTTGGACCCCACTTAACAGTACGGTGGTTCCTATGACACAACATGAATGAAGTAAAACTACGAAGGATCTAAGTCTTCGAGTTCCATAGGCTTCATGGGAGTCTTCACATGTCATTGTCTTCAACATGAATGTCTTCATATACCACCATTGTCTTCAATGTCTTCGTACATTTTTAGGGGTCATCTCTGGTAGCTAAACCGAATCAATGAGGGACTTCTACATGTGTTATCCTGCAATTCTCACAAACACATTAGTCCCTCAACTAGGTTTGTCGTCAATACTCCAAAACCAACTAGGGGTGGCACTAGATGCACTTACAGTAATCAGAGCCTTCCCCGACCTTAGGAGCCCCCATTGCTTGATCGTTTTTAGCAGCCGAGTTGTGTCTAGAAAAATGTTTTGAGTCCTTTAGGAATTATATATCGGAGAGCTTAGGAATTCTTTTTACTTCCCAGTCTCCTCATCGCTCTGGTAAGGCATCCTGACGTAGAGTTTTGACTCTTCTCTTCTCAAATTTCACTAAAAAAATTTAGGATCACGCGAGTATCTTGGATTTGTTCTGATGGCTTATGATGAGAACACTGTCTTGGTGCCTCCTGTCAGGGGTTTAGTGGAAGTGTCCCGGGGAGTTGAGCTCTGAGGTGTTGTCATCATAATTTTATTGTTGCAATTCTGGAATACTTGAGATATGTTCGTGACATCGAAAATCTCCTTTATGCAGTTCGTTGGTGAGATAACCTCGACACCACCCAGTACTGGGGTGGGAGTTCGGGAGTATCGCCATAACTTGTATAACGGATGCTTTTCGAAGGTTGAGGTAGATGGTTTCCGAAGGTTTCTTGGTTATGTGTTGAAGGATGGATACAACTGGATGTAGGATTTGTTAGTTTGGGTGAGATATTATGCTTCCCCTGTATCCCCAACACCTGATTGCATAACCGGAAAGTTTCGGGAGTTTCATAGGTGGGAATTCTAGTAGCTCTTAGGATATCCTTCCGACAGATGTATGATATGAAATTGGGGTTCGACGTCTAGTGGTTCGCCTATTCATGGTCGATTTTACAGTGGTCTCGTTGTGTCTTAAAGAGTCCTTGGCTATGCTGACTCGGGGACACTTCGTATGTCATGTGCACTGCCTTGTACATGATGGTGCTGTACGTTTGAGCCCGTGTAGGTCCCACCATGAAAACTTTGGACGAAATCTCTATCATATGTTTGTTCCGCTTATTCCGCAAGCCAACCCTTGGTTTTATTTTGAGTTGTGATATTCGAGTTGCTTCAACGTCATATATTGATTCCATCCCTCGTTGATTTACCTCTTCTACCTGATTCTTCGTGGCTTCGCAATTTAGGAATATGTGACCACTTCAAGAGAAGTGCATTCGTTCATTTTGTTCGGATGTGAAGACTTTATGTTGCAATTTTCATTCCGTTGGTTTCAGCTTCATTTATCTGCCTATGTGCTAACGATGGTCAACCTCTTCAGGATGGCTCCCGCTAAGAGCACCAGTCAGAACCAGAATCAAGATCCGCCACCACCTCCGCCTCCTCCGGAAGCATGGCAAGCTGTGATGGCCGCTACTAATGCAAATACACATTTGATCATGCAAATCCTCCAAGAGCGGAATCAAGGCAGTCAAGGGAATCAAGGCAACAATCAGAACCATTTTGCTACTCTGAACTAGTTCCTCGCTAATGGTCCAAAGACGTTCAGCAATTGTGTTGAGGCTACCGATGCTGACGATTGGCTAGTGGATCTGGGCAAGCATTTTGAATGCAGCAACGTCAGGCCTGAAGATTTCGTCAAGTTCGCTTCTTTCCAGCTCAAAGATCAGGCCGCAAAGTGGTTCCAGCAGTACAAGGATTCCAGAGGTGGACGTTCGATCACTTGGGATGATTTCCGTCGAGATTTCTGAGCTCATCACATCCCTCAGAGTGTGACTGAAAGCAAACATGAGGAATTCCGCAATCTGAAGCAAGGCTCTTTGTCTGTCTATGACTACAACAAGTTGTTCCAGAAGCTCGCCCGTTTTGCCAAGCAGGATGTTCCTGATGAGAAGAGCATGATCTATCAGTTCAGGGGTGGTCTCCGTGAAGAAATTCAGCTCGCTCTTGTCCTTTTTGAGCCGCTGAGATACGATGAGTTCTACAACATGGCACTGAAGCAAGAGGCTGCTCAGTTGAGGTGCGATGCTTCCAGGAAGCGAGTCAGAGACACTACGCCTTCTTCCTCTACTCAAGTGGCCAAGTAGCAGAAGTATTGGCTTCCTCCTCCTCCGTTCCGTCAGCCGTATCAGCAGAAGAGCAAAGGTGGCAGTGGTTCTTCCCACCCACCCAACCCAGGCTTTCAGAACAAGACTTCGTCTCAAGCTCCAAGATCGAGTGCTCCGTACCACCGTCCGCTTTCTGAGGTCACGTGCAACAAGTGCCAATAGAAGGGTCACTACGCCAACAAGTGTTTCAACTAGAGGCGTCTTCCTCCTCCTCCTCCCGTGAGATCGGCAAGTACAGCGGTGGTCAAGCATAACCCCAAGTACGCCAAGGTCAACTTGCTGAATGCAGCTCAGGCAGAGGACTCGCCAGATGTGATCATGGGTAACCTTCCTGTTAACGATGTTCCCGCTAAAGTACTTTTTGATACTGGTGCATCGCTTTCGTTTATTTCAACTCCATTTGTGGCCAAGCATGATTTTGTGGCCGAAAGGATTCCTGTTCCGTTGAAGATTATGTCTCCGGGCAAGCAAATGACTTCTAACAATTGCGTCCCGGATGTCTCTATCACATTGGGTGATTACAAGCTTCTCTCTTCTCCGGTGGTTCTTGGTAATTCGGATATTGATCTTATTCTTGGGATGGACTGGCTCTCTAAGCACAAGGCTCACCTCGATTGTGCAGCCAGGCAGATTCAACTGACTCATTCGTCTGAGGATGTAATTGTCTTTGCTGCTCGGGATGATACAATCCGGTTGTTTTCTCTCAATGAGAAGGGTGAATTGGATGCTATTTCGTAGATCCCAGTTGTTTGTGAGTATCAAGACGTCTTCCCAGAAGAACTCCCAGGAATGCCTCCGCACCGGCCGGTTGAATTTGTTATTGAACTTGAGCCCGGTACGGAACCTGTGTGCAAACGTCCTTACAAGCTCGGCCCTAAAGAGTTGAAGGAGTTGAAGAAACAACTCGATGTTCAAGAAAGAATGGGTCTCATTCGGCCTAGTACTTCTCCGTGGGGTTGTGGTGTTCTTTTTGTGAAGAAGAAGGATGGAACAGACCGACTTTGTGTTGATTATCGTCCATTGAACAAGAAGACCATCAAGAACAAATATCCACTTCCCAACATCAATGAGCTGTTCGAACAACTCAAGGGTGCCCAAGTATTCTCCAAGCTTGATCTCCGTATGGGTTATCATCAGATTCGCATTCGTGAGCAAGATATTCCCAAGACGGCCTTCAGGACAAGCTATAGGTCATATGAATACACTGCCATGTCTTTTGGCCTCGCCAACGCTCCTTCGACGTTCTCTCGCATGATGAACTTCATCTTCAACCCCTACATCAATGACTTCGTTTTGGTCTATCTCGACGACATTCTGGTTTTCTCCAAGAACAAGGAAGATCATGCCAAGCACTTGCGTTTGGTTCTTGACAAGCTCAGGGAACATCAGTTCTACGCAAAGTTCTCCAAGTGTGAATTTTTGCTCGATGAGGTGCTTTATCTTGGTGATATCATCTCTGCCAAGGGCATTGCCGTGAATCCTGAGAAGGTGTCTGCAATTGTTAATTGGGAACCTCCTCGGAACGTGAAGCAACTCCGTAGCTTCCTCGGTCTCGCAAGCTACTGTCGAAGATTCGTTGAAAACTTTTCTAAGATCGCGAAGCCTCTCCCAAATCTTCTTCAAAAGCACGTCAAGTACGTTTGGTCTCCGGAGTGTGATATTGCTTTCAACATCTTGAAAGAGAAATTGATCACTGCTCCAGTTCTGACTCCCCCTAATGAAACCAAGCCGTACGAGGTCTTTTGTGATGCCTCTCTCCAAGGTCTCGGTGATGTACTGATGCAAGAGAAGAAAGTTGTTGCTTATACCTCTCGCCAGTTGAAGCCTAATGAGAAGAACTACCCCACTCATGATCTTGAGTTGGCGGCAGTTGTGCATGCTTTATTGACTTGGAGACATCTTCTATTGGGAAGAAAAGTGGACATTTTCACTGATCACAAGAGTCTCAAGTACATCTTCACCCAGCCTAATCTCAACCTCAGGCAAACTCGATGGGTCGAAATGATTCAAGAGCACAATCCGAGTATCGAGTATACTCCAGGCAAGGCCAATGTGATTGCTGACGCTTTGAGCAGAAAAGCATATTGCAACAGTCTGATTCTGAAGCCTTATCAACCCGAGCTTTGTGAAGCTTTCTGCAAATTGTTCCTCAAGGTTTCCTCGCCAACCTTCAAGTTTCTCCTACCTTGGAAGACCAGATTCGCCAAGCCCGGCTTCTTGATGCTATGGTGAAAAAGGTGAAGATTGGTATTGCAAAGAGTCAGTCCAAGTACAAGTGCTACCGACTTGATGACAAGGACACTCTCTTCTTCGAGGATCGAATTGTTGTGCCCAAAGGTGAACTTCGTAAAGTGATCATGAACGAGGCTCACAACTCTCTCCTCTCCATCCACCCTGGGAGCACGAAGATGTATCAGGATCTGAAGCAAACTTATTGGTGGACTCGAATGAAGTGCGAGCTCGCTCAATTCGTGAATGAATGTGATGTCTGCAGAAGAGTGAAGGCAGAACACCAAAGGCCAGCAGGTCTCCTCCAACCTCTTGCCATTTCAGAATGGAATTTTGACCACATTGAAATGGGCTTTGTGACTGGGTTTCCAAAGTCCAAGCGTGGCAATGATGCTATATTCGTTGTCATCGACAAGCTCACCAAAGTGGCTCACTTTCTGCCTATCAAAGAGTCAATCACTGCAGCTCAATTGGCAGAACTCTATACCTCTCGAATTGTCTCTCTGCACGGTATTCCTCAAGTGATATCTTCAGACCGTGGCAGCATCTTTACCTCCAAGTTTTGGGATTCTTTTCAGAAGGCCATGGGCACCAACATCCGCTTCAGCACTGCTTTCCATCCTCAAACAAGCGGTCAAGTCGAGCGTGTCAACCAGATTCTTGAAGATATGCTCAGGGCTTGTGTTATCTCCTTCGGCATGAAGTGGGAGGATTGTCTTCATTATGCTGAATTCTCGTACAACAACAGTTTTCAAGCAAGTTCGGGCAAGGCCCCATTTGAAATTCTGTATGGTAGGAAATGCCGTACTCCTCTCAACTGGTCTGAAACCGGTGAACGTCAGCTGCTGGGTAATGACTTAATCACAGAGGCAGAAGAAATGTGCAAGGTCATTCGTGATAATCTCAAAGCAGCCCAATCCCGCCAGAAGAGCTACTATGATAGTAAGCACCGTGATTTGGCTTTCGAGATCGGAGATCATGTTTACCTCCGCGTCTCTCCTATGAAAGGGACTCGTCGCTTCGGTATCAAAGGGAAGCTTGCCCCCAGATACGTCGGACCTTTCAAGATTGTCAGCAAGAGAGGCGACCTCGCCTATCAACTCGAGCTTCCTTCAAACTTTGCTAATGTTCATGATGTGTTCCATGTCTCCCAACTCCGAAAGTGCTTCAAGACGCCTGAACGCACCGTCAACTTCGAGGACATTGCGCTCCAAGAAGATCTCTCCTATCGTGAGCACCCAGTTGCAATCCTTGAAGAGACTGAATGCAGAACTTGCAACAAGTCAATCAAATTTCTCAAAGTCAAGTGGTCACACCATTCCGACCGTGAAGCTACCTGGGAACGCGAGGATCGCCTCCGTTCTGAGTACCCGGAGTTCTTTCAGTCCTAGATCTCGGGACGAGATCTTTTCGTAGTGGTGGAGTGTTGTAACGCCCCAGATATAACTTTCCCAATTTGTACTCCAACTCTTGCCGTTTCCGGCATTAAGTTATATTTATTTCTCGGGTTCGGGTCTTTGTCTCCGTGTGTTGTTTTCGTTTTCATGCATCTCATATCATGTCATCACGTGCGTTGCATTTGCATACATGTTCATCTCATGCATTCGAGCATTTTCCCCGTTGTCCGTTTTGCATTCCGGTGCTTCGTTCTCCTCCGGTGGCCATTTCTAGCTTTCTTTCGTGTGTGGGGATTAAACATTTCCGGATTGGACCGAGACTTGCCATGCGGCCTTAGTTTACTACCGGTAGACCGCCTGTCAAGTTTCGTACCATTTGGACTTCGTTTGATACTCCAACGGTTAACCGAGGGACCGAAAAAGCCTCATGTGTGTTGCAGCCCAACACCCCTCCAATTTGGCCCAAAACCCACCAAAATCTGCTCCATGTCCTAGAGCGTTCGATCACGATCGCGTGGCCGAAAACCGCACCTCATTTGGACTCTCCTAGCTCCCTCTATGCCTATATATACCCCCTCCATTTTGGATCTCGTCTTCCCCGTCCAAACCCTACCCTAAAAAAAACATCCCGCCGCCGCCGGATGTGTCCGCCTCCGGCCGGACAGCGTCCGCCGCTCGCGTCCACCAGCCACGACACGCCATGTGGCGCCGCTCCTCTTCCCCGCCGCCGGCCTGCTTGGCCCGGGGCAGAACCCTGAGGGCCCGAGCCGCCCTGTCCCCTCCACATCTCCATCGCCGCCGCCTTCTTCGCCTCAGGTGGCCGGCGCCGCCGCGCCCCACCACTGCGCCGCCGTCGCACGCCATCGTCGCCGGCCGGCTCCGTCACCGCGCCGCCATACCGGGGCCTCGCCGCCCCTGCCGCGGGAGCCCGCCGCCGGGGAGCACCGCGCCCGTGCGCCCCTACCTCCCTCTCCGCCGCCCGGAGCTCCGGCCATCTTCCCCATCGTCGGCGCCAAGTTCTTCTCCGGCGAACCTCGGTTCCTGCGCCAGATCTGAGATCCAAAGTATCCTCCTCGGTTGACTTTCGTCCCTAACCCTAGTTTTTTTATGCAATCTTTGACTGTTCATATCTCCGCATCCGTAGCTCCGTTTCGGACATATGATATATCAAAATCTTCGTCTCGACGAGTACATCATTTCATTCCATTGCATCATTTGCATTTGAGTTCATCTTGATGCCCAAAATTCTGTTAGAAGGAGGCATCGTGAGTTAAATTGCAGATCCGTTAGCTCATCATAGACTTTTGTTATTTTTGCCATGATTATTGTGTGCATGATATGCCTGTGAGTCTTTGGGATGAATTGTTAAGCATTTTGTCTTCTTTCCAGAGGTGCCACCCATGCATTTTTAGGATGTGTGTGGTGACTTGTGCAAGCTTGCAAAGAGGGGCACCTGAGAATTCTGTTTTCAGGGACAGTGATTTTCACTAAGTCTGGGATATTTTAGTTCATGATGCCATATGTTCAGCTTGTTTCCTAGTGATCCGTGCCTCTTTTGAGGATGATCAGTAAGGGAGTTTTGATATTTATGTTATGCTCTATCCATCCATGTCCTTGTTTGCATATGTGGAGTGCTCTAGCTTGAGTCAATCGAGCTCTACTTTTGCATCGTTGTGTATTTGGGCAGATCGTCAACTCTTTTGCGATTTTGCCGGTGCTATTGTTAGTGATCCATGCATGCTATGCCATTGTTCTTGCCATGTCTAGCTAGAATTGTGTGCCTTCTTTATGGATATATGCTTGCCTTGCCATGACTTGCACCATAGTGAGTGCATCGAGCTCGTTTACATGCCTTCGTGAGTTATAATTTCAGAATGTCTCAGTTTTCACTAAGTCTGAAAACTGATTGTGTTTCATCTATGTTCGTGTGCTCGTTAGAGTATTTTGTGAACCCTTTTGGCCCCAGGTCACTTTGGGTGTTTTGTTAAGCTTGTTGAGTAGCTCCATGCCATGTTCTTACTTGTCATGTTCAGGTTATGTTTCATGTTGTTTTGCTGCTCCGAAGAGAGCATCGTGGTCTGAAATTTCAGACTAGTGTTAATTTCACTAAGTCTGAAATCTGTTTTGCTTATTCGTTTTTTCCATGCTTGTTTGAACCTCTTAATGGATGAATTTGGCTATGGCTCAGTCCTAGTGTTTTGATAAGAATCTTGTGTACATCCCTGCCATGTGTTTTGTTTACATGTTTGGTGGCTGTAGCATGTTCATTTCGTTGCATTTAGGTGCCTACTTGCTGTAAATCGCAGATCGGTTCGTTTCGTAAAACGCTTGCCATTTCCAAACCGTAGCTCCGATTCCTATGATCTTTATATCGTTTTCAAGTGATTTAATCCCCTCTATCCAGTGGCACACTTGGTTTTTCCAAGTTGAGGCCAGGTTCATGCATTTCCTGTCACGTCTTGCATTTTGCATCCCGCATCGCATTCCGCATAGCATACCATCATTTGCATCTTATTGCTTGAGTTTGCACGTGGTTGATTGTATCCTTGTTGCTTGTTTGTATTGTTGGGTAGAGCCGGGAGACGAGTTTGCTAACGAGGAGTCCGTTGAGTGTGCTTTTGAGGATCCAGTCAACTCTGACAACTGTGCAGGCAAGATGATCATACCCTCGAAATCACTACTATCTTTGCTATGTTAGTTTGCTCGCTCTTTTGCTATGCCAATGCTATGATGCCTACCACTTGCTTGTCAGCCTCCCAATTGCCATGATTGAACCTCTAACCCACCATTGTCCTAGCAAACCGTTGATTGGCTATGTTACCGCTTTGCTCAGCCCTTCTTATAGCGTTGTTAGTTGCAGGTGAAGATTGGAGCCGTTCCTGTTTGGGACATTTATTTACTTGTTGGGATATCATTATATTGCCATGTTATTTTAATGCATCTATATACTTGGTAAAGGGTGGAAGGCTCGGCCTCTCGCCTAGTGTATTGTTCCACTCTTGCCGCCCTAGTTTCCGTCATATCGGTGTTATGTTCCCGGATTGTTGCGTCCCTTACGCGGTTGGGCTATAATGGGAACCCCTTGATAGTTCGCCTTGATTAAAGCTTTTCCAGCAATGCCCAATATTGGTTTTACCATTTTCCACCTAGCCTCTTTTTCCCTTGGGTTTCCGGAGCCCGAGGGTCATCTTATTTTAACCCCCCCGGGGCCAGTGCTCCTCTGAGTGTTGGTCCAAACAGAGCCACTTGCAGCGCCACCTCGGGGCAACTCGAGGGTTGGTTTTAGTTGTACGTAGTGTTCATCTGAGTGTGCCCTGAGAAAGAGATATGTGCAGCTCCTATCGGGATTTGTCAGCACATTCGGGCGGTGTTGCTGGACTTGTTTTGACCTGTCGAATCATCTTGTTGTACTGAGATACCGAGTCTGATCGGTGTGTCTTGGGTGGAGGTATATTCCTTCGTTGACCGTGAGAGCTTGTTATGGGCTAAGTTGGGACCCCCTGCAGGGATTGATCTTTCGAAAGCCGTGCCCGCGGTTATGAGCAGATGGGAATTTGTTAATGTCCGGTTGTAGATAACTTGAACCTTAATTAATTAAAATGAATCAACTGAGTGTGTTGCCGTGATGGCCTCTTCTCGGCGGAGTCCGGGAAGCGGACACGGTGTTGGAGTTATGCTTGCGCAGGTTGCTCTCTAGTTTTCCGCGCGTGCTTTGCCTCCTCTTCTCGCTCTCTTTTGCGAATAAGTTAGCCACCATATATGCTAGTCGCTTGCTGCAGCTCCACTTACATTACCCCTTTCCTACCTATTAAGCTTAAATAGTCTTGATCGCGAGGGTGCGAGATTGCTGAGTCCCTGTGGCTCACAGATTACTATTACACCAGATGCAGGGACAGATGATACAACTCCAGATGGCGCGCTCGAGCTCAAGTGGGAGTACGACGAGGACTCTCAGCGTTACTACGTGTCCTTTCCTGATGATCAGTAGTGGTGCCCAGTCGGGGTTAGATTCAGGGCCTTGTCGCATGTTGGGGGTCTTTTCTATTTTGGCACCGTAGTCGGGCCATGAGTGATTTGTATGATGGATGTTATTTATGTACTTTGATGTGACGTGGCGAGTGTAAGCCAACTATGTTCCTCCCCCTTTATATTATTTATGTACATGGGATGTGTGATGATTTCCTGACTTGCGACATTGCTTTCAATGCGGTTATGCCTCTAAGTCGTGCCTCGACACGTGGGAGATATAGCCACATCGAGGGCGTTACAAGTTGGTATCAGAGCCGACCCTCGCGGTTACACGGATGGTTGCGGATAGGTGTGTGGTCATGTTGTTCATGACGTTTGTGACCCGTCGTGGCACCCAGCATGGCACATGTACCGGACTGGAAGCACAGACGTTTGTGCCAAGAGGGAACGTTCCTGTGGCCCGACGAGGACGTCGGTTCCTCTGAGTGGGGGTGTATGAGATAGCCTGGCTTATTAGGGATGATAGACTACTCATATCAATAAGGAATTCCTTCTTTTCCGGGAGCCCATTCGGACAGAACTCCAAAGTTAAGCGTGCTCAGCTTGGAGTAGTGTCAGGATGGGTGACCGACTGGGAAGTTGCTCCCGGGTGCGCACGTGTGAGGACAAAGTGCGCAGAAAAGACTAGTATTGATCTCTGGGGCCAGTCTAGATCCCGCCAGGAGTAACGACCACCGGCGGGTGTGTCCGGGGCGTTACAATGATGGCACAACAGATCCTGCGGTATGGATCGAGGATTATCTCCTTCATATCCACATGGCCCGCAGCGATGATTTCCATGCCATCAAATACCTCCCACTCAAGCTTAAAGGATCAGCTCGTCATTGGCTTAACAGCTTGCCAACAGGATCAATCAGTTGTTGGGAGGACCTGTAAGCCGCACTCCTCGGCAATTTCCAGGGCACTTATGTACGACCCCTAGACGCCGATGACCTAAGTCACGTAATTCAGCAGCCAGATGAATCGGCCAAGCAATTCTGGACACGGTTCCTAACAAAGAAAAATCAAATAGTCGACTGTCCGGACGCCGAGGCCCTAGCAGCCTTCAAGCACAATATCTGTGACGAGTGGCTTGCCCGGCACCTTGGACAGGAAAAGCCGAAGTCTATGGCAGCACCCACGACACTCATGACCCGCTTTTGCGTGGGAGAAGATAGCTGGCTTGCTCGTAGCAACAATATGACCAAGAACCCTGGTAATTCGGATACCAGGGACAGTAGTGGCAGGTCGTGTCGCAACAAGCAGAAGCGCCGCATTAACGGCGACAATGCTGAGGATACGGCAGTCAATACTGGATTCAGAGGCTCTAAATCCGGTCAGCGGAAAAAGCCATTCAAAAGGAATCCTAGGGGCCCGTCCAGTTTGGACCGCATACTCGACCGCTTGTGCCAGATACATAGCACCCCCAAAAAGCCGGCCAATCACGCCAACAGGGATTGTTGGGTATTCAAGCAGGCAGGCAAGTTAAATGCCGAAAATGAAGACAAGGGGTTGCATAGCGATGATGACGAGGAGCCCCGGCCGCCAAACAACAGTGGACAGAAGGGTTTTCCCCCACAAGTGCGGACGGTGAACATGATATACGCAACCCACGTCCCCAAAAGGGAGCAGAAGCGCGCGTTAAGGGACGTATACGCGGTAGAGCCAGTTGCCCCAAAGTTCAACCCATGGTCCTCCTGCCCGATCACCTTTGATCGAAGGGACCATCCCACTAGCATCCGTCATGGCGGATTCGCCGCATTGGTTCTAGACCCAATTATCGACGGATTTCACCTCACTAGAGTCCTTATGGACGGCGGCAGCAGCCTGAACCTGCTTTACCAGGATACAGTGCAGAAAATGGGCATAAATCCCTTGAGGATTAAGCCCACCAAAACGACCTTTAAAGGTGTAATACCAGGTGTAGAGGCCAACTGTACAGGCTCGGTCACACTTGAAGTGGTCTTCGGATCTCCGGATAATTTCCGAAGCGAGGAGTTAATCTTCGACATAGTCTCATTCCGCAGTGGCTATCACGCACTGCTCGGGCGAACCCCATTTTCCAAGTTCAATGCGGTACCGCACTATGCATACCTTAAGCTCAAGATGCCAGGCCCTCGAGGAGTAATTACGGTCAATGGAAACACCGAACGCTCCCTCCGAATGGAGGAGCACACGGCAGCCCTTGCAGCGGAAGTACAAAGCAGCCTCTCCAGGCAGTTCTCCAGTCCGGCCATTAAACGACCGGACACCATCAAGCGCGCCCGGAGTACCCTACAACAAGACCGTCTGGCATGATCCGAGCAGGCGTAGCAATGCGGCCCCAACCCCAGCCCTAGCAAAAAGGCGACGCCAGTGCTTCACATACATAACTACGCTCTAGAAATACCATGGGTATGGGGGAAGGGGCACCATCACGGCACGCCCGAAGCACGGCTTAAACCGCACTAGGGGCTGCCGATTTTTTAATTTTCTCTTACTTTCAAGACTCCATTCTTCGGAAGGCCTGTTCGGCAGTTCAATTGCCGCACAAACGATGCAAGAACCAGGGAAGCAGACAAGCCACGCCGCATTACGGAACTCCCAGGTGGTCTCTATCACGAGCAGTATACCTGTTTCGCATATTATTCCGCAGCTTGCCCCTGGAACGTACATGATAAATAGTCCAACCTTTTGCTTATCGCATTATTTGTATCGTTCTCCTTTGATCGCAGCCCTCTTTAATAAAAAAATGCATAGCTTTTGTCCATTTTTGCATTACTCTTTTTTTATATATGTTCCTTAACGACATGTTGCACCCGTACACTTTGGTACGGCCAAAATACGCCAGGGGCTTTAGTACCCCTCAACATGGTGTGAGAAGTCCGAACACTTTAACAAGTGCGGCACCCCGAACTTATAGCATTATATGCATTGGCTCCGAATCATGTCTTGGGTCAATAGTTGGGTTTGGCCGGCTCCTATGTTTTGGTGCCTTACGTTCCGCTATATCGGCTAAGGTAGCACTAGGAGAACTACTGCGATTGTGCCCTAGTTGAGCTGGGTCGAGCACCTCAGTAGAGAAAGCTAAAACTGACTGTCATGATGAAGCGAGAGCTGGTCGCTGTTCGAGAGGTTTTTCGAGTCCCTAAAGACTTATGCCGCTTAGAGCGAGGAGTCAGCTCTGTTCGGCCAAGGCGTGGATAGCACCCCGAACTCGGTCTTCCGAATACCAGGGGCTTCACCGAAATTTAAAATTATAGAATTCTATGGCTAAGTGAGAGTGTTCAAGCATTATAGTCCGATTGCCTTGTTCGTTGTGCTGAGCGCCTCCCTCGAAGGACCCAAACATGGGAAAAAGAGCGCTCAGGTTTATCCCCGAACACCCCAGCACTAGCGGCACGGGGGCAGAAGCCGACGACTCGCCATCTCTCAGAATTGATAAACAGCCACACAAAAGGTAATATTTTAAATTCAAATAGCATTGCTTAGCGCATATGAACAAGTTTTCAGCGCACAGGACAAAACAAGCGAGTTTTACTCAAAAATTACATCCCTAGAACATTCATCCGCCACAAGGCAGGCACCCTTCAGAACATCCTTATAATAATTCTCGGGCTTGCGATGCTCTTTCCCCGGCGGTGGCCCGTCCTTCACAAGCTTCTCAGCATCCAGCTTGCCCCAGTGCACCTTAGCACGGGCAAGGGCCCTACGGGCACCTTCAATGCAGACAGAGCGTTTGATGACTTCGAGCCTTGGACAGGCCTCCACCAGCCGCCGCACCAGCCCAAAATAGCTCCCAGGCAAAGCCTCTCCAGGCCACAGCCGAACTATGAGGCCCCTCATGGCCTGTTCGGCCGCCTTGTGGAGCTCAACCAGTTGCTTCAGCTGGTGCTTAGGGGCACGGGGTGTCCGGCCTCAGCATACTGAGACCAGAACACCTTCTCTGTCGAGCTGCCCTCCTCGGCTCGATAGAATGCGGCGGCATCAGATACACTCCGAGGAAGATCTACGAACGCTCCCGGAGAACTCCGGATTCAGGTAAGTAACAAGTAACTCACGTTTATGTGTTTTTGCATAAAGAATGCCTTACCCGCCGCTATCTTCTTCACCTCATACAACTCCTGGAGGGTCCTCTGGGATTCGGCCTTGGCAGACTTGGCATTTTCAACAGCTACCGCGAGCTCGGACGCCCGCGTCTTTGAGTCAAGCTCCAAACTCTCATGTTTTTCCATGAGAGCCTGGAGCTCTTGTCGTACCTTGCCAACCTCGGCCTCATACTTCTCCCGCTCGGTGCGCTCCGTGGCCGCCCTCTTCTCGGCCTCGACCAGCGCTTGCTTAAGGGTCGCCACCTCAGACGTGGCCCCTACAATAGCACGATAATCCTGTCATTTTTTGCAATTGCACCTTTTATATCTTTAAGCAAGGTATTTCTTACCTTCATTGTCCTCGAGCTGCTTCTTGGCACGCCCGAGCTCTTGCTCGGTCCACTCTAGGTTTTGCTTTAGCGTGTCCACTTCTGCAGTCAGTGCGGCGGACACAAGCACAGAAGCCTGCATACGCATATTGACTCCTTTTTGTTAGACTCCTGCGAATTTTACTTGATCCTCTATTCGGCTTTTCTTCCCGAACGCCAAACAGAGCATCAGGGGCTACTGTCTATGCGGTAATATTATTTACACATTCTTTACTTACCTCAAAGCCTGTTAAAAGGCTAGTACAAGCTTCAGTCAGTCCGCTCTTGGCGGACTGAACCTTCTGGACCACCGCACACATAATGGTGCGGTGCTCCTCGTCGATGGAGGTGCCTTGGAGCGCCTCCAACAGATTGTCCGGCACCTCCGGTTGGACGGAGGTCACCGGCACGGCGGGCTTGCTCCTCTTGGAAGGAGGTCGCCCGCCGGACTCTGGAATCTTTGAAGGTTCTGGAAAGGTGTTCGGCCTAGGGCCGGACTTGGAGCCCTGGGGGGTTTCATCCCCTTTACTCCTGGAGTCCGGGAGGTCGCCTTGCGGCGCCTCCAGGACCACCTCCCCCCGGCTTGGAACCTGTTGGGACAACACTTTGGTGTCGTCCGTAGGGCAGGGGGAGGAGGCCGTCGGAAGCGAGTTCACATCCGACGAGTCCAGTGAGCCGCTCGACGACGCGTCGAGCCGGTCTTTGGGTGAGCTGCATAAACACATTCGACATAAGGGAAAGCTGTGCAATAAATGAATACTATGAATTACTCTGGTATCCGGATACTTACGATTTCGCCAGGGACCTGGCCCTGGGCGGCCACTCCTCTTCGCCATCGTCGGCGTCGATGGAGCAGTCCGAAGGAAGGGTTCTCCCCTTCTTGGACCCTTCGGCCTCCCCAGTTGGGGCGGCCTTCCTTTTCTTCCCTTCCCCCGCTGGAGGGGGAGAGGACTCTTCTTCCTCCTCCTCGTCTTCGTGGGAGGAGTGCGTCTTGGATTCGTCGGATGATGAACCCGACACCTCCGGGTGTCGGGCACTCTTTCGAGTCCCCGTGGCCTTCTTCTTGGCCTTCTTCTCCGGCACCACATAGGGTGCCGGAACCAGCAGCTTCGCTAAGTGGGCATCGGCTGGGTCTTCGGGCAAAGGTGCCGGACAGTCGATCCGTCCGGACTTCGCCTGCCAATCCTGTCAAAGGTAAGGGAGCTTAAATCCCGCACAGAGTTAAACTATGAAAAACTAGTGCCCTGTAAAATGTACAAAAAACTTACCGCGCTAGTGTGACGCTGCGCGCTGAATCCGCGATCCTCGGTAGCAGATGCAGGAGCCTCGGCGCCTTTGAAAAGCATCTTCCAGGCATCTTCGTACGTCATGTCGAAGAGCCTGCTCAGAGTTTGGTGTTGCGCCGGATTGAACTCCCACAGATTGAAGGCCCGTTGTTGACACGGGAGGCTCAGGCGGATGAGCATAACCTGGACTACGTTGACGAGCCTGAGCTGCTTGTCCACCAGGGATTGGATGCATGTTTGCAGTCCGGTCACCTCCTTTTTGCTGCCCCACGACAGGCCCGTCTCTTTCCAGGACGTGAGCCGTGTTGGGGGTCCGGACCGAAACTCGGGGCTGCGACCCACTTAGGGTCGCGCGGCTCGGTGATGTAAAACCACCCCGATTGCCACCCCTCAGGGTCTCCACAAAGGAGCCCTCGAGCCATAAGACATTGGGCATCTTGCCCACCATGGCGCCTCCGCACTCCGCCTGGTTGCCGCGCACCACCTTCGGCTTGACGTTGAAAGTCTTGAGCCATAGGCCGAAATGGGGGCGGATGCGGAGGAAAGCCTCGCACACGACGATAAACGCCGAGATGTTGAGGACAAAATTCGGGGGCAGATCGTGGAAATCCAGGCCATAGTAGAACATGAGCCCCCGGACAAATGGATGGAGAGGGAAACCCAGTCCACGGAGGAAATGGGGGAGGAACACCACCCTCTCATGGGGCCTAGGGGTGGGGATGAGCTGCCCCTCTTCGGGAAGCCGGTACGCAATATCGTTAGACAAGTCTCTGACCTTCCTTAGTTTTTTGATGTGCCCCTCCGTAACGGAGGAGGCCATCCACTTGCCTCCCGCTCCGGACATGGCTGGAGAAGGTTGAGATGGGGAGTGCGGACTTGGGCGCTGAAGCTCAAGTGCGTGAGAATGGATAAGCAAGGGAGGAAGAAGGCGTAGGTGAAAAGGTGGATCCTTATCCCCTTATATGGGTGGACGCGACTAAGCGTCCCCACCAGCTTGGTAAAACTCGCTTATCTCCCAAGCGCCGTAATCATTGGTGCGGTTGGGTTACCCACGCCCGTATTGATGAGAATCCCAGAATAAGGGGACACGGTCTCTGCTTTAACAAGACGTGCCAAGGAAACCGCCTCGCATGACGCGCTGAGGTGGGATAAGGAAATGACTCGGATAAAGGCTTGGCCATGGTGTGTCACACTACGGAATACGTCAGCAGGTTAGATTTGTGTAAATATTATTCTCTCTATGGCAATATGTGGAAACTTATTTTGCGGAGCCGGACACTATCTTTGTGTTCAAAATCTTCTATGAAGTACTTGGAGGAGGAACCCGCCTTGCAATGCCGAAGACAATCTGCGCGCCGGACTCGTCGTCATTGAAGCCTGGTTCAGGGTCTACTGAGGGAGTCCTATATTAGGGGGTGTCCGGATGGCCGGACTATACCTTCAGCCGGACTCCTGGACTATGAAGATACAAGATTGAAGACTTCGTCCCGTGTCCGGAAGGGACTTTCCTTGGCGTGGAAGGCAAGCTTGGCGATACGGATATGTGGATCTCCTACCATTGTAACCGACTCTATGTAACCCTAACCCTATCCGGCGTCTATATAAACCGGAGGGTTTTAGTCCATAGGACATCATATTCATACACAACAATCATACCATAGGCTAGCTTCTAGGGTTTAGCCTCTCCGATCTCGTGGTAGATCTACTCTTGTACTACCCATATCATCAATATTAATCAAGCAGGACGTATGGTTTTACCTCCATCGAGAGGGCCCGAACCTGGGTAAAACTTCGTGTCCCTCGTCTCCTGTTACCATCCGGCCTAGACGCACAGTTCGGGACCCCCTACCCGAGATCCGCCGGTTTTGACACCGACACCCCTCCTCGAAGTGGAGACACGAAGCCATCATCCCTGAACCACACATATCGTGTCCCGCTGACAATCTTCCAGATGAGATCATTGTTGCCATTGTGCTAAGGGAGGCAACACCAGCAACCCCGCTGCATTAGGAACAAGGCCACAAAATGGAAGACAAACCGTTATAGCAGACACCAACATGACAACGAGATTAAAGCACACATGGTATCGAAAATGTTGCCACCGTCAGGCAAAATCATGCTTGGAACATAGATCCACACCAAAGACATAAGGCACTGCATCACAAAGGTATTGAGAAGCAATCTATTCCCTCTTGGCATCGCTACCAACAAAAAGGAGATCATGGCGGACCAAAGCACTAACCAAACTAGCCTGTCGTGCGTGACGTCAGCCGACACCAATCTCGTCGGCGACCAAAGGTTGTAAGGGAGGAAAGCCATCGTAGACAACATCGGCAGACGGTATCGCATCTTTCTCGCATCGGAAGAGAAGAGTGAAGCAACTCCCTGGGAATTGCAGTGTGTACTCTGTTTCCCTCATCCTTTTGTGGGCGGCATTCTTAAAATAAGCATTGAGAAAAGAATTATAATTCACGGCGCCTCCCATCTTTCTCGAACCTACCTAGGCTTCTCATTATCCCCAACAAACTCCCTGCCTCAGCCTACCAACTTGTCGTTGACACATTCAATCGATATCTATCTAGATGTACTGCTCCTCTCCTTACCAAGGGACGGCTCTTGGTACTCCTCTCTACCGTGCTAGACTCACTACCCACTTATTTTATGGGGCCCTTTTCTCTCCCCCACAAAGCTAATTGAAATATTGGATAAAAAGAGACAATCAAAGATACATGCTCCGGTGCACAATGCTTGGTTGACTGGGACAAGGCTTGTAAACCGAAATATGCATGTGATCTTGGTATTAAAAACATTCAGGCACAAATTTTTTTATGATGAAATTTACATTCAAGTTCCTTCATCCCACCAGCCTACCTTGGAAGCAGTGGATCATGCACGAGTCACCCTTTCCGGACGCTTATGGAGACAAGGGATCTTATCTTGCCAGATTAGTCCACACAAATTTAGACAGTTTGAGAGAATTAACACAATGTTGTGTGCATGATGGCAAGTTAATTTTCTTTTGGCTAGATAGATGGCTACTACATGTTTAACTTTCCACTGCTTTTCTTGCAATATATTCTCACCACCCGCACCCAAATGCATTTGTTCATATTATCTTACATGAGGAGATCGGCTCTGACCTGCGTAATAGACTAACCACTATTGCAACACAAGAAAATGTTTCTATGAGTTCTTTTATGCAAATTGTATTCCTCTTTGAAACGCCAGATCAGCGATGCATTGTTGGAGGCCAAGCTCTCTCAACAAAGGTCGCACACTCCACCATGTACAACAGTACAAGGCAGTTGATGATCCTGCACCGAACTTGGTGTGGTCCTCCAGGGTTCGAAACAAGGTCAAGATCTTTGGATGGGTACTGCACAATGACAAACTAAACACTTGCAAAAACCTACACCGAAAGACTATCCTACAGCTAGACAAGTGCCTCAGATACCTGCACCACACAGAGACATGCTTACACATGTTCCATGTGCCCCAAGGCAAAAGCTATTTGAAGGACAATTGGCATCGGACCAAACTGCAATAACATAAGCTCATTTGCAAAACCAACTTCCCAACCCACATTCCCGAGTCACTCCATGCTTTCATGATGTTGCTCTTTCTCTAGAAGACCTGGGGTGCAAGAAACACACTTGTTTTTCGGCAACTCCAGCTAAGGCCATCTCAAATGTAATTCCGGATTTTTTGGATCTAGTTTTCGACCTCATTCCATTTGGAGGAAATCAAAACGTAGGATTTAGAAATAGTATACAGGAAGTTGATAGGATGAAATTTGCCGTCCTAAAGGATTATCTTGCCCGTTCCTACGCACAAAATGAGTTTTGAATGGGTGTGTAGATTCATCCAAAAAAAAGAATAATATTTCTACGAAATTCCCGTGCGTGTTTTTCCTACGAACCGAATGCGTTTATTTTTTTTTTCTCTCCGAATCTTTGATCCTATGCTTTTTTATATAAAAATCCTTCAAACCGAATCAGGCCCGAGACTAAAAAAAGAGCTTGGATTTTGTGGTGACGCCAATCTGTTTTCATGCGCCATCAAAAAACAGAAGAATCACGTTTGTACATGTAACAATTGAGCCACAACGCACAAAGGTCGGTTACCAGTACCAAGTGCTAGATTTGCCTTGGAACCACTAGTGAAAAAGAACCTGTAAAAAGCTCGCTCAAAAATCAAAATCCCTCAGCACTTCAGTACCGCCGGCTCTGCAGAAGCTGGCTCATCGAGTCGTACCCCAGCGCGCGGTGCAGCAGCAACGGCACCTGCTGCGCACCGGCACCACCGCTCCTGCTCGCCGCGCGTTCCAGCTCACCCGAGCCGGACACCCCGCTCGTCTGCCGCGCGGGGCCAGCGATGCCCGTGGCCGCGGGAAGCGCCACCTCGAGCACTTCCTCGCACCCGCCGCACCGCAGCCTGACGCTTCCCCTCCTCCTCGACGGCACCGCCGACGTGGGCGCCTGGAGAAGCTCCGAGCACTCGCCGCAGACGACGAACGGCGCGCCCCCCAGGACCGGGAGGCAGTGGCGCCTCCTCCGCGGCCTCGCCGCGCGCCGCTCGCCCTGTCCGCTGGACGACGACGCCGACGACGACCACGAGGCGGAGCCGGCGCTCGAGTAACCGTTCCGGCGCGGGCCACGTGCCGCCGCGTTGTCGGCGGGAAGCTCCTCCGCGAGCCGCGACTCCAGCCGCCGGAACAAACGAGAGTCGCGCCGCGTCACGGCCCCGCTCCCGC
Organism: Triticum monococcum; assembly: GCA_034509565.1. Taxonomy (NCBI): domain Eukaryota; kingdom Viridiplantae; phylum Streptophyta; class Magnoliopsida; order Poales; family Poaceae; genus Triticum; species Triticum monococcum. Next base: position 543,090,274 of record CM067841.1, read on the forward strand.
CGCTCGCCTGCCGCGGCTGCAGCTCGATGCTGGCAATCATGCCGCGGAGCTTGTCCAGCGCGTGCAGCAGGTCCCTTTGGAACGCCGGGTCCGTCAGGGGCGACGCCGTGGCAGCGGACACGCTGGCAGACGTCCTGAGCTCCCTAGAGCTCAGCGCGGATTGCCGGAGCTGCTGCTGCCCGGACGACGCGTTCCTTGGCGCCTCCTCGGGATCCGGGACAGAGAAGTCCCGTCGACGCAGAATGCTCGGGTCGGAAGCGCTCGACGCCCGCCTCGTCCGCCGAGACGACGCCCGGAGCGCATCGACGCGGCTGTTCACCGGTCGAACGACTCGAACCTCGCCCTCTCCATCCGAGCCAACGAGGCCGTCTTCGACGCCCCGAGGTAGGCAGCTATTGCTCCGAGGCGTGCCTGCCCGTGGTGAACCGAAGCCTCTGTACGGCGACGGCGAGGAAGCAGCCGCGATCCCCTGGCTGTTGGCATCGGAGTTGGAGTTGTAGCCGCACGAGAAGGGAGGCTGGTCGCCGTCGACGTCGATGACCGAGGGCTGCGTAGTAGAGGAACCCTCGAGCTCGTCGGAGAAGACCGACTCGGTGTCGACGGCCGAGAGGATCTCCAGACTGCTCAGAGCGTTGTCCGTTTCATCGTCCGTCGGCTCCGTGTTCTTGCCTGCGGGGAGAGGCAGAACAGAACCGAAGCAAATTAGAAGAGCAGAACTCAACGGCGCCATGTGTCGCACAGTGATTATGCGGCGCACCTCGGATCGGAGTGCGGCATTTGGTGCAGTAGTAGATGGCGGCGCTGGTGCTTTGGCAGATCATGGCGCGGCAGTACGGGCACCGGCCGAACCGCGTCTTCGCGCCCCCGGCCGGCATCGTCGCCGCCGCCGCCGCCGCGTGTCCGGCACGTTGTTTTCTGTCCTTGGAAGCTTAGACGATGGTTGGAGAGCAGCTACTACCTACGTTCCATTGAATTAGTTGGACAAAAATTAGGAAGAACGTTGGGGTGTCCATTTCGAACCTGAACAAGTGGTTCATCAAAATTTAAAAAAGCTCAACTAAAGGCTTCATTGGACACAAGGGCCAGAGGTCAACCAGTGGGTTAACTTCTTATGACAGCCCTTGAGCAACAAGTTATTGAATTGTCATGTCATTCTACTGGGATGCTTCTTCATCAATGGCATTCAGAGAGCAAAGTCAGAACTATATAGTAATCCGGAATGCAGATGTAGATCCTGGGCTACCTTTACGGAGAGACAAAAAAAAAAGAACTTTCGATATTGAGACGAGCTAACTAGTATTACATGGCATCGGATTGTTGAGACATAGGCTCAGGAGTCAGGCCCATTCATGGACAAATTTGATGCAAAACAGTAGGAAGGTTCTGAAATATGGAACTATTAGATTCGAGAGCAACAAACGAAGACAGGAAATGAAGAACAGGCAGACCGCACCTCTCTCGTTGTCAAAATCTTCTTCAGAGCTCCTCCGTTTCCCCACCTCTTCGCGGGCTTGTCCGTGATAGCATATCACGGTGCGTCTATGGCGGGCGGACGGATTTCTGAAACGTGAAGACACAGGGAAGAAGAAGTAGGAGGAGGAGGAGGAGCGCCCGGCCAGAAAGAGTCGTCCTCCCTCGAGACAGCAAAGATACAGCACTCCGAGGAAGTGCTATTTTAGTAGGTGGCGTACGTGGAAAGAAGTGGCCATGATTTATTTTTTTTTGAGAAAAAAGTGGCCATGATTTGGTAGTTGGAATTGGCACACATCATTCAGCCGCTTTAAAATTGCAAAAGGACCTTTTTATAGTAATAATCGAAAATTGGAAAGTTCAAATCTTTTTTTAGAGGATTTTGTTGTTGTTGAGAAACCTCTTCACGCGTTATTCAACAAAAAAGTTGGGAGAAATTGTTACAAAGTCATGTGGTGAAACTAGCCACAATTGTCTACCAAAATCTAGAGATAACCAAAACATTGCTAAACTGAAAAGCATAGGATCAAAGATTCGGAGAGAAAAAAAATTATAGATGCATTCGGTCGTAGGAAAAACACGCACGGGAATTTCGTAGGAATATTATTCATTTGTTTATTTATTTTTGGATGAATCTACACACCCACTCAAAGCTCATTTTATGCGTAGGAACGGGCAAGACAATTCTTTAGGATGGCAAATTTCATCCTATCAACTTTCTGTATACTATTTCTAAATCCTGCGTTTTGATTTCCTCCAAATGGAATGAGGTTGAAAACTAGATCAAAAAAAATCTGAGATCACATTTGAGATGGCCTTAGCTGGAGTTGACGAAAAACAAGTGTGTTTCTTGCACCCCAGGTCTTCTAGAGAAAGAGCAACATCATGAAAACATGGAATGACTCGGGAATGTGGGTTGGGAAGTTGGTTTTGCAAATGAGCTTATGTTATTGCGGTTTGGTCCGATGCCAATTGTCCTCCAAATAGCTTTTGTCGTGGGGCACATGGAACAGGTGTAAGCATGTCTCTGTGTGGTGCAGGCATCTGAGGCACTTGTCTGGCTGTAGGATGGTCTTTCGGTGTAGGTTTTTGCAAGTGTTTAGTCTGTCATTGTATAGTACCCATCCAAAGATCTTAACCTTGTTTCGAAATTGCAAAAGGACCTTTTTTATAGCAATAATCGAAAACTGAAAAGTTCAATCTTTTCTCTAGAAGAAATTGAAAAGTCCAATCGCAACTCGCAAAGGGAGGTTTTTTTTTAGATGAACTAGGAAATTTATTCAAGGTTCAAAAATTCAGGGATATAGATAATATCCGGAACTAACCCTAGCCACAAGTGTCGTCCCACATCTATTGAGGACGCTGCTTTTGCTAACATATGAGCTTCGTAATTAGCTTCCTGAGGTTCAAACCGAAAGCAAACATCATCAAAATCGTTCCTTCGATACCGAATCTCGTTCAGAATTGAGGCATAAGTGGCAGATGTCCCCTTGTTGATACCATTGATGACCTCCAAGCAATCAGACGCCACCACCATATTCCTCAAGGCAAGGTCTTGGGCAAGAGCCATCCCCTCATTGCATGCATAGGTCTCCAAGCAGGCTGGGTCCACAAGGCCGTCAAAGATGATGGCTGAGGCACCTAGGTAATATCCATTGCTATCTCTGCAAACAGTGGCTGCTGCTCCCCTATTTTCAGTCCGCGATACACCTCTATCTGCGTTTATTTTTACTGCTGTTCCATCAGGAGGAATCCACTTGCGAACTCTCTGTCTTGGCGCAGGTGGTGAAGGCCTGGTAGGTTCTCTTACAGCAGCGATTTCAAGGTCCTGCAGATATCTGTTGATAAAACACATGGTTGATAGGGGGGGGGGGGGGGCTCTGGAACTCTTCATCGTAAATCGCTCATCTCCTCGCCCACCAAATCGCCCATAGTGTGATCAGTACACGAGCGAAATCCTGCTGGTTCAGTGTTTCAAACAACCAAAATAGCCATACACAAGCATCTTCAGACCGGTTTGACAGCACATGCTCCAGAACTTCTTCGTCCCCCAAAGCCCATACACATCTGGCCATGCGACATTCAAATAGCGAGTGTCGCCACGTATCTTCTTCCGCGTAAGGGGAGGTTTGCCTGCTCTCGAAAAAAAAGCTCGAAAGGGGATGGAGAATCGGCCTCGGGCCAAAGCCCGATATAACTCGCTGGCCCATTGTTTTCTCGCTCGGCCCATCGTTATCCCATCCGCGCGCGTGGCTGCAAGCCCCTGCCCGCCACGTAGCACATTCCGCAGCCGCAGCTCGGCTCAGCTCAGACTGCTCACCTCCACCTCTCAAACACGCGCGCCTCCACCTCCTCCCATGAGAGGCGCGCCATCCTCTCCATGGCCTCCTCCTCCCTCCTGCCCCCGCCCACCTTCGCCAACAAGTACCATGCGCTGCTCCACCCGCACGGCGCCAGGCACCGGCTGACCAGGTGCGGTGCCGCGCCCACCGACGGCGGCGCGGGGGACGAGCTCCTCACCGGCGCGCTGAATCTGAACCTGGTAAGGCCCGACCCGGTGGTGGCGACCGTGGTCAGCGACACGGGCACCGATGGCTGGGGTGACCTTTTCACGGAGCTCAAGAGGTCGCTGCAGGCGGACTCGTCCGACCCGGCCGCCAGCGACGCGGCATCCATTGGCGCCGGCGCTGTCCCGGACGGGCTCCTGAGCTCGCCTCTGGCCGGCGAATCGGCCAATGCCAACGCGGCCCTCGTCGTCCCGGACGGGGCCCTGACGAGCGCGCCGGGCTCGGCGACGGACGGCGTGGGCGCGGCCGTGGACGCCATCCCGGACGAGCTCCTCTCCGCGCTGAACCTGGACGCGTCCAGCCCGGCGGTGCGCGTGGCGGACGACGCGCTGTCCCGGATGGAGGAGCTGACGGCGGGGATGAACGAGGCGGAGCGGTGGGCGCTGTTCGGGGTGGTGGCGGTGACGTGGCTGTACCTGACGGCGCGGCCCGGGGTGCTGAGCGGCGCGGTGGACACGTACGTGTTGGCGCCGCTGCAGCAGGCGCTGGACACGCTGCTGGGGCGGCGGAGCCTCAAGATGAGCGACTTCGTGGTGGGCGAGCGCATCGGGGAGGGGTCGTTCGGGGTGGTATTCTCCGGCGCCGTGGTGCCCAGGGGCGGCCCCGCCGTCGAGGAGAGGGCCGGCAGGGCCAAGACCAAGCTCCAGCTCGACGACAGGTACAAGGAGAAGGTCATACTCAAGAAGGTGAGGGTGGATTGGAAGCGACGCTAGCTCGATCGGCTCCGCTGGGGTTGCAAGCAAAAATGGCGAATCTGATGGGTGTGCCGGTGGTGCGTGTTTTGAGTTGCAGATAAAAGTGGGGACGGTTGGAGCCAAGGAGTGCGGCGACTACGAGGAGTGGTTCAACTACCGGGTGGCGAGGGCGGCGCCGGAGTCGTGCGCGGATTTCATGGGGAGCTTCGTCGCCGACAAGACCAAGTCGGAGTTCGTCAAGGGCGGCAAGTGGCTCGTCTGGAAGTTTGAGGTATGCTTCTTCATAAATAACGCAAAGGAGAAATAGGGAGTTTTATTCAAATATTACAGGATTACGATGTGCTGGCAAGAGCCCGTCTATAAAGAGGTCCTCTACTTAGCCAACATAGTTTGCCAAGCGATATGCTCCTCTATCCACACTAATGTCGTGGAGCATGACAATTGACAACACACATTGCACCACTAGCCGACATAGCTACCACAAGCACACACGGCTAAGAAGAATACCAATCAAGGTAGACAGTCGTCATCGTTGTTACATATTGCCACTTCGACTTCACGGTAGATTAGCACCAATAGAGCAAATGAGAAATCCACAATTACTGCACAACGGCCGTGGCATTCCATGCCAACAATTGGTCACACATGTAAATTCGATGGGCTTGCAATCGAGCCCCCCCCCCCCCCCCCCCGGCCCTAGTGAACAACGGTTGCAATGTCATCACCGCCACCGCAATTCTGACTCCATGCCGACAGAACGAATCACCGAAGAACCAAGCGAACACGTAGGGAAAATTCGTACCGAAACCCAAGCCCTGATTGATGCAGTCATCGTTACCAAGCAGATCCCATCACCTCGGGACACCCACCTTAGCAACAAACTATCATCCGGCGATGATGCCCCCGAGGAGGAGAAAGGCGCAAAAACGCCTCTATCACCTAATCTAGTGTATCAGAGGTTGCCCTCAGAGTCGAGGCCGTCGGATGAGGAGAGGCTAAGGTACACCGATAGAGCACGGAGATATCACCGACTTACACAATCCGTCGTCGCTTCGTCAGAGCAACTGCATATAGGCACCGGGAGAGAATTGGGGGATTTTGAGGTATGTCTGTTAACATGGTTGAAAGATTTGCCTTTGAGAAAAACACATGGTTGAAAATACAGTAAAGCTCTTATCTTAGTGATCAAGTACAAAAGATTCTTCATAAAAAATAAAATCCAAATAGGAAAAGAAGGATTTCTGCCAAGAAAAACAAAACAAAAAGAACTGGCCCATACATTCCGAGAACTTGCGCACACCGTCGTCGCTGGTTTTAGGCAAGACCGGAACAGGGATTTCTCCCGGACATCCCTCAACCTCGTGTTGCCTGAATCGCCCTTCCATAAATTGCAATCGTACACCCACTATAGCCCATGCAAACAGACCCAAGCCCCACCGACGACCACCCTACTAGCCGACCCCCTAATTGGCCACCACCCACCATTCCTCATGGACCACCGGAGCGCCGCCACCGGCGACCTTTAGCTAAGGCACACCGATAGAGCACGGAGATATCACCGACTTACAGAATCCGTCATCGCCTCGTCAGAGCAACTGCATGAAGGCACCGTGAGAGAATTGGGGCATTGTGAGGTATGTCTGTTGTCTGTTAACATGGTTGAAAGGATTGCCTTTGAGAAAAACACATGGCTGAAAATACAGTAAAGCTCTTACTTAGTGATAAGTACAAAAGATTCTCCATAAAAAATAAAATCCAAATACGATAAGAAGGATTTCTGCCAAGAAAAGAACAAAAAGAATTAACATGGTTGAAAGGATTGCCTTTGAGAAAAACACATGGCTGAAAATACAGTAAAGCTCTTACTTAGTGATCAAGTACAAAAGATTCTCCATAAAAAATAAAATCCAAATAGGATAAGAAGGATTTCTGCCAAGAAAAGAACAAAAGGAAAACACATGGCTGAAAATACAGTAAAGCTCTTACTTAGTGATCAAGTACAAAAGATTCTCCATAAAAAATAAAATCCAAATAGGATAAGAAGGATTTCTGCCAAGAAAAGAACAAAAGGAAAACACATGGCTGAAAATACAGTAAAGCTCTTACTTAGTGATCAAGTACAAAAGATTCTCCATAAAAACTAAAATCCAAATAGGATAAGAAGGATTTCTGCCAAGAAAAGAACAAAAGAATTGGCCCATACAGGTCTCGAACATCCCTCAACCTCGTGTTGCCTGAATCGCCCTTCCATAAATTGCAATCGTACACCCACTATAGCCCATGCAAACAGACCCAAGCCCCACCGACGACCACCCTACTAGCCGACCCCCTAATTGGCCACCACCCACCATTCCTCATGGACCACCGGAGCGCCGCCACCGGCGACCTTTAGCTAAGGCACACCGATAGAGCACGGAGATATCACCGACTTACAGAATCCGTCATCGCCTCGTCAGAGCAACTGCACGAAGGCACCGTGAGAGAATTGGGGCATTGTGAGGTATGTCTGTTGTCTGTTAACATGGTTGAAAGGATTGCCTTTGAGAAAAACACATGGCTGAAAATACAGTAAAGCTCTTACTTAGTGATCAAGTACAAAAGATTCTCCATAAAAAATAAAATCCAAATAGGATAAGAAGGATTTCTGCCAAGAAAAGAACAAAAAGAATTAACATGGTTGAAAGGATTGCCTTTGAGAAAAACACATGGCTGAAAATACAGTAAAGCTCTTACTTAGTGATCAAGTACAAAAGATTCTCCATAAAAAATAAAATCCAAATAGGTTAAGAAGGATTTCTGCCAAGAAAAGAACAAAAGGAAAACACATGGCTGAAAATACAGTAAAGCTCTTACTTAGTGATCAAGTACAAAAGATTCTCCATAAAAAATAAAATCCAAATAGGATAAGAAGGATTTCTGCCAAGAAAAGAACAAAAGGAAAACACATGGCTGAAAATACAGTAAAGCTCTTACTTAGTGATCAAGTACAAAAGATTCTCCATAAAAAATAAAATCCAAATAGGATAAGAAGGATTTCTGCCAAGAAAAGAACAAAAGGAAAACACATGGCTGAAAATACAGTAAAGCTCTTACTTAGTGATCAAGTACAAAAGATTCTCCATAAAAAATAAAATCCAAATAGGATAAGAAGGATTTCTGCCAAGAAAAGAACAAAAAGAATTGGCCCATACAGGTCTCGAACCTGTGACCTTCGCGTTATTAGCACGACGCTCTAACCAGCTGAGCTAATAGGCCTGTTGTGCTGTGTAATGAATAGCAGTTTATTTCATTAAACGATAGTGTGTAGTACATCGGACAGTTTTGAACTTTTGATGCTACCGGCAGCAAAGCAAAGCACCCGCTCGGCTTGCTTACGCCGGCAATGGCCGATGGACTCCAAACGCGCGCGCTCTGACATTTGAACTTGTTCCCGCGTGCAGGGCGACCGGACGCTGGGCAACTACGTGACGGACCGGGGCTTCCCGGCGAACCTGGAGCCGCTCATGTTCGGGCGCGCGCTGCGGGGCGTGGACCCGCTCACCCGCGCCGCGCTGGTGGTGAAGCAGGTGATGCGGCAACTCGTCACGTCGCTCCGCCGCATCCACGACACCGGCATCGTCCACCGCGACATCAAGCCCTCCAACCTCGTCGTCACCCGCCGGGGCCAGGTGAAGCTCATCGACTTCGGCGCCGCCACCGACCTGCGCATCGGCAAGAACTACGTGCCCGACCGCACCCTGCTCGACCCGGACTACTGCCCGCCCGAGCTCTACGTGCTCCCCGAGGAGACCCCCACGCCGCCCGCTGAGCCCATCGCCGCCATCCTCTCCCCGATCCTCTGGCAGCTCAACAGCCCCGACCTCTTCGACATGTACTCGGCCGGGATCGTCCTCATGCAGATGGCCACGCCGGCGCTCAGGTCCCCCTCCGGCCTCAAGAACTTCAACTCCGAGCTCAAGGCCGCCGGCTACGACCTCAACAGGTGGCGGGAGACCACGCGCCGGAGACCTGACCTGCAGATCCTGGACCTCGACTCCGGCAGAGGCTGGGACCTGGCCACCAAGCTCATCTCGCAGCGGGAGAAGGGGCGCCTCTCCGCCGCCGCCGCGCTCCGGCACCCCTATTTCCTGCTCGGTGGTGACCGGGCCGCCGCCGTCCTGTCAAAGCTGCAGCTCACCAAATAGTAATTGATATGCCTGGCTACATTGAACAAGCGATCAAACCCCTGCATATAGTTTCTATATAGATGATAAATTCTGTCCTGAGTCCTGACATGAGTGAGACGCAAGATCACCAATGGCATTGGCAATTTTGTTGTACAGTCATGATTTCATGAGATCTCAAGGCATCTGGCTGGTGTCAATCAATCAGTACATTGTTTTTGTGCGAGTTCATATGGACAGTGCGTGTGGTGCGAAGTTACAGATGCTGGGCTAACTTAATTTACTGCTGATCGAGTGTGGACGCTACCAAGAAATCCTACTTCTGCTGGTCAGTTTCTCGAACCTACGTATGCCGCCGAGCAGGCCCTTGCTGATGCTCCCAGCCAATGGAGGCCGTGCTCGTCCTGAAGCTCTATCGACTGGCAGGCAGGAACATCAGGTTTTGTCCTCGAAAGACTGTTTACTCATGACTTCGTCGCCTGGCCGGCAGTATGGTTCGAACTTCTGCTGAAGATCGACCTGGTTCCCCCCCACCAGCTTGTCGATCTCCTTGTTATCTCTCAAGAAGATGAATGTCGGCGTGGCACGTATGTCAAATTGCGTGACCAGTTCCTGACAAAAAGCATATATCGAAATGACATTTAGTTTGGGCATTCGCTCAAAGGTAAAGTAGCAATGAATTGGCGGAACATTTGTGTACCGGTAGTTCGTCTACGTCCACGGACACGAAAACAAGATCGGAATGCTTCAAAGAGAGTTCAGAGTATGCAGGAGCAGCGATCCTACACGGGCCACACCATACTGCGCTGAATTTTACAACAAGCTGTGCAGTTGAAAAATGCCAACATGGTTAATCAATACAGTTGAAGGGATTCGAAATTGGAAATTACATGCACCTATATATCCTTGTGTCCAGAGTATGAGTTAGGTTGTAGGCTACTTACTGTTTTATTGGCGTCAGTTGCATCTTCCAATTTCTTCTCCCAACTCTTTAGATCAGTTATAAGAGTCACATTCCCAGAGCTGTAGTCTAGGTGTTCCTCCTCATCTACAGGGTTCTGCAAAGGGAAGCATAACCAAAGAACTCGATTTACTAATGTATAACTCGATAAACGGCTTCCTTACAATAAAGATGCTAGTGCACGATTCAGCTATCAAAGTTGCCAGTTGTAAATGAGATGTATGTGAGTAAAAACTACTCACGCTGCCGCAGCATCCCATTGGTTCGAGCAAATCCGTCAGGATGTCCGGACTCCTGGACTCTGGTAGACGAGGAGGAAAAAGAGGTATATTTTCAGTGCCGATTTCACTATTTGACTGAATAAAAGATAACATGATACCAAATATATCAAATATGATTAACATAGCTAGCTCTAGATGGCGAAATGGTGAATATAAATATGTACTACTCCCTCTGTAAAGAAATACTATAAGAGAGCTTAGATCACTAAGGGAGTACCTCCGTTCTTAAATATAAGATGTTTTGACAGTTTAAATTGAAGTGCCAATACTATTTATATTTAGGAACAGAGGGTGTACATACAAATGGTGAATAGCACTCCAATTTTTCAAAACAATGGCCAGATACTGCAGAAATATGAACAAGAAGAGACCAGCCAGAAACGTGCTGTTTGTTTTAGATAGAAATTGAAACAGATTTGATGCCCGCAAGTCACAACCACGGCAAATCCAATAGAACCAAGAAGTTCATCTGCGCAATAGCGAAACTTGCTCAACATATTTGCCTGAATCCGCATGCACCAGTTTCAGACGATCCTAGGGTGTCAATTTTATTTTTTTGTCCAAAGGAGATGCATTCATTAAATTGGAGGAGACCTCCAACAACGATATGACCGTTTGCACGACAAGGAAATGAACTTTTATTGACCTAACAATCCTAGAAAAAACATACGATTACCACATTGCTTAGATGTATATCGTAGATGGAAGAAATGCCATGATATGGAACCGGCGAATAGCTTTCGGCACCCATGCATGCAGCCTGGTTATTACATTGCTGAGAGCAGAATGAAATGCATATATGGCATGCATACCTTGGCAGGACCAATAAGCCTATGTTCCTCCTCCTGATGACGATGGGGGATCCAACGGAAGATTCGGATTTCCCCGCGTTGGACGCCTGCCGGCCGTCGTCCACGGCAAGCCCACCCCGGCGGGCGGCGGGGGCTCGGAGAGAGGCGGGTGGCGCCGGGGCGGGACGGCCCTTGCCGTTAATAGCAGCAGCTCAAACCGTCGAAACCGGAGGGCGTGGTGACAGGGGATCTGCAAATAGGCCGAGGGAGGGAGCGGCTGGGAACGGGGTTCTGGGAAGGGAAGACGTACGCGCGCGCGCGCGCGGGAGAGGGAGGGCGAGAAAGAAAAGAGGCGACCGACCCCCTCCCACGTCCAAAATTAGTTTGGTATCAACTGTGGAGGAAGGTTGCCTGCTGTGCTGTCGTTTTAGGCCTGCGAAATGGACCAAACTGGACGGCGGCGACGTGCATGGCCGTTCTGCCGGCGCAGCACAGCACAGCACAGCGCCAGGACGTGACAAGGTAAGGCACACGGCGGTGCTGGCGCCGGTCAGCGGTGGCGGCAGAGCACAGTATTTCGGGTGGCGGTGGCCCTCCTGGCTCTGCTGCATGCCGTAGCGACCATGGTTTGCTGCTGCGCCTTGACACTCTTATTTGCCGGCTTGAGTTTCTATATGATTTTTCATAACCCGTTTTCCACTTATTAAGCACTGGTGATTAAGCATAAGCCGATTTATTTTTCAAACACCTACCTATAAGCACTCAAAACATCTAAAAATAAAGGCGCACGCACCGCCCTGCTTGCGATTTCTCAGCAAACCTGTCGTCTTCACATGCTACTCTGTTTCATTCCTAAATATAAATCTTTATAAAGATTTCAATATTGACTACATACGGATGTATATAAACGTAGTTTAGAGTGTAGATTCACTCACTTTGCTCCATATTATAGTCATATTGAAATATCTAAAAAGACTTGTAGGAGTATTTAGGAACGGAGAATGCACCCAAAGCTCATGACAAAGTATGGAAAACTCTAAAGAATACAGTAGAGATGATGGACAGCAGCTAAGATTATACTCCCTTTGTTTTAAGATAGAGTTGAGTACTTTGCATTTGTCTTGAATTAAAGCTAGTAAACTTTTAAAAAATTACCGACACCTACAATATCTAATCAACGCTAGTAACATTAGATTCATCATTGAATGAATGGTCAAAGTTTAGAAAGTTTGACTTAGGGCAAAGCAAATATGCAGAGCCAACACGTTTTGCAGCGAGCTTCTGGTATATTGCAAGTTGCAACTACCCTTGATGCTTTAGCTGCGAACAACAACAAAACTGAACATAGATAATTCTGGACAAGGTCATGAAGCAAACATGTTTTAATGAACATTTACCAAATAACACCAACACTGATGAAGGTTAACCCAACAAGCATAGGTGAATAGGCTGATAGGCATGCATGTCTGCCGATACTAGTGGCAATTGATGATAGGGCCGACGCCGAATGCAATTTACAATCCTTGAGGATCGGATTACACACAACCAGCAACAAATCGAAGAAACAATGGCCCATAAATATTTTTCTTGAAGCGACATTTCAGTTGTCCACGATGCAGGTCTTCAACCCATGGCGTACTTCTGCGTCCAGCTGCGGGCTGTCGTCTCGTACTTTGACCGGTCCGTCTTGTACATGTGGGCAATCTCGGGAACAAGGGGATCATCCGGGTTGGGATCGGTCAGCAGGGAGCAGATAGAGAGCAAGACCTGTACGACATCAAAACATGCAACAGATCAATAATGGGCAGCAAGCGGTTTATTATATGGTTATATGATGGTGGTTTCTGGGAAAGTGCAAAACTGAACAAACATGCACTCCTTTTGGCTTATGAACAACTTATCGGTCTCACATGTTAAACAACAAAAGTGTCCCTAGATATTGCAGAATTTCACAAGGATATGGCAGGGATAGCATGTAGCAAACAAGTAAAGCAAAAAATAGTGGTACTGGAGCAGACTTCTACAAGTGACTTGTATTTTTAGTAAGCATATAGAGAGTTGTGTGCAAATAGAAAATGAGGATGGAGACGAGGATGACCTTGGAGATCGTCAAAGCAGGGCTCCACTGCTCCTTAAGAATATCAAGGCATATGCTTCCATTGCTGTTGATATTAGGATGGAAGACCTTTGTCTTAAAAGATACCTAAAAAGAAAACATACATACCAATTAAAATGGCACAACCATGGATTAAAATGCATTGTGGGGAGGAATATCGACACCTAAACATTAGAATACTGCACTTAGCAATGTACAAATAGCAACAAATGATGCATCCAAACACCACATGGTCCTACTAAGTTCTTCAATGTGGATTTTAGTCAAGAAGGAAGATTGAGACGAAACAAAATAATATCAGGTGTTGTCTACCATATGCTATATATGTTAGCAACAGCAACAAGATCATAATAGTGCTGTCATAAACAACATCATCCATGCCATTATAGCATGTCTATCCCACCTCATGAAAACTGAAAAGTGATTGTGTTTACTTTAAGATAAAATAAACTGGACGAAAGACACAAACAGGACAATCCTGTAAACCAAATTATGAACAGGACAATACTATATACCAAATTACTAACAGTGTTGCAACTTTGAAAGACCACATCCATGTTAACTATATATATAACCAAAAGATGATTTTATGGCGGTCCATAAAAGGGCCACACTGATAGTTATAATACCATGAGTGGACATTTAGAAAAGCATTAACAGGAAAGTGCACACAGCGCCCATCAGGAGTACATGTTACGACCCCTCTACGCAAAAAAGGTGATCATAAGTGTTATGGGCATGACAGGCCCAAAAGAGTCACAAAGAAGGCAAATATGGCAGCAGATAAAGATTAATTAGCTGTTTCCTTCGTAAGCAAGTTATATTCTAGAGATCAGAGATTGAGATTGATATCTCCTATTGTTTATGTGTCACAGTTAATATTCTATTATTAGGATTTCTACTCTATAAAAGGGCAGGTGAACCAGCAGAATTAATTGACTAAGAAAATAGAACCATTGTTGTTCTATCTAGCCGGGAGTGTAACTCCCTGGATGAGCAGGGTGGAAATAACAGATAAATTTCCAGATTACAATATCAAGGACTATGAAAGCAGGCAGAGCACACATAATGAGGGTTTACAAATACGAGGATGCTTCTAAGTCCTATACCTTTGGTGGCTTGAAGGGGTAATCCGGAGGGAAATGAATGTTCACTAAGAAAACACCGCCGGCATAGGGACTGTCAGGGGGTCCCATAATTGTTGCTTGCCAATGAAACATGTCCTCACCAGCAGGACCTAAACAATTTACAAACAAAAATTAGAGTCCATGAGATGGCATGCCAGGATAAAGCAGGGAACAAAAGGTGTGAACGAAGATAGTGTTATATGGTAGATGTCCAATGGAAACAAGTCAAACTCAAACCTGCGCTGCATGATGTGGGCGGGTCCTTCTGCAGGTCCTTGAGTTCCTTGAGGATGCGCTTTGATGCCATGACAAGCAACCTAGAAGGAGAGAGAAAAGCTGTTCTAGTTACAACAAGATGAGGAACGAAATTGCTGTAGCCATGCTATGACCTCAAAGCTACTCCATGATGATGACACAGCCTCATAGTTGTGAAAATATAAGTCAAACATTCTACTCAGGAAGCTAAACAATCCATCGAAAACCTATCAGAAGTAGGAATCAGCAGCTCAGCCTGACACAGGAACATATCAATGTTTCAAACTCCCATGGCCTATGTACTCATGTATTTAGTAATAAGGGTAATAAGGGACCAAAGTAAACGGCAACAACAAAGCCCAGCTTATGAGAAAACAAACACTAGCTCACTAGTACACAATTGCCACTGGTGTGGAACCCCCACATCGATTCGGGCATCTCGGAGATCAAATAAACCTCAAACCTCACATGAATACAGGAGACTGGACGAGTGATCCTCGTAATTCACAGATAATATACTCATATGTAAGCATGCGACAAACAAGCGAATAATCTTGCCTATACAACACCAAATAATTTTACGTGCGCATCGCCAAGAACGTGAATAACCTAACAAGTAACAACCTAGCGGCGACGGCAACGACCAAACACGCTCCCGAGAGATCGAGCACAATCGAGCCAAATCACCGCAAGAGGCCGCGCACCGAATCGGACTCCCGGATGACAAAACCCCATCGAACTACGAACCCACCGCGGCGGCGACGCGCCAGACCGAACCAAAGCGCAGATCTACCGGTGGGCGGCACCAACCAGCACCGGAACGAACGAAAAACTCTAAAGGAACATGGCGGCGGCGGGGACGGATCCGGATCGGGAGGGGGCGGGGCGGGGCTTACCCGCGCCGATCTGCGACCGGGCAGGCAGAATCACGCGAAAGAGGCTGGGCGGGGGGGAGGGGGGCGAAGGTTTCCACACCTTTTTGCAGCGAGAGGTTGGGGACGGCGAGGACAGAGGGACGGAGGACGCCTGCCTTTGGTGGTCTTTTTTGCTCCGGGTCCGCCCCTCGCTTTGTGGTGCGGTGTCGTGCGCGACGGGTTTGGTTTGAAACCGGGCGCCGGGTCCGTGGCCGGTATTTATAATCGGCCCGGCCGGTCCGCGCTTGGAAAGTTCCCCGGTCTTTTTATTATTTTCGCTCCCGAAATTACTAATTTGTCAGAAGAGTCAGGCAGAGGAATCTAGTAGTACTAGATAATACCCCGCGCGTTGCGGCGGGAATTGGATACAATACATTTGGATTATTATTTTTCCATAGAAGAAAATTTGAAAAATACTTATGGAGAAATGTTGAACAATATGATAATTGAAAATTGGAAAATACATATGTATAAACTGGTCCATTCAACTTTAATGCACACTGTAGGTTTCTATCGAGATCAAGTGCACCAAAGAACAAAAATTGGATCCATTCATGAATATATTTTCACACACACTGTAGGTTTGTATTGAGATCATAAGTGCAACAAAGAACATAAACTGGAACCGTTGATAACTTGGTATTTGAACAAAATTTGTAATGTTCCTTGGTTACAATGAAAGTTGAGCAAAGTGGTATGAACATAAGCACTATGTTATTTCTGGTTGTAGGCGATGTACGTTATTTCTCCTTTGTAGCGGAGTGCAAGTTGTCCTGCGTGTATTGGAAAATGCGGTGTTGTAAAAAAAGTAAATAACTCAATAAATTACTGGATTTTAAAATCAGAAAATGAAAGTTTATATAGTTAATGTAAAGTACTTATATAGTTCAAATGTTCCTCTACTCTGGTTGTTCCTGTTGGAGATTTTCTGGAAGTGTATCTGCATTCCTGTTGATGGAAATTTTTTGGGACTGTAAATATATGTAGGAAGAAACTCGTATTGTTGGCTAGGGTGTGAGAAACAGTACATACTCTTGCTTGTGCTTTTTCATAGTACTTTCTTCCGGTTCCTTTGAGCTACATTTAGAAAATTGGTTCCATTGATTATGTCAGATATTGAAAGTAATAAAAGCATGTGAATCAAAATAGAAAATGAACCAGGCAAGAGAATATGAATGTAGCACAAGAACCTTCCTGTACTTCAAATAAGTTATTATTTGGCAAACATGCCATGGATGAGATGTAATCCTAAATATGTCATATTCCCAATATTGAGGAGCACATAGCATCTACTTATAAGTTAGCATTCACTTGCATGACCCCTACTGATTGTGTAAAGAGACTACAAATAATTGAGACTCGGAACTGAATTTGTGAAATTAACATTTAGTTCGTAAAAGCTTGGTAATCTTCCAGACTTGAAAAAAAAAATTGCTTGTGCTGGAACAGGCAAATAATTCTAGAAGACAGAGCGAGGCTTTTATCTTGACAGGTCCATTAGTGTGGCATGTAAATGCGAGTTAAATGAAGCGTAACTCCAGTTGAGGAAATGTGATGCTTGAGGTACTGCCAAAGGATTTATGTGATTTATATTAGTGTGTACTTTGGTTGCCATTTTACTTTACCTGTGCACTGTTCCTCAAACAATGCAATGGACGCATTGCTTCAAATTTTAGGAAGCTTAAATGGGACAAAGAGTGACAACAACTCACCTGTTCATGTATATGAACAACAAAACATTTGGTGTGTACAGCACAACGCTAGTAGTACATACATAGTTGAGCTGTAGAAATTAGGGAATATTAGTAGGAAATTTTAAGCCATGAGTCTTGTTTATGATATATCCATGCATATGCATGCGGTTGCACCAAGTCACAGAGTATTGTTGCATGAAACAAAAGGTGTCCCAGATGAACATTTCTGGGTTACAATGGAAGCTCGGGAAAATGGGCATGAAAAGAAGAAAAATTGGCCGTAGGAATTTAAGGTTATTTTTCGTTCGTAGCACGGTGGAAGTTCTCCTATGTGTATTGCAAAATATAGCATTGTTAAAGCTGAAAGTAACATAAACAGGTAGATAGAAAAGTTGGAATTAAAAATTGAAGTACCTATTTGGCCTGCTTCTTTGGTTTACTACTGTTGTTCATGGTTGGTTGCTTGCTGAATTTTTATTGTCTACATTGCTGCGTAAGGAGAATATCTGGCATTGTAAATATTTGAAGGAAAACATTGTTTTGTGAGATTTTTTTGAAGTAATACATACTCTTGCTTGCATGTTTTGGAAGGACTCTGGTCATGTTCCTATGAGCTGCATTCAGATAAGATACTTCTCTTAGGGGGCAAGCCAACCGATCAATTAAAGGAGGAGCATGTATAAACCATGTGCATTATAGGCACATGAGTATTGTCATACCTGAATGATTTATTGCCATCATCGTCGGTGAAATCTGTTTTGCATTATAGGAAGTTTAATCAGAGTAGTGCAATAAGCATGGAGGTTTACGAAGCACTACAGACAGGAAGCATAAGGTTGATCAGAGTGGTTAAATAAGCATGTAGCTTTATGAAGCATACCTGTATTCTACTTTTATGTTTATAGGTGTTTGATTATCAGTTGGAGGTGTATAGTGAGAGTAGTCATTTGGCTTTTTTGCAATTGTACTAAAGATAATTTAGAACAAAATTGATTAGAAAATGTGGATGTAATATTTTGTCACTATATTTGTCATGATAAATTTGAGAAATGGTTGGTAACCTCTGAGCACTTATGTTGGATGAAGTTGGAGAGGGCAGTATGTTTGTATCTTGAGCTGTCTGAAAAAGTTTGACATGTCAAGTTAATAGTCTGACATACTAAGGGATTAATATTTAAAAGATGCTAACCTTTGCTGAAGGTAACAGAGGCACTGAATTAGTATTATCGACAAAGAAACTTCTCCTTAGAACAGATAAAACGTACAATCAGGATACAACATATAGATAGACACCTATCTAACACAGGGGGGAATGCAAGGCGTTTGTGTTTAATCGTGGAATGCGGAAGAATTACATCAATGAAGGAAAATTAAATTCAGATTGATATTGAGCAAACAAAATCCAGAATTAGCAAAGCAACCAAGGTGGAGACTATGTACCAGTAGGAGGCAGAAACCGAATGCGTTTGTGTAGGCAGAGAGGGAAGACGAACGAAGATGACTACTTGGGTGTAATCGAGCAGGTACAACCTCACAATGCAAATTTGTGATGCAGGCAGCAATATGGCATAGAGAATATGGAGGAGATGGGAGGGAGTTACTCACCGGCAGCAGTATGAGTGTTCTGGCAGAGAGAACCTCCAGTACTGGAGGTCGATGGGTACAAAACTGAGGTGAGGTAGAGCAGATTTTAAAGGGTAAAAATCCATCAGTTTCTTGTGGAGATGGTGGGGAGAGGAAGTGAAGCGCCGGCACCAACATTATTAGGAGAGGGAACACCAAACATCAATTAGGGACCTGCAATAGAAACTGTTTTGTTTTTATTTATAGGGAGTTCGGTTTTCAGAATCAGCCTGTTGGCAACAAAATAAAAGCAGGTTGTTCACTACAGATCATAACCGGGGCCGTTGGAACTAATGGGCTGTAGAAGGGCCTTTTCCATAAGAATATATAGGATTATAAAAAGGAAGAAAATAATATTGTGAAGAAGAGAGCACAGTACCTTCAAGTCCACAGACGACGTCGGGATGGGCAGCAGTCACTTGCAGTCCATTGCTGCTGAGAACGACATGAGCACCACAGAGAAGCCAGCCCTGTACCAACTCCGGACATGAGCTACCGATCCAATTCCGGTGGAAGCAATCGAATTAGACCTCCCCATCGACACCGGATGCATCTTGGGTGGAACTGAGGCAGGTAGCACACCAAGGAGAAACGGGGTCAGAGAGGCACGATGCCGCACGCAGAGGGGGCTGTACCTGTTGTTCTGCTGGAGGGGCGTCGTGCCGCATGCAGAGGGCCGGCGGTCCTGTTGGAGGAGCGCTGCGGCGCACGCATATGGGAGGGCGCCGGCGGTCCTGCTGGAGGGGCGCCGCGCCAAACGAAGAGGGCCAGCGGTCCTGCCGGATGGGAGCCGCGCAACACGCACAGGAGAGCTGCGCCAGCGGTGCCGCCGGAGGGTAGCTGCGCCGCCGCTCCTGCCGGAGGGGTGCCGCGCAGCATGCAGAGGGGAGCTGCGCCCACGGTCCTGCCACCGCCGCGCCTGACGCGATCTAGGGGAAAGGGGGAGATTGGTTGGGCTGAATCAGGAAAACACGCCCGATGGGGATGGACACGTCCGGAGGAGCGCCGCCACCGCGAGGAGGATCCGGAGCGGAGGAAGGGGATGCGGAGGTGGCTCTGTCCACCGGCGAGTAAGGCTAGCGGCGGGAGGAAAATAGCGAGGGCCTCTCCGGGTCTGACCAGGGGCATGGAGCGTGGCCGCGTGGGAATGATTCGATTGATTTAGTTTTTTTTTTCTTTTCAGGGAAAATGATCTCAGGTGGTGGGCTGCTTGGGGTGAATGGAGTGTGACGTGGCTGCCTGTGATTGGATGCTGACGTGGCTATGCTGCATGTTGAGATAAATCAAGTAGTGGGGGTGAACTTCTTAAGTATATTTTTTCTTTTCAGGGAAAATGATCTCAGGTGGTGGGCTGCTTGGGGTGAATGGAGTGTGACGTGGCTGCCTGTGATTGGATGCTGACGTGGCTATGCTGCATGTTGAGATAAATCAAGTAGTGAGGGTGAACTTCTTAAGTATATAGGATTCGTTTCCGGTACGCGAAAGAGTTTTTTTATGGAGCTACACAAATTCCAATTTCCAATAGCCCAAGCGTTTGTTGCCCTCATGGTCTACGTCAGAGTGTCTTTCTCTTCCTCTTTTTTTTGGAACACTTCGCCACAGTAGTGGTGGCAATAATTGGTGACAAGGTTCCTCGCCATTTTCGTGGCGATGTATGATGGGACGTCACAAAGTATGGCTGCATATATCAATTTCGAGGTACGAGATTGCTAACTGGACCTGTTCGCCCGGTAACAAAAATAAATAGGATGCCACAAAAGTACAGAATGCAACTTCCGTGGGTCGAGTATATAAGACTTATTTACCCTCGCAAAAAGAGAAGAGTTATTTACCACCTGACACTCGTTGTAGCAACCCAGACTTGATGAAAAATATAAGAGTTATTTGCACAAAACAATCACATTGTCTAGGTTAGCAGAAATTGTCATTTTTTGGTAAAAAAAAAGTCGGCCTACCACAATCTCTTGGCAAACGGTACTTTTATTTTTCTTCTCAAAAAGAATAAGAATGGCTTCACTTGTTGGATGTTGTTGCCTCGTTTTTAATAAAAACGGGGCAGGAGTAACCCCTTTCCGTAAAAAAAAGAGAGAGAATGTCTTCACTAAGCTAGCCTTGAATGTGCTTGATTTGTGTAGTTAAGTTTGTATATAAGGGCATCTCCAACATCGACTCTCAAACCGCCCGCATACATCCAGCTAGCGGCTGCGTTGTCCGACCGTGTTGTGTCATCCAACGCGAGACTATATCGGTCCGCCGAGCGGTCCGTATATGTTTTTTCCCGCAAATTGGAAGCAAAATTGGGGGGGAGGGGGGGGGGGCTTTGCAGGAGCACGGCACCCATAGATGTCGCCGTCATTTGTGCCAAGGCACGGAGCTTTCGCTTAATAACTCGCCCGTGCCACCACGAGGCAACCAGGAGGAGCGCGATGATGTCAGATCCCGAGGTCCGGACCAGGACGCCGCCCCTCAAAGAGAGAGGGCACGTCCGAGGTACCCGCCGCAACACCTTCCATTGCCCACACAACCCGAGAGGAGAGTCACCACCATCGCAATGATGCCCGCTGAAGAGCAATGGTGCAGACTGCCATCCGGAGCCACCGCCCCGACATCCCTATCACGAGACACCATACGCCGCTTACATCATAGCACACACAATCACGGTAGGAAGAGCGATGGCACTCCATCTACTCCTAGCACAACATCAGTCTCAGAGTCTGGGTAGGCGTCTCCAACTTCCTAGACCAACTAGCATTTTACTTTTGGCCACAACGTTATGCCATGAAAATTGCATGAGCCAACAGGCTAGTGCAGAATCACCCACTTGCCAAATCAAATTGTGTGACCCATTTACTAGAACTTTGGCAAACTAGAATTTCATTTCAGACACATTCCCCCACCGCCCTTTCATTCCTTGGGCCATTCGAGAAACACGGCGGCGCCATGGAGCAGAGAGAGGATTGGAAGGGGGAGGAATTTGATGAAATAGTTTATTGTATTGCTTGAGCCTCGTGAGTATATATGTAGAAGTACAATCATCTACTTGAAGTATAAGACAAGCTAGAACAAATCCTAGTCTATCTCGTCTTTTCTAATAAACATTATATTTAACAGGTTGGCCGCTCGCAATGTGGGCTTTGATGGATTATCCACTTATGCCAGTTAATTTTAGTGGATGTCCACCAACGCCATTTGGGCTCTTTTCTATGGATGGCATATGTGGGACAACTGGACAGCAGGATTTGCCCGTGCGATCGACCTCCAAGGTGAAAAGTATACGTCCATTCCATCCAGTAGAATCAAAAGCACCACTCTGAGACGTACATCTCTCGTTCTCTTCACCAACCTGAGCACAATGAGCACAAGGAGCAGGAGGTAGGCTGGCAGGTTGCAACTTGGATTGGGTAACGATAGTCTGGCTGACGTAAAACGTTGCCGTCGTTGGGGTAGGTCAACTTTTTCTCTGTTTTGACCAAAGCAAGCGCTTGCATGCAACGCCACCGTTTGACCCGTCCCGGATCCGTTGAGCGCGTCGGTGTAGAAGCCAACGTTTTGGTTCCGGAGACCGCCTCCGTCAACAAAGGCAGCGGCAACTTGACTTTTTTTTTGCGGGAAGCGGCAACTTGACTTGACTTGCAATATCAGCAACTGCCATCAGATGCTCTTTAGGGCGTGTCTAGTGGGCGGCCAGCTGCCCACTAGTGCAACCGAGCGACCAGCTGAAAAAGGAAACCCCCTATCCTCACGAAACAGAAAAGAAAGGCAACAGACAGATCGACCGGCTACCAAACAAACCGATCAAGCACTCACGTAGCCAGCTGTCCCCAGCTCGCACCCACGCCCCCGCTCACCCCCACGCCTCAGCCCCTCCCACGCTGCCTTTTTCTTCTTCTCCATGCCAGAAGCAGATCCAACAGAAAATCACCCCCAACCCTTCTTCCTCCTCCTACACAGCCGCCATGGGAGCTCCAAAGTAGGAGCTGCTTCAAGATCTAAAGGACAGGGTGGTCAGAGCCATACCAGGCAGTAAGATCAAGCAGGTAAGCCCCCTCTGCACCTCTTCACTTCCCCCTTTCTTGTACTGCATAGACATATGTAAACCCCCTTCTCCATGGATCCATGAAGAATCTGCTTCAAAAAAGAGGTGAATCTGGCACATCACACCAGCCTACTTGATGTTACTGCTGGATGTGTTAAACATGCCAAAAACTACTTGATGCATGCCAGACAAGTTTCTACCACCTGGATGTGTTAAACAAGTCAACTAAAAATAAGTTCTCTGGCCAATTAAAACATGATTAAAGCCAACTCAACAAAGCATTGTACCCCACGTGTTGTCTGGCCAACTAAAAAACATGTATCCTGGCCAACTAAACATGTATCCTACCCAAGTAAACATGTATATTTCGCAATACATGTTTGTGAGTGAACACTTTGGGAAAACTGTAGTATATGTGCAAATGAAAAACATGTTTTCTGGCCAACTAAACATGCATGTTGGCAAAAAACTGAGAAAATGTATCCTGGCCAACTGAGACATCTATTCTAGCCAACTGAATGTATTAACTGTCCAACTGAACATGCATGTTGGCCAAAAACTGAAATAAATGCAATCTGGCCAGCTGAGACATCTATTCTAGCCAACTAAAAACATTGAATGTCCAACTGGATATGTATGCTGGCCAAGTGCAAAGATGCATCCTGGCAATTGAGACGTCTATTCTAGCGAAAACCAGAAATCTGTAGTGCAACAAGAAAAGCACAAGAACTTTTGTCCATGGCTAATGAAGCCACAAACCATATTAACATATTCACACATATAATCTTGTCCCACGCATATATTCTGGTCCCACACCTATTGCAAACCATATTAATATGTTCAAATATACCAGAACTAGAAACATAAACGACGATGAAAAACATATAACTATAATCTGTCCTCCAATTCTTCTTTCTTCTTTCACCTGGATTTTCCTTCTCAAATGTAGCATCCAATTATGTGCAGAAAAATCTGAAAAGAACTCCTTGCGAAACGGAAACCTACAGATCATTACAACAAAACAAAAAAGAGGAAAGTCAGAAAAACTCTGTAGCAAAAAGAAGTCATGCTTTTGCCAGTTATTTACTGCAAACTATGCAACTAACATAACAAATCTGTGCAAACAAAAAATTTCATAACTGTTATAATAAAAGATTATGCTACAGTCATGTTGTTTTTGGAACTAAGATTATCACAAAATGGTGTGCAACTGCCTATTTACTAAGTTTTTAGGTTGTTTGAAACACTCTTTTTCTGTGGTTACCAACTGATGACATCAATTTCTTCTTTCTATATATGTGCAGGGAGTGTGTGGCAGCATCCAAGAACAAGGAAAAAAAGGCTTGATCTCAATGAGTTGCCTCCAGATCTCAATGAGCTTCCTCATGATATGGATCAGCAGCAACCCAGCATACAACAAGGAAATTGGACAGAAAATGGTCGATCTGTTTACTACACGCAGGCAAGTCGTGATGGTAACCCTACGGGCCATGACAATGTGGCAGGCCAGTCATCAGCCCGTGGTGCCCCTGTAGTGGTGTCTTTGCAGTCAGAGAGCCATACTCTTGATGACACAGGAACCGAGGCAAATGTTACTGGTCCAACCAGGACTGAGCTAGAAGCTGGGGCTGTTGACAGAGCTGTGCAAGTAGAAGAAGGAGAGGATGAGGCTGGTTCTCAACCTATGGAACCCTGTGTTGGCATGAGGTTTGACATCCTTCAAATTGCTAAGGATCACTACAACAGCTACGCACTACGGATGGGTTTCTCTATCAAGATGAACACCTCTAGACGGACAACCCGCACCAATGAATTGATAAAACAACAGTTTTGCTGCAACAAGTTCAAGAAGACCAAAGCTGATGATGGAGGAGCTGAGGCTCCTCTTGTCCTGGACCCTATTCCAGATCCAAAATCTGTTAACAGTGATGAGGAGATGGAAGAAGAACCTCCAATATTTGCTGAAGAGGAGGCTGGTACTAGTAAGAAGAAGAAGAAGCGCAAACGCGAGACAATAAAGCAGACTGAATGCAAGGCAAAAATGTTGGTGAAGCTGATAGATGGGCGATGGGAGGTGACGCACTTTGTTCGTGACCATAATCATCCGCTTGTGAACAAACCATCATTGTCCAAATACTTGAGATCCCACCAAGGTATCTCACCTGATGAAAAGGAGTTTCTGCGCATCTTGTATAACTGCAACTTGACTACAGGTGTGGTGTTTTTCTATATCCCTTGAAGAATTAAGTTTCCCTCTAGGCAGTCCAGTGTGCAACTGTTATGGTACTACTGTGCAACTGAAATGGCTTAACTGTGCAACTGGTGTCCAACTTCCCATGCTTTTTGTATATCACTTTTGGTGCTTCTTGTGCACCTAGATTGTCTTTACTGTGCAACTACACAATGTCCTGTATGCAAAAACTGCAAGGTGTTTTTAAAAAGGTGCAGCTAGGTGTCCATTTCCTGCAATTATCTTCTGTGCCAACACGTGTCCTATTACTGTGCAGCTGGATGTGCCATTTGTGCAACTAAAAAAAGGATATACTGTTTGTTTTTGTAGTATGCAGGACGAATGATGCATGTAATGGCAGAGTTCTATGGATCTGAGATGATGGTGCCGTTCGGACCAAAGGCAATAACAAATCTTTGTACAAGTTTCCGTAGAGATGACACAAAGGAGGGTGATCTGATTGAGACAATTGCGCACTTCAAGGATATACAAAAAACCGATCCAGACTTCTTCTATAAGGTGAAATATGATGAAGAGGACAGAGTTGTAAACATATTTTGGGTGGAGGGCTTAGCTTAAAAAGCTTATGCGGAGGCGTACCACGATTGCATATCGTTTGACACCACCTACATGACCAACTTGTACAATATGCTGTTCGCGCCCTTCATAGGAATAAACTGACATGGCCAATCTTTCATGCTGGGTTGCGCGTTTGTGAGGCAGGAATTGGCATCGAGCTTTGATTGGGTCTTTGGAGCATTCCTAGAGGCTATGGATGGCAAACCTCCTGACAACTTCATCACCGATCAGGATGGTGCGATGAGGCAGTCAATACAGAGCATCTTTCCAACCACCGTGCACCGCTGTTGTCGATGGCACATCATGAAAAAGGCTTAGGAAAAGGTTGGTTGGCTGCTGTGCCGGAATCCAGGACTCTCTGATGATTTCAACAAGTGTGTTGACTTCAGCTTCACTATAGACGAGTTTGAGCAGAATTGGGCTGGGTTAATGATGAAGTATGAGGCTATGACACACACGCACTTTGAGAAGTTGTATGAATACAAGTCAACTTGGGTGCCGCGCTACTTCAAACACAGGTTCTTCCTCTTCCTCCAGTCTACACAGCATAGTGAGGGGTTCAACGCCGTCCTGAAAAGATATGTGAACCACACAACTCAATGCTGAACTTCGTCAAGCAATATGAAAAAATCCAGAACCACATCCTTGCCAAGGAAGGCTGCAATGATTACAGGACAGAACACCTTGAGATTGAGTTGTGGTCCAACTTCCCAATAGAGAAGCAAGCTTACAAAACCTATACTAGAGACCTTTACCGCAACTTCAGAGAAGAGTTTGAGCTGATTGGACGTTATAATGCATTCCAAGTTGGTGCTGATGTGTTTGAGCTCAGACCGAACCAGGAATTTGTTGCGAAATATGGTTCTCGAAACTACTTGGTGCAGGCAAGGGTGGAGGAGGGTTCCTATTTGTGTGAGTGCTGTAAAATGGACAAGGACAGCATCCTCTGTTGCCACATCCTCAAGGTGTTCACCCATGTTGGCGTTGATGTCATATCGGAAAGGTACCTGCTAAGACGGTGGACACCTACTGATGTACCTAGTGCGCCAGGGACTGGTTATGAGCAACCGGATGAAATGCCTCCTCAATCAAAGAAGCAGATAAGGGAGAGGAACATGATATACGATTTTCGGAAACTAGCAAAGTTTGCGAGTGGTTCTGATCCAGCACAAGCTATTGTATACAAGCATATGCGTGCAGCACGTACCGAGATCGGCCACCTGAACAAGTCCAAGAAAAAGAAAAAACCGACTGCTGCAACGGGGCCATCAGATGATGGCAACCCTCGAGGACCTCCTCCACCTCCAGGCAGCAATCAGGGGGCTCATCATCCAGGTAATTACCTGCCCCAACTCCTGATCTAACTAGGTGTGTAACTTCAGTTGCACACATCATTGTGCCCAGTTGCACACACCATGATAGCCACTTGCATAGAACATACTGCCTAGTTGTGCACGCTGTGTTAGTTCAAGCATCAAGATAACACAGCTAACTTATTTTTCCAGTTCTGGATATAGGTGATGTCGACCCTCAAGGACCTCCTTCCCCTCCTGGCTGTACACGGGATCCTCCGCCACCTCCTCCCCCGCGTGCTCCTCCCAGTGGCCCTACAGGCAGCACTCAGGGGGCTCGTCGTCCAGGTAATTACCTGCCCCCAACTCCCCATCAAACTAGGTCTGTAACTCCAGTTGCACACATCATGGTGCTCAGTTGCACCTGAAAGAACATGCGGTGCCCCCATGTTTGGTTTTGGTAATTGATGACAATCTCTATGGACTAATGGTTGCCTTGAGTTATATTTGAAGGTTTTCTCCATAGGCTATTGAAAGAACATGCGGTGCCCCCATGTTTGGTTTTGGTAATTGATGACAATCTCTATGGACTAATGGTTGCCTTGAGTTATATTTGAAGGTTTTGTCCATAGGCTTTTCTTGGAGTACATGTGTTGGTTTCAATAAGAGTTTGTGTCGACCAAGGTGCTATTGAAGGAATTATCCAAAGATTGGTCATTTAAGAGTTGAGCTTATTGCAAGCATGTCTTGAAGAAGAAGATTGTGTGATCATTCATGTTTACCTTCAAGACATCATCCAAACGAAGAGAGTTGGAAAGATTCAAGGTTGATCAAGACTAAGTCAAGAGTGAATCAAGTTGATCAACTCACAAAGCATAGAAGATGTACCGAGAGGGATCAAGTGATCCCATGGTTTGGTAAGCATTGTCCATTGTGCTTTGTGTACTAACCCATGGTCTATGTGAGAGTTCTACATGGGGTTAGGTACATGTTCATGGGCTTGTGTCAAGAGGAAGATATCTCTCAACCCATGGAGAGGATGACATCAAGTGGTGATCGTCATCAAAATTGCCGTGTGCAAGTTCAAGTGGATCATCGCGAAGAGATCAAGTGCTTGAAGCTTGCCATCCATTGTGGTGTCAATGGACTTGTGAAGATGTGCCGAAGAAAGGCTCACCCATAGTGGAGTATGGGGGAGCAATCAACTAGTCTTCATCGAGCCAACACAATCAAGAAAGGTGGTCCAACTTGAGGAAGTCAAGATCATCATCATCTAGCTCAAGTGGACCATGTGCAAGGCAAAGGTTTGCCCTTGATAGGTTTTCTATTTTACCGGTCTCATGATGGTAGTTGGGAGACCGGGTTATAGGATCGGTTGCCGTACTATCAAGGGGGGCTCTCGATGAGTAGCTTGATCGTATCGTTCGCTGAGAGCTCAAACCATTGCATCCTTGCATCATCTTTCCTGGTTCTTGTTTGGTTCTCTTTGAGAGTCTTAGAGCTTATGGTCATCTTGATGACAAGCTTGAGTTCATCGAAAACGGAGTCCGCATGCATCTTCTATGATGTTTTCGATGTTGGAGGTTTTGCCGATTCTTCTCGGTTGGAGGTTTCACTCCTCTATTTGTTGGCATACCTCCCCTGCCTCTTCTTACTATAACCAGTCGCTGTTTTGATGCTACTCGTCGTCTTGTTTTCAACAAGCTTGAGTTTGCTCAATTCGGAGCTCATATGCAGAAGTTATGGCAGTTCTGGTTTTCTGGAGTGTGGTTTTTGTCCTGGACCCAGCGGTAGTACCGCGGGCCACAGCGGTAGTACCGCTGAAGCTCACTAAGCGGTAGTACTGCTCCTCGAAGCGGTAGTACCGCTTGATGGTCTCAGTAGTAGTACCGCCGCGGCTCCGTGCTCCTACCGCCTCGACTCGAGTGCGCATTTCCTTGTGTCGGGTTTTGCAGCACTAGCTGCGGTAGTAGTGGCGGTAGTACCGCTTATTTGCGGTAGTACCGCCCTGCCTCCATGGTAGTACCGCTCTGGGTCCCAGCCCCAGCCCTTTTTCTTCTGGCGCGGCAGTACCGCTGAGGGGGAGCGGTAGTACCGCCCTGCCTCCACGGTAGTACCGCTCTCTGCGGGGCTGAGTGGGGGATAACGGTTGGATTTTCCCCCACCTATAAAAGGGGGTCTTCTTCCCCATTGAACCTAATCTTTTGAGCTCGTGTTCTTCCCCCATTGTTTACCTTCTTCGAGCTTGCTAACTCTCAATCCCTCCATGGATTCTTGCTAGTTTTTGAGGGAAAAGAGAGAGGAGATCTAGATCCACATTTTCACCAATCACTTTCTCCTCTATGTGAGGGGAACCCCTTGGATCTAGATCTTGGAGTTCTTGGTGTTCTCTTTCTTGTTCTTCCTCTCATTTTCCTCCCTAGCATTAGTTGCTTTGGTGGGATTTGAGAGAGAAGGACTTGGGCACTCCGTGTGCCCTTGCCATTGCATTTGGTGCATGGTTTGAGTTCTCCACGTGATACGTGGAAGTTACAAGTTGAGAAGCTTATTACTCTTGGGTGCTTGGTACCCTTGAGCTTGTTCCTCTTGGGTGCTTGGGCGCCCTAGACGGTTGTTGGTGTTCAGAGCTCAATCATTGTGGTGCAAAGCTCCGGGAAAGCGTCGGGGTCTCCAATTAGGTTGTGGAGATCGCCCCGAGCAATTTGACGGGTACCGGTGACCGCCCCCAAGGGTTGCCATTTTGTACGGGTTCGGTGACCGCCCTCAAGGGTCCCTTAGTGGAATCACGGCATCTTGCATCGTGCGAGAGCGTGAGGAGATTATGGTGGCCCTAGTGGCTTCTTGGGGAGCATTGTGCCTCCACACCGCTCCAAACGGAGATTAGCATCCGCAAGGGTGTGAACTTCGGGATACATCGTCGTCTCCTCGTGCCTCGGTTATCTCTTACCCGAGCCCTTTACTTATGCACTTTACTTTGTGATAGCCATATTGTTTCTTGTCATATATCTTGCTATCACATAGTTGCTTATCTTTCTTAGCATAAGTTGTTGGTGCACATAGGTGAGCCTAGTTATTTTAGGTTTCATGCTTGGCAATTTAACCGCTAGGTTTATTCCGCATTTGTTCAAGCCTAAACCATAATTATTTTAAAACACCTATTCACCCCCCCTCTAGGCGACATCCACGATCTTTCAGCACCGAACATGCTACCTAGTTGCGCACGCTGTGTTAGTTCGAGCATCAAAAAGATAAACACAACTGACTTGTTTGTCTTGTTCTGTCTATAGGTGATGCCAACCCTCAAAGACCTCCTCCCCCGCCAGGCCCAACTAGCAGTGCCCTTTGTGCTACTCCCAATGGACCTATAGGCAGGACTCAGGGGGCTCATCACCCAGGTTAGTACCTTCACCGACTCCAAAACAAAAACTAGGGTGAGTGACTTTAGTTGCACATATCATAGTGCCCAGTTGAACAGAACATGCTGCCTAGTTGCATGCGCTGTGTTAGTTTGAGGATCAAGCTAAAAATCTAACTTGTTTTTCATGTTCTTCCCATAGGCGACTACAATCCAAGTACCATGACAGGCCGTGCTACTGCAGGTGTTTTTTTCAACTTAACTTGCACACAGCAACCAGTTAGTTGCACAAAATGTACTGTGTGGTTGCACAGAACATCAGTGCTGGTTGCACAATAACAAAAATACTAAACTTTTTATATGATTATTACACAGGTGATCGTGACGGTCCTACTGCCCCGTTGGAGGCTGCATCCCTTGCACAAGCTTCTGATGATTTTGTGCCCAGGGATCCTCCAAGGTCTACTACAAAGGGTAGGGCAAAGAGTCGACGGTACAAATCGGCGCTGGAGCTACACCCAAAGAAGAAAAACAAATGTAGCCAGTGCCAATCTACAGAGCACACTGCTGGTGTGTGTCCACAGAGGCTCATGTGATTCTATTTCCTTATTTGTAACTTTGGAATAAAAAAGGAAAATAATGATGTCTTTTTTAGCAATGTTGGGATCAAAGTGGACACATTCAGCATCTATGATTCCTCTTTATCTAATTTATGCTGCTTGAATTAGTTCATGCACTGTGTAAAAAAAGTTGCTATTTGTGCCTTTGTTGGCAACTGGTTAAATATTTAGTTGTTGAACAATTGTATATCCAGTGCTCCTAATGTATCAACAAAAGTGATGATATTGAGTTGCAAACGC
Source organism: Triticum monococcum (assembly GCA_034509565.1). Taxonomy (NCBI): domain Eukaryota; kingdom Viridiplantae; phylum Streptophyta; class Magnoliopsida; order Poales; family Poaceae; genus Triticum; species Triticum monococcum. The sequence continues at coordinate 543,121,283 of CM067841.1, forward strand.
AATTACTAGTAGTGTGCAACTACACAATCTGCTTAATAAAATTGTACAAACCAGCAACTTCCTCCATGGAGTAGAAAAAAAGAAAAAAAATAGTACTGACCTACTCCTTGTCGTATCTCAGCAACTTCCTCCATGGCGCGGTGTTGTGCACGCTGGTGACCCAATCATATGCCAGCTTCTTTCTGATGTTGAGTACTTCCTCGGGGTCGTAGTTGGGCAGTTGGCTACCATTCCACTCGGTGGCGTTAAGAAGTGCGAACAACCCACACTCATTACTGCAAAAATGGGCAAAAAAAATTGTCACATAAAATTAAAACCAAATAAAGATAATGCACTCTGTGCAACTGCTTATGTTCTACTGTGCAACTGCTTCTGTTCTACTGTGCAACTGCTTATGTCCTACTGTGCAACTACTTGTGTTCTACTGCAACTCATTATGTGCCATTGTGCAACTGCTTACGTGCCAGTGTGCAACTACTTATGCGCCACTCTGCAACTAGCTAGATAATCCATTAGAAACTCATAAAAATGATAAAACAGATTGAAGACTAGTACTGTGTCTTAAAAATACTAAAGATTGCACATGTAGAAAAATTTAAAAACTACAAAATGATGGTATATGATTGAGAAGGAATGAAATGCTTATTGTCTTACTTGCCGAGCTGCTTCGGTACGTCAATGTTAATAATCTAGAAGTGCTCGATGCTGAACTTTGGGTAATGCTTCCTCCATAGCTGGCGTACTGCCCCTGCGATGGTAGAGGCGGTGTTCATCGGCTCAATGTTGTCCAGCGTCCTGCTTGAATCAAGAACTTCGAAGCGTCCGTCCCTCAAGTTGACACTGAAGACCCAATAATGCCTCCCTCTGTCCTTATCAGTTACATCTGCGCACTCGAGCACTGGCAGCATGACCTGCAAGCGTGAACGATTTCAGACACAAATACAAGCTGTAGCTAAGAAAAACAGTAAAAGACTTGGTCAAGTTAAAAACAGGTTGCAACAAGTATCTGCCAACTAACAGATGTGTCATGTGCAACTGGACATGCTGTGGGTGCCAACTAAAAAAAGATTGATCATGTGGGCACAACACTCACCAAGTCTTTCTTGTCGAGACGGTTCTTGTAATCAAACTTCTTGTTTATCTCATTCACATTGTGGATCCCTTACTGTAATTTTATCTGCAAAGATTATAAAACATGGCTCAAAACTCCTTAGTAGGTGAAAGGCCTCCCTCAAATGGTCAACGAAAAAAGTGCTACAGAACAAAGATGAGGGTAAAAACAAGGTTTTGAAAAAACTTACAGAAAACCTCAGTGGCATAACAACCTTCTTTGACCCTTCTGGTAAGTTATCCATGATGTGTAAGATTCCAGTCTCAATAACAATTTTTGACAACCATTGAACCGGCTTCATCGAATCAACTAACTCCTTTAAAAAAATGTAGAAAGCACCATACCTGATTATCTCAGGGCTGATTATTTTTTGAAAGCAATAAAAAGACAAGTTAGCTCGAAGGGTCACAGCAACAAAAAAAATGTGCATGAAATTGAAAACAGAACAGTGTGCAACTAAAAGCCCTGTTCTGTGCAACATGCTATGCTTTCTGTGCAACTAAGTGGCTGGTCCTATGCAACTGAAAAAGATATGTATGTAGGCTGTGGGGAGTTAGTTTACCTGGTAGCTCCATCATCTGCTCCTTTGTGATGCCTGACCCAATACAAGAGGGCAGCATAAAGCTTGTTCACTACCTCATTGGTGCTGAAAGTCTTCTTCTTGTTGTAGTCGATGAATGGAGACCTTTGAGATGCTGCGGGCCTTATTACCCTCCTTTGTCTTCGTGCAATAGGTGGTCCCGAAGAACTGCTCGTGCCAGCTTTTGGTTCTGCGCATATCGGGGTGTGGCAATTCTCTGGTGAACCAACATCTAGTTCTTGAGCTATTGCCTTGCCAGCATCAGCAGCATCACATTCTTCATTCACAGCTGCTAGGTCCAACTCACACTCATCGATGCAGATCACACCGGCTTCCGCTGTTTCTGCTGCTGGAGCAGGTGCTGGAGCATCACCATCTATGCCGAGGTCAAAAGATGGTGCATCGCAGAACCCGTCACCATGATAAGAGTTTGATCTTCGTAAGGGTTCAAGGACCAGGGCATCTCCTTGCGGCACAAACACGGGTGCATCATTCACTGACTTGGTTCGCAATAGTGTTGTAGTTGGCGGCCTTGGAGGCTTGCACCTACTTATAATGTCGAACACCTCCTCTTGTGTTAATGGTGCTGAAAGTCAGCTCTTGGGGACGGCACTTTGATAGTTGGATCATCTCCTTTTGTGTTTGGCATTGAAGCATCTCTATGAGTAGGCACCTTGGGACTTGCAGTTGCAGTGGTGCCTTCCTGACCAGTTGTGGTGGTTTTGACTGTGACCATGCTGCTAACTGATACATCAGTTGGCACACTGGTATCTATAGTTGGCATCTTTCCAGTCTGAGTTGGCTGCAACCTATCAGACCTTGGCACCCCTGCATCAATGGCAGCGGCTCGCAGTTCTCTCTCGTCTTTGAACCCCAAATCTTTTGTGGCCTATTCCCCCTTTGTGCCCCTGGCAAACTTGACAATCTTCTGCTTAGGTGGTTTTGGTGGGACTGTTGAAAGGGGAATCTTCCCCTTGATCTGTTGAACTTCTGTGACATTGGTTGGCTCTTTGCTCACTACAGTTGGCATATCAGTTTGAAGCACAGCTTCCTTAACCATATTTACTTCAGCATCTGCACTCACCATCTTCTCCTTCGTTTGAGGCAACTGCAGATTCTTCTTCATTGAAACTTCTTTACGCTTCTGGACCACGTGAGGGTTTGCCATGGATGCTGCCTTGCTCTTGCTGGAGCTTAGGTCTGGGAGCTGCTTTAAATATTCCTTGTATTTTCCTTTGAATGAACCCAGTCAAGACCCTTTCCTGCTTCCTCCATATCAATTTGATTCTTTTCAGCATCACTTGATAAGAACAGGCTCTTGTCAATGGCAAAGTTGATCTTCTCACACATATCTTTGTCGCAGAAATCTGGCACGGGAAAGGTGGTTGGCAAAGCTGGCTTCAAGTTGCAGAGCTTGAACATATCAATGCTGCCCTGAGACTCTGCTTCGTCATTTTTCTTTGACTTCGGCAAATCCTTGTCTTTCCAGCAAGTTTTGTCAATCAACATCTGTAGTGTGCTCCTGCTACTCAATGAATTGATGCTGCTCGCAGGGGTGGCATGAGTGCTAGTCCTCCTGGATGTGTAGCCACCTGTACCACCAGAACCAGGGGCGTTGTCATCATCATCGTCATCGCTGATGTCGCTGCCTCCATTGGATCCCCCTTTATCATCACCATAATCAACCTCGTCTTCTTCATCATCATCTTCTTCCCTCTCACTGCCATCAGCTGCTGCGCCTTTGTCTTCTCCCCTCTCACTGCCATCAACTGCTGCCCCTTTGTCCCCGTCCCCCTCTTTGGCCTCATCTTCTTCTTCCTCCTCCTCTGCATCACTATCTTCTTCCTTGTCCTCCTCCTCTGCATCACTATCTTCCTCCTCATCCTCCTCCTCTGCATCTTCTTCATTGTCATCCTCATCCTTGTCCTCCTCCTCTGATTCATCCGCATCTGTGTCCTCATCGTCGTCAGCACCTATCGCTGCTTCCATTTCCTCATCTTTTTCTGACTCATCCTCAACAAACTCTTCTTCTTCTTGTATAGTTGACCGTCGTCTCTTTCTTTTTGGAGCACGGCGTGACACCCCAGTTTGCATTGATGGCTGCTGTACATAAGGATCAATATCTGGTTCCTCGTCATCGATCTTGGCAACTGCTTCAATGAAGGTGCCAACATGTTCAGTTACAGCCTTGCACAGCTCATTGACCACTTTCGCAATCTTTGCCTTTTTCTGCATCAACACAAAAAAAAATTCAGTATTGATTCAGTTAGAAAAAATAATAAAACATAAAAATGTCTATAACTGACCATGATGTGATAAGAAAAAACGACTAATACACATTTTCTGGCCAACTAAAAACATGATTCTAGCCAACTACACATGCACTGTGGCACAAACTAAAAAACATGCATTCTGCCAAAAGTTGATGACAATGGTTGTAAATGAACAATTTGACTGTCCAAAAAACATGTGTAACTACAAAAGCTTATATGTGCAACTGAACATACATCACAGCCAACTAAATTATGTATTCTCGCAACTACAAAAGTTATACATGTCCATCTGAACATACATCCCAGCCAATAGAAAAATATTGGTAAGTGATACAAGTTTCTGTATGCAAAACACTAACCTGCGGATTGTATCTTATTGGTAACTTGGATGCCACGAATGCTTCAGCTTGCAAAATTCCACCAAACAGTGGTGTCTGCTTCGTGCCTCTATACTCCTCTTTAACCTGATGTGAAAAAAGAGAAACAGAAAATAATAAGGTTATCAAAATAGATTTGTGTGTTGAATGAAACCACACATTACAACCTGTACAACTACAACAAGATACCGGGGTAGACAAATTCAACTATACATATATGCAACTGAACAAAGACACAAAAACTGTGCAACACACATGACACCTAAAAAAAGTTTCTACCAACTGATGCAACATATCTGTGCAACAAGATTAGTAAAATTGTGCAACTTAAAAATGATGGTGTGCCAATTTAAAATGAACATGTGTGTAGATTGCCAAACTGAAAGCTACAATCTGTGCAACTACATGCATTGTTGTGCCAGCTGATAAAAGTTTTCTGTGCAATTTCCAAAAAGAATGACCAGACATCAAAAGAACATAGAAGGAAGACACTGTTGGAAAAAAACAAAAAAGAACTCACTTATAATTTGCCGAACACACCAGGAGAGATAGTATCCTTCTTGATCACCTTGGCAATTAGAGTACTATCCCATGTATTCGATCGTATCGCGCAGTTGCTTACTGGGATGTCATGTATGAGCGCATCAAGGTATAGTATCTGCACCAGACCCAAACAAAAGAAAAGGCCAAGTTCAGTTATTTTTATCAGAATTTCAGCAAACTATAACTGCACAGAAAGAACAGGAACAGATGGAAAAAGTGGTCGTTTTCACTAACCATCAAGTGATACAAGCAGCAGCAGACAGTTTGCTTCTCCTGGTCCATGTTCCGGAAAGCTTCTTTAATGTGTTCTGCTACAAAGAGGCAGATGTTTGTATTCTTTAGCATTTGATGATCTAGCACAAGTCCATAACACTTTGGGCTGAGCTTCAAGGCCGTGGTTGGTGCTAGAAAAGTGCCGAAGGCAACCGCAAGCCAGGCCATAAAGAATGTGTCATCCGTTCTTCCAGCCATATCCTGAATCATCTTGAGCCATGTAGTGATCTGGGGATGAGAATTTCCAGTTATGTTGAAAGCCTGTCTGAATCTCCTAGTGGCATCTGTCGGCGTTCTGAGAATGGGAGTCCCCAGACTTGCCTGCCTGCGGCCTGCGGCGTGGCTCAAAGGGGGCCCAGCACGGCCCATCTTCATCAACACAAGACTCAAGACCCTCGCGAGGGGCCAAGCCTCGCGGGATGGACGACGTGGAGCTTCCTCAGGCGCGGCCTCGTCAGGCTGGCTCACGAGGAGGCGGAGAAATCAAGGCGGGGTACCTCGCGAGGTGCCCGTGACGCAAGCCATGACGATCAAAGGCGCCAGGCGGGCGCCAGCCCGTGCAGCGTCCTCCTTTCCTCTTTGGTGCAAAGGGGGCAAGGGCAGTCGCGGAGTACCGAGGCATCAGGCAAAGGTTGCCATTTCGGTGCAACGAGACCAAGACCAGGAGGACTACGAGACGGAGGTCACCGTGGAGCCCAAGACAACGTCATCACCAAAGCTTTGCGCAAGCGAAGACTGCTTTTGTCAGGATAGCTGATACTTGCTGTCCCCCTTCAAATTAGCCTGCCATTGTTGGCTCTCTTCCCGCTCGATATTTGGGAAGATGACTAGGGCCTCTATAAATAGGACTAGCCACCATAGTGTAGAAGAGATCGGATCGAAATCAGGGGATCGATCAATCAACCGCGGCCGGCGAGTGAGAGTAAGGCAGTGAGTGAATCAGAGAGAGAAAGAGAGAGAAGGGTGACTGAACTCCTCCTAACAGTTCATCGCCCCAGCCAAGAGCAGACCCTCGCGCGGCTGTTCTTCCTTGTATTGTTCATCATCATCAGCCCCAAGAGACAATCCACACACCATACACTGGAGTAGGGTATTACACCACAACGGTGGCCCGAACCAGTATAAACCTTGTGTCTCTTGTGCAGTTCTTTCAGTAGTCTAGATCCTTGCGAGACGGTGAGGTAGAAGGCGTAATCTTCGCGCGCACCCCAGAGTTCGAACCTTAAGGGTCTGCCGGAACCTGAAATCTGACAGCATCCTTGTCAACTAAATATCTGACTTTTGGACCCTTGTTTGGGAGATCAAATACCCTCTGAACACTGTCAGCATCGACACGGATCCTTCCCCTTCCTGGGAAAACCATTTCAGAGGTCTATGGCTGGTAGGACTGCACCAGGAACTTAGTGAGGTCCGCTGGAAGTGTGTCTGATAAGTTCAATAGCCCCCCGACCGACCTTGAAACTAGCTCTGATTTCTGTAGTGGGGTTAGAGAGGCGTTCAAATTTGCAAAGCGCGCTAGTGATGCCCTTATCCTGCCTGCTTGTGATGGTCGCTCCACATCTTCCCCTGGAGCCACCTCAACTCCTTCACCGCTGCCCTGTTGATTAGAAAATGAAAGCATTACACAAACATTAAACACAAGAGAAAAAACAAGAATGAAAAAAACTAGCAATCATCATTTGGATCAGTATTAGAATGAGCTATATATTCATAAAATGGATCATGCCAACTAATATGATGTATTTGTGCAACTAATAAAGCTCATGAGGACAACTGCAAGACTGCCAGTGTGCAACTGAATGCGCAACAATAAAACAGTAAATAAAAAAGAACGAGACCTGGCAGCTACAAAAAGTTCTAGTGGATGTGCAACAATAAGAAATGATACTACAACACAAGAAAAATAGTAACTAAAAAAAGGTTTGCAAAGAACTATTCAAATAGCTCATAAACACACACAAAAAAACCCACATACCTCAGCATCTGCTGCGGAAGATGCGACAGCTTCTCCAGCAACTGCTGCCCGCACAAAAAAATGACCACTGATGTCAACTATGAAAAGATGCCAACTAGTGAACTACAAGACGCCAACTAATGTCAACTGTATTTAAATCAATATGACTAGAGATGTCAACTACAAAAGGTAGTTATTGACAGACTAAAAACAAAAATAGTGGTCCGAACTGCTGCATAATTTCATCACTATCTAAAAAAGGCGAGAAAATCACTTATATTTGAGATTTTACTTACCCTAGAAGATGACTCAGCTCCCTTGCCAAGTGCTGCACGTCTAGTCCGCTTTACAACACAGAACCGATCAGCATCCTAAGAAAAAAAATAAAAAACATGAGCATGGGAAAAACAAAAAATGTTATATGACCCAAACAAAACCAAAAAAATTGACTTGTGTCATCAGCATGCCACTTACCTCAACATCCTCTCCCTGCTCAACACTCTGCGCAGGTCGTGGCTGGCGATTAGCAGGACGCTTCGAGTTCCGGCGAAGCGGCTGACTTCCAGAACGCTGATTAAGCAACCAAAAGAAAACATGAAAAAAAGACACTAGCATACATGCATAAGTTGAAGACAACTCAAAAACAAAAGAAAAAAATGAATAAAAATACATCTCCTTCATTGCCATCCGCATCTCCTCCTATTATAACCTTTTTGCCCTGCGGGAGGAAATACAACAAAAAAACATAGTTAGAAGACGTGGACAACCAACTACTACAATGATGCAGCCAACTGGGCAGTAAACCTTGTGCAAACTGGACATCAAATAAGCCAACTAACTTTTTTCTGCCTAGTTATTACTTGCCAACTGTGACAAGTAATACCTAGGCAGAAAAAAGTTAACTAAAGGCAACAAGCTCAATGAGATAACTTATTCTGAAAAAAACGTCCCTAGTTAAACATGAAGGGAGACACATGAAAACAACCATATCCACAACAAAAAGACTTGCACATTGAGAAAAATTAAAAATGGAAAATTGGCAAGCATTGGTACTAATTTGCACAAATCAAGGGGTCCTAGTTGCACAAAAGCACGAGAATAACACATAAACCACCACAGCCACCACAACGCTGGTGGATTGGGTAGATTATATTGGAAAACTGGCAAGCATTGGTGCTAAAATTGCACAAACAAGAGTCCCTAGTTGCACACAGCAGAGGGGAAAACAACCAACTCATGCGCAAAATGAGTTAGAAGATGCACAAAATGAAGTACAGAACCAACTATTACATGGATGCAGCCAACTAATCAGGCAACTTGTGCAACTGAACGACGCGTAGACAGACAACCTAGCACAAAATAGTAAGCAAACTAAGCAGGGCAACTAGTGCCCATTGTAAAACACATGGACAACCAACTTGACCATGAAAGCAGAGCAACTTGTGCAACACAAAAACAGTATATATATACAGCCAATTAGTATATGGATGCATCCATCTAATTGTGCAAATGAACAACATATAGACGGTCGACCTAGTGCAAAACAGCAAACCAACTAAGCGGGACAAACTAGTGCAGGTGTAGAACATATGGAAAACCAACTAGTAAAAGTGATGTAGCCAACTGAGCAGGCAACTTGTGCAACTGAACAGTATGTAGACACCCAAGTAGCAAAAAATTGGTGCAACTGCAGAACATAGGGACAACCAACTACTATATGAATGAAGCCAACTGGATAGAATTTTGTGCAACTGGAACACAAGTGTCTACCAACTAAAAAGTGGTCGTGATACAAGTTTCACCCTCTTAGTTGGTTTGCACAGGTAATGGTCTCTAATTTGCACAGGTACTAGTTTGCACATGTAATGGTCCCTAATTACAAACAAGAGGAGAAAAACACATGACCCATGAGAACCACCATAAGGCTGGCAGATTGGCTATATTATCTCAAAAATTGTCTACTACTGCTCCTAATTTGCACGCAAGGGGCGATAGAGTTGCACACCGTGGGGGAAAACACTCACCAAAAACACCAGATCCACCGCGAGGCTTCAATCCACAGAAGAGGCTCTATCGCCGCGAACCACTCATCCTCCCTGAACCATATGCACGAGCTCACCCCCTACTGCAACGCAAAAACGATGGGATGAGCACAACCCTAACCCACCCCTGCCAATCCGGCGGTTTCCCAAACGAAGTAGTCCGCTGGGGTGACCTCAACCTCGCCGGAAAATGAGTTCGACCTCCCTAACCCCGACCGCGACCTCGACCTCTACCTCGACCTCCCTGACAACGACCGCGACCTCACCGGAAAACGAGCGACCTTACCAGAAAAAGGAGGACGGGCGAGTGGAGAAACAAGCAGGGACGAAGACGAGGAGCGCGCGTAGGACCAATACCAGAGCCGCCGCGGACGACGACCCTCGCGACGCGCCCCGCCGTCAACCACAACCCGGCGGATTTGGAACCGCCTCCGAGCACCAACCAACGGCGAAAGCAAAGGGGGAAAGTGGAGGAATGGGCGGCGAGAGGTGGGGGTGGACGGGGTAATGGCATGAAATTCGAAACCGCCGCCCACTACGCACGACGGCTAAAACGCTGGAGAACTGCCTAATCCTCGATGACATGTGGGTCCCACGGATGATTTATCTCACGGGCACGGCGCAATCGGACCAGGCGACTGGTCCACACGCGGGTCTGAGCGGCGCGGCCCCACCTCCCGACCAGGGGACACCTGGACACCGTGCGGCGTCGATCGGGACGAGATCGAGCGGCTCTCGTCCGGCCGCTCGTTCTGTCTGTTTAGTGGCCGGACGCCTTTTAGATTTTATGTTCTTTCTGCCTAAATAATCAACCCCAGGGATATATACTAGTATAACTGAACCAAGCATGTTTCAGTTGGAGAAAATATCAGTAACAGTAAAATATCAGTAACATGCAAGTGACAGATCAGATTGCAAATTCAGTGAATCAGCATCAACCATTCTCTAATGAAAAATCTATAAATACACTATGCTCCTTAATTTTAGAGCTCTCATGGTCAATCAAGGTCTCCGATTTGAAATTGGGTCACCCGATTTTCACAGGGTCAATATTTTTTTCTGTCTAGGAGCTCTTTTGTTCGAGTCTTTTAAGGCTGGTCATAGTGGGGAGTAACTTATGCTAGTGTCATGCATATGCATGACACTAGTATAAGTTACTATCTTGATAGTGCAAAGTAACATAGTGGTAGTGTTATAGATGGCTTCATTTAGTAGTTTATAGACTCATCTTCTCTTGAAAAGCGCTATGTTACAGTAACATATTAGACCAAGTATAATAAGGTGACATAAGCAGACTATAAGAACTAGATATTTTATCTTTACTTAGTTGGAGGAGAGAGAAGAGAAACGGACTCTTGATTAATAGCCATCTGCAACACGAGCCCCAAGACGCTTTATGAGGTTGTAAGGTGGGCCAACTACTAATAAAGTAGTACATGTTTAAAACTTACTATTGTACATGCCGACTATGAGGTTGGCTCTAGATGATGTGGCAAATTCTTATAGCCGACCCTTGGCTGTATTATCAACCATGCTCTTATGTTACTCTAAACACATATTTCCTTATTAAATGCATGCCACATAAGTAAATTTATCTTGAAATGTGCTATGTTATAGCTAAGCTACTCCCACTATGACTAGCCTAATCCACCACGTTCCCTAATTTTGGAGTTGTCATAGTCAATTGAGGTCTCTAGTTTAGCATTAGCTCACCTGATTTTGACCAGGCCAATTTTTTTTTCTCAAGGAGCTTTCTCGTTCAATTATATTTACGAATGATAAGTCCTGAATGTTCGGGATTTGACCATGGAAATTGAACATTTTTATGACAATTTTAGTTGACGTGAAGATGTCAAGTTTAGTTGGCAAGCACAACAATGTCCTCACAAAAAATAAACCGAGGACAAAATTGGCATGCTTACCAACTAAACTCGCCATGGTCAAAAAATATAAATTACCCAAAAAATCGTTCTATTTGCCATGGTTAAATCTCGAATGTTCGGGAATTATCGGTGTCCTTCTTTTAATCCATTATAATTTCTAGGAGCTCCCCCGTTTGATTGAGGTATTCAATTTTAGATTTAGTTCACGATTTTGACTCAATAAACGATTTTTCAAAACAATCGACAACCAAAAACATTGACATCCACAATACTAAATAAATAAAATATGTAAATTCATTTCATGATGAATCTAATGATATCAATTTGATATTATGGATATTTATATATTTCTCTACAAATTTGGTCAAATTTAAAGAGGTTTGACTTTTCAAAAAATTAATACACCTTATATTTTGAATCAGTGTGAATAGAAAAATTATGAAAACCCAACACACCAACGGTGCAACAAAGTGCACCTAACCCTTCTAGTATCAACTATACTCCATACTCTAAAGAGACACAACACAACACCCTACAAATTATCAGCAGAGCTACCACCGAGAAGATAAACCAATAGGAAACAAATTTACTGCTAGTAAGAATGATCAGAAACCATCGGAGAAGATTCAGTAAAACAAATGGCTATCAGCTTAGTTTGTAGGTAGGCAGAGCGACACTATCAGTATCAGATCTATTGTCTGTCGCCTCGGGTGATCTGGATGAACCAATTCTCATCTAAGCTCTCCCATATTATTTTTTCATAAATTCATTCAAAGCTTGGGGGCATTGACCCCCTCATCTTAATGCATAGATCCGCCATTGCTAGTGTATTTGTGATGTAAATGTATATTATATATTTTTCTGCTCTTCCACCCGCAACACCCTTTCCTTTCATAGTCAATTTTTTAAAGCATAGTAAAAAACACCCTTTCCTTTGGAGAAACCTCTGGATGAAGATGAAGCTGAGTCTGGATCTTGGTCTTTCAGTCTCTTGAAGATGCATGTCAACCAGATGACAATCAAAATCAACAATAATGCCCCTCCTGCAATCAGGATAGGTTTGTGACCCTTTGCCAACAGTCTTTGTGTCGAGGGAGATGGTGCATCCGGAGAAGGAGAAGGTTGGGGGGGGGGGGGGGGGGGGGAGGGAGGGGGGGTTAAAGGAGTATGTATTACTCAAGAGCAAAGAAACTCTTCCCTGCACAGTTTAGGGATATTACAAGGACCGGAGACAATCCAAATGAAAGTGCGATCCTCCGTCCTACAAAAGTTTGCCAAAACATGGCCAACATTATTGCATGGTATTTTTCTATTCTTGTCATGAATTATTTATTGAAATTAATCATAATTTTGCCTAATATTCCAATAGTTTCCGGACATGGTTCCACAGAAAAGCCACATAGAAAAGCATATCCCAAGAAAGAATTGGATGGAAATTTCTGTAGAGTAGCTGGAATGAGCCCACTAAGGTTATTGTAGCTCAATTTCAAATACCTCAATTTTGGAGGGTGAAGATCAGGGATGGGTCCAGAAAGAGAATTGTTTTGGAGGGACCCACTGGTGCAGGAGATCCAGCACTCCAAACTCTTTCATCAACGGTGAGTTTTTGATGCCGCCTCAGGTATGCCGTCACGAATAATTAGTCTATGCATGTGAAAAGATTCGTATGTACAACTATACTGGCTATGCTCTAATTTGGTGGATACATACGCACTAGCTACTTTCCCTTTGTCGTCTTCGCCAACGAAACATATATGTTTGTTGTAGACCTGTAGTTGGGATGCACGTCGATAAGATTGATAGATCGCCTATTCATTTGAGTTTTCGCAATCAATACATCCCAATCCAAAATGCACGTTTAGGTGCTAAAATCCAAACATCAGTTTTCTTTGTCAGTTCGAACTGCTCAACTTGATATCGATAAAACAGCTATATATGCTCTCCTAGCTCTATGAAGTATATTCTTTTCGTTCTTTACGAGATTATGGTACAAAATCTACATGACTCGGTATTGTGTGCTCACCTAAGTTTCAATGTAGTTTTCTGGCAAAAACTTTATAGATATACAGTTCATGCAAGTACCTACTGGCATACTGCCCCCTAAATATAGGGTGTGGATGTAAAATGGATGCTGTGCTAATTTAAATGTCTCCTGGCGACAGAAAATTCGAAACAAAGGGAGCACTACCTAGATTTCCTGAATGTTTTGTAGCCATTTTTTGGACTAGTAAGGGCATGTCTAATGCATGTCTCACTGAATGCGTATCGTCGGAAATCCTGAAATAAATCCAGGAATAAATGTGAGTATCAAAATTTGAACCTTGATGGGCTGGGGATACCACAGTCACTCTAACCATCCAATCACAAGTTGGTTTGCAAAATCTATTATATAATTAAGATAGAAGACAAAGAAGCTTCCCTTAAAAAAAGAAGACGAAGAAGCTATTACGTTCATCCACATAGATTAAATTATCTGAGACGTTAATTTTAGATATTGACGGCTAAAATTTAAAAGATGTAGCATAACATACAAAAAAAAGCATACAAACAGTTTGACACGTCTCCATGAAGAAAAAAAAGTTTAACACGTCATGTAGGAATAGTTAAACTCATGTACGGCAGACTCATATGCCTTTCCATCAGAAAAAAGTGTACCGGATAGTCATATATCTCTATTTTTAATGAATGAGTTGGTGAATAGTCTTCGTGGTTTATATTCGCTGATTTTTTTTCGTCTTTTCTCCCACCATCTCCTCTCATCCTGGTCCATTGATTTATTTTTCTCTCCACTCTTTATTACAATCAGAACTTTCTTAACGTATAACAAATCACGGATCTAACTTCCTTAAATTATACAAATCAATCGATTCCTTTTGTTGGTTCAATTTGTCTTAAAAAACAAATAACAGATTTTCAGCAAATAAATAATACATTTTAATCTAACTTTTCTAACTAATCTAAATCAATCGATTTCTCTTATTAGTGAAATTTGTTTTAGGAAACAAATAGCAGACACGTCACAACTTTCCTCCCAATAAATAGTTTCTTAACATTTACAAACTTTCTTAATCAGACATGTCACAAACGGGCAGGTACTGATATCACGTTACGAAACAATAAAACCCCATTTGCATAGAAATCAATTCAAAAATCCTAACTTTCCTAAATTTTTACCTTTCCTTGATAACAACCAATATTTCTTATACTTTCCACCTATTGAAGAAAATCACCCCTCCATCGATATTAACATTTTTTGAAATAAGATCTCCCGGGTTATGTTTTTTTTACGATTCTTTCCAATTGTGACCTCTCCTTCCACTCCGGCTCCTTCTCGCATAAACACCTCCACCACAGCCAGGTGACACCACACCAGACCTACTGCCTCTCCACACCTTCTCCGCCACCTCCTTCTCGTACTCCATTAATAATCCCTCCGCCATATTTGTCCACGGCGGTGTCGAGGGCTTGGCGCAGCAGCGTACCAACGGTAGAGCAGCGCATAGCAGCAGGAAACAGCACGCAGCAGACGAGGCGAGCGGCCGACGGTGGAGGGCAGAGATGCGGCCGGCGTGGCTGAGGGGGCGGCCGGCAGAAGATGGCCACGACTGAAGGCGGCGCAAGGCAGGGGCGCGACAGCGGGGCGAGCGAAGGGATAGGCAACAATCCTCAAATACCAAAACCAAACGTACAAGTCAACAATCAATTCACGTATCACAATCAGATTCTAGTACCCACCTTAACTCACGGATGGTAATCAATCTCTAAACAAAGGAAACAATCACCGTCGTTTACCTCTCGCCAATGTTACATAAAAATAACGCTGAGAATTCAGATGTATTGTTTGTCATGGAGCTGTGGCTGGCCGATTACATGAAGTCAATTCTCTCAGTTGTGGTGGCAAATATAATACACATAATCCATATTGTTATGCACTAGCGCGTGTGCGTGTGAAATAGATGGATTATGGTTCCGTATCCAATAAGATGGATATGTGTGTGTTAGAGAGAGGGAGAGAGAGAGAGAGTGAGGAAGAGGGAGGGAGAGGGTGTGTGTGAGAGAATTTGATAATAAGAAAAGTCGTCAATGTCACTTAATATGTATGAGAATATTAAATGTAATATTAACATAATTAATATTAAATTCTTAAAGTTAATATGACCCCGTTGCAACGCACGGGCATTTTTCTAGTACGTTTGGTATTGCAATTACGACATGCAACTACTCCCATGTGGAAGAGTCCGAGCACCCCAGCAAAAGAAGAGGTTGAGCACAAAAAAAGTTGGATGTGTCTAGCCAGCGCACGGTCGTCTGGGAAGCTTAACGAGCGGCCCATCACTTTACGTAATTTTTTGTCTCCCTCTTTAATTAGAATAGTCATCTAGCAGTTTTTTCTGCTACGTATTAAATGCCAGCATATGCATCTCCTCATTTGCATGTATATGCATGTGCATGTGTTTGTTTGCATTTATTTTGTGATTTTAAAATTTTAAAAAGGCACAACATTCAATTCGCCTATCGAAATTCAGATCCGTTTTCTCTGTTGAAAACCCTCGCGCTGTGCTTTTCAAAAGTAAATCCCACATGTGGATGTTTCGACGAACTAGTCTTCCTCCCAACTAAACATCAATATGTATGCAACTAGACTACATGCCATGCCAAATAAGCATATGTGTGTGCCAATAGGCCTTTTGCCAACTAAACATCAATGTGTGTGCAATTAGACTATATTGCCGCGTCAACTGAGCATATGTGTGTGCCAATAGTCATGTCAATTAAATATTAATGTGTGTGCAACTAGACTACATTACAAGCCAACTAAACATCAATGTGTGTGCAACTAGACTACATTACAAGCCAACTAAACATCAATGTGTGTGCAACTAGACTACATTACAAGTCAACTGAGCACAAAGTAGATCAAGCTTCGTCAGGTCTGCTGCGGCACTATCGGACGCATTAAGGAGGTTGGACTTGAGCGCGGTCTGGCTCTCGGGGAAGAGGAGGGGCCAGAGTCGGAGGATGTCGTCGAAGAGAGGAGTCTGCGGAGAAGGACATAGCCATGGTGCGGAGCTCGGCGATGGACGCGTCAAAGGAGGCCCAAAGTAGGGACAAGGCTTACAATCCACTACTAGATAGTTGGTCGGGGTAGTAGACTAGTTGCACGTTAAGTTGTTATGGTTGGTAGGTTGCAACCTCATATGAAGTTAGATCATGTAGCTCCAAAGTTGGTTTTAAAAAAAGTTGCACCATGTAGTGCTAAAGTTGCACTATATAGCATCAAAGTTGGCATCAAAATAATTTCGTCGAAACATACCTATGCGGGATCTAGTATCAAAGATCTCGTCGCGATGAATCCAACTATGAAAACGGATCTGAATTCCGACGTGTGGTTTAAAATATATGATTTATTTTAAATTTAAGAGGCCAAAATAAATAAATATGCGTGAATCTGTTTTCCAAACTAGTCTGTACGCATTTAATGCTAACAAAAAGCATTCGCTAGCTGACAAAAAAAGACACACATATCTTCTATATCTAAATAGCTAGTCCCCACTAACTATTTCTCTTAATATGCAAGCATGCCACATCATCCCATAACATGCATGAGGAAAGGCCCACCTTCACTATTATATGTCTTCCAACATGCAAGCATGTGACTTCATCATTATACATGCATGGAAAAAAGACTCATCTCAACATGCAAACATCCAAGAGAATTTTCATTCTACTATGCTATTTATATAGTAATCAAACATAATAAATTATATGTATTTTCAGTTTTAGCTGTCATATTATTACTTCAAATATTCATTATTCATACAACGAATCACATTAAAATATGTTGCAAAATATTCTCGCAACAACGTGCGAGGTATTATCTAGTAAATAACAAGCCGGCCGTTCATTCCTATGAAAAAGTGCGCGTGCACTTTTAAAATTTCAGGAAAAAAGTTCGAGCACAATACGCATCAGTATCTAAACTGCTTTTTTCGGTTAGAAAACCAACACGGACTCCTTCTTTACTGGCCCTATTCGTTTCAAAGGGTTTTCACAGGAAATCTACAGGAAGTGTTGTTCCAGAGGAATTTATGCAAGATGGTCATTCGGATCATAGGAAATGCTGATTTGATTTCCTCTGGAATAGTGCTCTGACGACCTGATTCCTCAGGAAATGAAAAATCCAGCCCGGACCCATGTTACACGTATGCCCGAGGCAGATCGGTGGCTTTCTAAATAAACAATTCAGTAGGCAGGTGCTTTACGTAAGAGAAGCACCATGCAACCAAATAAAAAAAAAATCAGAATCTTAGCCTTCTTATATTAGCATCTAAAATGATGGAAGTCTCCCTCCGTTTTCCCTATGCTGTGCCGAACGCATATTGCTCTCCTTAGTTTTGCACATCTATTCCTTTGTCATTCCTACGGCTCCCTCAATTCCTACGTTTACTATTTCTATGAACTGAATAAGGCCTTAGTGCTTCACGCTTATTTTGCAGGAGTAGTGCTTCACGTTCTATCGGATTAAGGGAAATAAATGTGTACGTACATAGCAAAAAATGTGGGGCAATTTTTTTTGGCAAAACACTTTAAAAATAATAATGATGATGTTACCGGTAATAAATCATGCATGGAACTCAGACTAGAAATACATGGAGAGAGGCACCTGATGATGGATTGTGTATTCGCGAGGCAGATTTGGTCGAGCATGGGCCGACTAACAAGGAGGATGGACCTGGAACCGAGGCAAAACAACAAATACAACAATGGGCGATGAGGCAAGACGGGAACTCAACCAGTGGACGTGCTCATAAAGCCAAGTGCCTTCTTGGGATGTGGATGATCTGGAAACACATGAATAATGTGGTCTTTAATGGTGAGAGGCCGTCCGTCCCGCGAACCATTCAATGCATCCAGGATAAAGGTAGACTATGGGCAAAGGCCGGAATGTTCAGAGGCGACATGATAGGCTTCAAAGTAGAGCAGGTAGCGCGGGGCAATACCGAGTAGTCCTTTGTAAGTTTGGGATGGTCTCGGGCGAAGTCCGAATGTAAATAATCATGTAACTGTGGACTTGTGGATTCGGGACTCTTTCCCCTCTCTTCTTTAATGAATGATATGCACACTCGTGCATATTCGAGAAAAAGAAATACATGGAGATCTATTAGTACAAATACTTTATATTTCAATTCTGACATTTTTTAAGTAATGAATCAGGATGTATGTTCTCTTTTTTTTGCAATGGACGATGTATATTCTAATTACAATGGTTGAAATTCTAAATATCAATGGGAAGAAGTAAGGCATGCAAATTATTTAGTATAAAATAAGTACTCTTCATCGGAAAAAATAGTCGTTAGAAGGACACGTGAAAACACATACAATGTACATACATAAGATACATACCCCATCCCGTTTCAAAATATGAGGCACATAAGTAAACATATTGTCAATGTCTTAAAACTTTGACCACTAAAATATGCAAAAGTATAGGGATTGGACATGTGAAAATAGCTTTCATGTTCAAACTTTTATGCCATACCCCGTTTTACGCTTTTTTGATGTATCATAAGTGAATATCACCGCTAAAATTGTGAAGTGGAAACTGAAAATAATCAAGTGCCATATGTTTTGGAGTGGATACAACACTATATAACTATATAATTAAATGGAGCAGATCGACACATAAACCGTCATGGAAGAGTCACCAAAACTATAAATGAACGTATGAACATCGTCATCATTTATGCTTGATGAATTTTGTTTATAGTTGTTATTTAGTTCAAGGAGACTAATAGACTGATAAGCAAGTGATCGAGTCAATTTTATTTCTGGGAAGAAATGAGGCAGATGAGCGAGCTGAAACATATCGCCATTATCGAGAAGGTGCACAACTCTAGAGGACCTACGGATATCCCAATCATGTATGCTCGATGAGTTTCATTTTCGGTCGCAATTGTGTTGACGAAGACCTATGGTGTGGTGGCAAGCAAATGAGTCAGATTTTATTTCTAAGAAAAATGAGGGAGATGACGGACACACTAAAATTTGGAAGAGTAAAGAAAGTTAATATAAGGGATATTATGTTGTTTCAAAGCAGCGACCTCATGATATATGTTTTTTTTTGCAAGAATCATGATATATGTTATTAAGGAGCTAACATGGCTGATGACCGATGGACCAAGAGAACATCGTAAAGACAATGCATCACATTTGTCCACATGGACTAAAAATATTCGGTATGTTGTTTATATGATGGGTCCTAATTATAATGGTTGAGAATTATAAACTGAATGCAAATGGTATATACGTGTATTTGCACCGAATAA
Source organism: Triticum monococcum (assembly GCA_034509565.1). NCBI lineage: Eukaryota > Viridiplantae > Streptophyta > Magnoliopsida > Poales > Poaceae > Triticum > Triticum monococcum. The sequence goes on from CM067841.1 coordinate 543,140,646, forward strand.
GCTATGATGGAAATCAAAGTGAAGCAATGAGTATTAAGTGCATCCCTATCAATGATGATATTGATATTACTTTGTATAGGTTGTGAATAAGAAATAAAAAAAATATGTTTTCATCTTCACTAGAAATTTGCTTGGTCCATTCTGCATGTACCATACAACTGCCTTCGACCATATATTGTCCTTCTAACATTGGAACAAATTAAATGTTTGTGCCAAGCAAAATTGAAATCCATACAAGTATGATATGCAGCCAAAAAACGCTACACCATTTCAAGATTATTTTATTATAGAGTAAGAATCCTGAAAATTTTAAACAAATACAAAGATGTTTCAAAATATATATTAAAATGGTAGTGGTTTGAACTGAATAAAAAACTATTATATTGAGCTAACTATACGTGTTTCACTGTAATATAACTTTTATATAACTTCATCTATATTTTTAAATATCAAATGACAATGTAGAGCTGAATATGATCAAGTAAGAATTAGCATTGAAGAATAGATTACTGATGAAAAACATAAAGCATGCTAATATGCAATAAATCTATGTACGTAGAAGCCACTACACTACTAATGATGAGCCGGATTGAGGAACGGACAACCATGTTCATATGTCATCAATATTTAGATTTATCGTTTGGTTGAAACTAATTTTTAGTTTGTAAAAATATCATGATGAGCCATCATTATTTGGTATCACTATGAACTAATGGTCAACAATTGAAAACAGACCGAGTAAAATTTATAAATTAGCTACGAATATAGTAATAATTTTAGGTCACCCAAGAAAAATTGTACCAATTTATCAACGATCCCCTTGCAATGACAACATTATGTATAGAATATTCATGCAAAAATAATGATGAAATGTTTTATCCGAAGAAAAATATAAATTCCATCTGTAGATAGATAATATGTTGGAAATCCAGCCGCGCAAATGCGCGGGTCACCCCGCTAGTGGGTCTCATTAAGAAATAGAAAATAAAGATTCTAATACACATGAATCTTTACTTTTCACTCCAATCTTTTCAGCCTTTGACACCAGGCCACATTTTTTCTCTCCAAGCACCCGCCTCCTGCAGAGGATCCTGCTTCCCTATTTGAACCTACTTTACCTGATATCCAATCCTACATGGCATGTGAGGCATCACCCTGGGGCTATACATTGTACATGCCCTCAGAAACCCCAAATTCAGTGGCGGAGCTCACCTTGTCGGTGCTATTGGAGAGGTTCGCGAAGGTGCTACTGGCCGCCGGGAAGCTCTAAGTGGAGCCGTGGTCAACTCAGTGAAGAAGACAATGGGTGTGGTGGAATAATTTATTTATGAAACGATCGTAAGATTACCTCGGGCGAAGAATAACATATTCAATGATGAATAGTATCATTATATATTTGTTTGTGTTGGGGGAGGGGGGGGGTTGTTTGTGTTAGGGAGGGGGGCATTGGCCCCCTCATCTTAACACATACCTCAACCGCTGCTAATATGTTAGTATGCTGTATTTGTGATGTAAACACATTTTTATATCAATTGAACCACCCATACCAAAAATCCTGGCTACGCCACTGCATCGAGATCACCTGCCCTGCCCTGACCAGATCCCTAGAGCTGCACCATCAGTAGCATTCTTCCAGCAGATTTCTTCCCTGTGTATTATTTACAATTGATGGATAAGTCTGTGATCGTGTAATTTCGTCGTTTAAAAAAATTTACTGTATGTGGTACATCAAGATGACAAGTTTGCTTAGTGGTTCAAACAAAAGACTTTAAATAAAGATCATACATACCATGGAAAGCATATGAAAGACTACCCGGCGTAACATAGTCATAAACCAGGAGCTTCTCTTCCTTGGAGTAATAGAAAGCACGCAAGGGAATAACGCCCTGGTGCTGGCCAAGCATGTCAATTATCTCCATCTGCTGTTCGAATACTTTCTTTCCTACCACCACCTCCTTCAGCCTCTTGACCACCACTGTCGTGCCATCCTCAAGACCAGCTTTGTAGGTCGGACCGTAGCTTCCTTTCCCAAGGACTTCACATGAAGCCCTCAACAGATCATCCAAGTCCAAATCATATGAATAGCCCTCAAGGAAAACTAGCTTGTTCCTCTCTGCTTCTATATCACCGCTGTATTCTGGCTTGGATTTCTTGGCTCTTCCCACCGCTTTATGCTCCTTGACATGATCACCACTCCTGTATTATGGCTTGTATCTCTTCCTCTTGCAGATGCATACCACGAGAATGACCATTATTATCACAAATATAACTATTGTGCCTACAATAACCATTGCAATTTTGAGAGGTTTCTGACCCCTGTCCGGGGGAGTTGGAGCATTGGGAGGAGGTGGTGCGGTTCCTGGACATGGTTCCAAGGGAAGCCCACATAGAAAAGCATTCTCCAAGAAAGAATTGGCTGGAAACTTCTGCAGAGCAGCTGAAATGGGCCCACTAAGGTTATTGTAGCTCAAATTCAAATACCTCAGGTTGGGGAGGTGAAGATCAGGGATGGGTCCAGAAAGTGAGCTGTTCTGGAGAGACAACCCAGTAAGCCGAGTCATATTCTTCACTTTCAATGGGATTTCTCCAACAAATGAGTTGTACAACAGGTCGAGGAACGCTAGTTTTGAAGCTAGGGAAGTAGGTATTGTGCCTGCAGTAGGACTGTTTGGTCCTATGCCCTCCAACATACATGGCAAGCTTCATGCCTTTGAGGTGCTAAGCCTTCGGTCCAATCGTCTTACTGCTAGCCTCCCCACTGATGTCGCATCCATTCCATATATATGTCTGCACTCTCTCTACCATCGGCGCAACAACTTGTCAGGCGGACGGGGGCATTGGCCCCCTCATCTTAACATGTACCTCAACCTCTGCTAATATGTTAGTATGTTGTATTTGTGATGTAAATATATTTTTATATCAATTGGACCACCCTGACCAAAAATCCTAGCTACGCCACTACATCCAGATCACCTGACCTGACCTGTCATGACCAGATCCCTAGAGCTGCACCATTAGTAGCGCTCTTCTAGTAGATTTCTTCCCTATGTATTATTTACAATTGATGGGCAAGTCTGTGATCATGTAATTTAGTCGTTTCAAAAAAATATTGTATGTGGTACATCAGGATGACAAGTTTGCTTAGTGATTCAAACAAAAGACTTTAAATAAAGATCATACATACCATGCAAAGCAGGTGAAAGACTACCCGATGTAACATAGTCATAAACCAAGAGCTTCTCTTCCTTGGATAAATAGAAAGCACACAAGGGAACAACGCTCTGGTGCTGGCCAAGCCTGTCAATCATCTCCATCTGCTGTTCGAATACCTTCTTTCCTACCACCACCCCCTTCAGCCTCTTGACCACCACTATCGTGCCATCATCAAGACCAGCTTTGTAGGTCGGATCGTAGCTTCCTTTTCCAAAGACTTCACCTGAAGCCCTCACCAAATCATCCAAGTCGAAATTGTATGAACAACCCTCAAACAAAACTAGCTTGTTCCTCTCTACTTCTATACCACCGTTGTATTCTGGCTTGGATTTTTTGGCTCTTCCCACAACTTCAGGCTCCTGGACATGATCACCACTGTTGTATTCTGGCTTGTATATCTTCCTCTTGCAGATCCATACCACGAGAATGACCATTATTATCAAAAAGATAACTGTGCCTACAGCAACCACTGCAATTTTGAGAGGTTTGTGACCCCTGTCTGGGGGAGTTGGAGCATTGGGAGGAGGTGGTGCGGTTCCTGGACATGGTTTCATGGGAAGCCCACATAGAAAAGCATTCCCCAAGAATGAATTGGCTGGAAACTTCTGCAGAGCAGCTGGAATGGGCCCACTAATTCAAATACCTCAGTTTGGGGAGGTGAAGATCAGGGATGGATCCAGAAAGTGAGTTGTTCTAGAGAGACAACCTAGTAAGCCTAGTCATATTCTGCACTTTCAATGGGATTTCTCTGACAAATGAGTTGTACGCCAGGTCGAGGAACACCAGTTTTGAAGCTAGGGAAGTAGGTATTGTGCCTGTAGTAGGACTGTTTGGTCCTATGCCCTCCAACATACTTGGCAAGCTTCATGCCTTTGAGGTGCTAAGCCTTCGGTCCAATCGTCTTACTCCTGGCCTCCCCACTGATGCCGCATCCATTCCATGTCTGCACTCTCTCTATCTTCGGCGCAACAACTTCTCAGGCGGAGGAGGGCATTGGCCCCCTCATCTTAACACGTACCTCAACCTCTGCTAATATGTTAGTATGTTGTATTTGTGATGTAAATATATTTTTATATCAATTGGACCACCCTGACCAAAAATCCTGGCTACGCCACTACATCCAGATCACTTGACCTGACCTGTCCTGACCAGATCCCTAGAGCCGCACCATTAGTAGCGCTCTTCCAATAGATTTCTTCCTTGTGTATTATTTACAATTGGTGGGTAAGTCTGTGTTCGTGTAATTTAGTCGTTTAAAAAAATATTGTATGTGGTATATCAGGATGACAAGTTTGCTTAGTGGTTCAAACAAAAGACTTTAAATAAAGACCATACATACCATGCAAAGTAGATGAAAGACTACCAGGTGTAATATAGTCATAAACCAAAAGCTTTTCTTCCTTGGAGTAATAGAAAGCACGCAAGGGAACAACGCCCTAGTGCTGGCCAAGCCTGTCAATTATGTCCATCTGTTGTTTGAATACGTTCTTTCCTACCACCACCTCCTTCAGCCTTTTGACCACCACTGTCGTGCCATCCTCAAGACTAGCTTTGTAGGTCAGACCGTAGCTTCCTTTTCCAAGGACTTCACCTGAAGCCCTCACCAGATCATCCAAGTCGAAATTGTATGAACAACCCTCAAACAAAACTAGCTTGTTCCTCTCTGCTTCTATACCATCGCTGTATTCTGGCTTGGATTTATTGGTTCTTCCCACAGCTTCAGGCTCCTGGACATGATCACCACTGTTGTATTCTGGCCTGTATCTCTTCCTCTTGCAGATCCATACCACGAGAATGAGCATTATTATCAAAAAGATAATTGTGCCTACAGCAACCACTGCAATTTTGAGAGGTTTCTGACCCCTGCCTGGGGGAGTTGGAGCATTGGGAGGAGGTGGTGCGGTTCCTGGACATGGTTCTAGGGGAATCCCACATAGAAAAGAATTCCCCAAGAAAGAATTGGCTGGAAACTTCTGCAGAGCAGCTAGAATGGGCCCACTAAGGTTATTGTAGCTCAAATTCAAATACCTCAGTTTGGGGAGGTGAAGATCAGGGATGGGTCCAGAAAGTGAGTTGTTCTGGAGAGATAACCCAGTAAGCCCGGTCATATTCTGCACTTTCAATGGGATTTCTCTGACAAAGGAGTTGTATGACAGGTCGAGGAATGCTAGTTTTGAAGCTAGCGAAGTAGGTATTGTGCATGACAAGTTGTTGTGCCGAAGGTAGAGAGAGTGCATATATGGAATGGATGCGACATCAGTGGGGAGGCCAGCAGTAAGACGATTGGACCGAAGGCTTAGCACCTCAAAGGCATCAAGCTTGCCAAGTATGTTGGAGGGCATAGGACCAAACAATCCTACTGCAGGTAGTCGCAGCATACAGACACGCTTCCCGTCTGGTGTGCATGTAACCCCAATCGAAGATGTATAGACTTGGGTTGTGAGGCTCCAGTTGACCTTCCGTGGATGAGGAAGGGACACAGAAAAATCCAAAACGGTTTTTCTTATCAGTGTTCATATCAGCTCCTTTGGCACAAGGAAGAAGCAGACCGGCAGAAAGAAAGGCTAGGAGCATAAGATGTTGCATTGTTAGGATGTCCGTGAACAAGCAGAACTAGAATGATAATCCGAGGGTCATCAATGTTTCACCCCTGCTGCACAAAGGAAAAGAGTACATTACTGTCTAAAATCACACACCCTACCTACACATCACTGTCCCAAACTTAGACTAAAATCACAAAACTTCCACTGCAAATCGATGGTGGCAAAGCATAAAACCACTGATAGTAGAAGGTTGGGGAAAGATTACTGCACAAAACACACCTTTGATGCCAAACGAGGTTTGGCGGTCAGCTGCTGTGAGCATGTGTTCAATCTGCACAAGCTTCCCCGATCGGCTGAACGTAATCAGGGGGGAAATGTCAGGGCAGGTAGAAATAAGCTACCCAAGCACATTAGTTGTCTAGCATGGAGATGAACATCAAGCCACACTAAACATAGGTGCAAAGCAAGAAGAGATCCAAGACCGAGGAGAGAGAAGCATCACGGGAGAAGGAGGGTCCCGTTGTCTCTCTATGAAGATATCACGGGGGGCCGAGGAGGGAGAACCATCACAGAAGAATTCCTTGGCCTCTCCCTGGTGTGGTCTCCTCCCTCCCTCCCTCCCTCCTTTGAGGTGTAGTAGTGGAGTACAGTGCACGTGTGTGTGTGTGTGTGTGTGTGTGTGTGTGTGTGTGAGCGACTGTGTCTGAGCCCAACAAACAACTAGTTTCAGTAAAACCTTCTAGCATCTGATGTCTATAACAACTCTTATTGATATCTACTTCCAATGCTGAAAACCTTCTAGTATCTTTGCAGAGACTGATATGTATCTACAACAACTCTTACTGATGTCTATAATCCTACAATACTTCAGAATATTTCCAAGTTTTAATTGAAAATTATTTAGCGAAAGTTTCAGCAAACTGCTCTTCAGACTAGTAGTTCCAAACAATGTTTTCCAAGCACAAGCAGAGTAGCATCACTCACAGGCGTCCCGGGCGTGACGAGGACGATGTGGAAGAGCAGGCCGCTGCTGGGCAGGAGGTCGACAATGAGTGGAAAAATCCTACCATCACGTGTGGGGAAGCACATGACGAGGTTGGGGACACCCAGCTGCGTGACCAGCTTCTTCCTCAGGTGGAATACGGACTCCCCCTGAAATCGAACGCGCCATGGCTAATGCGGGTCCCATAGGTGCTCACCTCATCGCACACGATCGCCCGCGGCAGCAACAGTCTGGTCAGGCTTTTGGGGAGGGGGAGCTGCAAGTGAGTCACAAAGAACCATCATGATGCCAGCCAGTAGACCAAACATGAAAATGCCATCAAGAATCAGAAGTGTGGTAGCCAAGAAACAAAGGATTTAACCATGAGCTGCTCCCGAGAAACGCAAATCTTGCAAGAGGCCAGGAACAGAGCCAAGAAACAGTGAAATTAACATGGGCTGAATGAAGGAGATCAGGGAAAAAAGTCAAGGCAGGTACAAATAAGCAACCCAAGCACACTAGCTGTCAAGCATGGAGATGAATAACAAGACACACTAAACATAGGTGCAAAGCAAGAAGAGATCTAAGGACGAGGAGGGAGAAGCATCACGGGAGAAGGAGGATCCCGATGTTGATCTATGAAGGCATCACGGCAGGACGAGGAGGGAGAACCATCGTGGAAGAATTCCTTCGTCGCTCCCCTGGTGTCGTCTCCTCCCTCCCTCCCTCCTCTGAGGTGTAGTAGTGGAGTACAATGCGCGATTGTGTGTGTGTGTGTGTGACCGACTGTGTCTGAGCCATGGGCGAGTTGCTTTTGGAGGGGCATGGGTGATACGTCTCCAATGTATCTATAATTTTTTATTGTTCCATGATATATTATATTCTATTTTGGACATTATTGGGCTTTATTATACACTTTTATATTATTTTTTGGACTAACCTATTAACCGGAGGCCCAACCCAAAATTGCTGTTTTTTGCCTATTTCAGAGTTCCATAGAAAAAGAATATCAAATGGAGTCCAAACGGAATGAAACCTTCGGGAACGTGATTTTCGGAACGAACGTGATCCAGAGGACTTGGACCCTACGTCAAGAAAGAAACCAGGAAGGCACGAGGTAGGGGGCGCGCCTACCCCCCAGGCGTGCCCTCCATCATCGTGGGGCCCACGTTGCTCTACCGACGTACTTCTTCCTCCTATATATACCTACGTACCCCCAAACTATCAGATACGGAGCCAAAACCCTAATTCCACCGCCGCAACCTTCTATACCCGTGAGATCCCATATTGGGGCCTTTTTCGGAGCTCCACCGGAGGAGGCATCGATCATGGAGGGCTTCTACATCAACACCATAGCCTCTCCAATGATGTGTGAGTAGTTTACTTCAGACCTTCAGGTCCATAGTTATTAGCTAGATGACTTCCTCTCTCTTTTTGGATCTCAATACAATGTTCTCCCCCTCTCTTGTGGAGATCTATTCGATGTAATCTTCTTTTGTGGTGTGTTCGTTGAGACCGATGAATTGTGGGTTTATGATTAAGTTTATCTATGAGCAATATTTGAATCTTCTCTGAATTCTTTTATGTATGATTGGTTATCTTTGCAAGTCTCTTCGAATTATCAGTTTGGTTTGGCCTACTAGATTGATCTTTTTTGCAATGGGAGAAGTGCTTAGCTTTGGGTTCAATCTTATTGTGACATCCGGATAATTAAGCTACAGTAAACCCTTGCTACTTATGCCACGTCATCATATTACTGTTGCTAATCCTCACTTGATCCAAATCACTGTTCATATTCTAACTCAAATTTAAAGTAAAATTTCAAATTTGCCAAACATGAACACTAAAATGTTCAAGTGTGGCAGATAATCCCTGGATATTTGTCATGTTGAAACTCATATTTTAAAAGGTTATTAAATGGCCTCAAACATTTAAAACTGTGCCAAAACAACATTTTTGAATGCTTCTCCATTTATGAAAAATTCAAGCTAAGTCAAACTTCCTCCTAAGTTTTTGGTGGTAGCACCTAACTTTGCAATTCTAAATATGTGTCCATCTCCACATTTTACAAACCTCATTTACTAAATGAATTAAGTACAAAACAGAGGTTAGAGAAATAAAACATATGATAATAAAAGAAAAGAACTACACCTATTGTACAGATGGGCTCTAAGCCAAGTGCAGCCCAGCCCGACCTGGGTCCCCTCCCACCTCGCTACAGGAGGCAGAGTGGTGCGTGGAGCACATCCAGGGCGCCATGGCCGTGGATGCCCTCCACGTCGCCCCCTATACCTATATATTTGTCCACTGAAAACCCTAGCCTGCTCTCATCGATCCCCTCTGTTTTCCCCATCGTGCGCCCCCTCATCTGCTAAAATACGAGCTCCTAAACTCATATGGTGACCGCGAACGCCGCCACCATTACCACGACCATCATCGTCCCGGCGCCCTGCAGTCGTGTCTAGAAAATCCGCCGTCGTTCGCTTCTTCACCTTCGTCCATTGGATCCAGCCGGACTCGATCGTGCCGTCGGGATCGAGCTTCTTCTTCAACTTCGGCCGCCGTCATCCACCGCGTCGATCCGCTCGTCATCGACTGTCCCCGGTCTCATCGAGCCCTCCTCGAGCTACGTTGTGTGAAGGAAATATGCCCTAGAGGCAATAATAAAGTTATTATTTATTTCCTCATATATCATGATAAATGTTTATTATTCATGCTAGAATTGTATTAACCGGAAACATAATACATGTGTGAATACATAGACAAACAGAGTGTCACTAGTATGCCTCTACTTGACTAGCTCATTAATCAAAGATGGTTATGTTTCCTAACCATGAATAAAGAGTTGTTATTTGATTAATGGGATCACATCATTAGGTGAATGATCTGATTGACATGACCCATTCCATTAGCTTAGCACCCGATCATTTAGTATGTTGCTATTGCTTTCTTCATGACTTATACATGTTCCTATGACTATGAGATTATGCAACTCCTGTTTGCCGGAGGGACACTTTGTGTGCTACCAAACGTCACAACGTAAATGGGTGATTATAAAGGTGCTCTACAAGTGTATCCAAAGGTAGATGTTGGGTTGGCGTATTTCGAGATTAGGATTTGTCACTTCGATTGTCGGAGAGGTATCTCTGGGCCCTCTCGGTAATGCACATCACATAAGCCTTGCAAGCATTACAACTAATGAGTTAGTTGCGAGATGATGTATTACAGAACGAGTAAAGAGACTTGCCGGTAACGAGATTGAACTAGGTATTGGATACCGACGATCGAATCTCGGGCAAGTAACATACCGATGACAAAGGGAACAACGTATGTTGTTATGCGGTTTGACCGATAAAGATCTTCGTAGAATATGTAGGAGCCAATATGGGCATCCAGGTCCCGCTATTGGTTATTGACCGGAGATTTGTCTCAGTCATGTCTGCATTGTTCTCGAACCGTAGGGTCCGCACGCTTAACGTTACGATGACAGTTATTATGAGTTTATGCATTTTGATGTACCGAAGTTAGTTCGGAGTCCCGGATGCGATCACGAACATGACGAGGAGTCTCGAAATGGTCGAGACATAAAGATTGATATATTGGATGACTATATTCGGACACCGGAAGCGTTCCGAGGAAGTTTCGGATAAAACCGGAGCACCGGGGGGTTACCGGAACCCCCCCCCCCCCCCCCCCCCCCCGGGGGGGGGGGGGGGTTAATGGGCCTCATGGGCCTAAAGTGGAGAAGAGGAAGGGGCTGCCAGGGCAGGCCACGCGCCCCCTCTCCCCCTAGTCCGAATTGGACAAGGAGGGAGGGGCGGCGCCCCCCCTTTTCCTTCTCTTCTTCCACCTCTCCTACTTGGACAAGGAAAGGGAGGGGAGTCCTACTCCCGGTAGGAGTAGGACTCCTCCTGCGCGCCTCCTCTAGGGCCGGCCGCACCCCCCCCTTGGATCCTTTATATACGGAGGCAAGGGGGCACCCTAGGACACACAAGTTGATCATCGTGATCGTTCCTTAGCCGTGTGCGGTGCCCCCTTCCACCATATTCCACCTCGGTCATATTGTAGCCGTGCTTAGGCGAAGCCCTGCGACGGTAGAACATCAAGATCGTCACCACACCATCATGCTGATGGAACTCATCCCCAAAGCTTTGCTGGATCGGAGCCCGGGGAGCGTCATCGAGCTGTACGTGTGCTAAGAACTCGGAGGTGCCGGAGTAACGGTGCTTGGATCGGTCGGATCGGGAAGACGTACGACTACTTCCTCTATGTTGCGTCAATGCTTCCGCTTCGGTCTATGAGGGTACGTAGACAACACTCTCCCCTCTCGTTGCTATGCATCACCATGATCTTGCGTGTGCGTAGGAATTTTTTTGAAATTACTACGTTCCCCAACAGTGGCATCCGAGCCTAGGTTTTATGTGTTGTTGTTATATGCACGAGTAGAACACAAGTGAGTTGTGGGCGATATAAGTCATACTGCTTACCAGCATGTCATACTTTGGTTTGGCGGTATTATTGGAGGAAGCGGCCCGGACCGACATTACGCGTACGCTTACGCGAGACCGGTTCTCTCGACGTGCTTTGCACATAGGTGGCTTGCGGGTGACAGTTTCTCCAACTTTAGTTGAACTGAGTGTGGCTACGCCCGGTCCTTGTGAAGGTTAAAACAGCACCAACTTGACAAACTATCGTTGTGGTTTTGATGCGTAGGTAAGATTGGTTCTTGCTTAAGCCCGTATCAGCCACGTAAAACTTGCAACAACAAAGTAGAGGACGTCTAACTTGTTTTTGCAGGGCATGTTGTGATGTGATATGGTCAAGACATGATGCTGAATTTTATTGTATGAGATGATCATGTTTTGTAACCAAGATTATCGGCAACTGGCAGGAGCCATATGGTTGTCGCTTTATTGTATGCAATGCAATCGCGCTGTAATGCTTTACTTTATCACTAAGCCGTAGTGATAGTTGTGGAAGCATAAGATTGGCGAGACGACAACGATGCTACGATGGAGATCAAGGTGTCGCGCCGGTGACGATGGTGATCATGATGGTGCTTCGGAGATGGAGATCACAGGCACAAGATGATGATGGCCATATCATATCACTTATATTGATTGCATGTGATGTTTATCTTTTATGCATCTTATCTTGCTTTGATTGACGGTAGCATTATAAGATGATCTCTCACTAAAATTATCAAGAAGTGTTCTCCCTGAGTATGCACCTTTGCGAAAGTTCTTCGTGCTGAGACACCACGTGATGATCGGGTGTGATAGGCTCTACGTTCAGATACAACGGGTGCAAAACAGTTGCACACGCGGAATACTCAGGTTATACTTGACGAGCCAAGCATATGCAGAGATGGCCTCGGAACACGGAGACCGAAAGGTCAAGCGTGAATCATATAGTAGATATGATCAACATAGCGATGTTCACCAATGAAACTACTCCATCTCACGTGATGATCGGACATGGTTTAGTTGATTTGGATCATGTTATCACTTAGAGGATTAGAGGGATGTTTATCTAAGTGGGAGTTCTTTAAGTAATTTGATCAATTGAACTTAAATTTATCATGAACTTAGTACCTGATAGTATCTTGCTTATGTATGTTTGATTGTAGATAGATGGCCCGTGCTGTTGTTCCGTTGAATTTTAATGCGTTCCTTGAGAAAGCAAAGTTGAAAGATGATGGTAGCAATTACACGGACTGGGTCCGTAACTTGAGGATTATCCTCATTGCTGCACAGAAGAATTACGTCCTGGAAGCACCGCTGGGTGCCAGGCCTGCTGCTGGAGCAACACCAGATCTTATGAACGTCTGGCAGAGCAAAGCTGATGACTACTCGATAGTTCAGTGTGCCATGCTTTACGGCTTAGAATCGGGACTTCAACGACGTTTTGAACGTCATGGAGCATATGAGATGTTCCAAGAGTTGAAGTTAATATTTCAAGCAAATGCCCGGATTGAGAGATATGAAGTCTCCAATAAGTTCTATAGCTGCAAGATGGAGGAGAACAGTTCAGACAGTGAGCATATACTCAAAATGTCTGGGTATAATAATCACTTGATTCAGATGAGAGTTAATCTTCTAGATGATTACGTCATTGACAGAATTCTCCAATCACTACCACCAAGCTACAAGAGCTTCGTGATGAACTATAATATGCAAGGGATGAATAAGACTATTCCCGAGCTCTTCGCAATGCTGAAAGCTGCGGGGGTAGAAATCAAAAAGGAGCATCAAGTGTTGATGGTCAACAAGACCACTAGTTTCAAGAAAAAGGGCAAAGGGAAGAAGAAGGGGAACTTCAAGAAGAACGGCAAGCAAGTTGCTGCTCAAGAGAAGAAACCCAAGTCTGGACCTAAGCTTGAAACTGAGTGCTTCTACTACAAGCAGACTGGTCACTGGAAGCGGAACTGCCCCAAGTATTTGGCGGATAAGAAGGATGGCAAGGTGAACAAAGGTATATGTGATATACATGTTATTGATGTGTACCTTACTAATGCTCGCAGTAGCACCTGGGTATTTGATACTGGTTCTGTTGCTAATATCTGCAACTCGAAACAGGGACTACGGATTAAGAGAAGATTGGCTAAGGACGAGGTGACGATGCGCGTGGGAAACGGTTCCAAAGTCGATGTGATCGCGGTCGGCACGCTACCTCTACATCTACCTTCGGGATTAGTACTAGACCTCAATAATTGTTATTTGGTGCCAGCATTGAGCATGAACATTATATCTGGATCTTGTTTAACGCGAGATGGTTATTCATTTAAATCAGAGAATAATGGTTGTTCTATTTATATGAGTAATATCTTTTATGGTCATGCACCCTTGAAGAGTGGTCTATTCTTATTGAATCTCGATAGTAGTGATACACATATTCATAATATTGAAACCAAAAGATGCAGAGTTGATAATGATGGTGCGCCTTATTTGTGGCACTGCCGTTTAGGTCATATCGGTGTAAAGCGCATGAAGAAACTCCATACTGATGGACTTTTGGAGCCACTTGATTATGAATCACTTGGTGCTTGCGAACCGTGCCTCATGGGCAAGATGACTAAAACACCGTTCTCCGGTACAATGGAGAGAGCAACAGATTTATTGGAAATCATACATACAGATGTATGTGGTCCAATGAATATTGAGGCTCGTGGCGGATATCGTTATTTTCTCACCTTCACAGATGACTTAAGCAGATATGGGTATATCTACTTAATGAAACATAAGTCTGAAACATTTGAAAAGTTCAAAGAATTTCAGAGTGAAGTTGAAAATCATCGTAACAAGAAAATAAAGTTTCTACGATCTGATTGGAGGAGAATATTTGAGTTATGAGTTTGGTGTACATTTGAAGCAATGTGGAATAGTTTCGCAACTCACGCCACCTGGAACACCACAGCATAATGGTGCGTCCGAACGTCATAATCGTACTTTACTAGATATGGTGCGATCTATGATGTCTCTTACTGATCTACCGCTATCGTTTTGGGGTTATGCGTTAGAGATGGCCGCATTCACGTTGAATAGGGCACCATCGAAATCCGTTGAGACGACGCCTTATGAACTATGGTTTGGCAAGAAACCAAAGTTGTCGTTTATGAAAGTTTGGGGCTGCGATGCTTATGTGAAAAAGCTTCAACCTGATAAGCTCGAACCCAAATCGGAGAAATGTGTCTTCATAGGATATCCAAAGGAAACTATTGGATACACCTTCTATCACAGATCCAAAGGCAAGACTTTTGTTGCTAAATTCAGAAACTTTCTGGAGAAGGAGTTTCTCTCGAAAGATGTGTGGGAGGAAAGTAGAACTTGATGAGGTAACTGTACCTGCTCCCTTATTGGAAAGTAGTACATCACAGAAAACTGTTTCTGCGACACCTACACCAATTAGTGAGGAAGCTAATGATAATGATCATGAAACTTCAGGACAAGATACCACTGAACCTCGTAGATCAACCAGAGTGAGAACCGCGCCAGAGTGGTACGGTAATCCTGTTCCGGAAATCATGCTGCTAGATCATGATGAACCTACGAACTATGAAGAAGCGATGGTGAGCCCAGATTCCGCAAAATGGCTTGAAGCCATGAAATCTGAGATGGGATCCATGTATGAGAACAAAGTATGGACTTTGGTTGACTTGCCCGATGATCGGCAAGCAATTGAGAATAAATGGATCTTCAAGAAGAAGACTGACGCTGACGGCAATATTACTGTCTACAAAGCTCGACTTGTCGCAAAAGGTTTTCGACAAGTTTAAGGGGTTGACTACGATGAGACCTTCTCACCCGTAGCGATGCTTAAGTCTGTCCGAATCATGTTAGCAATTGCCCATTTTATGATTATGAAATTTGGCAGATGGATGTCAAAACTGCATTCCTGAATGGATTTCTGGAAGAAGAGTTGTATATGATGCAACCGGAAGGTTTTGTCGATCCAAAGGGAGCTAACAAAGTGTGCAAGCTCCAGCGATCCATTTATGGACTGGTGCAAGCCTCTCGGAGTTGGAATAAATGCTTTGATAGTGTGATCAAAGCATTTGGTTTTATACAGACTTTCGGAGAAGCCTGTATTTACAAGAAAGTGAGTGGGAGCTCTGTAGCATTTCTGATATTATATGTGGATGACATATTATTGATTGGAAATGATATAGAATTTCTGGATAGCATAAAGGGATATTTGAATAAGAGTTTTTCAATGAAAGACCTCGGTGAAGCTGCTTACATATTAGGCATAAAGATCTATAGAGACAGATCAAGACGCTTAATTGGACTTTCACAAAGCACATACCTTGACAAGATTTTGAAGAAGTTCCAAATGGATCAAGCAAAGAAAGGGTTCTTGCCTGTGTTACAAGGTGTGAAGTTGAGTCAAACTCAATGCCCGACCACTGCAGAAGATAGAGAGAAAATGAAAGATGTTCCCTATGCTTCAGCCATAGGCTCTATAATGTATGCAATGCTGTGTACCAGACCTGATGTGTGCCTTGCTATAAGTTTAGCAGGGAGGTACCAAAGTAATCCAGTAGTGGATCACTGGACAGCGGTCAAGAACATCCTGAAGTACCTGAAAAGGACTGAGGATATGTTTCTCGTATATGGAGGTGACAAAGAGCTCATTGTAAACGGTTACGTTGATGCAAGCTTTGACACTGATCCGGACAATTCTAAATCGCAAACCGGATACGTGTTTACATTAAACGGTGGAGCTGTCAGTTGGTGCAGTTCTAGACAAAGCGTCGTGGCGGGATCTACATGTGAAGTAGAGTACATAGCTGCTTCGGACGCAGCAAACGAAGGAGTCTGCATGAAGGAGTTCATATCCGATCTAGGTGTCATACCTAGTGCATCGGGTCCAATGAAAATCTTTTATGACAATACTGGTGCAATTGCCTTGGCAAAGGAATCCAGATTTCACAAAAAAGAACCAAGTACATCAAGAGACGCTTCAATTCCATCCGGGATCTAGTCCAGGTGGGAGACATAGAGATTTGCAAGATACATACAGATCTGAATGTAGCAGACCCGTTGACTAAGCCTCTTCCACGAGCAAAACATGATCAACACCAAGGCTCCATGGGTGTTAGAATCATTACTGTGTAATTTATATTATTGACTCTAGTGCAAGTGGGAGACTGAAGGAAATATGCCCTAGAGGCAATAATAAAGTTATTATTTATTTCCTTATATCATGATAAATGTTTATTATTCATGCTAGAATTGTATTAACCGGAAACATAATACATGTGTGAATACATAGACAAACAGAGTGTCACTAGTATGCCTCTACTAGACTAGCTCATTAATCAAAGATGGTTAAGTTTCCTAACCATGAACAAGGAGTTGTTATTTGATTAACGAGGTCACATCATTAGTTGAATGATCTGATTGACATGACCCATTCCATTAGCTTAGCACCCGATCGTTTAGTATGTTGCTATTGCTTTCTTCATGACTTATACATGTTCCTATGACTATGAGATTATGCAACTCCCGTTTACCGGAGGAACACTTTGGGTACTACCAAACGTCACAACGTAACTGGGTGATTATAAAGGAGTATTACAGGTGTCTCCAAAGGTAGATGTTGGGTTGGCATACTTCGAGATTAGGATTTGTCACTCTGATTGTCGGAGAGGTATCTCTGGGCCCTCTCGGTAATGCACATCACATAAGCCTTGCAAGCATTACAACTAATGAGTTAGTTGCGAGATGATGTATTACGGAACGAGTAAAGAGACTTGCCGGTAACGAGATTGAACTAGGTATTGGATACCGACGATCGAATCTCGGGCAAGTAACATACCGATGACAAAGGGAACAACGTATGTTGTTATGCGGTCTGACCGATAAAGATCTTCGTAGAATATGTAGGAGCCAATATGGGCATCCAGGTCCCGCTATTGGTTATTGACCGGAGATTTGTCTCAGTCATGTCTGCATTGTTCTCGAACCGTAGGGTCCGCACGCTTAACGTCACGATGACAGTTATTATGAGTTTATGCATTTTGATGTACCGAAGTTAGTTCGGAGTCCCGGATGTGATCACGGACATGACGAGGAGTCTCGAAATGGTCGAGACATAAAGATTGATATATTGGATGACTATATTCGGACACCGGAAGCGTTCCGGGGAAGTTTCGGGTAAAACCGGAGCACCGGGGGGTTACCGGAACCCCCCGGGGGGTTAATGGGCCTCATGGGCC
Source organism: Triticum monococcum (assembly GCA_034509565.1). Taxonomy (NCBI): domain Eukaryota; kingdom Viridiplantae; phylum Streptophyta; class Magnoliopsida; order Poales; family Poaceae; genus Triticum; species Triticum monococcum. The sequence goes on from CM067841.1 coordinate 543,158,104, forward strand.
TAAAGTGGAGAAGAGGAAGGGGCTGCCAGGGCAGGCCACGCGCCCCCTCTCCCCCTAGTCCGAATTGGACAAGGAGGGAGGGGCGGCGCCCCCCTTTTCCTTCTCTTCTTCCACCTCTCCTACTTGGACAAGGAAAGGGAGGGGAGTCCTACTCCCGGTAGGAGTAGGACTCCTCCTGCGCGCCTCCTCTAGGGCCGGCCGCACCCCCCCTTGGATCCTTTATATACGGAGGCAAGGGGGCACCCTAGGACACACAAGTTGATCATCGTGATCGTTCCTTAGCCGTGTGCGGTGCCCCCTTCCACCATATTACACCTCGGTCATATTGTAGCAGCGCTTAGGCGAAGCCTTGCGACGGTAGAACATCAAGATCGTCACCACGCCGTCGTGCTGACGGAACTCATCCCCGAAGCTTTGCTGGATCGGAGCCCGGGGAGCGTCATCGAGCTGTACGTGTGCTAAGAACTCGGAGGTGCCAGAGTAACGGTGCTTGGATCGGTCGGATCGGGAAGACGTACGACTACTTCCTCTACGTTGCCTCAACACTTCCGCTTCGGTCTACGAGGGTACGTAGACAACACTCTCCCCTCTCGATGCTATGCATCACCATGATCTTGCGTGTGCGTATGATTTTTTTTGAAATTACTACGTTCCCCAATATTGTGAGCCTCGGATCCTCCTTGACCTCCCCTTGTTTCTTCTCGTGCCCCGTAGGTTAGCTCATGTAGTTGCCTCGTCGTCCCGCGCCGCTCGAGCTCTTGGTCACCCAGATCACTTGCGCCGTCTACGCCCTCCTATTGCCGTTCCGCTCGTCGCCCGTGTTCCGCGCGTGCACTTGTGTCGCGCGCGCCGCGAGCTGCTCGCCTACAGCCGCACGCCTTGTCCGTTCCTTGGCCGCGCGTCCCCGGTCGCCCCGCTTGCGCCTGCGGCTGTTGGGGCCCCGACTATGCCGGCCGCGTCCTCCAGCGCGCCCCGCCCTTGCGAGCCCGCTCCTGGCCGCTTCCTCGCCGCGCGTCCATGACTGCCACTGCTGTTGCTGCGTTCTGCTACTGCCGCGCCTGCTGTTGTGTGCCGCTGGAGCTGCTCGGCTTGCTATTGCTGTTGCTGCGATGCGTTGCCGTTGCTCTCTGCTCTTGTGTATCTTGCCACTGCATTGCTGCTTGCAGTTGGCCATGGCCTTGGCCAAGGCCATGGCCGAGTGGCGTGTGCTATGTGTGCGTGTATGCGCAGGGCCTCACGGCTGGCCCAAAATCAATTAGGGGCTAATCCCTCTTTAGTACTAGCCACCCCCACTTTGAGTCTAGTACATGTGGCCCTCAAGTGCTAAATTAATCCTCTAAATAAAATGCCAGTCTATTACATGTGGGACCCGACGTTAGATTAAACCAGGAAGTTAAAATAAATAATATGCTAATTTAAAGTGTGTGCCAATGACACCTGGGCCCCAACTGTAGTTTGACAAGTCAACAGTCAAATAGTTGACTGGGTCAACTGGGACCCCCCTGGACCCACTGTCAGCCTCCGTGTACAATCTGTGTACATAGGGCGGGGTACCCATAGCATTTTAATCATTATTTTCGAATTAATAATAATCTTAAAATATTGCTAAAAACTTAATAATTCATAGAAAAATAACCGTACCTCGGATGGAAAAACTTCGTACATGAAAGTTGCTTAGAACGACGAGACGAATCCGGATACGTAGCCTGCTCGTCCGCCACTCATCCCTAGCATAGCGAACACGCAACTTTCCCCTTCCGGTTCATCGGTCCGAAAACACGAAACACCGGGTATCCATTCCCGGTTGAATTCCCCCTTTACCTATATCGTGTAGTCTTACGTTAGGTCACACCCGACACAACATATTGCCACGTTATGCTTTGTGATGCTATGTTTGCTTTATATTTATTGTTTCTTCCCCCTCTTCTCTCCGGTAGACCCCGAGACCGCTGCTGATGCCCCTGTGATCGACTACATCGACGACAACACTTCTTCTTTTTCAGCAGAGCTTCCAGGCAAGCAAACCCCCCTTGAGCATTCCAATATCGCCTATGAAAGAACATGCGGTGCCCCCATGTTTGGTTTTGGTAATTGATGACAATCTCTATGGACTAATGGTTGCCTTGAGTTATATTTGAAGGTTTTGTCCATAGGATTGTCTTGAAGTCCATGTGTTGGTTTCAAGGAGTTTATGAGATGGCCAAAGTGCTTTTCAAGGAATTATCCAAAGATTGGTCATGTGTGAGTTGAAATGGCCAAAGTGCTTTTCAAGGAATTATCCAAATATTGGTCATGTGTGAGTTGAGCTTATTGCAAGCATGTCTTGAAGAAGAAGATTGTGTGATCATTCATGTTTACCTTCAAGACATCATCCAAATGATGAGAGTTGGAAAGAGTCAATGTTGATCAAGACTAAGTCAAGAGTGAATCAAGTTGATTAACTCACAAAGCGTAGAAGAAATACCGAGAGGGATCAAGTGATCCCACGGTATGGTAAGCATTGTCCATTACGCTTTGAGTACTAACCCATGGTCTACGTGAGACTTCTTTGTGGGGTTAGGTATGTTTCCATGGTCTTGCGTCAAGAGGAAGATATCATACAACCCATGGAAAGGATGACATCAAGTGGTGATCATCATCAAGATTGCCATGTGCAAGTTCAGGTGGAGCACCACAAAGAGACCAAGTTCTTCAAGCTTGCCATCCATTGTGGTGTCAATGGACTTGTGAAGATGTGCCGAAGAGTGGCTCACCCATAGTGGAGTATGGGGGAGCAATCATCTAGTCTTCATCGAGCCAACACAATCAAGAAAGGTGGTCCAACTTGAGGGAGTCAAGATCGTCATCATCTAGCTCAAGTGGACCATGTGCAAGGCAAAGGTTTGCCCTTGATAGGTTTTCTATTTTACCGGTCTCATAGTGGTAGTTGGGAGACCGGGTTGTAGGATCGATTGCCGTACTATCAAGGGGGGCTCTCTAGAGAGTAGCTTGATCGTATCATTAGTAGAGAGCTCAAACCATTGCATCCTCGCATCATCTCTCTTGGTTCTTGTTTGGTTCCTTTTGTGAGTCTTAGAGCTTATGGTCATCTTGATGACAAGCTTGAGTTCATAGAAAACGGAGTTCGCATGCATCTTCTATGATGTTTTCGATGTTGGAGGTTTTGCCGGTTCTTCTCAGTTGGAGGTTTCACTCCTCTATTTGTTAGGCATACCTCGCTATTTTGATGCTACTCGTCGTCTTGTTTCCAACAAGCTTGAGTTTGCTCAATTCAGAGCTCATATGCAGAAGTTATGGCAGTTCTTGTTTTCTTGGAAGTGGTTTTTGTCTGGTCCCAGCGGTAGTACCGCGTGCCCCAGTGGTAGTACCGCTTGGAGCTCTCAGCCGTGGTACCACTGCTTCCGGGTGGTGGTACCGCCAACTTGCTCAGCAAAGACTTGGGCGGTTGTTCCGGCCAGGCACCGCCCAAGTACCGGTCAGGCTTCTGTTTTGATGCGGTTCTCGGGCGGTGGTGGCCCGGTTGGTCTGGTCGTACCGGTACCACCAGTGTCCGGAGCGGTTCTACCGCTCAGGAATTAGCCGCCCGAGCGCTCAAGGCCATGCGGTTGCACCGGCCCGGTACCGCTCGACTACCACACTCAGGGGTGACTCCCTTCTGTTCCTATGCGGTGGTTGAGCGGTGGCTGGGGGTTGGTCCGGTTGTTCTTCTCAACCGGTGCTATCGCCTGGTCGTCCGGTTGTACCACCTGGTAGGGTTCTCCACGTATACTGTGAGTCCCGGTTGTACCGGGACCAGGAGCGGTAGTACCGCTTGTGTGCGGGTTGAGCACATAACGGTTGGATTTTCCCCCTCTTATAAAAGGGGGTCTTCTTCCCCATTGAACCTTATCTCTTGAGCTCGTTTTTGCCCCCATTGTTGACCTTCTTTGAGCTTGCTAACTCTCAATCCCTCCATGGATTCTTGCTAGTTTTTGAGGGAAAAGAGAGAGGAGATCTAGATCCACATTTCCACCAATCACTTTCTCCTCTATGTGAGGGGAACCCCTTGGATCTACATCTTGGAGTTCTTGGTGTTCTGCTTCTTGTTCTTCCTCTCATTTTCCTCCCTAGCATTAGTTGCTCCGGTGGGATTTGAGAGACAAGGACTTGGGCACTCCGTGTGCCCTTGCCATTGCATTTGGTGCATCGGTTTGAGTTCTCCACGGTGATACGTGGAAGTGAAGTTTGAGAAGCTTATTACTCTTGGGTGTTTGGGCACCCTAGAGCTTGTTCCTCTTGGGTGCCTTGGCGCCCTAGATGGTTGGTGTTGTTCGGAGCTCAATCATTGTGGTGTAAAGCTTCGGGCAAGCGTCGGGGTCTCCAATTAGGTTGTGGAGATCGCCCCGAGCAATTTGACGGGTACCGGTGACCGCCCCCAAGGGTTGCCAAAGTGTACGGGTTCGGTGACCGCCCCCAAGGGTTGCCATTTGTACGGGTTCGGTGACCGCCCTCAAGGGTCCCTTAGTGGAATCACGGCAGCTTGCATTGTGTGAGGGCGTGAGAAGATTACGGTGGCCCTAGTGGCTTCTTGGGGAGCATTGTGCCTCCACACCGCTCCAAACGGAGATTAGCATCCGCAAGGGTGTGAACTTCGGGATACATCGTCGTCTCCGCGTGCCTCGGTTATCTCTTACTCGAGCCCCTTTACTTATGCACTTTACTTTGTGATAGCCATATTGTTTCTTGTCATATATATTGCTATCACATAGTTGCTTATCTTGCTTAGCATAAGTTGTTGGTGCACATAGGTGAGCCTAGTTGTTTTAGGTTTTGTGCTTGAAAAATTAACCACTAGGTTTATTCCGCATTTGTTCAAGCCTAAACCGTAATTATTTTAAAACGCCTATTCACCCCCCTCTAGGCGACATCCACGATCTTTCAGCCTTTCTTTCCCTCTCATGCTTGCATTAGAACTGCTACTGCTTTATGTATGATCCTACCCTGATGCATAGCCTGTTTTTGTTACCTTACGTGCTTATCCTAAACTGCTTAGTATAGGTTGGTTAGATATCCATCAGTGACCCCACCTTGTCCCAGTTGCCTCACTTTACGTTTGATGACTCGATCAACGTGATCGACGTCCAGGCCCCGACACCGCACATCACCCCCCTAGTTGTATGACTCTGCAGAGTTACCATCGAGTGCCGAGGGTGGGACCTCTTACATCACTCCTGATGAGATCTCTGTAGTGTAGCTATCCGGTCATGGTCATCGAGGGTGATTTCCTCCTTAATTACTTCTGATATGGCTCTGTCGTGCAACCCCTCAAGTGTGAACCTCGAGGGTGGATCCTCCTACGTTCACCTTGATGATTACATCGAGTGGAATTCACCGGGGGTGATTCCTCGGGTTTTCCCCTTGGTGTTAGACACACAATTACTATGGTTACGATGACTTTGCACTAAGCCATGTTATTAAAGACGGGTCGGCCCCGAGGGGTACCCGCGCGAGCTTAATTGCGAGTGATGTGGAGTCGGGTTGACCTGGAAGGTGCCCGCGAGATACTTATGAGGCGTGGCCGGGCATTCTTAGCCCTTGCCGCAATTACTCGAGACGGGGCGACGGGGTCACATCGATCGTGAGTCTCTGCTCGTTACCGCGTGCTCCTAATCCACTACGATTTGGATATTTAATCCGAGGGGCCTCTGGCTTGATAGCACTAACCATCACGTGGGCATAGTATGGGCGTTCTGCGTCGTATACATCAGCCGAAGCTTAATAGACGTCAGCGACTGAGCAGCGCACGCCGGGTTGGACTGCGTAAGCACCTGCCTTTTTGAAGGAGGTAGCTAGGTCTGCTCACCGGCCACCCACGCAAAGTGCAGGAGTTCCCGGGGCGATGGCCCATGACCCCTGGGGCATAGGTTTAGTCCGGCGTGCTGACCTCTCTATTAAGCCTAGGTCGGGTTGCAGCATATTGTTTGGCCGAGGCCGGGCATGACCCAGGAAAGTGTGTCCGGCCGGAGTTAATCGAGCGTGGTGGGTAAGTTGGTGCACCCCTACAGGGAAGAAAACATCTATCGATAGCCTGTCCTACGGTAACGGACACTTGGAGTTGTATCCCGATCGATACAACTAGAACTGGATACTTGTGATGAGAAATGGATATGATGAATGGATAGTATGGCTCTGGGATTGCTTTCTCGCAGGGAGTCGAGAAAGGATCTCTGGCCGAGGTTGATAACACTACTGCTACTTTACTTTATGCTACTCTACTCCCTCCTGTTGCTGCAAGATGGTGGTCTCCAGAAGATGCTAGTCATCGATAGGACTAGGCCTTTCCTCTATTCTGGCATTCTGCAGTTTAGTCCACAGATACAACCCATTTCCTTTGATACAGATGCATACTTAGTTTAGATCTGATGTAAGTGTTGCGAGTACTTTGGATGAGTACTCACGGCTGCCTTGCTACCTCTTTTCCCCCATACCCGTTTGTTGCAACCAGATGACGGATCCCAGGAGCCAGACAACACCACTGATGACTACTGCTACCCCGAGGATGCCTACTACTACGTGACGGCCGCTGACGACTTGGAGTAGTTAGGAGGCTCCCAGGCAGGAGGCCTTGCCTTTTCGATCGATGTTGTTTTTGTGCTAGCCTTCTTAAGGCAAACTTGTTTAACTCATGTCTGTACTCAGATAATGTTGCTTCCGCTGACTCTTGTGTATTCGAGCTTATGTATTCGAGCCCTCGAGGCACCTGGCTTGTAATATAAATCTTGTATTATTTTAATTTGTGTCTAGAGTTGTGTTGTGATATCTTCCCGTGAGTCCTTGATCTTGATCGTACACATTTGCGTGTATGATTAGTGTACGATTGAATCGAGGACGTCACACTTGTGGTGTCCTTTCCCAGTGACAGTAGGGGCAGCAAGGCACGTATTGTATGGTTGCCATCGAGGATAACAAGATGGGGTTTATATCATATTGCATGAGTTTATCCCTCTACATCATGTCATCTTGCTTAAAGCGTTACTCTGTTCTTTTGAACTTAATACTCTAGATGCATGCTGGATAGCGGTCGTTGTGTGGAGTAATAGTAGTAGATGCAGGTAGGAGTCGGTCTACATGTCTCGGACGTGATGCCTATATACATGATCATACCTAGATATTCTCATAACTTGCTCAATTCTGTCAATTGCTCAACAGTAATTTGTTTACCCACCGTAATACTTATGCTCTCGAGAGAAGCCATTAGTGAAACCTATGGCCCCCGGGTCTACTTTCCAACATATTAATCTCCAAGCTATTTCTTTTGCTGTTTTTCTTTTGCTTTATTTACTTTGCATCTTTATCATAAAAATACCAAAAATATTATCTTATCATATCTATCAGATCTCACTTTCGTAAGTGACCGTGAAGGGATTGACAACCCCTTTATTGTGTTGGTTGCGAGGATTTTATTTATTTGTGTAGGTGCGAGGGACTCGTGCGTGGCCTCCTACTGGATTGATACCTTGGTTCTCAAAAACTGAGGGAAATACTTACGCTACTTTGCTGCATCACCCTTTTGAAAGATCGTAGATGTCGCCTAGAGGGGGGGGGGGTGAATAGGCGCTTTAAAATAATTACGGTTTAGGCTTGAACAAATGCGGAATAAACCTAGCGGTTAATTTGCCAAGCACGAAACCTAAAACAACTAGGCTCACCTATGTGCACCAACAACTTATGCTAAGCAAGATAAACTACCAGGTGATAGCAAGATATATGACAAGAAATAATATGGCTATCACAAAGTAAAGTGCATAAGTAAAGAGCTCGGGTAAGAGATAACCGAGGCACGCGGAGACGATGATGTATCCCGAAGTTCACACCCTTGCGGTTGCTAATCTCAGTTTGGAGCGGTGTGGAGGCACCATGCTCCCCAAGAAGCCACTAGGGCCACCGTAATCTCCTCCCGCCCTCACACAATGCAAGATGTCGTGATTCCACTAAGGGACCCTTGAGGGCGGTCACCGAACCCGTACAAATGGCAACCCTTGGGGGCGGTCACCGTACCCGTACACTTTGTCAACCCTTGGGGGCAGTCACCGGTACCTGTCAAATTGCTCGGGCGATCTCCACAACCTAATTGGAGACCCCTACGCTTGCCCGGAGCTTTACCGCACAATGATTGAGCTCCGAACAACATCAACCGTCTAGGGCGCCAAGGCACCCAAGAGGAACAAGCTCTAGGGTGCCCAGACACCCAAGAGTAATAAGCTTCTCAAACTTCACTTCCACGTATCATCGTGGATAACTCAAACCGATGCACCAAATGCAATGGCAAGGGCACACGGAGTGCCCAAGTCCTTCTCTCTCAAATCCCACCGGAGCAACTAATGCTAGGGAGGAAAATGAGAGGAAGAACAGGAAGGAGAACACCAAGAACTCCAAGATTTAGATCCAAGGGGTTCCCCTCACATAGAGGAGAAAGTGATTGGTGGAAATGTGGATCTAGATGTCCTCTCTCTTTTCCCTCAAAAACTAGCAAGAATCCATGGAGGGATTGAGAGTTAGCAAGCTCAAATAAGGTCAACAATGGGGGCAAAAACGAGCTCAAGAGATGGGGAACCATTGGGGAAGAAGACCCCCTTAAATAGGTCCCCACGAATCTTCCCGTTATGTACAGAACAACATAGGAGCGGTACAACCGCTATGAGCACCGGTAGAACCGGTAACAGGCAATAAGCGGTACAACCGGCCCACAACCGCCCAACAACCGCACCACAACAGAGATCAGTCCGGTGGTAGAGCGGTACATGACCGGTACAACCTCTGGACCAATTTTGGAGCGGTACAACTGCTCCAAACACCGGTTGTACCGGTCAAGCGGTACAACCTCTTCATGGGGCGGTACAACCTCTCTGTGTAAAATAGGCAATATCAAAACAGCCACAACTTTCGCATACGAGCTCCGAATTCAACGAAACCAAGTTTGTTGGAAAGCTAACGACAAGGGCTAACACAATCTTGAGAGAAATATCAATAAGAAGCAAATGAGAAAAGGACCATAATAAAATGGTGAGAACCCTTCCTCGGATAAGACCGATAAAACCTCCAACACCGAAAACATCATAGAAGATGCATGCGAACTCCATTTTCGATGAACTCAAGCTTGTCATCAAGATGACCATAAGCTCTAAGACTCACAAATGGAACCAAACAAGAACCAAGAAAGATGGTGCAAGGATGCAATGGTTTGAGCTCTCGACTAATGATACGATCAAGCTACTCCCTAGAGAGCCCCCCTTGATAGTACGTCAATCGATCCTACAACCCGGTCTCCCAACTACCACTATGAGACCGGTAAAATAGAAAACCTATCAAGGGCAAACCTTTGCCTTGCACATAGTCCACTTGAGCTAGAGGATGACGATCTTGACTTTCTCAAGTTGGACCACCTTTCTTGATTGTGTTGGCTCGATGAAGACTAGTTGATTGCTCCCCCATTCTCTACTATGGGTGAGTCACTCTTTGGCACATGTTCACAATTCCATTGACACCACAATGGACGGCAAGCTTCAAGCTTGATTGCTCCCCCGTACTCCGTTATGGGTGAGCCACTCTTCGAGTTGCTCCACTTGAACTTGCACACTGCAAACTTGATGACGATCACCACTTGATGTCATCCTCCATGGGTTGTATGAGATCTTCCTCTTGACGCAAGACCATGGAAACATACCTAACCCCACAAAGAACTCTCACGTAGACCATGGGTTAGTACACAAAGCGTAATGGACAATGCTTACCATACCATGGGATCACTTGATCCCTCTCGGTACTTCTTCTACGCTTTGTGAGTTGATTAACTTGATTCACTCTTGACTTAGTCTTGATCAACATTCAATCTTTCCAACTCTCTTCATTTGGATGATGTCTTGAAGGTAAACATGAATGATCACACAATCTTCTTCTTCAAGACATGCTTGCAATAAGCTCAACTCACACATGACCAATCTTTGGATAATTCCTTGAAAGCACTTTGGCCATCTCATAAACTCCTTGAAACGAACACATGGACTTCAAGACAAATATAACTCAAGGCAACCGTTAGTCCATAGAGATTGTCATAAATTACCAAAACAACACATGGGGGCACCACATGTTCTTTCAATCTCCCCCATTTTGGTAATTGATGACAATCACTTTCAAGAGAGTTTATATAAGGAATTATTTATCACCATGCGATGCAACAACCAATAATGCATGTGTATGAGATGCAAATGCTTAGGTACAAAACCAAAGCAAGAAGAAAAAACTCTCTACTTATCCACAAAACTCTCTGAAACTTCTCCCCCATTGGCATCAATTGCCAAAATGGGCGAAAAGCTTAGAAGGCCAATATAAATTATGTTCCTCCATAAGTTGTGTATTTCTCAGCAAGAGAGTGGAATGCCATACACATATCCAAAGTTAATACTTGGAGGAAGACCAACTATATTGAGGCACCAATATTGCTAAAGGAAGATATGCCACAAAGACATAACAAAGAGAGACACAAGCAATCAGAAGAGACCAATTGAAGCAAGTAATCAACGGATATCAATTGAACCAACTAGACTAAACATCCTACGTGCCACAAGAATAAAGATATTATGATATGAGCGGAGGATTGTGCTAAAGAAACTAGAGAAGCTCCCCATGATTTGTGCACATCAATAATTTTTTGTATTTGGATACAAAGTGCACAAAATAGGATCATAGCTCCCCCAAAATCAATAGAAACTTACAACAAGTGTAAGTGAGCATATAGGAAACAAAACCTAGTACTTGCAACAAACACATGGTTGAGCAACAAGTAAAAGAGGCAACTTAAGAAAGGGCTCAACCAAAATGATGTGTGTGAGTCAAGGCAAAACACTTGAGAAGACTAAAGTACGTATGAGCATTAAGCATCAATAAAGTCATGAAAGAAAGAGGCACACAGTGCAAGGCCTATCATTCCCACACACAACTAGCAAATGGGTTCACAAGCTTACTAATAAGCATATAAAGAACCTATGCTTGTGACAACCCGTGGTGAAGATAGAAGATGAAAGCCTCATCAACACGAGGGATACCAATTAAGATGGCAAAAGCCTCGTAAAGTTAAGCATGAGGAAAATAATCTTCACCACACAAGAGTGCATCAAGATGCAACGATAGAAGACACGCACTCAAGGCAAAAGCTTTCACGGAGCCACCAAAGAAATAACATAAGCAAGACAAGGTGGACGTGAAAGAACGGATATCAACTAGATATGCAACTTATCTCAAGTGTATAAGATTCTAGGTAGACGAAATCATGATGATATATATCTACAAAGAAGGATGTACACCCAAAATAGTTACAACACGAGGAACAAGATATCCAAAGGGAGGTCATACATATACCAATAAGATATTTGCTTGGAAGCATAACACATGGCTAGATATGGTCTTATTGTATATAAATGAATTCCTACCACACACCCATCAAAGACATCACAACTAGCAACAAGAGATCATTGTTGGGATGCTTTGACAAAGGGAACAAGTATCACAAGACTGAATGAATAACATGCCATGATACAACCTACACAAGGTTGATGCAAGAAATGTGTGCATGAAGAATATGAAGATACTTGTTACAGAGTTAACATTGGAAGGATGTAGTAGATACCAATTGAAGGTAGATAGTAGTTCATTGATCATCCTAGCTCGACTCCAATAAGCACATGATGACAACACCTTCCTTGTGAGTGAGCCGAGCATCCAATGTATCTCTAATTTTTCCTAGAACAACAACACAAACAAAATGGTACCCAAACTCATTGGGACCAAAGAGTTAGAGAACAAACAATACATAGGACAAACTCCACATAAGAATGTGCATATAGAAACGAAAATGAATTTCATGCACATCTCATCCAATTTGAGACTTGGTGGAGTTTCCCCTATATATTGGGTCAAAGAAAGAAAGCATGCCAAAGATACTACATGAAGTTAATATGCATGCTCAAGACTTTCAAGAACCGATATCAAATGACAAAGAAATACCAAGTGAAGAAAAGATACCAAATGAATAAATCATCACTTGGAGGATATCAATAAAAGATACATCAAGGAATGAGATATCCATTGATACCCACTAAATAAAGGATATCAAACCCCCAAAAGAGAGGATGGTTCCAAACAAACCAAGCTCTCTACAAAGTTTCATGATGGCACAAAGTACCCAAAAGAAATGACTTGCCTTCCACCGACACACACTTGATAAGGATCACAAGATGAGTGTTTTATAGAAAATAGGATAGCTCCCCCAAGACTAGTGCATTACAGAGAAATTGCATTTGAATACAAAATGCACAAGGTGGGATCACCACTTTCACTATATCTAGAAAACACTAGACAAGATCAAGAAAAAACAAGATCCACAAGTGGTATGGAAGACAAAGGGAGTTGATACAATCCTTGGCAAGAGAAAAGGCAAATAAAAGGCAAAAGTCAATGTAAAGATGATCAATAAATTCTACCACAAAAGTGAGTACCAATTGTCAAAAGACAAGAAGTAAATGGAAATTGTTCCCGGTGGTAGATAGCAAGGATATCCGACATCATCTTCACACCATAAAAAAAGCAAATTACAACTTGTAGAGCTAACATGCCACCTAGGAACAAGATAATTTACAATATCAACTCTAGATGGCAACATCTCAAATGTACACATTTTCTAGGCTAGTAATATACACATAGCATATTACTCCCCCATAATGTGATACCAATTAAAGATAGACAAGAGACAATTAAAGGATCCAACAAGAGATAATTAATGGACTATTTAAAATTTGAATTTCTCATGAGAAGACATACCACATAGTGACTAGATAAGCTTGCAATATCAATACTAAGTGGTATTCCCCATGTACCCACCTTTATAGGATTGTGAAGTGCACAAAGCACATCACTCCCCCATAATGGGATATTCCAATAATCTCTCACAAGAGCCAACTAAGAAATAAACAAGATGCAAAAGGCTCAACGCATGACACACACATACATGATGTGCAAACCAACACACATATACTTGATTGCTCAAGATAATCAAGTTGGAAGCACAACATATACAAACACATGCAAGGAACAAAACCAAAACATGCAAGGGGGAAAGTAACTTTCAATGTAAGCAATTGAGGTACAAGTTACCGCAAGGAGGCACATTGGATGTAAGATATAATCTTGATGATTCAATTGACTTGGCTTGAGACAATAAGAATGATGAACTCCCCTTAATTCTTCATAATGTAGCCAAGTCTCCAATGACCTCCAACATCACCTATTGATCAAGTTTGAGCTTGTTGGTCCCCAACCAAGTTGGGTCCTAAGAGGTTAGGCTTGGCTACCCAAATGGCTCTTTGCTTCAAACCACTTTGAGTACCAACAAACTTGGCAACCACATTGCCAACCTTATCCTTCCCAAGAGAATAGACATCATCAATAATAATTGGGTTGGATAAGTTACCCCTAGTGCATGAAGAGGCGAGGTGACCTTTCTCGCGACATAGGTAGCAACGTCTACTCTTCACTTTCTTCTCACTTGATTTCTCAACTTGAGAAGCATAAGCTGGAGTCTTCTTGGGAAGAGGCTTTTCTTCAACTTGAGGTTGAGAATGAGAGTGTACTTGTGGCCGCTTCCCTTGTTGCTTGTCACTAATTGGCTTCTTCTTCAATGGGAAAGATCTAACATGATGCCCTTCTACTTTGCACTTGAAGCAAACAATCTTGGCCGAATTCTTGACTTGTTCTTGGCCCTTACTTTTGTTCACCTTGGACTTCTTCTTCTTGTTGGAGTTGAATCCAAGTCCACCTTTGTCATTGGGGGATTTTTGCACACTCAAGATATTGTTGAGTGTGGATTTCCCTTCATGACTCTTTTCCAAGTCTTTCTTCAAAGAAGTGACTTGGGCCTTGAGCTCTTTGATTTCCTCTACATGGTTAGTCTCAACACAAGTACTAGAGGAAGTATAAGCTTCATCGTTAGAGAAACAAGGCAAGGAAAGCAATTCATCACAAGATGTACCAACATTGTGAGTAGATGAATTGCAAGGACTAGCACATGGCAATATAGCATTTTGAGTAGAATTAGTGCTAGTATCCACATGAGGCTCACTAGATGTTACCTTAGAAATCATGGCCTCATGAGATATCTTTAGCTCATTATGGGATACTAGAAGATCATCATGAGAGCTTGAGAGCATTTCATGGTTTTCTTCCAATTTCCCATAATTGCTAGATAGCAACTCAAGTTGAGCCCGAAGCTCAACATTCTCCTTCAAAATGGATGCTTCACAAGTAATAGAGTTAGTATCCCAAGCATCATCATTAACAACAATACGGGGGGACACCTTGGCAAGCTCTTTTAAGTAAGAAGCTTCAAGTGGAGCATGAGACTCGGTGAGTTTGCTGAGCTCACCCTTGATGACCCTTGAGCCATTTTCGAGGTGCTCAAAATCCTCAAGGAGTCTAGCATGAGCAACTTCAAGCTTAGCATTTTTAGTTTTGAAATCATTGGACACCTCGAGTGCTCTATCATGAGATTCCTTTATTCTAGATAATTCTATAGCAAAGGTCTCCTCAAGAGATTCGGATGAGGTTTGTTCATGTTCAAGAGCTTGAGATAGCTCCGTGATCTCATTTGCGTAATCACGCTCATGAGCTTCCATTTTCTCAATGGTGACCTCATGCTCCTCTAGATGAGATTCCAACTCCTCAATGTATTTTTTGCCTTCAATGGCAATAGACATGATTTCCATGAAGTTGGAACGAGCAAGTTTATTTTTGTGAAGAGCTTTAAAAATCATTTCCCCTTCGTTTTTAAGGAGGCAACATTATCATTCTTTTCATCATAATCAACATCATCATCACTCTTGCCATCATCACAAGATATATTGGGATTCAAAGTGGGAGATACCTTTGAAGCCTTGGCCATAAGGCAAAATGCAATAGATGATGATGTAGGATCCATTAAAGCACCATTCAAGACCACATCTTGTTCCATGGGGTGTTGGGTTTCCTCTACATTGTTAGCACAATAATTCGAGGACATATATGCATTTTTATCATGGCAACAAGACATAGTAAACATATCATCATGAGATTTAGTCAAGCAATTTCTACATGATATGCAAGGACTATCAACACAAGCATGTGAAACATTTGGAGTGCTCGAAGTGTTAAAGCCCAAAGAAGGAGCATTGCAATAAGATAGTGATGAAGGATCATCCACAATAAACATACTATCATCATTGCAATGACCAACACTACTCACCATATCATTACCTTGTGGCAAACCACATGTAGGTGAAGTAGAAGAAGTTGAGAAGACCATACGACTGAATGTGGAGGGAGAACAATCATCCCCACAAAACTTGGACACGCCATATTTATCTTGAAGCTTTGTCCATAACTCATGAGCATCCCGGAACGGCATGAGTTGAAATATAACTACATTGCTCAAAGCATCGAAAAGCACATTACAAGCTTGAGCATTGAGATAAGTGTTTTCCTCATCCTCTAAAGATAATCTTTGGGGATCCTTTGGAGGAGAAAAACCCATATCTACAATTCGCTCTAAATTTGGGTCCATGACCCTAAAGAGATTAAGCATGCGAATTACCCAAACATCAATATTTGTGCCATCGAAACTAAGAGTGTCAGAGAACCCTAATCCCCTAGTCGACATCTTTACTCTCTAGGCGGTAAAGCCTAATAAAGAGAGACGAGGCTCTGATACCAATTGAAAGATCGTGGATGTCGCCTAGAGGTGGGGGGGGGGGTGAATAGGCGCTTTAAAATAATTACGGTTTAGGCTTGAACAAATGCGGAATAAACCTAGCGGTTAATTTGCCAAGCACAAAACCTAAAACAACTAGGCTCACCTATGTGCACCAACAACTTATGCTAAGCAAGATAAACTACTAGGTGATAGCAAGATACACAACAAGAAACAATATGGCTATCACAAAGTAAAGTGCATAAGTAAAGAGCTCGGGTAAGAGATAACTGAGGCACGCGGAGACGACGATGTATCCCGAAGTTCACACCCTTGCGGATGCTAATCTCCGTTTGGAGCGGTGTGGAGGCACAATGCTCCCCAAGAAGCCACTAGGGCCACCGTAATCTCCTCACGCCCTCGCACAATGCAAGATGCCGTGATTCCACTAAGGGACCCTTGAGGGCGGTCACCGAACCCGTACAAATGGCAACCCTTGGGGGCGGTCACCGAACCCGTACACTTTGGCAACCCTTGGGGGCGGTCACCGGTACCCGTCAAATTGCTCGGGGCGATCTCCACAACCTAATTGGAGACCCCGACGCTTGCCCGAAGCTTTACACCACAATGATTGAGCTCCGAACAACACCAACCGTCTAGGGCGCCAAGGCACCCAAGAGGAACAAGCTCTAGGGTGCCCAAACACCCAAGAGTAATAAGCTTCTCAAACTTCACTTCCACGTATCACCATGGAGAACTCAAACCGATGCACCAAATGCAATGGCAAGGGCACACGGAATGCCCAAGTCCTTGTCTCTCAAATCCCACCGGAGCAACCAATGCTAGGGAGGAAAATGAGAGGAAGAACAAGAAGCAGAACACCAAGAACTCCAAGATCTAGATCCAAGGGGTTCCCCTCACATAGAGGAGAAAGTGATTGGTGGAAATGTGGATCTAGATGTCCTCTCTCTTTTCCCTCAAAAACTAGCAAGAATCCATGGAGGGATTGAGAGTTAGCAAGCTCAAAGAAGGTCAACAATGGGGGCAAAAATGAGCTCAAGAGATGGGGAACGATTGGGGAAGAAGACCCCTTAAATAGGTCCCCACGAATCTTCCCGTTATGTACAGAACAACATAGGAGTGGTACAACCTCTATGAGCACCGGTACAACCGGTAACAGGCAATAAGCGGCACAACCGGCCCACAACCGCCCAACAACCGCACCACAACAGAGACCAGTTCGGTGGTAGAGCGGTACATGACCGATACAACCTCTGGACCAATTCTGGAGCAGTACAACCGCTCCAGACACCGGTTGTACCGGTCAAGCGGTACAACCTCTCCATGGGGCGGTACAACCTCTCTATGTAAAACAGGCAATATCAAAACAGCCACAACTTTCACATACGAGCTCTGAATTCAACGAAACCAAGTTTGTTGGAAAGCTAATGACAAGGGCTAACACAATCTTGAGGGAAATATCAATAAGAAGCAAATGAGAAAAGGACCATAATAAAATGGTGAGAACCCTTCCTCGGATAAGACCGATAAAACCACCAACACCGAAAACATCATAGAAGATGCATGTGAACTCCGTTTTCGATGAACTCAAGCTTGTCATCAAGATGACCATAAGCTCTTAGACTCACAAATGGAACCAAACAAGAACCAATAAAGATGATGCAATGATGCAATGGTTTGAGCTCTCGACTAATGATACGATCAAGCTACTCCCTAGAGAACCCCCCTTGATAGTACGTCAATCGATCCTACAACCCGGTCTCCCAACTACCACTATGAGACTGGTAAAATAGAAAACCTATCAAGGGCAAACCTTTGCCTTGCACATAGTCCACTTGAGCTAGAGCATGACGATCTTGACTTTCTCAAGTTGGACCACCTTTCTTGATTGTGTTGGCTCGATGAAGACTAGTTGATTGCTCCCCCATTCTCCACTATGGGTGAGTCACTCTTTGGCACATGTTCACAATTCCATTGACACCACAATGGAAGGCAAGCTTCAAGCTTGATTGCTCCCCCATACTCCATTATGGGTGAGCCACTCTTCGAGTTGCTCCACAATGGATGGCAAGCTTGAAGAACTTGGTCTCTTCGTGGTGCTCCACCTGAACTTGCACACAACAATCTTGATGACGATCACCACTTCATCCTTTCCATGGGTTGTATGATATCTTCCTCTTGACGCAAGACCATGGAAACATACCTAACCCCACAAAGAACTCTCACGTAGACCATGGGTTAGTACACAAAGGGTAATGGACAATGCTTGCCATACCATGGGATCACTTGATCCCTCTCGGTACTTCTACGCTTTGTGAGTTGATCAACTTGATTCACTCTTGACTTAGTCTTGATCAACATTGAATCTTTCCAACTCTCTTCATTTGGATGATGTCTTGAAGGTAAACATGAATGATCACACAATCTTCTTCTTCAAGACATGCTTGCAATAAGCTCAACTCACACATGACCAATCTTTAGATAATTCCTTGAAAAGCACTTTGGCCATCTCATAAACTCCTTGAAACCAACACATGGACTTCAAGACAATCCTATGGACAAATCCTTCAAATATAACTCAAGGCAACTGTTAGTCCATAGAGATTGTCATCAATTACCAAAACCACACATGGGGGCACCACATGTCCTTTCTCCTTTCCTCTTCAAGGGAAAACCAAAGCAGTGCTCAAGAGGTAGCAAGAAGGATTTCTGGCGCCGTTGCGGGGAGTCTGTGCAAAAGTCAACGTACCAAGTACCCATCACAAACCCTTATCTCCCGCATTACATTATTTGCCATTTGCCTCTCGTTTTCCTCTCCCCCACTTCACCCTTGCCGTTTTATTTACCCTCTCGCTCTATCGTCTTTCTCTTTCCCTAGTTGCCTCCTTTAGCCCATTTCTTGTTTGCTTGTGTGTTGGATCGCTTGCTTGTCGTTATGGATAGTCCCCTGTCTTCTCCGTTGTCTCCCGAAAATGAAGTTCTTAATTTTAAGCAAAGGGAAGGAGAAAATCTAAAAGACGCTTGGTATAGAATTTGTAATGCTCAAAATAGATCTACCAGGAAGCAATCTACTTCCATTCTTCTCCACAATTTTTATGTAGGCGCTACTCCTTGGCACAGACATATCCTTGATACCGTTACCGGAGGGAATTTCTTGGGTAGTCATACTTTTGATTCTTATAATGCTGTGATAGATTTGTTTGGCTCACCCCCTCTTTTGGTTAATGGAACTATGTTAACTTTGGAGCATGTAATGCAAGGACTTGAAATCATTGAAAATAAAGTTGCTACCATAGAGTTAATTGAAATTTTGGATAAAAAGATCCACAACCAAATTACTCAATATGGATCTAAAGTAGGAGTCACTTTGAAAAATATTAAGGAGAAGGAACCCATAGTTAATGAAAGAATAAATCAGGATTCCACTAGAATTGATAAACTTGAGGGTATCATTACCAACTTGGGAACCACTTTTTCTTCCGTAAAGAATACACCAAGTCGTCCAACTAAAATTCCCAAGCTTATGTATGTTCCTAAAAATAAGGGTGGATCCTCTAGCAAGGAAACTGCGGATCTCAAATCTATAAGTATTAACCCCAATCTTTTTGCTATCATTAAGGAACCATTTGCTACAAATGATTTTTTAGATTTTGTGCCTAGAAGTTTTATAATTAATAAAAAGAAAGAAATTCCTAAGGGTGATAGATGTCCCATTAAAGAATTACCAACCAAAGATGGCAATACCTAGACCTATCTTCGCTTTTATGCCTAGCTAGGGGTGTTAAACGATAGCGCTTGTTGGGAGGCAACCCAATTTTATTTATATTCCTTGATTTTTTTATCCTGTTTAGTAATAAATAATTTATCTAGCCTATGTTTTTGTTGTGTTTTTTGTGTTTAATTAGTGTTTGTGTCAAGTAGAACCGCTGGGAAGACTTGGGGAAAGTCTTTTTAATCTTGCTGTAAAATACAGAAACTTTAGCGCTCACGAGAACTGCTGCCATTTTTATTTGGAAGGTTATATTTAGTTAATTATTTTTGCATATGATTAATATATAAATTCCGCACATCAAGAAATTTAGTTTTGAATTTTTGGGATTCCAGAACTTGCGTTAGCTACAGATTACTACAGACTATTCTGTTTTTGACAGATTCTGTTTTTCGTGTGTTGTTTGCTTATTTTGATGAATCTATGGCTAGTAAAATAGTTTATAAACCATAGAAAAGTTGGAATACAGTAGGTTTAACACCAATATAAATAAATAATGAGTTCATCACAGTACCTTGAAGTGGTGTTTTGTTTTGTTTCGCTAACGGAGCTCACGAGATTTTCTACTTTAAGTTTTGTGTTGTGAAGTTTTCAAGTTTTGGGTAAAAGATTGATGGATTATGGAACAAGGAGTGGTAAGAGTCTAAGCTTGGGGATGCCCATGGCACCCAAAGATAATCTAAGAATACCTAAAAGCCAAAGCTTGGGGATGCCCCGGAAGGCATCCCCTCTTTCGTCTACTTCCATCGATAACTTTACTTGGAGCTATATTTTTATTTGCCACATGATATGTGTTTTGCTTGGAGCGTCTTGTATTATTTGGATCTTTGATTTTTAGTTTACCACAATCATACTTGCTGTACACACCTTTTGATAGAGACTCGCATGATTTGAAAATTATTAGAATACTCTATGTGCTTCACTTATATCTTTTGAGTTATATAGTTTTTGCTCTAGTGCTTCACTTATATCTTTTAGAGCACGGTAGTGGATTTGTTTTATAGAAACATTTTTTCTCTCATGCTTCACTTAGATTATTTTGAGAGTCCTACAAAACAGTGTGGTAATTTGCTTTAATTATGATAGGCATGCAAGATTAATAAAAAAAAATTCTTATGAGTGTGTTGAATACTATGAGAAGTTTGATACTTGATAATTGTTTTGAGATATGGAGATGGTGATATGAGAGTCATGCTAGTTGAGTAGTTGTGAATTTGAGAAATACTTGTGTTGAAGTTTGTGATTCCCGTAGCATGCACATATGGTGAACCGTTATGTGATGAAGTCGGAGCATGATTTATTTATTGACTGTCTTCCTTATGAGTGGCGGTCGGGGACGAGTGATGGTCTTTTCCTACCAATCTATCCCCCTAGGAGCATGCGCGTAATACTTTGCTTTGATAACTTTTAGATTTTTGCAATAAGTACATGAGTTCTTTATGACTAATGTTGAGTCCATGGATTATACGCACTTTCTTCCTTCCACCATTGCTAGCCTCTCTAATACCGCGCACTTTTCGCCGGTATCATACACCCACCATTTGCCTTCCTCAAAACAGCCACCATACCTACCTATTATGGCATTTCCATAGCCATTCCGAGATATATTGCCATGCAACTTTCCACCGTTCCATTTACTATGACATGCTCCATCATTGTCATATTGCTTTGCATGATCATGTAGTTCACATTGTATTTGTGGCAAAGCCACCATTCATAATTCTTTAATACATGTCAATCTTGATTCATTGCATATCCCGGTATACCACCAGAGGCACTCACATAGAGTCATATTTTGTTCTAAGTATCGAGTTGTAATTGTTGAGTTGTAAGTAAATAAAAGTGTGATGATCATCATTAGAGCATTGTCCCAAGTGAGTAAAGGATGACGGAGACTATGATTCCCCCACAAGTCGGGATGAGACTACGGACTAAAAAAAAGAGGCCAAAACAAAAGGAAAAGGCCCAAATAAAAAAATGAGAGAAAAAGAGAGAAGGGACAATGCTACTATCCTTTTACCACACTTGTGCTTCAAAGTAGCACCACGATCTTCATGATAGAGAGTCTCCTATGATATCACTTTCATATACTAGTGGGAATCTTTCATTATAGAACTTGGCTTGTATATTCCAATGATGGGCTTCCTCAAAATGTCCTAGGTCTTCATGAGAAAGCGAGTTGGATGCACACCCACTTAGTTCCTTTTGTTGAGCTTTCATATACTTATAGCTCTAGTGCATCCGTTGCATGGCAATCCCTACTCACTCACTCACATTGATATCTATTAATGGGCATCTCCATAGCCCGTTGATACGCCTAGTTGATGTGAGACTATCTTCTTCTTTTTTTGTCTTCTCCACAACCACCATTCTATTCCACATATAGTGCTATGTCCATGGCTCACGCTCATGTATTGCGTGAAGATTGAAAAAGTTTGAGAACACCAAAAGTATGAAAAAATTGCTTGGCTTGTCATCGGGGTTGTGCATGATTTAAATACTTTGTGTGGTGAAGATAGAGCATAGCCAGACTATATGATTTTGTAGGGATAACTTTATTTGGCTATGTTATTTTGACAAGACATAATTGCTTAGTTAGTATGCTTGAAGTATTATTACTTTTATGTCAATATTAAACTTTTGTCTTGAATCTTTTGGATATGAATAATCATACCACAATTAAGAGAATTACATTGAAATTATGCCAAGTAGCATTCCACATCAAAAATTCTGTTTTTATCATTTACCTACTCGAGGACGGGCAGGAATTAAGCTTGGGGATGCTTGATATGTCTCCAATGTATCGATAATTTTTTATTGTTCCATGCTATATTATATTCTATTTTGGACATTATTGGGCTTTATTATACACTTTTATATTATTTTTGGGACTAACCTAGGCCCAGCCCAGAATTGCTGTTTTTTGCCTATTTCAGAGTTTCGAAGAACAAGTATATAACGGAGTCCAAATGGAATGAAACCTTCGGGAACGTGATTTTCGGAACGAACGTGATCCAGAGGACATGGACCCTACGTCAAGAAAGCAACTAGGAAGGCACGAGGTAGGGGGGCGCGCCTACCCCCCAAGGCGCACCCTCCACCGACGTACTTCTTCCTCCTATATATACCTACGTACCCCCAAACTACCAGATACGGAGCCAAAACCCTAATTCCACCGCCGCAACCTTCTGTACCCGTGAGATCCCTTCTTGGGGCCTTTTCCGGAGCTTCGCCGGAGGGGGCATCGATCACGGAGGGCTTCTACATCAACACCATAGCCTCTCCGATGATGTGTGAGTAGTTTACTTCAGACCTTCAGGTCCATATTTATTACCTAGATGGATTCTTCTGTCTTTTTGGATCTCAATACAATGTTCTCCCCCTCTCTTGTGGAGATCTAGTCGATGTAATCTTCTTTTGCGGTGTGTTTGTTGAGACCGATGAATTGTGGGTTTATGATCAAGTTTACCTATGAGCAATATTTGAATCTTCTATGAATTCTTTTATGTATGATTGGTTATCTTTGCAAGTCTCTTTGAATTATCAGTTTGGTTTGGCCTACTAGATTGATCTTTCTTGCAATGGGAGAAGTGCTTAGCTTTGGGTTCAATCTTGTGGTGTCCTTTCCCAGTGACAGTAGGGGCAGCAAGGCACGTATTTTATTGTTGCCATCGAGGATAACAAGATGGGGTTTATATCATATTGCATGAGTTTATCCCTCTACATCATGTCATCTTGCTTAAAGTGTTACTCTGTTCTTTTGAACTTAATACTCTAGATTCATGCTGGTAGTGGTCGATGTGTGGAGTAATAGTAGTAGATGCAGGCAGGAGTCGGTCTACTTGTCTCGGACGTGATGCCTATATACATGATCATACCTAGGTATTCTCATAACTATGCTCAATTCTGTCAATTGCTCAACAGTAATTTGTTTACCCACCATAATACTTATGCTCTCGAGAGAAGCCACTAGTGAAACCTATGGCCCCCGGGTCTACTTTCCATCATATTAATCTCCAAGCTATTTCTTTTGCCGTTTTTATTTTTCTTTATTTACTTTGCATTTTTGTCATAAAAATACCAAAAATATTATCTTATCATATCTATCAGATCTCACTTTCGTAAGTGACCATGAAGGGATTGACAACCCCTTTATTGCGTTGGTTGCGAGGATTTTATTTATTTGTGTAGGTGCGAGGACTCGTGCGTGGCCTCCTACTGGATTGATACCTTGGTTCTCAAAAACTGAGGGAAATACTTACGCTACTTTGCTGCATCACCCTTTCCTCTTCAAGGGAAAACCAACGCAGTGCTCAAGAGGTAGCAATGGGCAAGGTGGCGAGCCCGGCGGGGCTTTGGCCGGAAGCTACGAAGGGCTTCTTGCTGCCTCTGACCCGTGGGCCCACGTATTTTTTTTGCTAAAACAACATTACCATGTCTTTTTCTTTGTGAGCGGATTCTTTCATATTTGTGTGTGTGTGTGGGGGGGGGGGGGGGCGTGGCCGCGTGGGCTCTCTACGAGACGGATGTGTGTATGTGTGTGTGTGTGTGAGAGAGAGAGAGGGATATAGAGAGAGAGATCATGGCACATGCCTGGCTGTTTTACAATTTCCAACGGTCAGGATAAAAGAATAAAGCACCTACTACCAAAGCTACAAATTGAAGAGGAAACGACATCACAGTGAAACACCACAGTCTATAGTGCGCGGTTGTGTCTTTGCGCGCCTGAGCCATGGGGGCGAGGTGACGGACCAGGCGGAGAGTTGGCCAGGGGATGCGAAGGGCTTCTTGCTGCCTCTCACCAGTGGGCCTGGGTATACGCTTTTTTCTTTGCTGAAACAACATTACCACATCTTTCTTTCCCGTTGTTATATGGATACATCTGGGAAGGTAAACAGACAACTGATAAATAAAACTTGGTAATGTCAATAATCTGTTCTGTGGTTGCAATATGGCCGGTGTTCTTGTCACATCCCTAGTTCTGGTATGATCTAGGCTAGCTATTGGAGTTGCATCATGTTTAAATTTCAAATGAATTTGGAATTGGGGACATGTGAAAGCCTTAGAAATCATTTTGAAAATGATCAAGATAAAAGTTGCTTCAAATAGGTCCAATAAAATGTTCCTATTTTCCTTTGAAAATATTGGACAAAGGTAAAATTAAAACCAATATTTTAGGAGCTCAGAAATATTTATTTTTGGCCATTTAAGTTGATCCAATAATTCTGGAAAACTTATGAGGGGCTTTGGAATAATCCTTTTAGTCCCTGCAAAATTTATCAGAAGCAACAAAATTAGTTTGGTTCAAAAACCAAATTCCAAATTCCAAAACCAACATAGAGCCACCCAAGATAATTTTTCCACGGCCGCAAGCTTCTGTTCTTCCACAATCCCATTTGGAGGCCTTTTATGGTACTCTGTCGGAGGGGGAATCGATCATGGAGGGCTTCTACATCAACCTTGCTGCACCTTCGATGATGTGTTAGTAGTTTACCACAGACCTATGGGTCCATAGTGATTATCTAGATGGATTATTCTCCCACTTTAATCTTCAATGTAATGTTCTCCTCGGAGTTCTATCCAATGTGATCTGGTTTTACGGTGTGTTTGTTGCGATCTGATGAATTGTGGGTTTATGATTGGAATATTCTTTGAAAGTAATTTGAGTCTTTTTTGAACTTTATTATATGTGATTGTTATAGTTATGTAATGATTTCCGATCTATAGATTTTCTTTGGCCAAGTTGATTCATTGATCTTCAATGGAAGTGGTGCATAGTAGTAGGTTCAATCTTGTGGTGTCCTCATCCAGTGACAACAGGGGTAGCGAGGCACGTATTGTGTTGTTGCTACTAAGGGGAAAACGACATGGCTTAATCATATTGCTTGGTTTTATTCTGTCTGCATTATGTCATCTTGCTTAAAGCGTTACTCTGTTTCTCATAAACTTAATACCATAGATGCATGCTGGATAGTGGTCGATTGGTGGAGTAATAGTAGTAGATGCAAGCAGGAGTCGGTCTACTTGTCATAGATGTAATGCCTATGTACATGATCATGCCATGAATATCATCATAACTATGCGTTTTTCTATCAATTGCCCAACAGTCCTACCCACCATATGCTTATTTTATGAGAGAGAAGCCTCTAGTGAAAACTATGGCCCCTGGGTCTACTTTAATCATATTACAAAAACCAAAATATCTTGCTGCAATTTTCTTTCTTTTATTTTACTTTGCAATTTTTCTATCACCTATTATCAGATTTGATCCTTAAAATTAACAAGTACAAGGGGATTGACAACCTTCTTGCCTGCGTTGGGTGCAAGTATTTGCTCTTGTGTGCTTAGGTATTGTTGATGGGTGTTCGCCTGAGTCTCCTATTGTTCGATAACCTTGGTTCTACTTGTCGGGGAACGTAGCAGAATTTTAAAATTTTCTACGCATCACCAAGATCAATCTATGGAGTCATCTAGCAATGAGGGAGAGGGGAGTGCATCTACATACCCTTGTAGATCGCGAGCAGAAGCGTTCAAGAGAACGGGGTTGATGGAGTCGTACTCGTCGTGATCCAAATCACTGATGACCTAGCGCCGAACGAACGGAACCTCCGCGTTCAACACACGTATGGTTGGGAAGACATCTCCTCCAACTTGATCCAGCAAGGGGGAAGGAGAGGTTGATGGAGATCCAACAGCACGACGGCGTGGTGGTGGAAGCAACGGTGATCTCGGCAGGGCTTCGCCAAGCTCAGGGAGAGGGAGAGGTGTCACGGGAGGGAGAGGGAGGTGCCAGGGGCCAGGATGCGGCTGCCCTCCCTCACCCCCACTATATGTAGGACCCCTAGGGGGGCATCAGCCCTAGGAGATGCAATCTCCAAGGGGGGCGGCGGCCAAGGGGGTGGAGTGCCCCCCAAGCCAAGTGGGGCGCCCCCACCCCTAGGGTTTCCAACCCTAGGCACAGGGGGAGGCCCAAGGGGGGCGCACCAGCCCACTAGGGGCTGGTTCCCCTCCCACTTCAGCCCATGGGGCCCTCCGGGATAGGTGGCCCCACCCGATGGACCCCCGGGACCCTTCCGGTGGTCCCGGTACAATACCGATTACCCCCGAAACTTTCCCGATGGCCGAAACTTGACTTCCTATATATAAATCTTCACCTCCGGACCATTCTGGGACTCCGAACGTGGGTTACCATATACTAATATCTCAACAACCCTAGCGTCACCGAACCTTAAGTGTGTAGACCCTACGGGTTCGGGAGACACGCAGACATGACCGAGACGACTCTCCGGTCAATAACCAACAACGGGATCTGGATACCCATGTTGGCTCCCACATGCTCCTCGATGATCTCATCGGATGAACCACGATGTCGAGGATTCGATCAATCCCGTATACAATTCCCTTTGTCAATCGGTACGTTACTTGCCCGAGACTCGATCGTCGGTATCCCAATACCTCGTTCAATCTTGTTGCCGGCAAGTCGCTTTACTCGTACCGTAATGCATGATCCCGTGATCAACCACTTGGTCACATTGAGCTCATTATGATGATGCATTACTGAGTGGGCCCAGAGATACCTCTCCGTCATACGGAGTGACAAATCCCAGTCTTGATTCGTGCCAACCCAACAGACACTTTCGGAGATACCCATAGTGCACCTTTATAGTCACCCAGTTACGTTGTGACGTTTGGTACACCCAAAGCACTCCTACGGTATCCGGGAGTTGCACAATCTCATGGTCTAAGGAAATGATACTTGACATTCGGAAAAAGCTATAGCAAACGAACTACACGATCTTTGAGCTATGCTTAGGATTGGGTCTTGTCCATCGCATCATTCTCCTAATGATGTCATCCCGTTATCAATGACATCCAATGTCCATAGTCAGGAAACCATGACTATCTTTTGATCAACGAGCTAGTCAACTAGAGGCTCACTAGGGACGTGTTGTGGTCTATGTATTCACACATGTATTACGATTTCCGGATAACATAATTATAGCATGAACAATAGACAATTATCATGAACAAAGAAATATAATAATAACCATTTCATTATTGCCTCTAGGGCATATTTCCAACAGTCTCCCACTTGCACTAGAGTCAATAGTCTAGTTACATTGTGATGAATCGAACACCCATAGAGTCCTGGTGTTGATCATGTTTTGCTCTAGGGAGAGGTTTAGTCAACGGATCTGCCACATTCAGGTCCGTATGTACTTTACAAATATCTATGTCTCCATTTTGAACACTTTCACGAATGGAGTTGAAGCGACGCTTGATATGCCTGGTCTTCCTATGAAACCTGGGCTCCTTGGCAAGGGCAATAGCTCCAGTGTTGTCACAAAAGAGAGTCATCGGGCCCGATGCATTGGGTATGACTCCTAGGTCGGTAATGAACTCCTTCACCCAGATTGCTTCTTGTGCTGCCTCCGAGGCTGCCATGTACTCCGCTTCACATGTAGATCCCGCCACAACGCTTTGCTTGCAACTACACCAGCTTACTGCCCCACCATTCGAAATATACACGTATCCGGTTTGTGACTTAGAGTCATCCAGATCTGTGTCGAAGCTAGCATCGACGTAACCCTTTATGACGAGCTCTTCTTCACCTCCATAAACGAGAAACATATCCTTAGTCCTCTTCAGGTACTTCAGGATATTCTTGACCGCTGTCCAGTGTTCCATGCCGGGATTACTTTGGTACCTTCCTACCAAACTTACGGCAAGGTTTACATCAGGTCTGGTACACAGCATAGCATACATGATAGACCCTATGGCTGAGGCATATGGGACGACACTCATCTTTTCTCTATCTTCTGCCGTGGTCGGGCATTGAGCCGTGCTCAATCTCGTACCTTGCAATACAGGCAAGAACTCCTTCTTTGACTGATCCATATTGAACTTCTTCAATATCTTGTCAAGGTACGTACTCTGTGAAAGACCAATGAGGCGTCTCGATCTATCTCTATAGATCTTGATGCCTAATATGTAAGCAGCT
Source organism: Triticum monococcum (assembly GCA_034509565.1). Lineage (NCBI taxonomy): Eukaryota > Viridiplantae > Streptophyta > Magnoliopsida > Poales > Poaceae > Triticum > Triticum monococcum. The sequence goes on from CM067841.1 coordinate 543,186,646, forward strand.
TCTCCAAGATCCTTCATTGAAAAACACTTGTTCAAGTAGGCCTTTATGCTTTCCAAGAATTCTATATCATTTCCCATCAACAGTATGTCATCCACATACAATATGAGAAATGCTACAGAGCTCCCACTCACTTTCTTGTAAATGCAGGCTTCTCCATAAGTCTGCGTAAACCCAAACACTTTGATCATCTCATCAAACAAATGTTCCAACTCCGAGATGCTTGCACCAGCCCATAGATCGAGCGTTGGAGCTTGCACACCTTGTCAGCATTCTTAGGATCGACAAAACCTTCCGGCTACATCACATACAATTCTTCCTTAAGGAAACCATTAAGGAATGCCGTTTTGACGTCCATCTGCCATATCTCATAATCATAGAATGCGGCAATTGCTAACATGATTCGGACGGACTTCAGCTTCGCTACGGGTGAGAAAGTCTCATCATAGTCAACCCCTTGAACTTGTCGATAACCCTTAGCGACAAGCCGAGCTTTATAGATGGTCACATTACCATCCGCGTCTATCTTCTTCTTAAAGATCCATTTATTTTCTATGGCTCGCCGATCATCGGGCAAGTCAGTCAAAGTCCATACTTCGTTTTCATACATGGATCCTATCTCGGATTTCATGGCTTCCAGCCATTTGTTGGAATCTGGGCCCGCCATCGCTTCTTCATAGTTCGAAGGTTCACCATTGTCCAACAACATGATTTCCAGGACAGGGTTGCCGTACCACTCTGGTGTGGAACGTGTCCTTGTGGACCTATGAAGTTTAGTAGCAACTTGATCTAAAGTTTCATGATCATCATCATCAACTTCCTCTCTAGTCGGTGCAGGCACCTCAGGAACAATTTCCTGAGCTGCGCCACTCTTCAGTTCAAGAGGTAATACTTCATCAAGTTCTACTTTCCTCCCACTTATTTCTTTCGAGAGAAACTCTTTCTCTAGAAAGGATCCATTCTTGGCAACAAAGATCTTGCCTTCGGATCTGAGGTAGAAGGTATACCCAATAGTTTCTTTAGGGTGTCCTATGAAGACGCATTTTTCCGATTTGGGTCCGAGCTTTTCAGGTTGAAGTTTCTTGACATAAGCATCGCATCCCCAAACTTTTAGAAATGACAGCTTAGGTTCCTTCCCAAACCATAATTCATATGGTGGCGTCTCAACGGATTTCGACGGAGCCCTATTTAAAGTGAATGCGGCAGTCTCTAAAGCATAGCCCCAAAATGGCAGCGATAAATCAGTAAGAGACATCATAGATCGCACCATATCCAATAGAGCGCGATTACGACGTTCAGACACACCATTACCTGAGGTGTTCCAGGCGGCGTGAGTTGTGAAACTATTTCGCATTTCCTTAAGTGTGTGCCAAATTCATGACTCAAGTATTCTCCCCCATGATCTGATCACAAGAACTTGATTTTTCTGTCACGTTGATTCTCAACCTCACTCTGAAATTCCTTGAACCTTTCAAAGGTCTCAGACTTGTGTTTCATCAAGTAGACATACCCATATCTACTCAAGTCATCAGTGAGGGTGAGAACATAATGATAGCCACCGCGAGCCTCAATGCTCAATGGACCGCACACATCAGTATGTATGATTTCCAATAAGTTGGTTGCTCGCTCCATTGTTCCTGAGAACGGAGTCTTGGTTATTTTACCCATGAGGCATGGTTCGCACGTGTCAAATGATTCGTAATCAAGAGACTCCAAAAGTCCATCCGCATGGAGCTTCTTCATGCGTTTGACACCTATGTGACCAAAGCGGCAGTGCCACAAGTATGTGGGACTATCATTATCAACCTTACATCTTTTGGTATTCACACTATGAATATGTGTAACATTACACTTGAGATTCATTAAGAATAAACCATTCACCAGCAGAGCATGACCATAAAACATATCTCTCATATAAATAGAACAACCATTATTCTCGGATTTAAATGAGTAGCCATCTTGAATTAAATGAGATCCTGATACAATGTTCATGCTCAAAGCTGGCACTAAATAACAATTATTGAGGTTTAAAACTAATCCCGTAGGTAAATGTAGAGGCAGCGTGCGGACGGCGATCACATCGACCTTGGAACCATTCCCGACGCGCATCGTCACCTCGTCCTTCGCCAGTCTCCGCTTATTCCGCAGCTCCTGCTTTGAGTTACAAATGTGAGCAACCACACCGATATCAAATACCCAGGAGCTACTACGAGTACTGGTAAGGTACACATCAGTTACATGTATATCACATATACCTTTAGTGTTGCCGGCCTTCTTGTCCGCTAAGTATTTCGGGCAGTTCCGCTTCCAGTGACCACTTCCCTTGCAATAAAAACACTCAGTCTCAGGCTTGGGTCCATTCTTTGACTTCTTCCCGGCAGCTTGCTTACCGGGCGCGGAAACTCCCTTGCCGTCCTTCTTGAAGTTCTTTTTACCCTTGCCTTTCTTGAACTTAGTGGTTTTATTCACCATCAACACTTGATGTTCCTTTTTGATTTCCACCTCCGCTGATTTCAGCATTGAATATACCTCAGGAATGGTCTTTTCCATCCCCTGCATATTGAAGTTCATCACAAAGCTCTTGTAGCTCGGTGGAAGCGACTGAAGGATTCTGTCAATGACCGCGTCATCCGGGAGATTAACTCCCAGCTGAGTCAAGCGGTTATGCAACCCAGACATTTTGAGTATGTGATCACTGACAGAACTATTTTCCTCCATCTTACAACTGAAGAACTTGTCGGAGACTTCATATCTCTCGACCCGGGCATGAGCTTGGAAAACCATTTTCAGCTGTTCAAACATCTCATATGCTCCGTGTTTCTCAAAACACTTTTGGAGCCCCGGTTCTAAGCTGTAAAGCATGCCACACTGAACGAGGGAGTAATCATCAGCACGTGACTGCCAAGCGTTCATAACGTCTTGGTTCTCTGGGATGGGTGCGTCACCTAGCGGTGCTTCTAGGACATAATATTTCTTGGCAGCTATGAGGTGAAGGGAATATGCCCTAGAGGCAATAATAATGTTATTATTTTATTTCCTCATATCATGATAAATGTTTATTATTCATGCTAGAATTGTATTATCCGGAAACATAATACTTGTGTGAATACATAGACAAACTAAACGTCACTAGTATGCCTCTACTTGACTAGCTCGTTAATCAAAGATGGTTATGTTTCCTAACCATAGACATGTGTTGTCATTTGATTAATGGGATCACATTATTAGGAGAATGATGTGATTGACCTGACCCATTCCATTAGCTTAGCAACCGATCGTTTAGTATGTTGCTATTGCTTTCTTCATGACTTATACATGTTCCTATAACTATGAGATTATGCAACTCCCGTTTGCCGGAGGAACACTTTGTGTGCTACCAAACATCACAACGTAACTGGGTGATTATAAAGGAGCTCTATAGGTGTCTCCAAAGGTGAATGTTGGGTTGGTGTATTTCGAGATTAGGATTTGTCACTCCGATTGTCGGAGAGGTATCTCTGGGCCCTCTCGATAATGCACATCACATAAGCCCTGCAAGCATTGCAACTAATGATTTAGTTGCGAGATGATGTATTACGAAACGAGTAAAGAGACTTGCCGGTAATGAGATTGAACTAGGTATTGAGATACCGACGATCGAATCTCGGGCAAGTAACATACCGATGACAAAGGGAACAACGTATGTTGTTATGCGGTCTGACCGATAAAGATCTTCGTAGAATATGTGGGAGCCAATATGAGCATTCAGGTTCCGCTATTGGTTATTGACCGGAGACATGTCTCGGTCATGTCTACATTGTTCTTCAACCCGTAGGGTCCGCACGCTTAAGGTTTCGATGATAGTTATATTATGAGTTTATGAGTTTTGATGTACCGAAGTTAGTTCGGAGTCCCGGATATGATCACAGACATGACGAGGAGTCTCGAAATGGTCGAGACATAAAGACTGATATATTGGACGGCTATATTCGGACATCGGAAGTGTTCCGGATGATTTCGGAGAAAACCGGAGTGCCGGAGGGTTACCAGAACCCCCCGGGAGAAATAATGGGCCTTATGGGCCCTAGTGGAGAGAGAGAGAGAGGGGCGGCCAGGGTGGGCCGTGCGCCCCCTCCCCCTCTGGTCCGAATTGGACTAGGAGAGGGGGGGCCCCTTTCCTTCTCCCTCTCCCCCTTCCTTTCCCCCTCCTAGTAGGAGTAGGAAAGAGGGGAGTCCTACTCCTACTAGGAAAAGGACTCCTCTTCCTTGGCGCGCCCTAGGGCCGGCCGGCCTCCTCCCCTTGCTCCTTTATATACAGGGGCAGGGGCACCCCTAGACACACAAGTTGATCCACGTGATCGTTTTCTTAGCCGTGTGCGGTGCCCCCTTCCACCATACTCCTCGATAATATTGTAGCGGTGCTTAGGCGAAGCTCTGCGACGGTAGATCATCAAGATCGTCACCACGTCGTCATGCTGACGGAACTCTTCCCCGACACTTTGCTGGATCGGAGTCCGGGGATCGTCATCGAGCTGAACGTGTGCTAAAACTCGGAGGTGTCGTTGTTTCGGTGCTTGATCGGTCGGGCCGTGAAGACATACGGCTACATCAACCGCGTTGTCATAACGCTTCCGCTGTCGGTCTACAAGGGTACGTAGATCACACTCTCCCCTCTCGTTGCTATGCATCACCATGATCTTGCGTGTGCATAGGATTTTTTTTGAAATTACTACGTTCCCCAACATGAGGATGATCCTCAAGTTCCGGACCCAGTCCGTATAGTTGCTGCCATCATCTTTCATCTTGGTTTTCTCTAGGAACGCGTTGAAGTTGAGGGCAACATTAGCGTGGGCCATTTGTTCTACAAGACATAGTGTAAAGATTTTAGACTAAGTTCATGATAATTAAGTTCATCTAATCAAGTTATTCAATGAACTCCCACTCAGATAGACATCCCTCTAGTCATGCAAGTGAAACATGATCCGAGTCAACTAGGCCGTGTCCGATCATCACGTGAGACGGACTAGTCAACATCGGTGAACATCTTCGTGTTGATCGTATCTTCTATATGACTCATGCTCGACCTTTCGGTCTTCCGTGTTCCGAGTCCATGTCTATACATGCTAGGCTCGTCAAGTCAACCTAAGTGTATTGCGTGTGTAAATCTGGCTTACACCCGTTGTATTCGAACGTTAGAATCTATCACACCCGATCATCACGTGGTGCTTCCAAACAACGAATCTTCGCAATGGTGCACAGTTAGGGGGAACACTTTCTTGAAATTATTACGAGGGATCATATTATTTAAGCTACCGTCATTCTAAGCAAATAAGATGTAAAACATGATAAACATCACATGCAATCAAATAGTGACATGATATGGCCAATATCATTTGCTCCTTTTGATCTCCATCTTCGGGGCTCCATGATCATTGTTGTCACCGGCATGACACCATGATCTCCATCATCGTGTCTTCTTGAAGTTGTCTCGTCATCTATTACTTCTACTACTATGGCTAACGCTTTAGCAATAAAGTAAAGTAATTACATGATGTTTATGTTGACACGCAGGTCATAAATAAATTAAGACAACTCCTATGGCTCCTGCCGGTTGCCATACTCATCGACATGCAAGTCGTGATTCCTATTACAAGAACATGATCAATCTCATACATCACATATATCAGTCATCACATCCTTTTGGCCATATCACATCACATGACACATGCTGCAAAAACAAGTTAGATGTTCTCTAATTGTTGTTGCAAGTTTTTACGTGGCTGCTATAGGTTTCTAGCAAGAACGTTTCTTACCTACGCCAAAACCACCACGTGATATGCCAATTTCTATTTAACCTTCATACGGACCCTTTTCATCAAATCCGATCCGACTAAAGTGGGAGAGACAGACACCCGCCAGCCACCTTATGCAACTAGTGCATGTCAATTGGTGGAACCAGTCTCACATAAGCGTACGTGTAAGGTCGGTCTGGGCCGCTTCATCCCACGATGCCGCCGAATCAAGATAAGACTAGTAACGGCAAGTAAATTGACAATATCGATGCCCACAACTGCTTTGTGTTCTACTCGTGCATAGTAACTACGCATAGTCCTAGCTCATGATGCCACTGTTGGGGAACATAGCAGAATTTTAAAATTTTCTACGCATCACCAAGATCAATGTATGGAGTCATCTAGCAACAAGGGAGAGGGGAGTGCATCTACATACCCTTGTAGATCGCGAGCGGAAGCGTTCAAGACAACGGGGTTGATGGAGTCGTACTCGTCGTGATCCAAATCACTGATGACCTAGCGCCGAACGGACGACACCTCCGCGTTCAACACACGTATGGTTGGGAAGACGTATCCTCCAACTTGATCCAGCAAGGGGGAAGGAGAGGTTGATGGAGATCCAGCAGCACGATGGCGTGGTGGTGGAAGCAACAGTGATCTCGGCAGGGCTTCGCCAAGCTTAGGGAGAGGGAGAGGTGTCATGGGAGGGAGAGGGAGGCGCCAGGGGCTAGGGTGCGGCTGCCCTCCCTCACCCCCACTATATATAGGACCCCTAGGGGGGGGGGGAGCGCTGGCCCTAGGAGATGCAATCTCCAAGGGGGGCGGCGGCCAAGGGGGTGGAGTGCCCCCCAAGCCAAGGGGGCGCCCCACCCCTAGGGTTTCCAACCCTAGGCACAGGAGGAGGCGCAAGGGGGGCGCACCAGCCCACTAGGGGCTGGTTCCCCTTACACTTCAGCCCATGGGGCCCTCCGGGATAGGTGGCCCCACCCGGTGGACCCCCGGGACCCTTCCGGTGGTCCCGGTACAATACCGATTACCCCCGAAACTTTCTCGATGGCCGAAACTTGACTTCCTATATATAAATCTTCACCTCCGGACCATTCCGGACCTCCTCGTGGAGTCCGGGATCTCATCCGGGACTCCGAACAACTTTCGGGTTACTGTATACTAATATCTCAACAACCCTAGCGTCACCGAACCTTAAGTGTGTAGACCCTACGGGTTCGGGAGACACGCAGACATGACTGAGACGACTCTCCGGTCAATAACCAACAGCAGGATCTGGATACCCATGTTGGCTCCCACATGCTCCTCGATGATCTCATCGGATGAACCACGATGACGAGGATTCGATCAATCCCGTATACAATTCCCTTTGTCAATCGGTATGTTACTTGCCCGAGACTCGATCGTCGGTATCCCAATACCTCGTTCAATCTCGTTGCCGGCAAGTTGCTTTACTCGTACCATAATGCATGATCCCGTGATCAACCACTTGGTCACATTGAGCTCATTATGATGATGCATTACCGAGTGGGCCCAGAGATACCTCTCCGTCATACGGAGTGACAAATCCCAGTCTCGATTCGTGCCAACCCAACAGACACTTTCAGAGATACCCGTAGTGCACCTTTATAGTCACCCAGTTATGTTGTGACGTTTGGTACACCCAAAGCACTCCTACGGTATCTGGGAGTTGCACAATCTCATGGTCTAAGGAAATGATACTTGACATTCGGAAAAAGCTATAGCAAACGAACTACACGATCTTTGAGCTATGCTTAGGATTGGGTCTTGTCCATCGCATCATTCTCCTAATGATGTGATCCCGTTATCAATGACATCCAATGTCCATAGTCAGGAAACCATGACTATCTTTTGATCAATGAGCTAGTCAACTAGAGGCTCACTAGGGACGTGTTGTGGTCTATGTATTCACACATGTATTATGATTCCCGGATAACACAATTATAGCATGAACAATAGACAATTATCATGAACAAAGAAATATAATAATAACCATTTTATTATTGCCTCTAAGGCGTATTTCCAACACTACTAAGAGACATACTATCCGATAGTATATTAATTCACCCTTTCTCTTCAGGGAAAATCTCAATGCAGCTCACAAGTAGCACCAGATGTTGATGGATGACGTCACACCAAGAGGGCCCTAAGAATATCTCTCCATCGTCGGAGGAGAGAATCCAACTCTCGAGCTATCTAGTCCCTTGTCAAACTTTTCAATGAACCTATAAGTTGTCGTTATGATCACCGTGTTACTCATCACGTTTGAGCAACCCCAAAGCCCACTGGACGGTAGGAAGTGATTACGATGCTCTCATGGTCTGAGGAACAAAAACACATGCTAACACTCAGCTTCTGACCCCGTATGTTTGGTAAATCATGGACATGAACGAAACCCCTTAGTTCAATGACCGGTAGCGGAACCATGGACATCCATATCGGTCCCTATGATTACGTGAATGACATTCAAGTGAACCTTTGGGTAGATGTTACCTTTGCTTCACAATACTTTACAAAATCCGGGGCGCATCGGTATCCTCCTAGGTCATGCACATGCTCACTATACCATCGACTCCGTTGCCGGTTTTGTTCTTCTTTCTCGTTGAAGTGTTCTGGCATCCCCGTGACTAATACGTCCATTTTGCATCATGCTTTTATATCGATACTTATTGCATTATGGCCTGCTATTAGACACCATGTCACAATACTTATGCCTATTCTCTCTTATTTTACAAGGTTTACATGAAGAGGGGGAATGCCGGCAGCTGGAATTCTAGGCTGAAAAAGGAGAAAATATTATAGACCTATTCTGCACATCTCCAAAAGTCCTGAAACTCCAACGGAATTATTTTTAGAATATATAAAAAATATTGGGCGAAAGAAATACGTGAGGGGGGCCACCCACCGTCCATGAGGGTGGGGGCGCGCCCTACCCCCTAGGCGCGCCCCCTGCCTCGTGGGCCCCCTGGTGGCCCTCATCCAAACCTCAGATTGGTACCTGTGGGATGCTAGTAGTGTTGATTACTCCTTGTAGTTGATGCTAGTTGGTTTACTTGGTGGAAGATCATATGTTCAGATCCATTATGCATATTAATACCCCTCCGATGCCCATATTTGGCTATATGGAGTCTTTCGTCGAGGAAAAAATCATAAGCAAGCTCACGGGACGAAACTCCGCCGCCACGAGGTGGAACCTTGGCAGAACCAATCTAGGGCTCCGGCGAAGCTGTTCTGCCGAGGAAACTTCCCTCCGGGAGGGGGAAATCATCACCATCGTCATCACCGATGATCCTCTCATCAGGAGGGGGTCAATCTCCATCAACATCTTCACCAGTACCATCTCATCTCAAACCCTAGTTCATCTCTTGTATCCAATCTTTGTATCCAAACCTCAGATTGGTACCTGTGGGTTGCTAGTAGTGTTGATTACTCCTTGTAGTTGATGCTAGTTGGTTTACTTGGTGGAAGATCATATGTTCAGATCCATTATGCATATTAATACCCCTCCGATTATGAACATGAATACGCTTTGTGAGTAGTTATGTTTGTTCCTGAGGACATGGGAGAAGTCTTGCTATAAGTAGTCATGTGAATTTGGTATTCGTTTGATATTTTGATGAGCTGTATGTTGTCATCCCTCTAGTGGTGTCATGTGAATGTCAACTAAATTGTCTTCACCATTGTTTGGGCCTAGGGGGGGCATTGGGAAGTAATAAGTAGATGATGGGTTGCTAGAGTGACAGAAGCTTAAACCCTAGTTTATGCGTTGCTTCGTAAGGGGCTAATTTGGATCCATATGTTTCATTCTATGGTTAGGTTTACCTTAATACTTCTGTTGTAGTTGCGGATGCTTGCAATAGGGGTTAATAATAAGTGGGATGCTTGTCCAAGTAAGGGCAGTACCCAAGCACTGGTCCACCCACATATCAAATTATCAAAGTACCGAACGCGAATCATATGAGTGTGATGAAAACTAGCTTGACGATAATTCCCATGTGTCCTCGGGAGTGCTTTCCTTTCTATAAGAGTTTGTCCAGGCTTGTCCTTTGCTACAAAAAGGATTGGGCCATCTTGGTGCACCTTACTTACTTTTATTACTTGCTACTCGTTAAAAATTACCTTATCACAAAACTATCGGTTACCGATAATTTTAGTGGTTGCAGATAATACCTTGCTGAAGCCACTTATCATTTCCTTCTGCTCCTCGTTGGGTTTGACACTCTTACTTATCGAAAAGGCTATGATAGATCCCCTACACTTGTGGGTCATCAAGACTCTTTTCTGGCGCCGTTGCCGGGGAGTGAAGCGCCTTTGGTAGGTTGAATTTGGTAAGGAAAAATTTATATAGTGTGCTGAAATTTACTTTCACTTGTTACTATGGAACATAATCCTTTGAGGGGCTTGTTCGGGGTATCTTCACCCTGACTAGTAGAGCAAAGATTTGCTCCTCAACCTACTGAACCTACTGAAAATGTTTATTTTGAAATTCCTTCGGGTATGATAGAGAAATTGCTAGCTAATCCTTTTACAGGAGATGGAACATTACATCCCGATTTGCACCTAATCTATGTGGATGAAGTTTGTGGATTATTTAAGCTTGTAGGTATGCCCAAGGATGTTATCAAGAAGAAGGTCTTCCCTTTATCTTTGAAGGGATATGCATTGACATGGTTTAGGCTATGTGATGATATTGGATCATGGAACTACCAATGATTGAAATTGGAATTTCATCAGAAGTTTTATCCTATGCATCTTGTTCATCGTGATTGTAATTATACATATAATTTTTGGCCTCACGAAGGAGAAAGCATCGCTCAAGCTTGAGGGAGGCTTAAGTCAATGTTATATTCATGCCCCAATCATGAGCTCTCAAAAGAGATGATTATTCAAAAAAATTATGCTCTACTTTCTCTCAGTAATCGCTCCATGCTCGATACTTCTTGTACTGGATATTTTATGATGAAGACTATTGAATTCAAATGGGATTTATTGGAAATAATTAAACGCAACTCTGAAGATTGGGACCTCGACGAATGTAAGGAGTCAGGTATAACACCTAAGTTTGATTGTGTTATATTTTTTATGGATACCAATGCTTTCCATGAATTTAGCACTAAATATGGACTTGACTATGAGATAGTAGCGTCTTTCTGTGAATCCTTCGCTACTCATGTTGATCTCCCTAAGGAGAAGTGGTTTAAATATAATCCTCCCATTGAAGTAAAAGTAGTTGCACCTATTAAAGTTGAAGAAAAGACTATCACTTATAATGATCATGTTGTCCCTACTACTTATATTGAGAAACCACCTTTCCTTGTTAGAATAAAGGATCATGCTAAAGCTTCAACTGTGGTTAACAAAAGTAATATTAAGACACCTAAACCCCCTGAGCAAATTAAAGTTGAACCTAGTGTTGCTATGGTTAAAGATCTCTTGGCTGATAATATTGATGGGCATGTTATTTACTTTTGCAATGAATCTGCTAGAATTGCTAAACCTGATACTAAAAATAAGCATAGACCTGTTGTAGGCATGCCTGTTATTTTTGTTAAGATATGAGATCATTGTTATCATGGCTTATGTGATATGGGTGCTAGTGCAAGTGCAATACCTCATTCCTTATATAAAGAAATTATGCATGATACTGCACCTGCTGAGATAGAAAAGATTGATGTTACTATTAAGCTTGCCAATAGAGATACTATTTCACCAGTTGGGATTGTTAGAGATGTTGAAGTCTTGTGTGGGAAAGTTAAATATCCTGCTGATTTTCTTATTCTTGGTTCCCCACAAGATGACTTTTGTCCCATGTCGGGACCCCGATCCTAGGCCACATCGATCTAGCATGTAACACATCATATCACTTTGCGGCCTCACGCATGGTATTCCCACGGGTGCCACCTTACCTGGCCCGGGACCATTTGCGCCTTTTGGCTCACGTATATGATAGTGTCGCTAGCATCCATATGACAAAGAACCCGGGCCGACATGGCTAGTCATGAACCCAAAGCGGCACAGACCTATGGAGACAGGCATACATGAATCACATCGAACATGTCGGTCATCAACGAGTGATTCCGGGCTGTAGCACTGGGCTAACAGGACTCTGGGGATCCCGGGCTGTAGCAGGCTAGGCAGGACTCCGGAAATCACCGCGTGACATTTCCCCGAAGGGACAGACATAGGGACGAAGTGAAACACATGCCGGCCAGTCAAGTGTCCTGAACAGTAGTGCTGGGCTAGCAGGACTCCGGTGATCCGGGCTGTAGCGGACTACTATCGCTCAGAAGCACTAGACTACATTTCCCCATATGATAGGCTGCCAAGGATAAACAACTAGATAGTCGGATCCCACACATACCAAGCATTTCAATCATACACACAATATGCTCGATATGTGTGAATACAACATGGCATCACAACATAACTCTACAACTCAAGTATTTATTCATTAGGCTCCGAGGAGCGAGATATTACAAACATGGGTCTCATGACCCAACATACAGAGCATACAAGCAACAAGCACATGCGGAAGCTTAACTTGTCTGAGTACAGACAACTACAAATGGAAAAGGCTGAGAAGCCTGACTATCTACCAGATCCTGTCGAGGGCACAAGATCGTAGCTGAGGTATCAAGCTAAACGTCGAAGTCCACGCGGAACTACTAGCGAGACTGAAGTCTCTCTGCAAAACATAAATTAAGCAAACGTGAGTACAAAGGTACTCAGCAAGACTTACATCAGAACTAGCTACATATGCATCGGTATCAACAAAAGGGGGTGGTGGAGTTTAACTGCAGCAAGCCAGCTTTGACTCAGTGGCTAACCTGAACTACGATTGCAAGCAACTCTTTTGAGGTGGCGCACACGAGTCCACATATTCACCAATCAATACACCACTATGGATCCGCTCCCGTCTCCCTACGAGAAGGCCATCCATAGCACTCACACTTATCTTGCGAGTTTTAGAGTATCCACTTTCATTTGTCTATGAACTGTTATAGGCAACCCAGAAGTCCATTACCGCGGACACGGCTATTCGAATAGATCATTTATAACCCTGCAGGGGTGTACTTCGTCACACATGTTTCCACCACTTAGCGTCTGCACACGACATGTGCTCGGCAGACTTCAAGCGAAAGCCGACGTGGGTGTAGACCACGACCTGACTAACCACACAAGTCTCTAGTCCAGGTTTATCGCCTATTCGGGTTCCATCCGCGAGGAGATCCGGCCGGAGTTTCGCTCACAGCCCCAAACGATGTGTGCAGGGTTTCCGAGACACCAAACGGGCGCCTGGTACACCGTGCCACAGTGTATCTACCGCATCATAGCCCACCCCTAGGGTCAGCGCTACGCACGGCCGCCAACACATATCCTATAAACACCAGAAACTAATTGCAACTCCTGGACAGAGGACGAGAGGGGTCAGTAAGTCGAGCGGGGTCATATTTCAGGGCCCAACGTGTGGTAGTAGCTATTTCATGGATCACAAACACAGAACTCAGTTCCTGAGGACGGTTTCAATGAGACAACCCACCATGTACTCCTACATGGCCTCTCACCGCTACCTTTACCAAAACGTGTTCACACACTTAGCTCACACACAATAGGACATGTTTACACACCTCCGATCCATCCCCGATGAATCAAACCTGACTCAACTCTAAGCAGTAGTAGGCATGACAAACAAGCATGAATGAGTAGGCACATCAGGGCTCAAACAACTCCTACTCATGCTAGTGGGTTTCATCTAATTACTGTGGCAATGACAGGTCATGCAGAGGATAAGGGGTTCAACTACGGCAACAAGTAACAGATGAATCGTTGTTGTCCTAATGCAGTAAAAGAGAGCAGGAGCGAGAGAGTGGGCTTGTATCGGAATGAACAAGGGGGTTGTGCTTGCCTGGCACTTCTGAAGATATCATTGGGTCTTCATCAGTGTCAACGATCACATCATCGGTACAACGTCTATCGAGAGGGGACAAATACCGGCAACAGGAGAAAGAAACACAATCAATGCAATGCACAATATGATGCATGGTCATGACATGTCAATATGCTGTGGTTTGAGCTAATGCAACTAGCTATGATTTAAATGAAGTTGGTTTGAGTACAAGATTCAAATTCCAACCCCATATATGATTATTTAAATGCCCTTTATTTGTTTTGTCCAAAACAGAGGACAAACATTGTTCAAACATGCATGAAAATGGTACAGATGGATTCCTTGAATTTTTCTGATAATTTTTCATATATAAATTATTTCATTTGGAGTTACGGTTGAATTTCTATGATTTTTAGAAGTTTTAACTATTTTCTGGAATTTCTAAATCATTTCAAAATAAGAAAAACCAAAAAAGCATTTACTACGTCAGCATGACGTCGGTGTGACGTCAGCAAGTCAACAGGGTGCGTCCGGGTCAAACCTGACCAGTGGGACCCACTGGTCAGTGACTAATTAACTAACTTAAGTTAATTAGAGCCTGGGCCCGCATGTTAGTGTCTAATTTACTTAACTAAGTTAATTAGGACTAACTAAATCTAACACTAATTAAAAAGGGGCCTGGCCCACACGTCAGTCAACCAGGGGAGGGTCAACCCAGCCAACTGGGGTCAAACCACGCCGGAGTTGACCCGCGGCTCGCCGCCGGCGAGGCCAGAGACGGCGGATGCATTCGGGATTCGTCCTCCGGCGTCCAAAACGACGGACAAGGCCATCTACGGAACGAGGAGACTCGTCCGCGTTGAACTGTGTGAGCGGAAGGGGCAGGGGTGGAGCAAGCACGCCGGACTCGAGCTCGTGGCGGCGGCCGGAGCTCGGGTGATGATGGATTCGTCGCTACGGTGCACTAGAGGGGAAACCAAAGGGTGCTGCGGGCTCCTGGGAGTGCAGTGAACATGGTGACACGCTCAGGCGCAAGCTGGGGTGGCCCTGGCCACGACGGTGAGAAACTACGACGGCGGTGAGCTCTCGGGTCCGGCGGGCTGCTAGCTAGGGGACGAAATCGATTGCACGGAGTGAGGGGAGAGGAAGAGGAGCTCACGAGGAGTCGGATGAGACGCTAGGTGGGCTTGGGGACGGCTTGGTGACGATGGAACGGCGGCGGCGATCTCCGGGCAGAGGCGGCGGGGACGAGCTTGATGGCGACACTTCCGGGCATCCGGGCTTGCTTCCATCGTCGAGGAGATGTAGTAGACGATGGCGGAGCTCCCGGAGACGGAGAGGGGTCGAGGGGTGGCCGGTGGACGCCGTGGCAGCGAGCGGCGGCGATGGGCGCGCTCGGTGGTGGGGAAGAGAGCAAGACAGGGGAGGGGAGAGTGCTCGAGGGGGAGAGAGGAGAGGTGCAGGCGGTCGAGGGGAAGTGCGTGGCGCTCGGGGACGACTCCAGCAGCGGCAAGCAAGCAGGAGGTGGCCGGACGCGTGCTCGCGCGCGCCGGCCACGCGCTCGTCCTCCCGGCGAGGGGGAAGACGATAGGGAGGAGCCCTGGTGGGCTGGGCCGTCCAGCTACAATGCTGGGCCGGTTGGTGGCGCCAGGTACGTTAGGTAGGTGGCCCAGTGGCCTTCTCTCTCTCTCTCTCTAATTTATCTAATTCTGTTCTGTTTTCTAATTTGCAGGTTTGTTTTGAATTTGGTTTTGAAGCCAAATCAATTTTGTTGCTTCTGGAAATATTTTTAGAAGCTAAAGGAATTAAACCAAAGCTCCACAAAAATATTACAGAATTATTGGACCTATATTTATTTAATAGTAAATATAAATCCAATTCAAATAGCTATTGATTTAATTCAAATGCCCAGAATAAATATTTCTGTGAATCCAAAAATATTGGTTTGAATTTTACCTCTTGCCAATATTTTCAGAGACTAAGAGGAACATTTTCTTGGACTTCTTTGAAAGGATTTTAATGTTGACTATTTTTGGAAGTGATTTATGAGGGTTTCTACTAACCTCAATTCAACTTTCAGAATTTAGACATGATGCATGATGCTCACTCAGGTAAATAGCTACAAGCAAATTCTAGGGCTGTGACATCCCATTATATTTGGTAGACCCTTCTTGAATACTGTTAATGCTAAGATAGACTGCAATAAGGATATTGTTTCTGTCGGCGTTCTGGGAACGGGGGTCCCCAGACTTGCCTGCCTGCGGCCTGCGGCGTGGCTCAACGGGGGCCCAGCACGGCCCATCTTCATCAACACAAGACTCAAGACCCTCGCGAGGGGCCAAGCCTCGCAGGGCGGACGACGTGGAGCTTCCTCAGGCGCGGCCTCGTCAGGCTGGCTCATGAGGAGGCGGAGAAATCAAGGCGGGGTACCTCGCGAGGTGCCCATGACGCAAGCCATGACGACTCAGGGTGCCAGGCGGGTGCCAGCCCGCGCAGTGTCCTCCTTTCCTCTTTGGTGCAAAGGGAGCAAGCGCAGCCGCGGAGTACCGAGGCCTCAGGCAAAGGTTGCCATTTCGGTGCAACGAGACCAAGACCAGGAGGACTACGAGACGGAGGTCACTGTGGAGCCCAAGACGGCGTCATCACCAGAGCTTTGCACAGGCGAAGACTGCTTTTGTCAGGATAGCTGATACTTGTTGTCCCCCTTCAAATTAGCCCGCCATTGTTGGCTCCCTTCCCGCTCGATATTTGGGAAGAGGACCAGGGCCTTTATAAATAGGACCAGCCACCCACATGGTAGGGAGAGATCGATCGAAATCATAGAGAAACCTTGGGCCGGTGAGTGAAGGTAAGGCAGTGAGAGAGAGAGAGAGAAGGGTGAATGAACTCCTCCTAGCAGTTCATCGCCCCAACCAAGAGCAGACCCTCGCGAGGCTGTTCTTCCTTGTATTGTTCATCATCATCAGCCCCAAGAGGCAATCCACCCACCACACACTGGAGTAGGGTATTACACCACAACGGTGGCCCGAACCAGTATAAACCATGTGTCTCTTGTGCAGTTCTTTCAGTAGTTTAGATCTTTGAGAGACGGAGAGGTAGAAGGCGTAATCTTCGTGCGCACCCCAGAGTTCGAACCTTAAGGGTCTGCCGGAACCTGAAATCTGACATTTGGCGCGCCAGGTAGGGGTGCGCCGAAATTCGTCTTCCACCGCCCCGTTCTCCTCCGACTGTCGCGTCCATGTCCGACGCTCGTCGGGCCCGCGCCGAGCGCCGGGCCGCCATCGCTTCCCGCGTCGCCCAGACGGCGCCCGTCGGCGAACGTCCTCATCGTTCCCCGTCACCCGCCATCAACGCCGCCACCGGCCCGGCGGGGGGCGAGCAGCAAACATCGTCTCAGCACCCATCCGTGCGGCAAGACGGCCGCACCGCTACTCTATCGCTCACACCAGCTGGTTCTTCATCCCGCGCGCTCCGCGCACCCTTGGAGGCTCGAGCTGCGCTCATCGCGGCAAATGAGCTCCTGCGCTACCGCCCCATCGACGACGTCTACGAAGAGTGGCTCGACCATGTCGCCGAGCTCATCCGCGCCGCAGGGGGCTCTCCCGCGCCGTCTGTTCCGCTGCGCCGCACCCCGCCCCGCGCGGGCAACGAAGCCCCGGGGGCGTACCAGTCGCCTCCTCTCCAAGAAGACGCCATGGCTCCAAGGCGCGTGGCCCCTGGGCGGAACCCGCTCCGCCAGGTGCCAGCGCAGCAAGAATGGAGCTGCCAAGAAGTCCCTCGCCCGCAAGGAGCCGCCTGGGCGCTCCCTGCTCCAGCTCCGGCACGCCAAGACCCCGCGCTGCTCCTAGCTGCAGTGCGTGGGGACCCTCAAGACCGAGCTCTCCACCAGCCGAAGCCTTTCGTGGCCACCGCAGGCTGCCTTGCCTACACCACCAAGCTGCATAGCGTCGCGTGGCCCGGCAAGTTCAAGCCAGACCTGCCTCCTCATTATGATGGCACGACTGACCCTGCAGAGTTCCTCCAGCTCTATGAGCTAGGCATCAAAGCTGCCAGCGGGGACGAGAAGGTCATGGCGAACTAGTTCCCCATGGCGCTCAAGGAAGGAGCTCCCTCCTGGCTCCTGAATCTGGCTCCACGCACGATCTCTTCCTGGGACCAGATGCGCACCCGCTTCATCGCCAACTTCCAAGGTACTCGCGACCGGCCACCCGCCATGAGCGACATGCGCCGCATCAAGCAACAACCCGGAGAGACCCTACAAAAGTACATCCAGCGCTTCAACAACGCGCGCCTCAAGATCCCCAAGGTGTCCGAGGAGGCCATCATCTCGGCCTTCTCCGATGGCGTGCGCGACGTCAAGATGAAGGAGGAGCTGGCAATGCAAGAAGACCTGTGCACCTCCCTGGAGCTGTTCAACTTGGCGACCAAATGCGCCAGGGCTGAGGAGGGATGCCTCTCCCTCCTCGAGCTGCTTGCCGCAGACCCAGAAGAGAAGAAGCCCAAGGCCAAGGACGTGAAGCGCAAGGGGGCTGCCGTGCTCGCGGCCGAACCAGACACCAAGCAGGGCAAAGATCTGCCTGAATCCCCCAGGGGCAGCCGGTACTGTGTGTACCACGACCTCCACACCCACAACACCAACGAATGCCAAGAACTCCGCGCCGTGCGAGAAGGAAGGATCGGCCGTCGTCCCGACCGCGCCGATCGGGGCTACGACCGAGGAGGAGGAAGAAACGCAGGACGCTGGGAAGACCACGGCCCGCGCCAAGGGTGGCGCGATCAACCTCGCGAGGATCGCTGGCGAGACCTGCCTCGCGAGGATCGCTGGCGAGACCTGCCTCGCGAGGGGGACTGGAGGGATCAGCCTCGTGAGGATCGCCCACAGGGCCACGCGGGCCTCCCTCCACTGCCGCCTCAGCCAAGGAGGAACGAGGACCGCCATCAAGACGAGGGGGCTGGGGGCTTCCAGGAGCCACGCGCAATCGCCTGCATCCTGGGTGGAGCTCAAGCCCCAGCCTCCCAACGCATCTTCAAGTAGTTTGCCCGCGAGGTGAATGCAGTCCTCCCCAAGCTTGAAGCAACGCGCCCTCTTAGGTGGTCGGCATGCGCCATCACATTCAGCTCAGCGGATCAACTCAAGTGTGCGGCCACGGCCGGGGTCCTCCCGATGCTTTGCTCCCCAGTCATCAGCAATGTACTGGTCACCAGGACCCTCATCGATGGTGGGGCAGGGCTCAACGTCCTGTCCGTGCAAACGTTTAACAATCTCCAAGTGCCCTACGACCAGCTTCAGCCAACCAAGCCCTTCTCCGGAGTCACCGACGGCTCCACGGTCCCGATTGGGCAGGTCCGCCTCCCAGTCACCTTCGGGGCACGCAACAACTACCGCACCGAGCTCATCGACTTCGACGTCGCCCACATCTGCCTGCCGTACTACGCCATCCTCGGGTACCCAGCGCTGGCCAAGTTCATGGCCGTGACTCACCATGGCTACAACGTCCTCAAGATGCCAGGGAGTGGCGGAGTCATCACGGTGCCCTGTGAAGAGAAGGATGCAGTGTGTTCCCTGGAGCGAGCCTTTCAGGCCACGTCACTGGAAGACCCGGATCGCGGAAGCGGGAGGCTTCCTGAGACCACCCCCAAGAAGAAGAAGACGTCGTCCGGACCGGCCCCTCGGGAGGCGGGCCCCTCAGGGCCCGCATCTGCCCAGGGGGAACCTCCTTCCATCGCATAGGAAAGCGCGCCCGGTGCCCTCCTTAGGCAGGGCTCGGGGGATCTCCCCTGGAGGGCCACCGACCTGGCCAGGGTCGCGAGGGAGGCGCTTGGGCACCACATGGAGGCGTGTTTCAAGGCACGTTTTCCTCAAGAAGGAGCGAGGCAAGGAAGGTCAGACCCGCAGGAGTTCGTCGACAAGGCCATTCAAGAACTATAGGAATCAAGAATCATGAGAGGTTGCCGCCGTCTACCGGGTGTGGCTCCCCATCTAGGCGAGGATGGTGGGCTGCGCGTCTGCATCGACGTACCAAGGCTCAACCAAGTCGCTATGATGGAGCACCTCTGGCCCTCGCGAGTGGGGCGCTGCGGGGGTCCGCCCCACAGGTACGTTCGCATGCCTTACGTCTTGCCAAGCGCGGTTGCTATGCGCCAGCGCCTCATGAGGGGCATCATGGAGGCTCAAGAAGACAGGTGTTCCGCAGCCTTGGCGGAGATGGAGACGATTCACGAAGGGCTACCAGTGCCTCCGGAGCCTCCCGAGGCCCCTGGGCCTGGGGGCTCGTGAGGATCGGCTTCCACAGCCCACCGAGTCTGCTGCACCAACACCCCTTCACCCTCGACACCCTTAGGTGACATCTTACAAGTTTCATTTCCAGTTGGGAGCACCCTCCTAGGGCTGCATCGTTCCCATGCTGCGTGGGTCCGTCCCTGCGGTATGTATCCCTTTTATTTCATGTCGTTAGCTTGCTTTGTTGGGGGCGCCCCTCGGGCTGCATCATCCCCAAGTCGCTCGGGCCCGACCAAGCGATGTTTACCTTCCCAGTATCTGTTTGAATGAACCCCCTCCTTCGCGGCTAACGTGTTTGATCTAGTTGCCTGCTCAACTGACGCCAACTGACGGAATTTCTCCCATAACGGCACGACGCTTGCGCATGGGTCCGTCCCTGCAACACCGACAAACCTGAATGGCTAAGCTCTGGCCGCGGCAGCCCCGCATGGCGCCACCTTGTCAAGCCTCCAGTGCCTCACCTCCCCTCGGAAGCAACTAACGTCAGACTGATAATTGTCATGGCAACCTCTTCTTCCTTCTATGATGAGTTTACAGGATCCCCTAAGGGAGTTGTGCCAGGCAAGGCCCTCGCGGCGTTCCTTTCACTCTCGTCCGCGCGAACCGCTTGCACGTTAAAGGGGGGGGGGGTGCCTGAGCATCGCGACTCAGGGCTCCTACTGGCTCTCCAGCCCTCACCCTCTGGCCTTGACCACGGCATCGCGACCTGGCATACCAGCGACGGCTGAGACTAGCTCGAGGGCCGGGACCCGAGGACGTAGAGCAGAAAGGGGAGCAAAGGCGGGGGAGAAGGGGCTCGCGAGGACCTCGCCGAGCGATTCCGCTCCTGCCGACGCGCGGACCCGATGACACACTAGGAATAATCCCCGACTCCCGAGATAAGTCACCATCCGAGGGCACTGGCTATTGTAGCACTACCCCCGCACTCAATGCAATTCCGTGTCAGCGACGCCGCTCTCCTTTCTCGCCGAGCGACGGCTGCTTGGGCGCCAAAGGGGACCTCCTGAGCATCGCGACTCAGGGGCTCTTACCGGACCCCGGGTCGCTCACCTCCTGGCCTTGACCACGGCATCGCGACCTGGCATACCAGCGACGGCTGACGCCGCCTTGGGACTGGGACCTGTCGGCGCAGAGCGTCAAGCCCTCGCGAGGTTCGAAAGGGAGAACTGAGCTAAGACGGAATCAGCAACTCGCATAGCTCTACAACAAGGGTTATGTATTGACAAACAGGATTATAGGCACCTTACAAGCCCCCATGGGGCGCATTTTGATTCCTCGCAGGGAACGGACCCTAAGGGATGCTAACTACACGCGCTCCTGCAAAAGATGCCATCATCAACAGTGGGCCGTCAAGCACCGGCTCTAACCCCATCCAGATTAGAGTCGGCGACGGCCAGACGAGCCCGCCCTGCTCCAGTAGCGGCGCCGGTCCGGGGGCTCGTAGCTGTCGTCACTCGTCTCTGGAGTCGCGAAGATCTCGCTGGAGTCGCTGGATCCTCCGGCGCCTCCGTCGCCTGCCGAGCCGCCAAGGGAGCGGTCGACGGGCCTAGCCCTCCGCATGGCGAGGTCCTGGCCACCCCTCCCGGGGCAGCACTCCAGCCGGCGCCCGTTCGCATCGAAGACCTTGAAGAACATCACTGAAGCGCCATCATACTCCAAGTGGACCACGAAGACGCCCCTCACCCTGCAAACCCGGGTGATCTCTCTCCAGCCACGAGTCATGTAGACCTCGCCCGGGGCAATGACTACGACCTCTGCCTCGGTCGCGAGGGTGCTGCAGCCGGCGTGCTGCAGCCAGAGCTCCAGGGGCTCCCCCGGTGGGATGATGGAAGCGAAGAAGGGAGGCAGGCGGATCCAAGACTGGAGAGGAATGGCGACGTGGAGCACGAACTCTTGGGAGGAGCCCTCGGCGTGGACCCCAGGAGGAACAACCCACACCTTCATGACCCGTCGGCGCCGACGATGGCGCTGACCGCGGGGATCGACATCGACCCCTTCGAGTCCCTCGACGTGGGCATACAAGGGAAGCGGGAACCCCGACGGAGCCCGCTTGCACCGAGGCCTCGACACCACCCGACGGTCCTCCTCGTCCCGAACGCAAAGGGCGAGCCGTTTCTTCGGCGGGAGCGGGTCTGGTCCCTCTTGAGGGGCCTTTCCCTTCTCCGCTGCAGAGAACCGGCGAATCGGAGCCATCCCAGCAAGACGGAGCAAGGATCGGGAAGAAGGAGAAGCAAGGAAGGATGGACTGGAAGGGCACGCGTAGTTCCGTACTTATAGCCGGCAAAGGCCAACCGCCGGCATCCATGATCGCAGGTAATCATGACACAATTTGCATGCAGGGACTTGTCCAACCCGCGCGATCATCGAGGCATCATGGGGAAGCAGAGACGCCCACGTCCCATCAACCGCCACGCGGCGCCCAAGGTCGCAGGCTGTTAGGGCCCATGGCGCTTCGCCCTTGCCCCTTCGCCTCTCAGCACGGCCAAGTCCGGGCGCGCCTTGGGCCCGGGGGCTACTATCGGCGTTCTGGGAACGGGGGTCCCCAGACTTGCCTGCCTGCGGCGTGGCTCAACGGGGGCCCAGCACGGCCCATCTTCATCAACACAAGACTCAACACCCTCGCGAGGGGCCAAGCCTCGCGGGGCGGACGACGTGGAGCTTCCTCAGGCGCGGCCTCGTCAGGCTGGCTCACGAGGAGGCGGAGAAATCAAGGCGGGGTACCTCGCGAGGTGCCCATGACACAAGCCATGACGACTTAGGGTGCCAGGCGGGTGCCAGCCCGCGCAGCGTCCTCCTTTCCTCTTTGGTGCAAAGGGAGCAAGCGCAGCCGCGGAGTACTGAGGCCTCAGGCAAAGGTTGCCATTTCGGTGCAACGAGACCAAGACCAGGAGGACTACGAGACGGAGGTCACCGTGGAGCCCAAGACGGTGTCATCACTAGAGCTTTGCGCAGGCGAAGACTGCTTTTGTCAGGATAGCTGATACTTGCTGTCCCCCTTCAAATTAGCCCGCCATTGTTGGCTCCCTTCCCGCTCGATATTTGGGAAGAGGACCAGGGCCTCTATAAATAGGGCCAGCCACCCACATGGTAGGGAGAGATCGATCGAAATCATAGAGAAACCAGGGGCCGGCGAGTGAAGGTAAGGCAGTGAGTGAGAGAGAGAGAAGGGTGAATGAACTCCTCCTAGCAGTTCATCGCCCCAGCCAAGAGCAGACCCTCGCGAGGCTGTTCTTCCTTGTATTATTCATCATCATCAGCCCCAAGAGGCAATCCACCCACCACACACTGGAGTAGGGTATTACACCACAACGGTGGCCCGAACCAGTATAAACCTTGTGTCTCTTGTGCAGTTCTTTCAGTAGTTTAGATCTTTGCGAGACGGAGAGGTAGAAGGCGTAATCTTCGCACGCACTCCAGAGTTCGAACCTTAAGGGTCTGCCGGAACCCGAAATCCGACAGTTTCTGTTGGTTTAGGGGATATGTATCATGAGTTTAATTTTGCTAAATTTTGTAGTGAACCCCATGATAAAGAATTTCCTAGTAAAGATGAAATTATTGGTCTTGCTTCTATTGTCGTGCCTCCTAGTGATCCTTTAGAACAATATTTGCTAGACCATGAAAGTGATATGTTTATGAATGAAAGAAGGGAAATAGGTGAAGTATTCTTTAAACAGGGACCTATTTTGAAACACAACTTGCCTTTTGAAATTCTAGGGGATCCTCCTCCACCCAAGGGTGATCCCATGTTTGAACTTAAACCTTTACCTGATAATCTCAAATATGCTTATCTTGATGAGAAAGAGATATATCCTGTTATTATTAGTGCTAACCTTTCAGAGCACGAAGAAAAGAAATTATTGAAAACTCTGAAGAAGCACCATGCTGCTATTGGATATACTCTTGATGATCTTAAGGGCATTAGTCCCACTCTATGCCAGCACAAAAGAAAATTGGAGAAGGACGCTAAACCAGTTGTTGATCACGAACGACGGTTAAATCCTAAGATGAAAGAAGTGATAAGAAAAGAAATACTAAAGCTTCTGGAGGCAGTTATAATTTATCCCATTGCTGATAGTCAGTGGGTAAGTCTTGTTCATTGTGTCCCTAAGAAGTGAGGTATTACTGTAGTTCCCAATGATAAAGATGAATTGATCCCACAAAGAATTGTTACAGGTTATAGAATGGTAATTGATTTCCGCAAATTAAATAAAGCTACTAAAAAGGATCATTACCCTTTACCTTTTATTAATCAAATGCTAGAAATATTATCCAAGCATACACATTTTTGCTTTCTAGATGGTTATTCTGGTTTCTCTCAAATACCTGTGTCAAAAGAGGATCAAGAATAGACAACTTTTACTTGCCCTTTTGGTACCTTTGCTTATAGATGTATGCCTTTTGGTTTATGTAATGCACCTGCTACCTTTCAAAGATGTATGCCTGCTATATTCTCTGACTTTTGTGAAAAGATTGTTGAGGTATTCATGGATGATTTCTCCGTTTATGGGACTTGTTTTGATGATTGCTTAAGCAACCTTGATCGAGTTTTGCAGAGATGTGAAGAAACTAATCTTGTCTATAATTGGGAGAAGTGCCACTTTATGGTTAATGAAGGTACTGTCTTGGGGCATAAAATTTCTGAAAGAGGTATTGAAGTTCACAAAGCTAAGGTTGATGCTATTGAAAAGATGCCTGATGTCTACTACACAACCTTCTTCTTGTAGACGTTGTTCGGCCTCCAAGTGCAGAGGTTTGTAGGACAGTAGCAAATTTCCCTCAAGTGGATGACCTAAGGTTTATCAATCCGTGGGAGGCTTAGGATGAAGATGGTCTCTCTCAAACAACCCTGCAACCAAATAACAAAGAGTCTCTTGTGTCCCCAACACACCCAATACAATGGTAAATTGTATAGGTGCACTAGTTAGGCGATAAGATGGTGATACAAGTGTAATATGGATGGTACATATAGGTTTTTGTAATCTAAAGATATAAAAACAGCAAGGTAACTAATGATAAAAGTGAGCATAAACTGTATTGCAATGCGTTGAAACAAGGCCTAGGGGTTCATACTTTCACTAGTGCAAGTTCTCTCAGCAATAATAACATAATTGGATCATATAACTTTCCCTCAACATGCAACAAAGAGTCACTCCAAAGTCACTAATACCGGAGAACAAACGAAGAGATTATGGTAGGGTACGAAACCACCTCAAAGTTATCCTTTCTGATCGATCTATTGAAGAGTCCGTAGTAAAATAACATGAAGCTATTCTTTCCGTTCAATCTATCATAGAGTTCGTACTAGAATAACACCTTAAGACACAAATCAACCAAAACCCTAATGTCACCTAGATACTCCAATGTCACCTCAAGTATCCGTGGGTATGATTATACGATATGCATCACACAATCTTAGATCCATCTATTCAAACCAACACAAAGTACTTCAAAGAGTTCCCCAAAGATTCTACCGGAGAGTCAATACGAACATGTGTGCCAACCCCTATGCATAGGCTCATGGGCAGAACCCGCAAGTTGATCCCCAAAACATACATCAAGTGGGTCAATAGAATACCCCATTGTCACCACGGGTATCCCACGCAAGACATACATCAAGTGTTCTCAAATCCTTAAAGACTCAATCCGATAAGATAACTTCAAAGGGAAAACTCAATCTGTTACAAGAGAGTAGAGGGGGAGAAATATCATAAGATCCGACTATAATAGCAAAGCTCGCGATACATCAAGATCGTATCACCTCAAGAACACGAGAGAGAGAGAGATCAAACACATAGCTACTGGTACATACCCTCAGCCCCGAGGGTGAACTACTCCCTCCTCATCATGGAGAGCGCTGGGATGATGACGATGGCCATCGGAGAGGGATTCCCCCTTTGGCAGGGTGCCAGAACGGGTCTAGATTGGTTTTCGGTGGCTACGGAGGCTTCTGGCGGCGGAACTCCCGATCTATTATGCGCCTCAAAGTTTTTAGGGTAGATGGGTATATATAGGAGGAAGAAGTACGTCGATGGACCTTCGGGCTGTCCACGAGGCAGGGGGCGCGCCCAGGGGGGTGGGCGCGCCCCCACCCTCGTGGGCAGCCCGTGACTCTCCTGGTCCATCTCCGACACTCTGTGGGCTTCTTCTGGTCCAAAAATAAGTTCCATGAAGTTTCAGGTCAATTGGACTCCGTTTTATTTTCCTTTTCCGCGATACTCTAAAACAAGGGAAAAAAAGAAACTCGCACTGGCTCTAGGTTAATAGGTTAGTCCCCAAAATCATATAAAACAGCATAATAATGCCCGTAAACATCCAAAACAGATAATATAATAGCATGGAACAATCAAAAATTATAGATATGTTGGAGACGTATCAGCATCCCCAAGCTTAATTCCTGCTCGTCCTTGAGTAGGTAAATGATAAAAACAGAATTTTTGATGTGGAATGCTTCCTAACATATTTCTCTAAGTAATTCTCTTCATTTTGGCAAGAATATCCAGATCCATAAGATTCAAGACAAAAGTTTAATATTGACATAAAAATAATAATACTTCAAGCATACTAACAAAGTAATCATGTCTTCTCAAAATAACATGGCCAAAGAAAGCTATCCCTACAAAATCATATAGTCTGGCTATGCTCTATCTTCACCACACAAAATATTTAAATCATGCACAACCCCGATGACAAGCCAAGCAATTGTTTCATAATTTTGATGTTCTCAAACTTTTTCAATCTTCACGCAATACATGAGCGTGAGCCATGGATATAGCACTATAGGTGGAATAGAATGGTGGTTGTGGAGAAGACAAAAAGGAGAAGATAGTCTCACATCAACTAGGCATATCAACGGGCTATGGAGATGCCCATTAATAGATATCAATGTGATTGAGTAGGTATTGCCATGCAACGGATGCACTAGAGCTATAAGTGTATGAAAGCTCAAAAAGAAACTAAGTGGGTGTGCATCCAACTCGCTTGCTCACGAACACCTAGGGCATTTTGAGGAAGCCCGTCATTGGAATATACAAGCCAAGTTCCATAATGAAAATTTCCCACTAGTATATGAAAGTGACAACATGAGAGACTCTCTATCATTAAGATCTTGGTGCTACTTTGAAGCACAAGTGTGGCAAAAGGATAGTAACATTGTCCCTTCTGTCTTTTTCTCTCATTTTTTGGGGCCTTCTCTTTTTTTTGGCCTTTCCCTTTTTTTCGTTCGGAGTCTCATCCCGACTTGTGGGGGAATCATAGTCTCCATCATCCTTTCCTCACTGGGACAATGCTCTAATAATGATGATCATCACACTTTTATTTACTTACACCTCAAGAATTACAACTCGATACTTAGAACAAGATATGACTCTATATGAATGCCTCCGGCGGTGTACTGGGATGTGCAATGACTCATGAGTGAAATGCATGAAAGAATTATGGATGGTGGCTTTGCCACAAATACGATGTCAACTACATGATCATGCAAAGCAACATGACAATGATGGAGCGTGTCATAATAAACGAAATGGTGGAAAGTTGCATGGCAATATATCTCGGAATGGCTATGGAAATGCCATAATAGGGTGGTATGGTGGTTGTTTTGAGGAAGGTATATGGTGGGTGTATGATATCGGCGAAAAGTGCGCGGTATTAGAGAGGCTAGCAATGGTGGAAGGAAGAAAGTGTGTATGATCCATGGACTCAACAGTAGTCCTAAAGAACTCATATACTTATTGCAAAAATCTATTAGTTATCGAAACAAAGTACTATGCGCATGCTCCTAGGGGAATAGATTGGTAGGAAAAGACCATCGCTCATACCCGACCGCCACTCATAAGGAAGACAATCAATAAATAAATCATGCTCTGACTTCATCACATAACGGTTCACCATACGTGCATGCCACGGGAATCACAAACTTTAACACAAGTATCTCTCAAATTCATAAATACTCACTGGCATGACTCTAATATTACCATCTCCATATCTCAAAACAATCATCAAGTATCAAACTTCTCATAGTATTCAATGCACTTTATATGAAAGTTTTTATTATATCCCTCCTGGATGCCCATCATATTAGGACTAGTTTCATAACCAAAGCAAACTACCATGCCGTTCTAAAGACTCTCAAAATGATATAAGTGAAGCATGAGAGTTCATTAATTTCTATAAAATAAAACCACCACCGTGCTCTAAAAAGATATAAGTGAAGCACTAGAGCAACAACAAACTACTCCGAAAGATATAAGTGAAGATCAATGAGTAGTCGAATAATTATGCAACTATATGAAGACTCTCTAACATTTAAGAATTTCAGATCTTGGTATTTTATTCAAGCAACAAGAAAAACTAAATAAAATAAAATGACGCTCCAAGCAAAACACATACCATGTGGCGAATAAAAATATAGCTCCGAGTAAAGTTACCGATGAATGAAGACGAAAGAGGGGATGCCTTCCGGGGCATCCCCAAGCTTAGGCTCTTGGTTGTACTTGAATATTACCTTGGGGTGCCTTGGGCATCCCCAAGCTAAGGCTCTTTCCACTCCTTATTCCATAGTCCATCGAATCTTCACCCAAAACTTGAAAACTTCACAACACAAAATTTAATAAAAAACTCGTAAGCTCCATTAGTATAAGAAAATAAATCACCACTTAGGTACTGTTGTGAACTCATTCTAAATTCATATTGGTGTAATATCTACTGTATTCCAACTTCTCTATGGTTCATACCCTCCGATACTACTCATAGATTCATCAAAATAAGCGAACAACACATAGAAAACAGAATGTGTCAAAAACATAACAGGCTGTAGTAATCTGTAGGTTCCGAATACTTCTGTAACTCCAAAAATCCTGAGGAATTAGGAAGCCCTAGGAAATTTTTATATTAATCCAGTGCAAGTGGAATTGGTATTTTATCGCACTCTGGTATAATGAAAATTATTCTCGTGAGCGCATACTTTCTGTTTTTTTACAGCAAGATCAAATAACAATCACCCAAGAAGATCCTAAAGGATTTACTTGGCACAAACACTAATTAAAACATAAAAAACACAATCATAACATAGGATATAAGATTAATTTATTACTAAACAGGAACAAAAAGCAAGGAACAAAAATAAATTGGGTTGCCTCCCAACAAGCGCTATCGTTTAACGCCCCTAGCTAGGCATGATGATTTCAATGATGCTCACATAAAGGATAAGAATTGAAACATAAAGAGAGCATCATGAAGAATATGACTAGCACATTTAAGTCTAACCCACTTCCTATGCATAGGGATTTTGTGAGCAAACAACTTGTGGGAACAAGAATCAACTTGCATAGGAAAGCAAAACAAGCATAACTTCAAGTCTTTAAGCACATAGAGGGGAAACTTGGTATTATTGCAATTCCTACAAGCATATATTCCTCCCTCATAATAATTTTCAGTAGCATCATGAATGAATTCAGCAATATAACCATCACATAGAGCATTCTTATCATGATCTACAAGCATAGAAAATTTACTACTCTCCACATAAGCAAAATTCCTCTCATTCGGAATAGTGGGAGTATCATAAGAAACTCGAATACTATAAATTGTTTCCACATTAAAAGAGTAATGTTCAGAAAAAGGGTAATCATAATCATGACAAGTTTTATAAATATAATCATCTCTACTTTTTATAGCATATATATCATCACAATAATCATCATAAGTAGGACGCATGCTATCGTCATAATAAATTTGCATATCAAAACTTGGGAGACTAAAAATATCATCTTCATTAAACATAGCTGCCCCAATCTTGGGACTAACATTAATTGCAGCAAATATATTCTCAAAAACACCATCTTCATCAAACATAGCATCCCCAAGCCTGGGCCTTTTCATATCATAAGCATAACCACTCTCATCATTAATAGTATGGATAACACCAATAGTATAGCAATTATCATCATCACAATGAGTAACAGGAGCAACATTATTTGGGAGAGATACCGTTCTACCTTTGCTTCTCCATCTTTTCTTTTTCTTCTTCACATCATGTGTGGGTTCAACCCTCCTTTTGGAGCTCCTTATTAATGAGATTGGTTGAATAGAAGGCTCCTCCTTGTTACCTGATTCATCATAAGAAATAATAGGAGGATATTGGGAAGTATCTTCCCTTTCATTAGTATTCTCTTCATCTTCTATTTGTTTTCTTTTCTTTATGTAGTTCGCAATATAAGGATTTTCAATACAATTCTCCACACAATACATATAAATTTCCTCTAGATCAAAACCAAGAAGTTTATCACGGGCAAATATTGGAACATAGTTAGTTATACGTTTCATTTCTTCATAACCCATAAGCAAACTAAGTTCATTATGATGTGCAAGGGAAATCAAGTCATCACAATTTTTGGAAACGATTAGAACATGAGACAATTTGCATCGGATGGTTAAATGACCACGCTCATTGCAAAGTTCACAAGTACGACTAAGAAAATTTAAATTTTCAGCACAAACATCTAGCCTTTCTTTCAACCATTTGGTTTCTAATTGCTTATGCCTCTTGCAATATCTATCTTCCCTATTTGGTGTGTACTTGCAAACTCAATGCACTCCACAAAAATTGACATGTTTATAGGAGACATTTTCATCATAACTAGTGCAATCATCATTAGTACTATCGATATTCAAGGAGTTCAAACTAACAACATTGCAATCATGCTCATCATTCAAAGATTTAGTGCCAAACATTTTAACGCATTCTTCTTCTAACACTTTGGCACAATTTTCCTTCCCATCATACTCACGAAAGATATTAAAAAGATGAAGTATATGAGGCAAACTCAATTCCATTTTTTGTAGTTTCCTTTTATAAACTAAACTAGTACTAAAACAAGAAACAAGAAGATTTGATTGCAAGATCTAAAGATATACCTTAAAGTGCTAACCTCCCCCGCAACGGCGCCAGAAAAGAGCTTGATGTCTACTACACAACCTTCTTCTTGTAGACGTTGTTGGGCCTCCAAGTGCAGAGGTTTGTAGGACAGTAGCAAATTTCCCTCAAGTGGACGACCTAAGGTTTATCAATCCGTGGGAGGCTTAGGATGAAGATGGTCTCTCTCAAACAACCCTGCAACCAAATAACAAAGAGTCTCCTATGTCCCCAACACACCCAATACAATGGTAAATTGTATAGATGCACTAGTTCGGCGAAGAGATGGTGATACAAGTGTAATATGGATGGTAGATATAGGTTTTTGTAATCTGAAAATATAAAAACAACAAGGTAACTAATGATAAAAGTGAGCGTAAACGGTATTGCAATGCATTGAAACAAGGCCTAGGGTTCATACTTTCACTAGTGCAAGTTCTCTCAACAATAATAACATAATTGGATCATATAACTTTCCCTCAACATGCAACAAAGAGTCACTCCAAATTCACTAATAGCAGAGAATAAACGAAGAGATTGTGGTAGGGTATGAAACCACCTCAAAGTTATCCTTTCTGATCGATCTATTCAAGAGTCCGTAGTAAAATAACATGAAGCTATTCTTTCCGTTCAATCTATCATAGAGTTCGTACTAGAATAACACCTAAAGACACAAATAAACCAAAACCCTAATGTCACCTAGATACTCCAATGTCACCTCAAGTATTCGTGGGTATGATTATACGATATGCATCACACAATATCAGATTCATCTATTCAACCCGACACAAAGTACTTCAAAGAGTGCCCCAAAGATTCTACCGGAGAGTCCAGACGAAAATGTGTGCCAACCCCTATGCATAGGTTCATGGGCGGAACCCGCAAGTTGATCCCCAAAACATACATCAAGTGGATCAATAGAATACCCATTGTCACCATGGGTATCCCATGCAAGACATACATCAAGTGTTCTCAAATCCTTAAAGACTCAATCCGATAAGATAACTTCAAAGGGAAAACTAAATCCATTACAAGAGAGTAGAGGGGGAGAAACATCATAAGATCCAACTATAATAGCAAAGCTCGCGATACATCAAGATTGTATCACCTCAAGAACACGAGAGAGAGAGAGAGAGAGAGATCAAACACATAGCTACTGGTACATACCCTCAGCCCCGAGGGTGAACTACTCCCTCCTCGTCATGGAGAGCGCCGGGATGATGAAGATGGCCACCGGAGAGGGATTCCCCCTCCGGCAGGGTGCCGGAACGGGTCTAGATTGGTTTTCGGTGGCTACGGAGGCTTCTGGCGGCGGAACTCCTGATCTATTGTGCGCCTCGAAGTTTTTAGGGTATATGGGTATATATAGGAGGAAGAAGTACGTCGGTGGACCTCCGGGCTGTCCACGAGGCAGGGGGGCGCGCCCAAGGGGGTGGGCGCGCCCCCATCCTCGTGGGCAGCTCGGGACTCTCCTGGTCCATCTCCGACACTCCGTGGGCTTCCTCTGGTCCAAAAATAAGTTTCGTGAAGTTTCAGGCCAATTGGACTCCATTTATTTTCCTTTTCTGTGATACTATAAAACAAGGGAAAAAAAGAAACTGGCACTGGCTCTAGATTAATAGGTTAGTCCCCAAAATCATATAAAATAGCATAATAAAGCCCGTTAACATCCAAAACAGATAATATAATAGCATGGAACAATAGAAAATTATAGATATGTTGGAGACGTATTAGCATCCCCAAGCTTAATTCCTGCTCGTCCTCGAGTAGGTAAATGATAAAAACATAATTTTTGATGTGGAATGCTACCTAACATATTTATCTAAGTAATTCTCTTCATTTTGGCAAGAATATTCATATCCATAAGATTTAAGACAAAAGTTTAATATTAACATAAAAATAATAATACTTCAAGCATACTAACAAAGTAATCATGTCTTCTCAAAATAACATGGCCAAAGAAAGCTAGCCCTAACAAATCATATAGTCTGGCTATGCTCTATCTTCACCACACAAAATATTTAAATCATGCACAACCCCGATGACAAGCCAAGCAATTGTTTCATACTTTTGGTGTTCTCAAACTTTTTCAATCTTCACGCAATACATGAGCGTGAGCCATGGATATAGCACCATAGGTGGAATAGAATGGTGGTTGTGGAGAAGACAAAAAGGAGAAGATAGTCTCACATCAACTAGGCGTATCAACGGGCTATGGAGATGCCCATTAATAGATATCAATATGAGTGAGTAGGGATTGCCATGCAACGGATGCACTAGAGCTATAAGTGTATGAAAGCTCAAAAAGAAACTAAGTGGGTGTGCATCCAACTCGCTTGCTCACGGAGACCTAGGGCATTTCGAGGAAGCCCGTCATTGGAATATACAAGCCAAGTTCTATAATGAAATTTTCCCACTAGTATATGAAAGTGACAACATAAGAGACTCTCTATCATTAAGATCTTGGTGCTACTTTGAAGCACAAGTGTGGTAAAAGGATAATAACATTGTCCCTTCTCTCTTTTTCTCTCATATTTTTTGGGACTTCTCTTTATTTTGGCCTTTCCCTTTTTTTTCGTTCGGAGTCTCATCGCGACTTGTGGGGGAATCATAGTCTCCATCATCCTTTCCTCACTGGGACAATGCTCTAATAATGATGATCATCACACTTTTATTTACTTACAACTCAAGAATTACAACTCGATACTTAGAACAAGATATGACTCTATATGAATGCCTCCGGCGGTGTAGCGGGATGTGCAATGACTCATGAGTGAAATGCATGAAAGAATTATGGATGGTGGCTTTGCCACAAATACGATGTCAACTACATGATCATGCAAAGCAACATGACAATGATGGAGCGTGTCATAATAAACGGAATGGTGGAAAGTTGCATGGCAATATATCTCGGAATGGCTATGGAAATGCATAATAGGGTGGTATGGTGGTTGTTTTAAGGAAGGTATATGGTGGGTGTATGATATCGGCGAAAAGTGCGTGGTATTAGAGAGGCTAGTAATGGTGGAAGGAAGAAAGTGCGTATGATCCATGGACTCAACAGTAGTCCTAAAGAACTCATATGCTTATTGCAAAAATCTATTAGTTATCAAAACAAAG
This sequence comes from Triticum monococcum, assembly GCA_034509565.1. Lineage (NCBI taxonomy): Eukaryota > Viridiplantae > Streptophyta > Magnoliopsida > Poales > Poaceae > Triticum > Triticum monococcum. The sequence continues at coordinate 543,220,641 of CM067841.1, forward strand.
TACTACGCGCATGCTCCTAGGGGGATAGATTGGTAGGAAAAGACCATCGCTCGTCCTCGACCGCCACTCACAAGGAAGACAATCAATAAATAAATCATGCTCTGACTTCATCACATAACGGTTTAGCATACGTGCATGCTATGGGAATCACAAACTTTAACACAAGTATCTCTCAAATTCATAACTACTCACTAGCATGACTCTAATATTACCATCTCCATATCTCAAAACAATCATCAAGTATCAAACTTCTCATAGTATTCAATGCACTTTATATGAAAGTTTTTATTATATTCCTCTTAGATGCCCATCATATTAGGACTAGTTTCATAACCAAAGCAAACTACCATGCTGTTCTAAAGACTCTCAAAAAGATATAAGTGAAGCATGAGAGTTCATTAATTTCTATAAAATAAAACCACCACCGTGCTCTAAAAAGATATAAGTGAAGCACTAGAGCAACAACAAACTACTCCGAAAGATATAAGTGAAGATCAATGAGTTATCGAATAATTATGCAACTATATGAAGACTCTCTAGAATTTAAGAATTTCAGATCTTGGCATTTTATTCAAGCAACAAGCAAAACTAAATAAAACAAAATGACACTCCAAGCAAAACACATATCATGTGGCGAATAAAAATATAGCTCCGAGTAAAGTTACCGATGAATGAAGACGAAAGAGGGGATGCCTTCTGGGGCATCCCCAAGCTTAGGCTCTTAGTTGTACTTGAATATTACCTTGGGGTGCCTTGGGCATCCCCAAGCTTAGGCTCTTGCCACTCCTTATTCCGTAGTCCATCGAATCTTCACCCAAAACTTGAAAACTTGACAACACAAAATTTAACAGAAAACTCATAAGCTCTATTAGTATAAGAAAATAAATCACCACTTAGGTACTATTGTGAACTCATTCTAAATTTATATTGGTGTAATATCTACTGTATTTCAACTTCTATATGGTTCATACCCTCCGATAATACTCATAGATTCATCAAAATAAGCGAACAACACATAGAAAACAGAATCTGTCAAAAACATAACAAGCTGTAGTAATCTGTAGGTTCCGAATACTTCTGTAACTCCAAAAATCCTGAGAAATTAGGAAGTCCTAGGAAATTTTTCTATTAATCCATTGCAAGTGGAATTGGTATTTTATCGCTCTCTGGTACATAATGAAAATTATTCTCGTGAGCACATACTTTCTGTTTTTTACAGCAAGATCAAATAACAATCACCCAAGAAGATCCTAAAGGATTTACTTGGCACAAACACTAATTAAAACATAAAAAACACAATCATAACAGAGTATATATGATTAATTTATTACTAAACAGGAACAAAAAGCAAGGAACACAAATAAAATTGGGTTGCCTCCCAACAAGCGCTATCGTTTAACGCCCCTAGCTAGGCATCATGATTTCAATGATGCTCACATAAAGGATAAGAATTGAAACATAAAGAGAGCATCATGAAGAATATAACTAGCACATTTAAGTCTAACCCATTTCCTATGCATAGGGATTTTGTGAGCAAACAACTTGTGGGAACAAGAATCAACTTGCATTGTAACATCCCAAATTTTCAATTTGGAATGTTATACACTAAATCATCATTGCATACCATATTTATTGCATTTTGGTTGATCCTAAATTTTTTTCAACTCAAGGACCCTTGGAGAGAGTTGGGGATTTCGTTATTTTCATATTTGAGTTGTCTCAAATTTTATTTATTTTATCTTCAATAATTCCTATTACAAAAATATGAGAGAGGGAATAAAATGACTTTCCCAAAATAAATAAATATTGAGGATTTAATAAAAAAATCAAATAAGATTTTATTTGGTTTTATTTGCTATTTTATTTGAATTTAGGAAAAATGTGCGTTTTTCAAAATTGCATTTATGCCCCAAATAAATGTTCACTTTTTCCGGCTTGATTTTAGAAGTCGGGGAAAATTTATTTCGGTATTTTTGGAGTCGGGTTAGTATTTCTTTCATTAGTTGTTCTACGCGGAATTAATTTAAAAAAAATCCAAACCGACTCCGGGCCGTACCAGAGCGGGACTCCGCCCGGGGGGCCTTTATAAGCCGCTCGCCCGAGCCGCCGACGCCCACCAGCGCCTCAGCCCCGCAGCCCGCCCGCGCGCCCCAAACCCTAGCGCCCGCCGCCGCCGCCTCGCCGCTGCCGCCACGCCGCCGCCCAGCCGCCGCCTCGCCGCCGCCCCGTCGCGCCGCCTCGCCGCCGACCCCGCCATCCCGCCGCCCGAGGTAGCCGCCGTCGCCGGCGGTTTTTCTCAGAAAACTGCCCGATTTTTTTAAACCGCGGTTTTTTAGATCCGATTTTTTCTTTAGATCGGTTTTTTACGGTTTAGTTTATTTAGCGAGCGTTCGCTCGTTCGTTCGTTTTAACGAACGTGTTCGTCATTTCGATCCAGATAACGAACGTTCATTTGTTAATCTGTTTGTCATTTTTCTTTTTCTTGGATTTTCCGCGATTATTTCTGATCGTGATTTCTGATCCGATTTTCGTTTTAGTATAACTTTTCGCTCGTTTATCGGAATCAGGCGATTCAAGCGCCTGGAGTTTTGTCTCGAAACCCTCTTTCCGTTTAACCAACTTAAACAAGTTTTTGCTTTTGTAAAAAATGCCTTAGATCCAAAATAGTAAATGAAGCCTATTTCTTTTGCCGTTTGTCTTTCGTTGCTTCGCTCGATTTGATTCTTTTTGCCAACCGGAGTTCTTAAGTTGAGCCTTCTGGTTAGATCTCTTATTTGAGTTTTTACCTGTGCATCAGTTGAATACTTATTGTGTGCTTATTTGTTTGTAATAGAGTACCCGGAGTGCGCCGCTTGTTACTTCAAATCGCTAGGTTTCCCGGATCACCAGCAAGGCGAGTAACACTTTGATCATACCTCCTACTACCCAGTTTTATTGCATTAGATCAATCCTTACACATTGCATGATTAGGACCTAATTAAATTGTGGGTTTGGGAAGTAGTTGAGGTAGTACCTATTTCCTATTTATTATCAAACCTTTGGAAGTTACTTCTACGTTGCTTATTATGCCATGCTATGCTAGTAGACGTGGATTGGGTGAGTGTATCCATGACAGATGTGAGATTGTTAATTAATGGTTTATTTAAGGTGGCAACTTAAACACACATCTGGGTGGATTGAGGTACCTGGGTATTCCAGGATTGCCTGTTTTCTTTTGGACCGCCACCCAGGTTCAAAGGGATCATGAGATTATTCATGCTAGGAACTTCCGTGTGCAGCCACAAGCTATTATGGGCTCTAGCATAGTTGACTAAGTCGTGTGAACTCTTACAGTGGTAGACTAGCAGATGTAGGGGATGTAGGTGGTACGGTCTACCCATCTTAAGGTGCTAGCGCATTCTAAAAGACTATGTCTCGGTCATCTGTTTCTCAAACACCATGTAGTGCGAGAAATCCAACGGAGGAGATCGATTCTTGTGGGGAAAAGTGCGCAAACCTCTGCTGAGTGTATAAACTAATCATGGTTAGTCGTGTCCCCGGTTATGGACATCTTGAGTATCTAGTACCTGGATTTTCATGTGAATCTCAACATGTTACTATAAAGTTTAATTTTGATGGTTTTGTTTAATGATGATGCTTGGTTACCTCACCAGTGTTGATTTTGCCAGACCAGACCAAGGATTATGAGGTGTATTGCGATGCTTCACGTCGAGGACTTCGAGCAGTGCTTATGCAGGACGGGAGAGTTGTTTCATATGCCTCACGATAGCTTAAGCCTCATGAGTTGAATTATGCTACGCATGATTTGGAGTTAGTAGCCGTAGTGCATGCACTGAAGACTTGGAGACATTTTCTGATGGGAAACCATTGCGAAGTGTATACGGATCATAAGAGTCTGAAGTATATTTTCACACAGAAGGAGTTGAATCTCAGACAAAGGAGATGGTTGGAGCTCATCAAGGATTATGATATGAGATTGCATTATCACCCTGGAAAGGCTAACGTAGTAGCTGACGCGTTGAGCCGTAAGAGCCACGTCAACACCTTAATGACGGGAGATTTACCAAGGGAGTTAGCCAAAAATCTTTGAGAGCTATGTTTGGAAATAGTCCCGAGAGGCTATGTAGCAGCATTGGAGATTCAGTCTACATTGATGGATAAAATCAGAGAAGCCCAAAGGACTGACAAGGAGATTGCTTGTATTAAGGAGAAAATTAGCAAAGGAAAAGCTAATGGATTTCGTGAGGATGAGCACGATACCATATGGTTTGAAGAATGTGTTTATGTGCCAAATGATTCGGAGATCAGGAAGCTAATTTTGCAAGAGGCCCATGATTCACCATACTCAATTCACCCAGGAAATACCAAGATGTATTTGGATTTGAAGGATATTTTCTGGTGGACCAGAATGAAGAAGGATATTGCGGAGTATGTAGCAGTTTGTGATGTATGTTAGAGAGTGAAGGCAGAGCATCAGAAGCCAGCAGGATTGCTACAACCATTGCCGATACCCGAATGGAAGTGGGATAAGCTAGGCATGGATTTTATTACAGGATTGCCCAGAACACGTTCAGGCTATGACTCGATATGGGTTGTAGTCAATCGTTTGACAAAGGTAGCTCATTTCATTCCAGTGAAGACTACCTATACCATTGCAAAGTTGGCAAAGATATACATGACCGGGATCGTATGTCTGCATGGAGTTCCAAGGAGCATTGTATCAGATAGAGGGACCCAGTTTACTTCAAAGTTCTGGAATAAGTTGCATGAGACTTTGGGAACCAGACTAGAGTTTAGCACAACTTTCCACCCGCAGACAGATGGACAGACTGAGAGAGTCAACCAGATCTTGGAGGATATGCTAAGAGCTTGTGCGCTAGATTACGGATCTAGTTGGGACGAGAATTTGCCGTATGCAGAGTTCTCTTACAACAACAGCTATCAATCCAGTTTGAAGATGGCCCCTTTCGAAGCCTTGTACGGAAGGAGGTGCAGGACCCCATTGTCCTGGGATGAGGTTGGAGATGGCCAGTTGTTTGGACCGGATCTGATAAAGGAGTCTGAACAGAAAGTGAAATTAATTCGTGACAGGCTAAAGGTAGCTCAATCCAGGCAGAAGAGCTACGCAGATTCTAAACGCAAGGAGACAGTTTACGAAATTGGAGACCGAGTTTATCTTCGAGTATCACCACTTCGAGGAGTTAAGCGCTTTGGAGTTAAGGGAAAACTAGTGCCACGTTTTGTAGGCCCATACAAAGTTTTGGAACGTATGGGAGAAGTAGCCTACAAGTTGGAATTACCCGAAGGACTGTCAGGAGTTCACGACGTGTTTCATGTATCCCAGTTGAAGAAGTGCCACACGGAGATGGCTGATATACCACTGAGAGATAAGGTGCCGCTGGAAGCGATTCAGTTGGACGGTGATTTGACCTATGAGGAGAAACCAGTCAGGATTCTCGGGTATGCCAGCCGAGTCACCCGCAGCAAGGTTATCAAGTTTTGCAAAGTTCAGTGGAGCCACCACACCGAGGATAAAGCCACCTGGGAACGAGAGGAAGAATTGCTGAAGGACCACCCTCACCTATTTTCTAGCCAACCCGAACCTCGAGGGCGAGATTCATCTTAAGGGGGGTAGGTTTGTAACATCCCAAATTTTCAATTTGAATGTTATACAATAGATCATCATTGCATATCATATTTTATTGCATTTTGAGTTGATCCTAGAAATTTCACGCAAATCAAGGACCCTTGGAGAGAGTTGCGAATTTCGTTATTTTCATATTTGAGCGTTCTCAAATTTAGAAAATAGGATCATTTGATTTTATTTATTGTATCTTCAATTATTTCTATTATCAAAATATGAGAGAGGGAATAAAATGACTTTCCCAAAATAAAGAAATATTGAGAATTTGATAAAAAAAATCAAATAAGATTTTATTTTGGTTTTATTTGCTATTTTATTTGAATTTAGGAAAAATGCGCGTTTTCAAAATTGCATTTAGGCCCCAAATAAATGTTCATCCTGTGCGGCTTGATTTTAGAAGCCGGGGAAAATTTATTTCGGGATTTTTGGAGTCCCTTTAGTATTCCTTTTGTTTTTTCTGAGCGTAATTATTATTTTTAAAAAAAGTCGAACTGACCTAATCCGTGTCCGACCAGGACACCTGGCCCAGCCGACCTTTATAGCCGCGAGGGCTCGAGCAGAGCCGTAGCCCCCAGCCCAAAACACTAGCGCCAGGAGCCGCCACCGCCGCCTTGCCTCGAGCCGTGCGCCGCCGCCGCCTCGATCCGCGCGCCGCGCCTATCGCCGCCGCCACCGCGCCACCGCCGTGCCGTCCCGCCGTCGTTCGCCAGAGCCGCCGAGGTAGCCATCGTTGCCTCGGTTTCCGTGAAGAAAACCAATCGGTTTTTTTGAAAACCTAGATCCTTTTTTTATTGTTTTTTTCTCTCCGGTTCGGTTTATTTTCCAATTTAGTTTATTTAGCGAGCGTTCGATCGTTCGTTCGTTTTAACGAACGTGTTCATCATTTAGATCCAGATAACGAACGTTTGTTCGTTAATCTGTTCGTCATTTTTCTTTTTCTCGGATTAAATTCGCGAATTTTCTGATCGCGATTCCTGATCCGATTTTCGTTCTAGTATAACTTTTCGCTCGTTTATCGGAATCAGGCGATTCAAGCGCCCGGAGTTTTGTCTCGAAACCCTCTTTCCGTTTAACCAACTCAAACAAGTTTTTGCCTTTGTAAAATTTGACCTAGATCCAGAATAGTAAACGAAGCTTGTTTCTTTTGCCGTTTGCCTTTCGTTGCTTCGTTCGATTTGATTCTTTTTGCCAACCGGAGTTCTTAAGTTGAACTTTCTGGTTAGATCTCTTATTTGAGTTTTACCTGTGCATTAGTTGAGTACTTATTGTATGCTTGTTTGTTTGCGATAGAGTACCCGGAGTGCGCCGCTTGCTACTTCGAATCGCTAGGTTTTGCGGATCATCAACAAAGCAAGTAACACTTTGATTATACCTCCTACTACCCAGTTTTTATTGCATTAGATCAATCCTCACACATTTCATGATTAGGATCTAATTAAATTGTGGGTTTTGGGGAGTAGATGAGGTAGTACCTATCACCTGTTTTATTATCAAACCTTTGGGAGTTACTTCTACGTTTGCTTATTATGCCATGCTATGCTAGTAGACGTGGATTGGGTGAGTGAAATCCATGACAGATGTGAGTTTGTTAAATTAATGGTTTATCTAAGGTGGCAACTTAAATACACATCTGGGTGGATTGAGGCACCTGGGTATTCCAGCGATTGCCTGTTTTTCTTTTGGACTGCCACCCAGGCTCAAAGGGATCATGAGATTATTCATGCTAGAAACTTCCGTGTGCAGCCACAAGCTACTATGGGCTCTAGCATAGTTGAGTAAGTCATGCGAACTCTTACAGTGGTAGACTAGCAGATGTAGAGGAAAGTAGGTGTAACGGTCTACCTGATCGTAAGGTGCTAGCGCTTCTGAAAGACTATGTCTCGGTCATCCCTTTCTCAAACACCATGTAGTGCGAGAATCCCAACGGAGGAGATCGAGTCTTGTGTGGAAAAGTGCGCAAACCTCTGCAGAGTGTATAAACTAATCATGATTAGCCGTGTCCCGGTTATGGACAACTTGAGTATCTAGTATTTGGATTATCATGTGAATCTCATCATGTTACTCTAATTAATTTGTTGGGTTTTAATGATGATGCTTAATTGGGATTGAGAGGGTGTCTACACTCTCAATGTTTAACAACCACCATGTTAGTTAAATAAATGTATTCCTTTGCAGTAGGGAAAAATTGGCGTTATGCAAAACTGTAACCATAGAGCTTTCCACGGGCCAAATATGCATGTAGTATAGTCTTATTTCTTCATTGCTCTCTATGTGTTACATTGCCAACATATTCCATGTGCTGACCCGTTTCAGGCTGCAACGTTCATGTTGCAGACTTTTCTGACGACGAGTAAGGTGCTTTTAGGTCGTGGTTCTATACTCAGTGATGCCGTTGGAGTTGATGGACTCACTTATCTTCCAAGCCTTCAACTATTATCGTAATTAGATGGCCTTAAGCCATATTTATTTTAATAAGTTCTCTTTTGAGACTCGATGTAATAAGTGTGTGATTGCTACTCTATTATAAATCCTTCAAGTACTGTGTGGTGTCAGCATTACTGATCCAGGGATGACACCGGAGCACAGAGATTGGACCTTCTGAGGTCTGGTCGCTACATAATGTCACCCAGATACTCCAATGTCACCTCAAGTATTCGTGGGTATGATTATACGATATGCATCACACAATCTCAGATTCATCTATTCAAACCAACACAAAGTACTTCAAAGATTGCCCCAAAGATTCTACCAAAGAGTCAAGACAAAAACGTGTGCCAACCCCTATGCATAGGTTCATGGGCGGAACCCGCAAGTTGATCCCCAAAACATACATCAAGTGGATCAATAGAATACCCCATTGTCACCACGGGTATCCCACGCAAGACATACATCAAGTGTTCTCAAATCCTTAAAGACTCAATCCGATAAGATAACTTCAAAGAAAACTCAATCCATTACAAGAGAGTAGAGGGGGAGAAACATCATAAGATCCAACTATAATAGTAAAGCTCGCGATACATCAAAATCGTATCACCTCAAGAACACGAGAGAGAGAGAGATCAAACACATAGCTACTGGTACATACCCTCAGCCCCGAGGGTGAACTACTCCCTCCTTGTCATGGAGAGCGCCGGGATGATGAAGATGGCCACTGGAGAGGGATTCCCCCTCCGGGAGGGTGCCAGAACGGGTCTAGATTGGTTTTCGGTGGCTACGAAGGCTTCTGGCGGCGGAACTCCCGATCTATTGTGCGCCTAGAAGTTTTTAGGGTATATGGGTATATATAGGAGGAAGAAGTACGTCGTAGGTTCTCTGGGCTATCCACGAGGTAGGGGGGCGCACCCAGGGGGGTGGGCGCGCCCCCACCCTTATGGGCAGCCCAGGACTCTCCAGGTCCATCTCCGACTCTCCGTGGGCTTCTTCTGGTCCAAAAATAAGTTCCGTGAAGTTTCAGGTCAATTGGACTCCGTTTGATTTTCCTTTTCTGCGATACTCTAAAACAAGGAAAAAAAGAAACTGGCACTTGGCTCTAGGTTAATAGGTTAGTCCCAAAAATCATATAAAATAGCATAATAAAGCCTGTAAACATCCAGAACAGATAATATAATAGCATGGAACAATCAAAAATTATAGATACGTTGGAGACGTATCAATGCCGTGTCCTAAGGACATTAAAGGTATAAGAAGTTTCCTTGGTCATGCCGGTTTTTATAGGAGGTTCATTAAGGACTTCTCTAAAATTTCTTGGCCTCTGACTAATCTCTTACAAAAAGATGTCCCTTTTGTCTTTGATGATGATTGTGTAGAAGCATTTGAAATACTTAAGAAAGCTTTGGTTTCTACACCTATTGTTCAACCTCCCGATTGGAATTTACCTTTTGAAATTATGTGTGATGCTAGTGATTATGATGTAGGGGCTTTTCTAGGACAAAGAGTTGATAAGAAATTAAATGTTATTTAATATGCTAGTAAAACTCTAGACAGTGCCCAAAGAAATTATGCTACTGCTGAAAAAGAATTTTTAGCAGTTGTATTTGCTTGTGATAAGTTCAGGCCTTATATTATTGATTCTAAAGTAAATGTTCACACTGATCATGCTGCTATTAAATATCTTATGGAAACGAAAGATGCTAAACCTAGACTTATTAGATGGGTTCTCTTGCTTCAAGAATTTGATTTGCATATTATTGATAGAAAGGGAGCTAAGAACCCCGTTGCAGACAACTTGTCTAGGTTAGAGAATGTTCTTGATGACCCACTACCTATTGATGATAGCTTTCTTGATGAACAATTAGATGTTATAAATGCCTCTCGTACTGCTCCATGGTATGCTGATTATGCTAATTACACTGTTGCTAAATTTATACCACCTAGTTTCACATACCAGCAAAAGAAAAAGTTCTTCTATGATTTAAGACATTACTTCTTGGATGACCCACATCTTTATAAAGAAGGAGTAGATGGTGTTATTAGACGTTGTGTACCTGAGCATGAACAGGAACAGATCCTACGCAAGTGTCACTCTGAGGCTTATGGAGGACACTAAGGGAGTCCTGGACTAAGGGGTCCTCGGGCGTCCGTCCTGTTATCTATGGGCCGGACTGATGGGCTGTGAAGATATGAAGACCGAAGACTGTACCCGTGTCCGGATAAGACTCTCCTTGGCGTGGAAGGCAAGCTTGGCGAACAACTATGAAGATTCCATCTTATGTAACCGACTCTATGTAACCCTAGATCCCCCGTTGTCTATATAAACCGGAGGGTGTAGTCCGGAAAGGATACACTCAATACCATAGTCATACAGGCTAGACTTCTAGGGTTTAGCCATTACGATCTCGTGGTAGATCAACTCTTGTAATACTCATATTCATCAAGATCAATCAAGCAGGAAGTAGGGTATTACCTCCATAGAGAGGGCCCGAACCTGGGTAAACATTGTGTCCCCTGTCTCCTGTTACCATCAACCTTAGACGCACAGTTCGGGACCCCCTACCCGAGATCCGCCGATTTTGACACCGACATTGGTGCTTTCATTGAGAGTTCCACTGTGCCGTCATCGCAGAGGTTGATGGCTCGACTTACCGTCAAGGAAAATATCACCTCCAAGGGATTTCTGGCCTCAGGCCAAACCCTCCGGCTGGGCGGTTTTACCATGATCGCCCGCTCGGCCTTCAAGCCGACAAGGATGACCTCCCGAGTCATCGAAAAACATATCTGCGTTGATTCTGAATACGCCAAACGGATGGATCCGACGGAGTTACCGTCTTTGAACGAACTCCTAGATCGCATCGCCGCCTTGGGGGTCGCTACAGACTACGATCGAGTGGGGCTTAAACTTGACCAGAGAGAGATTAATTCTCCACAGACCACCCACCAGATAGCGGTAGTCGAGCAACAAGATAACCCTTCCTCTATCTTGAGGACGAATTATGTTCGGATCTCCGACCTTGAGAAGACGGATACCTACTGGCAGAAAGACACGCCTCATCCTCCGAACTTATAGTTGGACGACAGGCTTATAAAAATCAGAAGGTACTCCGGAGCCCGGACTGTTCAGTCCGGAAAAACCTCAGACTCCGAATCATCGATCGGGTCAGGGTTCAGATCCAATTCCACCCACCCACCCAGACATAAGTGCTCTCACGAGCATACAACAACAGTCTCAGAAAACGGCCCACCACTTTTTCCTCCTTGTCAAGGACAAGGTTAAAGATTGCTGCGACGAAGATGCAATATCGGCGTTCCGCAACAATTGCACGAACGCAGGACTCCTCAACGCCATTAATCGCTGCCGCATACTACACTTCGCTGACTTGGCAACTATCGTACAGAAGTACAGCGCAATGGAGAGCGCCTGGAGAGATCAGACAGTTTGGAAGCTATCGATCCCAACTCAACCATTGGTCGACGGAAAAAGGGCGCACCCCTGTAACGCGCCCAGATCAATAGCCAAGAAATGCAAACCCATCACGTGGCGCGGAACCGTTCTGGAGGGATGGCTTGATGGCCCATGCAAAATACACACCATACTGGATACCACACCAACCCACAGCCTTAGAGCATGTTGGATACTCCGGCAGGTAGCCAAAAATGGCTAGGACATCCTCACCAAAGACACCCTAGAGCAACACCCTCCAGAAGACGATGAACCCAGAGTACTAACGGTTTTTGAGACATTCACTTCAAACAATAGGCGCAAAAGGGCACTTCGCAAACTCGTCGAAGTCTGCCAGACCACAACAATAAACCCCTGGAACGACACAGCGATAACCTTCAACGCTGACAATGAACAAAAAACACAGGATGGTCCGAACACCAGCCGCCTTTGTCCTCAACCCAATTGTATATGGCTTTCGGCTCACCAAGGTTCTCATGGACGGCAGTAGCGGACTGAACCTCATATACGAGGATACAATACAAAAAATGGAAATAGACAGGAGCCGCCTCGAGTAAAGCATCACGACCTTCCGAGGAATCATTCCCAGTCAGGAGGCACGGTGTGCGGGAAAAATCACCCTCGACGTGGTATTTGGCACGCCGGAGAACTATCGGTCCGAAGAAATAACCTTCCAAGTGGCCCCCTTCAATAGCGGATATCACGCCCTCTTAGGGCGAGCTGCATTTACACACTTTCAAGCAATACCCCGTTACAGGTACATGAAGCTTAAGATGCCCGGGCCCAAAGGTATAATCACTCTAGTTAGTGATCCGGACATAGCACTCCGCGCCGAGAATAAGGCCGCGTCCCTGGCCCTTGAGGCATTATCTGAAGCCCTCGCGGCCGAAGAGTTAACCGCGCTGCGCTCCATGGTGGACATAGATGATGTGGTCCTAGACAAACGATCCAAATCCACCTCATTCAAACCGGCTGAAGAAATAGTCAAATTCCAAGTCCATCCAACGGACCCCAAGAAGACAGCATCCATCGGAGCACAACTAGACCTGACGGTTAATGCCGCTCTACGAGAGTTCCTGCGCGAGCATTGGGATATATTCGCCTAACACCCTTCTGATATGCCAGGAATCCCACGCAAGTTGGCCGAACACAACCTCAAAATATTAAAAGGACACAAGCCGGTCAAGCAAACACTGCGGCGCTTTTCCGAACCCAAACGCCAAGCTATGGGGGAAGAGCTAGCCAAGCTAATCGAGGCTGGATTCATTAGAGAAATAAAACATCCGAACTGGCTGGCAAATTTGGTGATGGTACCAAAGAAGGACAAATCATGGTGCCTGTGCGTCGATTTCAAAGACCTCAACAAGGCATGCCCCAAGGATCCCATCCCCCTTCCCCGCATCGATCAAATAATCGACGCCACCGCAGGACACGACTCATTGTGTTTCCTTGACGCATATTCCAGATACCATCAAATCAAAATGAAGAGTCCGATCAAGCCGCAACATGATTCATCACCCCATATGGGCCATTTCGCTTCAACACCATGCCCTTCGGGCTCAAGAACGCCGACGCCACATACCAATGCATGATTCAAACATGCCTGGAGAAAGAGATTGACAAGACAGTTGAAGCTTATGTGGACGACGCCGTCATCAAAACTAGGCACGTCGAAACACTAATAGACGATTTACATCTCACATTCGAGAACCTCCGCGTGTATGACATTAAGGTCAATCCAGAAAAGTGCGTTTTTGGCGTCCCTGCTGGGCTTCATCATCTCCAATAGAGGAATTGAAGCAAACCCAACCAATATCCGAGCTCTGTCACAATTGGCTAAGCCAACAAACCTTAAACAAGTTCAAAAGCTTGCGGGTTGCGTGGCAGCTCTAAGCCGCTTTATCTCCAGATTGGGAGAAAAGGCACTGCCACTCTATCGCCTCCTACGGCGAACTGACCACTTCGAGTGGACGGAAGCGGCAACAACTGGACTGGAGAAAATAAAGACCCTTCTTCAAGCAATCCAATCTTGGCCGCACCAAACGTCGGCAAACCAATGTTATTATACATATCGACAAACACATCTGGTGGTGAGTGCCATACTCGTCATTGAACGAGAACAGGACGGACATAAATTCCCGCTTCAGAAGCCAGTATACTACGTATCTACTATCCTTGCACCATGCAAATCCCGGTACCCTCATTATCAAAAGATATCATACACGGTCTTCATGGCATCCCGAAAGCTCCGTCACTACTTCTAGGAGTGTTCGATCATGGCGGCTTCCGAAGTACCACTCAATGACATTATAAAAAACCGCGATGCTATGGGCCGGATTGCCAAATGGGCCATTGAGCTCCTGCCATTCAACATCACATATAAACCACGTTGAGCTATCAAATCCCAAGTACTGGCCGACTTCGTCGCCGAATAGATAGAGGCCGAACTCTCTAAAGAGTATGACACATATTCCAATTGGGTCATGTACTTCGATGGCTCCAAAATGCTGGCAGGGTTAGGAGCGGGCGTCGTTTTAACGTCCCCTACTGGAGATGTCGTTCAGTACGTCCTCCAAATACTATATACAGACTCCAATAACGCAGCCGAATACGAGGCCTTCTTGCATGGTCTCCGGATGGCTGCCTCCATGGGCATACAACGCCTAGAAGTGCGCGGGGACTCAAACCTTGCAATATCTCAAATAAATGGAGACTTCGACGCCAAAGATATGAAGATGGCAGCGTATCGTAACACAGTCATACAAATGTTGACCCGGTTCGAGGGGCTCGAGTTCCATCACGTGGCTCGAGAATGTAATCAAGCGGCGGATGTTCTTGCTCGTATCGGCGCTAAGCGCAACCCCGTCCCACCTAATATCTTCCTGGAAAGGCTTTTTAAGCCATCCGTGGTGTGGCAGGGGGAAAACGACAACACTAGTCCGGATCCAAACATAACCCCAGATGCCGGAAACACCGACGTCGTCGGAGGCTCAGCCACTGAAATAACACCGTCGGTGCATCTCATCATGGCAGTCATTGCCCCATGGACCAAACCCTTCCTGGCCTACCTTAATAGGAAGGAGCTTCCTGAGGACCAGAATAAGGCCTGCTGCATTGTCCGGCGTTCGAAGGCCTACAAGGTTCATGACGGAGAGCTCTATAAGAAAAGCGCTACCGGAGTCCTTCAACGATGTATATCCGAGGAAGAGGGGGGCGGTCACCACGCCGCAGCTCGGGCCCTTGTTAGCAAGGCCTTGAGTACATAGTTTTATTGGCCGACGACCCGAGCAGATGCACAGGACCTTGTCCAACATTGCGTCGGATGCCAACTCTTTGCCAACCAGAGCCATATGCCCTCCACTGCCTTACAAACAATCCCCATCACTTGGCCTTTTGCGGTTTGGGGACTCGATATGGTCGGACCCCTTAAGGGAGGAAGCCATAAGAGAAAGTATCTGCTGGTCATGGTGGATAAATTCACTAAGTGGATAGAGGCTAAACCAGTCAAAACGCGTGAAGCGGGGCCAGTAATAGATTTCATATCCGCCGTGGTACACTATTATGGTGTCCTACACAGCATAATCACCGATAATGGCTCCAATTTCATAGCCGATGAAGTGAAAAATCTGGTGTGCTAATCTAGGCATTAAGCTCGATTACGCCTCTGTCTATCGCCCACAGACAAACGGTCAAGTTGAACGGGCTAATGGTCTTATCATGAGCGGCATCAAACCCAGACTAGTGCGGTCTCTGAAGGAATCAGACAAGCACTGGGTGGAGGAACTCGACTCCGTACTTTGGGGGCTGCGGACCACACCCAAGAACACTACCGGATATACACCCTTCTTCATGATATACGGTGCGGAAGCAGTGTTACCCTGGGATATTATTCGTGACTCACCTCGTGTGCGTATGTACGAAGAGAGAGAAGCCGAGCTAGATCGACAGGACAGCTTAGATACCTTGGAGGAGGAGCGTGACGTCGAAAAAGCCCGTTCCGCATATTATCAATAGCGGGCTTGCAGGTACCAAAGCAGAGAAGTGCGGGCCAAGACTTATAACGTTGGTGAACTCGTTCTATGCTTGCCAGAGTATAAAAAGGACAAACTCAATCCCAAATGGGAGGGTCCCTTCATCATTGACTAAGTTCTCACCGGAGGAGCGTACCGCCTACGTGATGCGTCAGACAATCACCTGGAGCCGAACCCCTGGAACGCGGCCAGACTACGACGATTTTATGCCTAGCGCCGAACTCTGTGTTCGTTTCCTCCCTCCTGTTATTACAATTATTTTTCCCTCTCTTTTCGTTTTTCCTCTTTTTTTCCTTTTTTCTTTAGCCTTACGACTTCAATACGGCTAGACCATCCCTACCTGATGCATACATCTCCACATATGCACATTCATTATACCCGGGGGCTTCTCGTACAAAAGCTTGCTATTATTTTTCGAGCATCAAGCCCAATGCATATGTGTCTTTCCATATGTACCTTTTCTTCGCCATTATATGCATCGATATGACTTAAGTTTTGGCCAAGCTGGGTTGCCTGGCTCCTGTGCTTATGCCCTACTTTCCCGTTAGTTCGGCTAGGGCATAAAGGGAGCACCTCTGTGATTGTTACTACCGGGTCATCCGAATGTGTACCTCAGACTGGGTGAAGCCGAAAGCTAGTGTTATTAAGGGAATATTTGATCAGCGACTTAAAGATGTTTCCGCATTCACTCCATTGTGAACCCCAGATGTTACATACTCTACGATTTTTTTTCAATCACAGTTCGGACATGCACATTAAACGCATGCACACCCGGGGAAAGGAACCCTTAGCGGAACTATTCTCTCTGGAAGATGTTTCTTACATAATGTAATATAACATAACTAGCCGAATGCACTGTAACACCCTCGATGCAGCTATAGCTCCCACGTGTCGAGGCACGACTTAGAGACATAACCACATTGAAAGCAATGTCGCAAGTTAGGCAATCTTCACAACATACCATGTAATATAAATAATAAAAGGGGAGATACATAGTTGGCTTACACTCACCACGTCAATCAAAGTACATAAATAGCATTACAACATTCAAACACTCATGGCCCAACTACGGCGCCAAAATAAAAGATAACCCAACATGCGACACGGTCCCGATCACCCCAACTGGGCACCACTACTGATCATCAGGGAAAGACACATAGTATCGACGTGAGTCCTTGTCGAACTCCCACTTGAGCTCAAGCGCGTCATCTGGAGCGCAATCATCAGGCCCTCCATCTGGTTTGGAAGTAATCTATGAGCCACAGGGACTCAGCAATCTCGCACCCTCGCGATCAAGACTATTTAAGCTTAATAGGTAAGGCAAGGCAAAAATGTGGAGCTGCAGCAAGCGACTAGCATATATGGTGGCTATCCTGTTCGCAAAAGAGAGCGAGAAGAGGAGGCAAAGCGCGAGCGAGTAACTAGAGGGCATCCTGCGACAAGCATTACTCCAACACCGTGTTCACTTCCCGGACTCCGCCAAGAAGAGACCATCACGGTAAATCACACAGTTGATTCATTTTAATTAAATTAAGGTTCAAGTTATCTACAACTGGACATTAACAAATTCCCATCTGCCCATAACCGCGGGCACGGCTTTCGAAAGTTCAAATCCCTACAGGGGAGTCCCAACTTAGCCCATGACAAGCTCTCACGGTCAACGAAGGAATAGACCTCCTCCCGAGACATTCCGATCAGACTCGGTATCCCGGTTCTACAAGACACTTCGACAAGTTAAAACAAATCCAGCAACACCACCCGAATGTGCCAACAAATCCCGATAGGAGCTGCACATATCTCGTTCTTAGGGCACACTCAGATAGGTCAAGCTACGAGTAAAACCAACCCTCGAGTTTCCCCGAGGTGGCCCCGCAGGCTGCCTGGTTCGGACCAACACTCAGAGGCGCACTGCCCCCCCCCCCCCCCGGGGGGGGGGGGGTTTAAATAAGATGACCCTCGGGCTCCGGAAACCCAAGGTAAAAAGAGGCTAGGTGGCAAATGGTAAAACCAAGGTTGGGCATTGCTGGAAAGGCTTTAATCAAGGCGAACTATCAAGGGGTTCCCATTATAACCCAACCACGCAAGGAACGCAAAATCCGGGAATATAACACCGATATGACGGAAACTAGGGCGGCAAGAGTGGAACAAAACACTAGGCGAGAGGCCGAGCCTTCCACCCTTTACCAAGTATATAGATGCATTAAGATAACAAGATAATATAATGATATCCCAAAAAGTAAATAATGTTCCAACAAGGAACGGCCTCCAATCTTCACCTGCAACTAGCAACGGTATAAGAGGGGCTGAGCAAAGCGGTAACATAGCCAATCAACAATTTGCTAGGACATGGTGGGTTAGAGGTTTGACATGGCAATTTGGGAGGCATGATAAGCAAGTGGTAGGCATCATAGCACAGGCATAGCAAAAGAGCGAGCATCTAGCAAAGCAAAGATAGTAGTGATTTCGAGGGTATGATCATCTTGCCTGCAAAGTTGTCAGAGTTGACTGGATCCTCGAAAGCAAACTCAACGGGCTCCTTGTTAGCGAACTAGTCTCCCGGCTCTACCCAAACAAGACAAACAAGCAACAAGGACACAATCAACCATGTGCAAATCAAACAACATGACGCAAAGATGGTATGCTATGCAGGATGCAATATGTGATGCATATGCAAGATTTGACAAGGAACGAATGAACCTGGCCTGAACTTGGAAATCCAAGTGTGCCACTGGAAAGGTGAGATGAAGTCGCTTGAAAACGATATAAAGAACACCGGAATCAGAGTTACGGTTTGGAAATGGCGATCGCGTGGACTAGGCCGCCCGTTTTCTTCTTTTCTTGTCGCTGCTGATCATGTTATGAGAACAATCTGTTAGAGCCGCGACAAGCTACCTTGTAATATAACTCTATTTTGGGTAATGATTGCAATGTTATTTCCTTTACTTAATTCCTTCCTTTGTATGTTTTTGCCCTACGCTTTTAGGGAACTTGCCGGCGCAGGCACCTTAGCCGCAAGCGCTGAGTGCGGGACGTCAGCAGCCTGCTGGCGGTGCCGCTACCGACAAGAAACCTTGTCGCAACTAGTCGCAGCTCACTTAAGTTGTTGAGCGGACTCGAAACAAAGTAACAGCGCAACTAGCTACGATTTGGTTCCTCCGCGCACGGGTTTTCCATACAAAGCAAGGTCGTTCAAGGAAGATAACATAAAAATTTAAAAGATCTTATTGCTCAAACTTTGGCAACTTAGCTTTTCTGTTGTTTGCTTCCCGGTAAGGCGAAACTTTCTTGAACGACGCCTGGTCCATACCATTATCTTCTCCTTTCCCCCCGGCAAACTTGTGGGCGAGGGAACCTTCCTTTCCTTGAGAAAAAAGAAAGAGGGGAAAATAAAGCTATGGAGCCTTATGGCTCGTTGTTGCTTACCGGGGGTAGGTGCTGCACAAAGTGTCAGATAACACATGCAAAAAATAAAAAGCATGAAATTGACAAGATGTGCGGAGCACATGAGCTTTATGCACGGGGTCTGCGCCCGGCTTTGTACAAAGGATTACATGCAACAGCGGCAAGACTTGTACAAAAGGTGGTTGCCGGAACGGGTTTCGGCAACCGCGCCTTATGGGTAAAACTTACGAAGATGCTCGATGTTCCAGGAGTTGGTCACCGGAATGCCATCTTCGGTCTCAAGGCGGACAGCGCCAGGCCTAGTGACTCGTTTCACCCGGTAAGGGCCTTCCCACTTCGGCGTCAACTTGTTGGAATTCTTGGCGGACTGAACACGCCGAAGAACAAGGTCGCCTTCCTCGAGACTTCTGGCGTTAACTTTGCGGCTATGGTAGCGGCGCAAAGCTTGCTGGTAGCGAGCAGCTCGTACAGCAGCCTGAAGACGGTCTTCCTCAAGGAGCAGCGCGTCATCTTGTCGCAGCTGCTCTTCCTCAAGCTCATCATAAGCAAGCACTCGAGGTGACCCGTATACGAGTTCCGTGGGGAGAACTGCCTCTGCTCCATAGACTAGAGCGAAAGGTGTCTGACCAGTGGCTCGATTTGGCGTCGTCCTGATCGACCAAAGAACCACCTGCAGCTCCTCAATCCAGTTTCTTCCGCACTTGTGCAGCCTGTCGAAAGTCCTGGTCTTGAGCCCACACAGCACTTCAGCATTTGCCCTCTCCGCTTGACCGTTGCTTCTCGGGTGAGCAACAGAAGCGAAGCAGACCTTGGCGCCAAGGTCTTGGACGTACTGCATGAAGGTGCGGCTCGTGAATTGCGTACCGTTGTCGGTGATTATCCTGTTAGGGATTCCGAAGCGGCAAACAATCGACCTGAAGAACTTGACTGCTGACTGTGCTATCACCTTCCTCACTGCTTCCACTTCCGGCCACTTTGTGTACTTGTCGATTGCAACGTACAAGTACACAAAGCCCCCAACTGCTCGGGGAAAGGGGCCGAGGATGTCAAGCCCCCAGACCGAAAATGGCCAGGATAAAGGGATCGTCTGGAGAGCTTGAGCTGGCTGGTGTATCTGCTTGGAATGGAACTAGCACGCTTCACACTTGGTTACTTGTGCAGTTCTTTTGGTCGACAGCCCTCCAGGATGCAACTGCACAAGTAACCAAGTGTGAAGCGTGCAAGTTCCATTCCAAGCAGATACACCAGCCAACCCAAGCTCTCCAAACGATCCCTTTATCCTGGCCATTTTCGGTCTGGGGGCTTGACATCCTCGGCCCCTTTCCCCGAGCATTTGGGGGCTTTGTGTACTTGTACATTGCAATCGACAAGTACACAAAGTGGCCGGAAGTGGAAGTAGTGAGGAAGGTGACAGCACAGTCAGCAGTCAAGTTCTTCAGGTCGATTGTTTGCCGCTTCGGAATCCTAACAGGATAATCACCGACAACGGTACGCAATTCACGAGCCGCACCTTCATGCAGTACGTCCAAGACCTTGGCGCCAAGGTCTGCTTCGCATCTGTTGCTCACCCGAGAAGCAACGGTCAAGCGGAGAGGGCAAATGCTGAAGTGCTGCGTGGGCTCAAGACCAGGACTTTCGACAGGCTGCACAAGTGCGGAAGAAACTGGATTCAGGAGCTGCCGGTGGTTCTTTGGTCGATCAGGACGACGCCAAATCGAGCCACTGGCCAGACACCTTTCGCTCTAGTCTATGGAGCAGAGGCAGTTCTCCCCACGGAACTCGTATACGGGTCACCTCGAGTGCTCGCTTATGATGAGCTTGAGCAAGAGCAGCTGCGGCAAGATGACGCGCTGCTCCTTGAGGAAGACCGTCTTCAGGCTGCTGTACGAGCTGCTCGCTACCAGCAAGCTTTGCGCCGCTACCATAGCCGGAAAGTTAACGCCAGAAGTCTCGAGGAAGGCGACCTTGTTCTTCGGCGTGTTCAGTCCACCAAGAATTCCAACAAGTTGACACCGAAGTGGGAAGGCCCTTACCGGGTGAAACGAGTCACTAGGCCTGGCGCTGTCCGCCTTGAGACCGAAGATGGCATTCCGGTGACCAACTCCTGGAACATTGAGCATCTTCGTAAGTTTTACCCATAAGGCGCGGTTGCCGGAACCCGTTCCGGCAACCACCTTTTGTACAAGTCTTGCCGCTGTTGCATGTAATCCTTTGTACAAAGCCGGGCGCAGACCCCGTGCATAAAGCTCATGTGCTCCGCACATCTTGTCAATTTCATGCTTTTTATTTTTTGCATGTGTTATCTGACACTTTGTGCAGCACCTACCCCCGGTAAGCAACAACGAGCCATAAGGCTCCATAGCTTTATTTTCCCCTCTTTCTTTTTTCTCGAGGAAAGGAAGGTTCCCTCGCCCACAAGTTTGCCGGGGGGAAAGGAGAAGATAATGGTATGGACCAGGCATCGTTCAAGAAAGTTTCGCCTTACCGGGAAGCAAACAATAGAAAAGCTAAGTTGCCAAAGTTTGAGCAATCAGATCTTTTAAAATTTTATGTTATCTTCCTTGAACGACCTTGCTTTGTACGGAAAACCCGTGCGCGGAGGAACCAAATCGTAGCTAGTTGCGCCCTTACTTTGTTTCGAGTCCGCTCAACAACTTAAGTGAGCTGCGACTAGTTGCGACAAGGTTTCTTGTCGGTAGCGGCACCGCCAGCAGGCTGCTGACGTCCCGCACTCAGCGCTCGCGGCTAAGGTGCCTGCGCCGGCAAGTTCCCTAAAAGCGTAGGGCAAAAACATACAAAGGAGGAATTAAGTAAAGGAAATAACATTGCAATCATTACCCAAAATAGAGTTATATTACAAGGTAGCTTGTCGCGGCTCTAACAGATTGTTCTCATAACATGATCAACAGCGACAAGAAAAGAAGAAAACGGGCGGCCTAGTCCACGCGATCACCCTCAACCCTCTTGATTATGCTCACCTTGTCCACAATGGGTCGGCGAGCATTGGTGGCCGGGGCGGCGCGCGCCGGCGACCGGGGCGGCGGTCGTCGGTGGCCGGGGCGGCGATCGGTCGGCGAGGTGGAAGACGACCCGGGCGGCGGCGGGCGAGGAGATGGGCCGCGGGGGCCTGCCCCGGGCCTCGCGGGCTGGCGCGGTGGAAGGCGAGGCGGTGCCACGTGGCGCACGCTGAATGGCGCGGGCACGGTGGTGGAATTCGTCCGGTGGCGGCGGGGCGATTTTAGGGTTTCAGGGGAGAAGGAGATCCGGATTTTCGAGGAGACCTATTTATAGGCATAGGGGGAGCTAGGAGAGTCCAAATGAGGTGCGGTTTTCGGCCACGCGATCGTGATCGAACGCTCTAGATTATGGAGAAGGTTTTGGTGGGTTTTGGGCCAAAATGGAGGGGTGTTGGGCTGCAACACACACGAGGCCTTTTCGGTCCCTCGGTTAACCGTTGGAGCATCAAACGAAGTCCAAATGGTACAAAACTTGACAGGCGGTCTACCGGTAGTAAACCCAGGCCGCTTGGCAAGTCTCGGTCCAATCCGGAAATGTTTAATCCCCACACACAAAAGAAAGGTAGAAATGACCACCAGACGAGAACGGAGCACCGAAAAGCAAAACGGACAACGGGGAAAATGCTCGAATGCATGAGATGAACACGTATGCAAATGCAATGCACATGATGACATGATATGAGATACATGACAATGATAACAACACATGGAGACAAAAACCCGAACCCGAGAAAATAAAATAACTTAACGCCAGAAACGGCAAGAGTTGGATTATATATTGGGTAAATCATATCCGGGGTGTTACACACACATTGTCTGTTCGAGCAATTATGACCCCTACGCCTATATCCCATGCATACGCCGGTATATTCTATCGTTAGGGTATCCGGAAACACTCCGGACCTTCGGGTCCAAAGGTTGAAGCGAAAAGGTCGGCGACGACAATTGTCTTTATTATCTAGCTAGAAGGAAGTACATAGTCACTCAAGACTCAAAGACTTCCTCTTCTATACCGTCCAACAGGCGGTCTAACTTACAATCCTGTTGGGAATATCTAGCGGCCACTTCCACTTGGTCATATACTAAACTAACGGGAGTTTCTTCCCCGTTCGACCCTACCGGTCCAACCCAGGCCATGTGATTCGAATCTAGCTTGGTATACTGCGTTTTCACCATGGCCCAGGCCTCTCGAGCACCCTCTCGGCAAGCCGATATCTTGCACAGTCGGATACGCTGCCGCGCTCACTTAAACAGCTCGACCAGCTTCTCCATGCTTCCTGGAGGGGAGTCGGATGGCCATAAGGCCTTGGCCACACTCCGCATCGCCTGCCGAGCTTGCTCGTGCAACTGCGACAGCCCTTGCAGAAGATCACTTGATGATCCAGACACCTCCTCTTCGGGGCGGTTCGTCAATACACTTGCAATTACATCTATATCAACTACTGTTACCTCCAAACTGTTATAAGATAAAAGCGGCCACGTACTGAATATGCCGCCTTACTGCTTCTTGTTCTCCTTCACAGAGTCAGCTAGCTGAGCTCGTATATCTTTCAGTTCTTCGCCCGGCTTGGTGTTCGACTCCCGGAGTTTCTTTTCTCTTGAACGACTTTTGTTAATACACACTCGCCCCCTGCTAGTAGCTTTTTGGCTCCGTGTTCTTCATCACGAGCGGCGTCCAGCTGCTCTCGTAATTGGTCTTACGACCCAATACAAAGATAAGCACCCAGATTCACACTATCAGTGTATCATTCTGAATTCTTGATAGAGGGAAATATTGCCCGGAGATGCCTTATATTTCTCCAATTCGACATTGCACTACAAAAAAAATACACTTCCGTGATGATACATGTTTGTCATAGTAGGTCGCTTTTTTTGTCATGCATGTACATCCATGACAAATTTATAACAGAATCAAGATAGTCATACCTGTGCTGTCGTAGAAGTGTTCCATGACATTACCAAAATTATCATCACGGAAGTGTCCACTTCCATGACGATAAATCACGCGTCGCAGAAGTGCTTTCGTCAAGGGTGACCGACACGTGGCATCCACCGTAACGGAACGCCGTTAAGCTATCGGGTCGGGTTTTGGATCCGATAACCCATTAACAGCCCCGACCAATGGGGATTTTCCACGTGTGAAATCATCATTGGCTGGAGGAAACACGTGTCGGCTCATCGTTGGGACAGATGTCAACCACTCATTGGACGGAAGGCGCCTATGATACGTCGACACGTGGCATGGCCCAACATAGGCCCATTCCTGTGAAAAGGCCGGCCCATTTTACTTGGTCAAAAGGTGGCGGGCCGGCCCATGGAAAGCCTGTTAATGGCCTGTTCGCATATAGCCCATTTACAACCCGCTAACCCAAGGGCCGTTATGCCCTATCCAAATTAGGCCTAGTAGCGTCATCTGGGCCATCCAATATGATTCCAGCCCGTTTTCACTTCTGGCCCATGTATGGCCCATGACGTCTTTCGGCCCATATGAGGCCCTATGTAACTCTTGGCCTATTAACGGCCCGTGGTGAAACTGGCCCGTAAGGAACAATGTATCACTTTACACCCATTAACGGCCCGTGGTGAAACTGGCCCGTAATGAACAGTGTATCACTTTATACCCATTAACGGCCCGTTATTCCGTTGGGCCGTTTCCAGCCCATGTTATCTTTCGGCCTTCTCAGAGCCCATTTATTCTTGGGCTCATTTCCAGCATTCGTTACTTACGGCCCGTTACTGTCATTTTCTACTTGTGGGCCAAATTCAGCCCGTGGTTACAGTTGGACCGTTTGTGGCCCGTTAATACGTTGGGCCGTTTTCATAGCGTCATCAAATACGGCCTATTAATGATGGCCCGTTACGGTCGGCCCATGAACGGACGATTCCAGCTCTAGCCCGTTTACGGCCATAATGCGGCCTATTATTGGCCCATGTTTGGCCAATCGATCATACGACCCGTATAAGGCCCATTGATGATACGGCCGTAGAAGGCCCATTGTTTCTATGACCCATAGAAGGCCTACTATTTCTACGGCCCGTAGAAGGCCCACTGTTTCTACGGCCCATAGGAGGCCCAGTGTCACTACAGTAAATATTAGCCCATGGTTATTGTGGCCTAGTTTTAAAAAATAGGTTATTGCAGCCACTAGTTAACCGCGGAAAAAGAACTGCAATGACTATAAGAAAACAAATAAACAAGACAACAAGGAAATAAATAAGCAAGCAACTAACGCTAGGCTATCACGGCTATTACACATATTACATCCACTGGGCATCAAAGTTCGCCACCAGTGCAAATATAGGGAACAAAGCAGCATATCATATACACTGGCCGTCAAAATTGGCCACCAGTGCAAATAAACATGGCAGCAAAACAAGAGCATAACTGAAACAACTTCAGAAGAGCTCAAGAAACGCTATCCTGGGTATCCTCCATGCTGGCAATAAGCTTAGCAAGCTGATTAGCTTTGTCATGTTTGGCGCTAAAATCCTCCAACGCTTGCTGTTGCACCAGAAAGTATGCATCTGAATGCTCCAGGGACTTCCGCAGTCCTTCCGCTTCTTGTCGCAGCACAGCTGATTGATGTCTTTCATCTTGTAGTTGAGACTCAAGAAACCAAACTGATTCAGACAATGAGTTTAAATAGCTTGTGCAAGCGGTAGTGGCCAGTAACTCCAACACTAAACCAAGATAGGATGTGTCACTATCCTGAACCTTATCTGCATTACTTCCTTTACTATTGCTTAATAAGGCACTCTTCCCCAATATTCTGTCAGCATTCTAAAAGAAGAAACAAGCAGACACATAACAAGTTTAGCATGTACTAGTATATGAAACTCATTTCGGTGAACCAGTTCATTAGTAAGGTGGGCAGGATTAAACTACCAAGTCTTCTATTGCCAAGTACTAGTACATAATAAAAGCATCAAACAAACATATATCTATGTCCTATGGTAGCAATGGAATCTTAAATTAGAACAGTTGTTCTTCAGGTTTTGGCACTTGTTCTACATGAACAGAGTACAGTAAGACGCAAGAATATAATACTTAAAAAATAGAAAATGAGCTCATAGACCTTACCACATTCTTGGTTCGGGACCAGTATAGAACAAGGCGTTCCCAGTCATCGTCCAGTAAATGTGTCTTAGGAGAACGTGAGGGAATTTGATGAGTTTCTTTGTCGGTGAAGTACGTTTTCTGCAGGTAATTCCGATACTGCCACCAAGCATTCTTGAAGGTAGTAGAGGTATTAGCACAGGTTACCTCATCCTGAGTTTCCAAATCGGTCCTTCTCTATAGAGAAAAATGGGAAAATTTGTTGTATTATAACCATCATGGATGTAGGATGTATGGGACGAAGCAAAGTAACTGCCATGAATAACATTACTTACACATAACTCCTGGACAAACACCTGCAACTGGCATTTTCCTTCATCTTCAGTATATTATTTCCAAGATGGGAAGATATGCACATACGATTTAACAACATCAAATGCGATAGATGCTAAACTACGACTAGCTGGTTGTGCTTCCTCCACAGGAATAGGCATACTAACTGGTGGAGTTGGGGTTCGCCGTGATAGTACTGGCCCTATGGGCACTGGAGCTGCCTTACTAACTGCTCTTGTTTGGGAGCTCTGTGGTGGAGATGGTGCTGTGTTAACAGGAACTGGGTTACTATCGGTTGGGGTTGGGGTTAGATTGGGTGAAGCTGGTTCTCTGTCCATCGTAGTAGGGGTACAATCTGCGAGAGTTTGGGTTATGTGTGGTAGGGCTGGTTCTTGTGCATGTACAACCGGGGTGCTATCTCCACCAAGAGGTAGCACTGTTTTATTTGAAGATCGTGTTTTTATTCTGCTAGATACTGGCATCACCCGCTCCAATTTAAATGGCCGATAAACAGGAAACATAGTTGAATGTACATACATTGTATGAGAGACAGATGCAATAGATAGTGTGGAAAAAAGAGGGCATGAAATAGTTGACATGAATATTATTTAACTAAAACGGATAGCATGACATAATTTCACATATATGATGTCTATCTAAACTGGATAGCATAGCATAACATAATTCAAAGATATGATGAATAACTAAACAGGATCACATGACATAATTCACCTACATGTTATCTAAGTAATCAGGATCACATCATTTAATTCACATATGCGATTTATATGCTAAACAAAGGGCATTCGATATGATGTCTGAACTAAGAACATGGTGTTGAATATTGTGTATATGATGTCTAAACTATGCAATGCAAGACACCGTATGCATGATATGAGCAGTAAAACCGTGCCAAGTTAGAGCATACACCTCAGTGGGGGAATAGGACTGGTCATCTGTCTCTGAATCCATCTCTGAGGAGCTATCGGGAGCCAACAAGAGATCTGCTTCGACAGGTAGCACTGTCTGCTCTGAAGGCCTTGTTTTCACTCCAGATTTTTCCATCTCCCACCCAAATGGATGATTCACAGGAAGAGTAGTTTATTGTACAAACATTGTTGACAAATGGAAATGTAATGAAGAAAAGGATGGGCAAGATATCATTCAAATATATGATGCCTGGTTCAACAGGATGGCATTGCACATTTCACATATATTATGGCTGGCTAAAAGACATGAGACTGCATAATTCCCATATATGATATAGAAACTAAACAGGTGGCATTATAGAACATGTCTAAACTAAGCAGATGACATATATGATGTCAAAGTAGGCACTACAAGGCAACATATGCATGATATGACTAACATCATCATGCCAAGGTAGAGCAAACACCTTGGGGGGTAAATAGGAGTGGTCAGTGGCGTCTGAATCCGCCTCAGAACAGATATCTTCCTCTGGATTACAATCTGGAGATGGTGGGGAGGGTTTTCCATTGAACCCACCATGGAGCGATGTCTGCATGACATTGTATTGCCGCGCAAAACTCTTCTCTTTTTCTCTACATGTTCAGCATGACTGTGTACAATATCTGACATGCATACAAAAAATATATGATGAGATTATGTAAGGAGAGCATGCAGAAATTTAGAGTGATGGTAACAACCAGTGGATCGATGTTTTTCTGTTGAACCAAAATAGCCCTAATGGATCGACGTGAATGTATAGTAATAAGTGATGCAACAAGTATACAACCTCTTTGCCGTAGCCGTGTCGACCTCAGCATCATTGGGTTGGTCGCTGAAGCAGTTGAGGCAGAGGTGGCTGTAGGAGGTGTGGAGGAAGATCTGAGCAATCTGTAGACGGCGTCCAGGGCGCTGCTCTATTGTGACAGATCGTTCTGTCGTTGGAGCAGCTCTGGTGAGCCGTAAGACGTCAAGGCTGAAGCAGCACAAGACAGACATCGTCAATCTCAAGTGGGATTCTAATAGCATCTCCAATAGATGATGTAAAATGGATGTAAAATTAACATCACCAAAACCCACCTGACTACAATAGATGAGGTAAAAACTGTTGACTCTGAACTTAACTATCGAAACTGAAATTTACTATGGAATCTGAATGCTACTGTCGAAACTGAACGCAATGGTAGCAGAGAGGCACTTGACATGTAGTTTAGGGAGGGCCTGCAGTTCATCTTCAACCTGCACCCCCCTGAGCCGCCAGCCACCACCGGCCCAACTGCCGGCCCCAGCGCCGCCTCGCCGCCCCGAAACAACTCGCCACCGCCGCCCCGGCCAGCCCTCTAGGCCCCACGCCCCCACCCTGAACCCTAAGATAGATAGTGGGGTACCTCTCCGGCGAGCCCCCGTCCCCGCTGCGGGTGGTTCTTCCTTAACTCCGGCGAGCCCCCCAACCCCTGAAAATCGACTGACCCAAAAGTCGATTCAGTCGACTGAAGTGTGGCTTAATCGGAGCAGAGCAGCATCACGAGCGAGGGGGAGAGCAGCAGCAGCAGCAGCTTGGCGAGCGAGCGATCGAGCGAGAGCCGGAGCAGCAGCAGATACGGCTGGTATGGACA
Organism: Triticum monococcum; assembly: GCA_034509565.1. Classification (NCBI taxonomy): domain Eukaryota; kingdom Viridiplantae; phylum Streptophyta; class Magnoliopsida; order Poales; family Poaceae; genus Triticum; species Triticum monococcum. The sequence goes on from CM067841.1 coordinate 543,249,603, forward strand.
CTGCCGCCGAAGGGGTCTCGCACTTGGGGAGAGCCGCCGTGGAGATGTCGCCCGCGGCCGGCTTCAAGGCAGCCGCTCCATGGGGGTGTGGGATGGAGCACCGTCGGTGCCGGGAGGTCGAGTTAAGGAGAAGGTGCGATGCGATGAGTGTACAACCTCTCTGGTGGCACCGAGTAGGCCTCGGCTTCGTTCGAGGAGTCGGTGAGGATGCTGCGGTTCCGGTGGAGCAGGTTAAGGCGTCGCTGTGGGGATGGAGCAGCCGCGATAGACGAGGCGATCGTCGGAGCAACTCCTTGGAGGTGGAGGACGGGGCAGCTGAACCGGCGGGACGGCGAGATGGACGACGGATCCTCATCCGAGGAGGTGGACGAGGGACGTCGAGGTGTTGCGCTGGACGATGTCGTCGGGGAAGAGGCTCCGGCTGGGCAGCGGTGACGTGGCGGACGGAGGAGGGTGGGGTTTCGCGGCTGGAGCAGAGAGGTTATGGCGGCCTGGGATTTCGAATGGCGAAAAGGGGGCGATGGGAGGGGGTGAAGCATGACTTAGGAACGCGCTTGTCCAAAATGTAGGGTGTGTTGCAAAAGTACCCCCCACCGATTTGAACTAGCGGCCCTTTCGGCTCAGGGTTAGAAGGGGGATTTCGCGTGTCGGGATTTGGCGGCTGGAGGGAGTTTTCGCATGCGTTGTAATTTCGGGATAACAAGGCACGGGTTGTGAAGGCGCCAGTTTTGGGAGCACGATATCTGAATTTTCGAGATATAACAAGACGCTGGTTGAATTTTAGGGACAAGTCTAACATGTAGTAATATTGTACTTGTACGTACCAAGTTAATTCACACTTCCCTCAACCAAAAAGAAAATGAAAAAAATAAAACTATTCACACCACACAAAGAGAGAGTCTTGCCCCGTTTTACTATACAAATGCTATTCAAGGCTACTCCCTCCTTCCATCTATATAGGGCCTAATGCGTTTTTCGATGCTAACTTTGACCAAATATTAGAGAAATGATATATGACATGCAACTTACACAAAGCACACCGTTAAATTCGTCTGTGAAAGGTTCTTTCAATGATATAATTTTCACATTGTGCATGTCATGTACTATTAATCTTGTCAATAGTGAAAGGCGGTCTTAAAAATCTCATTACGCCCTATATAGATGGAAGGAGGGAGTATGAATCCATGTTATGTCTGATTAAATCTTTTGTCTTGCTGTATAATGCATGTAACCTACTCATACCAACATTTTAGTGCATTCCAAATGTCTATACTACCACTGCAATTCGAACTAAATTTGAATTTGTTTCCTATTTCAATAAGAATCTACAATCATGATTGTTGCCAACTTCAACCATCATAGTTTCCTTGCTATCCGCCAGATATAAATCAGACGGCCTATAATGCAGGATGGCAGGCACACCATCATCAACAACTCCGTTTTTTATAAGAGTAGAGATAAACCATATTAAATGTAGTATACCATGTTCATAACCACAACATGTGTATCACCGTTATATATATTCACACTTCCGTCAGTTTGAAACACTATGATAAATTCTTCAAATATCTGAATTCGCTTTTTATAATGAAGTATATATGATCTCTATTCGTCTTTTACACCCACACAACCCTCTTATCTTTGTAGCTAGCGCTAACTTTCTCTTGTGCATGCACACGCCCACATCCCTCTCACCCTCCCTCAGCATTCTCTAGCTCCATCGTGCAAATTCGTCTTTTCACTTTAGGTCGTTCACCCATGGTGTGTGTAGGCCCCCCAGCTCCTTCTTTACGGCACACATCGATCGATATGCCTCTCTAGCTAGGTGTGCCTAGCACAAACACAAGCTTCCGCTCTTCTCTTGTCACCGTCCATGCCTCACTCCCACCACTCTTTTCATCGTTCTCGTACTCGCACACTCCTCCCCCTCGATATAGTATGCCTCTCGTACGACCTCCCACATGCATCCCTCTCTCTCTATCATTCTCATCGTGCCTCATTTGCTTCTAACACACACATGCATGTATACCGATCGATCTCCCAACATATACCTAGATCGACTTTAACTACCCCCCCATCGATCGACGTACCTCACAGTTATGTCTCTCCTTTCTCTTACAAAGGGCGATTGATCTTCCTATGTAGTTACGTCTGCTTACCACAGCCACATCGTCCCCCCTCATCATTCGTGCATGCCTCCTGACTCGTCTCTCACACGCACGTGCACAGACAACAAGCAGCCATCTCCTCTCTTATTGATATTGCGGGCATGCCCTCCGTTTGTCTAGCAATCCTATCCCACCATTTGTTAGAAGCAACTCCACTACCACCCCCTCCAACACTCTAGCTCTGTCTCTCTCCCAACCTTATTCATCTCCTGCACATATGCATGGATGTTGATCGATCTCACTTAATACATGAGGCAGATCGATCTCCTTAATACATGAGGTAGGCCTCTCTCCTCCTCCACACATATACCAGCCATTGTACCTCTATAGTTAATTGGGCCTCCCTCTTCCCCCACCACACACCAATAGTCGAGCGCTGCAGGTAGGTATCCATGCCAAGAGACAAACCGCACATGTCCCATCTCACATTCCAGTAGGCCAGCCACTCTATATCTTTGACGTGGGCACACACAAATTCGATGGCACTCTTTATCGATCGCGCGCGCGGGCGCGCACACACACACATCATCCCTCTCTTCGATTCTATGGACACCTCAAGCCGATGATACCTCCACTCTCTTCTCGTGGATCGCCCCCTCTATATATATGTTATATCCAGGACTCTATTTCACACACATTGCATATGTTAAAATTTTTAATTGACCCCCCCCCCACAAAAAAAACTCTCAAGAACCCACACACTATATTTCTCTAGGTTTGTATCTCTCTCACACAACCCCACACAGGTGGTGTACGTATACAAGAAGAGAATAGGTGCACCGTGCACGTACTCACGCTTTGTGCCCAGCCACACCCGCGTGGGTACATGGTGGAGCTCATTTCTTTACGAAATGGCAGCCCACATGCTAATTTGAACGCCTGTAGGGGTTGTTTACCTAGGGAGGTCGTGTACCACGCGTGCATGAAATAAAGTTCAACTTGACGCGTTGCCGCGTTATTTTTAAATAAATTTATAGCGCTCAATGGCACGTACACAGAATATAAAACGATTTTTATGGAGGAAAAGGTAGTCCGCTCTTCAGAGTCTCACACAAGGCTCCAGTGGCCTCTCTCTCTCTCTCACCATTGGTCACTGATCCGGCCGCATCCCATCCACCGGGGAAAAGGGAGTGCGGTGGCCTCTCTCTCTCTCTCCCCATTGGTCACTGATCCAGCCGCATCCCATCCGTCGGGGGAAAGGGAGCGCGGTGGCCTGTCTCTCTCACCGTTGGTCACTGATCCGGCCGCATCCCCTCCGCCGGGGGAAAGGGAGTGCGGTGGCCTCTCTCTCTCTCTCACCGTTGGTCACTGATCCAGCCGCATCCCGTCTGCCGGGGGAAACGGAGGAAGTGCATCGTTTCTCTGTTCGACGGTGCCGAGACAGCACGTCTCGATCTGCAGTACATGCCATTCTCTCTGACCAAGCTCCGACGCGACAGGTCCTATGCCACCTGCTCGCAGATTCCGCCCGCCGCCGCTCACCTAGTTACATCCCGACGACCTCCAAGTATCCCCTCCGGCCTTGCTCCACTGCCCATTTTCCCACGTCGCTGCATGTGGATCTTCCATAGTTCTTTGCCCAAAATGTCGCTCGTCCGGCGTACTTTCCATATTGCATTCTCGTTCTCACACCATTTTAGACAAACACAACTGTGTTGTTATCTTCCCTTAGGACAAGGAATATGCTTCTTTTTTGTCATCGCATGTGTCATCAACTGTTATTAGCCAGTAATTGTTTCCTTTCTACCTCATTTTTGCAAACAGGGCTATCCATTTCACGTTGTTGCTATTGCGACCTTTTGGTGAACCGCACAAATCACTTTTTTCTTAAGAGTGTTTTGTGCAGTTGTACTAAAATGTCACACTGAAAGTGCAACTATCCCTAGGTGGTTTTGGTAATTCATAACAACATATAGCTCATTGAGCTAATGCTATTCCAAGATGATTATTTCAGGAAAGCTCAATGATTGGCATGGCATGGATGTGAAAGTGAAACCCTCAAAATGCTAAGGACAAAGGATTGGCTCAAGCTCAAAAGCTCAAGACTCTTCATTTTATATTTTAGTGATCCAAGATCACATTGAGTCTTTAGGACAAGCCAATACTATCAAGGAGGGATGAGGTGTTGCTTTATGAGCCTCTTGCTTCATGTGCTTAATGATATGCTCCAAAATCCTCAGCTACTTTCCTATATCCACAAATTACCTAAACCCTAAGCCAAACTCGGTCATACCGATTCTATCTATCCGGCGCCACCGAGTTTCACTTGTCATAAGCCACTGCCAAACCCTAGCAATTCGGTCCTATGGATAGGGATCTCGGTCTCACCGAGATGGGGTTGCAAACTCTCTGTTTCCCTTTCGTAACTTTTCGGTCTCACCGAAAGAGCGAATCGGTCCCACCGAGATTGCAATGTAAACTCTATGTTTCCCTTTTGTAACTTTTCGGTCTCACCGAAAGAGCAAATCGGTCCCACCGAGTTTGCCTGACCAACTCTCTGGTTAGCTTATTACCAGACTCGGTCTCACCGAGTTTGTGTAATCGGTCTCACCGAGATTACGTTATGCCCAAACCCTAACAGAATCGGTCCTACCGAGTTGCATGTCAGTCCCACCGAAAATCTCTAACGGTCACTAGGTTTACCTTTTCGGTCCGACCGAGTTTATTGATTCGGTGCCACCGAGATTGGTAGATTGTGTGTAACGGTTGGATTTTGTGTGGAGGCTATATATACCCCTCCACCTCCTCTTCATTCATGGAGAGAGCCATCAAACACATACACAATTCCAACTCATATGTTCTGAGAGAGATCCACCTACTCATGTGTTGAGACCAATTCATTCCATTCCTACCATATGAATCTTGATCTCTAGCCTTCCCCAAGTTGCTTTCCACTCAAACCTTCTTTCCACTAGATCCAAATCCTATGAGAGAGAGTTGAGTGTTGGGGAGACTATCATTTGAAGCACAAGAGCAAGGAGTTCATCATCAACACACCATTTGTTACTTCTTGGAGAGTGGTGTCTCCTAGATTGGCTAGGTGTCACTTGGAGCCTCCGACAAGATTGTGGAGTTGAACCAAGGAGTTTGTAAGGGCAAGGAGATCGCCTACTTCATGAAGATCTACCGCTAGTGAGGCAAGTCCTTCGTGGGCGATGGCCATGGTGGGATAGACAAGGTTGCTTCTTCGTGGACCCTTCATGAGTGGAGCCCTCCGTGGACTCGCACAACCGTTACCCTTCGTGGGTTGAAGTCTCCATCAACGTGGATGTAGGATAGCACCACCTATCCGAACCACGGGAAAACATCCATGTCTCCAATTGCGTTTGAATTCTCCAAACCCTTCCCTTTACATTCTTGCAAGTTGCATGATTTACTTTCCGCTGCCAATATACTCTTTGCATGCTTGCTTGAATTGTGTGATGATTGCTTGACTTGTCCTAAGATAGCTAAAATCTGCCAAGAACTAAAATTGGGAAAAGGTTAAGTTTTTATTTGGTCAAGTAGTCTAATCACCCCCCCTCTAGACATACTTTGGATCCTACAAGTGGTATCAGAGCTTTGGTCCCCATTTGCTTTGATCTCCATAGCTTTTGGTGGTCATAGCCTTGGTTTCACAACCTAGGAGAGTATGGCGTCTAGCGAGGGAAATTATCACCGTAGAGGTCCTTACTTTGATGGTACTAATTTTGCTAGTTGGAAGCATAAAATGAAAATGCATATTCTTGGACATAACCCCGCCGTTTGGGCTATTGTGTGTGTTGGTTTGCAAGGTTACTTCTTTGATGGGAGAGAACCAAACCGTGAAGCTACCACGGATGAGTTGAAGATGTTGCAATACAATGCTCAAGCTTGTGATATTCTCTTCAACGGATTATGCCCCGAAGAATTCAACAAAATCAGCTGTCTTGAGAATGCAAAGGAAATTTTGGACACTTTGATTGATATGCACAAAGGTACTGACTCCATCAAGGAATCCAAGTTGGATGTGCTTCAAAGTCAAATTGACAAGTTCAAAATGAAGGATGGTGAAGGTGTCTCTGAAATGTACTCTAGGCTTGCTCTCATCACAAATGAGATTGCCGGCTTAGGAAGTGAAGAGATGACCGACAGATTCATCATCAAGAAGATTCTAAGAGCCTTGGATGGAAAGTATGATACCGTGTGCACATTGATCCAAATGATGCCCAATTACAAAGATCTCAAGCCAACGGAAGTGATTGGAAGAATTGTTGCTCATGAGATGTCACTTAAGGATAAAGAGGAACTTCACAACAAATCAAGTGGTGCCTACAAAGCCTCATGTGAAGCCCCTACATCATCAAGTGAGAAACAAAACTTCAACGAAGAATTGAGCTTAATGGTGAAGAACTTCAACAAGTTCTACAAGAGTAGAAGCAAAGATAGAAGCTTCAAGTCAAGGTCCTACAATGACAAAAGATCTTCTAGTCGAGAGCGAAACAGCTACAATTGTGGAAGACCCGGACACTATTCCAATGAGTGTACGGCTCGCTACAAGAGAAGAGAAGATTCTCCAAAAAGAAGAAGCAAAGATTCACCACCAAGAGAGAGAAGGAGTAGAGATGATAGTTATGAACGAAGATACTCACGGAGAAGCAAGGATTCGGAAAGGAAGGAAAAATCATCAAGGAGCTACACAAAACGAAGACATCAAGCTCACGTTGGTGAATGGGTATCCGGCTCCGACTCCGAGAGAAGTTATCACTCCGACTCCGAAGATACTCAAGATGAAGGTGTTGCCGGTCTAGCACTTGTGTCATCCAACTCCTACGACATATTTGATTCACCAAATGAAGGAATTGGAAGATGCTTCATGGCCAAAGGTCCTAAGGTAACACACCCCGAGTATGTTGATTTTAATAGTGATGAAGATGACTTGTTAGGTGATGATGATTTGCTTGTTGACAACTCTAGTGATGAATACTATGATGAAACGTCAATTAATCATGCTAATCAAGATAAAACGAATGACAATGATAAGGAGAGGATTGAGGCTCTAACTAAATAACTAAACACTCTTAAGTTAGCTCATCAAACTATCTTCAAAGATCATCGAGAACTTTTAAGAGCTCATGAGAAATTACGCTTTGAAAAGCTCAATCTTGAGCAAGAGCATGAGTTTTTAAAAGCAATCAATGATGATCTCCGCAAGAAAAGTTCTTCTTACATTGCCAAGCGTTTACTCTTATCCACTTACATGCCTCAAGTCAAGTCTAGTAACAAGAACAAGAAAGATTCTTCCTCTAGTAGTAACAATGATCATGCTAAATCCAATATTGTTGCTTCTAGTAGTTCTCTTGATTCCACTAATGATTCTCTTAGCCAAGTTACACTTGAGCAAGAAAATAGCTTATTGAAGGGAATTATAGAGAAAGGAGTGTACAAAAGCCTTGCCGAGAGTAAGCAATTCGAGGAAATTGTGCGCAAGCAAGGAATGCACCGGAAGAATCAAGGTGTTGGTTTTGAACGAAAGTTCAATGCCAATGGAGTTGAGTGGGAAGAAGATCAATACCCCAAGACAAAGTTTGTTCCTCAACAAGAGAAGTATGATACTTCCTTCAAGGGGACACAAGCTCAAGATGATCTTCCACCACAAGACTACAAGCAAAAAGGCAAGGACAAGCTTCAAGAGGAAATTGATGCATTTGAAGAAGCTCCTAAGACCTTAGTCAAGTGGATTCCCAAGACTACTTCAAGTTCCACTTCATCAAGTATGACTACAACTCCAAGGATTTCCATCAAGATGATGTGGATCTAAAAGAAGAAGAACTAGAGAGTTCTTGAGGGTGACTCCGCCAACATACTTCACTCTTATCATTTTGGCAAGAACAAGTGCAATCAACTTCCACATCTTGCACTAGTTCAAGGAGTCACAAACCCTCTTGTTGGTAAGACAAGGGACAAGTGTAGGACCTTGAAGTAGATGTGTCTAGAGGGGGGTGGTTAGACACTTCGTGCCAAAGTTGCAATTTTTTAGCTTTTTCGGTTTGAGTGGAGTTTAAGCATTATTTCAACAATCACAATACATATCAAGCAAGTATGCAAAGAGTATATAGGCAGCGGAAAGTAAAGCATGCAACTTGCAAGAATGTAAAGGAAAGGGTTTGGAGAAATCAAACGCAATCGGAGACACGGATGTTTTTCCCGTGGTTCGGGTAGGTGGTGCTATCCTACATCCACGTTGATGGAGACTTCAACCCACGAAGGGTAATGGTTGCGCGAGTCCACGGAGGGCTCCACCCACGAAGGGTCCACGAAGTAGCAACCTTGTCTATCCCACCATGGCCATCGCCCACGAAGGACTTGCCTTACTAGCGGTAGATCTTCACGAAGTAGGCGATCTCCTTGCCCTTTCAAACTCCTTGGTTCAACTCCACAATCTTGTCGGAGGCTCCCAAGTGACACCTAGCCAATCTAGGAGACACCACTCTCCAAGAAGTAACAAACGGTGTGTTGATGATGAACTCCTTGCTCTTGTGCTTCAAATGATAGTATCCCCAACACTCAACTCTCTCTCATAGGATTTGGATCTAGTGGAAAGAAGATTTGAGTGGAAAGCAGCTTGGGGAAGGCTAGAGATCAAGATTCATATGGTAGGAATGGAATATCTTGGCCTCAACACATGAGTAGGTAGTTCTCTCTATGAAATAGGATGCTGGGAGTGTAGGCTTCGTCCGATGGCTCTCTCATCGAATGAAGAGGAGGTGGAGGGGTATATATAGCCTCCACATAAGATCCAACCGTTACACACAGTTTTCCAATCTCGGTGGGACCGAATCAACAAACTCGGTCGGACCGAAAAGGTAAACCTAGTGACCGTTAGAGATTTCGGTGGGACCGACTGAATCAACTCGGTGGGACCAATGTGCTAGGGTTAGGGTAAATCCAAAACTCGGTTTGACCGATTACTCAAACTCGGTGGGACCGATTTGGGTAATAGGCGAAACAGAGAGTTGGCTAAGCAAACTCGGTGGGACCGATTGCATATCTCGGCGAGACTGAGAATAATGCAATAGATAACAGAGAGTTTGCAAGCCCATCTCGGTGAGACCGAGATCCCATCGTTGAGATCGAGCTGATTAGGGTTTCTGGCATTGGCTATGACAAGTGAAACTCAGTGGCGCCGGATAGGAATAATCGGTATGACCGAGTTTGGCTTAGGGTTTAGGTCATTTGTGGATATGGGAAAGTAGCTGAGGATTTTGGAGCATATCATTAAGCACATGAAGCAAGAGGCTCATTAAGCAACACCTCATCCCTCCTTGATAGTATTGGCTTTTCCTAAAGACCGAATGTGATCTTGGATCACTAAAATATAAAATGAAGAGTCTTGAGCTTCAAGCTTTAGCCAATCCTTTGTCCTTAGCATCTTGGAGACCTTCCCACAACCTTTAGTCCATGCCACTTCATTGTTGAACTTATCTGAAACATACTAGATGAAAACGTTAGTCCAACAAGAGATATGTTGTCATCAATTATCAAAACCACCTAGGGAGCACTTGTGCTTTCAATCTCCCCCTTTTTGGTAATTGATGGCAACATACATCAAAGCTTTAGATAAAGATATAAAGAACATCAAGTAAAGCTTTGGAAGGACATGTAACAAACATAGGCTCCCCCACATGTATGCAATCATATGAATGTAAAATATAGCAGCATGTGAGAGCATAATCCTGATAGAGTAGGCAATGTGTTACATGTATCTTGGCCATATGCATCAGAGTAAAAGATTATCAAGGAAAATACCTTCATGCTCATGAGTCCTTCTTGCAAAAAGTATGTACATAAGCAAGAACTCCTCATACTCATGATTTTGGTCATACACTTACCTTGTAGTTTTTGAGTTGGCTTAGGATAAAATGAACCTGCACAAACAAAGTTAGATAACACATGTACATCCACTAGCCAGGGCAAACAAAAGAAACCACAAGAGTACCAAGACTGGGATGACATGTAGAGAGTAAGTACTAGGTACTACATTGAATTCAACATGTCCCCAAGAATAAAGATATGCAATGAAGTTGACTGATTTCTTTCCCTTAGGTGTCTTGCTCGCCCTGAATCTTACATGGGATATTGGAAGAAGATAGGGAACAGAAGATCAGAGCTGACAGATACATATGAACATGTCTTTCCCCCTAAAAATACATGTGACATCTCTCCTCTTGAACATCAAGCATCTGGGATCCTTGAGTATTTTCTCTCCCCCTGGAAGTCTCTTTCTCTCTTGTGTGTTTGGTCCTCGAGACTTTTTCTCTCCCTTGATGTGATCTCTCTCTCTCTCTCCTACAAGCTTTGATGTGATCTCTCTCTCCCCCTTTGACATCAATTTCCAAGAAGGGCTTTCTGGAATCCGTCATATAGGTTTGGTCCTTAAGACTCAGCACAAAGCAATGGATAAAATTGTGATGCTTGTAGAGGACAAGATTCATTGAGTGGAGCTGGATGAGAAGAAATGTAGAACAAGTGGCAAACTGTTTTTTTGATTGCAAAGTCGGTGGCACCGAGTGGCATATTTCGGTGGTACCAAAAAGATTCGGTTGGACCGAAAATTGCAAGTCGGTGAAACTGAGTTTACACAGAGAAAAACACTTGTCACCTCAGCTCACTAGACATGTAGGATCTCACAAAGATTTGCAATGAATTACCTGAAGGATTTGCAAGGAATTGAATGCAGAAAATGCAGAACAAAAGCAAAGAGAAAAAGAAGAAACTGAAAGATCTAGATGAAGTTTTTTTTGTTTTTGAAAAAGAGAAAGAAATTAAACATGCATGACACAAATGGAATAACACAAAGAAGGAACACAAGAGAACTTCATCTCGAGTTGGGCGGTGACATAGTCACCTATGTTAGAGTATATTGACTTAGGAGTCAAGTGAGAACACTGGATCATAGGTCATACTCATCGTTTAAGCTCAAAATGGGGTTACCATTTTTTGTTTAAGCATCTTGATGTATTCACATCTTGTTGAGTTTCTTTGACTTCATGTCTTGGAGTAAAGCTTCTCTAAGATGGAATAACATACCTTGGGTGGTGGTGTGGTTCTTGCTCATGTAGTTGAACTTGTGTCGGTGCTCAAGGTTGATGTAGCTCATCAAGAGTTGGGAGCACCACTTGGAGTGTGAGTTAACCTACCTACATGGATTAGTTCTTGCAAGGAAAATCACTTGTGTATCCAAAAATGACATTCATGAAGCTCAACATAGAATTTGTCAAAGGATATGTTTGAATGATTTTGTGCGTCCTTGTCTTCAACCACCATCGTGTAGAGACTTGGTGATGTAGAGATTGCTCAAGATGTGAGCGAGTCGCAATCTCACGGAATTAGATTCAACCAAGCACCTACATGGGTTAGACAACATGCAAGGTACAAATATATCCAAGACATAAGATAGTCATCATAAGAGATATATCATGGATTAGTCATAAGCTCATGTCTTGCATGTATCCATTGGAGTTCCTACTCCAAGTTCGAAGCATCAATGATGTTCAATTCTCCTCTCAACCTGCAAAACACTTTCTCATCAAGTGGTTTAGTGAATATATCCGCTAATTGCTTATCGGTGCGAACATGCTTAAGATCAATGTCACCCTTAGCAACATGATCTCGAATGAAATGAAGACGAACTTCAATGTGCTTAGTTCGAGAATGTTGTACAGGATTATGACCAATTTTAATAGCACTTTCATTGTCACAAAGCAATGGAACAAGTTTCACATAGATCCCATAATCTTTAAGAGTTTGGGTCATCCAAAGTAATTGAGCACAACATGAACCAGCGGCAATGTATTCCGCTTCGGTGGTGGATAAGGATACGGAGTTTTGTTTCTTGGAAGACCAAGACACAAGAGATCTACCAAGAAATTAACAAGTACCCGAAGTTGACTTTCTATCAACCTTGTCTCCGGCATAATCCGAGTCGGAATAGCCAACAAGATCAAAATAAGACCTCTTAGGATACCAAATGCCAAAATTTGGTGTGTGAATTAAGTATCTAACTATCCTTTTCACGGCCTTAAGATGACATTCTTTAGGAGCAGCTTGATATCGTGCACACATGCACACACTTAGCATAATATTGGGACGTGAAGCACATAGGTATAACAATGAACCGGTCATAGAGCGATAAACCTTTTGATCAACCAGTTCACCATCTTTGGTCAAATCATTATGTCCACTAGTAGGCATGGGTGTAGACATACCTTTGCATTCTTGCATATTGAACTTCTTGAATAAGTCCTTGGTGTACTTCGTTTGAGAGACAAATGTACCTTCCTTAGTTTGCTTGACTTGCAAACCGAGAAAGAATTTGAGTTCACTCATCATAGACATCTCAAACTTCTCTGACATTAGCTTTCCAAACTTTTCACTAAAGAGAGGGTTAGTTGAACCAAATATGATATCATCAACATAAATTTGGCATACAAATAGTTCTTCATTAACCCTTTTAGTAAAAAGAGTAGAATCAATTTTACCAATTTCAAAACCACTTGCAATAAGGAACTTATTCAAGCATTTATACCATGCTCTAGGAGCTTGTTTAAGACCGTAAAGAGCTTTGTGAAGTTTGTAAACATGATTACGTTTCTTAGGATTGACAAAGCCGGGAGGTTGTTTGACATAAACTTCCTCCTCTATTTCACCATTTAGAAAAGCACTTTTAGTGTCCATTTGGTACAAGGTGATGTTATGGTGATTAGCATAGGCAAGTAAGATGCGAATGGACTCAAGTCTAGCAACAGGAGCATATGTCTCACCATAGTCCATACCTTCGACTTGTGTGTACCCTTGCGCGACGAGACGTGCTTTGTTGCGAACCACTTGTCCATCTTCATCTTGCTTGTTGCGAAACACCCATTTGGTACCAATGATGTTGTGGTTGTCGTCGGACTTCTCAACCAATGTCCAAACTTGGTTTCTCTCAAAGTTGTGTAGCTCTTCATGCATGGCGTTTATCCAATCCGGATCCTCCAATGCTTCTTCAACCTTCATAGGTTCAATGCTAGAGATGAATGAATAGTTTTCACAAAAGTGAGCTAAACGAGTTTTTGAGCGAGTGATTCTCCCGGTTTGTATATCATTGAAGATTTGCTCGATGGGATGATCTTTGGCAATTCTTGCTCGAACTCGTGAGAGCTTTTGCTTGGGTCTTCGTTGAACATTTTCTTCATCTTGTTCTTCTTCTTGGCCTTCTTCATTGTTGACGTTGTCATTGTCTTGTCGTGGTGGAGAAGGAGGTTGTTGATGTCCGTCTTGATGCATTTCCTTGTCTTCTTCATCTTGGTGTGTCCCACTTGTGGATGCTTCCGTATCAATTCTTGGTTCACCTTGTTGTGAAGTAGGAGCCTCCACTTGGACGGATGAAGTACTCTACTTCACCTCCATTGGACGAACTTTGCCTATGGACAAGTCTTGGATTGCTTCTGAAGGGTCTTTGTCTCCTACATCAATTGGCAATTGCTCTAGTTGCGAGCCATTAGATTCATCAAACTTCACATCTACCGTCTCTTCAACCTTTCGGGCGAAATTGTTGTAGACACGGTAAGTGTGAGAGTTTGAGCCATAACCAAGTAGGAAACCTTCATGAGATTTAGGAGCAAACTTTGAACGACGATGCTTATCAAGAATGTAGCACTTTGAGCCGAATACTCGAAAGTATCCAACTTCGGGTTTGTTACCGGCGAGGAGCTCGTATGCCGTCTTGCCGAGTAGCTTGTGAAGATACAAGCGATTTGTTGTGTGACAAGCTATCCCAACCGCTTCTGCCCAAAAGTGCTTCGGCGTCTTGTATTCATCAAGCATTGTTCTTGCCATGTCGATGAGCGTCCGGTTCTTCCTCTCAACAACTCCATTTTGTTGAGGTGTGTACATAGCCGAGAACTCGTGTGAAATCCCTTCTTCGTCAAGAAAGGTGTCCACATTTGCGTTCTTGAACTCCATTCCGTTGTCACTCCAAACCTTCTTGATCTTCACGTCAAACTGATTTTGGGCCTTCCTAGCGAAGTTTTTGAAGATCTTCTGGACCTGCGACTTGTCATTAAGAAAGAACACCCACGTAAATCTTGAAAAATCATCAACTATAACTAGACCAAAAGAATTTCCACAGAGACTCTTGTAGGCGTTGGGACCAAAGAGATCCATATGAAGTAGCTCGAGTGGCCTCCTTGTAGTCATGATGTTCTTCACGGGATGCCTTCCTCCAACCTGTTTACCTGCTTGACAAGCACTGCAAAGTCTATCCTTATCAAATATGACATCGTTAACTCCAAGGATATGATTTCCTTTAATAAGCTCGTCAAGGTTTCTCATGCCAACGTGACCTAGTCGTCTATGCCACAACCAACCTTTTGAGGATTTAGCAATAAAGCAAGTTTTAGGTTGTGCCTTTTTAGAGAAATCAACAATGTAAAGATCACCTCTGTGCATAGCGGTAAAGACCATTTTATGATTGTCTCGACGAAATACTTGGCAATCTACCTCGGTAAATAGGACATTCAAACCGAAATCAGCAAGTCTAGATACTGAAAGTAAGTTGTAGCCGAGTGATTCAACGAGCATGACATTTTGAATGGAACTATCATGTGAGATGGCCACCTTACCAAGGCCAACCACTTTACCCTTTGAGTTATCACCAAAAGTGACATATTTTCGAGGTCCGTCATTTTCAGCAAGCTCATGAAACATCTCTTCATCTCCGGTCATATGATCAGTACATCCACTATCGAGAATCCATTCCTTTCCTCCTGACGCATATCCCCGAAGATTTGCCGTAAGACCAAAGTGTCTCATTGCATCATCAAGATCGAAGTCACTATCATCATCATCATCATCATCATAGTATCCATGTTCACCATGATCTTGTGACTCATCATTTCCTAGAGAGGGTAATTCATTAGATAAATGATCATCAAAGTGGTCGCTTTTATGAATTCTTATAGCTTCGAATATAATATCACTAATGATTCCAACATCTCCTATAGCTCGCTTGAGATTGGCAAGCTCAAATAGACAATTACCAAAACTAAGATCACTAGAGTTCATCTTACTCAAGGCAATAGATTTATGGAGAATTTCATCCAAATTTTTCAACGAATGGTCGGGAAATCGTTCCTCAAGAAATTTCCATATAGTATAGGCACAATTAAGAGTAGGCAAACTAGCAATCAAATTTTTGGGCAATCCTCTAGTGATGAGCTCAATAGTTCTAAGATTGCGAATCATGTCAATATCTTCATCTAGGGTAGGATGCAAAGTATCAATGTGAGGTGCACAAAGGCTAGCAATATACTTGTTCAAATGATATTGGTTGAAGATTACAAGCATCTCATTTTTCCACTCATGAAAATACTCTCCATCAAGAATAGGCACTCTATGTCTAAGACTCCCTAAAGTAGACACATCCATCTTCCTCCAACGGTGATTAAACCAAGGCAATGGAGACCAAAGCTCTGATACCACTTGTAGGACCTTGAAGTAGATGTGTCTAGAGGGGGGTGATTAGACACTTCATGCCAAAGTTGCAATTTTTTAGCTTTTTCGGTTTGAGTGGAGTTTAAGCATTATTTCAACAATCACAATACATATCAAGCAAGTATGCAAAGAGTATATAGGCAGCAGAAAGTAAAGCATGCACCTTGCAAGAATGTAAAGGAAAGGGTTTGGAGAAATCAAACGCAATCAGAGACACGGATGTTTTTCCCGTGGTTCGGATAGGTGGTGCTATCCTACATCCACGTTGATGGAGACTTCAACCCACGAAGGGTAACGGTTGCGCGAGTCCACGGAGGGCTCCACCCACGAAGGGTCCACGAAGTAGCAACCTTGTCTATCCCACCATGGCCATCGCCCACGAAGGACTTGCCTCACTAGCAGTAGATCTTCATGAAGTAGGCGATCTCCTTGCCCTTACAAACTCCTTGGTTCAACTCCACAATCTTGTCGGAGGCTCCCAAGTGACACCTAGCCAATCTAGGAGACACCACTCTCCAAGAAGTAACAAACGGTGTGTTGATGATGAACTCCTTGCTCTTGTGCTTCAAATGATAGTCTCCCCAACACTCAACTCTCTCTCTCATAGGATTTGGATCTAGTGGAAAGAAGATTTGAGTGGAAAGCAGCTTGGGAAGGCTAGAGATCAAGATTCATATGGTAGGAATGGAATATCTTGGCCTCAACACATGAGTAGGTAGTTCTCTCTGAGAAATAGGATGCTGGAAGTGTAGGCTTCGTTTGATGGCTCTCTCATCAAATGAAGAGGAGGTGGAGGGGTATATATAGCCTCCACACAAAATCCAACCGTTACACACAGTTTTCCAATCTCGGTGGGACCAAATCAACAAACTCGATCGGACCGAAAAGGTAAACCTAGTGACCGTTAGAGATTTCGGTGGGACCGACTGAATCAACTCGGTGGGACCGATGTGCTAGGGTTAGGGTAAATCCAAAACTCGGTTTGGCCGATTACTCAAACTTGGTGGGACCGATTTGGGTAATAGGCGAAACAGAGAGTTGGCCAAGCAAACTCGGTGGGACCGATTGCATATCTTGGTGAGACTGAGAATAATGCAATAGATAACAGAGAGTTTGCAAGCCCATCTCGGTGAGACCGAGATCCCATCGGTGAGACCGAGCTGATTAGGGTTTTTGGCAGTGGCTATGACAAGTGAAACTCGGTGGCGCCAGATAGGAATACTCGGTATGACCGAGTTTGGCTTAGGGTTTAGGTCATTTGTGGATATGGGAAAGTAGCTGAGGATTTTGGAGCATATCATTAAGCACATGAAGCAAGAGGCTCATTAAGCAACACCTCATCCCTCCTTGATAGTATTGGCTTTTCCTAAAGAGTCAATGTGATCTTGGACCACTAAAATATAAAATGAAGAGTCTTGAGCTTCAAGCTTTAGCCAATCCTTTGTCCTTAGCATCTTGGAGACCTTCCCACAACCTTTAGTCCATGCCACTTCATTGTTGAACTTATCTGAAACATACTAGATGAAAACGTTAGTCCAACAAGAGATATGTTGTCATCAATTATCAAAACCACCCAGGGAGCACTTGTGCTTTCAACAAGGTAACCTAAAAGTTTTCATGGACATCATCTTGTGTGTGCATCACTCTATGTCTATGGATATCCTTGTTTGTTCCTTGTGGGACTAACCCATGTAGGTATTGTAAGTGCAATTCACTCAAATGGATAGCTCCAAGTGATCTACATCAACATTGAGCATCCACATCTTCAAAACCCAAGGTTAGTTCATCCCTCTTAGGGGGGATATCACATCTAGGGGGAGCTTTACTCTAAGACTTGAGCTAAAGCAACTCTAAAGATGTGAACACAACAATGCTTTATGTAAAAGTGGTAACCCCACTTGAGCTTAAACGATGAGTATGACCTATGATCAAGTGTTCTCACCTGACTCCTAAGTCAATATACTCATATATATAGATGACCTAGTCATCGCAAATTGCTTGATAGATGCTAGAATTGGTTGTGCATGCTTTGTCACATATTTCATTTGCCATCTTATTGTGTGAGCATGTTGGTTGCATATTTTACTCATTCGAGGACATCCACTTGTTGTTTTTGATTGTTTGGCTTTATTTTCTTTTGCCAAGTGGTTGGACAAGAATGCCTAAGAACCTCCTCTAGCTATCTATGCTTTTCTTGTCTCAAACTCTATTCATGCTACATCACAAAATTTGATCAAGTCAGATTCGAACCACTCTGTGTGAGGAGCGCTCGGAGTCCCCGATTCGTCATAGACTTAAACTTCCAAAACCTCTTTGTGATTCTCGGTCTGACCGATTCCCCACTTTCGGTCCTACCGAGATCATTAAGTTGATCTAGGTTTTCGATCTCGGTGCAACCAATTTGAACTTTTTGGTCACACCGAGTTGCAGTAACTGCTCGCAGTTATGCATCTCGGTGCCGCCGAGTTGTTCCACTCGGTCACACCGACAGGGTCGGGCTATATATAGTCACGGGAAAAAATTTGGAAATTTCTCCAAACCCCTTCGCCCGCGCGATAGCCTGCTCTGCCAACTTGGTCTCCGGATCGTCTCCTCACCGCCAGCCGCCTCCAGTCGCTGGTCTCCGTCGCCGTCAACGGGAATTCTACCCCGCCGTTGCCGCCGTAGCGAGTCTCCGCCGAACTAGGGTATGGACTCGATCTTTGTGCTATTCTCCAATCCGATTCCTAGCACATTGTGATCATCATGATTCTTGCCACGTTTGATAAACTCCTATCTAGTCAATGAACTCGTAGATTAGGTTTAATTCGAAAATTTTAGGGTTAGGTTTCCGCCGAAACCATCTCGGACCCACCGAGTTGAAAAACTCGGTCCCATCGATTTGGCTTATGCCATTGCACAAGTGAGACTCGGTCTGACTGAGAATTACTTATCGGTGTGACCGATTTTGGAATTCTGTGAAACCCTAGCTGTCTTGGTGCCACTGAACTGTGACTCGGTCTGACCGAGTTCACAAGTTTAGGTTCCAAAACTGCTTCGGTATCACCGAGTTTAGAAATCGGTAGATCCGAGATGCTTTCAGTGGGAAACTAAAACTAAGTTTTTGAATTATTCTTTTGCAAAAATCTCTGCATTTTGTGATGCTCATCTAGTCTATCTAATCTATAACCTATTCATAGGGTCAGCAGTCAGAGTTTGCATCATGTCAGACCAAAGTGATAGCCAGAACCTGTCAGAATAGCAAGTGCAGCTGAGTGAGGGCACTAGTCCCTCAAGTTCCTCAGATGATGGTAGCAGGAGCACCCCTAGCAATCTGCCTAAAGCTGCCACAAGACAGAGGAAGAAGAGAACCTCAGACTCAGAAGATGAGGATTATGTGGCAGAAGAGGAAGCAACCTCCAATAATATAAAGCCAGGGTTGAAGTTCAAAAGGCCAGCAGGCAGGCAGCCTATGTCAAAGGCTAGAGCTTCAATTGAGAAGCCCACTCCCATAGAGCCAGTAGCTGCTGAGGGCAAGAAGAGGAAAGAAAGGGTGAAGAGAACTATAGCCAAAGTGCTTGGCAAAGCTTCCATCATGGAAGATGAGGAGGAAGAAGAAGAAGTGGCTGCACCAGCACCAAAGGCACCCAAGCTGATGGGTGATGCCATAAGATCAGGGGCAGCTGCTTCCAAGGCCAAGCCAGCTCCAAAGCCCAAGCCAAAGAGGAATACAAGAAGCATCCCAGCTGCTGAGAAGAACAAGGCCCCAGTGTCTGAAGCTGCAGAAGAAGAGGAAGAGAATGTTCTTAGGAAGCTCAAGCCCAAGATCCCAGACCACAACGATGCTCATCCTGTGGCTGAGGATATGAAACTCAGGAGAGATTCAGAGCTCCGAAAGTGGAGAGAAGCAGACCCGTATGCTTCAAGGAGAAGGACTGCAGTTGACTACATGTTTCACACCAAGGAGCAGCAAGACTTCTATGAGACAGTGCTGCTAGACAAGAAGCCTATTGTCTGTGACATGAGATGGGTCGATTGGCAATACATCAAGGACAACGAAGAGTACTACCCTGGAGTGCAGGACAGCTTCAAGGCGTGTGGAGTAGAGGACTTTGTCGGGCAGAAGCTCACAAAGTGGAATGAGGAACTCATCATGCAGTTCTACTCCACAGCCCATTTTTATCCAGATGGTAGGATAATTTGGATGTTAGAGGGTACGAGGTACCAGTCTACAGTTGCTGAATGGGCTCAGCTGATAAATGCCCCAGAGGAGCAAGCAGATGACTTGGACGTTTATGCCAAGAAGAAGATGGACCACAACTCTATGTCCAACATGTACAAGGAGATTCCAAATGAAGCACTTGACACTTTCATGTTTGGCTCAGTACATTATCTTCTATCAGGGCTGCCCACTATCAATTGGATACTTAGGCACACCTTATTGCCCAAGTCTGGAGATCACAAGATGATCAAAGGCCACGCGATCAACTTGCTTCATATCTTTGACGTGCCTCAGAAATTCAAAGTGATGAGCCTAATGGTAGAGACCATTAAGAGGACAGCAGCAGACCAGAAGAGGAGCTGTGGATATGCCCCACAGATTCAGGAGCTCATCAAGTCCAAGATGGGCACGGGCATATACCCGTTGGACAAGGAACACCTGCCTATCCATCTGAACTTTGAAGATAATCAAGTGGTCATGACTGAGAATGAGCCATCATCTGCCCAAGCACAAGCCAAGAAGGAGAAGGCTAGGAAGGAGAAAGATGCCAAGATGCCTACTCAAGAGGAGGCATCTGAATATTTCCTGAAAACCAAACAAGAGCAGCTTGGTTACTTGATTGCATCCGCCCTGCGGATTGAGCAAGGACTAGCCACCCTAACTCAAAACCAGGCAAGCTTAGAGAGGATCATGGAACCAAAGTTCTATGACTTGGATGTCAAAGTGACAGAGATTCAGTCTGCAGTGGAGCAGCTCCAGGATGACATGCAGGAGAGGAGAGGCAAGAATACAACTGATGCCTTCGCCAGAGTGCCCCGAGCTCCGAGGTCGTCTGCAGTGCCAGTTCCTGACACAAGAGCAACTGCCTCAGCTCCAGCCACAGCATCAGCTCCAACTCCAGCATCTACTTCAGCTCCAGCGTCTACTTCAGCATCTACGGAAGCCTTCGTCCTTGGAGTGATCCGGACTCCACCACCACCTGAAGATCAAGCCTGAGTGTCGACTTAGCACTATGCATTTTCTAGGAACTTTTTGGTAACTTGCTGCCAAAGGGGGAGAAAATGTATAGATCATAGGCTTCGAGAGAGAGAGAGTGTTGCTTTTATTCTCTCTTGTTTTATTTGGTGGTTTTTCGAACTTCGCTTGCTTTTGTGTGAGATACTACGTCATTATCTGTGAGACATCGATGATCATGTGTTTGATCATAAGCTACACTTAATGTTTGCTTAATACTATTATCCTATCTATCTTATGTGATCATTCACTATTCTTGGTGATGAGTGCATGTATTTCATTCTTATCATTTTGAGCCCCCCACCAAGATGTATGTGACATGGAAGAGTAACCCATGACTCTAACTCTTTGTGCATTTGCAGTCCAAAGCAAATTTTAAACATGCACAAATTTAGGGGGAGCTCTTACTTGTCACATACTTCTCAAAGCGACGATATATTTCATGCTTATTATCTTTTGTCGAAGCTTTGATCTATATGTTGTCATCAATTACCAAAAAGGGGGAGATTGAAAGTGCAACTATCCCTAGGTGGTTTTGGTAATTCATAACAACATATAGCTCATTGAGCTAATGCTATTCCAAGATGATTATTTCAGGAAAGCTCAATGATTGGCATGGCATGGATGTGAAAGTGGAACCCTCAAAATGCTAAGGACGAAGGATTGGCTCAAGCTCAAAAGCTCAAGACTCTTCATTTTATATTTTAGTGATCCAAGATCACATTGAGTCTTTAGGAAAAGCCAATACTATCAAGGAGGGATGAGGTGTTGCTTTATGAGCCTCTTGCTTCATGTGCTTAATGATAAGCTCCAAAATCCTCAGCTACTTTCCTATATCCGCAAATGACCTAAACCCTAAGCCAAACTCGGTCATACCGATTCTATCTATCCGGCGCCACCGAGTTTCACTTGTCATAAGCCACTACCAAACCCTAGCAATTCAGTCCTACCGATAGGGATCTCGGTCTCACCGAGATGGGGTTGCAAACTCTCTGTTTCCCTTTCGTAACTTATCCGTCTCACCGAAAGAGCGAATCGGTCCCACCGAGATTGCAATGTAAACTCTATGTTTCCCTTTTGTAACTTTTCGGTCTCACTGAAAGAGCAAATCGGTCCCACCGAGTTTGCCTGACCAACTCTCTTGTTAGCTTATTACCAGACTCGGTCTCACCGAGTTTGTGTAATCGGTCTCACCGAGATTACGTTATGCCCAAACCCTAACAGAATCGGTCCTACCGAGTTGCATGTCAGTCCCACCGAAAATCTCTAACGGTCACTAGGTTTACCTTTTCAGTCCGACCGAGTTTATTGATTCGGTCCCACCGAGATTGGTAGATTGTGTGTAACGGTTGGATTTTGTGTGGAGGCTATATATACCCCTCCACCTCCTCTTCATTCATGGAGAGAGCAATCAGAACACATACACAATTCCAACTCATATGTTCTAAGAGAGAACCACCTACTCATGTGTTGAGACCAAGACATTCCATTCCTACCATATGAATCTTGATCTCTAGCCTTCCCCAAGTTGCTTTCCACTCAAACCTTCTTTCCACTAGATCCAAATCCTATGAGAGAGAGTTGAGTGTTGGGGAGACTATCATTTGAAGCACAAGAGCAAGGAGTTCATCATCAACACACCATTTGTTACTTCTTGGAGAGTGGTGTCTCCTAGATTGGCTAGGTGTCACTTGGGAGCCTCCGACAAGATTGTGGAGATGAACCAAGGAGTTTGTAAGGGCAAGGAGATCGCCTACTTCGTGAAGATCTACCGCTAGTGAGGGAAGTCCTTCGTGGGCGATGGCCATGGTGGGATAGACAAGGTTGCTTCTTCGTGGACCCTTCGTGGGTGGAGCCCTCCGTGGAGTCGCGCAACCGTTACCCTTCGTGGGTTGAAGTCTCCATCAATGTGGATGTAGGATAGCACCACCTATCCGAACCACGGGAAAAACATCCGTGTCTCCAATTGCGTTTGAATTCTCCAAACCCTTCCCTTTATATTCTTGCAAGTTGCATGCTTTACTTTCCGCTGCCAATATACTCTTTGCATGCTTGCTTGAATTGTGTGATGATTGCTTGACTTGTCCTAAGATAGCTAAAAATATGCCAAGAACTAAAATTGGGAAAAGGTTAAGTTTTTATTTTGTCATAAGAGTGCAGATGCTCCTCCATCCGGTTCCTAGTACTAGTATAGTATGTACCTTTATGGAATATAGTAGTAGTACTAGTAAACTTTGTGCTTGGCTGTTCGGGAAGTCGAACAATAATAGCACTAGTAGTATAGTGTATGCTTCTGGCAATCTGACACCGAATTAACTGTTGCACGTCCACCGCCTGAGCGAGGGAGAGCTTGCATTAGTCAAAAGTGTCGGGGTAAATAGCCATGGGTAGCCCAGCCGGCTTCCCCTGGCCCCTCAGAAAAAATTGTGAGCTCGTCCGGCTCATAAGAAGACTCAAGACTTAGGCCGCCTCCCCCTAGCCGGTTACCTTCCTAGCTGGCTTGGGGGGCGGCCCGCCCTTTCTACCCCCATGAAGAAATCTATGGAGGGCCGGCTACGACATGGCCGGCTGCGGCTGGGCCGGCTATGACAAGGCCGGCTATGGCACGGCCGGCTACCGCCGGGCCGGCTCCGATAAAGCAGTCAACACCGTACCTGAGATGTACGCGTCCACTCTGCGATGATGAAGCGGGGCGTGGCTACAGTGGAGCCTGCCACCCCCAAAACCCGGAGCACGCCTGGTACAGCGCGTCGTGCGGGAAACTGCGGCCCGCCCGGCGCGGCACTGTAGCCTCGGCGGCTCCGACGCCGTCCTCGACGGGCCGCCAGCGTGGCCCCCGAGGCGGTGGGCCCCTTCGGGCAGAGAGATGCCGAAGGCGGCCGCCCCCCCTCTCAAGCCAGCGAGACAGAGGGCCGGCTTCGCGTAGCCGGCCTGCCGCCTTCCTCGAAGGAGACGCCCATTAAGGAGACAAGGTGTGGCGGGGCTACGGTAATCGCCCGCCAGGGCGGCGTTACTGTAGCCACGCTTACCCCGACCAAGCCTGCGCCAACAAACACGGAGCAACAGTAACCGGCCGCCGACAAGACCCTGGCCGGTGGGGCCGGCCTGTCGACCCAGGAGCCGGCAGTCGGCGGGACCCACCAGCCGGCGGGCCCCAGAAGCCGGCGGAGAAGCCGGCGAGCATAGTCACCGACAGCTGGGCCCCGCGCCCAGTCGGATTACAATTGTACCCCGGGGGGTAGGCCTATATAAACCCCCCGGTGCACCCATGCAAAGGAGAGAACTCTCTTTCTAGACATAGACACTTACGAGGAGAAGAGGCAGGCTGTGCTAAGCCCTTCTTCCTCCTTCCATCCCAAACAGCTCAAGGAGCATTGTAGCCACCTGTGAACTTAGTAACCATGCGGAGACCCCGCGGAGCAGCAGCAGGGGTGTTATCTCCCCGGAGAGCCCTGAAGTTGGGTAAGATTCGCCGGCGTGCATGTCTACGCCTCATCCCGTTTCCAGGCACCGGCGACGTTCTTTTGGCCCCCGCAATGATAAGCCACCCGTTGGCATATGTCGATCCTACCACTCGACATTTGGCGCCCACCGTGGGGCCAGGTGCACCGTCGTCCGGAGATCTGTTCTGGACGGGAACCCTTTTCCTTCCTCGCGGGCGCAGCCAGCCTGGCTCGCCCGATGGCGCTTGCCGCGACGTGCTGCATGGCGTCGCTGACGCCTGCGCGGCTAGCGGCCTCGCCAGCCTCTTCGACAAGGCCCGCATCTCCGACGAGCTCGTCTCCGACGCGGGCACAGATCACCTCCTCAGCCAGCTCCGCGTCTCCAGCGAGCCCGCTGCGGACTTGGAGTCGGTTGGCTCCACCGACCCGATGCCCGTCGACTCCGACGCGGCATCCTATGACACCTTCCCCACCAACGTCACGGTCTACAACGACCCGCTCCCTCCGGCTGGCGATCGCGATTCTGACGCCCCCGAGGTGATGGTTATCGGCCTCGACGGCCCGACTGACGAGGGCGCCCGCGACTCCCCGCGCGCGGCGGCCCAAGACTTGTCCATCCCCCTTCCGGCTGACGCCAGCGACGATGTTCTGGAGGCACGCCGCCTCGCCCTCCTCGCGGAGGGCCGGCGGCTGGCCTCCGTAAGACGCCTCACCGAGGCCTACCAGCTCGAAGCTGATCGCGCCGCCTTCGGCATGCCGGCTCCGGCTGGCCCTAGCCGGGCCGGCGCTGTCAGGCAACGCGGCGCCGTCATCGCCGACATGCTCAGCGTGGATCGCCCGGTCTAGGCCACCCCGCTCGAGAACCTGCGCGCCGCCCAGGCGGCCGTAGACGAGCTAGACGGCTTGGAAGCCGAAGATCTCCCCCATATGACGCGGCGCATCCAGCAACTAATCGATGCGGCCGCACGACGGCACGAGGCCGACGCCTGCGCGGGGAGCCCTCCCCCGCGCCGCGAGCACGGCGCGACCTCCCGGTCGCCGACTACCAGCTACACCCGCGCGCGGCGCGAGAAAGAGCCGGCTTCCAGCCGAAGCCGGACCCAAGTCTCCATCGAGCGAGATGCGGACGGCCGCCCCCGAGCCATGGAATGGCGGGGCACCCCGCCTTCGCCTCAAGCTCGCAGAGAAAGATATCCTACCCCGCCCCCAGTGGCTCACCCGACTCTCAGCGGCCGGCTTGGTCGCCGGGAGGGAATCGGCAAAAACGACGCCCGCCACCGGATCGACCGCCTGGCCCGATCCCTGGCGCTAGAAGAGGAAGACGATGTCGGCCCGCCTTGCTTCGGCCCCCGCATCCGTGACGAGCCCTTCCCCAAAGGGTTCTCGCTCCCAAGAGACACGCCCAAGTACAACGGCTCGGTGAAGCCGGAAGACTGGCTGACCGACTACTCCACAGCCGTCAGCATCGCCAATGGCAACCGGCGCGTTGCCGTAAAGTACGTGCCCCTCATGCTGCAGGGCACGGCGCGGACTTGGCTTAACAGCCTTAAGCCGCTCAACATCAACAGCTGGGTGGACTTCACTTAAGCCTTCGTTCGCAACTTCACCAGCACCTACAAGCGGGCTCCCAAGCCCAGACAGCTCTCCCTGTGTGTACAGGGCCCAGCTGAGTCCACTCGCGACTACCTGACGCGTTGGGCCGAGCTCCGCAACTCCTGTGAGGGGGTGCACGAGGTGCAAGCCATCGAATACTTCACAGCCTGGTGCCGAGAGGGCACCCTCCTCAAGCACAAGCTTCTCTGCGATGAGCCGACTACCCTCGACGAGCTCCTAAACATCGCCGACAAGTACGCCACCGCCGACTCCTCGATGAAGACCGAGCTCCGGGTGGACGCATCCGGAAAGGTGCTCAATCCGGCGCCCAAAGCGCCGGCTGGAGACGGCGGCCGACGCCAACACTAGAACGATCAAAAACGCAAGGGCCCTGTGCCGCCTCCCGCCAGTCGGCAGGTGGCCACGGTCGAAGATGCGCCGCCTGAAGGGCGGCCCGCACCCAAGAAGCCTAAGGGCGGTCGGCCGGCTTGGCATCCGGCCTTCTCCTACGAGCAAACCCTTGATGCCCCGTGCAAGTTCCACAGCGGCGCGAAGCCGTCCAACCACACGACCCGCAAATGCAACTGGCTCGCCCGAATCTCGAAGGGCGAAGGGCTCACGCCGACTCCGCCTGCCGGCCCGCCGGCGCCGGCTCCGCCGCCCAAAGCCGCCCGGCCCGCGGTCGACGCCGTGCAGGACGAGTTCCCTGACGAGCAAGCGTCTTATGTCATCTTCACGAGCCAACCCGAAGACCGGCGCAGCAAGCGCCGAGAGCAACAGGAGGTCAACGTGGCCGCCACCAACCCGGCCGGCCACATGCACTGGTCGAAGAAACCCATCAGCTGGAGCCGGGCCGACCACCCAGAGGTGATGCCATCCCCCGGCTCCTACGCATTGGTCCTGGAGGCCACCCTCGCAACGGATGCGCGCGCCGCACGCTTCTCCTGCGTGCTGATCGACGGCGGAAGCAGCATCAACATCCTGTACCGCGACACCATGGAGAAGCTGGGCGTCAAGGCCAAGCAACTTGCGCCGACTCGAACGGTGTTCCACGGCATCGTACCCGGACTGTCCTGCGCCCCCATCGGCAAGCTCAAGATCGATGTACTCTTTGGGGGCAAGGATCATTTCCGCCGGGAAGCAATCTGGTTCGAGGTGGTGGACCTGGATAGCCCTTATCATGCCTTGCTTGGGCGCCCGCCTTGGCCAAGTTCATGGCGGTCCCCCACTATGCTTACCTCAAGATGAAGATACCGAGCTCCCAGGGTGTCATCACCATCGCCGGCGACTACAAGAAGTCTGCCGATTGCGCCGCGGCCAGCAGCCGGCTGGCCGAGTCCCTCGTGATCGCAGCCGAGAGGAAGACGCTGGACTGGGTCGTGGCCCTGGCCAGCAAGCAGCTAAACCAACCCGCCGACTCCAAGGAGTATGATGCCCAAGGATCTTTCCAGCCGGCCAAGGAGACCAAGAAGATATAGCTCGACCCCGAGCGCCCCGAGAGGTTCTCCGTCATTGGGGCGAGCCTGGATAGCAAATAGGAAGGCGAGCTCGCCGATTTCCTCCGTGAGAATCGGGATATCTTTGCATGGTCCCCCAAGGACATGCCGGGTGTTTCGAAGGATTTCGCCGAGCACAAATTGCACGTGCGGGAGGATGCTAAACCAGTCAAGCAGCCCCTCCGCCGACTGTCAGAAGAGAAGAGAAGGATCGTAGGGGAGGAGATAGCCCGGCTCCTTGCAGCTGGCTTCATCATGGAAGTTTTCTTCCCCGAATGGCTCGCGAACCCGGTTCTCGTGCTGAAGAAGAATAACAAGTGGCGCATGTGTATAGATTACACGAGCCTCAACAAAGCCTGCCCAAAAGATCCCTTCGCTCTGCCCAGGATTGATCAAGTGATAGACTCCACAGCCGGATGCGAGCTGTTGAGCTTTTTGGATGCCTACTCGGGATACCACCAGATCAAGCTGAACCCGGATGACCAATTGAAGACCGCCTTCATCACGCCGTTTGGAGCCTTCTGCTACCTGACTATGACGTTCGTCTTGAGGAATGCCGGCGCGACTTTTCAGCGTTGCATGCAGAAGTGCCTCCTCACGCAGCTCGGCAAGAACGCCCACGTCTATGTGGATGATGTTGTGGTGAAGACGGAGAAGCGTGGCACTCTGCTGGAAGACTTGAAGGAGACCTTCGAGAACCTGCGCCGGTTCCGGATCAAGCTCAACCCGGAGAAATGCGTGTTCGGAGTGCCAGCCGGCCAACTCCTAGGCTTTCTGGTCTCCGAACGAGGCATAGAGTGCAACCCTGTGAAGATCAAGGCCATCGAGAGGATGGCGGTCCCAACCAAGCTCAGAGAGATTCAGAAGTTCACCGGGTGCCTGGCCTCTCTGAACCGCTTCATCAGTCGGCTTGGAGAAAAAGCTCTCCCTCTCTACCGCCTCATGAAGAAGAGCACTCACTTTGAGTGGAACGACCAGGCCGACCAAGCTTTCCACGAGCTGAAGAAAATGATGTCCATGCCGCCTGTCTTGGCGGCACCGACTGAGAAGGAGCCCATGCTCCTATATATTGCCGCCACTAGCTGGGTGGTCAGCACCGTCATTGTGGTCGAACGCCCCGAAGAAGGCCAAGCCCAGCCGGTCCAGAGGCCGGTTTATTACCTGAGCGAGGTGCTGTCCGCCTCGAAACAAAATTACCCACACTATCAGAGGATGTGCTATGGCGTGTACTTTGCCGCCAAGAAGCTGAAGCCGTACTTTCAAGAGCATCCCATCACGGTCGTATGCACTGCCCCGCTTGCCGACATCATAGGCAGCCGGGATGCATCCGGCCGGGTGGCCAAATGGGCCATCGAGCTGGCCCCCTACACCATCTTCTACCAACCCCGCACCGCCATCAAGACGCAAGCGCTGGCCGACTTCCTCGTCGACTGGGCCGAGACCCAGTACTTACCACCGGCGCCCGACTCCACCCATTGGCGCATGCACTTTGACGGATCAAAGATGCGCACCGGCTTGGGAGCCGGTGTCGTCCTTACTTCTCCAAAGGGCGACAAGCTCAAATACACGCTGCAGATCCACTTCACCGCCTCCAACAACGTAGCCGAGTATGAGGCGCTCATACACGGGCTCCGGCTGGCCAAGGAGCTTGGTATTCGCCGAATCCTGTGCTATGGCGACTCGGATTTGGTGGTGCAGCAGTCTTCTGGCGACTAGGACGCCAAGGACGCGAACATGGCGAGCTACCGTTTCCTAGTACAGCAAATCAGCGGATACTTCGACGGATGTGAGTTCCTTCACGTGCCGCGGGCCGACAACGAGTCAGCTGACGCCCTGGCCCGAATAGGCTCCACGCGGCAAGCAATACCAGCCGGCGTCGCCCTGCGGCGCCTCCTCAAGCCTTCAATCAAGCCGTCTCCGGAGTCCGACTCCATTTTCGTGCCGCCTAACCCCGAGGGGGCCGGGTCCAGCTCGAAGAATCAAGCAGCCGGCCCAGGGACTTCAATATTCGGCTCGGGAACTGCCGCACCCGGCCCAGGGACTGCAGCAGCCGGCCCGGGGGCTGCAGTAGCCGGCCCGGGGACTTCTTCAGCACAGGAAACGGCGGCCGACTCCAGCGCTGCACTGCCCAACCCACCCACCCTGGTGGCTCTGGCCACATTGGTGGCTGAGGAGGTCGCCGCCCCATCATGGGCCCAAGCCATCCGCAACTTTCTGGTGAACCATGACCTGCCGGCTGACAAAAACGAAGCAAGACAAGTTCAGCGTCGGGCTGGAGCATACACAATCGTCAACAGAGAGCTTGTCAAGCGCAGCGCCACCGGAGTCTTGCAGCGATGCGTCGAGCAGGAGAAAGGCATCGCGATCCTCAGGGATATACACCAAGGAGAATGCGGCCACCACGCCGCATCAAGATCACTGGTCGCCAAAGCCTTCCGCCATGGTTTCTTCTGGCCGACTGCTTTGGACGACGCCAAAGAGCTAGTCAAACACTGCAAAGGCTGCCAGCTTTTCAGCTCGCAGCAACACATGCCGGCTTCGGCACTCAAGACCATTCCCATCACCTGGCCCTTTGTCGTCTGGGGATTGGATATGGTGGGCCCATTCAAGACGGCGCGCGGCGGCATGACACATTTGCTCGTCGCCGTTGACAAATTCACCAAGTGGATCAAGGCGAAGCCGATCAAGAAGCTGAATGGGCCGACTACAGTGACATTCATTGCAGATATAACAACCCGGTACGGCGTACCGCACAGCATCATCACCGACAACGGCACGAACTTTGCCAAAGGTGCCCTGGCATGGTTCTGCGCTGCGCAAGGTATCCGGCTGGACCTTGCGTCAGTCGCCCACCCGCAGTCAAACGGCCAAGTGGAGCGAGGAAATGGCCTCATTCTGTCCGGCATCAAGCCTCGGCTGGTCGTACCCCTGGAGCGTTCAGCCGGCTGCTGGCTCGACGAGCTGCCGGCTGTCCTATGGAGTCTGCGCACTACTCCCAACAGATCAACCGGCTTCACTCCCTTCTTCCTTGTATATGGTGCCGAGGCGGTCATCCCAACAGACATCGAGTTCGACTCGCCTTGGGTAACCATGTACGCGGAAGCGGAAGCCAAAGAAGCACGAGAAGACGGTGTCGACCTGCTGGAAGAAGCCCGGCTGTTAGCCCTCAGCCGGTCCGCCATCTACCAGCAGGGTCTGCGCCGCTACCATAGCCGGAGGGTCCGCCCAAGATCCTTCCAGGAGGGCGACCTTGTGCTCCGGCTGATCCAGCGAACAGCCGGCCAGCACAAACTCGCAGCCCCCTGGGAAGGCCCCTTCATCATCAGCAGAGCCTTGGGCAACGATGCCTACTACCTCATCGACGCGCAGAAGCCGAAGGCACGCAAGAGAGATGACTCCGGCAAGGAGTCAGAGCGACCGTGGAACGCAAATCTCCTTCGAAAGTTTTACAGTTAAAAGCGCACTATGTGTCATGCCCACTTTTGTATTTAGTATGATACAGTAGGCTCCCCGAGAAAGACTCGGGGACTGCCACCCGTTGTTTTATGAATGAAAGTTATCATGCGTATGATATTATCTTTTCATTTATTTTGTCCGGTACCGGGTCCGACGAGTCGGCCCGGGGACTGGCCGACTAGAGTTATATTAAGAGCCCTACCCGCAGTCAGACAAGTAATGTGTCGACACCCAGGCTTGGCTCTTGCCGAAATCGCAGCTCGAAGAACCGACTGCCCAGCTGGCAAGAGCCACCAGCCGGAAAGGGTGCGCACATGAAAAACGGCTAGGGACCAAACAGGCTCGCATATATAACAAAAGCCGGCTTGCTGCCTCCCGCCGACCGACTACCAGAGTAGCCGGCCGGCCGGCTTACATTCAGTCTACTTCAAATCCAAGAAAACTCTAGTACTTGCCTTCCCAAAGAGGGAAGGCGGCAAAGGAAAGAGCCTAAGGACAAAAAGTACACTCGGATGAACGCCAACACATGCATATATTAATATATTACACAAAAAGCCTCCAGAGAGGTCGACATTCAGCATTGTTCGATACACCCCCAGTGGGTGGAATTGCAGAAACTTAAATTTGTCCAAAAAGAAAGACAGGGACAAAAACAAAGGCAGATCAAGCCGGCGGGGCCGCAGACGAGCTGGATTAGGCGACGGAGGTAGTCGCGCCGGCTGAAGGAGCGGCCGGCTGGCGAACCTCGGCTTGATCGTCGTCTCCGGCAGAGGGCGCGCTCCTGCGTGGCTCGTTGCTAGAGGCACGATCGGCTGGGGGACGGTCGGCCGCCCCACCAGTCGGCTCGGCGTCTTCGCTGTCCTCTTCCTCGTCGTCCTCGCCCTCGTCGCTGGAGGCGATCTCTTCCGCCGAGTCCTCGCCGTCCGCCGGGTTCAGACCAAACCATTCCTCCGGCTGGGCAGCGCCATCATCATTGAGCTCCGGCGCGAAGTCGCTGGTGTCGGTGCACTCGGCGATCGTCGAGGCGCGCTGCGCGATCGCCGGCCGCACCTCCTCCAGCTCAGCGTCGGCTTCCGACCGCCACGTCCGCAGCTGGTCCAGGATTAGCCCTGGGTACCACGCGCGGACGAACTCCAGCGCGCGCCCGGCTCCAAGATGGGCCGCGGACGCCTTCCAGGCCTCGAAGCGGCCGACTGCGATTTCGAGCCAGTCGGCCGTCCGGCTTGGGGTCCGGGGAATTGCCTGGCCGCCTCCATAGTCGGAGCCGTAGGAGGGTCTTCAAGCTCGCGCCGGGTAGATCCCCGCGCCGATCTCCTAGAGGCGACGGAGCGGAACACGCGGGAAGTGCGGGAGGAGCAGGAGGCGGAGGAGCGGAGGGCGACTCGAGAGGCGGAGCAGAAGTCGGCGGAGGCGTGAGCCGTCGCGGCCGCCAAGGCCCAGGCGGAGGCCACAGACGCGGAGAGGGAGGCGGAGGCCCTGCAGAACCAGCCTCCGCAGTTCGTCATTCCCCTCCATGTCGCGGCTCCCGACACCCCTGTGCCCCCGTTGGAGGAGGCCAGCTGCGGCCAGCCGGAGATGGAGAGGGAGGCGGCGCCATCGCCGCCGACTGGAGCGGGCCGAGGAGGCCGGCCTGAAGTGCCGCCAGCGCAGCCGGCTAGGGGCGAGCCGACCGTGGGAGGGGATCTTGTGATCTCGTCACCGCTTTGCTGGCGCGCGAGGAAGGCGACTTCAGCGCCGGACGCGCAGAAGACCGTGGACGCCTGCTCGTCGGCCCAGGACCTAGAAGCGGCCAGCAATAGCTCGTCCGGGTGGACACCGGGCGGCGGGACAGCCGTGCTGAATGTGGCGGCGCAGGACGTCCGGAACTGGCTTCAGGCCCAAGCCACCGCGCTGAAGCAGTACACTCAGGAGTTTCTCACGACGTGATCGGTTATTCGGGTGAGTCCTCCTGCTCTTTGTCCATTGCTTTTGATTTCTTCCGTGGGGGCGCGTCAGCGCACCCACTGGGTGTAGTCCCCGAGTTCCGAGCCGGCTGCTGAGCGGGCGACTTGGAACTTCTTGGAAAGCTTGATTGCCGTCTTGTTCTCACCTGCGTCCCTTGTCTTATCTGCAGGAGTACCACAACCTCCGCGCGGCCGCTTTCAACTCCCAGGCCCAGGAGTTGCATCAGAAGGCCACTGATCTGACCGAGAGCCGGAGTAAGTGCTTCGTTTTTCTTTTAAGTGGGGGCGCGTCAGCGCACCCACTGGGTGTAGTCCCCGAGATTCGGGCCAACTACCGAGTAGTCGGGTCGGACCTTTTGCTGATGACTTCTTTCTTTATATTTGCAGGGGCCAATGCTGACTTGAGGAGCCAGCTGAGCGGAGCCCAGACCTCCCTTCATGCCAAGGAGGCCGAGTGCGCTGCCCTGGCTCAAGAGCGTGACCGCCTGGCCAAGAGGCTGGCTGACCAGGAGGAGAGCCACAAGGTGGCCCTAAAGGCGGCGCAGGACAGCGAGGTCGCCCTCAAAGCCGAATATGAGACCGAGGCGGCAAACTGGGCCGAGATGAGGCAGGCTCTGAGCCAAGGCTACAGTCGGGTGGAAGACTTGATTGATGGTAGGCTGCCTTCTTCTTTGCTTCCTTGCCTGCCTTCTACTATCTGATTCATTTTTTGACATTGTGCCACTGCTTTCCTCTTTGTGCAGATTACTTTCCCGGCTACTTTGCCGCCCCCACCCAAGCCATCGAGGCCTACCGCGATGGGCGACGGCAGGCGAGGGCCGAGATTGCGCTGAATGCCAGTCGGTCACTTAAGGAGCAGCTTCTGGGGCTTCAAGCCCGCCTGTAGCCGGCCCATCGCATGCTCCGCCGTCTTCAGCGCGCCAGGGCGCAAGTGCTGGCCGCCCTTTGGCCTGGCGAGGTGATTCCGCGCACCCCAAGTCGGACCGCCGACTGGCTGGAGTTCGCAGTCGGCCACTTCGAGGCTTGGAAGGCGTCAACGGCCCGGTCCAGCGCTGGGTGAGCTCTGGAGTTCGTCCGAGCTTGGTATCCTGGGCCGAACTTGGACCAGCTAAGCACCTGGCGGCAGGAGGCTGACGAGGAGCTGGAGGCGGTGCGGCCGGCTATCATCTAGCGCGCCTCGGCGATCGCCGAGTACACCGATACCAGCACCTTTTCTCCTGAGGTGGATGACGCCGGCATCGCTCAGCCGGAGGAGTGGTTCGGGCTGAACCCGGCCGAAGGTGAGGACTCGGCAGAGGAGATTGCCTCCAGTGATGAGGGCGAAGGGGAAGAGGGAGAGGATGACGAAGACTCTGCGCCGGATGGTGAAGTGACCAGCCCGCCTCAGCCCGACCGTGCCTCTAGCAACGATGCCGAGACTCGCCAGCCGATCACTCCTCCAGCCGGCACCGCCGATTCCGCCAACCTGCCCAACTCGCCTATTGTTCCCTTGGCTTGATCCGCCGTCCTAGCTTTCCTGCTTGTTACTTCTTTGAACAATCTTTAAATTTGCGCAGTTCAACCCACTGGGGGTGTATTCAGACTATGTTGAATGTTGGCCTTTCAAAGGTCTTTTGTGTAAATATTATGCATGTGTTTGGCTTCCATTTATGTTTGCTTTTTATCCTTTGCCGCCTTCCCTTGGCCGTCGCCTTCCCAGCCGGACAGCTGCTCTGCTATCTGTGGCCGGAGAAGGACTTGGTCGTTTTGGGAAGGCAAGTACTCGAGCTTTCTCAGATTGCAGCAAGGTGAACGGGAAGCCGGCCAGCCGGCTGCTCTGGTAGCCGGCTGGCGGGTGGGAGGCCGGCTTGCGTTATATAAGTTTGTTGGTCCTTAGCCGTTTTTCGCGTGGGCATCCTTTCCTGCACTTGGCTCTTGCCAGTCGGACAGTCGGTTCTTCGAGCTGTTACTTTTTGGCAAGAGGGGGCTTGGGTGCCGGCACACTACTTGTCTGACTGCAGGTGGAACTTCAGATATAACTTGAGGCGGCGAGTCCCCAGGCCGACTGGTCGAACTCGGTGCCGGACGAAGAAAGCAAGTGTAGTAACATAATCGTTTGCGTGACACTCGTCTTTCATAGATAAAAGAGGGTAGTCCCCGAGCGCTCCTCGGGGCACCCCTTGTGTCGTACTTAGTACAAAAGGTAGCGTGCCACGTACTGTTTTTTAACTGTAAAATCTTCGGAGGAGATTGGCGTTCCACGGTCGTTCCGACTCCTTGCCGGAATCATCTCTCTTGCGTGCCTTCGGCTTCTGCGCGTCGATTAGGTAGTAGGAGTCGTTGCCTAAAGCTCTGCTGATGATGAAGGGGCCCTCCCAAGGGGCCGAGAGCTTGTGCTGGCCGGCTGTTCGCTGGATCAGCCATAGCACAAGATCGCCCTCTTGGAAAGATCTTGGCTTGACCTTCCGGCTGCGGTAGCGGCGCAGACCCTGCTGATAGATGGCGGACCGACTGAGAGCTAACAGCCGGCCTTCTTCCAGCAGGTCAATGACGTCTTCTCGTGCTTCCTTGGCTTCCGCCTCCATGTACATGGTGACCCGAGGCGAGTCGAACTTGATGTCAGTTGGGATGACAGCCTCGGCACCATATACAGGGAAGAAAGGGGTGAAGCCGATCGACTTGTTTGGGGTAGTGCGCAAACTCCAGAGGACGGCCGGTAGCTCATCGAGCCAACAGTCGGCCGAACGCTCCAGTGGCACGACCAGTCGAGGCTTGATGCCGGAGAGGATGAGGCCGTTTGCTCGCTCGACCTGGGCGTTTGACTGCGGGTGGGAAACAGACGCTAGGTCCAGCCGGATGCCGCGTGTTGCGCAGAAACGTGCCAGTGCTCCCTTTGCAAAATTTGTGCCGTTGTCGGTGACGATGCTATGCGGTACGCCATACCGGGTTGTAATATCTGCAATGAAGGTGACGCCAGTCGGCCCATTCAGCTTCTTGATCGGCTTTGCCTCAATCCACTTGGTAAATTTGTCCATAGCGACGAGCAGATGCGTCATGCCGCCGCATGCCGTCTTGAACGGGCCCACCATGTCCAGCTCCCAGACGGCAAAGAGCCAGGTGAGGGGGATGGTCTTGAGTGCAGAAGCCGGC
Organism: Triticum monococcum; assembly: GCA_034509565.1. NCBI lineage: Eukaryota > Viridiplantae > Streptophyta > Magnoliopsida > Poales > Poaceae > Triticum > Triticum monococcum. Next base: position 543,285,540 of record CM067841.1, read on the forward strand.
AGGTGTTGCTTGGAGCTGAAAACTTGGCACCCTTTGCAGTGTTTGACTAGTTCCTTGGCGTGTTCCAAAGCAGTCGGCCAGAAAAATCCATGGCGAAAAGCCTTGGCGACGAGTGATCTTGAGGCTGCGTGGTGGCCGCATTCGCTTTGGTGGATGTCCTTGAGGATTGCTATGCCCTTCTCTGGTTCGACGCTGCGCTGGAAGACTCTAGTGACGCTGCGCCTAACAAGCTCTCGGCTGACGATTGTGTACGCTCCGGCTCGGCGTTGAACTTGTCTTGCCGAGATCTCGTTGGTTGGCAGCTCTCTGTTACTAAGAAGTTGAGGATGGGCTGGGCCCATGATGGAGATGTGACTTCTTCTATTGTCAGGACTGCCACGATGATAGGGGTGGGTGGGCTGGGTGGTGAAGAGTTGGATTCGGAGTCGGCCATCGCCTGTTGTGTTGATGTAGTCCCCGGGCCGACTGCAGTAGCCCCCGGGCCGAGTTCCGAATTCCCCGGGTCGGGTGCGACTATGGCAGTCCCCGGGCTGCCTGTTGGAGTCCCCGCGCCACCTGCTTGGTTTCCCAAGTCGGATCCGATTGCGTTGGGGTCAGGCGGCACAAAGATGGAATCAGATTCTGGAGACAGCTTGAGGAGGCGGTGGAGAGAAACGCCGGCTGGTATGGCTTGCCGGGTGGATCCTACTCATGACAGGGCATCTGCTTGCATGTTGTCGGCACGTGGTACATGAAGGAACTCGCATCCTTCAAAATATTCACTGATTTGCTAGACGAGGAAACGATAGCTCGCTATGTTTGCGTCTTTGGTGTCCCAGTCATCAGATGACTGTTGGACCACCAAATCCGAGTCGCCATAGCACAAGATCCGGCGGATGCTGAGCTCTTTGGCTAGCCGGAGCCCTTGTATGAGCGCCTTGTACTCGGCCACATTGTTGGAGGTGGCAAAATGAATTTGTAATGTATACTTGAGCTTGTCGCCCTTGGGAGAGGTGAGGACGATGCCGACTCCCAAGCCGGTGTGCATCTTGGACCCATCGAAGTGCATCCACCAGTGAGTGGAGTCGGGAGCCGGTAGCAGGTATTGGGTTTCGGCCCAATCGACGAGGAAGTCGGCCAGCGCCTAAGACTTAATAGCGGTGCGGGGCTCGTAGAAGATCGCGTAGGGGGCCAGCTCAACGGCCCATTTGGCCAGTCGGCCGGATGCATCCCGGCTGCCTATGATCTCGTCGAGCGGGGCAGTACATACGACCGTAATGGGTTGCTCTTGAAAATAGGGCTTGGGCTTCTTGGCAGCGAAGTACACACCGTAGCACATCTTCTGGTAGTGTGGGTAGTTCTGCTTCGAGGTGGATAAGACTTCGGTTAAATAATATACCGGCCTCTGAACCGGCTGAGCCCGGCCTTCTTCTGGGCGCTGGACTACGATGACAGTGCTGACCACCCAGCTAGTAGCGGCAATGTAAAGGAGCATGGGCTCCTTTTCAGCCGGTGCCGCCAAGATAGGCGGCGTGGTAAGCATCTTCTTTAGCTCGTGGAAGGCTTGGTCCGCCTGGTCATTCCACTCGAAATGAGTGGACTTCTTCATGAGTCGGTAGAGGGGGAGGGATTTCTCTCCGAGCCGGCTGATGAAGCGGTTCAGGGAAGCCAAGCAACCGATGAACTTCTGGACATCCCGCAGCTTGGTGGGAATCTCCATTCTCTCTATGGCCTTGATCTTCATTGGGTTGCACTCGATGCCGCGTTCAGAGACCAGGAAGCCTAGGAGCTGGCCGGCTGGTACTCTGAACACGCATTTCTCGGGGTTGAGCTTGATTTGGAATCGGCACAAGTTTTCAAATGTTTCTCTGAGGTCTTCCAGCAAGGTGCCGCGCTTCTCCGTCTTCACTACAATATCGTCTTCATAGACGTGGGCATTTCTGCCGAGCTGCTTGAGGAGGCATTTCTGCATGCAACGCTGAAAAGTGGCACCGGCATTTCTCAAGCCAAATGTCATAGTCTGGTAGCAGAAGGCTCCGAATGGTGTGATGAAGGCGGTTTTCAGGCAGTCAGCTGGATCCAACTTTATCTGGTGGTAGCCTGAGTAAGCATCCAAGAAGCTCAATAGCCCGCATCCGGCTGTGGAGTCTATCACTTGGTCAATCCTTGGCAGGGCAAAAGGATCTTTGGGGCAGGCCTTGTTGAGGCTAGTGTAGTCTATACATATGCACCACTTGCTATTTTTCTTCAGCACGAGGACCGGGTTGGCGAGCCACTCTGGGAAGAAAACTTCCATAATGAAGCCGGCTGCCAGAAGCCGGGCTATCTCCTCTCCTACAATCCTTCTCTTCTCCTCCGATAGTCGGCGGAGAGGCTGTTTGACTGGTTTCGCACCTTCTCGGACATGTAGCTTGTGCTCGGCGAATTCCTTCGGCACACCCGGCATGTCCTTGGGGGACCATGTGAACATGTCCCAATTCTCACGGAGGAAATTGGCGAGCTCGCCTTCCTATTTGATGTCCAGGTTTGCCCCGATGGTGGCAAACCCTTTTGGGCGATCTGGGTCCAAAGGTACCCTCCTGGTTTCTTTGGCCGGCTGAAAAGAACCTTGGGCACCACATTCCTTGGGGTCGGGGGACAGGGCCGTCTGCTTGCCGGTCATGGCCATGACTCGGTCTAGTATCTTCTTCTCTTTAGCAATTACAAGGGACTCGGCCAGCCGGCTGCTGGCAGCCGCATACTCGGAGGATTTCTTGTAGTCTCCGGCTATGGTGATGATGCCCTTGGAACTTGGTATCTTCATCTTGAGGTAGGCATAATGGGGTACAGCCATGAACTTGGCCAGGGCAGGTCGGCCAAGCAACGCGTGGTAAGGCTCTCTAGATCCACCACTTCAAACCACACCGCCTCTCAGCGGAAATGATCCTTGTCCCCGAAGAGGACATCTATCTAGATCTTGCCGATTGGGGAGCAAGACAAGCCGGGTACGATGCCATGGAACACAGTCTGACTGGGCATGAGCTGCTTTGTCTTGATGCTCAGCTTCTCCATGGTGTCACGGTATAGGATATTGATGCTGCTCCCACCATCTATCAGCACACGGGAGAAATGGGTGGCTCGCCTTTCCGTAGCGAGGGTGGCGTCCAGAACCAATGCATAAGAGCCGGGAGACGGCATCTCCTCTGGGTGATCTGTCCGGCTCCAGCTAATAGGCCTTTCGGACCAGTGCATTAATTTTGGGTTGTTGGAGGCAACTGCGTTGACTTCTTGGTGTTGTCGGCGCCGGCTACGCCGATCTTCTGGCTAGCTCGTAAAGACGGTGTAGGCGGCATGCTTGTCGGGGTAGTCGTCTTGAACTGCCCCGACCGCTGGTCGAGCGGCCGGCTGCGGAGGAGCCAGAGGCGGCTGACCAGTAGGCGGAGGTGGCGCCATCCCCTCACCCTTGGAGATCCGTGTGAGACAATGGCATTTGTTGGTCGTGTGGTTTGAAGGCTTTGCGCCGCTGTGAAACTTGCAGGGGCCATCAAGTGCTTGCTCGTAGGAGAAAGTCGGCTGCCAAGCCGGCCTGCCGACCTTCTGCTTCTTGGGTGCGGGCGCCCTTCGAGTTGTTCGTCTTCGACTGTGGCCACCTGCCGACTGGTGGAAAGCGGCAGGGGAGCCTTGCGCTTGTGGTTGTTCTGGTGCGGGCGTCGGCTGGATTCTCCAGTCGGTGTCTTGGGACTTGGAGCGAGCACCTTCCCGGAGGCGTGCACTCGGAGCTCGGTCTTCATTGAGGAATCGACCGTGGCATATTTATCAGTTATGATCAGCAGCTCGTCAAGCATAGTCGGCTCGTCGCAGAGGAGTCGGTGCTTGAGGAGGGTGCCTTCTCGGCACCCAGCAGTGAAGTACTCTATAGCTTAAACCTCGTGCACTCCCTCGCAGGAATTGCGGAGCTCGGCCCAACGCGTGAGGTAGTCACGAGTCGATTCGTTGGGCCCTTGGACGCACAAGGAGAGCTGTCGGGGCTTGGGAGCCCGCTTGTAGGTGCTGGTGAAGTTGCGTATGAAGGCTTCAGTGAATTCTAGCTAGCTGTTGACACTGTAAGGCTTGAGGCTGTTAAGCCAGGTGTGTGCCATGCCTTGGAGCATGAGGGGCACATATTTTACGGCAACACGCCTGTTGCCATTTGCGATGCTAACCGTGGTGGAGTAGTCGATCAACCAATCTTCCGGCTTCACGGAGCCATTGTACTTGGGCGTGTCTCTTGGGAGTGAGAACCCTTTGGGGTAGGGCTCGTCGCGGATGCGGGGGCCGAAGCAAGACGGGCCGACATCATCATCTTCTTCCAGGGCCAGGGATCGCACAAGGCGGTCGATCCGATGGCGGGCATCATTCTCGCCGACTCCTTCGCGGTGACCCAGACGACCGCTGAGAGTCGGATGCGTGATAGGTGGCGGGGTAGGGTATCTCTCCCCACGAGGCGGAGGAGGAGGGGGGTTGCCCCGCCACTCCACGGCTCGAGGGCGGTCCTCTACATCACGCTCGATGGAGATTCGAGTCCGGCTGCGGCTGGCAGCCGGCTCCTTTCCTTTTCTCGCGCGGGTGTTGCCCGCGGTCGGTGTTCGAGACGTCGCACCGTGCTCTCAGCGCGGACGCCGGCTTCATGCCGCTATGTGGCCGCGTCGATAAGTTGCTGGATGCGTCTGGTCATGTAGGGGAGCTCATCAGGCCCCAGCCCATTCAACTCGTCTACGGCCGCCTGGGCGGCGCGCAAGTTCTCGAGAGGTGTGGCATAGACGGGGCAGTCTGCTCCCAGCATGTCGGCGATAGCCGCGCCGTGTTTCTTGATGATGCTGACGTGGCTCGGCCCGTCGGGAGGCGGCGTGCCGAAGGCGGCACGATCGACCTCGCGCTGGTGAGCCTCAGTGAGGCATCTCATGGTGGCGAGCTTCTGGCCCTTCGCAACAAGGGCGAGGCGGTGCGCCTCCAATGTCTTGGCGTCCATGTCGGTCGGGACGGGGACGGACAAGTCGTGCAGCGCCGTCTGCAGAGCATCATGGGCATTTTCGCCTGAGGGGGCGCCGTGGCTGATGACCAGTACCTTGGTGATGGCACTGCTGCTGCTGTCGGCTCGAGGAAGAGGGTCGTTGATGACCACCACGTTGGTGGGGAAGGCGTCAAGGGATGCCGTGTCGGAGTCGACAAGCATCGGGTCGGTGGAGCCAACCGACTCCAAGTCCGTGGCAAGCTCGCCGGAGACGTGGAGTTGGTCGAGAAGGCTGACGAGGTGGCTCTTGAGGCAGTTTGTGCCTGCATCGGATGCAGGCTCGTCGGAGATGCGAGCCTTGCCAAGAAGATCGGCGAGGCAGCTCGCTGCGCAGGCGTCAGCGACGTCTTGCAGCGCGTCGGGGCAAGCGCCATCGGGCGAGCCGGGCTGGCTACACACGTTAGGAAGGAAGAGGGTTCCCGTCCAGAACAGGTCTTCGGACGACGGTGCACCTGGCCCAGCAGTGGGCGCCAAATGTCGGGTGGTTGGTGCGACATATGCCAATGGATGGCTTATCATTGTGGGAGCCAATAAAACATCATCGATGCCTAGAAACGGGATAAGGCGAAGACATGCACGCCGGCGAATCTTACCCAGCTTCAGGGCTATCCGTGGAGATAACACCCCTAATGCTGCTCCGCGGGGTCTCCGCATGATCACTAGCTCGATGGGTAGCTACAGAATGCTCCTTGAGCTGTTCGGTGAAAGGATGAAGGAGGGACTGGCCAGCCCGCTCCTCTTCTCCTTGTGGTGTCTAAAAACTATCCAAAGAGAGATCTCCCCTGCATGGGAACCCTGGGGGTTTATATAGGACTACCCCCAGGGGTACAATGGTAATCCGGCTGGGCGTGGGCCCTAGCCGTCTGTGTCTACACCCGTCGGCTTCTCCGCCGACTGGTGGGGCCCACCGACTGCCGACCCTTTGGTTGACAGGCCGGCCCCACTGCTCGGGGGTCCTGTCGGGGGCTGGTTACTATTACCTTGCCCCTGGTGACGATGGCTTTGTCATGGTAAGCATGGATACAGTGCCGCCGCGAGGCGGCTCATCACTGTAGCCTTACCTTCTCTTGTCTCCTTAATGAAGCACCTCCTTGGAGGGAGAGAGCTGGCCGGCTATTGGAAGCCGGCCATACCCTTGGCCGAATGTGGGAAGCCTGGCCTCCTTTGGGATCTCCCTTACCGAGGGGGCCCACCACCCACGGGTCGTACTGACCGCTTGCCGTGGGTGACATCACGATCATCGTGGCAACAGTGCCGCGTCGGACGGGTGATGGCCGCCCCGTACGGTGCACTGTGGCCATGCGTGCACCGGGATTCGGGGGTGGCAGGCTTTACTATAGCCACGCCCCGTCTTGTCGCCATTATGTGGGTGCAGACTCTGAGGGCAAGATCTTTGCCGCCTGCTGAGGGGCCGGCTCCTGGGAGTCGGCCTTTTCATGGCCGGCTTCTGGAAGTCGGCCTTCTCGTGGTCTTGTTTCTCAAGGATTTGAGGGCTGGGCCGCCTTTGCGCAGCCGGCTTGAGAGGTAGCTAGCAAGGGGAAGGTGGCCCCATGTCTTGGACGCTTGGAGGCTTGATCGGCCTATAATTTTTCTGAAGTGCCAGGGGAAGCCGGCTAGGCTACCCGTGGTCATTTACTCCGACAGCTATGGAGAGATTTTTTACTCCATTATAGCCTCTTGTTTGATAGAGTTTCTTGCGTCTCGCTCTCTCACCCTCTCCATATCAAAACAAGCTGACAGTGTCCACTCTATCTCTCTCCTCACCGGTGGTCACAGATCCGGCCAAATCCCGTCCGCTGCGGGGGGTGAGGAGGTGCAGCGTTGATGTTGTCGCCGTCGGCGACGGAGGAAGCCTATGCGCACCGTCCTCTCGGAGCCAGCGCTGGCGCGGACAAAGATCCTCCGCGCCCTTGTTCGCTACCGTCGTGTGGGCAGATCCCGCCTGCCCGCCTAAATGACATCTCGCCCACCTAAGGTATAACTTCTTGTACTGGTCCAGCTCCCCAGGTCGCCGCGTGCGGGTTTTCTTCTATGCAACTACTCCCCAGCTCCCCATACATAGTAGCTAGGGTTCGTCGGCTGGTCCAACATCACCTACTAGTACTATTATAGAGGAAATGCCACTCAAAAAGTTGTCTTGATTTATGCCTTGGTGGAGGTATACATGTTGTTTCGAAAAAAGTACGTGGTGGTTGTGCGGTCACTGTCCATATGGCGGTAGTACTATCACTGGTTAAATGAAGAAATGCTTTTTTTCTCGGGTATCCTAGTTTAGTTCCCATCAAGATAATTATGATGCTTCTGTTTGTTGGTGTACTTTTCATTAATTCTTATTGACAATTGAGATGTCGTTGCTAACCCTTTTTTATATTTTTGGAAACAACGATGCGTGTCTCCATACCCGGGCATGTCTTCCTCAATTTTAGTGGAACTGCACAAAATTGGATGGCCATTGTTGTTCCGCCTCACTGTCCTACGTGGTTCTTCCTTCCTCGAGCTTGATTATTGAGAAGAAATAGACCACAGTGAGGATTTGTCGAACTTCTTAGGTGCCTCACCCAAACTTGATGCCAAATGGATGATGCATCACCATGATGACCTATCGATGCTCATGGTTGCGCCTCATGGTTGCGTCGGCTGGTGAAGCTGATCGATTTTCGACGAAAAACAAGTTGTATTCCATCAGTGCTCTTTGCTTGTTACACACAAAGATGATATCCTTCGTCAGTTCACCTTGGTTGTGTTGGAGACGCAGTCGTCTTTCACGTTGGTGCAATTTTTGCTAGGGTTTTACGATAGGTGGGCCCAAAATGTGGCTGGCTCACCTGTCATACAGCCAAAAGCAGGTGCAGTGAAGGCACCAGAGCTTAGTCCGTACTACAGTAGTATATATATAAGCGGGAGCCTCAGCGCTTGTTCGCTAGGGTTTGCACTCTCCACATGCTCGTCGCACTACATATATGTTACTCCCTCCGTTCCGAATTACTTGTCTTAGATTTGTCTAGATACGGAGGTATCTAGCACTAAAATGAGTCTAGATACATTTGCTAGGGTTTGCTATATTCACAGTCTCTCACCCTCTTTTCACCAGATCTAAAAAAGACTGCGTTGGCCTCTTGTCTCTCTCCCCCCTCACAGCTAGTGAAGGAGGCGTCCGTATCCCGTCGCACCGGGAAGGGGAGGAGGTGCAACGTTCACTCTATCGCCTTCGGCGAGGGAGGCAATCCACTGTCGGCTGTGCTGTTCTCTTTCACCCAGCGCCTGTGCGGGAGGGCCACCGACCCCTTCTTCCTCGCTGTCGTACTTAGTGTGGGCAGATCCGGCCTCCCACCGCACGCCTTGCCACATCCCGACGACCCTAAGGTATAAGTTTCTTTGAAACCGTCGTTGCTCTAGCTGCATGTGGATCTTTTTGGATCTATAGTCGATTCTAGGTCTTGGTTCAAAGAGGAATAAAGGGTGCGGTGGGCTGGAGCAAGAATCTAGGACGTGGTTCAATGAGGAAAGGAGGGGCGGAAAGTAGTATAGACTGGCTATCCAGCCGCTTTGTAGGTCGAAAAGGGAAAAAGGGGGTAACCCAATACACACATCTGTAAGGAACCGATCTCTTTGTTGAAAAGGGAAAGAAACTGGGGGGGGGGGGTCGGGTAGTTTGTGCAGGACTAGATTTGCTGCCCTCACATAGGAAGAAGGTTCAAAGAGAACAAATATGGGACCAACGCATATATGCTGCTTGGCTACATACTCTGCATCACCCATTTATACGTGTGGACGCACATCGTGCTGGCATGTCCCATGCAGCTATTTTACTATTGTTAATCTCAGAATTAACTACTGATCTATTTTAAAAGAATTTCTCTATTAATATGAATCAATGCAACCGTTTTAGAAATGCTACTGTCCTATACTTTGTTTTCCATCAAGATAAGGTAGATGCTTCTTTTTGTGGCCGCATGTTTCATCCTCCTTTATTGGCCAGTAATTGTTTTCTTTTTTGCCTCTTAAAACAAGGGTATCTATTCAACTTGTTGCTATAGAAAACTTAAATGTCACACTGGCAACTTTGCTTGATTTCAGTGCAACTGCACAAAACTTGATTGGATTTCCTATTCGTGTTGGTAGATTCGTATTTTATGTTGGTCGTCTCATGAAAGGTCAGTACAGGCCTTCATCCACATGATCGTGCAGTGTGTTTTGAGATGATGTGCTACTTGTATTGGTACTGTTTTAAATAAATGATGAATTGAAGCTATTGTATTGTTGTCTTTTCCCATTAAGTAGTGAACAAAAATGGGACCAACCCAGACATGATGCTTGTTGCTTTGTTACAACAAATTCAGCATCACCCCCTTTATAAGCTTTGTCATTCTTTATACATGTTGAAACAAGGCATTGTTGATAATGTCTCAGTCAATATGAATGAATCACACTGATGGAGAATTGCTACTCTCCTGCTTTGTTTCCCATTAAGATAAAGTAGATCAGTAGATGCTTTTCTTCTGGGAGTACAAGTCATCAACCGTTATTTCTTAGTAATTGTTTCCCTTATACCTATTGTTGCTTACAGGGATATCAAAATTAAAGCTCGGTTTTATTCCGACTTCGATTTTAGTTGAACTGCACAAAAGGAGCCAATGTATAAGGCAAACTGCTGCATTACTGGGTCTAGTTGGTCGTTCCACTTTACAGAAAGAAGCAGTCACTGTTTGCGCTACATTACAGAAGGAATGACCGAGAAGCTTTACAGAGTATTATTAGACACCGGTGACATGACTAGCCTGCAGAGACCATTGGCAATTTAACAATACGTGGAGTGCCCTGGGCAAAAAGTGCCCAAACAAGTATAAAAGCTACGACAGGACTCCACGATCATAGGCATTACATATTTTGAATGGGAAAAGCTTGTCAAATTTTAATCATTAATGTTAGCAAGAAGACGTTAGTTTAATATATTGGAATTGGAAAACCTTGTCAAAATTTGCTCATTGATGTTAGCCAGAAGACATGCATTTGATATTTTTGAGTGGGACGCCCTTGCTATGAGCAGCGTCGAGTGTTTTTTCCTATTCCTGTGTTCAGGTTAGAAGTAAATAGTTACTCTGCTGACATATTCCCGTGTTAAGAGTTTGTTCTGAATATTGTCTATGTAATGCCAGACCTTGTGTTTGATTGCAAAGTTGAGCTTGGAATGTTGTGGCATGCGGCATCATGAGCTGTTCACCGTGCCTCCTGAGAATAATGCTTCATATTGTTTTGCATGTCGATCTAATGCCAGTGATTTGCTTGTTAAGAAGATCATCCTCTTCTATTGTTTTCGTGCTTGAGAAGTTCATCGTCTGATGTTTCATTCATAGCCTATACGACAAGTCGGGTAGGTTAGACGTGAAACCATATGATCTTCTGACCAACTCATGATATTAGGCCGTGATTGGATCGTCGTTTTCCAACCAAAACCACTTGTAAAACTGACGCTTGTAAATTAAAGCAGATGGTCTCGGGTGAAGGCGCTTGGTTGGTCGATTTCGACTAGTAAAATATCAGAAGTACTTGACACACGATAAAAACACTAAACGACACTCGGACGATTGCTAATCTAGCCGTTAGCTGTTGTTTCAGCCTTGCCCATGGATGGCATGATACGCACGTCGTGCATGTATCGTCTGGTAATGTCGTCCATATAGCAGTGCTCGTAAAATATACACTGGTCTCTCAAATTACACGCGTAACCCGCTGGTTTTACTTACAGACCTCGGGCCCTCGATTTTCATTACGCCTGTATTTTATGCGTTGTTTTCGATGACGAGTAAATTACACTTGTATGTTAATACAGGTTTGAAATAAACCAGAGCTCCCAAGCGCGGCCTTACCGTTTCATGCCGTCTCAGTTTCTCGAAGGTGCTCATAGGTGTCCGATGATCCTGGCTTCGTGAATGAGTAGCGGGCGCTGTATCAGACCATCCGTAGGGCCTGCGAGGCCCTCTCTGTTGTCCTTCGAGTTGTTGCGCTCGCCGTGGCGCCGAGCATTGTTAACATCGTCAATGAACATGAGGATTCAGGAGATGACTTTATTTTGACTGGATGACACTAGGGACCCACTAGGGCCACAGCCGTACGTACGCAAGAGTCTCCTTATTATGTACAAATATTTTTTTTTGCTTTCTCCTGGTTTCATGACATCACAGTCCCACACCATTGTCAACATATCTAGTCAATATAAATGAGAGAATTGCACAAGGTGCGACCAACAGCTGGGACCAAGCAGCTCGAGCAGTATTTGTGTTTTTGAGGCGTGAGCACTGCAGAGTTTTTCTTGGCGATGATTTCGTTGTTGTTCAGAGGAGAGCATGGTATTAACTCGGCGGGCTGTGGCCCGTCTATCTCAGGCCAGATATCCAGCCCAGATACTAATTTTTTCAAGACGAAAATGGCTAGCCCAGCTATACGTCTTTTTGAGGAATACCCAGGCAAGGTCAACTTGTTATTCTCCGCCCCGCTGGGGCTGCAAATCTTTCCTAGGAGGGATGCATTAGGCTTAACAGGAAAATGGACTTTAAAAAAATAATAAATGGGATGTAATTATAAAAACTGGGCAGTAACTATAAAAAAATGCACCAAACACGAAATTAGTTTATAAAATATTATTTATGGATTTTGAAAATCTTAAATTTTCATTGTTGCACGCGCAATGTTTCGTTGGATTTTTACGTAATACAAGTTTATATTTAATCTGACTAGAAATTCTGGGATAAAAATATTTCGGAACCCATCAAAATGTGGGAAATTTTATTGAATTCTGTCTTCAACGATTGGTTGAAATTATTAATCATTGTCCTAACTAAAAATGGGTTGTACTTTTAACAAACTGTAAATGGGTTGTTGTAAATTCCATTAGAATTCCAAAATGGGCTGTACATTCTTACAAAACGCAAATGGGCTATAAGTTCTCTGCCACACACTTGTGGGCCTACTAAGTGACGCGTCCCCTAAAAAAATAAGTTGACGCGTATGCAAGGCTTTGCCAACCTATTATAGTCAACACACGGTTCTAGCAGCAGTGGCCGTTGGATGTCTATCCAACGGATGTCGTGCTTCTTCTTCAATCTCGGATATTCTTAGCTTCGGCCGCCCAAAAAATGATTCCTCCCCCTGACATCTGGGGTGCACCATTTCGGAGGCTGACCTGTGGGCCTACTAAGTTGGAGCGTATCAAGGGCTTTGTCAACTTAGTCAATAATAAACGTTTCTAGCTTCAGTGACCGTACGATGTCCATCCAACGGCCGTAGTGCTTCTTCAACCTCTGGTCTTCTTGGTCCAGCCGCCCAAAGCAGCACCAGTCGTGCCGCCTGCTCCTGCCTCCTGTGGCCGGCTGTGCTACCGCGGAGGCCTCACCGCCCCCATACTACTCCCACCGCTGGCCAGGCCATCCCTCCACTCACCCACACCCCCTGTTATTCTGCGGCGACGACAGCCTCACACCGCAGCCGAACCAATGAACCCTCGTACTCCTCTCCGCGCGGGCTTCCACTGCTGTGTCTTCCCCGGCTCCGCGTCGTCCCCTTCCTAGGCCTCACCGTCGTCTAGACCACCGCCCTGGTGCTCTCGGCGTGGCGTGGTCAACGCGGTCAACGACCGACTTCCACCGGAAGAGTACTGTACGTGGAGAGGCTAACAGCTGGGTCCAGGCGGCCGCAAGGAAGTGCCTCCTTATTACGCGCAAAATAATTATTCCTCCACCTTACAGCAGGGACCCACCGGACGGGCCACCTTATTTCGCGAAAAAAACATTTCCCCCCTGACGGCTCGGACCCACCAAACGGGCCAGCATATTCGCAAAAAAAATGTTCCCCCCGCTGTCAGCTCGGACCCACCGGAAGTGCCTCCTTATTACGCACAAAAAAATGAATACTCCCCCTGCTAGCTGGGACCCACCATGGTGGGAGGCTGACTTGTGGGCCTACTAAGTTGACTGGGACGGGGGCCTTTGTCAACTTTAGTCAATATGAACGATTCTAGCTCCAGTGACTGTACGGTGTCCATCCAACGGCCGTAGTGCTTCTTCAACCTCTGGTCTTCTTGCTCCAGCCGCCCAAAGCAGCGCCGGTCATGCCGCATGCTGCCGCGGAGGCCTCACCGCCCCCTACTATTCCCACGCTGGCCAGGCCCTGCGGCGACGGCAGCCGAACCAGTGAACCCTTGTAGTCCTCTCCGCGCGGGCTTCCACTGCCGCGTCGTCCCCTTCCTAGGCCTCGCCGTCATGCTCTTCGCGCGGCGTGGTCAACGTGGTCAAGGAACGACTTCCATCGGAAGAGTACTGTACGTGGAGAGGCTGACAGCTGGGTCCACGACCACAACCTAGTTTTTTTGTGATTTGCCAAGTAAGTCGCTTTGTTAGGCCTGCTGGGCTGCAAATCTTTCAACACGAGGAGAGCTTTCATTCGGCTGGCCGAGAAAATGGCCCATCAGTAATCAGCAATGGGTTGTACATTTTTAAAACACATCAAACTGGCAATTAGTTTCAAATATCTTTTTTTTCATTTCAAGATTTTAAATTACATTAATTTTATGCATGGAGAATTTGTTGGATTTTATATTGACATACATTTATTTTTAAAATCAGTTTGAATGTGAGTCGAAATTTCAGGATTAAAAACAGTTCAGACCGCACCGAAATATGCAAAATTTCGTATAATTTTTTAACCGTTGCCACAATATGGGCTGTAATGCGAACAAAAAGAATATGGGCTCCAAAAAAAACCTTAAGAATTTGCAAATGGGCTGTAAATTATTAGAAATAATGGCAGATGGGTTGTATGCTGTTTTCCACAGATTTGAGGCTTTCCTAAAAAAAGGTTGACGCACAAGCACTGACTGTTGGATGTCCATCCAACGGTCGTCGTGCTTCTTCAATCTCTGCTCTTCCTGCTCCAGCCGCTCAAACAAGTGCCGGCGGGACTACCTGCTCCCTCCTCCTCGCGGCCGGCTGTGCTGCCGCGTAGGCCTCGCCGCCCGACCGTACTCCCATCGCTGGCCTAGCCATCCCTCTACTCACCCACACCTGTTGTTATTCTCTGGCGACGGCAGACGAACCAGTAAACCCTCGTACAGTCATACTTCCCTCCGCATGGGAAACAACTGCCGAGTCTTCCCTGCCTTCGTGTCGTCCCCTTCCTAGGCTTCGCCGTCGTCCACTGCCTTGGTGCTCTCGGCGCGGCGTGGTCAACATGGTCAAGGAACGACTTCCATCAGACGTGGACTGTACATGGAGAGGCTGACAGCTGGGTCCACGGCTGCAGCAAGGAAGTGCCTCCTTATTACGCGGAAAATAATGATTCCTCCACCTGACAGCTGGGACCCACCGGACGGGCCACTGTATTTCGTGAAAAAAAAACGTTTCCCCCTGACTGCTGGGACCCACCAGCTACATCTTCGCACGTAAGGAAGTGCGTCCGGGCAAAAAAAAAACAATTCGCCCCCTGACTGCTGGGACCCACTAGCTACATCTTCGCAGGCAAGGAAGTGATTGACAGTCGGGACCCACCTGGTTGAAGCATACGTAGCGTTGTCATTCTGGTCGCGAATGTGTACGTACATACTGGTCGATGTAGAGGCGCGCACGTGTCGTAGTAGAGCTGCGCACGTGTCGTAGTTGAGGCGCGTACGTAGCATTTACACGTACGTACAGTGGCCAGGGTGCAAGAAAGAAAATACGGCCATGTATGTGTACATACGGGCGGGGTCTCGAACGCCTACTCGCGCATACTTACAGCCAGGGCTCGTGTACATGGCTGGGTCGGAACGGAGAAACAACGTCGTCGTCGTGTTCATGGCGAGGCAACGGAATGCGTCATGTTCATCGGGAGGGCTTGGACGGAACAGGCGATGGAAATGAGGCCTGGCGTACCACAGAACGGAGGAAACGGCCTTGTGTTCGACCGGCCACGTCCGAAACGGGATCCTGTTGATCAGGAGGGGTCTGGCGTACCGCCAAACAGAGGAAACGGACCTCCTACGGTTGAAACGGGGGTCCTGTTCATCGGAAGGGGTGTGGCGTACCACAAAACGGACGAAACGGACCTCCTGCGGTCGAAACGGGGTCATGTTCATCGGGAGGGGTGTGGCGTACCGCAAAACGGGACTCCACGGGATACTGTTCATCTCCACCGTCGACCCCCTCCAGCCTCCACAAGCTACTGTTCATCCACCGTTGACCTCCTCCAGCCTCCACCTGCGACTGTTCATCCATGGGCTCCTGTTCATCCAGCCTCCACCGCGCGCTACTCCACCGGCTACTGTTCAACCAGCCCTCTCCACGGGCTCCTGTTCAACCACCCCTCCACGGGCTACTGTTCATCCTGCCCTCCACCGTCTACTGTTCATCCTGCCCTCCACGGGGTGGTCCTGTTCATCCAGCCCTCCACGGGGTCCTGTTCATCCAGCCCCAACCGGCTCGATCGATCGGGGTCCTATTCATCCAGAGGCAACACCACGGGGTCCTGTGCATCCACCCCCACCGGGAACTGCTCATCCAACCCCCCCCCCCCCCCCGCAACGCTCACTGTTCATCCAGAGGCAGCATTGATCAGCTTCAGTTAGCAGTAGTAGCGAAGGAACCGCTCGATCGGGTTCAGTTAACAGCCATCGATCGATCGCTCGGGTTCAGTAACGCGTAGCCTGCAGTGCAATCGCTCGGGTTCAGTTAGAGCCCAACGCCTCGCTCGGGTTCAGTTAGACCCAACGCATCGCACACACGCGCGTACGTGTACGAGAGAAACGCGCATCGCTCGGCCCCCGACCTCCCACCGTAACCAGGAACTCCCCGAAATCCCCCCCCCCCTCGCTTCTACCACGGTTTTTTCCGTCATGGACGGCCCAAAGAATGTCATGCAGCTGCGTCTCCGGCCCGCCCAGGACGAAAAGCCCATTGTCTGTCATGATTTTTTGTCATAGAAGTAGGATCCCACCACATCTATGATGATACCGGGTTTTGTCACAATTATTATCATAGAAGTGTCATATGTATGACAGAATTTTTTTTCGTTTGGCCCAAAATGTCACGGATGTGTCTTTTTTTTGTAGTTTTGGCAGCAAGCAGCCGGCGCTGACACTTTTCTAGTTAATGAGTTAACAGGGTGTTCTTTTCCGTAAGCACCTAGTTGTATATTGATCCTTAAATCAGTTGTTTCAACTGCTTTAAGTCCAGGGGGCTACTGACATATGGTTATCATAGTCAGACAAAACAAATTTACCTGCACATCTTTCAAATGCTGCTTTGTGGCCCTGTTAAGCCCATCTCAAGCAGCTCGGATGTATGCATCAGCCGAGTTGAAGGCGTTAAACGACTCTTCTGAAAAGCCAGGGTCTTGTAAAATGGCCCGGCGGTGACGATGATTCATGGCACTCTCCACTTCCGAGTTGGTGATGGATACATCATCCGAGTCCTTGGCCGGAGGACAGTCCGACGTCGCCCCCGCATCAGCCACCGTCTTCACAGCAGGGTTTGAGTCCTGTCTGCGGGAAGTACGGCCGCTCAAACCTCCGGATATAGTCCGGCGCACCTTTTTCCTGACACATGGAAAACGGGAAGGTCACGGTTGGATGTGACTGCCCCGGTGCATATTGGAAAATTCATACCTCTTCGATGAAGGCCCGGCCGTGTCTTCGTTTGTTTTCCTCTTGGAAGGCTCGCCTGGTGTGGGGGACGCTCTCTTCAGAGATACCACCGGAGCGGTACGGCGTGCTGAACGCTTCCCCTTTTGAGCACAGAACAGTGCGGTGGGTAAGAAGGAAGAAGAGATCTCTTCTGGATAAGGTGTCTTCGGATTACTTACGTGTGAAGCTAGAAGGAGGCCGGGGTAATCAGCGATAATGGGTACATATGTATCGTCATAGCTCATCTGATAGAATATTCCCTCCTCAAGCTCCACAAATATGTCTGGATCTTGTTCATATCCGGGGTCAAGATCCCAGTTGCGATTCTCCGGCTGGGGGCAGGGTCATGGATCCCCTCGACAGCCTTTCGTCATTCCTGTTATGAGTAGATAAGATGCTGCCTGTCAACAAATGATCCAAGTACAAGAGTAAAATAGTGGAGCCGAACCTTACCCAGCTAGGAGGATTGTACATGGAAAATCCGTCCCGATATTGGAGACGGCTGAATTCCTCCTTTTCCCCTTTATACAGCTCGGCTAGAATCTTGGCTAGAGCAGCGGGGGTCTTCGGGCCCTTTCGGCCATAATGTGAGGCGTCATCTTCTCCTTTATAATGCCACATGGGCAGTCCTTGGTATTGGAGTGGCTGGACCCCCCGCGTTATAGAGATCGCCATCACCTCGACTATTGACAATCCGGACTAGGCAAGCGTCTTGATCTTGCCCAGTAGCAAGCTGACCTCCGTGCTATCCTCTTCCTTGAGGCTCCGAGGACGCCAGCTATGGCTTTTCTTCAGCGGGGCATTTGAAAACTCGGGGAGGCCAATGCGGACGGGGTCAGGTAGAGCGACGTCATCAATGTAGAACCATTCGGAAGGCCACTCTTAGGGAACTTTCTTCGGCGTCCTGAACATGTATCCGATCCCAGCGATGCGCCACACTTAGGCTCCCCCCACTTCAAAAATTGATCCACCTTGGTTGCGTGGGACGAGGCAGAATAGTCTTTTCCATAAGTTGAAATGGGCCTCACAACCCAGGAATAGTTCGCATAGAGCGACATAACCCGCAATGTGGAGGATGGAGCCGGGGTGAGATTGTGCAGCTGGAGGCCATAGTACTCCAACAGCCCTTGGAGGAATGGGTGAATTGGAAACCCCACTCCCCTCAGCAGATAGGGGACGAAGCACACTCGTTCTCCTGCAGACGGATTGGGAGAATCTTCCGCCTGGGTTTTGCCGTTGAAGGAGGTTAACCCTGCTCGAACAGGGACCAAATCTACTGGAGGGAGAAATCCCTGCGTTTGCAACTTCGCCAATCGGCTATGGGACACAGACCACCTCTCCCACTCGCCTCTCTCTAGGTTGGAACAGGGAGAGGAGCTGGGAATGTTGGCCATATTGGAATGGTCTTGCCTAGCGGTCTTTGAGGATTTTCTCCGCTTGGTGCCGAAAGGATCTGAGATCCAGGCTCGTTAAATAGATGCTCTTCCATGCAGGGCTGGGGTGCTATTTGCAAAAAATACCCCGACTGTCCGCATTCACTCGACACGTGTAAAAGGAGGACATTAAGCGCGCAGAAGCCGAGGGGAGACATTGGATCTACAGCCGAATACACTACTTGGAAATCATTAAAGGAACCTACCTTGCAATACCGAAGACAATCTATGTGCCGAACACCTCGCTATTGAAGACTGGTTCGGGGGCTACCGAGGCAGTCCTGGACTAAGGGGTCCTCGGGCGTCCGGCCTGTTATCTATGGGCCGGACTGATGGGCTGTGAAGATATGAAGACCGAAGACTGTACCAGTGCCCAGATAAGACTCTCCTTGGCGTGGAAGGCAAGCTTGGTGAACAACTATGAAGATTCCATCTTATGTAACCGACTCTATGTAACCCTAGATCTCCCCGGTGTCTATATAAACCGGAGGGTGTAGTCCGGAAAGGATATACTCAATACCGTAGTCATACAGGCTAGACTTCTAGGGTTTAGCCATTACGATCTCGTGGTAGATCAACTCTTGTAATACTCATATTCATCAAGATCAATCAAGCAGGAAGTAGGGTATTACCTCCATAGAGAGGGCCGAACCTGGGTAAACAACGTGTCCCCTGTCTCCTGTTACCATCAACCTTAGACGCACAGTTCGGGACCCCCTACCCGAGATCCGCCGGTTTTGACACCGACAGACACGATGCTGGAGACAGAACTGCACATAAGGTATTGCGATCCGGTTTTTATTGGCCTACTCTCTTCAAGGATGCCCGTAAGTGTTGTTTTGTCCTGTGATGAATGTCAAAGAATTGGTAATATTAGTAGACGTCAGGAAATGCCTATGAATTATTCGCTTGTTATTGAACCATTTGACATTTGGGGCTTTGATTATATGGGAACTTTTCCTTCCTCTAATGTTTATACACATATTTTAGTTGCAGTTGATTATGTTACTAAGTGGGTAGAAGCTATTCCAACTAGCAGTGTTGATCATAACACCTCTATTAAGATTCTTAAAGAAGTTATTTTTCCGAGGTTTGGAGTCCCTAGATACCTAATAACTGATGGTGGTTCACATTTTATTTATGGTGCCTTTCGTAAAATGCTTTCTAAGTATGATGTTAATCATAGAATTGCATCTCCATATCATCCACAGTCTAGTGGTCAAGTGGAATTAAGTAATAGAGAGCTTAAATTAATTTTGCAAAAAGACTGTTAATAGATCTAGGAAGAATTGGTCCAAGAAACTTGATGATGCATTATGGGCATATAGAACTGCATATAAAAATCCTATGGGTATGTCTCCATATAAGATGGTTTATGGTAAAGCTTGTCACTTACCTCTTCAACTAGGAACATAAGGCATGTTGGGCTATTAAAGTTCTCAACCCTGACTTCAAACTTGCCGGTGAGAAGAGGCTTTTTGACATTAGCTCACTTGATGAATGGAAAACCCAGGCCTATGAGAATGCCAAACTGTTTAAAGAGAAAGTGAAAAGATGGCATGAAAAAAGGATACAAAAGTGTGAGTTCAATGGAGGTGATTATGTATTGTTATACAGCTCTCGTTTAAGATTTTTTGCAGGCAAACTCCTCTCTTAATGGGAAGGTCCTTACATCATCGAGGAGGTCTATCATTCCGGTGCCATAAAAATCAACAACTTCGAAGGCACAAATCTGAGGGTGGTGAACGGTCAAAGAATCAAACATTATATCTCAGGTAATCCCATAAATGTTGAAACTAATGTTATTGAAACCATTACCCCGGAGGAATACATAAGGGACACTTTCCAGAACGTTTCAGACTCTCAAAAGGAATAGGTACGTGGTACGGTAAGTAAACCGACTCCAAAGCAGTTCTAATAGCAATTTTTCTCCGTTTTGGAATATTTAAGAAAATAGGAAAATAAGAAGTAGTCCGGGAAGGACACGAGGCTTCCACGAGGGTGGAGGGCGCGCCTTACCTCCTGAGCGTGCCCCTGCCTCGTGGGCACCTCGTGTGCCCTCCGGACTCCGTTTTCTTGCACGATACTTCTTTTGGTCGGTAAAAATTCATTATATAATCTCCCGAAGGTTTTGACCACCGTACCACGCAAATATCCTCTGTTTTTGTTTCAAGCTGTTTCTGCTACAGATTTAGAGCAAGATGTCTTCTCAAGAGTCAGTCGGGGAGAGTCGGGTGTCTCATCCGACACCGGGGCCAAGAGCAAACAGCAATGCTGACCACTTTGGGCCATCAACTGAGGAAGAGATGGAGGCTGACTTGAAAATGATAGATGCCATGGAGGAGAATGAAGAAGTTAGTTCTCGTTTCCGAGATGGATTCACGATGGGGGAATTACAGAGCTCAACTATTCCAAACTCGGTCATCCCTTCCAATGTTAGATTTCTTTCTTATGAAAATATGAAAAAGAGTGTTACTTATTCTCCCGCAGCTATGCAACATCCTTGGGTTAAAGGAGCCTTAGCCGTCACGGGCAAGCTCCGTAAGGAAATAATGGACCTCAAGTAGCAAGTCAATAAGCCCGAGGAAGAGAATCGTATCCTGAAGGGCATCATCGCCAAGAATATCACATCACCACCCCCGAAGAAGGAGACATAAACACATGGGTATGGGCACTCCCCTTGGCAACTGCCAAGCTTGGGGGAGTGCCCCGGTATAGTATCACCATCACTTTTATCTTTACCGTTTTTCTTAGTTTGATCCTTTTGGTAATATCTTGATCTAGTAGAACAAAATTTTAGTATGATCTAGTTTTTAGTTTTACTTTATGATCCTTCTATGTAATCGAGTTCGTGAGCTATATATAATAAAGATTAGTGTTGAGTCAAGGGCTTGATTAGTTTGCTATGATCTTGAGGGAATAGAATAAAAGAAAAAGAATAAATAGAAATAGAGGGATCATGTGGATCTTATGGAGAGTAATGACTTCACATATAAAGAGTATGATGAATAAAAGTTGTTGAGAGTTGACAAACATAGTTTTGGTCATCGTTGCAATTAATAGGAAGTAATAAAGAAAGAGGGGTTTTCACATTTAAATATACTATCTTGGACATCTTTCATGATTGTGAGCACTCATTAAAATATGACATGCTAAAGAGTTGATGTTGGACAAGGAAGACAACGTAATGGGTTATGTTTTCTTGCATATGAGATAAATTATATTGTCATGGATCATCCAACATGTTGAGCTTGCCTTTCCCTCTCATTCTAGCCAAATTCTTTGCACCAAGTAGATATACTACTTGTGCTAAGTAGATATACTACTTGTGCTTCCAAATATCCTTAAACCCAGTTTTGCCATGAGAGTCCACCATATCTACCTATGGATTAAGTAAGATCCTTCAAGTAAGTTGTCATCGTTGCAAGCAATAAAAATTGCTCTCTAAATATGTATGATTTATTAGTGTGGAGAAAATAAGCTTTATACGATCTTGTGATGTGGAACAAATAAAAGTGACAGACTGCATAATAAAGGTCCATATCACAAGTGGCAATATAAAGTGACGTTCTTTTGCATTAAGATTTTGTGCATCCAACCATAAAAGCACATGACAACCTCTGCTTCCCTCTGCGAAGGTCCTATCTTTTATTCTTGTCTTATACTGCATGCAAAGAGTCACGGTGATCTTCACCTTTCCTTTTTACATTTTATCCTTTGGCAAGCACAATGTGTTGGAAAGATCCAGGTATATATAACTAATTGGATGTGAGTTTTCATGAACTATTATTGTTGACATTACCCTTGAGGTAAAAAGTTGGGAGGCAAAACTATAAGCCCCTATCTTTCTGTGTGTCCGATTAAAACTTCATAACCATAAATATTGTGTGAGTGTTAGCAATTGTGAAAGACTAAATGATAGTTGAGTATGTGGACTTGCTGAAAAGCTCTTACATTGACTCTTTCCAATGTTATGACAAATTGCAATTGCTTCAATGGTTGAGATTATAGTTTGTTAGTTTTCAATGAAGTTTTTGATTCATACTTGAGTATGTGAATGAATTGTTACTTTAGCATAAGAGATCATAAGAGAGCATAAGAGATTATAGTTTGTTAGTTTTCAATGAAGTTTTTGATTCTCTGTGTCCGATTAAAACTTCATAACCATAAATATTACTTTAGCATAAGCTTTCGGGATGAGACTTCGCCGCCATGAGGCGGAACCTTGGCAGAACCAATCTGGGGCTCTGGCGGAGCTGTTCTACCGGGGAAACTTTCCACCGGGAGTGGGAAATCATCACCAATGATCCTCTCATCGGGAGGGGGTCAATCTCCATCAACATCTTCACCAGCACCATCTCATCTCAAACCCTAGTTCATCTCGTGTATCAAATCTTTGTATCCAAACCTCAGATTGGTACCTGTGGGTTGCTAGTACTGTTGATTACTCCTTGTAGTTGATGCTAGTTGGTTTACTTGGTGGAAGATCATATATTCAGATCCATTATGCATATTAATACCCCTCCGATTATGAACATGAATATGCTTTGTGAGTAGTTACGTTTGTTCCTGAGGACATGGGAGAAGCCTTGCTATAAGTAGTCATGTGAATTTGGTATTCGTTCGATATTTTGATGAGATGTATGTTGTCATTCCTCTAGTGGTGTCATGTGAACATCGACTACATGACACTTTACCATTGTTTGAGCCTAGGGGGAGGCATTGGGAAGTAATAAGTAGATGATGGGTTGCTAGGGTGACATAAGCTTAAACCCTAGTTTATGCATTGCTTCGTAAGGGGCTGATTTGGATCCATATGTTTCATGCTATGGTTAGGTTTACCTTAATACTTCTGTTGTAGCTGCGGATGCTTGCAATAGGGGTTAATCATAAGTGGGATGCTTGTCCAAGTAAAGGCAATACCCAAGCACCGGTCCACCCACATATCAAATTATCAAAGTACCGAACGCGAATCATATGAGCATGATGAAAACTAGCTTGACGATAATTCCCATGTGTCCTTGGGAGCGCTTTCCTTTCTACAAAAGTTTTTCTAGGCTTGTCCTTTGCTACAAAAAGGATTGGGCCATCTTGCTGCACCTTATTTACTTTTATTACTTGCTACTTGTTACAAATTACCTTATCACAAAACTATTTGTTACCGATAATTTCAATGCTTGCAGAAAATACCTTGCTGAAATCGGTTATCATTTCCTTCTGCTCCTCGTTGGGTTCAACACTCTTACTTATCGAAAAGGCTGCGATAGATCCCCTTCACTTGTGGGTCATCAATGACATAGTCACCTGTGTCTATCCAGACGATGATGGAATCCGTCACAGCGAGAAAGCCCTAAGAATATATCTCCATCGACGGAGGGGCAAATTCCCCTCTCGAGCTATCCAGCCCCTTATCAAACTTTCCGATGACCCCGTAAGTTTTCATTATGATCACCGTGTTACTGATGACGTTTGAGGAACCCCGAGGTCCACCGTATGGTAGGAAGTGAATACAATGCCCTCATGGTCCGAAGAACAAAAACACGTGCTAACATTCCATGTTATAACAATTGATTTCAGACGATATTATCTCAAAGTATAACAAACAAGATTGGGTTGATTCAGTATGATAGTTCTTCTAACGTCATACTCTTAATGTTATTTCAGAACTATCATTACACTTAACGATACACTGAGATCCGAAAAATATTATCACCAACAACACTTGAACCAGTCTTAGAGGCAAGACCAGGAACCTATACTTTATCGTTTATCATTTCGCACGTGCATATGAGTTTTTCACTGAATCACATATTCCGGAATTACATCAGTTATAACATGAAATATAAACTCTTAATTATGAAAATAAAAATATAATAATACAATATTATCGTCTGTAGGGCATATTTCCAACAAAAATATTAACCGGTGATGATGGTCTATGGCTAGACATTATTAAGAAAAAATATCTCCAATGGGACTCGATCTCAAAGGCCACTTACCATAATGGATCACAGTTTTGGAAATCAATTACGAAGATCTGCATCTTCTTCGTACTGGAGCTATCCATTTGATGAGGAGTGTGGTTTTTCTACACCCCAGCTTGGTGCACCCACATAAGAAAACATTTTAAAAAATTCCGAAACTTTGTGGGAATGATCATCGACAAATGTTATAGGCGCTTGCAAAGTTTGGTGGCCAAATAACATTCGATGAGCTCTGTACAAAAAAAATCACTGCAAAATAGTCAAAATGTGGGTGCACCGTTGAGCAGATTTTGTAATTTTGTCTTTTTTGTACAGAGCTCCTCGAATGTTATTTGACCACCAAACTTTGCAAGCACCCATAATATTTTTTCATCATCATTTCCACTAAGTTTTAGATTTTTTAAAGTGTTTTGCTATGTTTTTTTTGCGTGGGTGCACCAAAGATGGGTGCAGCCACTACTTTCCCTTTGGTGAGGAACGACAGATCGACAATGTTTTGGCTTGACCCCTGGCTTGGGCAGAACCCCTTAGGATTTGAGTTCCCTCGCCTGTTTGCAATCTCAAGGGACCTGCATGCGCTCATTAGTGATAACTGGCAAAACGGACAGCGGTTTTCATGCTTTCGTCGCTACCTTGGGACCCGGCTGAAATTGATGCTTCGGGGATATTCTACCTCCATAGAGCCGAATTCTTTCAGTGGATTCATTTGGTTGCTTGGCTATCCCTCTATGGGACAGGGATATCCTGTTTTCGGATGGCTATCACCCGTTTGGTTCGTGGGCGAGTAGGGATGAGGCCAGCCAGATACTTCGAATATTCCCTTAAAATTGGGCTCCGCACGTCCGCCAGAAAGTGACGGATATGGGCATCCTTCGCGCGCGTGTTGCGAAACGTTTTTCTACCACACCAAACCTTGTCTCTTTCTCCCGTTTCCATCTTCTTGCGCTTCTCTCCTGTGGGCTATGGCGGCGGTCGCTGCAGATCAAAGTGCGGCATCAGAATTGAGTGCGCGGCGGCCTGGCTTTCTCCTTCCTTATCTTCCTTCTTGTCATGCCCTTTCTCCTCCCTTGTCTCTCCTTTCGCTTCTCTCCCATGGCAGTGGCCTGCTATTTTGACAGGGATCCTTCCCAGCCGAGGCTCCCGGGTCACTGGTCCGGCGGATTGACAGGGACCTGCTCACGGCAAGATGGGGAAGGGACACAAGCCCATGCTATTGGTTGTTGCTGGCTCGGCACTCGATGTTTGCTGGCTTGTGCTCTGCTCTGGCGAGTTGTGTGTGTGTTCTGCCTCAGGTGGGTTGTGAATTTGTGATGTGTGTGCTTCTTGTGTTAATTTTGTCTCTCGATGTTGCAAGTGAAGTGAGAATTTTATTTCTCTTGTGCTAATTTTATCTCTCAGGTGGGTTAGAAATTAGCCCTGAATGCACCATTGTACCTCAACAACAGTCACGCTTTAAAACTACAACGAATGAGTCCTTCCAACCCCTTTTTATCCTTCTAACCAAACAAATCTATGGCTCCACACATCCATGCAAACCAAATAGAAAAAATGGCTATCCCTAGCCTGTTGGATGGGGATACCCACAACCACAAAAAGTATCCCTAGAACCAAACACATCCTAAGCTTCTAGACAGATCACAACTAGCTCCTTCTACCAAGCCATTCATCAAGGCGTGGCTCCTTTTCACGCTATGGATATCTGGAAAGCTAGAATCCCCACAAAATTTAAGATTTCCCTTTGGCAGCTTATTCACAACCGGCTTCCTTCGGGTATGGTAGTGCAGAAAAGAACGGCCCGGATGACAGCCGTTGTCCGCTCTGTGGGATCATGGAAGATGCAAATCACATCTTTTTTATAAGTGTGTCATGGCACAATTTCTTTGGGGATGTGTCTGTGACGTTACTAAGTGCAGCTGGGCACCCATCTCCATTGCCCTTTTCCATACCCTTCCTACTAGGTTGTCGGGTCACTTGCGTCGAATTGTTTGGCTTTTATTTATTGCTATGACCTGGGCGTTATGGCATGTTCACACCAAAGCGTTAATTGAAGGCATCTTTATGACTATTCCTGCAGCTATGGCAGCCGCTAAGCAAGTCTAGGGAGGCCGCGTCCATTGAAGCAGTTTGCCACATTTTTCGACTTCATGCCTGCCAACTGCCATGAAGCTCAGAGAGGTACCCAACTACGTTGGTGCTTGACTATTGAGGATCTTCAATGTGCCTAGTGGCGTCAAGTCTTCAGTTGGCATGCGTGCCGTTGACCCTTAGTGGTCTATATCACATCGCCTACTACTTTAATTTTCCCTAGACTTGCGTTGTTGATCCTTTGAACCTTTTTTTAACCTTTGTTGTAAACTTTTAAGGGATTCAGTTTGCTAAAGCCGCCAAGCGCCTCTTATCTAAAAAAAAGTTCATGGTGGCCTGGGATAGCCATCGCCTCGGGTGGTGCGCGGCTTCGGAGCCAGCGTCGAAGTC
This sequence comes from Triticum monococcum, assembly GCA_034509565.1. Classification (NCBI taxonomy): domain Eukaryota; kingdom Viridiplantae; phylum Streptophyta; class Magnoliopsida; order Poales; family Poaceae; genus Triticum; species Triticum monococcum. The sequence goes on from CM067841.1 coordinate 543,312,090, forward strand.
GTAGTGGTGGCTCCAAATCTCGTTGTCATGGAGGGGTGCCAACATTGATCACGTGGGTGGCAGTGTCATTGGCCAGCCTGGTGTGCGGCCTAGGGGTCGGCGTGGGTCCCAGCGTGGATCGGGACAGCGACTCCGGATATGTTTGTCGGGTACAGTGTCGGCTCCGGTTGCTCGGATGACGAAGCTGACGGCTTGCCGGGTGCCTGGCCTCCAGGTCAGCGTGTGGGGTTTCCATTTGTACGTCGGAGCCGCGGCTTCGAGATGGTTGTAGGGTGTCGGCTTCGGTTGCTCAGGTGACAGAGCAGGCAGCTCGCTTGATGCGTGTCCTCGGGGTCGATGTGGATGCCGTAGCGGTGGCTTCGGTTTTGGTTGTAGGGTGTCGGGCTGTCGGCTACAGGTTGCTCGGGTGACCGGAGACAGCGACTTACCTAATGCGCGGCCTCAGGTCAGCTTGTGTTGTTGGTGCCATGTTGGGAGCATGTTGTAGCGGTTTTCGTTCGGGTTTCCGTTAATTAACCGTGCAACTCTCTTCTATCTTTTTTAATAAATCAGACCTGAAGAGACCGTGTTTCCAAACAAAAAAATGATAATGCTCACACGTGTGGCATGAAGCAACATGGCCCAAACGCCTCCATTACTATTCATTTTGCCACGTCAAAACAGATGACATCAGCGGGAATCTTTTTGGTTTTCGGCTTAAAAATGTTTTATCTCATAATTAAAAAATCCAATTAAAAATCCGTCTCGATGAGATTTTCAAAATTAGATCCCATATTGATATGTTTCGACGATTTTTTTGGCCAAAAGTTGACATGATGTTTACACTCTAGTTGTCATAGTGTTTACACTAAAGTTGTCATGTGACAATTTTAGTTTATAGATCATGACACTTTTAGTATTTTGACCATGGCAATTCCAGTACTTTGACCATGAAAATTACTTTTTGTATGAACCATGGCAATTTTAGTTTACGGTTCATGGCAAGTCTAGTTTCTTAATTCCCTGTTTTATAATATGTCAAAATTTACTTTTAAATGTAGAAGAAAAAATAGCTGAAACATATCATGGCAACTTCTGTGTAAACACCACGACAATTCATGTGCAATAGACATGACAACTTTTAACGCCCCAAAAAAGTCGTCGAAACATATTGATATGAGATATAGTTTTGAAGATCTCGTCATGATGGATTTAATGGTGAAAACGGATCTTCAATCGGATTTTTCATTTAAGAGATAAAAAATTTTAAAAACTGAAAATCCAAAAAGATTTCCACATGCATGCATGTGGTGATGTGACACAATCTGTGTGTTATATAGGGTGTGTGGGTGGGTGTTTGCTCCTTATCAGCCTAAAAAAATCATGGTTGTATATTAGACTTTGATGGTAGTTCAGTCCAGTTAATCAATGCATGCAGCTGAGCTTTATATCTCCGAGATGGGGCAGGTGCGATTATGTGCTGCATGAAATGAAACCTACACAAGTACTTATCTTTGTACAAAGCATCTAACACTTCTTTTAGCCTTTTTTGTACTATACAGGATACCCCAGTTTCCTTGACGCCTAAACAAGGCGCCAGGTCCTTACCAGAGAGGGCACAGGGATAGTGACAAGGCGGGATTCCGATAAGACTTGTAATGGACTAGAAGGAAACGCGCGCGTTCCTGCGCCATTTTTCATCCATGAAAAACAAAATATATAGAAGTACTCCAGCCAATTTAGCAAAAAACCAACAATTTCAATGACACCAGACTAACAGGAAATCTCATTGGAATTCCCTAGTCCATAATCACATTCTCACTTGCCTCCCCCAACTACTGTTCCTGCATTTGGGCCTCCTAAGTCATGTCTTACTTTCACAAAGGTGACACTTCCAAATAAGGCATTAATCAAAAGTTATTTTACCCAGAGAAAAGCATATCACATATTCCATACAACAGTCCATAAGTCACAGATGTACAGTGCTCATTAACTATGGTATAACTGCATAACGGAGGTGACTCCAGATAAACTTCAAATCAGCTCTTGATAGTGTTGAGGATGTTATCATATAATATTCAGCAATGCCAACCGATTTCCTTGGAATCTAACTTTTTCTGGAACGAGGCGAAAGACTTGCCATTTCATTGATTAAGGAAGAAGGTTTTAGACAGGAGCCGCAAGTGGCAAACTAAAGAAAAACTACTCTTGCGGCATTACAATACCCAAGTGCTTGGCACCCACCAAAACCCAGAGCGACACCTCATGCTTGATCTTGTTAATGATGACCACCGAAGGGACCGCCATGTTGCGGAAGACTCTAGCGTTTCTCTCGGACCAAATCTTCCATGAGATGAGCATCATCAATGAGGCAAGGGCTTTGGGGGAGCCGAGACAAATCTTAAGGTTACCGTTCCACCATCCTTTGACCGAAGCGCTCGCCGACCATGAAGTAGTGGAGGTGTGGTGCATTCCAAGCCACGGTAGGATGTCGTTCCAAATGCGCAATGTGAAGCGACATTGGAAGAGTAGGTGAGCAGAGGACTCCTGTGCATGCTTACAAAGAGGGCACAATCCACAATTGGCGCGGTCTGAAGTCCAAATCCTATTTTGAAGAACTAGCCAAGCAAAAAAATTGCACCTCGGGGGAGCCAACACCCTCCACATGGTCTGCACAAGATCAGAGGATGCCAGCCCTTCAAACCGAGCCTTGTATGCTGAGGAAGCAGAATATATCCCATGCTTAGTGAACTTCCAAATAATCGAATCTTCCACCTCTTCCACTAGGGCCACTGATGATAATCTTTCCCAAAGGTCAGCAAACTGCTCGATATGTGTGAGGGACAGACCGTTTAAAAATGTTTGTATGCCTCGATGAGCAAAAGTAATAAAGTAGCACCAAGGGCCATGCATACACACCTCCCTTGGAACAAAGAGAAATCTGAAAGAGTGATACACTTAACCATCTCTGAGTTTATTTGCTACCAAGGAATCAACTAATGTTTCTTTAGGTTGTCGTCTTCATTGCGAAACCCAGTTCTTGTAAGGCCGAGTGGAATGCATGGGAAAGATAAAGGATTTGCTTTTTAACCAACTTCACATGTATCCCACCCTATCGGTTGAAGAAACTAAACAGTGTAACTTCGCCGTAAAACCAGGTTCGTGTAAGCCTGAGTGGAATGCATGGGGAAGTTAAAGGATTTGGATTTATGTGTACCTGAAATTAAAAAATGGTTAAGAAAATCATGAATCAGATGGACAGGTCCTGGAAATGAGTGAACTAAGATTAAATAAGCACATAATAAGCACATTGTAAGTGCATCTAGTGCCACCCCTAGTTGGTTTTGGAGTATTGACGACAAACCTAGTTGAGGGACTAATGTGTTTGTGAGAATTGCAGGATAACACAGGTAGAAGTCCCTCATTGATTCGGTTTAGCTACCAGAGATGACCCCCAAAAATGTATGAAGACATTGAAGACAATGGTGGTTCATGAAGACATTCATGTCGAAGACAATGACATATGAAGACTCCCCATGAAGCCTTTGGAACTCGAAGACTTAGATCCTTCGTAGTTTTGCTTATTCATGTTGTGTCATAGGAACCACCGTACTGTTAAGTGGGGTCCAAGAAAACCAGTCAGGATGACTGAAGTGATGCCTAATTCAAATCCTATGTCTTCGAGTGAAGACAATGAGAGAAAATCTTGTCCAGAGTCAGACAAGTCAGCTTTACTTGCAGCCCAAGTAAAGTTGCCGTGAGAGTTCAAAATCCGACCGTTAGTACACATGTCAGTTCCTTAGTGACCCAGGGTCATTTCGGACAAATCAGGTCAGGGTTGCCAAGTGGCTATAAATAGCCCACCCCCACAACCATAAACGGTTGGCTGCTCAGATTTCAGTGCACGGCTTTTGTCGTTTAAAGGGCAACCCACCTCAAAGCCTTTGAGAGAAAATCCTTAGTGAGAAGAAAAGCCCTAACCACCCAGAGCCAGAGTAATTGGGCATCACTTAAGTCTTCTTGTCTGAGTGATCTGAAGACTTATTACACTTGAGGACTGTGCATCCTCCAGACGGTTAGGTGTCGCGTTCTGAGCATCCAAGAGGAATTGTGGATTGCCGGTGAACGAAGTCTGTGAAGGTTTGGGAGTCTACCTTGAAGACTTACCAGAGTGATTGGGCGGGGTCTGTGTGACCTTAGCTCAAGGAGAAAACGGTGAGGACTGGGTGTCCTGAGCTGCGTGTTCAGGACTGGGTGTCCGGGACTGTGTGTCCTTTGGTTTAAATACCTAGCCGCTCCAACCAGACGTACAGTTGTCACAGCAACTGGAACTGGTCCAACATATCATTGTCTTCAACGTGTCACTGGTTTCATCTTCACCTCCCTTTACTTACCAGTACACATTGTGAAGCTATTGCATGCCTGCTTAATCTTCTGTCTTCACAACCTGACTGTATGATCTGTTTGGCTTCATAAGTTCTTCCAACCTGATCCTCATTACACTGAAGCTATTTGTCTCTGTGCTTTCACTGTACTGTATATTTGACTATGGCTTGCGTTGTGTAATCTACCTTCCGCTGCATAGTGATAGGCTTCAAGTCTGTTTGTCTTCATAACTTCCACGTTTTGAAGACTTTCTTAAAAATCGCCTATTCACCCCCCCTCTAGTCGCTATAACGCACTTTCAATTGGTATCAGAGCAAGGTGCTCCCTTGTTCTGTGTGATTCGGTTTAACCACCTGGAGTTTTAGCTATGTCGACTGCAGGGATAATTAAAGTCTCCGCTGCGTGCCCCGTCTTCGATGGAACTGAATATCCCTACTGGAAGAATAAGATGCGCATGCATCTTGAAGCCATTGACGTCGACCTATGGTATGTCGTCGAAAACGGCGTTCCCAAGGCTGGAGAAGGTGTCACTGCTGCTGATGTCAAGAAGTTCACTCAACTGGACTCCACTGCCAAGAATATTATCTGTGGTCATCTGACCAAGGGACAGTACGGCCGTGTGAGTGCCTTGAAGACATCCAAGCTGGTCTGGGACTGGCTCTCCAAGGTCAATGAAGGCATCTCAACCCAGAGAGATCAGCGAATCAGTGTTCTTCGCAATCTCTTCAACCGCTTCAAGCGAAATGACAATGAGAATGTCCAGCACACATTTGACCGGCTCACTGACATCACAAATGAGCTTCAAGCCCTCGGCGCCACTGAGATCACCAAACATGAAATCGTCAAGACGCTGCTAAGATCACTTGACAGTTCATTTGACATTCTAGCCCTGATGATTCAAGAACGTCCAGACTTCAAGACACTCGATCCGTCTGACATACTTGAGAGGCTCAACACACATGAGTTTCAGCTTTCTGAGAAAAGAGATATCTACGGTCCAAACTATGGGCGAACTCGTGCCTTGAAGGCAAAAGCTGTGTCATCATCTGAAGAGGAATCTGACAGCAGTTCTGATGATCCTGAAGACATTGGAAGGGAACTTGCAATGCTAGTGAAGAAGTTCCAGAAATTCACCAAGAAGAAAGGCTTCAGAAAGTCTTCACGATCAAGCTCAAGGAATGATGAAGCTTCTGCGCATGACTACAAGAGGAAAACTTGTCACAAATGCAAGAAAACTGGACACTTCATCTCTGAATGCCCACAGTGGGACAATGAGAACAGAAAGAAGAAGAAGAGCAAGGAATATGACTCTGACGATAAGAAGACGAAGAAATACTCAAAGTCTTCGTCCAAGTCTTCCTCAAAGTCTTCATCACACAAGAAGAGTTCATCTGGCAAGGCTCGTGCGTTTGTTGGCAAGGAAATGGATTCAGAGGAGGAGTCCGCTTCTGAGGAGGCAGGGGTGGAGTCTGAGGAGGAGTCTGATTCAGGCATTGCAAGTTTGGCTACAGCCTATGTCGCCAAGTCCATCTTCAACACTGAAGACAATGACTCCATCACCATCACCGATGCAAATGTCAAGGACGACTCTACTCCCACCTACTGCTTCATGGCACGTGGTGCCAAGGTAAACACACGCACCACTCACTATCAAACATCTAGCAACGATGACTCTGGTTGTGATTCAAAACCCAGTTACAAAACACTTGCTAAAATTGCAACTGAACAACAAAAGGCCATGGAACATATTCAAAAACTGTTAGACAGAAGCGATGATCTGTTGGGCGCTGAAATGACCCGTTCTGAATCCTTAATTGAAGACATAAAAAAATCTTCATGTTAAGTATCAGGAACTCGAAGATCGTCTTGAGACTCTCTCAACTACTCATGAAAATCTTTCCTATGATTATCTTCAGAAGAAGCAAGATCTTGAGAAGTTGAGAGCGGATCATGAAGATCTTCAAAAGGAAAACGAGTCACTTCGAGCCGAACAGATCAGTTCTGCTCAGGAAGGATTTGAACCACCATGCCTTAAATGCATTGAGCGTGATAATGCTATTTCTGTTGCTGAATGTTCCACTGCTACTGCTGTTGCAATATCTTCAACTGTTGAAGTGGTAACTAACCCCTCTGCTGAGGAGACCACTGCTATTGCTGATGAAAATGCTAGGTTGAAGACATTGCTTGAAACAGGGATGTACAAAAGTCTCAAAGGACACCAGACACTATGTGATGTCCTCAAGAAGCAGATTCTGAACCGAAACCCTAGCAAAGAGGGTGTTGGGTTCGTGAGGAAAATTAATGCAGATGGCTCTTACTGGAAACCTGAGCAGTACCCCAAAACCACATGGGTTGCTGCAAAGGAATCCTCATCGGATCCATCCAATCTATCTGGCTTCACTTGTGCTAATCCAATTATCATTGATGAATCCTTTGATGCAAACCATAAGCTGTTTAGGAATCAGAATGGTGAAGTATTTGCCAGGTACATTGGTACTAACTGCAGGAATGGACCGCCTATGAAGAAGATCTGGGTTCCAAAAACGTGTCTTGAGAATCTTCCTGTGAATGTTCTCATGACACCTCACATGAAGAAGACAAACATCAGACCAAAGGCTTCATATGGTCCAAAGGGTTCACACAGGCAGAGGGCTCATCTGAGTTGCACTAACACAAATGCTTTGCAGGGAAACCATGCTCAGGCTTATGTGAGCGGTTCTTCAAACCGTCATTCTCATATGACCAAAAATTATTCTGCCTATTCTTATGAGTATTATTGCCCACCTGCTAGACTGTTTGCTAGGGATCCAAAGCCAAAATTCTCAGATGCTGCACTTAGACTTATTGCTTCTAAGCCACCCTTGAAGATGTGGGTGGTTAAGAAAGCTTAACTCTCTTTTGCAGGGAAAGGTCTCCAGCTCAAAACCAAAATCTTCTGATGCTATTGCTGGAGACCTTAAAAAACTCGTGGGGCGCACGATCAAATGCCCGAATGGCATCACTATGTATCTCATATCTGAATCGCATGCTACTCTCCCTGCTTGTCCTAACCTGGATCTCAGTTTTCATAATCCACTGGTCCGTCAAATGTTTTTGCTTCACAACACTCTTGGTGAAGCCTATCCCCCTAACTGCACTGTAGGGTACGACACCAGTAACTTCGGAGTCTTCAGTATGGATTATTGACAGCGGGTGTACAAATCACATGACTGGCAAGAGAAGTCTCTTTATGGACTCAACCTTACGTCCATCTGACAAGAGCCACATCACATTCGCTGACACTGGTAAAAGTAAAGTACTGGGTCTAGGTAGAGTTGCAATCTCAAAGGATCAACACATGGATAAAGTCATGTTTGTTGAATCCCTTGGCTTCAACTTAATGTCTGTCTTAATGCTTTGCGATTTAAACATGATTGTAATCTTTGGAAAATATCGCTGTCTGGTACTAATGGAATCTGACAAGTCTCTAGTGTTTGAAGGGTATCGAAAAGATGATTTGTACGTGGTAGATTTCTCAGCAGGGCCACAGCTTGCAGTTTGTCTTCTCGCAAAGGCTTCAGAATGCTGGCTTTGGCATCGAAGACTTGGGCATGCTGGCATGAGGAACCTCCACACCCTTGCTAAGAAGAAGCATGTCATAGGCATCGAGGGCGTCAAGTTCAAGAAAGATCACTTATGCGGTGCCTGTGAAGCTGGGAAGATGACAAGGGCAAAACATCCTTCGAAGACAATCATGACCACTACTCAACCCTTCGAACTGCTTCACATGGATCTCTTCGGTCCTACCCACTACTCAACTTTCTCCACTACTGCTTGCCTCTATGGCTTCGTCATTGTTGATGATTACTCTAGATATACTTGGGTGCACATAATCCTTTACAAGACTGAAGTGCAGGATGTCTTCAGACGCTTTGCAAATCGGGCAATGAACAATTATGGCGCCAAGATAAAGCACATCAGAAGTGACAATGGCACAGAATTCAAGAACACCGGCCTTGACACATATCTTGATACATTGGGCATCACTCATGAATTCTCAGCTCCATACACGCCACAACAAAATGGCATCGTCGAACGCAAGAACAGAACACTCATTGAGATGGCCAGAACAATGTTAGATGAGTACAAGACACCAAGAAAATTCTGGACTGAAGCCATTGACACTGCATGCCATACTATCAACCGTGTGTATCTTCACAAGCTGCTGAACAAGACATCTTATGAACTTCTGACTGGCAAGAAGCCAAATGTAAGTTCCTTCAGAGTGTTTGGATTGAGATGCTGGATCAAGGACCCTCACCACACAGCAAAGTTTGCTCCAAAAGCACATGAGGGCTTCATGCTTGGATATGGAAAGGATTCACACTCCTACAGAGTCTTCAATCTCTTTCACTACAAAGTGGTTGAAACAGTGGATGTGCGGTTTGATGAGACCAATGGGTCACAAAGAGAGCAACTACCAGATGTACTAGATGAAGTTCCAGCCAGTGAATCAATCAAGCTAATGGGAACTGGAGAAATTATACCTTCTGAAGCTCGTCCTGAAGAAGAACTTATCATCTCAGCACCTGATCCACATGAAGACAATGCTCAGCCTGAAGACATTCCTCCCCATGACAACGTAGATCAGCAAGAGCAAAGTCTTCGACCCCTACATCCTCGTGTTGCCAATAAAGTGCAAATTGACAGAATAATTGATAGCATCAATGCACCTGGTCCACTGACTCGTTCAAAGGCAACTCAACTGGCAAAATTTTGCGGACACTTCGCATTTGTTTCAATCACAGAACCCAAGAAAACTGATGAAGCCTTTATGGAACCTGAATGGATTCAAGCTATGCAAGAAGAGCTTCAACAATTTGAGCTGAACAATGTATGGGAGTTAGTTAAGCGTCCTGATCCACGGAAGCATAACATAATAGGCACCAAATGGATATACCGCAACAAGCAAGATGAGCATGGCCAAGTCGTCAGAAACAAGGCTCGTCTCGTTGCTCAAGGATATACTCAAGTGGAAGGCATCGACTTCGACGAAACATTTGCTCCTATGGCCAGACTTGAAGCCATCCGTATACTGCTGGCCTATGCAAATCATCACAACATAATCCTGTATCAAATGGATGTAAAAAGTGCCTTCCTCAATGGCAAAATTGAAGAAGAAGTATATGTTGCGCAACCACCTGGGTTTGAAGATCCAAAACATCCTGACATGGTGTACAAGCTCAAAAAGGCACTATATGGCCTCAAACAAGCCCCTCGGGCCTGGTATGATACACTCAAATACTTCCTGAAGAGCAAAGGCTTCATACCTGGTTCCCTGGATCCCACTCTCTTCACGAAGACATATGATGGTGAACTGTTTGTGTGCCAAATATACGTGGATGACATTATCTTCGGCTGCACCAATCAGAAGTACAGTGAGGAGTTCGGATATATGATGCAAGAGCAATATCAGATGTCTATGATGGTGGAGCTGAAATTCTTCCTCGGTCTTCAGATAAGGCAACAACGCAATGGCATCTTCATATCTCAAGAGAAATACCTCAAAGACTGCCTGAAGAAGTTCGGTATGCAAGATTGCAAAGGCTTCACAACACCAATGCCAGCCAAACATCATCTGGGTCCTGACGACAATGGTAAAGAGTTCGATCAAAAGGTATACCGCTCCATGATTGGTTCTTTGCTTTATTTATGTGCATCTAGGCCAGATATTATGCTTAGTGTTTGCATGTGTGCTCGGTTTCAAGCGGCACCAAAGGAGTCGCATCACTTAGCAGTGAAGCGAATTCTTAGATATTTGGCTCACACACCAACTCTAGGGTTATGGTATCCAAAGGGCTCAGAGTTTGATCTGGTTGGATTTTCGGACGCTGATTACGCTGGTGACAAGGTTGATCGGAAGTCCACATCAGGCACATGTCATTTCCTGGGCCGATCTCTTGTCTGTTGGTCCTCAAAGAAGCAGAACTGTGTATCTCTCTCCACTGCTGAATCTGAATACATTGCTGCTGGATCCTGCTGCGCTCAGCTTCTATGGATGAAGCAAACCCTCAAGGATTACGGCATTCATCTGAAGCAAGTGCCACTTTACTACGACAACGAAAGCGCCATCAAGATCGCCAACAACCCAGTTCGGCACTCGAAGACAAAGCACATTAAAATTCGTCATCATTTTCTCAGAGATCATGTTACAAAGGAAGACATTGATATCATACACGTCAACACTGAAGAGCAACTGGCAGATATCTTCACCAAGCCCTTGGATGAGAAGAGATTTTGCAAGTTATGGTGTGAGCTAAATATCTTGGAATCCTCAAATGTCCTATGATCAGGCACACATCCTAACACTTATGCATGATGATGACTTAGATGTGCAACACACAAAGTAACGTATATCTTCAATCAATGAAGACATACATTCTAAGTGTGAATACATTAACGTGGAATTTGACCTCGGAGCGCCACGATAATTGTGCGCCGTGTCTGGGTTCAATACTTCCTATACGGTGGGTAACGCCACCACCAAAATTGTTCTGCGTGAAGTATTTTACTCATGTCGTTACATTTGCTATGTCTTCACATTTGGTTTGGCTTCAATCTCAACGTGTCCTCATGATTATCTTCACTCTGTTGATTATATATGCACTGGTGTTCTTTCCTCTACAGCATTCACTTATAGCTACGTCGTCTTGTCTGAATCTTTTGAACTAAGTGAATGTGATCGGACCCTAACCTCTCCATGCTTCCTACCTCAAACTCTATCTCTCCAAGTCATATGCACTCTATTGAAACTGTCGAATGTCTTCACTGCATCCTTGTCAGGAGAAGACACAGAGACAAACTTTAAAACAGCTTTCAATGTTTTTCCATCAACTAGAATTCCGGAGAAGTAGGAACGACTCCCGACAAACCAGGCGTGCGTGGGGTGAAACTGCCCCCACAATTCCGCATGTTGGCCACGTACTGATCAGATGCGAATCGCCAGGGGCACCTGAGTAATAGCGCAGTGCCGCCCATATCCCTATAAGTACACGTTTCACTGCGGTCATAATCTCTTCTTCCTCCCTCGCACAAGCCCTAGCACCACCGCTAACTCTCGACGACGCCGGCGACGAAGTGCTTCACTACTGCGACCTCTCCGACGCCGTTCTCACTCCGACCGCGGGCCACCAGTCTCTCCGCCGTCATCCTAAGTGTCTTCCGTCGCCAAGTTCGGGCACGGAGGATCGAACTGCTCGGCCTCACCTCTCTTCTCGTCTAGCAGTTCCAAGTCTGGTAAATAACAAGCTTTTTACAGCCTCTTTTGATCCTATTGATCCATCACTTTCTGCCGAAAGAGGTTTCTATTCCTTCAAGTTTCATCCCTCTTGTCTGAATCTCATAACTTGCCTAGCATATTCACTTGTTCTTCATGAAGTAGTTAGATTCCTCACTTGTACTAATCTATGGGTTCGTACAAATCTGGAACCAACTTCTTTTCTATAAAGTGAATGTCTTCGCATGATGAGGTCAATGTCTTCTACACTAATTTATCTTCAAAATCTTCTGAGAATGCATATGACCTCTTCCCCTTCCCTCGCACCTTAATGCTGTCACAGGTACATGTCCGTGGGAGAATCTTTTGGTTCTCATAGTCTGCATTCATTTGCAGAATTCCTACAGCGTCACATCAATTCACCCGAAGCAAGTTCCTGTTGGTCAAGCAAAAGGAAGCCTTTGAAGCCTTTGAAACCTTTGAAGCCTTTGAAACTTTTGAAGCCTTCCAAGTTAAGCTTCATGGCATCCAAGAAACCATCAAGGAAGGGAGGCAGACAGAGACGGGGTGACACATCAAAGGATCTGCCTGAAGATTTGGCAGAAACGTACCAAACAGATCCTGAAGAAACCTATGCTTAGCGCAAGACACGAATCCAATGGATTCGCAGGTACTGGGCAGAGCAGTGGTTCCTATACCGCTTTGTCACCAAAGAATATGCAGAGAAGTGCGCCATCAAGCGGCCATGGGGCGATGCCTTGTACAAGAATCTTGTACCCCGAACCAGAGACGAAGCCATTGCCCAAGGTTTCTTTCCATGCATGGTCAGGGGACAACAGCCAGCTGATGCACATCCATCGTCCCTTCTCTGGTGTCGCGATGACACTCTGTTCAAGCGCAACTTCCAATTTGCCCAGAACTCTGCGAAGCAAAACAAGGAGTTTGGATTGGACTTCAACCCTGGTCCCTCCAGACCAAGGGCAGATGGCACACGCGACGCTAATCCCAATGTCATCGGGCCATTTGCAAATCTCGACGGCCTCATCACTCACATTATAGTCCAAGGGACTGCCGTGAACGACCCTCTAGCAGACACTGAGTCTGATAATGCTCCTGCTGCCCCAGAGCCAAAGCAGATGAAGAAAAAGCCAAAAGCTTCCAAGCCAGTCGCCTCCCCCAAGATCTCCAAAGCGAAGCCATTGGCCACTGCACCTCCTGAAGCCAGTGTGCAGTCTGAAGGCTTATCAAGAGTCTCCAAGCCTCAAGAAGCAAAGAAACCACAGCCTCACACCAGCAAAGAGCTAACTGTCGCTGCCGTTCTTCGCTGCGAAGCCATTGATCTGTCCAGTGACGAAGATCTTGGTGATGACGCTCTTGAGCAGCTCATCAAGAGCAAGGAGGAGGCTGAAATCTTCAACAATCTGCCTCTGTTCGATGCAAAAATCATCCACAGCTTCATAGATGAGTGGTTTGACACGCCCAACATCAGCTTTGATGATCTGCAGCTGCCCATTGGCCTCAGCGTGGCCTTCCAAGGAGCTATCGCTTCAGAACTCGCTATTGCCCAGCGCATCATGGAACTAAAGCAAAAGATAGATTTTGAGAAGGCTCAGTTTAAGCAGAACATGGCCACGCTCAGCGTCCAAGAGATCAAAGACTTCAAGGTCATGCTGCATGAGCTGAAGGAAAACTTCATGCAGAAACGTGCAGAGGCTCAGGGTTCACGCGAGCGCATGAAGAATTTGGCTGATCTCTGCGTACAGGCCTACAACGAGGCCGAGAAGCGAAAGGCACTTGGGCGTCCCGGCATCGACCCCAGGATGGCCGCCAAGAAAAAGAAGACGCCCACCGTGGCTGAAGAAGAGGCCCCACGCCAAGAAGCTATTCCAATTGTCTTCCCCTCCGCCAAGCCTAGCTCGAAGCCAAAGCGCTCACCCGCTTCAGAGCTTAAGAAGACAAGGATAGCCGAAGCTAAAGCCAGGAAGAGGAAACACTCTGAAGCCTCTCCTTCAGACCCCACCACCAAAAAGCGCAAGTCCAAGAAGTCTCGGGCTGCTCCCACAGAGCCCTTGATCGTTGAACCCCTTTCCGTTCGCCGTCCTAATGAAGATCGTCAGATGACCGTCCATGAGCCTGCTCTCACCGAGGCTCAGCGTGATGAAGACATTCCAGCAGCCGACCCCACCGCTGCTGAAGACATTGGTCTCGAAGACAATGTACAAGATGATGCAGTCCTTCCTCAGCTCGAATCGAGTGAATTGCTCAGCATTGGTCGTCCCTTGATGCCAATCACACAAGATGCATCGTGGGCAGATCGCCCACAGGAGGAAGAGGATGAGCCCCAGACCACTGCAACTCCACCAGCGTCGCCTGCATTCCGTAGGCTTCGCAAAGGTCCAAGGGCTCAAGCTGCTGACGACATTCCGGCTGCATCAGCCGAAGACAATGAGAAAGCACCACAGGAACCCCAAGCTCCAACTCCACCACCCCAACAAGAGGCCGTTCTCCAGGAGAACGTGCCTGAGTCTGCTCCTCTCACTGCACGTATTGAGGATGAAAACATTGAGGCTGCCACACACAATGCTGAAGACAATGTGGAGCCCTCTCCGAAAATAGCTTCAGAACATACTGAAACTGCTGACCCTGAACCTTCTGCACCAGAGTCTGCTGCCGGTCCGCAATTCAACTATCACATTGCGCACAGGCCTCAGGTTCAGAAGCCAATTCCACGACTGCCAAGGTTCCCAGGTCCTGCATCAGCTCCTGGTTCCTTCAACATCAACAGCTTCAGGGCAGATAACACGTTCTTCAACAGCTCCGCGAACCCTTATTCAAGGGCACAGATTGCATCAGATAGGTTCTGGAGCCATCAACAGCGCAGCTACTATTCATGCATTCTATACAACCAAGGCCGCATCTTTCCCCACCAGCGCCTTGAGGTTGAAGCTGTTGCTGGTCTGCCTGGTTTGGAAGAAGCCATTGATTGCTTCAAGCAAGTGGGTCTACTGCCGTTCATCACTGACGAAGAGCACTGGAACGAAGAGCTAATGCTTCAATTCTATGCCACTCTGCATATAAAAGGCTACAACCGAGATCCGAAGACATGGGTCCTGGAGTGGATGACAGGAGATGTCCATCATGAAGCCAAAGCTTTCGACATCATTGAGCTTACTGGCCTTCCCACTCCTGGCGAACTCTTTGAAGAAGGATGCCAACTCCATGCTGAAGCAACTGAGAGCATATTTCAGCGTCCAGAACCAAATATGAGTCAGATGCTCTCAATGATGAAGCCATTGGCACATAATGCACCTTATCCAACTGAGTTCTTCGTTGAAGACTTAGAGTACCTGCCCAGAACCATATATCATATCATAAGGCGGACTCTCTGGCCCATTAAGGGACACTCTCGGTATGCCAAGCTTGAAGGTGCCATGAAGACTCTCATCTTCTGTATTATGCATGGCAAATGCTTCAACGCACAGGATCTCTTCATCCGTCAACTTGCAGCGTCAGCCACAGAATTGTTTGGATTGAAGATCTATGCTCCCTGGGTGATGAGGCTGATTAAGCTTCACTCTGCAATCTCCTATCAGCCCTCAGCCCGCAACCACAGGATCTTCTTACCAGATGTGGACACCTCAGCTGAAGCCATTTATCCTGAGCCTGCCAAACAGCCACTAAGTCTTCAGAATGCAGAACACCAGAGCTTCACTCAAAATGTTGAAGGTGTTGAAGCCATTTCCAGAGTCTATCCAATGGCTGGCACCACACGTGCCCCTGCATCCACTGAAGCCACTGACAGCGAAGCTGCACAGAGACCCAAGAAACGTGCCCGTACGCTCACTGATCGTGAACTTCTTGTGGCTCTCCACCAAAAACAAGATAGGCATCATGACTGGCTCAAGCGGCAGATGAAAAGCATCATGAAAGACGTCAATCGCATCCGAAATCTGGCAACCAAGAATGCATTCGTCGCACACGAAACCTGTCGCCGCACTTGGAAAGGCCTCACAATGATGTGCCCAGAAGCTGATCTTCACGAGGATGGCTTCAAAGAGCATTTCAAGTTTGATACCACACCTCCCAGAAGAGCTGTGATGCGAAGCACACCATCTCTTGAAGATTCGGATTTTTCTTCTTCTGCTGCCACAGTATCTGCCAAGATCATTGAAGAAGAAGACGACGCTACATCACCACCGATGTCTTCAGCGCGCGTCGTCACTGCACCAAGCTCACCTGCACCACCAAACGCCTCCACCGACCCTGCTGCGCCTGGGAACGCATAGAAAACTCTATGTCTTCAAACCTTTTTGGTCATCACTGACAAAAGGGGGAGAAGCATATGATGTTTATAGTCTTCAAGCGGGTCAATAATATGGGCGGGTGCCTTATATTTTGCATTTTGCTTCGTGTTTACAACTCTCGTTTTGCTACATTTGGTTCTTTGAGTTGTAACACTTAAACTTGATGGTCGTCTTCTACTATGTTTGCCAATGTGTTCTTGCGAAGAAAATTCCGCATGTACGACGATAATTTCCGCACTCTTATCATTTCGCAGACGTCCATTTTTCATTATGCATATCATTATATTCATATATCTTTACATGCATGATGGATTGTCATCATAAGTTGAAGCAGATTCCCACAAATACAACCTGCTATGTGCATTTGCATTCCAGAAGCAAATCACTTAACATGCACATCTTCAGGGGGAGCCCTTGCTGCTTATGAAGACAATTCCTTTACAATTTCACAAATTATATTCCCCGTTGAAAACTTCAACTAGTTTGTCATCAATCACCAAAAAGGGGGAGATTGTAAGTGCATCTAGTGCCACCCCTAGTTGGTTTTGGAGTATTGACGACAAACCTAGTTGAGGGACTAATGTGTTTGTGAGAATTGCAGGATAACACAGGTAGAAGTCCCTCATTGATTCGGTTTAGCTACCAGAGATGACCCCCAAAAATGTATGAAGACATTGAAGACAATGGTGGTTCATGAAGACATTCATGTCGAAGACAATGACATATGAAGACTCCCCATGAAGCCTTTGGAACTCGAAGACTTAGATCCTTCGTAGTTTTGCTTATTCATGTTGTGTCATAGGAACCACCGTACTGTTAAGTGGGGTCCAAGAAAACCAGTCAGGATGACTGAAGTGATGCCTAATTCAAATCCTATGTCTTCGAGTGAAGACAATGAGAGAAAATCTTGTCCAGAGTCAGACAAGTCAGCTTTACTTGCAGCCCAAGTAAAGTTGCCGTGAGAGTTCAAAATCCGACCGTTAGTACACGTGTCAGTTCCTTAGTGACCCAGGGTCATTTCGGACAAATCAGGTCAGGGTTGCCAAGTGGCTATAAATAGCCCACCCCCACAACCATAAACGGTTGGCTGCTCAGATTTCAGTGCACGGCTTTTCTCGTTTAAAGGGCAACCCACCTCGAAGCCTTTGAGAGAAAATCCTTAGTGAGGAGAAAAGCCCTAACCACCCAGAGCCAGAGTAATTGGGCATCACTTAAGTCTTCTTGTCTGAGTGATCTGAAGACTTATTACACTTGAGGATTGTGCATCCTCCAGACGGTTAGGCGTCGCGTTCTGAGCATCCAAGAGGAATTGTGGATTGCCGGTGAACGAAGTCTGTGAAGGTTTGGGAGTCTACCTTGAAGACTTACCAGAGTGATTGGGCGGGGTCTGTGTGACCTTAGCTCAAGGAGAAAACGGTGAGGACTGGGTGTCCTGAGCTGCGTGTTCAGGACTGGGTGTCCGGGACTGTGTGTCCTTTGGTTTAAATACCTAGCCGCTCCAACCAGACATATAGTTGTCACAGCAACTGGAACTGGTCCAACATATCATTGTCTTCAACGTGTCACTGGTTTCATCTTCACCTCCCTTTACTTACCAGTACACATTGTGAAGCTATTGCATGCCTGCTTAATCTTCTGTCTTCACAACCTGACTGTATGATCTGTTTGGCTTCATAAGTTCTTCCAACCTGATCCTCATTACACTGAAGCTATTTGTCTCTGTGCTTTCACTGTACTGTATATTTGACTATGGCTTGCGTTGTGTAATCTACCTTCCGCTGCATAGTGATAGGCTTCAAGTCTGTTTGTCTTCATAACTTCCACGTTTTGAAGACTTTCTTAAAAATCGCCTATTCACCCCCCCTCTAGTCGATATAACGCTCTTTCACACATACATATGAGGCACAAAACTGTCAAGTCCTATGTATAGATGACATATGAAGCTTGTCTCTAGGTTGCACTTCTTAATCGAGAAACAGAGACACACCATAAAGTTTCCTCTGGATGTTTTTAGTTGTATTTTTTAAAAAGATTTATTGTCTGTTTATGCACCAGGCAAAAAGCTTATAAGTGCAAATGATGAAAATTTTAGAAGACTCTATTGACAGTCTCTATAAGATGGCTAGCATCGAACATGAGCCAGATTCCCAAAGAAGACAACATTCAAAATGAGAGGTACAGTAGAAGCCATGAGCAAAGAACTGCAGGAATATAAAAGCAAGTTGATTGTAAAAATACCAAAAAACATGCACACTGTATCTTACATAACCATTTCTAGACTATTGGAATATCAAGACTCCAAATAATCTTTATTAGACCACCGCATGGTTTGTATGTCTTTTACTTACTGGATGTGATCCTAGCCAATGACAGGAATGAAACTAAGATACTATATTTCTTCATCTATCAGGGCATTCTTTCTACATAAAGTTCCCATTTCAGTACCTCCCCTTTGATACTGAGTTTTGAAAGTTTATATTATCACTACACAAATTATTAGTCAATGAACTGTACGAAAAAAGAGGAAAATACAATAAACAGTCATAGGACGTAAATACACTTTAACACTTAATTTCACTTGCATTCATATCCAGGTTTCAATGTAATGTGTATGGTCACAAACATCTTTAATAACATAGGAGGCGACCACTGCTTTGCTAATTTTTAAACTCCATGTTGCTTAACCTGAGAACACATAATGAATGAGGCTAGAATCATCTTCTGAGGTGTGCATACATAAATGCAGATATAAGAACTATCCTGTAAGTTAATGTAAAACAAGCTTTGTTAATTTTCCTATTGCACATTGTTCTACTTGACCACACAAAACAAATGAGGATACAAGCAACCTATCATCTATTCATAAATAACCATATATACATGGGCAATACCTTATAAGTCACTTTAAAATAATTTTGCATCCACATTTCTTAAAGAAATTGTAGCTAACAACTTCTCAATGAATAGCAGTACAATTTCAGTTTCAGCGATGGAAGTAACCAAATTCTGGAACCTAAACTTGCTAAATCAATTATAAATAACCCTCGGTGCTACCATATATGAAAGAGTGAAAGGCTAGAATTAATGTCAGGTGCTAAATTTCTTAGCCAAACATCAAGTGATGGTAGGCATGGTTCAGGTGTGGGAGGAACAGTATAGCTATGATGCAGCAAGTTCTGAGGCAACATAGAGATCCCAAACTAAGCCATTTCTTATGCAACTCATTCATCTAGTTGGGCATCAGCCGCTTCATAATGCAGCAGGCACATCGGTCACAGGATTGTAAAAACTCATGAATAAGAAAATCACAAGGTTGGATGTCATGCCCATTCAAAACCTATAGCCAAAAAACCAACAACTCTCAATTAAAAGATTAGCATAGCCTCCTCTATGAACTTGCAATGCATGCACACCATAAAAAAGATATTTCCCTAGTTAAATGATCCTCCTCTGCAGAAAGTGCAGCTGCAACATAAAAACAGAATTATATTTACCTAGTTAAATGATCCTCCTTTGTTACTGTTTAAAATGTCATACCAAATTTATTCAAACTCATAATAAATAGATGCTTTTTTTGCAAGCTAACAATAGGGTTTCAAATATTTTTATATGGATTAGGACATTTTTCTTGCCAACAGTTAATAGCTCATGAACATAACAGACATTGACTTTTTCATTTGACACTCCCCTCAAGGAAAAGCTATCACTAAGCTCGACCTGCCTAGTTAATTTTTTTGTTCACAATCAACGAAGAAGTATATGCATATGCGTCAAGTACATCAAGTGAATCTTGCCACTGATAATCCACAAGTATAGGGGATCGCAACAGTTTTTGAGGGTAGAGTATTCAACCCAAATTTATTGATTCGACACAAGGGGAGCCAAAGAATATTCTCAAGTATTAGCAGCTGAGTTGTCAATTAAACCGCACCTGGAAACTTAATATCAACAATGAAGTGTTTAGTAGCAAAGTAATATGATAGTAGTGGTAACGGTGGTAAAAGTAACAGTAGCAATTTTGGTTTTATAGTGATTGTAACAGTAGCAACGAAAAATTAAATAAGCAAAGAACAATATATGAAAAGCTTGTAGGCAATGGATCGGTGATGGAGAATTATGTTGGATGCGGTCAATCATGCAACAGTTATAACATAGGGTGACACAGAACTAGCTCCAGTTCATCAATGTAATGTAGGCATGTATTCCGAATATAGTTATACGTGCTTATGGAAAAGAACTTCCATGACATCTTTTGTCCTACCCTCCCGTGGCAGCGGGGTCCTATTGGAAACTAAGGGATATTAAGTCCTTTTAATAGAGTACCGGACCAAAGCATTAACACATAGTGAATACATGAACTCGTCAAACTACGGTCATCATCGGTAAGTATCCCGATTATTGTCACTTCGGGGTTAACGGATCATAACACATAATAGGTGACTATAGACTTGCAAGATAGGATCAAGAACTCACATATATTCATGAAAACATAATATGTTCAGATCTGAAATCATGGCACTCAGGCCCTAGTGACAAGCATTAAGCATAGCAAAGTCATAGCAACATCAATCTCAGAACATAGCGGATACTAGGGATGAAACCCTAACAAAACTAACTCGATTACATGATAAATATCATCCAACCCATCACCGTTCAGCAAGCCTATGATGGAATTACTCACGCACAGCGATGAGCATCATGAAATTAGTGATGGAGGAAGGTTGATGATGACGATGGTGACGGATTCCCCTCTCCGGAGCCCCGAACGGACTCCAGATCAGCCCTCCCGAGAGAGTTTGTAAAACGCGATGAATCCTTATCTTTGATTTTTTTTCTTCCCGAAAGTGAATATATGGAGTCAAGATGGACGTCGGTGGAGCATCAGGGGGCCCACAAGGCAGGGGGGCTCGCCCAGGGGGTAGGCGCGCCCCACCCTCATGGAAAGGGTGTGGGCCCCCTGACATGGATTCTTCTGCCAGTATTTTTTATATATTCCAAAATAATCTCTGTTGATTTTCAGGTCATTCCGAGAACTTTTATTTCTGCACAAAAATAACACCATGGCAATTCTGCTAAAAATAGCGTCAGTCCGGGTTAGTTCCATTCAAATCATGCAAGTTAGAGTCCAAAATAAGGGCAAAAATGTTTCGAAAAGTAGATACGATGGAGACGTATCAACTCCCCCAAGCTTAAACCTTTGCTTGTCCTTAAGCAATTCAGTTGATAAACTAAAAGTGATAAAGAAAAACTTTTACAAACTATGTTTGCTCTTGTTGATGTAAATATGTAAAGCCATCATTCAAGTTTTCAGCAAAGATTATGAACTAACCATATTCACAATAACATTTAGGTCTCATGTTTACTCATATCAATGGCATAGTCAACTAGTGAGCAATAATAGTAAATCTCGGATGACAACACTTTCTCAAAACAATCATAATATGATATAACAAGATGGTATCTCGCTAGACATTGTAATTCATGGTAAAAGAGATCCAGTCAAGATACTAAATGTAAGCTAACGATAATACATGCAAATAACAGCGGTGCTCTCCAACTGGTGCTTTTTAATAAGAGGATGATGACTCAACATAAAAGTAAATAGATAGGCCCTTCGCAGAGGGAAGCAGAGATTTGTAGAGGTTCCAAAGCTCGGTTTCGAAATAGAGATGAATAATATTTTGAGCGGTATACTTTCATTGTCAACATAACAACCGAGAGATCTCGATATCTTCCATGCTACACACATTATAGGCGGTTCCCAAGCAGAATGGTAAGTTTATACTCCCCCACCACCAACAAGCATCAATCCATGGCTTGCCCGAAACAATGGGTGCCTCCAACTAACAACAATCCTGGGGGAGTTTTGTTTGCAATTACTTTGATTTGATTTGAGCATGGGACTGTGCATCCCGGTGACCAGTCATTTTCTCGTGAGTGAGGAGCGGAGTCCACTCCTCTTAAGAATAACCCGCCTAGCATGGAAGATACAAACATCCCTAGTTGATACATGAGCTATTCGAGCATACAAAATAGAATGTTTATTTGAAGGTTTAGAGTTTGGCACATACACATTTACTTGGAACGGCAGGTAGATACCGCATATAGGAAGGTATTGTGGACTCATATGGAATAACTTTGGGGTTTATGGAGTTGGATGCACAAGCAGTATTCCCGCTTAGTACAAGTGAAGGCTAGAAAGAGACTGGGAAGCGACCAGCTAGAGAGCGACAACAGTCATGAACATGCATTAAAATTAATCAACACCGAATGCAAGCATAAGTAGGATATAATTCACCATGAACATAAATATTGTGGAGGCTATGTTGATTTTGTTTCAACTACATGCGTGAACATGTGCCAAGTCAAGCCACTCGAATCGTTCAAAGAAGGATACCACCCTATCATACCACATCACAACCATTTTAATAGCATGTTGGCACGCAAGGTAAACCATTATAAACTCCTAGCAAATTAAGCATGGCATAAGCAACTATAAAAACCGGCCTCGATTCACCAGGGACCTTGAATTCGTGGGAGCTTAGTAATTGCACTCATAAAGGAAAGGCACAGCACCCTGATACGTCTCCAACGTATCTATAATTTTTGATTATTCATGCTATTATATTATCTGTTTTGGATGTTTAATGGGCTTTACTATACACTTTTATATTATTTTTGGGACTAACCTACTAACCCAAGGCCTAGTGCAAATTGCTGGTTTTTTTCCTATTTCAGTGTTTCGCAGAAAAAGAATATCAAACGGAATCCAAACAGAATGAAACCTTCAGGAGAGTTATTTTTGGAACAAACGTGATCCAGAGGACTTGGAGTGGACGTCAAGAAATCAACGAGGAGGCCGCGAGGCACGGAGGCGCGCCTGCCCCCCTGGGCGCGCCCCCACCCTCGTGGTTCCACCGACCTACTTCTTCCTCCTATATATATCCATATACCCCGAAAACATCCAAGAACACCACGAAACCCTATTTCCACCGCCGCAACCTTTTGTGCCCAAGAGATCCCATCTTGGGGCCTTTTTCGGAGCTCCGCCGGAGGGGGAATCGATCACGGATGGCTTCTACATCAACACCATAGCCTCTCCAATGATGTGTGAGTAGTTTACCTCAGACCTTCAGGTCCATAGTTAATAGCTAGATGGCTTCTTCTGTCTCTTTGGATCTCAATACAATGTTCTCCTCGATCTTCTTGGAGATCTATTCGATGTAATTCTTTTTGCGGTGTGTTTATCGAGATCCGATGAATTGTGGGTTTATGATCAAGTTTATCTATGAACAATATTTGATTCTTCTCTGAAATCTTTTATGTATGATTGGTTATCTTTGCAAGTCTCTTCAAATTATCAGTTTGGTTTGGTCTACTAGATCGATCTTTCTTGCAATGGGAGAAGTGCTTAGCTTTGGGTTCAATCTTGCGGTGTCCTTTCCTAGTGACAGCAGGGGCAGCAAGGCACGTATTGTATTGTTCCCATCGAGGATAAGAAGATGGGGTTTATATCATATTGCTTGAGTTTATCCCTCTACATCGTGTCATCTTGCCTAATGCGTTACTCTGTTCTTATGAACTTAATACTCTAGATGCATGCTGGATAGCGGTCGATGTGTGGAGTAATAGTAGTAGATGCAGAATAGTTTCGGTCTACTTGTCGCGGACGTGATGCCTATATACATGATCATGCCTAGATATTCTCATAATTATGCACTTTTCTATCAATTGCTCGACAGTAATTTGTTTACCCATCGTAATACTTGTGCTATTTTGAGAGAAGCCACTAGTGAAACCTATGCCCCCCGGGTCTATTCTCCATTGTATTAATCTCCCGTCAACTAGCTATTTCTTGTGCCGTTTATTTTGCAATCTTTACTTTCAATCTATATCATAAAAATACCAAAAATATTTATCTTATTATTATTATTATTATTATCTCTATCAGATATCACTCTCGTAAGTGACCTTGAAGGGATTGACAACCCCTTTATCGCATTGGTTGCGAGGTTCTTATTTGTTTGTGTAGGTACGAGGGACTTGCGTGTAGTCTCCTACTGAATTGATACCTTGGTTCTCAAAAACTGAGGGAAATACTTACGCTACTTTGCTGCATCACCCTTTCCTCTTCAAGGAAAAACCAACGCAGTGCTCAAGAAGTAGCACACCCTGGTGAACTCCTTGGCACAAAAGCAGCAAATGCAGAGCACCTAACCAAGGCTCGACCACTACATGTAATTTTCTCAAGGACCAAGCTGCTGCTTTGAAAGAAAGCAGTAGCGTTCTCGGGATGCGAGGGGGATGAGGATTCCTTTTTTTCATGGTTTCGGAGGCCAGTGTGGGGCTCTCTTTGTAAATGTATAGCATCTACCTACCCAAGGCTCGACTGCTCCTTGGCACTATGATTCCTTTTTTGCTACTGTAGAAATGTATTGCAGAGCACATGCTTTCATGTTCTCCTAGAGCATTTAAGCTTGGCAGTTGTGCAAGTAAGTTTGCTCCTAGCACATGGCTGCTCCAACACATCGTGACTATAACTGTGTTGTGGAAATGCAAGAAATTTTGCCAACAGAGAACATAGCAGTTAATCAAGAATAACCGAAACTTGATGGTTGATTCATGCATAGTTGTCAAAGATTAAGAAATGCTATTGGTATTGAAGAGAGGGGACAAGAACACTCCATAGATAGTTAGAACTATACAATGCATCAGTGACACCAGTTAATTATTCCCAGTAAAAACACAAAGAAAGGTGTATCTTACTTACATGACACAGTTATGGCAGAAAAAACAGCAACATCTCTAGTCCTGCATCCGCAAGGCGTGCTCCTTGTGTAATGCAGCTGACTAAGCTTGAAAATGCCACTCCATGAATGCGAATCTCCGTTCACCACATATTCTGCAACATACAAGCTTAAATAAAAGAGAGGACAAAGTCTCCAACGTCACACATGATAATACAGAGAATGGCATTAAATGTTTGTTTTAGATTTATTGAAAACATTTCCACAATGTAAATTACTGTTTCTTTCTTTTTACGGTTAAACAATAGGGGAGTCCGCTACATTAATTTCCTATTAATCAACTCAAAGAGAGTCCAGAGTCTTTACATGCTTCCATATATACATGGAGGCTGAGAGGGACCCACACAATTCAGAAGGAAATACCAACTATTTAAAAAATCAGAAAAACAACCAAATAAAGCAGAGGGCAGGAGTATCTATGAGTTAGAGGCGATCCAAGTAGTTAAAGGCTCAAAATCTAGAGTTGCCTGCTTTCTTTCAAAAATCCAGAGTTGCCTGCTTTCTTTCAAAAATCCAACCATTCCTCTATTTCCATATATTCCATAGAGCGAGGAGGCAATCTCAAAGAAACAAGGACCAAGGAAGGCATCAGAAGCAGCCTGAAAGAGGGCCATCAGATCATGACCAGCACCCCATTGAATGTTTATGCTTCGCCAACATCTTCTAGCAAATCTGCAGTTAAAAAGAGATGCTTCCTCGTCTCTCTAGTGTTGGCATTGCAAAGATCACAATTTAGACCTAAATCAATGTCCCAGTGACGTCGTTGCAGAATGTCTCTGGTGTTTAAGCGATCAACAGTTAGCAGCCACATAAAAAGTTTCTGCTTGGGAAGGCTTTTCCTTTTCCAGTTCATGTTAAAAGGGGGGCTGACTTGGATGGCGCTGAACATGAGCTTATAATAATTAGCAGGGAGCTCCAATATAAGTCCAAGCATCATGACCAGATCCAACCTGAGCATTCTCTCCAAGATGAGATATCACTATGAAGAGTATTAAGTTCCTGAAAAGCCTAGGGTGAGACCAGGATTACAAACAGGTGTGCCAGATCATCGATCGTATCCTGAAGCATCATATCCTTTAAAGAAACATCTGGATTTGGAGCAAAAGAGTATAGCCGTGGCATTTTCTCTGCTAGTAGTTGATCCATCCACCTATATTTCCATGCAAGAACGAAACTACCATCCACTGGCTCACAAGTGGTAATTGCTCTGAAATTTTCCACCAATGAGGATACATCTTTCCACCAAAATGACCCCACACGACCACAAGCTTGGGGTGCATCACAAGCATAATAAGCTTTCCAGGCCATGTCCACCCAAGGGATATTTGCTTTGTTGAAGAATTTAAAAAGATGTTTAAGGAGAAGGGCTTCATTTTGAATTTCCAAGCTAATCACACCCAGACCTCCCTTTCTTTTTGATCTACAAACTAAGTGCCAAGCAGCGAGTGAGTTAGCATGTTCTGTGATGTCATCCTTCCTCCAAAGACGGGATCTCCTTATCTTATCAACATGAGCAACTGTAGTTTTTTGAAGATTTATCATGCACATAAAGAAGGTAGGCAGTACAGATATAACCAAGTTTATGTATGTTAACCTACCAGCATAGTTCAGAAATCTGAAGCAGCATTCAATCTTCTTTCCAGTGTGCAGACAAGGGGGGGAGAGATCATTAACTGTTGGCTTTGTAGTTCCCATAGGTAGTCCAAAATAGGTAAAAGGGCATGGAACCGACCATACAATCAAAGAATTTAGCCAGCAACTTTGCGTGATTTAGGACAACAATTATAGGCACTAGGCATGTTTTATGAAAATTAACCTTCAGCCCAGTGACCTGCTGGAGGACAGATAAAATCTTCTTGATCTCAGCCAACTGGTGAAAAGAAGCTTCAACGATAAGCAAAGTGTCATCGGCGTATTGCACAACTGGAAAGTCATGCAAAGGAAAAAGCACAGGAGGTGAGAGAACTCCTTCAGAAATTTTTTTGTTGATCAGTGTCTGCAAAAAGGCAAAGGTGATAACGGATCTCCCTGCCTGACCTCACGTCTGCAGGTAAAGGTTTTGCCTGACACTCCATTTAACAGAACAGCTGAAGAAGCAGTCGAGAAAATCATATCAATCCATGTCAACCAAGTACTGTCAAAACCCTTCTTCTCCAAATTTGCAAAATAGGTTTGTGCTCAACCCAATCGAATGCCTTCTCGAAATTCAATTTTAATATTACTGCTTACTTGCCAGATGTTTTACAATGGCGCAAGTACTCAAATGACCAAGCCAGACAATCATGGATTGTGCGAGATTTAATAAACCCATATTGATGAGTATGAACAAGCTGCAAAATTTAGCTTAGCCTATTAGCAAGCAATTTAGTCAATAATTTTAGACAAGAGTTGAGAAGGGAAATAGGACGGAAGTCATTAGGGGTCTCAGGGCAAGGCTTCTTCAGAATCAGAGTTATAATTGATGCATTTATGCTGGTCAGATCCACTTTCCCTTGATGAAAATCTTTACTCTTTTTTGCGGGGACAAAGCTTGTAAAAATCATGCTTTTCCAAGTTGACAACAACATGAATTAGATCAAGCACTTCCTATGAGACCGATACTTGGAAAGCCTTTAAGGATAGGCTTGGCCAACATATTTATTCCTATTCCCAGCATATCTATAGAAATTGAAGTCTCCCAAGAAGAGCCAAAGCTCCTCATCTAGTATGATCAGATCAGCAAGCCACTGCACAAATTCAGACCTCCTTGGTTCAACACATGGGCATACACATTCACTAGTGTCCACTTTTCAGCTGAAGCAGTAGATTGAAATTCAGTTACGATGTCAAAAGATTCCTGCTTTATAATCGTGCCCGTAAATAAGCGACTATTCCAAAGGACCAAAAGTCCTCCAGAAGCCCCAACGGAAGGAACACGGGCAAAGTGATCAAGGTGCCGAGGAGCGATATTATGGATAAAACTGAAATCAAACAAAGGATTTTCATCTCCTGAAGGCAAACAACACATGCATCACTTTCCTCAATCTTATTCTTAATCGAGTTCCATTTAGTTCTAGCATTCAGACCACGTACATTCCAACCTAAGATGTTCCAGACGACGCACGGCATGACATGCAAAGTAAAAGATAGACCAGACTATCAGACTGACAGAAATGACCAACTGACGCAACAAACTAACTGACAAACAGAAAAAACTACCTGCAAAGAAACATTTCTTCAGAGACAGATCAATGCCGCAAAGATCCACCCACATCCTCTGCATTGTAGCAATCTGGAGCATGGCTGGTGTAGAAGCAAGAGGTATAGCAGATTTTTTGCGACCGGAAGTGCCATCCAGGGGGGAGAGGCAACTCCTCAAAGCCCTCCTTATCACTTCTTAGACCATGTCTTAGTTCAGTAGTAACCAGAGGAGTGGGCATCTTAGCACGCTTACCCTTCTGACGAACCGCAGCAGCAGGCACCAACTGCTTCATCTGCATGTTCATGTCCTTGCCAGCAGTCATCTTAGCAGCATGAGGCCTCTCCTCGTGCATCGACCCGCCAGGGATCAGCAGAGAGCTAACAACCAAGTCCGTTTTCACCATGTGAGCATCTGTCTTATCCATGTTCTGAACTTGTACAACAGCATCAGAATGACCCACCTGTTGGAAGGCAACAGCAGAATCTGAATCCATCAGCAGAAGAGGCAATGTGTACTAGCAGGTGGGTGATGAGTAATAGAACTGTCCAAGTAGTTGGCAAAAGCAAACTCATATGATCTCTTATTCATTTTGATCTCAGGGAAGACAATTGCGGCCATAAAACCTGCATGAGGAAAGAAGACAGGCGCTAGATCTCCAGACATCACACCATTAAGAGCCATCACAAAACGCTGAATATCCAAGGGGCACACCTGAGCAGTATTAACAGCAGCAAAAGTTGCAGCAGCTTCCCAAACACTCACAAATTTAAAATGAGGCGGCAACTCTGTAGCTTTTCCATAGGTGATCCGCTTGGTAAATGTTTGCCTCATGCAAAAGCCCAACCAACAAAGGAATTCCTCTAGCGGAGTATACTCCCCGGAATTTGCAGATCTCCTAGCTCTAAGAAACACAAACATTCCTCGGAAAGCATCTCCATTAACCACACTTTCAGCTGCAAGCTCCACCTCACGAACATGCTCATCCGAGTAATCAAGGGCATTAGCAGACACATTGTACGGGCCCCACTTTGTTGTTTGCGGGTGTTGGGGGTTGGACACGATAGCAGGTTTAACGTGACATACGTAGACCAATAGTTCACAACGCTGACAAATAGGACCTGGACACAATGAAACATCATGCCCAATCCGAGAGCATGTCAAGCAGCGTTTGAGACATATAGCAATGGATATTAAGTACGCAAACTATTGATGAAAGATTGGGTTTCGTATTGTTCAAAGTATATAACATTAGGTGTCAAGAAATTTGGTGATGATAATTTTTTTTACAAAACATACTCTGCCTCTATCCCTAGAAAATTCAGAACATGGTCAAGATGCATAAACCATAACTGAAACATGAATTGTACTTAGGCAATTCTAGCTACAAATAGTAGTAAGGAACGAAATAGACACAGGAACAATGAGTATCCAGGGAAGCTTATGGAGGGACACATATCTACTACCCTTCATGTTGTTCACACATATTTTGTCTGGAATGCTTATTATTATTGCTTGTGTAGGTGATATGTGAAGTCATATGTCGCACGTCCCACCCTGTACACCCTCTAGCACCGCCACTGCATAAAGCATCCTCTCTAGTGAAAATAGCATAAGAAATTAGCGCATTTTGGCAGGAAATCCGAGGTTCTGACAGTTATTAGTGATGTCATGGTAATTGATGATTCACTACAGATGCACTGGTAGCTATTTCACAATTAATTATAGTAAAAAACTATTAGCAATAGAAAAGAGTGAGACTCAGAACGGATCCAGCATTTGCCTTATTTCCGATCTAGTAATGTTGGTGCAAAGCTTTATTAAACAGACCCTAATATCTTCAAGAATAAATGTCTTGATGTAGTCAGTACATAAGCATTTGACTAATTTTCATTAGCCCATGGTCCGTTTATTTGATAAGCTCTCTAGAATAATACTTATTTGATTATTGCAGAAGAAATGAGAAGATACTGCAATCAAGAAACCATAAAAAAGAGCCACAAGTTAAGATCATCTGAGTACATTCAAGGCTGCCCTTGCTAATACACAATTCCAGAAGACCATTGGCAAGTCCTTCGTGAAATGAATACCAGAGTATCAGGGACACCATAACATAAACTAGAATACAAAGGATGGAAAAAACTGAAGGAAATAAAGAAGACTGTACCTGTAAGTCTGTAACCAAAGACAAGACATATTGTTCCGGCTCCAAATCTGAAACAGCATACAAAAGTAAGCATCAGAAATCTGTTACAGAAGATACGCATTATCAGTATGTCTCTTCTTTTGGTTCTGATCACCCGGCCATGCAAAATCAAATAGATAGATCATGAAGCTCCAAGATCTGCCGAAATCAGTTGACCACAGCCAGCATGAACATCACATGTATGTATATAGTTTTTGGAATAAGAGAACATGAGGACAAGGCAATTGCTTGGTGGAAGAACTGGTCATTTTAAGTTGAAAGCAATCACCTGAATATAGATTCTTTGGTCTCATCATCATAACTGGAGTCTTGCAAAGCAATGAAAGCATCCTGACACTACCGGAACAGGGCTCTAAGCCGACAGCCAAATGTATGCCGACGGCCACCGTCGGCCTAATCCGAGCTATGCCGACAGCTAGGTCCTAGCCGTCGGCGTACAATGGCCGTCGTGCTATCCCCGTCTACGCCGACAGCAGCCGTCGGCACATAACAGCCGTCGGCTTATCCTAGACTACGCCTACAGCTGTCGTCGGCATATATAGGCCGTCGGCATAGATACGGGCCCGCCGACAACACTCATCACGGCCGGCTAACGACGTCAAATCTATGCCGACGGCCGTGACGGGTGGCCGTCGGCATAGATACGGGTGACACGTCACCGATCCAGAGCGCACCGACCAGGACCTATGCCGACGGCACGTCGGCATAGCTGACACGTCATCGATCCGCGGCGCTGTCCATCTGCCCTGGCCGCAGCTATGCCGACGGCTTTGCCGTCGGCATAGTTTTTTTCTTCTTCTTTTCTTTTTTTCCATATAGTATTATTATTATTATTATTATTAAGCATACAGTATGTGTTAATAAGCATACATATAGATTGTGTTAATAAGCATACATATAGTATGTGTTAATAAGCATATAGTATGTGTTAATAAGCATACATATAGTTTTTTTTCTTTTTCTTTACTGTTTTCTTTATTATTATTATTTAACTAACTTACATACAGTATGTGTTAATAAGCATACATACATTATTTTTCGGTTCTGTACAGAGCGGTGTGACCCCCCTCACGAACGGTGCCGCCGCCAGCCGGCAACTGGAATGGGGAACGATCGCATCGGGTCTATACGAAGGGGACTTTGCTCCAAGTGTTCATATATATCGGATGACCTACCCCAATCGGATGGTGTTATGCCATGTCCGAAGAGGCGGCACGCATCTCCGGGGTGTGGCCCCGTCACGGACGGCTCCGCCGCCGGCACCTGGAGGGGGGGAACGGACGCGTCGGGTCTACATGGAGTGGATGTATCTGTGGGTTTGGCCCGGATGTTGCTCCTGGGTGTCCTTATGGGCGGACCTGACACAACCGGGTGGAGAGGTCCCCTGGTTAAAGCCCGTCCGTGCAAAGTCAAAGGGCTAGATCCCGTGGTCAAACGCTACAGGGTTAGCCGGGACGGGGGCCCTGGAGGGTAGCAATGCCATCGGAGCGTCGTACCGGGCCCTCATACATGCGGGGTGGTGTTGTGGCATGTCCGAAGAGGCGGCACGCGTCTCCGGGGTGTGGCCCCCGTCACGGACGGCGCCGACGCCGGCTCCTGGAGGGGGAAACGGACGCGTCGGGTCTACATAGAGAGGATCTTGCTGTGGGTCTGGCCCGGATGTTGCTCCCCGATGTCCCTTTGGGCCGACCTGACACAACCGGGTGGAGAGGTCCGCTGGTCAAAGCCCGTCCGTGGGAAGTCAAAGGGCTAGATCTCGTGGTCAACCGCTCCAGGGTTAGGCGGAACGGGGGCCCTGGGGGTAGCAATGCCACCGGAGCGTCGTACCGCACCTCATACATGTGGGGTGGTGTTGTGGGATGTCCGAAGAGGACTCACGCGTCTCCGGTGCGTGCCCCCCCTCACGGACGGCGCCGCCGCCGGCACCTGGAGGGGGGAAACTACCGCATCGGGTCTACACGGAGTGGATTTAGCTATGCGTTTGGCCCAGATGTTGCTCCCCGGTGTCCCTCTGGGCCGACCCGACACAACCGGGTGGAGAGGTCCACTGGTCAAAGCCCATCCGTGCAAAGTCAAAGGGCTAGATCCCGTGGTCAACCGCTCCAGGGTTAGGCGGGACGGGGGCCCTGGGGGGTAGCAATGCCACCGGAGCGTCGTACTGGACCCTCATACATGCGGGGTGGTGTTGTGGCATGTCCGAAGAGGCGACACGCATCTCTGGGGTGTGCCCCCCATCACGGACGGCGCTGCTGCCGTCACCTGGAGGGGAGGTGGGAAACGGACGCGTCTGGTCTACACGGAGTGGATATAGCTGTGGGTTTGGCCCGGATGTTGCTCCTGGGTGTCCCTATGGGTAGACCTGACACAACCGGGTGGAGAGGTCCACTGGTCAGAGCCCGTCCGTGGGAAGTGAAAGGGCTAGATCTCGTGATCAACCGCTCCTAGGTTAGGCGGGACGGGGGCCCTGGGGTAGAAATGCCACCGGAGCATCGCACCGGGCCCTCATACATGCGGGGTGGTGTGGTGGCATGTCCGAAGAGGCGTCACGTGTCTCCGGGGCGTGGCCCCCCTCACGGACGGCGATGACACGGTAGTAGACGTTCTGCGGTAACGATGCGGCATGAATATTATTAAATACTCGGAGCGCGATAAAATCATGAGTTTTTTTGCACGACGTCAGCACATGTGCTATAGGAGCGATGGTATTTTTTCATAATCTTTGGTGATGGAGAAGTATCCAAAAAATTTCCTCTACGCGGATTGTCCTTCGCGCGTCTACGGCTGTGGCCGGCGGCCTCCGGGGGCTAGCATGCCGCCAAATCTTGCGTAGGCGGCCTCTCACAAGTCTGGAAGTGTTGTGGCAGTTGCAAACGACCGGCACGCGTGTCCGGTGTGTGCCCCCCCTCACGGACGGCGCCGCAGCCGACACCTGGAGGGGGGAAACGGACGCACCGGGTCTACACGGAGGGGATCTTGTTGTGGGTCTGGCCCGGATGTTGCTCCAAAGTGTTCCTATGGGGTGACCTAACACAACTGGGTGGGGAGGTCGTTGGTCAAAGCCCGTCCGTGCAAAGTCAAAGGGCTAGATCCCGTGGTCAAACGCTACAGGGTCAGGCGGGACGGGGGCCCTGTGGGGGTAGCAATGCCACCAGAGCGTCGCACCAGGCCCTCATACATGCGGGGTGGTGTGGTGAAATGTCCGAAGAGGCGGCACGCGTCTCCGGGGCATGGCCCCCCTCACGGACGGCACCGCCGCCGGCACCTGGAGGGGGGAAACGGATGCGTCGGGTCTACACGGAGGGGATCTTGTTGTGGGTCTGGCCCGGATGTTGCTCCAAAGTGTTCCTATGGGCTGACCTAACACAACTGGGTGGGGAGGTCCGCTGGTCAAAGCTCGTCCGTGCAAAGTCAAAGGGCTAGATCCCGTGGCCAAACACTACAGGGTTAGGCGGGACGGGGGACCTGGGGGGTAGCAATGGCACCGGAGCGTCGTACCGGGGCCTCATACATGCGAGGTGGTGTTGTGGCATGTCCGAAGAGGCGACACGCATCTCCGGGGTGTGCCCCCCATCACGGACGGCGCCACTGCCGGCAATTAGAGGGGGGGGGGGGGGAACGGACGCGTCGGGTCTACACGGAGTGGATGTAGCTGTGGTTTGGCCCGGATGTTGCTCCCGGGTGTCCCTATGGGTAGACCTAACACAACCGGGTGGAGAGATCCACTGGTCAGAGCCCGTCCGTGGGAAGTCAAAGGGCTAGATCTCGTGATCAACCGCTCCTGGGTTAGTCGGGACGGGGGCCCTGGGGGTAGCAATGCCACCGAAGCATCGTACCGGCCCCTCATACATGCGGGGTGGTGTTGTGGCATGTCCGAAGAGGCGGCACGCGTCTCGGGGTGTGGCACCCCTCATTGACGGCGCCACCGCCGGCACCTCCCCTCTGTGTGGTTCCGGGAGAGGAGAGGGCTGAGCGGTTTAAAATAATAAAAAATCTATATGAAAAAAATTTATATAAAATAAAAAAGGTAAATAAAAAAGTATGCGTTATCAGTGACGTGGGTAATAAAAAATAAAATAAAAAAATAAGAACCCAAGTATAAACCCAAGTTGCCTCTATTCATCGGGCAAGGTAGTAGGGCTGGATGCTCAAAATCTTATTTCATGCCACGAGATGAGTGGGAGGATGTCATGTTCTATATCTTGCACAACATCAAGGAAGTTGAGGATGAGTGGATGAGGTAATACCTTTGCACCATTCTTTTAGTCAATTCGTTATGTTCACTTTGCCTAGTTCTTATACCGCTTTTCTTATTGTAGTCGATTCGTTGAAGAAGAATGGACGGGAATGCTGCCTCCTTCTGAAGCGGAGGCACTTGCTCTTCTCCGAAAGGGTGCTGATGGAAGGAAAAATTTCGTTGCGTGGTTCATCGAGAAAGTAATTTTTCACACTTTCAATTAAACTCATGCACCCTATAATTTCAATTAAACTCATGCACCCTATAATTTCAATTAAACTCATGCACCCTATAATTTCAATTAAACTCATGCACCCTATAATTTCAATTAAACTCATGCACCCTATAATTTTAATTAAACTTGTAGGGAAATGATCCGACCGAATCAATGGATGAAGAATTGAGATGGGTTTCCATGGGTTTTGATCCTGTCGTCATGACATGCGAAAAGTATGATGTGAATGGGTATCGCTTCCATACAGAGGAGCACCAGAACAGTCGGCCTGATCCCAAAACCATAAATACCGGAGTCTTCACTGAAGGAGATAATGAAGTAGATTACTACGGAAGGGTAGGAAAAATATACGAGCTTACATTCAAACGTGGCCGCGAACACCTAAGTCTCACTGTGTTCAAATGCCGATGGTTCGACCCCAAAAAGGGGCTGAGACATACACCTTCTGTTGGTTTAGTTGAAGTTAAACCATCAACTGTCTATGCTGGAGCTGATCTCTTTATCGCTGCTACCCAGGCCACACAAGTATATTATCTGCCTTACCCATGACAGAAAGAGTACCTAAAGGGTTGGGAAGTTGTGTTCAAGGTGTCGCCGCATGGTAAGCTACCGGACCCGAACGATGATGATTACTACAACATAAACCCCATGACATACGAGGGAGTGTTCTATCAAGAGGAACATGATGACGTGGTCCGAAACAACGAGGATGATGACTTGGGTTATGTTGACCTGGACCCAAACAACGACGACGCACGGATTGATGGTGAGGCAGTTGTGAATCAAAGAGACATAATTATGCTTGAAAAGTTAAATGAAGACGCTGACGATGAGGAAGAGCCTCCACCTCCATCAGACAACGAAGAAGATATGCGTGATAGTGATGATGAGACCGGTCCACAAATAGATTACAATAGTGATGATTCATATGGGTTCTAGAAAATGTAAGTTCTTTTAATGATCATTACAATAGTATGCTTAATGTGCTCTTCTGGTATTAATGTTTTTCCTGTATGCTTGTTTAATTGATATGCTTACTAATTGTTTATTCTCTTCTCAATGCAGGTTTGCTAATCATGGGCAAGTCCAGCGGCGCTAGTTTCCTCAGTAAATTTAAAGGACTTACTCGGAGTGGACGAGCCCACAAGGTTCCCTCCTGACTACGCGAGGATGACACCTCACAGGGAGGTGGAGGGGTCGAGGGAGGAGACCCTAGAGGAGGAGGCGGTGGGGGGAGAGCCCCTAGAGGAGGAGGAGGTGGGGGGAGAGGCAACCGGGGCAAAAAACTCTGGGTCGTGTCTGAAATAGGAGGGTCTTCTTCGATGCCCTCCTATACAGAGGCACCTTCTGAGTCTGAGGAGGAGGAGTATGTTCCTGATGGTGAGGAGGAGGAGGGTGAGGAGGAGGCCGAGGAGGGTGGAGGGGAGGTTGATCCCGCGTTGTGGGGTGACTTGCCACCGGGTTCTTCACAGGGGTGGCTGCGTGGTAATGCCGGACTACCTACACCACCTTCCATCGAGGAGCACAAGTGGCTCATTGAACCCGCGGGGACAGAGTAAGTGCCTCTCAATCATATTTTCAACACATGACAACATTTTATTATTGTACACATGGCAATCATTTGATTCTTTTGCAGAAACTGGATCCTTCGCGGAAAGGGCCGTAAACCGAACGGCCTTATCACTGTCCTGTTGAAGGAGTTTTGGCCTGGCCTATTCTGCCCGCGGCCAGACAGGGACCCGCAGCAGCGGGTTTTGGCCACGAGCTGGGCCCACTACGAGGCTTGCAGCAACGCAGAGTACGGGACGACCGCTAAGGCCGTGATCACCAAATTTTGGGTAAGTTCTCTTCTGAATCACTTGTCTTCAGTTTCGTTCATAGTTTATCATTGAATCACTCAACTCATGCCTTGTTTGCTTCTGGTTTATGCATGATTGCAGCAACTCTATAGAGTTCTTGACGAGCACAAGGCCAGAGCCGACGTGGTCTTGCTTGCGGCTGCGAAGAAGAAAGCTCGTCAGTTGCAGTACGAGGTGCGCTGGGTTGCCGTCTCGCAGTACTACCACATCTACCTGCACCAAAAGATGACCAAAAGTCAAGCGCAGAAGCTACGACTTACCTTGAGCAAGGAGCAGTTCATGATGGTAACTATTACTAACTTTTCATTGTTTCAAGCAGTCAACTATATGTTTTGTGCTCACATTTCATGCTTCCAAAATTTTCATAGGTTGTTCCTCGTTGGTGCTATGGAAGGCATGACGGATGGGCGAGTTTGGTGGATAGGTGGCTCGGCGCCGATGCAGAGTTTGCTGCCAAGAGCATCAAGGCCCGGGCTAACCGTGGAGACGACGGACACACGGCCAAGGAAACAGGAACCACTGGGGCTTCAAGGCCATGAGGGTATATCTATGTGCATGATGCATTTTTGTTCTTCTTTACGTCATGTTCTTATGTATGGCTGACTTCTATTTGACGCTGTAGGAGGACAAGTTGAAGAGGCCGCTCTCAGACATGGAGTCGTGGAAGCTGGCCCGTGAGCGGAGTCATCGCAAGGAGGGCGAGAGCCAGTACTACGGCAAGACCGAGGAGCACCTGGGGTCTTACATTCATCACTATCAGGAGTTGCATCCGGATGTTCCTGTTGCTGAGGTCGCCCAGTCTCAGATCGACGACACGGCGATGGTGGCCATCCAGGGGAAGAAGAATGGCCAGTATCCGTGTTTCGATGGCTTGATCACTCCTTCGATCTCGTACACACGGCTTCGGGCTAGCAACCCGAGCCAGTTAGAGAGTACGGGGCGTTCACAGACTCCCTTAGCCCGTCAGCATGCTGTAAGTACTTCCTCTTTATCTTTTTCTATCTTGCATTCTCAGTTTATTTTCAGCATTGCTCACTTAGAAACAACCTAAATTATGTAGGCATATAAGGAGTTTGTCGAGCATAGGAATCTCGAGGTGCGGGAGTACTTGAAACGAGTGAAGGCAAACGATGATTACAACCGTCAGATGATGACGGTTAGTTTTGCCCTCTTAAAACCAACCTAAATTTTTGCACTTTCATTCCTTTTGATCTTCTAGTTTGCTTGTTTAACTAACATTCAGGCTATGTTGGCGTCTTGGACTAACCGCACGGATCCACCACAAATGGGACCCCCACCACCACCTGCGGGAGAACCCCCACACGTGCCCACGTTCGATGAATGGGTGGCACTAGGCAGTGAAGGTCCGGTTAGTACATTTGCCTAACTACTAGCAAACTAGTTCTCGTTCATGAAACACTATCATATCATATTTACCGTTAGAATCTTTTCTGAAACATGTAGGGGACCGGTGGCTCGACTCCTGCTCCGTTGACCCCAGTCACTCTGATCTGGCAGAGTGGTGGTGGTCGCGATGGCGGTTTTGGCGGAGGTGGTGGTGGTGGTTTTGACGGAGGTGGTGCTTTTGGCAGAGGTGGTGGTGGTTTTGGCGGAGGTGCTCTTGCTTGATGATTCCGTGCATGTGGCCATCGTGCCATGCCTTTCATATTCCTACTTTTATCATGTTTCATGTGTTGCACTACTTTTATGTTCATGAACTTCCGTCGGTGATGATCTTTAGATGATGTGATGAACTTGAGTATGTTTAGATGATGATGGTGAACTTGAGTATGTTTAGATGAACTTGAGTATGTTCACATGATGAATTGTCATATTTCTGCATAATTTCATATTGTTCTGTTTTCAAATGCTGTCAAATGAATTGGAAAAGAGAAAACAGGGGAAATAAAAAAAACCCACCAGGAGCTATGCCTACGGCAAAGCCGTCGGCATATATACGCCCAGGAGTTATATGTGCCTACGGCAAAGCCGTAGGCATAGATGGAAATCTATGCCGTAGGCATATCTCTGCCGCCAGGAGAAGCCAGGGGACGACACGTGGCGCACGTATGCCGACGGCTTGGCCGTCGGCATAGATTTCCATATATGCCGACGGCCAAGCCGTCGGCATACGTGCGCCACGTGTCGTCCCCTGAATCGCCAGCGCTGTTGACGGCGCCGTCCGTTGCCGTCAGACGGAAAACAACGCCGACGGCTAAACTATGCCGACGGCTACCCCACGGCCGTCGGCATATGCACCTATGCCGACGGCTATACCACGCCGACGGTCTGACACATCTACGCTGACGTAATCTACGCCGACGGGGCTATGCTGACGGCAGCCGTAGGCATAGATCTATGCCGACGGCAAAGGACCTATGCCGACGGCCGTGGGCCGTAGGCATAGCCCGCGAGTCCGGTAGTGTGATGCAATTATATAATGGTTGAAAGTCAAAGACTTAAACCTATTAACTATTGGAAGTGCTAACGTTGCGGACATCTTTTATTGTACTTATGACTTCGAGTTCAATTCAACCACTGCACTGCCAAGAAGCAGTGGTTATAATGCAAGTTTCATCATTGCAAACATTCTCTCTAGAGCTGAGCATTTTATTTAACGAAAAGTGAGCACCGATGTTTTCAAATTTACCTAGACTAAATAGGAGTACATGAGCCCCCCCCAAAAACACCTGAAAATTAATTGAGATCATAGGGCTTCACATGAGCGAGCACATATTTAATTTTAAAATATTTTTTTTGCTAAAGTCGTCTAAAATGAACAGTTTAAAGGAGAAATATAAATGCAATTTTCTTGCCATTGTTTCGTATACATCTCATCGCCATTTGCGGATGTTAATTATGATTGCTCACGAGGTATGCAAATGTTATGGTTTCATATTTCAATTCGGTGTTCCTAAACTAAAAGAAAGATTTTCAGTAACCGAAGATTTGCCTCAGTACAAACCTCTAATCTCCGTGAGATTTCTAGTAACTGAAGATCTGCCTTAGTACAAACCTCTAATCCTTCGTGTAATGCTTAATCTTTGATTATTGAAATCCTCACATGCTTGCCTACAAAAGTTGAGCACACTATTAGACCCATCAGTATGATCATTGAATTTTTTAGACTTTCTCCAATTTAGAAACCCGTTTTTTTGTGAATGCATCATTGCAAAAATATTTGGGTTCTGCTGGACTCTTGAAAAGAAGGCAATAAAAACAAAAGGAAGCATCTTTTGACATGCTATACTCCCAACTAATCGTATCTACTGATCCATGATTCTTTAAAAGATGTCATACAATCCATTATTCCTCAACTGGTTTGCAACATGCAGGAACTGCAATTATGACTTTTTTTGAAAGATCCAGCAACTTGCTGGCATTCATATATTAAGCAGAGAGCAGGCTGTAAATGTGTTCATGATCAAATTTGATCATGGTGGATTATAAGAGTTGGTGAATGAGTTCACCCAGATGTTAAAACTACTCATCCTGGGTCCCCTAGAGGGGTCTCTAAACATCTAGCCCCGGCTAGCTTCCAGGAGTCCATTCCACGGTGGATTGCCACTATGATACCACTGATTGTGGTGATTTGTTGCCTGAAAGAGAGATTGTTTCTCTCCAGCCATATGTTCCAGCACACTAGAGTCAGCATACATTTCACCTTTTTCCTTAGCTCTAGCCTTGCTGTTGTTATCACTGCTTTAACTCTTTGTTCTAAAGCACTGCTTGTTTGAAAAAAATGTATGGGCACTGCATTGCTGTCAGAAAGAGTGTTGCATCCTAGCCAGGTGGATATTTGGGACCAAACTTCCTGTGATACTAGGCATTCCTAGAAGAGGTGGACTGAAGTTTCTAGGTTCCTCATGCACAATGGGCAAAAATAACCCCCAACCTGTTCGTTGTAATGTGTCGTTGCACCAGAGACAATTTTATAGCAGCAACCAGAAGATTATCTTGGTTTTTTCAGGGGCCCACACCTTCCAGATAAGGCGCTTGTTGTCTGAATTTGGTCTGTTCAGAAACTGAAAATTATAGGCCGAGCTCACACTGTATTGTACCGAATTGTCCAAATGCCAGCTGATGGAGTCTGGGGTCTGCGATCGGAGTACCAAGTTTGCTGCTTGGATGACACGCCATAGAATGAGGAAGGATTGAACAATGTGATCTTGCCTTTGCTGCCGAAGATCGCGGACCCAGGTGCCATTTGTCAAAGCAGCAACAATAGTACTTGTTTTCCCCTAGATCTCTTGTATAGTTTCGGGAATAGTTCTGCCAATGGTGATGAAGTGAGACAGGAGGAGTGCCAAAAGGATGACGTT
The DNA here is from genome assembly GCA_034509565.1 of Triticum monococcum. Taxonomy (NCBI): domain Eukaryota; kingdom Viridiplantae; phylum Streptophyta; class Magnoliopsida; order Poales; family Poaceae; genus Triticum; species Triticum monococcum. The sequence goes on from CM067841.1 coordinate 543,352,855, forward strand.
GTTCCACTTCTGATCGTGACAGTAGTGGATGCAGAAAACAACGCTCTGTCTTTGCTATCACAGGGCAGTTCTGAACCTACCCATGGACGTTCAGCATGATGCCATTCCAGCCATAACCAGCGCAGCCAGAGTGCACGAGAGAATTTCCCAAGATCCAGAATTCCCAGCCCTCCCCGATCAGTTGGGGAGCAAACCTTGTCCCATTTTATTTTGCACTACCCACCAGAGATCTCTTTTTCCTGTGCCCATAGGAAACGCCGACGCACCTTGTCCACTTACTTGAGCAATATTTTGGGTGCCCTTAGAACTGACAGAGCAAACGTTGGGATAGCTATCAGTACACAATGAACCCGCACTCGCCTGCTAGCAATGGACATCATTCTACCCTTCCAGTCGGCCAGCCTTGCCCGAATTCAATCCAAGACGAATTGCATATGCACCAACCGTATCCTGGTGAGACATATCGACAGACCTAGATATTTGATAGGCATTGCCTTGATTTGCCCACCAAAATTTTGTAGGACATGAGCAAGATCAATCTCTTCGCATCTTATTGGGGTTATAGTGGGTTTGGTTGAGTTGAGGCACAGTCCAGAGGCCTCTCCAAAGTATTCTAGGATCTCCAGTAGCTTGTCAATCTCCTGTGTGTCCGGGTTCAAAAAGATGATAGCATCATCAACATAAAAACTGACACGTAACTTGATCTCTCGTCTTGGCAAAGGTGCAAGAATCCCATCTTTTCTAGCTTTGGTGATGAGATAGTGAAGGGGATCAATTGCCAGGATGAATAGTAGAGGTGATAGTGGGTCGCCCTGACGCAGCCCCTTGCAATGATTGATAGCAGCACCGGGTGTACCATTTAGAACGAAGACTGAAGATTGTGAGACCAGTAGCATTGCATGCAGCCCCGCCACCTTGCGCTAAACCCCGTCGTGTGCAAGAGCTCAAGAATGTATTTCCAGGATACTGAATCAAATGCTCTCGCGATGTCTAACTTGAGCAGTAAAGCTGGTTTTTTCTTGTGATGCAGGGATTGGACACAATTTTGGACGTATAGGAAGTTGTCTTGCAGACATCTCGTCTTCAGGAATGCACTCTGCGCTGGTGAGATCATCTTCCCAATCTGTTCTGACAGGCGCATCGAAAGGACCTTTGCAATCAGTTTCACAATTGAATTGATCAGGCTGATGGGTCTGAAATCACCCATTGCCTCAGCGCCATCTTTTTTGGGCAGCAGTGCAACAAGGGCTGTGTTGATCGCCGAAAGGTTTGTTCCGGAGAGGCTATCGAATTGATGGAAAACGGCCATGATGCCATCTTTAATTATATCCCAGCATTTGTGAAAGAAAATCCCATTGAAACCATCCGGCCCTGGGGCTTTTTCAGCAGGGGAGGTCAAGATTGCCACCCATACTTCAGCTTCAGAGAAAGGATTATCAAGGCTACCTCCTGTCACCGTGGGCATCTGAATTTCAGACCAGTTGATTGTGCATGCCCTTGTCTCTTTAGTTCCCAGAATCCTATTAAAGTGCTCATGAATAATCGCTGCCTTGTCTTGATGTTCAGTCACATATCGTCCATCAGTCTACAGGGAATGAATGAGGTTTTTCCTCCTCCTTGAGTGGATCTTGGCATTGAAGAAAGCAGTGTTTGCATCACGAGACTTTAACCATGTGATTCGAGAAGATTGGCGCCTTCTAGCGCACCATATTGTTGCAAGGCCAATGATTATTTGCTTGAGCAGTTTTCTGAAACTGAATTCAGTAGGTGTTAACTGACGGCGTTCCATGGCAATATCGAACCTGGAGATCAGCTCATTGACGATGTGGAACTGGACTTTCGCATCACTGAATAAAGTTTTGCTCAAGACTTTCAGTTCCTTTGCCACTCTCTCCATCTTTCTTTTGATTCTGAGAAAAGCGCAAGTCTGTGTTGCTGGGCACTGCCATGCCCTTGTCACCGTCTCCCTGAATTGAGGAAACTATGGCCAAAACTCTCAAATTTAAATGATGCACGCTTGGGCGGTGCGGTAGCACTAGCAAGTATGAGGGGGAAGTGATCTGAGCAAGAGGAGGAGGTAGCCATGAGCATGAAGGTTGGCAAAATGGCTTCCCACTCTGAATTCGTGAAGAATTTGTTGATGCTAACTAGCATAGGGTTTTCTCTCTCGTTGCTCGAAGTATATCTCCTATTTTTGCATCTTATCTCTTTTAGTGGCGCTGTGTCGATCGCCGCCCTAAATCTACTCATAATCCTCCTATTGAGGTTAAGGTCGTTCTTATCTCTAGCTTCGTAGATAATGTTGAAGCCTCCGTTTAGGAGCCAGTGTGAACCTATAGGTGGTGCACATCCAACTAATTCAGCAAGAAAATCTGCCTTGTTGGTGTCATCTGAAGGCACATCTAACTACAATTATGTCATCCAAACTAAATTCAACCGGAGGCCCGTTTTGGTTATGCTTTGTTGCTCCCAAGGGTGTAGGCGCTTAGATTGCTTGAAAAATAGTTGTGCATATTTTTATTCATGTTAGACGAATCTACATCAATGAGAAACATAGAGATTGAGTGACGTGTTGTAGCTAATCTGAAAAGACAGATTGATTTGCTTATTGGAAATTTTGAATACTGGAAACAACCAGGATAAGATACCTACATGGGGGCATGGGGCTATTGTACTGTTAATTAGCTTTTGTGTACTAAACACCGATCGATGTCACATGACCTTGCCGGCCGCTAGTGTCGTGCCCTTATCCTCCGCCCCGCAGCTCCCAGTCACCCCTGCTGGTGCTGCGCCCTTGTCCTCCACCCCGCAGCTCCCAATCGCCCCTGCCTGCTGGAACACGAACTGCATCCACGCGAGACACGGGAATTAGGATATGGCGGTTTCTGCAAGGCTCTAGCAAGTCGTCATGGGCACTGTTGTTTGAGGTCAAGGTCGGGAAGGGGCGCGCGAGGTTGCCATGGTGCTGATCCGGGCCGTTGGAAAGGGGTAGTTCGCCGTTGTCTCTGCCCACTGCTCACTCTACCTCCGTCGATGCCGCTAGGTTAGACCTAACTCCAAGGCACGACCCTAAACAGATGTCCGTTTTGTCCCACGGGGTGGCAATGGGGCCGCGTTAGCCTGGATTTGTGGATGTGCCGACAGCGCGCCCAACGCGTGGCCGCAATTCGACCGCATATCGTCCGCATACAATTTTTGCAACATATTTCTTATTATTTTCATCATCAGTTTTTTTATACATTGGAGTACCGAGGCGCTCCCGCGGGCGCCCCTGGGAGGGAACCCTAGCGTTGCCGATCCCGTCCCTTCGCCCCGCCTCCTCCCTTGCTGCCGCCGGTGGCGTCGTCGGCCAAAGGCCGCGTGCCGCAGGCGTCGGCGGGGCAGCTCTCTCCCTCGCGCGGGTGGAGGATGTCATGGGGCGGCCTCCCTGCTCGGTGGCGTCGGACGCCGGTCGGCCTCTGTCCCGGCTTCCCTCCTCCTCCTCGCGTCCTGGTGACCTGCCGGCGCCGCCTCCTCTCCTCCCCCCTCCTCCTTGGCTCGGGGGGTTCTGGAGGCCTCGGGGCATGCTGGCGGCAGATCTGGCAACCCCTGCCCAGATCCGACTAATGGTGGCGGTTGGTGGCTGCAGGGGTGACCGACGGCCCCTCTAAGGTGGTGGTGCTGCAGCCGGTGTTCATCCTACTCCAGTGGGGTGGCTAGGCACCAGCTAGACCTGGTCAGGGCGTGGAGACGCATGGGGTGTGGTGCATGTGGCTGGTCTCCTGCTGGATCCGGCCAGTTCTGGCATTGGGGGTCAGCCGGCGGCGCGTGGAATCGGTGGTGCGTGCCCAATGGCTCCGGTGCTTGGAGCTCGCCGAGCGACGCGGGTAGGGCAGCGGCCGGGCGTGGCCGCTGCTCCGGCCATGGGCGGCGGTGTGGGAAGGTCCAGCGGTGGTGGACTCCCGGTGTCATGGCGGCTTTACGGTGGCTCAACGGATCTGCCCGCGGCAGCGGCCAGCTTCTCCGGCGTCGGCTCGTCCGCGTTCAGACTGTCTCGACCTTCGCCCCATCTCCTCGTCGCCCGAGCGCTACTCCCATCACAGGGTTGTTCCTCTCCCAGCTGTGGTCCACCACTCGTCTCGTGCCCGATGCTGCAGGACCGACCTCGTCTCGTGCACAGTGCAGCAGGACCGAGCTTGTCTCACGCACGGTGCAGCAGGACTGACCTCGTCCCCCTTTCGGCGCTGCAGGACCGAGCTCGTCTCGTGCTCGGGGCAGCAGGACAGGTCGGTGGTGAAGGAAATATGCCCTAGAGGCAATAATAAAGTTGTTATTTATATTTTCTTATATCATGATAAATGTTTATTATTCATGCTAGAATTGTATTAATCGGAAACTTGTTACATTTGTGAATACATAGACAAAACAAAGTGTCCCTAGTATGCCTCTACTTGACTAGCTCGTTAATCAAATATGGTTAAAGTTTCCTAACCATAGACATGTGTTGTCATTTGATGAAGGGGATCACATCATTATGAGAATGATGTGATGGAAAAGACCCATCCGTTAGCTTATCATAATGATCGTTAAGTTTTATTGTTATTGCTTTCTTCATGACTTATACATATTCCTCTGACTATGGGATTATGCAACTCCCGAATACCGAAGGAATACCTTGTGTGCTATAAAACGTCACAACGTAACTGGGTGATTATAAAGATGCTCTACAGGTGTCTCCGAAGGTGTTTGTTTGGTTGGCATAGATCAAGATTAGGATTTGTCACTCCGAGTATCGGAGAGGTATCTCTGGGCCCTCTCGGTAATGCACATCACTATAAGTCTTGCAAGCAACGTGACTAAAGAATTATTTACGGGATGATGCATTACGGAACAAGACTTGCCGGTAATGAGATTGAATTAGGTATGATGATACCAACGATCGAATCTCGGTCAAGTAACATACCAATGACAAAGGGAATAGCGTATGTTGTTATTGCGGTTTGACCCATAAAGATCTTCGTAGAATATGTAGGAACCAATATGAGCATCCAGGTTCCGCTATTGGTTATTGGCCAGATATGTGTCTCGGTCATGTCTACATAGTTCTCGAACCCATAGGGTCCACACGCTTAATGTTCGATGACGATTTGTATTATGAGTTATGTATTTTGGTGACCGAAGTTCGTTCGGAGTCTTGGATGGGATCACGGACATGACGAGGATTCTCGAAGTGGTCGAGAGGTAAAGGTTGATATATTGGAAGGTACTATTCGGCCACCGGAAGGGTTCCGGAGTGTCTCGGGTACATACCGGAGTACCGGAGGGGTTACCGGAACCCCCCGGGGAAAGATATGGGCCATATGGGCCATAGGAGGGAGGCTAACTAGCCCATAAGGGGCTGGTGCGCCCCCCACAAGGGATGAGGCCAAATTGGACTAGGGAAGGGGGCGCCACCCCCCTTTCCTTCTCCTACTCCCTCTCCTTTCCCCCCTTTCCCCCTCCATGAGAAGGAAAAGAAGGGGGGCAATCCTACTAGGACTAGGAGTCCCAGTAGGAATCCCCCCTTATGGCGCTCCCCCTAGGGCCGGCCTCTTCCCTCTCCCTCCTTTATATACATGGGCAGGGCACCCCTTGGAGAGACAACAATTGTTCCAAGCCGTGTGCGGCATCTCTCTCCATAGTTTGTTCCTCCGGTCATAGCGTTGTAGTGCTTAGGCGAAGCCCTACGCGGATCACATCACCATCACCGTCACCACGCTGTCGTGCTGACGGAACTCTCCCTCGACCCTCTGCTAGGTCAAGAGTTCAAGGGACGTCATCAAGCTGAATGTGTGCAGAACTCGGAGGTGCCGTACGTTCGGTACTTGATCGGTTGGATCATGAAGACGTTCGATTACATCAACCGCGTTAACCTAACGCTTCCGCTTTCGGTCTACGAGGGTACGTGGACACACTCTTCCCCTCTCGTTGCTATAAATCTCCTAGATAGATCTTGTGTGATCATAGGAATTTTTTTGAAATTGCATGCTATGTTCCCCAATAGTGGCATCCGAGCCAGGTCCATGCGTAGATGATATGCACGAGTAGAACACAAAGAGTTGTGGGCTATAATAGTCATACTACTTACCACCAATGTCTTACTTTGATTCGGCGGTATTGTTGGATGAAGCGGCCCGGACCAACATTACATGACCACGTTCATGAGACCGGTTCTACCGACGTGCTTTGCACATAGGTGGCTGGCGGGTGTCTGTTTCTCCAACTTTAGTTGAATCGAGTTTGACTATGGCCGGTCCTTGTTGAAGGTTAAAATATCACATTTGACAAAAAAATCATTGTGGTTTTGATGCGTAGGTAAGAACGGTTCTTGCTAGAAGCCCATAGCAGCCATGTAAAACTTGCAACAACAAAGTAGAGGACGTCTAACTTGTTTTTGCAGGGCATGTTGTGATGTGATATGGTCAAGACGTGATGAGATATAAATTGTTGTATGAGATGATCATGTTTTGTAAAAGTTTTTGGCAACTAGCAGAAGCCTTATGGTTGTCTCTTTATTGTATGAAATGCAATCGCCATGTAATTGCTTTACTTTATGACTAAGCGGTAGCGATAATCTTAGAAGCAATAGTTGGTGAGACGGCAACGATGCTATGATGAAGATCAAGGTGTGAAGCCGGTGATGATGTAGATCATGACGGTGCTTTGGAGATGGAGATCAAATTTTGATTGCATGTGATGTTTATCCTTTATGCATCTTTTTTTTCTTAGTACGGCGGTAGCATTATAAGATGATCCCTCACTAAATTTCAAGGTATAAGTGTTCTCCCTGAGTATGCACCGTTGCTACAGTTCGTCGTGCCGAGACACCACGTGATGATCAGGTGTGAAAATCTCTGCGTTCACATACAACGGGTGCAAGCCAGTTTTGCACATGCAGAATACTCGGGTTAAACTTGACGAGCCTAGCATATGCAGATATGGCCTCGGAACATTGAGACAGAAAGGTCGAACGTGAATCATATAGTAGATATGATCAACATAGTGATGCTCACCATTGAAAACTATTCCATCTCACGTGATGATCGGACATGGTTTAGTTGATATGGATCACGTGATCATTTAGATGACTAGAGGGATGTCTATCTAAGTGGGAGTTCATAAGTAATATGATTAATTGAACTTTAATTTATCATGAACTTAGTCCTGATAGTATTTGCATATCTATGTTGTAGATCAATAGCTTGTGATGTAGCTCCCCACTTATTTTTTTGATATGTTCCTAGAGAAAAATAATTTGAAAGATGATAGTGGCTATGATGCGGATTGGGTCCGTGATCTGAGAATTATCCTCATTGCTGCACAGAAGAATTATGTCATTGATGCACCGTTAGGTGATGGACCTATTGCAGGAACAGATGCAGATGTTCTGAACATTTGGCAAGCTCAGTATGATGACTACTTGATAGTTTAGTGCGCCATGCTTTAAGTCCTAAAACCGGGACTTCAAAAACATTTTGAACGCCACAAAGCATATAAGATGTTGCAAGAGCTGAAATTGGTATTTCAGACTCATGCCCGAGTCGAGAGGTATGAGACCTCTGACAAGTTTTTTTCCTGCAAGATGGAGGAGAATAGCTCAACCAATGAGCATGTGCTCAGAATGTCTGAGTACTACAATCGCTTGAATCAAGTGGAAGTTAATCTTCCAAATAAGATAGTGATTGATAGAGTTCTCTAGTCACTGTCACCAAGTTACTGGAACTTCGTGATGAACTATAATATGCAAGGGATGACGAAAAACGATTCTCGAGGTCTTTGCGATGCTGAAATCAGCAAAGGGAGAAATCAAGAAAAGCATCAAGTGTTGATGGTTGACAAGACCACTAGTTTCAAGTAAAAGGGCAAGGGAAAGAAAGGAAACTTCAAGAAGAATGGCAAGCAAGTTTCCACTCCCACGAAGAAGCCCAAATCTAGACCCAAGCCTGAAACTGAGTGCTTCTACTGCAAAGGAAATGGTCACTAGAAGAGGAACTGCCCCAAATACTTGGCGGATAAGAAGGATGACAACGTGAACAAAAGTATATATGATATACATGTTATTGATGTGTACTTTACTAGTGTTCATAGTATCCCCTGGGTATTTGATACCGGTTCAGTTGCTCTGATTAGTAACTTGAAACAAGTTACAAAATGAACAAAGACTAGTTGAGGGCGAGGTGATGATGTGTGCTGGAAATGATTCCAAGGTTGATAAGATCACCATCGCATACTCCCTCTACCTTCGAGATTAGTATTGGAACTAAATAAATGTTATTTGGTGTTTGTGTTGAGCATAAATATGATTGGATCATGTTTATTGCGATACGGTTATTCATTTAAGTCAGAGAATAATTGTTGTTTGTTTACATGAATAAAACCTTCTGTGGTCTTACATCCAATGTAAATGGTTTACTAAATCTCAATGACAGAGATACACATAATATTGATGCCAAAAGATGCAAAGTTAATAATAACAGTGCAACTTATTTGTGGCACTCCTGTTTAGGTCATATTGGTGTAAAGCGCATGAAGAAACTCCATGCTGATGGGCTTTTGGAATCACTTGATGCTTGCGAACCATGACTCATGGGCAAGATGACTAAAACTACGTTCTCTGGAACAATGGAGCGAGCCACTGACTTATTGGAAATAATCCATACTGATGTATGCGGTCCGATGAGTGTTGAGGTCCGCGGCGGGTATCGTTATTTTCTGACCTTTACAAATGATTTAAGAAGATATGGGTATATCTACTTAATGAAACATAAGTCTGAAACATTTGAAAAGTTCAAAGAATTTTAGAGTGAAGTGGAAAATCATCATAACAAGAAAATAAAATTTCTATGATCTGATCGTGGAGGTGAATATTTGAGTTACGAGTTTGGCCTTCATCTAAAACAATGTGGAATAAGTTTCACAACTCACGCCACCTGGAACACCACAGGTAATGGTGTGTCCGAACGTCATAACCGTACTTTATTGGATATGGTGCGATCTATGATGTCTCTTACCGATTTACCACTATCGTTTTGGGGTTATGCATTAGAGACAGCTGCATTCACGTTAAATAGGGCACCATCTAAATCTGTTGAGACGACACCATATGAATTGTGGTTTGGTAAGAAACCTAAGCTATCATTTCTTAAAGTTTGGGGCTATGATGCTTATCTGAAAAAGCTTCAACCTGATAAGCTCCAACCCAAATCAGAGAAATGTGTCTTCATAGGATACCCAAAGGAGACTACTGGGTAGACCTTCTATCACAGATCCGAAGGCAAAAGTTTTGTTGTTAAGAATCGATCGTTTCTAGAGAAGGAGTTTCTCTCGAAAGAAGTGAGTGGGAGGAAAGTAGAACTTGATGAGGTAATTGTACCTTCTCCCGAATTGGAAAGTAGTTCATCACGGAAATCAGCTCTAGTGATTCCTACACCAATCAGTGAGGAAGCTAATGATGATGATCATGAAACTTCAGATCAAGTTACTACCGAACCCCGTAGGTCAACCAGAGTACGATCCACACCAGAGTGGTACGGTAATCCTATTCTGGAGGTCATGTTACTTGACCATGACGAACCTACAAACTATGAGGAAGCGATGATGATCCCAGATTCCGCAAAATGGCTTGAGGCCATGAAATCTGAGATGGTATCCATGTATGAGAACAAAGTGTGGACTTTGGTTGACTTGCCCGATGATCGTCAACCAATAGAGAATAAATGGATCTTCAAGAAGAAGACTAACGATGACGGTAATGTTACTGTCTACAATGCTCGACTTGTTGCGAAAAGTTTTCGACAAGTTCTCACCCGTAGCGATGCTTAAGTCTGTCCGAATCATGTTAGCAATTGCCGCATTTTATGATTATGAAATTTGGCAAATGGATGTCAACACTACATTCCTTAATGGATATCTTAAATAAGAGTTGTATATGATGCAACCAGAAGGTTTTGTCGATCCTAAAGGTGCCAACAAAGTGTGCAAGCTCCAGTGATCCATCTATGGACTAGTGCAAGCATCTCGGAGTTGGAATATACGCTTTGATGAGTTGATCAAAGCATATAGTTTTATACAGACTTGCAGTGAAGCCTGTATTTACAAGAAAGTGAGTGGGAGCACTACAACCTTTCTAATAAGTATATGTGAATGACATATTGTTGATCGGAAATGGTGTAGATTTTTTTGGAAAGCATAAAGGAGTGTTTGAAAGGAGTTTTTTCAAAGGAAGACCTCGGTGAAGCTACTTACATATTGGGCATCAAGATTTACAAAGATAGATCAAGACGCTTGATAAGACTTTCGACGAGTAGATACCTTGAAAAGATTTTGAAGGAGTTCAAAATGGATCAGTCAAAGAAGGAGTTCTTGCCTGAGTTATAAGGTATGAAATTTACCAAGACTCAAAATCCGACCACGACAAAAGATAGAGAGAGAATGAAAGTCATTCCCTATGCCTCAGCCATAGGTTCTATAAAGTATGACATGCTGTATACCAGACCTATTGTGTACCTTGCCATGAGTTTGGCAAAGGGGTACGATAGTGATCCAGGAGTGGATCACTGGATAGAAATCAAAGTTATCCTCAGAGGACTAAGGAAATATTTCTCGGTTATGGAGGTAATAAAGAGTTCGTCGTAAAGAGTTACGTCGATGCAAGCTTTTACACCGATCTGGATGACTCTGAATCTCAATCTGGATACATGTTGAAAGTGGGAGCAATTAGCTAGAGTAGCTCCATGCAGAGCATTGTAGACATAGAAAATTTGCAAAGTACATACGACTATGAATGTGACAGACCCGTTGACTAAAATTCTCTCACAAGCAAAACATGATCACACCTTAGTACTCTTTGGGTGTTAATAACATAGCTATGTGAACTAGATTATTGAGTCTAGTAAACCCTTTGGGTGTTAGTCACATGGCGATGTGAACTAATCACATAAAGATGTGAACTATTGGTGTTAAATCACATGACCTAGTGAACTAGATTATTGACTCTAGTGCAAGTGGGAGATTGAAGGAAATATGCCCTAGAGGCATTAATAAAGTTGTTATTTATATTTCCTTATATCATTATAAATTTTTATTATTCATGCTAGAATTGTATTAACCGAAACTTGATACATGTGTGAATACATAGACAAAAAAGTGTCCCTAGTATGCCTCTACTTGACTAGCTCGTTAATCAAAGATGGTTAAAGTTTCCTAACCATAGACATGTGTTTTCATTTGATGAACGGGATCACATCATTAGGAGAATGATATGATGGACAAGACCCGTCCGTTATCTTAGCATAATGATCGTTAAGTTTTATTGCTATTGCTTTCTTCATGACTTATACATATTCCTCTGACTATGAGATTATGCAACTCCCGAATACCGGAGGAACACCTTGTGTGCTATCAAACGTCACAACGTAACTGGGTGATTATAAAGATGCTCTACAGGTGTCTCCGAAGGTGTTTGTTGGGTTGGCATAGATCAAGATTAGGATTTGTCACTCCGAGTATCGAAGAGGTATCTCTGGGCCCTCTCGGTAATGCACATCACTATAAGCCGGATACGTCTCCAACGTATCTATAACTTTTGATTGTTCCATGCTATTATATTATCTATTTTGGATGTTAATGGGCTTATTCACTTTTATATTATTTTTGGACTAACCTATTAACTGGAGGCCTAGACCAAATTGCTGTTTTTTTTACCTATTTTAGTGTTTTGCCGAAAAGGAATATCAAACGGAGTCAAAATGGAATGAAACCTTCAGGAGTGTTATTTTTGGAACAAACGTGATCCAGGAGACTTGGAGTGGAGGTCAAGCAATCAACGAGGCGACCACGAGGTAGGGGGCGCGCCCACCCCCTGGGCGCGCCCTCCACCCTCGTGGCCCCCTTGTTGCTCCACCGACCTACTTCTTCCTCCTATGTATATCCATATACCCCGCAAACATCCAGGAGTACCATGAAACCCTATTTCCACCGCCGCAACCTTCTGTACCCAAGAGATCCCATCTTGGGGCCCTTTTCCGGAGCTCCGTCGGAGGGGGCATTGATCACGGAGGGCCTCTACATCAACTCCATGGCCCCTCCGATGATGTGTGAGTAGTTTACTTCAGACCGTCGGGTCCATAGCTAGTAGCTAGATGGTTTCTTCTCTCTCTTTGGATCTCAATACAAAGTTCTCCTCGATTCTCTTGGAGATCTATTCGATGTAATCTTCTTTTGCGGTGTGTTTGTCGAGTTCCAATGAATTGTGGGTTTATGATCAAGTCTATATATGAAAATATTTGAATCTTCTCTGAATTCTTTTATGTATGATTGGTTTATCTTTGCAAGTCTCTTCGAATTATCAGTTTGGTTTGGCCTACTAGATTGATCTTTCTTGCAATGGGAGAATTGCTTAGCTTTGGGTTCAATCTTGCGGTGTTCGATCCCAGTGACAGAAAGGGAAATGACATGTATTGCATTGTTGCCATCGAGGATAACAATATGGGGTTTACATCATATTGCATGAGTTTATCCCTCTACATCATGTCATATTGCTTAAGGCAATAGTCTGTTCTTATGAACTTAATACTCTAGATGCATGCTGGATAGCGGTCGATGTGTGGAGTAATAGTAGTAGATGCAGAATTGTTTCAGTCTACTTTTCATGGACGTGATTCCTATATACATGATCATGCCTAGATATTCTCATAATTATTCGCTTTTCTATCAATTGCTCGACAGTAATTTGTTCACCCACTGTAATACTTATGCTATCTTGACAGAAGCCACTAGTGAAACCTATGGCCCCCGGGTCTATTCTTCATCATAGAAGTTTCCCATCTACTTTATTTTGCAATCTTTACTTTCAATCTATATCATAAAAATAGCAAAAATATTTATCGTATTGCTATTTTTGAGATCTGAGAGATATTCATGGGAAAATAGTAGTGGCGCACCGTCTAACCCCCACCGTGCGCCATTGCTATTTTTGAATTTTGAATTTGGATCTAGATCGTGATTTTTTTGCCCATTTTTTGCTAGTTTTTTTGCTCGTTTTTTGGCACGATATTATTTCAAATTTTGTTCCTGTTTTTGGATCTTGTAAGTTCTTTTGCCGTGTTCTTTTGCCGGAGAGGAGTTCGCCGGAGAGGAGGAGGAGGAGGTCACCAGAGAGGCGCTCGCCTACATGGCCGGAGAGGAGGAGGAGGTCGCCGGAGAGGAGTTCACCGAAGCATCGGAGAGGAGGAAGGAGAAACCATGAGGGAATGGGAGGAGAGGAGGGAGGAGGAGCTCACCGGAGAGGAGGGAGGAGAAACCGTGAGGGGAGGGGAGGGGAGGAGAGGAGGGAGGAGGAGGTTCCCGAAGAGGAGGAGGTCGCCGGAGAGGAGGAGGAGGTCGCCGGAGAGGAGGAGGAGGTCGCCGGAGAGGAGGAGGGTAGTATGGTGGAGGAGAGAAGGGAAGATGGAGTGGAGGAGAGGTGGAGATGGAGTGGAGGAGAGGAGAGGAGGAGATGGAGTGGAGGAGAGGTGGAGTGGAGGAGGTGCGCCCAGCCATATGTACGACATAGTAATGGCGCACCGTGGCGAGGTGCGCCATTACTATTTTTTATTTTTATTTTTTTTGATTTTGAAGGTGGGAAGATACTAATGGCGCACCGTGGGCAAGTGCGCCATTAGTAACTCTTTTATTTTTATTTTTTTGACTTATTTTGAATTTTGAAGGCGGGAAGATACTAATGGCGCACCGTGGGCAGGTGCGCCATTAGTAACTTTTTTTATTTTGTTGACTTATTTTGAATTTTGAAGGCGGGAAGATACTAATGGCACACCATGGGCTGGTGCGCCATTAGTAAATTTGAATTTTTATGAATTTTTTTACCTCCAGATCTTAAAAGCCCCGTATCTTTTTTTCTGTTAGGTTTTTGAGGATTTTGAAAATGTTTAACGGGGTTTGCCCCGTTAAATTCGGATGTAACTTTTCAAGTAGATGATTTTTCATATAAAAAACTTTTTCATCCGAGTTAGTATGCAAAAGTTATGCCCATTTTTACAAATTCTCGAGAGATTTTGCAAATGAAGTCGAAATTCATATTTGCAAATTTTCCCAACAACTAGACCACATATCACATGGGAAACTTATTTTCTTTTATTTTTTGACATTTTCATCATTTTTTTTTATTTTTTTTAAAACTGAAAAGGCGATCCACAAGGGGGGGGGGTGCATTCGGTGGAAGTGGTGGCCAAGTTACTAATGACGCACCGTGGCATGGCGCGCCATTACTAGTTCAACTAGTAATGGCGCACCACTACCACGGTGCGCCATTAGTAGTTTTAAAAAAAATTAATTTTTTTTTAAATTTTTTTTACTAATGGCGCACCACTCCCACGGTGCGCCATTAGTAGTTTTGGAAAAATTAAAAAAAAATTACTAATGGCGCACCCCGGATGAGGTGCGCCATTAGTATTTGGACACTAATGGCGTACCAAAACATGGTGCGCCATTAGTATATAGTAATGGCGCACCACATGTTTGGTGCGCCATTAGTGTTAATTCCATCTATAGCCCTTTTCCTAGTAGTGTGGAGCGGGCCGAAGAAGAGCTCGGCTAGGCGTGGAAGCAGCTCCGAGAAAAACAAGGTATGTGATAACTCGTTATGTATTCGAAAAAAGTAAAATGATATGCATTGACCGAAGTGTCATGATATGTATAGAAGCGACAACCGAGGTCGAGGCCCTAAGGAAGGCCCTGGCCGAAGCCGAGGGGAAGGCTGTCAAGGAGCAGGCCGCCTGTAAGAAGCTCAAGGCCCGGGTCAACAAGGTCCAGAAAGAGCTCCCAGATGCTGTGAAGAAGTATGAGTCCTTGGAGGGAGATGTTTCGGCTCGAGAGGCCAAACTATCGAAGGCTCGCCAAAGCGCGGAAGAGGGTTGTCAATCTATATCATAAAAATAGCAAAAATATTTATCGTATAGCAAAAATATCTCTCAGATCTCACTCTTGCAAGTGGCCGTGAATGGATTGACAACCCCTTTATCGCGTTCGTTGCGAGGTTCTTATTTGTTTGTGTAGGTACGAGGTGAATTGCGCGTGGTATCCTACTGGATTGATACCTTGGTTCTCAAAAACTGAGGGAAATACTTACGCTGCTTTACTGCATCACCCTTTCCTCTTCAAGGGAAAACCAACGCAGTCCTCAAGAGGTACCAAGACGGATTTCTGGCGCCGTTGCGAGGGAGATCTACACCAAGTCAAGACATACCAAGTACCCATCACAACTCTTATCCTTTGCATTACATTATTTTCCATTTGCCTCTCGTTTTCCTCTACCCCACTTCACCCTTGCCGTTTTATTCGCCCTCTTTTTCTGTTCCCCTTCTCTTTTCCCATTTGCCTCTTTTGCCTGTTTCTTCTTTGCTTGTGTGTTGGATTGCTTGCTTGTCACGATGGCTCAAGATAATACTAAACTATGTGACCTTGCCAATACCAACAATAATGATTCTATTAGCACTCCGATTGCTCCTCTTACCGATGCTGAACCTTGTGAGATCAATACTGCTTTGCTGAATCTTGTCATGAAAGATCCGTTTTCTGGCCTTCCTAGTTAAGATGCCTCTACCCATCTAAACAACTTTGTTGATTTGTGTGATATGCAAAATAAGAAATATGTGGATAATGATATTGTTAAACTTAAGCTATTTGCATTTTCGCTTAGAGATCATGCTAAAGCTTGGTTTTCGTCTTTGCCTAAAAATAGTATTGATTCATGGAATAAGTGCAAAGATGTTTTTATCTCTAAGTATTTTCCTCCCGCTAAGATCATCTCTCTTAGAAACGATACTATGAATTTTAAGCAACTTGATCATGAGCATGTTGCAAAATCTTGGGAGAGGATGAAATTAATGGTACGTAATTGCCCTACACATGGCTTGAATTTATGGATGATTATACAAAAAATTTATGTCGGATTGAATTTTGCTTCTAGAAATCTTTTACATTCGGCCACGGGAGGCACTTTTATGGAAATCACTTTAGGAGAAGCTACTAAACTCCTAGATAATATTATGGTTAATTATTCTCAATGGCACACTAAAAGATCTACTAGTAAAAAAGTGCATGCAATTGAAGAGATTAATGTCTTGAGTGGAAAGATGGATGAACTTATGAAATTGTTTGCTAATAAGAGTGCTCCTACTGATTCTAATGATATGCCTTTTTCTACTTTGATTGAGAATAATAATGAATCTATGGATGCGAATTTTGTTGGTAGGAACAATTTTGGTAATAATGCGTATAGAGGTAATTTTAATTATAGGCCGTTTCCTAGTAATTCCTCTAATAATTATGGTAATTCCTACAACAATTCTTATGGAAATTATAATAAGATGCCCTATGATTTTGAATCTAATATTAAATAATTTATTAGTTCGCAAAAGAGTTTCAATGCTTTGATTGAAGAAAAATTGCTTAAGATTGATGAGTTCGCTAGGAACGTGGATAGAATTTCTCTTGATGTTGATTCTTTGAAACTTAGATCTATTCCACCTAAGCATGATATCAATCAGTCTCTCAAAGCCATGATAATTTCCATTGATGAGGGCAAAGAAAGAACCACTAGGATGCGTGCTAAGAAAGACTGCTTTGTGAAAGCGTGTTCTTCTAGTTTTCATGATAATAAGGATGAAGATCTAAAAGTGATTGATGTGTCCCCTATTAAATCTTTGTTTTGCAATATGAATCTTGATAATGATGGGACTGGAGATGAGTCAACTTTAGTTAAAAGGCATCCTAATGATTCGGAGTTTTTAGATCTTGATGCTAAAATTGTTAAAAGTGGGATTGAAGAGGTTAAAACTTTAAATAGCAATGAACCCACTATCTTGGATTTCAAGGAATTTAATTATGATAATTTCTATTTGATATATTGTATTTCCTTTTTGCAATCCGTGCTAAATTCCCCTCATGCTTATAATCAAAATAAATCTTTTACTAAACATATCGTTGATGCTTTGATGCAATCTTATGAAGACAAACTTGAGTTGGAAGTATCTATCCCTAGAAATCTTTATGATGAGTGGGAACCCACAAGTAAAATAAAAATTAAAGATCATGAATGCTATGCTTTGTGTGATTTGGGTGCTAGTGTTTCCACGATCCCAAATTTTTTGTGTGATTTGCTAGGTTTCCGTGAATTTGATGATTGTTCTTTAAACTTGCACCTTGCGGATTCCACTATTAAGAAACCTATGGGAAAAATTAATGATGTTCTTATTGTTGCAAATAGGAATTATGTGCCTATAGATTTCATTGTTCTTGATATACATTGCAATCCTTCATGTCCTATTATTCTTGGTAGACCTTTCCTTAGAACGATTGGTGCAATTATTGATATGATGGAAGGGAATATTAAATTAAAATTTCCGTTAAGGAAAGGGATGGAACAATTCCCTAGAAATAAAATTAAATTACCATATGAATCTATTATGAGAGCCACTTATGGATTGCCTACCAAAGATGGCAATACCTAGATCTATCTTGCTTTTATGCCTAGCTAGGAGCGTTAAACGATAGCGCTTGTTGGGAGGCAACCCAATTTTATTTTTATTCCTTGATTTTTTTGCTCCTGTTTAGTAATAAATAATTTATGTAGCCTCCGTTTTGGTTGTGTTTTTTGTGCTTAATTAGTGTTTGTGCCAAGTACAACCGTTGGGAAGATTTGGGGAAAGTCTTTTTGATCTTGCTGTAAAAAACAGAAACTGTAGAGCTCACGAGAATTGCTGCCATTTTTTGTTGGAGAGTGATATTTAGTTAATTATTTTTGCAGATGAATAATATATAAATTCCTCATGTCCATCAGTTTATTTTAGAATTTTTGGGATTCCAGAAGTTTGCGTTAGTTACAGATTACTACAGATTGTTCTGTTTTTGACATATTCTGTTTTTCCTGTGTTGTTTGCTTATTTTGATGAATCTATGTCTAGTAAAAGAGTTTATAAACCATATAGAAGTTGTAATACAGTAGGTTTAACACCAATATAAATAAATAATTAGTTCATTACACTACCTTGAAGTGGTGTTTTGTTTTGTTTATCTAACGGAGCTCACGAAGATTTTCTTTTAAGGTTTGTGTTGTGAAGTTTTCAAGTTTTGGGTAAAGATTTGATGGATTATGGAACAAGGAGTGGCCAGAGCCTAAGGTTGGGGATGCCCATGGCACCCCAAGGTAAATCCAAGGACACCAAAAAGCCTAAGCTTGGGGATGCCCCGGAAGGCATCCCCTCTTTTGTCTTCGTTCATCGGTAACTTTACTTGGAGCTATATTTTTATTCGCCACATGATATGTATTTTGCTTGGAGCATCTTGTATGATTTGAGTATTTTATTTTTAGTTTACCACAATCATCCTTGCTGTACACACCTTTTGAGAGAGACACACATGAATTCGAATTTATTATAATATTTTATGTGCTTCACTTATATCTTTTGAGCTATATAGTTTTTGCTCTAGTGCTTCACTTATATCTTTTAGAGCACGGCGGTGGTTCTATTTTATAGAAATAATTGATCTCTCATGCTTCACTTATATTATTTTGAGAGTCCTTTAGAACATCATGGCAATTTGCTTTTGGGCATTATAAAAACTTTCATATAAGTGCATTGAATACTAAGAGAAGTTTGATACTTGATGATTGTTTTGAGATATGGAGATGGTGATATTAGAGACATGCTAGTTGAGTAGTTGTGAATTTGAGAAATACTTGTGTTGAAGCTTGTGATTCCCATAGCATGCACGTATGGTGAACCGTTATGTGATGAAGTCTGAGCATGATTTATTTATTGATTGCCTTCCTTATGAGTGGCGGTCGGGGAGGAGCGATGGTCTTTTCCTACCAATCTATCCCCCTAGGAGCATGCACATAGTACTTTATTTCGATAACTTATAGATTTTTGCAATAATTATGTGAGTTTGTTATGACCAATGATGAGTCCATGGATTATACGCACCCTCACCCTTCCACCATTGCTAGCCTCTCTAGTACCGCACAACTTTTGCCGGTACCATAAACCCACCATATACCTTCCTCAAAATAGCCACCATACCTACCTATTATGGCATTTCCATAGCCATTCTGAGATAAATTGCCATGCAACTTTCCGCCGTTCCGTTGTTATGACACGCTTCATCATTGTCATATTGCTTTGCATGATCATGTAGTTGACATCGTATTTGTGGCAAAGCCACCGTTCATAATTCTTCCATACATGTCACTCTTGATTCATTGCATATCCCAGTACACCGCCAGAGGCATTCACATAGAGTCATATTTTGATCTAAGTATTGAGTTGTAAGTAAAAATAATTGTGATGATCATCATTATTAGAGCATTGTCCCAGTGAGGAAAGGATGATGGAGACTATGACTCCCCCACAAGTCGGGATGAGACTCCGCACAAAAAATAAAAAGAAGGAAAAAAAGAGAAGAGGCCAAAAGAAAAAAGAGAGAAAGAAGGCCCAAATAAAAAAATGAGAGAAAAAGAGAGAAGGGACAATGTTACTATCCTTTTCCACACTTGTGCTTCAAAGTAGCACCATGATCTTCATGATAGAGAGTCTCCTATGTTGTCACTTTCATAAACTAGTGGGATTTTTACATTATAGAACTTGGCTTGTATATTCCAATGATGGGCTTCCTCAAATTGCCCTAGGTCTTCATGAGCAAGCAAGTTGGATGCAGACCCACTTAGTTTCTTTTGTTGAGCTTTCATACACTTATAGATCTAGTGCATCCATTGCATGGAAATCCCTACTCACTCACATTGATATCTATTGATGGGCATCTCCATAGCCCGTTGATAAGCCTAGTTTATGTGAGACTATCTTCTCCTTTTTTGTCTTCTCCACAACCACCATTCTATTCCACCATAGTGCTATATCCATGGTTCATGCTCATATATTGCGTGAAGATTGAAAAAGCTTGAGAATATCAAAAGTATGAAACAATTGCTTGGCTTGTCATCGGGGTTGTGCATGATTTAATATTTTATGCGATGAAGATAGAGCATAGCCAGACTATATGATTTTGTAGGGATAACTTTCTTTCGCCATGTTATTTTGAGAAGACATGATTGCTTAGTTAGCATGCTTGAAGTATTATTATTTCTATGTCAATATTAAACTTTTTTCTTCAATATTTCGGATCTGAACATTCATGCCACAATAAATAAAAATTACATTGAGAAATATGTTATGAAGCATTCCACATCAAAAATTCTGTTTTTATCGTTTACCTACTCGAGGACGAGCAGGAATTAAGCTTGGGGATGCTTGATACGTCTCCAACGTATCTACAATTTTTTATTGTTCCATGCTATTATATTATCTATTTTGGATGTTAATGGGCTTATTTTTACACTTTTATATTATTTTTGGGACTAACTATTAACCAGAGGCCCAACCCAAATTGCTGTTTTTTGCTATTTTAGTGTTTCGCCGAAAAGGAAGATCAAACGGAGTCCAAACGAAACCTTCGGGAGCGTTATTTTGGAACAGAAGTGATGTAGGAGACTTGGAGTGGACGTCAAGCAATCAACGAGGTGACCACGAGGCAGGGGGCTCGCAAACATCCAGGAGCACCACGAAACCCTATTTCCACCGCTGCAACCTTCTGTACCCAAGAGATCCCATCTTGGGGCCTTTTCCAGAGCTCCGCCGGAGGGGGCATTGATCACGGAGGGCCTCTACATCAACTCCATGGCCCCTCTGATGATGTGTGAGTAGTTTACTTCAGACCTTCGGGTACATAGCTAGTAGCTAGATGGCTTCTTCTCTCTCTTTGGATCTCAATACAAAGTTCTCCTTGATTCTCTTGGAGATCTATTCGATGTAATCTCCTTTTGCGGTGTGTTTGTCGAGATCCGGTGAATTGTGGGTTTATGATCAAGTCTATCTATGAAAATATTTGAATCTTCTCTGAATTCTTTAATGTATGATTGGTTTATATTTGCAAGTCTCTTCGAAGTATCAGTTTGGTTTGGCCTACTAGATTGATCTTTCTTGCAATGGGAGAAGTGCTAATCTTTGGGTTCAATCTTGCCGTGCTCGATCCTAGTGACAGCAAGGGAAATGACACGTATTGTATTGTTGCCATCGAGGATAACAAGATGGGGTTTACATGATATTGCATGAGTTTATCCCTCTATATCATGTCATCTTGCTTAAGGCCTTACTCTATTCTTATGAACTTAATACTCTAGATGCATGCTGGATAGCGGTCGATGTGTGGACTAATAGTAGTAGATGCAGAATTGTTTCGGTCTACTTGTCACGGACGTGATGCCTATATACATGATCATGCCTAGATATTCTCATAATTATTTGCTTTTCTATCAATTGCTCAACAGTAATTTGTTCACCCACCGTAATACTTATGCTATCTTGAGAGAAGCCACTAGTGAAACCTATGGCCCCCAGGTCTATTCTCCATCATACAAGTTTCCCATCTACTTTATTTTGCAATCTTTACTTTCAATCTATATCATAAAAACACAAAAATATTTATCTTATTATTATCATCTCTATCAGATCTCACTCTTGCAAGTGGCCGTGAAGGGATTGACAACCCCTTTATCGCGTTGGTTGCGAGGATCTTATTTGTTTGTGTAGGTACGAGGTGACTTGCGCATGGTCTCCTACTGGATTGATACCTTGGTTCTCAAAAACTAAAGGAAATACTTACGCTGCTTTGCTGCATCACCCTTTCCTCTTTAAGGGAAAACCAACGAAGTGCTCAATAGGTAGCAAAGCCTTGGAAGCAATGTGACTAAAGAATTAGTTACGGGATGATGCATTATGGAATGATTAAAGAGACTTTCCAGTAATGAGATTGAACTAGGTATGATGATACCGACGATCGAATCTCAGGCAAGTAACATACCGATGACAAAGGGAATAACGTATGTTGTTATTGTGGTTTGACCGATAAAGATCTTCGTAGAATATGTAGGAACCTATATGAGCATCCAGGTTCCGCTATTGGTTATTGACCAGAGATGTTTCTCGGTCATGTCTACATAGTTCTCGAACCCGTAGGGTCCGCACGCTTAATGTTCGATGACGATTTGTATTATGAGTTATGTGTTTTGGTGATCGAAATTTGTTCGGAGTCCCGGATAAGATCACGGATATGACGAGGAGTCTCGAAATGGTCGAGAGGTAATGATTGATGTATTGGAAGGGGGTATTCGGACAACGGAAGGTTTCCGGAGTGTATCAGGTACATACTGGAGTACCGGAGGGGTTACCGGAAGCCCTCGGGGAAAGATATGGGCCATATGGGCCATCAGAGGGAGGCTAACCAGCCCACAAGGGGCTGGTGCGCCCCCCACAAGGGATGAGGACGAATTGGACTAGGGAAGCGCCACCCCCTTTCCTTCTCCTACTCCCTCTCCTTTCCCCCTTTCCCCCTCCATGAGAAGGAAAAGAAAGGAGGGGGCGAATCCTACTAGGACTAGGAGTCCTAGTTGGACTCCCCCCTTATGGCGTGCCCCCTAGGTGGCCTCCTCCCTCTGCCTCCTTTATATACGTGGGTAGGGCATCCCTTAGAGACAAAACAATTGTTCCAAGCCGTGTGTGGCATCTCTCTCCACATTTTGCTCCTTTGGTAATAGCGTCGTAGTGCTTAGGCGAAGCGCTGCGCGGATCACATCACCATCACCGTCACACGCTGTCGTGCAAACAGAACTCTCCCTCGACCCTCTACTAGATCAAGAGTTCGAGGGAGATCATCGAGCTGAACGTGTGCAGAACTCGGAGGTGAAGTACGTTCGGTACTTGATCGGTTGGATCGCGAAGACGTTCGACTACATCAACCGCTTAACCTAACGCTTCCGCTTTCGGTCTATGAGGGTACATGCAGACACTCTCCCCCTCTCATTGATATGCATCTCCTAGATAGATCTTGTGTGATCTTAGGAAAATTTTGTATGCTACGTTACCCAATAGGTGGATGCCAGTTCTGGTTGGCCTGTCGGGTCTCGACGCTGAGGGTCGCCCAGGGGTGCAAAAGGTGGGACCTTTCTGCTTGTCTCTTTCGTTGGGGTTGAGGCGGGTCTCGGGTGAGGTGGTGTCAAGGTCTTGGATGCTGGGGCGGCGGCCCTGGTGGTGGTAGTGCGGTGCTCTTTGGCAGAGCCCCTTCCTTGGTGCTGGCCGGTCACCATGGCCGTGTGGGCGGCGTGGTTCCGGGATGTGGCGTTCAGTGGCGGTGAGTGTTGGCCGAGGTGAAAACATGTTTTGTCTTCATATGGACCGGCGGCGGCGAATATCGTTCCCTTCTTGAAGGCATCGTCGTGACTCTCATTGCGTGTCATGCGGCTCCAGGGGAACTCTGATCCTAGGATCGGGCGGTGGCGGCGCTCCGGTGTCGTACCCTTCCTGAAGGCGCCGCCTTGGAGCACATGGTCGGTCATATGTAGCTTCATCTCTTCGTCGTGGTAGTGCTAGGGGTGGTGTTGCTGCGCTCAGCGCCTATGCATCCTGCCTTGGGTCTGTGCGTATGTTGTGGTGGCGTGTGTTTGTACTGGGTCCTTGATGATTGGTGCTTTATATATAAAGCGGGGCGAAAGCCTTTTTAAGTAAAACCACAAGAAGACATTTTAGAAGATATCCAACTTCCATAACTGCTCCTGTAAGTTGGATTAGTGTCTTCTTGATGCATTCATTGTTGATCTGCGGAGTCTTGATCTTGCATGCTTCTTTTTTCTTCGAGTCTAAAGAAGTAGACGTTGCTTCTTCACGTCTAGTCTCATCTCTAGCCTCTACTCTAGCAACAAGTGCACGAACATCTATTAAATTGACTCTATCAATAGATTGATGTATTCTTCTTCCCGACACCAAAGGTTACATCCATCCTACACAATATACATTTGAGTGTAGGCACAACGGGCCGAATCCAGGAGCACAACCGAAGCTAAAACTAGCACATGCCCCATCATTTTTGGACTTGACGAACACCCATCCGGGATGTTCTGGCATTGTAGACACGCGGCGCAAGACCTTCCGTGGACAGTCGACGCACTTTATGAGTGGTATCGGTGCACCGGCGAGCCTTTGAGCCAGTAGTGAACCTGGACGACGATCGTTGGTGTATTTGCCAGTGTACCAACGATGGGCTAGATCCGAGCAGCTAGAGGCGGAGTCAATATCTGCATGCGGCATGGGGCGTTGTCGGGGCTGTGCGGACCAGTACCTGGCCAATCCATGGCACGACGCAGTCTACCGCAGCAGGAGTGAGCTCAAATCCAGCTGGATCCGCTCCAAATACGGCCGCCAAATGTTGAAATCTAGTGGCAGGGGTTGGACAACTCAAGGGGTTGAGGAAAGGGGCCTGCGACAAGGGGAGGGCGGTCTCGTGGATGTGCTGGATAGTGCGCACGACCAAGAAAAACAGCGGCGGTGACGGCTAGGGACGAGAGGGGAGTGGGGCGGGGGATGCGGCTGGAGAGGGAGATGGAATAGAAAAAGGGTCACATGTGTCCCCGACGGGCGGGCCAGGGCAGGACATGGGTGATACGTCTCCAACGTATCTATAATTTTTTATTGTTCCATGTTACTATATTACCTGTTTTGGATGTTTAATGGGCTTTAATATGCTCTTTTATATTATTTTTGGGACTAACCTATTAACCTAAGGCCTAGTGGTAGTTTCTGTTTTTTTGTGCCTATTTTAGTGTTTCATAGAAAAGGAATATCAAACGGAATCCAAACGGAGCGAAACCTTCGCGAGGATCTTTCTTGGAACAAACACAATCCAAGAGACATGGAGTGGAAGTTTGGAACGCCGTGAGGCGTCCAGGAGGTAGGAGGGCGCGCCCAGGGGTTAGGCACGCCCGCACCCTCGTGGGCCCCACGAAGCTCCACCGACGTACTTCTTTCACCTATATATACTCTTATACCCAAAAAACATCAGGGGGAGCCACGAAACCACTTTTCCACCGCCGCAACCTTCTGTACCCATGAGATCTCATCTTAGGGCCTTTTCCGGCGATCTGCTGGAGGGGGAATCGATCATGGAGGGCTTCTACATCAACACCATAGCCTCTCTAATGATGTGTGAGTAGTTTACCACATACACTCGGGTCCATAGTTATTAGCTAGATGGCTTCTTCTCTCTCTTTGGTTCTCAATACAAAGTTCTCCTTGATGTTCTTGGAATCTATTCGATGCAATACTTTTTGATGTGTGTTTGCCGAGATCCGATGAATTGTGGATTTATGATCAAGTTTATCTCTGAATAATATTTGGTTCTTCACTGAATTCTTATATGCACGATTTGATATCTTTGCAAGTCTCTTCGGATTACCAGTTTAGTTTGGCCTACTAGATTGATCTTTCTTGCAATGGGAGAAGTGCTTAGCTTTGGGTTCAATCTTGCGGTGTCCTTTCCCAATGACAGCAGGGGCAGCAAGGCATGTATTGTATTGTATTGTATTGTCGCCATCGAGGATAAAAAGATGGGGTTTATATCATATTGCTTGAGTTTATCCCTCTACATCATGTCATCTTGCTTGAAGCATTATTCTGTTCTTATGAACTTAATACTCTAGATGCATGCTGGATAGTGGTCGATGTGTGGAGTAATAGTAGTAGATGCAGAATCGTTTCGGTCTACTTAACACGGACATGATGCCTATGTTCATAATCATTGCCTAGATATTCTCATAACTATGCGTCTTCTATCAATTGCTCGGCAGTAATTTGTTCACCCACCGTAATATATGCTATCTTGAGACCTATGGCCCCCAGGTCTATTTTCCATCATATTAGTTTCCGATTTACAATTCTAGTTTCTTATTTATTTTATTTTGCAATCTTTACTTTCTAATCTATAAAAAAATACCAAAAATATTTATCTTATTATCTTTATCAGATCTCACTTTTGCGAGTGGCCGTGAAGGGATTGACAACCCCTTTATCACATTGGTAGCAAGGTTCTTGATTGTTTGTGCAAGTTCTAGGTGACTTGCGTGTTATCTCCTACTGGATTGATACCTTCGTTCTAAAAAACTGAGGAAAATACTTACGCTACATTGCTGCATCACCCTTTCCTCTTCAGTGGAAAACCAACGCATGCTCAAGAGGCAGCAATGGGCACGCGCTTGTCTACTCGATCGCAAATGCGGTGCAAAGTTGGGCCGGGAATGGGTCGAAAATGGACCGAAAATAGACAATGGTCCATTTGCTCCCGCGCGTTGGGCGGCTGTTTCTGTCAGTTTACCTCCAAACGAACGCGGCCAGACCATTTGGGGTAGTGTGTTGGAGTTGGCCTTATGCCGGGAAAACCGAGAGCATCATGACATAGATACAAAAATAACAAACTTTTAAATTTTAAGGATAAAAAAGGTTGTTTGAGTAGATGATGCAGATGAAAAAATTACATCACCTCTCCAAGTGATGTAAAATACAACACTTGGAGAAGCAAATTTGCAATTCTAGCTCCTAGGTGATGTAAAACAGCCAGTCACACGCCAATTCCCAATCACTCTACATTTCAATCCTGCCCGTCACGCACCGACTTCCATGCATTGCTGCCCTGGCTTTACCCAACCTTGCTTGGTCGGCGTCGCGGCAACAGGTGTGCCGGCGTCGAAGAAGCAAGCGGCGGCCAAACCCTGCGGTGGAGGCGTGAAGCAGCCGTCGTGAAGGAAATATGCCCTAGAGGCAATAATAAAGTTGTTATTTATATTTCCTTATATCATGATGAATGTTTATTGTTCATGCTAGAATTGTATTAACCAGAAACTTAATACATGTGTGAATACATAGACAAAACAGAGTGTCTCTAGTATGCCTCTAATTGACTAGCTCGTTAATCAAAGATGGTTAAGTTTCCTAAGCATAGACATGTGTTGTCATTTGATGAACGGGATCACATCATTAGAGAATGATGTGATGGACAAGGTTAGCTTAGCATAATGATCGTTAAAGTTTTATTGCTATTGCTTTCTTCATGACTTATACATATTCCCATGACTATGAGATTATGAAACTCCCGAATACCGGAGGAACACCTTGTGTGCTATCAAACGTCACAATGTAACTTGGTGATTATAAAGATGCTCTATAGGTGTCTCTCCGAAGGTGTTTGTTGAGTTGGCATAGATCAAGATTAGGATTTTTCACTCCGTGTATCGGAGAGGTATCTCTGGGCCCTCTCAGTAATGCACATCACTATAAGCCTTGCAAACAATGTGACTAATGAGTTAGTTGCGGGATGATGCATTATAGAACAAGTAAAGAGACTTGTCGGTAACGAGATTGAACTAGGTATGATAATACCGACGATCGAATCTCGGGCAAGTAAAATACCGATGACAAACGGAATGACGTATGTTGTTATGCGGTTTGACCGATAAAGATCTTCGTAGAATATGTATGAACCAATATGAGCATCCAGGTTCCTCTATTGGTTATTGACCGGAGATGTGTCTCGGTCATGTCTACATAGTTCTCGAACTCGTAGAGTCCGCACGCTTAATGTTCGATGACGATTTGTATTATGAGTTATGTGTTTTGGTGACCGAAGTTTGTTCGTAGTTCCGGATGAGATCACAAACATGACGAGGAGTCTCGAAATGGTCGAGAGGTAAAGATTCATATATTGGAAGGTTATAATCGAACATCGGAATGGTTCCGAGTGATTCGGGTATTTTTCCGCAGTACCGAGGGGTTACCGGAACCCCCCGGGGAAGTGTTGGGCCAACATGGGCCTGAGGGAGAAGAGAGGGAAGCATGCGGGGGTGGCCGCGTGCCCCCTCCTTGGGAGTCCGAATAGGATAAGGAGGAGGGGGCGGTGCCCCCCCTTTCCTTTCCCTCTCCCTCTCCTTCATATTCCCTCCCGTGGAAGAAAAGGAAAGGGGGGGGGGCGAATCCTACTTGGACTAGGAGTCCAAGTAGGACTCCCCCATGGCGCGCCCCTTGATACGTATCCAACGTATCTATAATTTTTGATTGTTCCATGCTATTTTATTATCAATCTTGGATGTTATATAATCATTTTATATCATTTTTTGGTACTAACCTATTGACATAGTGCCAAGTGCCAGTTGTTGTTTTTCCATGTTTTTTACATCGCAGAAAATCAAAATCAAACGGAGTCCAAATGCCACGAAACTTCACGGAGATTTTATATGGACCAGATGGAAGATATTGGGCCTTGGTTGCACCTGGGGGGAGTCCTGAGGAGGGGACAACCCACCATGGCGCGCCAGGAGGCCCAGACATGCCCTGGTGGGTTGTGCCCACCTCGGGTGCCCCCCGGACCGCCTCTTTGCTCTATAAATACCCCATAAATCCCAGAACCCTAGTGGAGTCAACGAAATATTCATCCAGCCGCCGCAGAGTCCAGAAAGATCAGATCCAATCGAGACACCATCACGGAGGGGTTCACCACTTCCATTGGTGCCTCTCCGATGATGTGTGAGTAGTTCTTTGTAGACCTTCGGGTCCGTAGTTAGTAGCTACATGGCTTCATCTCTCTCTCTTGATTCTCAATACAATGGTCTCTTGGAGATCCATATGATGTAACTATTTTGCGGTGTGTTTGTTGGGATCGATTAACTTTGAGTTTATGATTAGATCTATGTTTTTATATCCATGAAAGTATTTGAGTTTCTTTGATCTCTTTTATGCATGATCTCTTATAGCCTCATATTTCTTCTTCGATACAACAAAGGAATATGTTTTATTTAACTATCATGGTAGTTGAAACATCATTGAGAAGGTTCCTCCAACTCAATCCCAATTAAAAGTAATTATCAACCCAACAATATTAATTTTAGAGTGATGAGATACATATGATAATCCAAGTACTAGATACTCAAGATTTGTCCATAACCAGGGACACGGCTAACCATGATTAGTTTATACACTATGCAGAGGTTTGCGCACTTTTCCCCACAAGATTCGATCTCCTCCGTTGGATTTCTCGCACTACATGATGTTTGAGAAACGGATGACCGAGACACAGTCTTTCAGAAGCATTAACTCTCTACTCCGGATAGACTATACCACCTACAACCCACTACCTGCTAGTCTATCTCTTCAAGAGCTTCACGCAACTTACTCAACTTTGCTAGAGCCCATAATAGCTTGTGGCTGCACACGGAACTTTCTAGCATGAAATATCTCAGTTTCCTTTTAGCCTGGGTGGCGGACCGTAGGATTATCACACGGGTACTCTGGGATATCCTAGGACAACACTGGATTCTCCAGGTGCCCGACAAGCAATCCACCCAGATGTGTATTTAAGTTGCCACCTTAAGTTGAACCATTAATTAACAATCTCACATTTGTCATGGTTTCACTCAAACCCAATCCACGTCTACGAGCATAGCATAGCAATATAAGCAATACGTAGAAGTAACTCCCAAGGGTTTGATAATAATAGGGCAATAGGTTCTACCTCATCAACTACTTCCCAGTCCCACATGTTATCAACTAACCACGCAATGTTTGAGGGTTGAAACTAATGCATAAAAACTGGGTGATAAATGGTATGATCAAAGTGTTACTTGCCTTGTTGATGATCTGCAAAACCTAGAGACTCATAGTAGCACGCTTCGCACTCCGGGTGTTCTATCGCAAACAAACAATAGCATACATAAGCAGTCAAGCAAAGAAGCACGGGTAAATCTCAAATAAGAAGATCTAACTAGAAAGTTCAACTTAAGAACTCCGGTTTGCAAAAAGAATCAAATCAAACGGAGCAACGAAACTCAAACTGCGAGAGAAACAAGATCCATTTACTAATCTGTACTAAAGTCAAATTTTACAGTACCAAAATCTTGTTCAAGTTGATTAAACGGAAAGAGGGTTTCGAGACGAAGATCTAGGCGCTTGAATCGCCTGATTCCGATAAACGATCGAAAAGATAAACTAAAACGAAAATCGAATCAGAAATCACGATCGAAAATAATCGCGGAAAATCCAAGAAAAAGAAAAAACTGACGAACAGGCTAACGAACGAACGTTCGCTGTCTGCGGCTAACGAATGAACACCGTTCGTTAAAACGAACGTACGGACGAATGTCCGCTAAATAAACTAAACCGAAAAAAATAAAACCGATCTATTCTAAAAAAACGAACCTAGGGTTTTCTAAAAAAATTGGATCGGTTTTCTCTAAAAAAATGGCGGCGGCGAGGCTACTACCTCGGCGGGGCTCCGGCGAGGTCCGGCGGCAGCGAGGCAACTACCTCGGCGGGGCTCCGGCGAGGTCCGGCGGCTCCGGCGGGGTCCGGGTGGTGGCGGGGCGGCGACGACAGGCGGCGGCAGCAACGGCAGGCGGCGGGGCGATGACGGCGCTAGGCGGCGGGGTTGGCGGGGCGGCTCGGGTGTTGGTGGTGAGGGGGGTCGGGGCGGCGTATATAAGGAGGGGGTGCGCCGGCTTGGGGGAGGGGGCAAGACGGTGGGGTGGGGCAGTGGCCCGGTCGGACTCGGCGTGCGGCGGCGGCGGTCTCCCGCGCCGAGGACGAGGCGGACGGGGCGGCTTGGCTGGGCCTCGGCCAAGTCGGCGGAGAGAAGTTTTTTTAAAAAATAATTTTGCCGAAACTTAAATAAATCCTAGAAAAATAAATAAAAATCTAAAAATGCCAAAACAAATTTTCACCGTCTAAATAAAATATTAAGAACAAGATGAACATCTTCCTAGCCCTAAAATGCAATTTTAAAAAACATGCAATTTTTCTAATTCAAATAAAATAGCAATAAACTCCGAATAATTTCAAATATTTGATTTTAATATTTTCCTCCAATATTTCATTTATTTTGGAGAAGTCATATTATCTCCTCTCATATATTTTAATACGAAATATGTTTGGAGAGAAAAATAATTAAAACCAAAAATCCTCGTTTCAATATTTGATAGAATTCAAATATGAAAATAGTGAAATCCCCAACTCTCTCCGAGGGTCCTTGAGTTGCTTAGAATTTCGAGGATCGCGAAACGAAATGCAGCAAAATATGATATGCAGGAATGATCTATGTATAACATTCCAAATTGGAAATTTCTGATGTTACACTCCAACTAACAACAATCCTGGGGGAGTTTTGTTTGCAATTATTTTGATTTGATTTGAGCATGGGACTGGGCATCCCAGTGACCAGCCATTTTCTCGTGAGTGATGAGCGGAGTCCACTCCTCTTGAGGATAACCCGCCTAGCATGGAAGATACAGACAACTCTAGTTGATACATGAGCTATTTGAGCATACAAAACAGAATGTTTATTTGAAGGTTTAGAGTTTGGCACATACAAATTTACTTAGAACGGCAGGTAGATATCGTATATAGGTAGGTATGGTGGACTCATATGGAATAACTTTGGGGTTTATGGAAATGGATGCACAAGCAGTATTCCTGCTTAGTACAAGTGAAGGCGAGAAAAAGAATGGGAAGCGACCAGCTAGAGAGCGACAACAGTCATGAACATGCATTAAAATTAATCAACACCGAATGCAAGCATTAGTAGGATATAATCCACCATGAACATAAACATCCTAGAGGCTATGTTGATTTTGTTTCAACTACATGTGTGAACATGTGCCAAGTCAAGCCACTCGAATCGTTCAAAGGAGGATACCACCCTATCATACCACATCACAACCATTTTAATAGCATGTTGGCATGCAAGGTAAACTATTATAAACTCCTTCCCGATCCACCCAACCATCACCTGGTTCCGCTGCGATCCATCCCGGTCCAACCGGCGATCGCCCCTCCTCCTGCTTTGATCCCCGAAGGGATCGAGAGAACTGCCTCCTTCCCTCGTTCTTCTTCCTCCCTTGCCTCTCTCTCACAGAGTGCTCCCTCTCTCTCCCATGTCTCTGCAGGAATCATGTCCCGCCGCTGCCTCAAGTCCACCCGAGGCCTTTCCTCCTCGTCGACACTGCTCCGGTGAGCAGTACCAGGACGCCGCCGCCGTGGACCAAGACGCCATCAGCGTCCTTTCTCGCCTCAGATCCGGCTGGATCCGCCTCTTCCTCCAGGCACGACCCTTCCTAGCCGGATCCCACTGCCTGCTGCGTCCTGAACCTCCCGTCGACGTGAACTGCACCTGCTGCTGCCATTGCTTCCCTTGTCGAACGTACAAGCATGACCCCAGCCGCAAGTTCCTGCTCCGCCTCAATCCGTGTCCTCGCCGGACCCCGCGAGCACCGTTGCACCTCGACGTCAGCATGTCTCCATGGCCGGATTCCAACCGGCCGAAACCGCTTGCTTCACCCGATCCTGCGCCGCGAGGCCTCTGCATCGAGCGCCAAGTCCTGCGCTGCCGCCGTTCGAGAGGACAACGGAGCCGCGCCCCTGCGTTGACTACTCATCGAGACGCTCTAGCTGGCCCATCGCTCCAGCCCGACCCAGCTTCCCCAAGCCCGCCAGCGAATCCACCAAAGCCCAGCCACCCGCTGCTAGTTTTTTTCTTGCAGGCCTCCCTCTTCGTCCGGCCGGGCCAGGCCCAAAGTGAGCAGCTCCCACCAGCCAAGATCCCTCAGATTTCGGCCCATTTGTTTTTTTCCTTTGTCCAGTGAATTTTGCATTTAACCAGTGCATGCATATTACAGAAATGCCATTTTCTTGCATTGCTCATAATTAAATAACCGTGCACCAAATTAAAATGATCTCTATATGAAACATGACTTGAATTTCATCTAGTTTCATAATATGCAACTTTCATCCATGTGTAAAATGTTTAAACTTGCTGTTTGCATTAATTTGCTCCTATGTCATGTTAAAATGCTTTAATTCATAACTAAATAACCGTAGTTCCAAACATAACAAACTTTATTTGTAAATGGGGTAGAATTTTTCCTAGTTTAACATGGTGGCATCTCTTTGCTTGTTTAACAACTCTAAAATTTGGTTTAGGGTAGAACAGTACCAAACCTAATATATGCATATGAGGATTTTCCGGACTTGTTGTTTTGTTGTTCCGGCCTCATTTGAACTTGACTAGATAGGTAGTCTTACTTTGCTTCACCCTCTTGCCATGTTTAACAACATTTAATATTGTTGGGTACATAAACGAGATCGAACTAAATAACTTGAATGTGGTGTTTCGTCTATATGCAACGGAGTTGCATGGTGAGCTCCACTTAATTTGTAGGATTGTTTGTGCACTTTGCCATGCCATGCCTCATTAAACCGGACATGCGTCATACTTGTTTGCGCATCGTGCCATGCTTATGTGATGCTTGTTTACTATGTTGTTTGCTTTCTTTCCGGTGTACTTCTTCTCGGTAATCCGGTAACGTTGCGTTTGTGAGGATCCGTTGGCTACGTCCGTTTGTCTTCTTCACGGACTCCTTCTTCTTCCTAGCGGGATCTCAGGCAAGATGACCATACCATCGAAATCACTTCTATCTTTGCTAGCTAGTTGCTCTCTCTATTGCTATGCCTATGCTGCGATACCTACCACATGCTTTACCATGCCTCCCATATTGTTAAGCCAAGCCTCTAACCCACCTTGTCCTAGCAAACCGTTGTTTGGCTGTGTTACCGCTTTGCTCAGCCCCTCTTATGGCGTTGTTAGTTGCAGGTGAAATTGGAGTCTGTTCCTTGTTGGAACATGGACACATTTGTTGGGATATCACAATATCTCTTATTTAATTAATGCATCTATATACTTGGTAAAGGGTGGAAGGCTCGGCCTTATGCCTGGTGTTTTGTTCCACTCTTGCCGCCCTATTTTCCGTCATATCGGTGTTATGTTCCCGGATTTTGCGTTCCTTACACGGTTGGGTTATAATGGGAACCCCTTGACAGTTTGCTTTGAATAAAACTCCTCCAGCAAGGCCCAACCTTGGTTTTACCATTCACCACCTAGCCTTTTTCCCTTGGGAGTCGCACATCCCGAGGGTCATCTTTATTTTAACCCCGCCGGGCCAGCGCTTGTCTAAGTGTTGGTCCAAACTAGAGCCCCTTGCAGCGCCACTTCAAGGAAACTCGAGGGCTGGTTTTAGTTGTACGGATTGCTTATCCGGTGTGCCCTGAGAACGAGATATGTGCAGCTCCTATCGAGATGTCGGCGCATCGGGCGGTCTTGCTGGACTTGTTTTACCATTGTCGAGGATGTCTTGTAACTGGGATTCCGAGTCTGATCGGATTGTCTGGGAGAAGGAATATCCTTCGTTGACCGTGAGAGCTTGTGATGGGCTAAGTTGGGACACCCCTGCAGGGATTTGAACTTTCGAAAGCCATGCCCTCGGTTATGGGCAGATGGGAATTAGTTAATGTCTAGTTGTAGAAAACCTGAAACTTAACTTAATTAAAATGCACCAACCGCGTGTGTAACCGTGATGGTCTCTTCTCGGCGGAGTCCGGGAAGTGAACATGGTGTTGGAGTTATGCCTGACGTATGTTGTTCTAGGATCACTTGTTGATCATAGTTCATCGATCGTGCTTTTGCCTTCTCTTCTCGCTCTCTTTTGCGTATGTTAGCCACCAAATATGCTAGTCACTTGCTGCAGCTCCACCTCATACCTGTTACCCTTCCTATAAGCTTAAATAGTCTTGATCGCGAGGGTGTGAGATTGCTGAGTCCCCGTGACTCACAGATACTTCCAAAACCAGTTTGCAGGTGTCGATGATACCGGGCAGGTGACTCAACCGAGCTCAAGGAGGAGCTCGATGAAGATCCCGTTCATTGTGTTGTATCGTTTCAGTTGATCAGTAGTGGAGTCCAGTTGGGGCGATCGGGGATCTGTGTAGCATTTGGGGTAGTCTTCTTTTATTTTGGTCCCGTAGTCGGACCTTGATTGTATCTAGTTGATGTAATGCTTTATTCATGTATTGTGTGAAGTGGCGAGTGTAAGCCAACTATGTATCTCTTTCCCTTATGTATTACATGGGTTGTGTGAAGATTACCTCACTTGCGACATTGCTTTCAATGCGGTTATGCCTCTAAGTCGTGCTTCGACACATGGGAGATATAGCCGCATCGAGGGCATTACAAGTTGGTAATCAGAGCCTTCCGCAACCTTAGGAGCCCCCTGCTTGATCGAATCACTGGCATTGTTGAGTCTAGAAAAATGTTTTGTGTCTTATAGGATTATATATATCAGAGAGTAGGGCTTCTTTTTACTCCTCAGTCCCTTCGTCGCTCTGGTGAGGCATCCTGATGTAGAGTTTTGACTCTTCTCTTCTCAAATTTCACTAAAAAAAATTTAGGATCACGCGGGTATCTTGGAATTGTTCCGATGGTTTGGTGACGAGGACATTATTCTTGGTGCCTCCTGACATTTAGGGGCTGTGGCAGTGTCCTGGGGAGTTGAGCTCCGAGGTGTTGTCGTCACAATTTTATCGTTGCAATTCTGGAATACCTGAGTTTCACCGACATCGAAAATCTATTTTATGCAGTTGTTGGTGAGATAACCTCGACGCCACCCAGTACTGTGACGGGAGTTCGGAAGTATTGCCATAACTCGTATAACGGATGTTTTTTTCGAAGGTTGAGGTAAATGATTTCCGAAGGTTTCTTGGTTATGTGTTGAAGGATGGATATAGCTGGATGTAGGATTTGCTTGTTTTGGGTGAGATATTATGCTTCCCCTGTATCCCCAACACCTGATTTCATAACCGGAAAGTTTCGGGAGTTTATAAGTGGGAATTCAAGTATCACATAGGATATATTTCCGACAGATGCGTGATATGAGATTGGGGTTCGACGTCTAGTGGTCCGCCTATCCATGGTTGGTTTTACAGTGGTCTCGTTGTGTCTTAAAGAGTCCTTGGCTATGCTGACTCGGGGACGCTTCGTATGTCATGTGCACTGCCTTGTACATGATGGCATTGTACGATCGAGCCTCTGTAGGCCCCACCACAAAAACTTCGGACGAAATCTCTATCATATGTTTGTTCCGGCTTATTCTGCAAGCCAATCCTTTGTTTTGTTTTGAGTTGTGGTATTCGAGTTGCTTCAATGTCAAGTGTTGATTCCATACCTTTTCCTAAACGGTGTTCTCATACTCCTATGCGAATACTAATCCTTCTTGATAATTGAGATTGTCATGTCAATCCTTTTCACCGGTGTGTTTCTCTTCAAGTGGATCCAATCATCTCAACATTCGCAAGATCAATTATCAGTTCTTCTCAACATTGTTTGTTTCATCCGTCCGAAGTTGTCTTTGTTTTTCCCACCCTCCCACCCTTT
This sequence comes from Triticum monococcum, assembly GCA_034509565.1. Classification (NCBI taxonomy): domain Eukaryota; kingdom Viridiplantae; phylum Streptophyta; class Magnoliopsida; order Poales; family Poaceae; genus Triticum; species Triticum monococcum. The sequence continues at coordinate 543,389,050 of CM067841.1, forward strand.
TTTTCTTCAAGGATTCTGATTTCTTAATCACTATCCATTTTAGTGATGGTAGTCTCTCCATTCTTTTTCCTTCTTGTTCTTACCCGGTGTTTATCATGAAGATGCTCTACAAGTTCATCATTATTCATTCTTTTCTCCTCCGGTGGACGCAAATCAAGCCTTCAGTGTTGTTCATATCCCTTTTTCCTTGTTTGAAATGCCTTCTCATACCGGTGCACCTCATAATAATTCACTTCTCGCTATTCATTTGTTCCGGCGTGCTCAAGATATCTCAAAAGGCTAGTCTTGTCATTCAAGATCCGTTCAACCTATTTCGAGGTTGTTATCGAATACAAGCCATTTAAATCAACCGACGGAATCTCTCTTTTCAAGCAATCGTTCAACGGTGTTTCTTTTGAGTGGGCCCTAACCCACAAGTCTTTTCCCAGGATCTTACCTGACTCTCCTAATTTTTCCCGGAGTTACTCCCAAATTCTTTTCGAAGTTTGACGTAAGAATGATTCATCATCAGTCATATGTATTTCTCCAAGATCTTTCAAATTCTTTTCATCGTTGGTTCAACTTTTCCATTATTCTTTATTCCGGATTACCTCAACAATTTGGTGGTGTTTCTCGTCGTAATTCTCAGATTTTGATGACCGAAGAAGAGTTTTTCCTCCATATCTTATCCGCTCTCTCAGAGATTCATGGTTCTAGCTTGATGTCATCCTCTCATAATTGTTTTGATTGTGGCAATTCTTTTCATCCTTCTGGAGCAATTCAGGAGTCTTTTCAGTTTTATTCTCCGGAGGCCATCAATTCAGGATTATTCATTCGAGCTTTCAGCTCTCATTCGCCAAATCTTACCGGTGCATCATCCAAGTATTCTCTAATCAACTCGTAATCTTTTTGTTCACTTGCATCTAAATTCTCTCAAGTTTCTTCGTTCATTTCATAATTCTTCCCGGTGTTTCCTTATCTTTTCTTCAATCGTTTTTCAATTCTTACGGTGATTCATTCAAGATTTCTCTTCCCTCGTTATCATATCAATTCATTCGTTCTTTCCAAATTCTACCGGCGGATCGTTGAAGACCCTCTCAAGTTGCGCTATATCTCTCTTAATCATTTTCAACGAGAAATAAGTAGTATGCCAAATCCGTTTGCTCGTCATCAATTAAATTGGTGAAGGATACGCATAACATAATTCTTATTTTTGTTCATCCAAGTGTTTAATTCCTGCTTTCCGGAGTGGTTCATCATATCAATTCTCAGTTTCAATTGCCTCATCTTTTCTTTTCCGGAGTGCCAAGTTTTCTGCATTATCTCGTCACGAAGATCCATCTAAATCATAACAAGGCTTCACCATGTGTTTTCAAGTTCTCTTTCTTTTTATCATCATTTGGTCACCGGAGTTCTTCATGGAGGCTCTACATCGTGGTTCGTCAAGGATTCCTTTCATTCTTCAATTGTCCTCAAGATTTCTCTCGAAATTATGATCCGCCAAGCTTTACCCTAAAATGAATGTGGTGCTCAACACATGTTTGTTTTGAGGAGTTCAAGCATTCTTCATCTTGCAATACGGAGTGCAATTCTTCTCTCTTATCTTTTGAGGTGGTGTTATGTCATTGTTGATAATTTCCCTTCGCGTTTCATGGATCACAAGGTTTTCAAGAGTGACATATCTAAATCCATCATTTTATCTTCGCTCAAGACATCCTTTCCAATCAATTAACCTCTTCGTTGGGGTTATCTTGTGTCATTTTCACCTAAAGCCTTCCCTAAGGATTGTTGCTAATTATGTTGCTTACAAATGATCCAAGTTTTTCATTTACACTCCTGGTGAAATAAGTTTTCTCGCCTCCTTGTTGATATCAATCCAATCTATTGTGTTCGTTAGTGGTGGAATTTCACCTCATAGTTTTGAGATGTTTTCCATAAGCCCACTACAAGCTCATTCTTTTCATTGTTGGTTTTCCAACAACTCCATTCAATCCTTCTTTCCAAGGATGCTTTCAAATTCATTGGTGGTAGAAGTTATCATTTTCTTCTACTTTCTTTCTTCCTAACGATCTAACTTCTATTCCTTCTTTCCAAAGGCATTGTGATATTGCTCTCTTCGACCAATCATCTTGTTTTGTCAGATCATGTTCAATTCCTTCCATTTACAGTCGGAGTGCCGCCCAAATTATATCATTCTTTTTCCTTATCTATCTTGTTTTAACCGAAGTGTTGTGGCTATCATTCCTTTTCTAACCGGAGTCTCATCCAAGTGCTTTCATTTTTTGCCAAGTGCATATTATTGCCTTCCATTTCCAATCAGAGTGTTGTCATAATTGATCCTTATCATTCCTTGTACATCTCGTTTCAACCGGAGTGCTCGCATGTACTTCTTGTCCATTGCAACCTTTTTTTTCTTATGTCTTTCAACCTACAAGGTTCTCATGATGTTCCTTGTTCCTCTTTTCTAACGGAGTGTTTTCAACTTCGTTCATCTCCGTTGTATTCTTTTCTCGAAATGGCTTAACCTTTTCAAGGTTCTTTGGTCTCACTCGTTTGTCAAAGAAGCAACTTAGTTTTACCTCTTCTCTTTCTCTTCCTTTTTCCCTCCAGTGCCATTCTAGATCTCGGGACGAGATCCTCTCGTAGTGGTGGAGTGTTGTAACGCCCCGAGACCGTTGCGCCAGGTGTCTTCCGGTGTTTTGTTGTTGTTGCCTTGTCATTTGCTTCCGTGTCGCAACTTGTCATGTCATCATGTGCATTGCATCATCATGTTTTCGAAACTTGCATCCGTCCTGGCCTACTCGTTCTCTCCATTGTCCGTTCTGAGCCCAGACACACTTGCACGCGCCGGCGGCACATCCGAAATATTATTTTATAAGTGGCCGGAAAATGTTATTGGAATGGGATGAGAGTTGACGTGTGGTCTTATTATAGTGTAGATAGGCTGCCTGTCAAGTTTCATCGCATTCGGAGTTCGTTTGATGCCCCAACGGATAACTATAGCGACAATATAGTCGGTCAAATCGTTGGACGTTTTCGGTCTCCGGAAACAGTCGCCGGGTCTCTCTCCCCTCTTCTCTCAGACCAACCCGCTCTCCACAGTCCACCTAGGCCCAGCCTACCCCTCTTTGCGCAGTGCATCGAACCCCTCACGCGCGTCCGAAAGTTGTCCCGAACCCGACCCGGGGAGTCATCACCGTTGGGTCTGGATCATCCCCAAACGTCTACAAAACGTCACCGTTTTCTTATTTGGACTCCCTAACTATTTTATTCGCGGTCGTCTGATTGCGATCGGAGGGTCCTAATAGCCCCTATCCAAATATTCCACCCGCTATATATACTAGTCTAAACCGAGACCAAACCCCTAATTTCTAGGGATCCTACCCTAGCGTCGCCGCCCACTTTCTCCTCAATTTCAGCACTAGGCCAATCACCTCGCTCCGACCATCTCCCTCGATTTGCGCTACCGCCCAACCACTGCAAAGGCGAAGCCTCCTCCTTCCTGATCCACCCAACCATCACATGGTTCTGCTGCGATCCATCCCGGTCCAACCAGCGAGCACCCCTCCTCCTGCTTTGATCCCCGAAGGGATCGAGAGAGCTGCCTCCTTCCCTCGTTCTTCCTCCTCCTTGCCTCTCTCTCATAGCGTGCTCCCTCTCTCTCCCATGTCTCTGCAGGAATCAAGTCCCGCCGAGGCCTTTCCTCCTTGTCGACGCTGCTCCGGTGAGCAGTACCAGGACGCCACCACCATGGACCAAGACGCCGCCAGCGTCCTTCCCCACCTCAGATCCGACTGGATGCGCCTCTTCCTCCAGGCACAGCCCTTCCTGGCCGGATCCTGCCGCCTGCTGCATCCTGAACCTCCCATCGACGTCAACCGCACCTGCTGCTACCATTGGTTCCCTTGTTGAACGTACGAGCACGACCGCAGCCGCAAGTTCCTGCTCCGCCTCAATCTGTGTCCTCGCCGGACCCCGCGAGCGCCGTCACACCTCGACGTCAGCATGTCTCCACGGCCGGATTCCGACCGGCCGAAACCCCTTGCTTCACCCGATCCTGCGCCGCGAGGCCTCTACATCGAGCGCCAAGTCCCGCGCTGCCGCCGTTCGAGAGGAGGACGACGGAGCCGCGCCCCAACGTTGACTACTCATCGAGATGCTCCAGCCGGCCCATCGCTCCAGCCCGACCTAGCTTCCCCAAGCCCGCCAGCGAATCCACCAAAGCCCAGCCACCCGCTGCTAGTTTTTTTCCTGCAGGCCTCCCTCTTCGTCCGGCCAGGCCAAGCCCAAAGTGAGCAGCTCCCACCGGCCCAGATCCCTCAGATTTCAGCCCATTTGTTTTTTTCCTTTGTTCAGCGAATTTTGCATTTAACCAGTGCATGCATACTACAGAAATACCATTTTCTTGCATTGCTCATAATTAAATAACCGTGCACCGAATTAAAATGATCTCTATATGAAACATGACTAGAATTTCATCTAGTTTCATAATATGCAACTTTCATCCATGTGTAAAATGTTTAAACTTGTTGTTTGCATTAATTTGCTCCTATGTCATGTTAAAATGCTTTAATTCATAACTAAATAACCGTAGTTCCAAACCTAACAAACTTTATTTGTAAATGGGGTAGAATTTTCCTAGTTTAACATGGTGGCATCTCTTTGCTTGTTTAACAACTCTAAAATTTGGTTTAGGGCAGAATAGTACCAAACCTAATATATGCATATGAGGATTTTCCGGACTTGTTGTTTTGTTGTTCCGGCCTCATTTAAACTTGACTAGATAGGTAGTCTTACTTTGCTTCACCCTCTTGCCATGTTTAACAACATTTAATATTGTTGGCTACATAAACGAGATCGAACTAAATAACTTGAATGTGGTGTTTCGTCTATATGCAACGGAGCTGCATGTTGAGCTCCACTTAATTTGTAGGATTGTTTGTGCACTTTGCCATGCCATGCCTCATTAAACTGGACATGCATCATACTTGTTTGCACATCGTGCCATGCTTACGTGATGCTTGTTTACTATGTTGTTTGCTTTATTTCCGGTGTACTTCTTCTCGGTAATCCGGTAACGTTGCGTTTGTGAGGATCCGTTGGCTACATCCGCTTGTCTTCTTCATGGACTTGTTCTTCTTCCTTGCGGGATCTCAGCAAAGATGACCATATCCTCGAAATCACTTCTATCTTTTCTTGCTAGTTGCTCGCTCTATTGCTATGCCTATGCTGCGATACCTACCACATGCTTTACCATGCCTCCCATATTGTTAAGCCAAGCCTCTAACCCACCTTGTCCTAGCAAACCGTTGTTTGGCTGTGTTACCGCTTTGCTCAGCCCCTCTTATAGCGTTGTTAGTTGCAGGTGAAGTTGGAGTTTGTTCCTTGTTGGAACATGGATACATTTGTTGGGATATCACAATATCTCTTATTTAATTAATGCATCTATATACTTGGTAAAGGGTGGCAGGCTCGGCCTTATGCCTGGTGTTTTGTTCCACTCTTGCCACCCTAGTTTCCGTCATATCGGTGTTATGTTCCCGGATTTTGCGTTCCTTACACGGTTGGGTTATAATGGGAACCCCTTGATAGTTCGCCTTGAATAAACTCCTCCAGCAAGGCCCAACCTTGGTTTTACCATTCACCACCTAGCCTTTTTCCCTTGGGAGTCGCACATCCCGAGGGTCATCTTTATTTTAACCCCCCCGGGCCAGCGCTTTTCTAAGTGTTGGTCCAAACTAGAGCCCCTTGCAGTGCCACCTCGGGGAAACTCGAGGGCTGGTTTTAGTTGTACGGATTGCTTATCCGATGTGCCCTGAGAACGAGATATGTGCAGCTCCTATCGAGATGTCGGTGCATCGGGCGGTCTTGCTGGACTTGTTTTACCATTGTCGAGGATGTCTTGTAACCGGGATTCCGAGTCTGATCGGATTGTCTGGGAGAAGGAATATCCTTCGTTGACCGTGAGAGCTTGTGATGGGCTAAGTTGGGACACCCCTGCAGGGATTTGAACTTTCGAAAGCCGTGCCCGCGGTTATGGGCAGATGGGAATTTGTTAATGTCCGGTTGTAGAAAACCTGAAACTTAACTTAATTAAAATGCACGAACCGCGTGTGTAACCGTGATGGTCTCTTCTCGGCGGAGTCCGAGAAGTGAACACGGTGTTGGAGTTATGCCTGACTTAGGTTGTTCTAGGATCACTTCTTGATCATAGTTCATCGATCCTGCTTTTGCCTTCTCTTCTCGCTCTCTTTTGCGTATGTTAGCTACCAAATGTGCTAGTCCCTTGCTGCAGCTCCACCTCATACCTGTTACCCTTCCTATAAGCTTAAATAGTCTTGTTCACGAGGGTGTGAGATTGCTGAGTCCCCGTGACTCACAGATACTTCCAAAACCAGTTTGTAGGTGCCGATGTTACCGGGCAGGTGACTCAACCGAGCTCAAGGAGGAGCTCGATGAAGATCTCGTTCATTGTGTTGTATCATTTTAGTTGATCAGTAGTGGAGCCCAGTTGGGGCGATCGGGGATCTGTGTAGCATTTGGGGTAGTCTTCTTTTATTTTGGTTCCGTAGTCGGACCTTGATTGTATTTGGTTGATGTAATGCTTTATTCATGTATTGTGTGAAGTGGCGAGTGTAAGCCAACTATGTATCTCTTTCCCTTATGTATTACATGGGTTGTGTGAAGATTACCTCACTTGCGACATTGCTTTCAATGTGGTTATGCCTCTAAGTTGTGCTTCGACACGTGGGAGATATAGCCGCATCGAGGGCGTTACAGATGTGGACGTGGGAAAGACTGTGAGACCTCATTGGATATATCGATTGATCGGTTTGTGTGGAAAACTATGAAAGACCAAGCTATATACACACATACATAGAGGAACATCGATCGTTGCACATGCACGCGTGAGAGATAAAGAATGCCCGATATGATGGAGAGGGGGATGTGTGTGGGTGTGTGCCTTCATGGGAGATCGACCTAAAGAAAAAGATTGCATGCGTGCGATGGATAATGCCGACTGGTAGTGTGTGTGCATGCATACACGAGAGAAAGTTAGTGGTACAATTGTAAAGAGAAGACTACTGTGTGGGTGTAAAAGAATAGGTGAGGTCGTAATCAATGTAAAGTTGAATTCAAATATTTGAATAAGAGACCCTGATGTTTGAAACCCATGCATGCATGAATATAACGGAGATCTGCGTGGTGTGGTTTGGAAACGAGCATGGCGTAATGTATACACATTGAACAAGGTCAGACTGATTTGAATTTGAGATACCGATGGTAGACATCATTTGGCCATGTCGCATCTGTGCATGGACACACTATTCTAATTGGAGATGATGGGCGGCTTTCGCATCACATATCTATATCTATACCGCTATATATATATATATATATATATAATATTTTTGTATATTATGTGCGGGTAACTTTAACTTTGAAAGATGGTCATTGGATGAGGCAAATCCGATGGTCCAAAGATGGCAAATTTGAGCACTACTGGGCGTTGGATATCATCTAGATTCCACCAGATTTTGCCACATGTCTAATCTAGAAGACTCCATGGTTGAACTTAAGTATAATGCACAAACATCAAAACACAAGCACTTCTTATTTGTTCTAGAATCTTTTGTATCAGAATTGCCCAAATGTTGTTCTACATGATTTGCCATTATTTGTTTTTATTATGTCTTATGACGCACAATTCCATGAATCTTAAAATACATTAGTTTTCTTATAAAAACTAGATGATTTTGAATGAAATGAACTATAAGAATTAAACGAACATCTACATCATGCATATATGACTCAAAGCTTGCATGCTATAATGTGGTACTTATTCATAATTTGGTTGCCAAATCTCATGCGTGCAATGCACGTGTACCTTTCTCTATTCTAAATGGTGTTTGTGTGTGTGTTGTGCGTGTTGACATGCAAATTGTCTTTTTTGGGGGTACACGTTAAGCTTGTTCTTCTAAAATTTCAAGCCACGCCATGTTATGCCGAAAATTCAAGCTAGGGTCTCTATCTATCGTGCTATGAAACTCCCGCCTCTTCAACCTGCGCCTTGTTAGCCTGAAATATTTAAGATATATCTTTGTCTCGTTGTGCTCCGACAACTCCCTCCATCTTAACCCGCGCCTTGCTATTCCGAAATTACAACGCGCGTGAAAACTCCCACCTCCTGTGAAATCCTGACACGTGAATTGCCCATGGTACCCCTGAACCGAAAGAACCGCCTCAAATCGGTGGGGGTACTTTCATAACTTACCCTACATTTCGGACAAGCGCGTCTCTAAGCCATGGTTGCCCACTGCCATCCCATCTGCCCACCCATTCGTACACCGAGGCCGCAAAAACCTGCGATGAAACCCCACACCCTGCTCCGTCCGCCACCCAGCCGGAGCCTCTTCCCCGACGACGTCATCCACAACAACACCGCGACGTCCCTCATCCACCGTACCGGATGAGGATCCGTCGTCGATCTCATCGTCCCGCTGGTTCAGCCACCCCGTCCTCCACCTCCAAGGAGCTGCCCCGATGTTCCCCTCGTCTTTCGCGCCACCTCCATTCCCACATCGTCATCTTCACCTGCACCACCAGAAGAGCATCATCATCACCGTTTCCTCGGATGAAGTTGCGGCCTAATCGGTGCCACCAAAGAGGTTGTACACTAATCACCGCATTTTCTTCTTGATTCGATCTCACGATGCTGTCGGCGCCACTACAAGAAATATGTCAACTTGTGACCTTGACTATTGGTCACTGAAAGGTCATTGTTTTTCATTTGCGACCTTTTTGTTACCAAAAACAGAAGGTCAAAAGCTGGCGGTCGTAAACTGAAATTAACGACCTTCTCTGTGAGAAGGTCGTAGACGTTTATGACCAAAATATGGCTACTGTTTTGTTTTGGTCACTAGCAGCCTCCCCAGGCCACGTAGGCATCCGACGTGGCAATCTGATGTGGCACAAGAATCAACCCGGTCCGATTCAGCGTTTTACATGGGCCGAGCCCAACACTCCGGCCTTTTTAATGTATTTTTCCTGTTATTTTTTACTAGCAACATGGGCTTGGGCCATTGGTTCGACCTTTTTTGCTTTCTGAGGTGCAGCCTTTTCACATTCTATATATTTTTTATTTTTGGGTTTTTTTGTTACATTCAATTTTCAGATTATTGTAGTCAACTGGATGCACATTGTCAAATTCTTCTAGGCACTAGGTCCCAAACATCAGGTTTTAATTTTTCACAACTTGTAGCTCAATGATATACCAATCAGAGAACACATTTTAAATATATTCAAATAACAGCCAAATCACCAATATACCAATCAAGTTTATTACATTCCACCAATCACAATATAACCATGCAATATTACACCAATCACAATATAGCACTCTACAGATAAAACGCTCAACAAGTACAGGCACGTCTCCAGCACCTTAGCGCCTTGAGCCTGCAAAACATCACATCCAGCCACATATTAATGATCAAATCAATTCACCCCTTGACGGCAATAAAAAACGGTGCTCATGTATGAACGAAAATAAAATAAACAATCTTTGAGGCCATAGCATGTGCTACAAAAATCTTAACAAATGCATAGATGTCCACACAGAGCACATCCTACATGCACCAAGCATTAGGCATATGTTCAAGAAGACAAGTAATTTGAGATGGAAACAAGTACAGCTAACAATCTGACATGTGTAGTAGCACCAGCAAAAGAGCAAGACATGGAAGAATTTACAAGAACAACACCTTGGGAGTCTAATTACATGTACATGAGGTACTGCTGCTAGTGTATAACAAAGCATGAGTCCAGCTTCTATAGGAGCAGAGCATGAGTCCAACAAAGCATGCTATAGGAGCAGAAACGAGGGAGCTAGGGGTAGGAGCTGGAGCCAGCTCACCAAAGAACTTGGGAGTCCAGCGTGGTTCCTTGTTAATCTGCTGCTGCTCCGGTAGCTCTCGTGTGCGGGTATAAGATCAGATCCAACTGACTGGAAGCGGCCGTTTGTCGAGCGATCTTTCATTTCCTGGTCTGCAACAAGAGGTAAATGCTAGAGATTAGCAACTGAGTAGTGAGCTATGTACAAACAAAAGTGGAGACTATGTACTGGGTACTGATGCACTATTCTATGATCTGAGCTCCCCCACAATTTGATGTATAAGGATATACATCAACCAGTATAAATGAAAAGAAGAGAAAAGTCTATATCTTACTTCTAGAGGTGCTGAACCGTGGTGAGAAGTGAGCTGCTGAAGCCGGACTGAAGATGCAGCTGGGAAGTAGAGAAGTCGGACTGGGACTTGACTCTCGAGTAGAAGGGCTTGGCCGTAGGGGATCTAGCAGTCGAGCTTGAGGGTCACAGGGCCACAAGGGTGTGGATCTTGTGGGTCGTCGTCCTACTGAGAGCCCATGACGGAAGGGTGTCGTCGACCAGGGAAGGGCGTCCAGATTCTATATTCTGCAAATCACAATAAATTCCAGTCACATTGTGTAGTATATCAAATATAAGCAACAATGCAGCAGCTGAAACCACTACCTAACTAATTTGTAGGAAAGCTCATGATGTAATCAAACATTTACTTAAGGACTAGGTTATTGATTCCAAGCTAGGTGAAATGCAAACATACTCCTATTGTAGTGATGGATCCCAACTTGTTTAAATTAGAGTAGTTCGTCTAACTTGCACAATCCAGAGAGAAATATGTGCATGTCTCGAATTGATTTGGGTAGTCAACAGAAGTGATTCGCATGTTGTGTATGTAAATGTAAAGTTCTTTTGGTACAGTACAAATGGGTACTCCTGCTACTTAATGATGCATCTTAATTAATAAAAAATATTCAGTTAATTTAATGATGCATCTTAATTTCTCATCTTAATTAAGTAATATTCTTGGTCAACATCTTAATTTTAATGGACATCATATTATATTCATATGAAATCACGTAGATAAAGAAGAAGCAAAGCCATACAACTTCATTTATTAACTAGCACTGCCCTTTCTATTAGCAGAAAAGAGAATTCATGAATGAAAGATAACCAACAACAAACAAAAACTCTACAGCTTAAATGACATTAGATGACACATCGCTAAACACTCAAAGTTGAAACACATTCAATTTGAAAGAAAAGATAGTCGACCATAAGACATAAAGCATCAGATAGCGGAGGAGGAATTCAATATGAACTCCCTTCCCAGTCAGGGAATCCTTAGCAGCAATAATGTGGGACTGCTATAGATTGCAATGATATTTACTTGATAGTGTTTTTGGCCAACATCAACATCACAAGTCATAACAGATAAGACAACAACACTGAACTAGCCCAAGTTGCAGGCTATACTGATCTTTACGGTGTAGATAAACTAAAGAACTAACAAAGATAAGACAACAACACTGAACTGGCCCAAGTTGCGCGCTCGTTGGATACTAGACAAAATTTAGATTTTGATTTTGGAAGGTGATCATGCCATTCGAGTGACCATGCATACTAGACAAACGTCACAAGATGCACATCAAAAAATACATCAGAGATGCATTCAGAAAAACATGAACATCCCAGGATATCCATCTGTCCCATGCAAGTTTCAGGAATAATAATGGCGTGCATAGGGAAATCTTTATCTTGAGAGAAACAAGCAGGCCACACATTTGAACATGAACAATAGACACACATCTGAGCATGTATTTCACATTGGGAAGATAATAATGTCAGAGCCCTAGATGTCATCAGTTAATAAGTAGATGGGGAATTGAGATGGTCACCTGTCCCAATCCTCACGATCCGCGTAGGTCTCCTCTTGGTAGCCATGGGGGTCCGCCTGCTCTCCCTGGTCCGGCTGGTCTCCGTCATCAACATGGCCTGCCCTGAAAAAACGATGAGGGTGGTGAGGGGATTGAGGAGGAGAGAGGTCAGAGAAGAAGGGGGAGGTCAGATCAGGGGACGTTACCTCCTGGGGTCGAGGTAGTGCTGCTGGTGGTGGTGCTGCGGCGGCTAGTCCTGGTGCTTGTACTTGGCGGCCTTCTTGCTGGCCCTGGTGGGCTTGTCAGGGTTATCGGGTGGGACGACCTTCTTGACGACGCGGGCGACGGCCTCGTTGCCTGAGGCGCCATCGGCCAGGTCGAAGATCCCCATCCCGGTGGCGGCGGCAAGGTGGGAGAGAGAAGGTGGGAGAGGGGAAGAGGGTGTGGTGCCACCCGGGGGGGGGGGGGAGGGCGTCGGGGTGGGGGGACTGCCGATGGGGGAGACCAGAGACGGGCATGGAGGTGGCCGGTGGAGCAACGTGGCTGCCCGATCGGGGAAGGGTTAGGTGGAAATCCTAACACTAGAAGAGAAGGAGGAGGGGGACGCCATGGTCGTGCCTGGCCTAGTGGATATGGGGGATGAAGGCGACGGGAGGGGGTTAGCGGTGGGTGGGTGGGGGCTGCGGTGGTGGGTGGGGATGGTGGCGGTGGTGGGTAGGGATGGCGGCGGTGGGAGATGAGGGAGACGAAGGCGGAGAGGAGACGAGGGAGAGGAGGGTGGGGATGGATCGGATCTGGAGAAAGGGTGGGTGGGTAGGTGGGTTAGGGTTTTGGTTTTTTCAGGAGAGGATCAACCGTTGGATGGGCGCGTGATGGATGGCTCGGATCATGTCCAACTTGGTGATCCGCGTGGAGGTGGTTCCTCGCTTCTCATTGGCTGGCTGGCTCACGCTCCAAAATCCAAATTTTGGACCCAAATCTCTGATTTTTTAAAATGCCTACAAGTGTGTGTTCCAATATTGGACCATACCATTTTCCAAAAGGCGGCTGTTAGGTGCCGGTCAATCGGCCTAAATTTGGGTCGGTCGCCTCGCGACCCTGCGATGTTTTCGTGTGTAACCATTTGATTCACCCCCACGTTATACTTTCTTCCCCATCTTGCTCGTTCTCTATCAAATAGAACACATAGTTGACCCTCCCGCCGTTGCGCCGTTGCACACAACCGTAGTCTGTCGCCTAAACATTGGCATCACCCCAACATGCTCTAGTTGTTGCATTCGCCGGTTCTAGCACCTTCCCGAGGCTGCTCACTATCGGGTATGAAGCATCCTCAATCAACAGTTCCAGCAACCCATCTTGCCGGTTCCAGCAAATTACTTTACCACTTCTAGCACTTCCACCGCAAATTGCTCATTGCTAAGGATGCAGCATGCCAAATTCATTTTCCATTTTCAAGTGCCAAAAATGGGGTTTTTTAAATAACCTAGCAAATAATTGTCAAAAATTGGACCAAATAAAATTTATAAAATACTAGGCCATATTTAATGCACAATTAACCAAATGGTTGGGTGTCAAAAGAGTTGATCCACCTGTGGTGAAAAAGACAAATTCCCGCCAATTCAGCAGGAAACGGGTCAAATTTGAACTGCAGCTACCTCATAGTTTGCTCTTAATTTTTTCCAAAAATCATTTCTAGCAATATAAGTATCTATTTAATCAGAGAAACATCAAAAGTTTTGCAAGATTCAACCACTAGCTAGGAACGGTCATTCCCGTTGTTTTAACCGCATTTTGAAACGATCATAAAAAATTCAAAAAAATTCAAAAAATGGAAAACCTTCGCATTGTGTCATTATATGTGACCAAGTTTCCAGGAAAAATAATAAACTTGTAATAAGGAAATTATTTTAAAAAATGTTCTCATAAATGAGCTATCATGTGTGAAGATTCATGGCTTTCGAGCCAAATGATCAATCTTATGGCCACATTCATGGGATAGTTTGTTCAAATGATCTCATATTGTGCACAAGGGTACATCTAGGAATTCCAAACAATGTTGCCTAAGGGAGTTTTCATTTTCTTTGGACGGAAAATACATTTTCCATTTTCCCGAGTGTCTGAAATGAGTTTTTTTGTGAAGGACCTACCATATATTAGTTGCAAAATTGTACCAAATAAATTTTCTAAAATACTAGGACATATTTAATGCATAATTGACCAAATGGTTAGGTATCAAAAGTTTTTATCCACCTATGGTGAAAAAGACAAATTTCCGCCGATTCAGCTAGAAGCGGGTCAAATTTGAATTGCAGCTACCTTATAGTTTGCTCTTTAATTTTTCCAAAAATCATTTCTAGATACATATGTATCTATTTAATCAGAGAAACATCAAAAGTTTTGCAAGATTCAACCACTAGCTAGGAACGGTCAAGCCCGCCGTTTTGACCGCATTTTGAAACGGGCATAAAAAATTCAAAAAAATAAAAAAATTGGGAAACCTTCGCATTGTGTCATTATATGTGACCAAGTTGTCAGGAAAAATAATAAACTTGTAATACGGCAATTATTTTAAAAAAGTATTCTCAGAAATGAGCTATTACGCGGGAAGATTCAGGGTTTTCCAGCCAAATGATCAATCTTATGACCACATTCATGGCATAGTTTGTTCAAATGATCTCATATTGTGCACAAGGGTGCATCTTGGAATTCCAAACAATGTTGCCTAAGGGAGTTTTCATTTTCCTTGCACGGAAAATTCATTTTCCATTTTCTGAGTGCCCGAATTGAGTTCTTTTTGTGAAGGACCTACCATATATTTGTTGCAAACTTGGACCAAATCATTTTTCTAAAATACTATGCCATATTTGATTCACAATTGACAAAATGGTGGGGTGTCAAAAGTTTTGATCCACCTCTGGTGTCAAAGACAAATTCCTGCAGATTTAGTAGGAAGCGGGTCAAATTTGAACTGGAGCTGCCTCATAGTTTGCTCTTTAGTTTTTCAAAAAATCATCTCTAGGTACATAAGTATCTATTTAATCAGAGAAACACCACAAAAATTCCAAGATTTAACCACTAGCTAGGAACGGTCATGCCCGCCGTTTTGACCGCATTTTGAAACGGGCATAAAAAAATAAAAAAAAATCAAAAAATTGGGAAACCTTCGCATTGTATCATTATATGTGACCAAGTTGTCAGGAAAAATAATAAAATTGTAATACGGCAATTATTTTAAAAAAGTATTCTCAGAAATGAGCTATTACGCGGGAAGATTCAGGGTTTTCAAGCCAAATGATCAATCTTATGACCACATTCATGGCATAGTTTGTTCAAATGATCTCATATTGTGCACAAGGGTGCATCTTGGAATTCCAAACAATGTTTCCTAAGGGAGTTTTCATTTTCCTTGCACGGAAAATTCATTTTCCATTTTCCGAGTGCCCGAATTGATTTCTTTTTGTGAAGGACCTACCATATATTTGTTGCAAACTTGGACCAAATCATTTTTCTAAAATACTATGCCATATTTGATTCACAATTGACAAAATGGTGGGGTGTCAAAAGTTTTGATGCACCTCTGGTAAAAAGACAAATTCCTGCAGATTTAGTAGGAAGCGGGTCAAATTTGAACTGGAGCTGCATCATAGTTTGCTCTTTAGTTTTTCAAAAAATCATTTCTAAGTACATAAGTATCTATTTAAATAGAGAAACACCACAAAAATTCCAAGATTTAACCACTAGCTAGGAACGGTCATGCCCGCTGTTTTGACCGCATTTTGAAACGGGCATAAAAAAATCAAAAAAAATCAAAAAATTGGGAAACCTTCGCATTGTGCCATTATATGTGACCAATTTTTCATGAAAATAATAAAATTGTAATACGGCAATTATTTTAAAAAACTATTCTCAGAAATGAGCTATTACGCGGGAAGATTCAGGGTTTTCAAGCCAAATGATCAATCTTTTGAACACATTCATGGCATAGTTTGTTAAAATGATCTCATATTGTGCACAAGGGTGCATCTTGGAATTCCAAACAATGTTGCCTAAGGGAGTTTTCATTTTCTTTGCATGGAAAATTCATTTTCCATTTTCTGAGTGCCCGAATTGAGTTCTTTTTGTGAAGGACCTACCATATATTTGTTGCAAAATTGGACCAAACCATTTTTCTAAAATACTATGCCATATTTGATTCAAAATTGGCAAAATGGTGGGGTGTCAAAATTTTTGATCCACCTCTAGTGAAAAAGACAAATTCCTGCCGATTCAGCAGGAAGCGGGTCAAATTTGAACTGGAGCTGCCTCATAGTTTGCTCTTTTGTTTTTCAAAAAATCATTTCTAGGTACATAAGTATCTATTTAATTAGAGAAAGACCAAAAAAAATTCCAAGATTTAACCACTAGCTAGGAACGGTCATGCCCGCTGTTTTGACCGCATTTTGAAACGGGCATAAAAAATTAAAAAAAAATCAAAAAATTGGGAAACCTTCGCATTGTGTTATTATATGTGACCAAGTTTCCAGGAAAAATAATAAACTTGTAATACAGCAATTATTTTAAAAAAGTTTTCTAACAAATGAGCTATCACGCGTGAAGATTCAGGGTTTTCAAGCCAAATGATAAATCTTATGGCCACATTCATGGAATAGCTTGTTCAAATGATCTCATATTGTGCACAAGGGTGCATCTTGGAATTCCAACCAATGTTGCCTAAGGGAGTTTCCATTTTCTTTGCACGGAAAATTCATTTTCCATTTTCCGAGTGCCCGAAATGAGTTTTTTGTGTGAAGGACCTACCATATATTTGTTGCAAAATTGGACCAAATTAATTTTGTAAAATACTAGGCCATATTTAATGCACAATTGACAAAATGGTTGGGGTCAAAATTTTTGATCCACCTCGCGTGAAAAAGACAAATTTCCATCGATTTAGTTGGTAGCGGGTCAAATTTGAACTGCAGCTACCTCATAGTTTGCTCTTTATTTTTTCCAAAAATAATTTCTAGGTACATTAGTATCTATTTAATCAGAGAAACACCAAAAAAAATTCCAAGATTTAACCACTAGCAAGGAACGGCCATGACCGCCGTTTTGACCGCATTTTGAAACGGGCATAAAAAATTAAAAAAAAATCAAAAAATTGGGAAACCTTCGCATTGTGTTATTATATGTGACCAAGTTTCTAGGAAAAATAATAAACTTATAATACAACAATTATTTTTAAAAAGTGTTCTCACAAATGAGCTATCACGCGTGAAGATTCGCGGTTTTCAAGCCAAATGATCAATCTTATGGCCACATTCATGGCATAGTTTGTTCAAATGATCTCATATTGTGCAGAAGGGTGCATCTTGGAATTCCAAACAATGTTGCCGTCGGAGTAATGGGCCACGGGTAGGCTAACCCAGGCCCAGAACCTTTCAAGACATTGAGGTAGACTGCGCCCCTTGAAACCCCAGGAGGAAGAGTCGCCTTTTGAGAGTCGGCAGCGAGGAGGCCGGCTGCCCACTCGCGCCCGAGTCCTAGGGACGACTTTGGGACGAGCCAACTCCTGACTGGCAACTTCCAGAGAAGCCGGCCTTAGGGAGTCGGCCTGCGATGCCAACAACCCCCATGCCCTCATAAAGAGGGACGGGACGGGGAGTGGCCACAGTAAGGTCCGCTCCCACCCCTTTTCCAAGGGCAGGCGTGGCTACAGTATGCCGTACCCGCGGAGATCTCCGCGCAGCGCGACACTGTTGCCATGTCGGCCCTGACATCAGCCCCAGGGGCGGAGCCCTGTGCCCACGATGACCTGCTGGTACGACCTAGGGATGATGGGTCCCACCAGTCGGCGGGCGTACGAAAGACGGCGAAAGCACCACCAGTCGGCCCGGACGGGAGTCGGCCACCAGAAGTCAGCCGGCCCCTCCCACGGGCCACACGTGCCATTAATCAGACACGACAAGTAGTGGCCACAGTGACCGCCTGCCAGACGGCGGGGCTGTCGCCACGACCTCATGACCGAGCCTGCATCATTAGAGGCATGGCTACAGTGATCTGCAGCCGGCAAAGACCCACCCGCGGCGGACGCGGTCTATCGGCTCCACACCAAGCCATTCGGTGGGGCCCACTAGTCGGCGGGCCCCAGGAGTCGGCGGAGAAGACGGCTGCCAGAGAGACTGACGGCTGGGCCTGTGCCCAGCCGGATTACCATTGTACCCCTGGGGGTAGGCCTATATAACCCCCCCAGGGCATCCATGCAAAGGGTTGGAATCCATTAGCACTAGACCAGATCATATAGGAAGGAGAGAGCTAGCCTTGCCTTCTCCTACCTCCAGGAAACAGCTCAAGGAGCAACCGTGTAAACACTTTGCCTTAGTGATCATGCGGAGACCCCGTAGAGCAGCAGTAGGGGTATTATCTCCCCGGAGAGCCCTGAAGCTGGGTAAGATCCACCGGCGTGCATGTCTTCGCCTTATCCCGTTTCCAGGCACCAGCGACGTTCTACTCGCCCCCACCATGATAAGCCATCCTTTGGCATATGTCGCACCTAACTCTCGACATTTGGCGCCCACCATGGGGCGTGGTGCACCGTCGTCCGGAGACCTGCTCTGGATGGGAACCCTTTTCCTCCCTGGCGAGCGCAGCCAGCCCGGCATGCCAGACGGCGTTTGTGCTGACATGGTGCACGGCGTTGAGATCGCCTATGCAGCCAGCTGCCTCGCCGATCTTGTCGGCGAGGTTCGCCTCTCCGACGAACCTGCATCCAACGCAGGCACGGGCGGCCCCGAGAGCCTCCTCGCGGGCCTCCTCGACCAACTCCATGTCGCCGGCGAGCCTGTCGTGGACTTGGAGTCTGTAGGCTCCACTGACCCGATGCTGGTCGACTCCGACATCGCGTCGTTCGACGCGTTCCCCACCAACGTGGTTGTCTATGACGAGCCTCTCCCTCGCACGGAGAGCGATGGAAGCACCGTCACCAAGGTGCTCGTCATCGGTCATGACGAGCCTCCCGGCGGAGGGGCGCATGACCCACTTGGCGCGGCAATGCAAGACCTGACTGCGACCATTCTAGAAGACGCAGACGCGGAGACGTTGGAGGCGCGTTGCCTTCAGCTTGTCGAAGGCGCGAAGAAGCTGGCTAGCATGAGACGCTTGTCAGAAGCCTACCAGCGTGAGATGGATCGCGCTGTGGGTGGCTCGCCAGCCCCAGCTGGGCCCAGCCGCCTTGGCGCGGTCCAGCAGCGCGGCGTGGCCATCGCCAACCTGTTTGGGGCAAGTCGCCCTGTGTACGCCACGCCTACGGAGAACATTCGAGCCGCCCAGGCGGCGGCGGATGAGCTGGACAACTTCGAGGGCGAAGAGCGCCGCCTGATGATGGAGCGAGTCCAGTGGCTCCTCGACGCGGCAGCCGCACAGAACGAGGCTGGCTACCGCACGGAGGCACCGCAGCGGCAAAACGACGACCTTCGCTGAGATCAAGGCGCGACGTCTCGGACGCCGACTGGCGGCGCCCGAGGAAGGAAAGACAAGGATCTGGCTGTCAGCCACAGTCGGACTCACATTACCATAGAGCGCAACCAAGACGGCCGCCAGAGAGCAGTGGGACGACGGGACGACTGTCCGCCTCCTCCTCCTCGCAAGGAAAGGTGAATCTCCCCGCCGCCTGTTGACCATTCGACTCTTGGTGACCGCCTTGGCCGCCGAGAGGGTGTCGGAGAAAACGACGCCCGCCACCGGATCGACCGACTTCACCGATCCCTGGCGCTGGAAGAAGAAGACGAGTTGGGTCCGTCTTGTTTCGGGCCCCGCATTCGAGACGAGCCCTTTCCCAATGGGTTCACACTCCCAAGAGACACGCCCAAGTACACCGGCTCCATGAAGCTGGAGGACTAGCTGGTTGACTACTCCACAGCTGTCAACATAGCGAACGACAACAAGCGTGTCACCGTAAAATACGTTTCGCTCATGCTCCAGGGCACGGCCCGGACATGGCTGAACAGCCTGAAGCCCCGCAGCATCACCAGCTGGGTCGACTTCACCGAAGCATTCGTCTGCAACTTCACAAGCACGTACAAGCATCCTCCCAAGCCTCGTTAGCTTTCCTTGTGCATGCAAGGCCCCAATGAGTCGACTCGTGACTACCTCACGCGTTGGGCCGAGCTTCGGAACTCCTGCGAGGGCGTGCACGAGGTGCAGGCTATTGAGTACTTCACCGCCGGGTGCAGAGAAGGCACCCTCCTCAAGCACAAGCTCCTCTGCGACGAGCCAGAAACCCTCGACGAGCTACTGATCATAGCAGACAAGTATTCCACGGCCGACTACTCCATGAAGGCGGAGATTCAAGTTAGCGCAACTGGCAAAGTGGCCCCTCAGGCTCCAAGAACTCCGACAGGAGACGCCAGTCGGCAGCAATAGCAGAACGACCACAAGCGCAAGGCCCCGCAGCTGGCTTCCAGCAGCCAGCAGGTCGTGACAGTTGAAGACCAGCAGCCGGATGGGCAACTTCCACCCAGGCAACAAAAAGGTGGCAAGCCCAACTGGTTGCCGGCTTTCTCATACGAGCAGACTCTGGATGGCCCTTGCAAGTTCCATAGCGGCGCGAAGCCGTCGAATCACACCACCTGGAAGTGCCACTAGCTCACCAGGATCGCCAAAGGAGATGGCCTCCTACCTCCCCCGCCTGCTGGGCAGCAACCTCCGCCTCCGCCCCAGCAGCCGGCTATTAGGCCAGTCGGCGCAGTACAAGACGATTACCCCGAAGAGCATGGAGCCTACGTGATATTTACCAGCATGGCTGATGATCGATGCAGCAGGCGGCAGCAGCGACAAGAGGTGAATGCGGTAGCATCAGAGGCGCCAGAGTTGATGCACTGGTCCAAGAAGCCTATTAGCTGGAGCAGGGCGAATCACCCAGAGGTGATGCCGAGTCCGGCCTCTTATGCCTTGGTCTTGGATGCCACCTTTGCGACGGATAGACGAGCCACTCGTTTCTCGCGAGTTCTGATAGAAGGAGGCAGCAACATCAACATCCTATACAAGGACACCATGGAGAAGTTGGGAATCAAGCAAAGACAGCTTCAGAACAGCCGGACTGTGTTCCACAGCATTGTTCCCGGTCTTTCCTGCTCACCAATCGGCAAGATCCTGATGGACGTCCTCTTTGGAGACAAAGATCACTTTCACGGAGAGTCAGTTTGGTTTGAGGTGGTGGCCCTCGAGAGCTCATACCATGCATTACTTGGCCAACCTGCCCTGGCCAAGTTCATGGCGGTCCCCCACTACGCCTACCTCAAAATGAAGATGCCAGTTCCAGGGGAATTCTGACCGTAGCCGGCGACTAACGGAAGTCGTCTGCCTGTGCGGCTGAGAGTAGTCCGCTGGCCGAGTCCCTGGTGATCGCGGCTGAGAAGCGGATCCTTGACCGGGTTGAGGTGATGGCCGAGAAGCAGCTAGAGGTGTCGCCTAACCCAAAGGAGTCGGAGGCTGAGGGTTCGTTCAAGCCGGCCAAAGAGACAAAGAAGATACCCTTGGATCCAGGGCACCCAGAGAGGTACGTTGTCGTAGGCGCAAACCTCGACAGCAAATAGGAACGCGAGCTCGTCGATTTCCTCCGTGAGAATCGGTACATCTTCGCATGGTCCCCCAAAGACATGCCAGGTGTACCGACGGAATTCTCCGAGCACAAGTTACACGTCCGATCTGATGCAAAGTCGGTCAGGCAACCCTTGTGCCGCCTGTCAGAAGAAAAGAGAAGAGTTGTCGGAGAAGAGATAGCCTGACTCCTAGCAGCCGGCTTCATTATGGAAGTATTCTTGCCAGAGTGGCTAGCCAACGCGGTCCTGGTACTGAAGATGAACAAGCAGTGGCGAATGTGTATTGACTACACAAGCCTCAACAAGGTCTGCCCCAAGGACCCATTTGCTTTACCAAGAATTGATCAGGTGATAGACTCCACAGCCGGATGCGAGCTGTTGAGCTTTTTTGGATGCATATTCAGGATATCACCAGATCAAGCTGAACCCGGCTGACAGAGTGAAGACCGCCTTCATCACGCCATTTGGAGCCTTCTGCTACCTCACCATGACGTTCGGCCTGAGGAATGCCAGCGCCACCTTTCAGCGTTGCATGCAAAAGTGCCTCCTCAAGCAACTCAGCAGAAACGCCCACGTCTACGTGGACGATGTGGTGGTGAAGACGGAAAAGCATGGAACACTACTGGAAGACCTCAAGGAGACCTTTGAGAACCTGCGCCGATTCCAGATCAAGCTCAACCCTGAGAAGTGCGTCTTCGGAGTACCAGCTGGCCAACTCCTTGGCTTCTTGGTCTCTGAACGCGGCATAGAGTGCAACCCTGTAAAGATCAAGGCCATTGAAAGGATGGAGGTACCCAGCCGACTGTTGGACGTGCAAAAGTTCACCGGCTGCTTGGCGTCCATCAGTCGATTCATCAGTCGGCTGGGCGAGAAAGCTCTCCCCTTATACCAGCTCATGAAGAAGACCACTTTTTTCGAGTGGAACCACAAGGCGGACGAAGCTTTTCTCTAGTTAAAGAAGATGCTGACTACTCCACCCGTTCTGGCGGCTCCGACTTCTAAGGAACCTATGCTCCTGTACATCGCCGCCACCAGCCGGGTAGTCAGCATAGTCATTGTAGTGGAAAGCAAGGAGGAAGGCAAGGCATTACCTGTCCAGAGACTGGTATATTACCTGAGCGAAGTACTGTCGGCCTCCAAGCAGAACTACCCCCACTACCAGAAGATGTGCTATGGCGTGCACTTTGCCGCCAAGAAATTGAAGCCTTACTTTCAAGAGCATCCAATCACTGTGGTCTGCACGGCCCCACTTGCCGAGATCATCGGAAGCCGAGATGCTTCTGGCCAGTGGCCAAGTGGGCCATAGAGCTGGCTCCCTACAGCATCCACTACCAGCCCCGCACCGCCATCAAGTCACAAGCACTGGCCGACTTTCTCGTCGATTGGGCCGAGACCCAGTACCTACCTCCAGCGCCCGACTCCACCCATTGGCGGATGCATTTCGACGGCTCCAAGATGCGCACCGGCTTGGGAGCCGGCGTTGTCCTCACTTCTCCTAAAGGCGACAAGATCAAATACGCACTGCAAATCCATTTTGCCACCTCCAACAATGTCGCCAAGTACGAGGCGCTCATTCACGGGCTCCGGCTTGCCAAAGAACTTGGCATTCACCAGATCCTGTGTTATGGCGACTCGGACTTAGTGGTCCAGCAGTCGTCTGGCGACTAGGACGCCAAAGATGCAAACATGGCGAGTTACTGTTTCCTCGTGCAGCAACTCAGTGGGTATTTCGAGGGGTGCGAGTTCCTCCATGTGCCAAGAAACGACAACGACCAAGCAGACGCCTTGGCACGAATCGGCTCTACCCGCCAAGAAATACCATCCGGCATCGCCCTTCAACGCCTCCTCAAGCCGTTTGTCAAGCCATCACCAGAATCAGACTCCATTTTTGTGCCGGCTCCTCCCGAAGAAGTCGGATCCGACTCCAGAGCCTCGGCAGACGGTACGGGGATTTTGGCAAATGGCTCCAAAGCCGCCACAGTCGAGGCCGGCCCAGGGACTGCAGAACCCGGCCCGGGGACTAAGGCGGCCGGCCCAAAGACTCCAGAACTCAGCCCAAGAGCTGCGCCATTCGGCCCGGGGACTTCATTAATCCAGCAAGCGGTTGTTGACTCCAACCCACCGCCTCCCAGCCCAGCCGCCCTCGTCCAAGTCGCAGTTCTGGCAGTCAAAGAAATAGCAGCACCCTCATGGGCCCAGCCCATCCTCAAATTTCTAGTGAGCAAAGAGCTGCTGACTGATGAGACCTTAGCTCGGCAAGTACAACGCTGAGCGGCAGCCTACACCATAGTCAACAGAGAGCTGGTCAGGCGCAGCATCACTGGTGTCTACCAGCGCTGCGTAGAGCCAGAGCAAGGCCAAGCAATTCTCAAAGACATGCATCAAGGTGAGTGCGGCCACCATGCGGCTTCAAGAGCACTCGTCGCCAAAGCTTTTTGACACGATTTCTTTTGGCCAACGGCCTTAGAAGAGGCCAAGGAATTGGTCCAAAAATGCAAAGGGTGCCAGAAGTTCCGCTCCAAGCCGCATCAGCCGGCTTCTGCACTCAAGACCATCCCCATTTCCTGGCCTTTCGCAGTTTGGGGTCTAGACATGGTGGGACCATTCAAGACGGCACGAGGTGGATTAACTCACTTACTTGTCGAGATGGAGAAGTTCACCAAGTGGATAGAAGCGAAGCCAATCAAGAAACTGAACGGTCCGACTGCCGTAACTCTCATCTCCGACATCACAATTCAGTACAGCATACCACACAACATCATCACCGACAATGGCACGAATTTTGCCAAAGGCGCCTTGGCCCGTTTCTGTGCGACACAGGGCATCCGACTGGACCTAGCATCCGTCGCCCATCCACAGTCAAACGGCCAGGTGGAGCGAGCAAACGGCCTCATCCTGTCCGGCATCAAGCCCCGACTGATCGAGCCCCTAGAGCGCTCGGCTGGGTGCTGGCTCAACAAGTTGCCAGCCGTCCTCTGGAGTCTGCGCACGACTCCAAACAAGTCAACCGGCTTCACGCCTTTCGTCCTCGTCTACGGTGCTGAAGCCGTCATCCCAACGGACATAGAGTTCGATTCCCCGCGAGTCACCATGTACACCGAGGCAGAAGAAGAAGAAGCACGACAAGACGGCATCGACCTGCTGGAAGAGGGCCGGCTGTTGGCACTCAGCCGGTCCAGCATCTACCAGCAAAACCTGCGCAGATACTACAACAGGAAGGTCAGGCCGAGATCTTTCTAGGAGGGCGACCTCGTACTCCGACTAATCCAGCGAACAACCGGCCAACACAAGCTATCGGCACCTTGGGAAGGCCCCTTCATCATC
This sequence comes from Triticum monococcum, assembly GCA_034509565.1. Lineage (NCBI taxonomy): Eukaryota > Viridiplantae > Streptophyta > Magnoliopsida > Poales > Poaceae > Triticum > Triticum monococcum. The sequence continues at coordinate 543,413,688 of CM067841.1, forward strand.
AGCAAAGTGCTGGGCAATGACTTCTAATACCTGATTGACCCTTAGAAGCCCCGAGCACGCAAGAGGGACGACTCCGGCAAAGAGACAGAGCGGCCATGGAATGCAAATCTCCTCCGAAAATTTTATAGTTAAACGCAATATGTATCATGCTACCTTTTGTATTAAAAGTACCAAGACTTTGGGCCCCCGAGAAGAGCTCGGGGACTGCCCTCTTTTATCTATATGATAAGAAATATCCTTTTGAGTATATTACTCTTTGTTATGCCGCTTGGCACCGGGTTCGACTAGTCGGCCCGGGGTCTTGTTGACCGGCGCTAAGAAATGCTTCCTGCAGCCGGACAAGTAGTGTGTGGCGTCTGAACCGTCTCCTGCCTGAAGCCGCAGCTCGCAGAGCGACTGTCTGGTGGGCAGGAGTAAGGAAGAATGGGCGTCCACATGAAAAATGGCTAAGGACTCAAAGCACAAACATAGCTTAAGGCCGGCTTCCGGCCTTTTTTGGCAAACCGACTCTTGAATAGTCGGCTTGCCACCTTCTATCCGACTTGTTAAACAACCCTAAAAACGACTAAGTACTTGCCTTCCGAAAGTGACCAAGAATTTGATCTAGCAGCAGTCCGCGGAGCGGCTGTCTGACTGACAAAGACGGCAACTAAGGGAAGACAGCAAAGGAAAAAGCCAAAAGAACAATGAGCAAGAAAGATAGAAGTCGGATGAATATTTACATAACAAAGGCCCTTGGCCGAATTTTCGAGCATAATTTCAAAATACACCCCGCGGGTGGAATTGTGCGGATTAATGAGTTCTTCGAAAGCTATTAGAACAGATAAAACAAAGACAAGGTGGCAGCCTAAGGGGCGGCAGACGGGTTTGGAGGATCGGAGGAGACGACGGTGTTGGCTGTTGGGGCTGCCGGCTGGGCGGTCTCGGCTTGATCACCTCTGGCAGCAGTCGGCTCGGGCGGGCACGGCTCGTTGCTGGAGGCATGGTCGAGCTAAGGCTGGCTGTCCGCCCCATTTTCCGGTGCCTCCGTCTCGTTTCCGTCCTCCGCCTCATCTTTCTCCTCAACGCTGGAGCCAGTCACCTCTGCCGAGTCCTCGCCGTAGTCGGGGTTCAGCCCAAACCACTCCGGCGGCACCTCCCTGCCGTCTTCGGCCCACTCGGGGACAAAGATGCTGGTGTTGGTGTACTCGGCGATCGCCACCGCACGCTTGACAAGGGCGTCTTCCGCAGCTGCCAGCTCTGGCTGGGCCTCTGACCGGAGTGTGGCCAGCCGTTCTAGGTCCAGCCCCGGATACCACGCCTTGGCAAATTCCAAGGCTCGGCGCACTCCGGCCCGGGCCGAGGAACCCTTCTAGGCCTCAAGACGGCCAGCCGCGACCTCCAGCCAATCGGCAGTCCGACTAGGGGTGCGCGGAGCCTGCACGTCTGGCCACAGGGCGGCGATCGCTTGGGCACCGACACGTTGAAGCCGGTGCAACATCTGGTGGGCCGGCCACAGGCGAGCCCCAATGCTCAGAATATGCTCGTCAAGGGTCCGAGGGGCATCAGCAGCGATCTCCGCGCCACCCGCCCTCCGCTCCTCGCGCTCGGCCTCGATAGCTTGAATGGCGGCCTGCGAGTGGCCGGGGAAGAAGTCTACCAAGATGGAAAGAATGAAGAACAAGTAAAAAAACCAGGAGTCGGCTTGACATATAGTCGGCGGCTCGAAGAAGGAAAGCAAAGAAGCTCACTGTCGAAGAGGTCCTCGATCTCGTGGAAGCCGGAGACCAGCATTGCCTCCTTGTCGGTCCAGGAGGAGCGCTCGCTCGCGAACTCGGCCAGGAGGGCGGCTTCCGCCTCTTCCGCCTCCCTCTGCGTCTTTGTAAGCAGCTCCTTCTGCTCGGCCAATTGTGCGGCCAGGAGATCGCGCTCTACGGCGAGCTTGCTGCACTCCTCCCCTTTGGCGCGCAACGCGGAGTTGGCTTCGCTCAGCTGCTGTTGAAGAGCGGTGTTGGCCTCTGAAGAGAAAGAAGAAAGAAGATGTTAAGTCATCAACGAAGAAGGTCACCGGGGAGATCCGGCCCGACTGCTTAGCAGTCGGCCCGAATCTCGGGGACTACAGTCCGCGGGTGCACCAGCGCGCGCACGCAAAGAAGAAAAAAGGACTCACTCCGGCTCTCCGACAAGTCGGCAGTCCGCTTGCCCAGCTCTCCAACATTGCGGTTGAAGGCGGTGACACAGTGGTTGTGATAGTCCTGTAACAAGTATTTCAGAACAAAGGTTAGTACCCGGAACTTACCAATTGGAGTTCTGGGCCGCCTGCTCAGCAGCCGTCCCAGAACTCGGGGACTACACCCAGTGGGTGCGCTGGCGCGCTCACATAGAGAGAAACAAGAAAACAGGGACAAAGGAGAAAGCATACCCGGATGGCTGCCCACGACGCCACGTGCGCCTTGGTGCAGTTCTGGATGGCGTCGCTCTCGGCTCGCAGCTTCGTCGCACCCACCCAATGGGCGCGGCACTCGTCGCCTCGGCGTCTAGAATCGTCGAGCTGGCGGTGCCGGTCTCCAAGGGGCGTGGCGCCGAAGTCTCCTTCTCAAGATGGCAGCGCGTTGGCGAGCCAACTTGAAGGAGTAGCCTCACCACGGCCTCGTCTTCAGTCAGCGGAAAGGGCGGATCCGCCGGCTGTTTGCCTTGCGTGCTTCTAGACGGCGGCGGGGGCGGCTGTGGCGGCGCGACCACATCCGGCACGAGGCCGTCACCGCCGCCTCTCTCCACGATCGGGAACTCGCCACCGGCTTCCCCTGACTGCCCCATGAACTCTAGGGGTGGCAGCGCGGAGTTCAAAGGGGTGACGAACACCGTCGACCGCCGGGGCACGACTTCCTTAGCCGGCTGCTTTGCCGCAGCGGCGGCCTCCGCCTTCTCGGCCTCTGCTTTCTCCTGACGGGCGGCCTCGTCCTCCTCGCGCTTCGCTCGCGCGTTCCGCTCCGTCGCCTCCCGAAGGTCGGCGGCGGGGTCAATCTACCGAGTGGTGGCAGACGTCTCCACCGACCCCATAACGGAGGCGGCCGCAACCCTCTCAAGAGTGAGGGGAGCCTTGAGACAAGAAAAGCATATGGAAAACTTAGACAAGATCAACAAAGAGAAAATAAAGATAAGGGACGGAGGCGCTTACGTAGAGACCAGCGGCGGCTTCTTCACTTCCTTGCGGAAGCGGTTGGCTTTCGTGGCCGCCTCTTCCCGCTTGGTCGCGGAAGCCGCTTCCTTGAACTTCTTCGACCGACCACCAAGCGTACTCGGCCCGGCCCGGCGCTTCTTCGCACCACCATGAGCGTCTAAGATGGCGAACGAACTCGCGCTTGGCTGGCCGGCTTTTGGCTGGCGACACGGGGTGACTTCTCCCTCGGCCTCGTCGTCAGGACAGTCAGCAAAAGTGGCCGAAGGCCTGGAGCCACCTGCTTCTCGTCCTCCTCCCTCGGCGTCGGCTTCCATGGCTGCCGCCCCCAAGTCAGGATCGTCGACGTTGCTCTCCGCCCGATCGGGGACAAACTGACGAGCTGGCCCCGTGGTGCCGACAGAAGGGGGGACGAGAGGATTCTGATTGAAAACCAAAAACGGTCAGACTTGACAAGTCAGACTCAGCAGCAAAAGAAGCAGAAGAAGAAGGAAGACGACTTACAATAGGCGGGGGGTTGGCGCGCGAATATGGCTCCTTGCCGAACCGCCAGTCCACCGAGAGACCGCTGTCCGCGATGTAGTTCACCGTGTTCGCCACCTCCGCGTGAGGCATGTCCTTGGAGCACATCCGACTCGGGTCCTGGTGACCGCTCATCTGGCAGATCAGGTGAGGTCGGCCTTGGAGTGGGAGTACTCGGCGTGCCACGAAGGCGGCCAGCAAGTCGGCCCCGGTCAGGCCCTCCGACTACGTCAGCACTCGGAGTCGCGCGACATCGGCGGCACCAGCGGGAGACAGCATCCTGGCTCGGTGTGACCAGCTGGGGAGCCTTCCAGCCGGCACGCCGGCTTCATAAGCCGGCAGGTTGACCCAGTCGCCTTCTGGGGCGACGTTCTTCACATAAAAATATGACCGGTACCACATCTTCACCGACTTAATTTGTGCGATGGTGGGAAACGGATTGTCGGCCACTGATCTCCGCATCGCGATCAATGCACCGCACTGGGCCGACACGCCGGCGACGTGTGTGCTGAGCTTGGATTGAAAGAACTCCCCCCAGAGGTCGATGGTGGGGAGAACGCCAAGGAAGCCTTCGCACAGGGTGGCGAAGGTTGCCAGCAGCACCACCGTGTTCGGAGTAAGGTGGTGCGGCTGGAGCCCGTGGAACTCCAAGAAGGAGCGGAAGAAGCCGCTCGCCGGTAGTCCCATGCCGCGCATGAAGTGCGAGCGGAATATGACCCGCTCGCCCTCCTCCGATGCCGGCGATATCTCTCCCTCCGGCGCGAGGCGGACCCGCACTAAGTCCCTGCGAGGCAGCCGCCGTGTCTGGCGGAGGATCTCGATGTCATCGTCGTCAACCTCGGAGCCATCCCACACTCCGGAGCGAACAACAGGAGGCGCGGCGGTAGAGGAGGAACTCATCGTTGCGGGCACAGCATGGTTCGGAGCAGCAGCGGCAAGAAGAAGAAGAAGCAAGAAGGAGCGAAAGAAAGTGGGGAGAATGGGCGCGCGTGCTTCGCCACCCCCCTCCCCCGCCTACTTGTAGGCTCGTGGGCTGAGAAGTTGAGGGGCGGATGTGGGATTAACTGCGCCCGGGACCCCACGACCCCCACGATTTACCACATGAAGTTACCACGCGCAATAACCACGCGGGAACCCCAACCGTCCGCGCGGCCGCAGCAGATCCGTTCGCATGCCGAGGCGTGGTAGTGGCGGGCCCCGCCTGTAGGCCTGTCCTGTCGCGCGCGTGGGCGATCAGACTAGCTCCGCCACCTGGCGCCTCACGACGGGTCAACCACGGGCGGCAACCCGGAAGCTTATCAGGCACGCCGCCTGAACTCCGCCGCAATGTTCAAACTTTTTTAGGGGCAAGTCAGCCGTGAGCAAGTCCGACTCCAACTAGTCGGCTTGACAGAAGACGGCTAGCGAAGCCCAGATCCGACCGCCGGAGAGAAGAAACTGTTGAGGCTCCATGACATGTCGCCCTCGGAGCCTCACCAGCTTCGGGGACTACTGTCGGAGTAATGGGCCATGGGTAGGCTAACCCAGGCCCAGAACCTTTCAAGACATTGAGGCAGACTGCGCCCCTCGAAACCCTAGGACGAAGAGTCGCCTTCTGAGAGTCAGCAGCGAGGCGGCCGGCTGCCCCCTTCTGAGAGAAGCCGGCCTTCGGGAGTCAGCCTGTGACGCCAACAATCCCCATGCCCTCATAAAGAGGGACGGGACGGGGAGTGGCCACAGTAAGGTCCGCTCCCACCCCTTTTCCAAGGGCAGGCGTGGCTACAGTACGTTGTACCCGCGGAGATCTCCGCGCAGCGTGACACTGTTGCCATGCCGACCCTGACATCAGCCCAGGGGGCGGAGCCCTGTGCCCACGACGGCCTGCTATTATGACCCAAGGATGATCGGTCCCACTAGTCGGCGGGCGTACGAAAGACGGCGAAAGCACCAATAGTCGGCCCGGATGGGAGTCGGCCACCAAAAGTCAGTCGGCCCCTCCCACGGGCCCCATGCGCCATTAATCAGACACGAAAAGTAGTGGCCACAATGACCGCCCGCCAGACAGCGGGGCTATCGCCACTACCTCATGACCGAGCCTACGTCATTAGAGGCACGGCTACAATAATCTGCAGCCGGCAAAGACCCGCCCGCGACGGACGCGGCCTGTCGGCTCCACACCAAGCCAGTCGATGGGGCCCACCAGTCGGCGGGCCCCAGGAGTCGGCGGAGAAGACGGCGGCCAGAGAGACTGACGGCTGGGCCTGCGCCCAGTCGGGTTACCATTGTACCCCTGGGGGGTAGGCCTATATAACCCCCCCAGGCATCCATGCAAAGGGTTGGAATCCATTAGCACTAGACCAGATCATATAGGAATGAGAGAGCTAGCCTTGCCTTCGCCTACCTTGAAGAAACAGCTCAAGGAGCAACCGTGTAAACACTTTGCCATAGTGATCATGTGGAGACCCTGTAGAGCAGCAGTAGGGGTATTATCTCCCCGGAGAGCCCTGACGCTGGGTAAGATCCGCTAGCGTGCATGTCTTCGCCTTATCCCGTTTCCAGGCACCAGCGACGTTCTACTCGCCCCCACCATGATAAGCCATCCTTTGGCATATGTCGCACCCAACCCCCGACAGTTGCCTAAGGGAGTTTTCATTTTCTTTGCATGGAAAATTCATTTTCCATTTTCCGAGTGCCCGAAATGAGTTTTTTTGTGAAGGACCTACCATATATTTGTTGCAAAATTGGACCAAATTAATTTTCTAAAATACTAGTCCATATTTAATGCACAATTGACAAAATGGTTGGGTGTCAAAAGTTTTGATCCACCTCTCGTGAAAAAGAGAAATTTCCATCGATTCAGTTGGAAGCGGGTCAAATTTGAACTGTAGCTACCTCATAGTTTGCTCTTTATTTTTTTTCCAAAAATCATTTGCAGGTACATAAGTATCTATTTAAGCATGAATACATGGTTTTGTGGTGATACGTCGAGGTTTGGATGGTGACCCAGGGCCCCAACTCCAAAGCGCGTGAACTCGCATGCCTGGTGCGTGGTCACCGTGTGACCTTGGCGTTGACATGCGTTCTAGGAGGCCTAGGCATGTCTAGTGGGTTGGGAACTCCCTAGGTAGGTGCTAGGAAGAAAATTACAACAGAAGAATCTCACGAGGAGACCGGCCTATGCTCAAAGATGAATTAGTAGCAAGTGTTTGATTGGAAGTACAGGAAATGCACATGGCCAATGGGCATGAGTTTTGGCTGAGGATGATCATCTACTAAGAAGAATGTCTTCACAAAATTTTCAGATCAAAAGGAGGATTCTAGGTGGTACTTGCTTTGCAAAGTACCACACTGGACAGAAATATGAATGTTGAAGCTGGCTCAAAATAATGGATGGATTGAGCTGAAATTTGGTGGAGGATGATTATTTGGGCATTGGAAAGCACCGTATAACATTGATACCATTTGGACATGCCAAAGTGGTACTTCCTTCACAATGCTCTTCTATGGACAGAAACTTGGGAAAACTAGTGAGAGAAATTGGATGAATGACATGAGCTCAAATTTGGTGTAGGTAAGTTACATAGGTATGGTCATGCCTTGGTACATTTTCAGATCATTTGGGTAAGCCTAGCTAGTACTTACTTCACAAAGCTTCTCTCGAGGTAGAAACTTTGGAAATTTCTTGAGAAAGATTTACTAGGAAAATGGAGCTGAATATTATCATGTGGCAATAATTTGGGTATGGAAGAGTGCCCAAAGAGTTTGAGCGTAATAGGAGGGGTCTAGATAACATTTGCTTTGCAACGTGCCAATCTGGCCATAAAATATAAATTGAACCTGGGCTCACATAGATGATTTGACTAAGCTGTCATTTGGAGGAGGGTGATAATTTGGGCATATGAAGGATGTGTATAAATTTCATGTCATTTGGATATATAAAAAAGGTACTTCCTTCACAATGCTTCTAGGTGGACAAAAACTTTGGAAATTTGTCGAGGAAGATTTTCTAGGCAAATGGAGATGAATTTTGTCATGCAGCAATGATTTGGATAAGAAAGACTGCCTAATAATTCCGAGGGCAATCAAGAATATATAAATAGCACTTCCTTCATAAAGTGACGTTGTGAACAGAATAGGAAAATGAATATTGTTGAATTATTTTTGAACTAGACAAGGAAGGATTTTTACATATTTGAAGAAGATATGACCCGAAGAATTTATGAGATTTTTTGGGAATTTTTAGAATGACAGAAATATAGGTTGCTTCACAACCTAGGGCAAAAATTGACACATGGACATGACACATAGGCAAGACTGATGAGGTGGCGCCAAGTCATACCAATCCACCACAATTTACAAGGTTATGACCATCTATATTGGTCATGATCAGCTAGAAATAAGGCAGCGGCCTAGTGCTGTCTGCTTTATAACCATTTCATGTAAGGAAATTATGACCTTTCTGACCAAAATGGTCACAATGGTTTACGGTTTGGAGCCCCCTGAACAGGTTTTGACCAATTGGTCTAAAATGGTCATAAATTTATGACCAATTCTTCCAGGGTCACTGACAGAAGGTCATAAGTTGACATATTTCTTGTAGTGTGCTCGGTCCCGAGCCGACACGGCACGGCTCCATCCACGGCGGCGTCGCTGGCTACTTCCTCCACGGCGTCGCTCCCTCAACGGCGACGTCCACATCAGTAGGAGCTGCTGCCGCTTTAGCTCTCACTCGCATTGCTGCTCTGCTCTTGCTCTCGGTCCCCTGCCTGGTCTACTCTTGCTCGCGCTGCTGCTCTTTCTCTTGCTTGTGATGCTGCTCCAATTTAGCTACACTTCAGTCGACTGAATCGACTTTTGGTCAGTCGATTTTCAGGGGATGGGGGGGGGGGGGCTCGCCGGGGTGAAGGAAGAACCAGCCGCAGCGGGGAGGGGGCGCGCCGGAGAGGTACCCCACTATCTATCTTAGGGTTCAGGATGGGGCGGTGGTCACCGGCGGTGGTGGGGCGTTGGCGGGGCAGTGGTGTGGGGATCGCCGGAGAAAAAGCTCGGCATGGGGGGGATAGAGGGCGGCGGCGGACCGGCGGTGCAGAGTGTTTTCGGGGCGGGCGGGGCGGCGCACCGCCGGCCGGGGGCTGCTGTTTGGCCGGTGGTGGCTGGCGGCTCAAGGGGGTGGAGGTTGAAGATGAACCGCAGGCCCTTGATTTCGTATCCAACGACTGCAAAATCGACTGACCAGAGATGAAAAGGTCAGTCAACCGACATGTAGCCTCACCTTGCTAGTGCGTTCAGTTTCGACAGCAAAATTCAGTTTCGACAACAAAATTCAGTTTCGACAGTTAAGTTCAGTTTTGACAGTTAAGTTCAGTTTCAACAGTTAAGTACAGAGATGAGCGGCTGATGTATTTTACATCTAGCACTTTGTGGTTATGTATTTTACATCATGTATTGGAGATGCTATTAGAATTCCACTCAGGTTAACGTTGTTCTTTGTCTCTCTTGTCCTGCTTGAGGCTCGATGTCGTACAACTCACCGAAGCTGCTCCAACGATGAAACCCTGCATCACAGCGGAGCAGTACCTCGGGCTCCATCTCCAGATGCCTAAGATCTTCTTCCCCTCCTCCGACAGCCAAGTCAGCCGGAGCATCCTCACCGGCCAACCCAATCACGCTGAGATCGGCATGGCTTCGCCAAAGAGGTTGTACACTTGTTGCATCTCTTTTTTACTCTACATGTTATATATATTGTCCACTAAGCACTCGTAGTAACGGGAAATACGATTATTTTATCCTACTATATGACAAGCAGTGAGGTACCAGGCAACTTAGCTATCCGTGATGGACTCTCTTGAACGCCATCATTATTTATCTCTGCGCGTTTGAGCTGTGCATTTGTCGATGGGCCTGGGAGTTGAGCTAGTATGGAAGTGGCCTGGGTCCAAAGTAATAGAAGTCGCACAAAAACATTTTTTAGTGTAGGAGTTTCCATTCTCAAGCCTTCCCACTAGAATCGCCAGTGCTTAAAAGGAAAAGTGAATGAAAAACATCGGAATTGGAAAGTTTCCTATGGTACTACTTTTCATGAATTTGGTGCAAAGGAATGGAGCAAAGGAAAACTGTAGGATTTGTTCCTTTAGTGTCTCCTTGAAAGAAAAACCATAGGAATTCTAATTTCCACTTCTCCTCCTTTTCATATTCCTATTCATCAAGCACAAGACTAAGAGATAGTAGCATAATAGCATTATAACCGTACATTTTCTTGTGGTTTGACTTAATCTCACCATGCTTTTTTGCATCTTGTGATCTTCCAATTGTTGTGAATCAAACATCCAGATTGGCAGAAATCCCGTGTTTTTAAATTCTCTATTTTGCACGTGCATTCCTATCCTATTCATGTCTATTTCCTATCCCTGCATTATTAGAATCCTCAAATTCAAACAAGCCCTTACTGAATTACTTCTGTTATAGATATGTGTCAAAGAAAACCTTGTGTGGTTTGTCCTGCTCCTACGGCGCTGTGTTCCACCCCAGCTCAGCTGCTCCAACGACGGAAGGGTTCACCACAGCAGGGATCCGCTCTCCAGACTGTATTTCGACGCCTCAGATCTTCTTCCCCGCCGCCGGCAGCCACGACAACTGCATTACCATCATTAACTGAGCAGATGACCTTGAGGACTACACGGGTCCGCAAGAGAGGTCGCACTCTTCCGTGTCTGCTTATGTAATGCATCGCTTAATATGATGACATGCTACATTATCATTGTGTTCACCTATTAGACTCCGAGTCAGGTCCAAACTAATGCTGAAACTTGAGTTTTTAAATGGTCGTGGGGTACATATTGGGGAAGCAATCAGTACTATCTGTCTACTATCTGGTTAATCTCTGGTGTCTACTATGAGTTTCATGTTGGGTGCAAACAAACATTAAAGGAGCCATTATCTATATTTTTGAACTAAAGCTATTATCTGCCTGCTATCATTGGTTTTGGGTCTATCCACAGTTTGCTACCATCACTCTGAATTTGTGCATGCACTCCTTACACAATCTCACTATGTTTTATTCCTATGCATGCCAGTTATTGTACACAATGGAATTGATCATGTAGAGCAAGAGAGACGAGCCTTGCATGGCAATAAAATTTCATGCAGACGTTGTTCCATGGTGGGCGCAAAGGCAGCCCGCCTGTAACACCCTCGATGCGACTATATCTCCCACGTGTCGAGGCACGACTTAGAGGCATAATCGCATTGAAGGCATAAGTCGCAAGTGAGGCAATCTTCGCACAACCCATGTACATATAAATATAAAGGGGGAATAATAAATAATAGTTGGCTTACACTCGCCACGTCACATCAAGGTACATAAATAGCATCCAACATACAAACACTCATGGCCCGACTACGGCGCCAAAATAGAAAAGACCCCCCAACATGCGACTAAACCCTGAATCGAACCCCGAGCAGGCACCACTACTGATCATCAGGAAAAGAAACATAATATCGCTGAGAGTCCTCGTCGTACTCCCACTTCAGCTCATATGCGCCATCTGGAGGAGTATCATCGGTCCCTGCATCTGGTATAATAGTAATCTGTGAGCCACAAGGACTCAGCAATCTCGCACCCTCGCGATCAAGACTATTTAAGCTTAATAGGAAAGGAAGGGGTTATGTGAGTGGAGCTGCAGCAAGCGACTAGCATATATGGTGGCTAACTTATTCGCAAAAGAGAGCGAGAAGAGAAGGCAAAGCACGAGCGATAACTAAGTGGAGCAGACTACGCAAGCATAACTCCAACGCCGTGTCCACTTCCCAGACTCCGCCGAGAAGAGGCCATCACGGCAACACACGCAGTTGATTCATTTTAATTAATTAAGTTCAAGTTATCTACAACCGGACATTAACAAATTCCCATCTGCCCATAACCGCGGGCACGGCTTTCGAAAGATCAATCCCTGCAGGGGGGTCCCAACTTAGCCCATAACAAGCTCTCACGGTCAACGAAGGAATAGACCTCCACCCAGGACCCACCGATCAGACTCGGTATCCTGGTACAACAAGATGATTCTACAGGTCAAAACTAGTCCAGCAACACCGCCCGAATGCGCCGACAAATCCCGATAGGAGCTGCACATATCTCTTTCTCAGGGCACACTCAGATTGTCTTAGGTACGGGTAGGCCAGCCCAGAGTTGCCCCTGGTGGCCACCGGCAGCTGACAGTTGGACCAACACTCAGAGGAGCACTGGCCCGGGGGGGTTTAAAATAAAGATGACCTTCGGGCTCCGGAAACCCAAGGGAAAGAAACGGGTAGGTGGCAAATGGTAAAACCAATGTTGGGCATTGCTGGAAAAGCTTTAATCAAGACGAACTATCAAGGGGTTCCCATTATAGCCCAACCGCGTAAGGGACGCAACAAACCGGGAACATAACACCGATATGACGGAAACTAGGGCGGCAAGAGTGGAACAAAACACTAGGCGAGGGGCCGAGCCTTCCACCCTTTACCAAGTATATAGATGAGTAAAGATAACATAGCAATATAGTGATATCCCAACAAGTAAATAAATGTTCCAACAAGGAACGGCTCCAATCTTCACCTGCAACTAACAACGCTGTAAGAAGGGCTGAGCAAAGCGGTAACATAGCCAATCAATGGTTTGCTAGGACAAAGGTGGGTTAGAGGCTCAATCATGGCAATTGGGAGGCTGACAAGCAAGTGGTAGGCATCGTAGCATTGGCAAAGCAAAAGAGCGAGCAAACTAGCATAGCAAAGATAGTAGTGATTTCAAGGGTGTGATCATCTTGCCTGCACAGTTGTCAGAATTGACTGGATCCTCAAAAGCAAACTCAACGGGCTCCTCGTTAGCGAACTTGGCTCCCGGCTCTACCCAACAACACAAACAAGCAACAAGGATACAATCAACCACGTGCAAGGGCAACCAATAAGATGCAAAGATGATATGCCATGCGGGATGCGATGCTGGATGCAAGAATGCAATATGTAACAGGAAATGCATGAACCGGGCCTCAACTTGGAAATCCAAGAGTGCCACTGGATAGAGGGGAAGAAATCCCCTGAAAACGATATAAAGATCATGGCAATCGGAGCTACGGTTAAGAAATGGCAAGCGTTTTACTAAACGAACCGATCTGCAATTTACAGCAACATGCCTCCTAAATGCAACAAAATGAACATGCTACAGCCACCCAACATGAAAACAAATTACATGGCAGTGATGAACTCATCAAGCTTAACAAATCATCATGACTGAGGCATGGGCAAAATCATCCATTAAGGGCTTCAAACAAGCATGGCAAAACTGAATAAGCAAAAAAGATTTCAGACTTAACGAAATTAACGCTAGTCTGGAATTTCAGACCATGATGCCCTCTTCGGAGCAGCAAAACAACATGAAGGAAAACCTGAACATGGCAAGTAAGAGCATGGCATGGAGCTACTCAACAAGCTTAACAAAACACCCAACATGACCTGGGGTCAAAAGGGTTCACAAAATACTCTACCGAGCACACGAACATCGATGAAACACAATCAGTTTTCAGACTTAGTGAAAACTGGGACATGCTGAAATAATAACTCACGGAGGCATATAAACGAACTCGATGCTCTCACTACGGTGCAAGTCATGGCAAGGCAAGCATATATCCATTAAGAAGGCACAAAATACTAGCTAGACATGGCAAGAACAATGGCATAGCATGCATGGATCACTAGCAATCACTCCGGCAAAAACGCAAAAGAGTTAACAATCTGTCCAAAACAGTAACTATCCAAAAGTTGAGCTCGATTGAGTCAACCTAGGGTGCTCCAACATAACAAGTAAAGACATGGATGGATTAATCACAACAAGCATAACAAAACACTCTTACTGATCATCCTCAAAAGAGGCACGGATCGCTAGGAAACGAGCCGAACATATAGCATCGTGAACTAAAACGGCTCAGACTTAGTGAAAATTACTAAGTCCCTGAAATCTGAAATCTCAGGTAGCCCTCTTCGCAAGCTTGCACAAGACAACACACACCTCCTAAAAATACATGGAAGGCACCTCTGGAAAGAAGGCAACATGCTTAACAATTCATCCCAAAGGGGCACAGGCATATCATGCACGGATTAAATATGGCAAAAATGACAAAAGTGCATGTCTGATTAACGGATCTGCAATTTAACTCAACATGCCTCCTTCCAACAGTATTTTGGGCAACCAGATGACCTCAAATGCAAATGATGCAATGGAATGAAATTCTGTACTCGTCGAGACGAAGAATTTGACATATTACACGCCCAAATCGGAGCTACGGATGCAAAGATATGGCAGGTCAAACAGAGCATCTAGGATCAAAAAATATCTGGGACTTAGAAAAAAAAGGGGCCCTAGGGTTTACTGTAGCTGCGCCAGATCCGATCCGGATCGGGCGCGCACTGTAGCTGGTCGGCGCCGGAGCTCGGCGATGGCGGCGGCGGCGGATCCCGCCGGATCCGGCGAGGCCGCGGGGCGCCGGCGACGAGGGGAGGCCGGAGGGCGGCGGCGGCGCGCGGCGCGCGGCGCGGCCGGGCGCGGACGCCGAGGCAAGGGCGGCGACGGCGCGGGGCCTGGGGCGGCGCCGGGCCCTCGCCGGTGAGGTCGCCGCGGTGGCTGACGGCGGAGCGGGCGAACGGCGGCGAGGCGGAGGGCGGCGCGGGTCGTCGGGCGGCGGGGAGACGACCGGGCGGCGCGCGGTCGCCGGATGGGCTTCGGGGGCCCTCCTCGGGCCCAGGCGAGCCGCGGCGCGGGAGGCGGTCGGCGGGACAGGTGGCGCTCCCTCACTGGCCGGGCGCGGCGACGCGGTGCGTCCGGCTGGGGGCGGACATGTCCGGCCGGGCGCGGGGCTCCGAGATCTCCTTTTTTTAGGGTTTCGGGGAGGAAGAGATCCGAAAATGGGGGGATGTATTTATAGAGGTAGAGGGAGCTAGGAGTGTCCAAATGAGGTGCGGTTTTCGCCCACACGATCGTGATCGAACGACCGAGACGATGGAGCTGAGTTTGGTGGGTTTTGGGCCAAAATGGAGGGGTGTTGGGCTGCACACACACGAGGCCTTTTCGGTCCCTCGGTTAACCGTTGGAGTATCAAACGAAGTCCAAATGACCCGAAACTTGACAGGCGGTCTACCGGTAGTAAACCAAGGCCGCATGGCAAGTCTCGGTCCAATCCGGAAATGTTTAATCCCCACACACGAAAGAAAGCTAGAAATGGCCACCGGAGGAGAACGAAGCGCCGGAATGCAAAACGGACAACGGGGAAAATGCTCGAATGCATGAGATGAACATGTATGCGAATGCAATGCACGTGATGGCATGATAAAAGATGCACGAAAACAAAAACAACACACGGAGACAAGGACGCGAACCCGAGAATTAAATATAACTTAATGCCGGAAACGGCATGAGTCGGAGTACATTTGGGGAAGGTTACATGCGGGGCGTTACAACACTCCACCACTACGAAAAGATCTCGTCCCGAGATCTAGGACTGAAAGAACTCCGGGTACTCAGAACGGAGGAGATCCTCGCGTTCCCAGGTAGCTTCACGGTCGGAATGGTGTGACCACTTGATTTTGAGAAACTTGATTGACTTGTTGCGAGTTTTGCGTTCAGTCTCTTCAAGGATTGCAACTGGGTGCTCACGGTAGGAGAGATCTTCTTGGAGCTCAATGTCCTCGAAGTTGACGGTGCGCTCGGGCGTCTTGAAGCACTTACGGAGTTGCGAGACGTGAAACACATCATGAACATTGGCAAAGGTTGCAGGAAGCTCGAGTTGATATGCGAGGTCGCCTCTCTTGCTGACGATCTTGAAAGGCCCGACGTATCTTGGGGCAAGCTTCCCTTTGATACCGAAGCGACGAGTCCCTTTCATTGGAGAGACGCGGAGGTAGACATGGTCTCCGATCTCGAAGGCCAAATCACGGTGCTTGCTGTCGTAATAGCTCTTCTGACGAGACTGGGCTGCTTTGAGGTTATCACGAATGACCTTGCACATTTCTTCTGCCTCTGTGATCAGGTCATTGCCCAGCAGCTGACGTTCACCGGTTTCAGACCAGTTGAGAGGTGTACGGCACTTCCTACCATACAGAATTTCAAACGGGGCCTTGCCGGAACTTGCTTGGAAACTGTTGTTGTACGAGAATTCAGCATAAGGAAGGCAATCCTCCCACTTCATGCCGAAGGAGATAACACAAGCCCTGAGCATATCTTCAAGAATTTGGTTGACATGCTCGACTTGACCGCTTGTTTGAGGGTGGAAAGCAGTGCTGAAACGAATGCTGGTGCCCATGGCCTTCTGGAAAGAATCCCAAAACTTGGAGGTAAAGATGCTGCCACGGTCTGAGGATATCACTTGAGGAATACCGTGCAGAGAGACAATGCGAGAGGTGTAGAGCTCCGCCAATTGGGCTGCAGTGATTGACTCTTTGATAGGCAAGAAATGAGCCACTTTGGTCAGCTTGTCGATGACAACGAATATAGCATCATTGCCACGCTTGGACTTAGGAAACCCAGTCACGAAGTCCATTTCAATGTGGTCAAACTTCCATTCTCGAATGGCGAGAGGTTGGAGGAGACCTGCTGGCCTTTGGTGTTCTGCTTTCACTCTTCTGCAGACATCACATTCATTCACGAATTGAGCGATCTCGCGCTTCATTCGAGTCCACCAATAAGTTGCTTCAGGTCTTGATACATCTTCGTGCTCCCAGGGTGGATGGAGAGGAGAGAGTTGTGAGCCTCATTCATGATCACTTTACGAAGTTCACCTTTGGGCACAACAATTCGATCCTCAAAGAAGAGAGTGTCCTTGTCATCAAGTCGGTAGCACTTGTACTTGGACTGACTCTTTGCAATACCGATCTTCACCTTTTTCACCATAGCATCAAGAAGCTGGGCTTGGCGAATCTGGTCTTCCAAGGTAGGAGAAACTTGAAGGTTGGCAAGGAAACCTTGAGGAACAACTTGCAGATTAAGTTTGCGGAAGGCTTCACAAAGCTCGGGTTGATAAGGCTTGAGAATCAGACTGTTGCAATATGCTTTTCTGCTCAAAGCGTCAGCAATCACATTAGCCTTGCCTGGAGTATACTCGATACTCGGATTGTACTCTTGAATCATTTCGACCCATCGAGTCTGCCTGAGGTTGAGATTAGGCTGAGTGAAGATGTACTTGAGACTCTTGTGATCAGTGAAAATGTCCACTTTCCTTCCCAAGAGAAGATGTCTCCAAGTCAACAATGCGTGCACAACTGCCGCCAACTCGAGATCATGAGTGGGGTAGTTCTTCTCATTTGGCTTCAACTGGCAAGAGGTATAAGCAACAACTTTCTTCTCTTGCATCAGTACTGCACCGAGACCTTGGAGAGAGGCATCACAAAAGACCTCGTACGGCTTGGTTTCATCAGGCGGAGTTAGAACTGGAGCAGTGATCAATCTCTCTTTCAAAGCGTTGAAAGCAACATCACACTCCGGAGACCAAACGTACTTGACGTGCTTCTGAAGAAGATTTGAGAGAGGCTTCGCGATCTTGGAGAAGTTTCCGGGTGACCCTCTCCAAGATCTTCTGGAAACTTCACCTGACACTACTCGTGCGCACCCGGGAGCAATTTCCCGGTCGATCAAGTTGCTCTGATACCAACTTGTAACACCCTCGATGCGACTATATCTCCCACGTGTCGAGGCACGACTTAGAGGCATAATCGCATTGAAGGCATAAGTCGCAAGTGAGGCAATCTTCGCACAACCCATGTACATATAAATATAAAGGGGGAATAATAAACAATAGTTGGCTTACACTCGCCACGTCACATCAAGGTACATAAATAGCATCCAACATACAAACACTCATGGCCCGACTACGGCGCCAAAATAGAAAAGACCCCCCAACATGCGACTAAACCCTGAATCGAACCCCGAGCAGGCACCACTACTGATCATCAGGAAAAGAAACATAATATCGCTGAGAGTCCTCGTCGTACTCCCACTTCAGCTCGTATGCGCCATCTGGAGGAGTATCATCGGTCCCTGCATCTGGTATAATAGTAATCTGTGAGCCACAAGGACTCAGCAATCTCGCACCCTCGCGATCAAGACTATTTAAGCTTAATAGGAAAGGAAGGGGTTATGTGAGTGGAGCTGCAGCAAGCGACTAGCATATATGGTGGCTAACTTATTCGCAAAAGAGAGCGAGAAGAGAAGGCAAAGCACGAGCGATAACTAAGTGGAGCAGACTACGCAAGCATAACTCCAACGCCGTGTCCACTTCCCGGACTCCGCCGAGAAGAGGCCATCACGGCAACACACGCAGTTGATTCATTTTAATTAATTAAGTTCAAGTTATCTACAACCGGACATTAACAAATTCCCATCTGCCCATAACCGCGGGCACGGCTTTCGAAAGATCAATCCCTGCAGGGGGGTCCCAACTTAGCCCATAACAAGCTCTCACGGTCAACGAAGGAATAGACCTCCACCCAGGACCCACCGATCAGACTCGGTATCCTGGTACAACAAGATGATTCGACAGGTCAAAACTAGTCCAGCAACACCGCCCGAATGCGCCGACAAATCCCGATAGGAGCTGCACATATCTCTTTCTCAGGGCACACTCAGATTGTCTTAGGTACGGGTAGGCCAGCCCAGAGTTGCCCCTGGTGGCCACCGGCAGCTGACAGTTGGACCAACACTCAGAGGAGCACTGACCCGGGGGGGTTTAAAATAAAGATGACCTTCGGGCTCCGGAAACCCAAGGGAAAGAAACGGGTAGGTGGCAAATGGTAAAACCAATGTTGGGCATTGCTGGAAAAGCTTTAATCAAGACGAACTATCAAGGGGTTCCCATTATAGCCCAACCGCGTAAGGGACGCAACAAACCGGGAACATAACACCGATATGACGGAAACTAGGGCGGCAAGAGTGGAACAAAACACTAGGCGAGGGGCCGAGCCTTCCACCCTTTACCAAGTATATAGATGAGTAAAGATAACATAGCAATATAGTGATATCCCAACAAGTAAATAAATGTTCCAACAAGGAACGGCTCCAATCTTCACCTGCAACTAACAACGCTATAAGAAGGGCTGAGCAAAGCGGTAACATAGCCAATCAATGGTTTGCTAGGAAAAAGGTGGGTTAGAGGCTCAATCATGGCAATTGGGAGGCTGACAAGCAAGTGGTAGGCATCATAGCATTGGCAAAGCAAAAGAGCGAGCAAACTAGCATAGCAAAGATAGTAGTGATTTCAAGGGCGTGATCATCTTGCCTGCACAGTTGTCAGAATTGACTGGATCCTCAAAAGCAAACTCAACGGGCTCCTCGTTAGCGAACTTGGCTCCCGGCTCTACCCAACAACACAAACAAGCAACAAGGATACAATCAACCACGTGCAAGGGCAACCAATAAGATGCAAAGATGATATGCCATGCGGGATGCGATGCGGGATGCAAGAATGCAATATGTAACAGGAAATGCATGAACCGGGCCTCAACTTGGAAATCCAAGAGTGCCACTGGATAGAGGGGAAGAAATCCCCTGAAAACGATATAAAGATCATGGCAATCGGAGCTACGGTTAAGAAATGGCAAGTGTTTTACTAAACGAACCGATCTGCAATTTACAGCAACATGCCTCCTAAATGCAACAAAATGAACATGCTACAGCCACCCAACATGAAAACAAATTACATGGCAGTGATGAACTCATCAAGCTTAACAAATCATCATGACTGAGGCATGGGCAAAATCATCCATTAAGGGCTTCAAACAAGCATGGCAAAACTGAATAAGCAAAACAGATTTCAGACTTAGCGAAATTAACGCTAGTCTGGAATTTCAGACCATGATGCCCTCTTCGGAGCAGCAAAACAACATGAAGGAAAACCTGAACATGGCAAGTAAGAGCATGGCATGGAGCTACTCAACAAGCTTAACAAAACACCCAACATGACCTGGGGTCAAAAGGGTTCGCAAAATACTCTACCGAGCACACGAACATCGATGAAACACAATCAGTTTTCAGACTTAGTGAAAACTGGGACATGCTGAAATAATAACTCACGGAGGCATATAAACCAACTCGATGCTCTCACTACGCTGCAAGTCATGGCATGGCAAGCATATATCCATTAATAAGGCACAAAATGCTAGCTAGACATGGCAAGAACAATGGCATAGCATGCATGGATCACTAGCAATCACTCCGGCAAAAACGCAAAAGAGTTAACAATCTGTCCAAAACAGTAACTATCCAAAAGTTGAGCTCGATTGAGTCAACCTAGGGTGCTCCAACATAACAAGTAAAGACATGGATGGATTAAGCACAACAAGCATAACAAAACACTCTTACTGATCATCCTCAAAAGAGGCACGGATCGCTAGGAAACGAGCCGAACATATAGCATCGTGAACTAAAACGGCTCAGACTTAGTGAAAATTACTAAGTCCCTGAAATCTAAAATCTCAGGTAGCCCTCTTCGCAAGCTTGCACAAGACAACACACACCTCCTAAAAATACATGGAAGGCACCTTTGGAAAGAAGGCAACATGCTTAACAATTCATCCCAAAGGGGCACAGGCATATCATGCACGGATTAAATATGGCAAAAATGACAAAAGTGCATGTTGGATTAACGGATCTGCAATTTAACTCAACATGCCTCCTTCCAACAGTATTTTGGGCAACCAGATGACCTCAAATGCAAATGATGCAATGGAATGAAATTCTGTACTTGTCGAGACGAAGAATTTGACATATTACACGCCCAAATCGGAGCTACGGATGCAAAGATATGGCAGGTCAAACAGAGCATCTAGGATCAAAAAATATCTGGGACTTAGAAAAAAAAAGGGGCCCTAGGGTTTACTGTAGCTGCGCCAGATCCGATCCGGATCGGGCGCGCACTGTAGCTGGTCGGCGCCGGAGCTCGGCGATGGCGGCGGCGGCGGATCCCGCCGGATCCGGCGAGGCCGCGGGGCGCCGGCGACGAGGGGAGGCCGGAGGGCGGCGGC
Organism: Triticum monococcum; assembly: GCA_034509565.1. Lineage (NCBI taxonomy): Eukaryota > Viridiplantae > Streptophyta > Magnoliopsida > Poales > Poaceae > Triticum > Triticum monococcum. The sequence goes on from CM067841.1 coordinate 543,434,383, forward strand.
GGCGCGCGGCGCGGCCGGGCGCGGACGCCGAGGCAAGGGCGGCGACGGCGCGGGGCCTGGGGCGGCGCCGGGCCCTCGCCGGCGAGGTCGCCGCGGTGGCTGACGGCGGAGCGGGTGAATGGCGGCGAGGCGGAGGGCGGCGCGGGTCGTCGGGCGGCGGGGAGACGACCGGGCGGCGCGCGGTCGCCGGATGGGCTTCGGGGGCCCTCCTCGGGCCCAGGCGGGCCGCGGCGCGGGAGGCGGTCGGCGGGACAGGTGGCGCTCCCTCACTGGCCGGGCGCGGCGGCGCGGTGCGTCCGGCTGGGGGCGGACATGTCCGGCCGGGCGCGGGGCTCCGAGATCTCCTTTTTTTAGGGTTTCGGGGAGGAAGAGATCCGAAAACGGGGGGATGTATTTATAGAGGTAGAGGGAGCTAGGAGTGTCCAAATGAGGTGCGGTTTTCGCCCACACGATCGTGATCGAACGACCGAGACGATGGAGCTGAGTTTGGTGGGTTTTGGGCCAAAATGGAGGGGTGTTGGGCTGCACACACACGAGGCCTTTTCGGTCCCTCGGTTAACCGTTGGAGTATCAAACGAAGTCCAAATGACCCGAAACTTGACAGGCGGTCTACCGGTAGTAAACCAAGGCCGCATGGCAAGTCTCGGTCCAATCCGGAAATGTTTAATCCCCACACACGAAAAAAAGCTAGAAATGGCCACCGGAGGAGAACGAAGCGCCGGAATGCAAAACGGACAACGGGGAAAATGCTCGAATGCATGAGATGAACATGTATGCGAATGCAATGCACGTGATGGCATGATAAAAGATGCACGAAAACAAAAACAACACACGGAGACAAGGACGCGAACCCGAGAATTAAATATAACTTAATGCCGGAAACGGCATGAGTCGGAGTACATTTGGGGAAGGTTACATGCGGGGCGTTACAACACTCCACCACTACGAAAAGATCTCGTCCCGAGATCTAGGACTGAAAGAACTCCGGGTACTCAGAACGGAGGAGATCCTCGCGTTCCCAGGTAGCTTCACGGTCGGAATGGTGTGACCACTTGATTTTGAGAAACTTGATTGACTTGTTGCGAGTTTTGCGTTCAGTCTCTTCAAGGATTGCAACTGGGTGCTCACGGTAGGAGAGATCTTCTTGGAGCTCAATGTCCTCGAAGTTGACGGTGCGCTCGGGCGTCTTGAAGCACTTACGGAGTTGCGAGACGTGAAACACATCATGAACATTGGCAAAGGTTGCAGGAAGCTCGAGTTGATATGCGAGGTCGCCTCTCTTGCTGACGATCTTGAAAGGCCCGACGTATCTTGGGGCAAGCTTCCCTTTGATACCGAAGCGACGAGTCCCTTTCATTGGAGAGACGCGGAGGTAGACATGGTCTCCGATCTCGAAGGCCAAATCACGGTGCTTGCTGTCGTAATAGCTCTTCTGACGAGACTGGGCTGCTTTGAGGTTATCACGAATGACCTTGCACATTTCTTCTGCCTCTGTGATCAGGTCATTGCCCAGCAGCTGACGTTCACCGGTTTCAGACCAGTTGAGAGGTGTACGGCACTTCCTACCATACAGAATTTCAAACGGGGCCTTGCCGGAACTTGCTTGGAAACTGTTGTTGTACGAGAATTCAGCATAAGGAAGGCAATCCTCCCACTTCATGCCGAAGGAGATAACACAAGCCCTGAGCATATCTTCAAGAATTTGGTTGACACGCTCGACTTGACCGCTTGTTTGAGGGTGGAAAGCAGTGCTGAAACGAATGCTGGTGCCCATGGCCTTCTGGAAAGAATCCCAAAACTTGGAGGTAAAGATGCTGCCACGGTCTGAGGATATCACTTGAGGAATACCGTGCAGAGAGACAATGCGAGAGGTGTAGAGCTCCGCCAATTGGGCTGCAGTGATTGACTCTTTGATAGGCAAGAAATGAGCCACTTTGGTCAGCTTGTCGATGACAACGAATATAGCATCATTGCCACGCTTGGACTTAGGAAACCCAGTCACGAAGTCCATTTCAATGTGGTCAAACTTCCATTCTCGAATGGCGAGAGGTTGGAGGAGACCTGCTGGCCTTTGGTGTTCTGCTTTCACTCTTCTGCAGACATCACATTCATTCACGAATTGAGCGATCTCGCGCTTCATTCGAGTCCACCAATAAGTTGCTTCAGGTCTTGATACATCTTCGTGCTCCCAGGGTGGATGGAGAGGAGAGAGTTGTGAGCCTCATTCATGATCACTTTACGAAGTTCACCTTTGGGCACACCAATTCGATCCTCGAAGAAGAGAGTGTCCTTGTCATCAAGTCGGTAGCACTTGTACTTGGACTGACTCTTTGCAATACCGATCTTCACCTTTTTCACCATAGCATCAAGAAGCTGGGCTTGGCGAATCTGGTCTTCCAAGGTAGGAGAAACTTGAAGGTTGGCAAGGAAACCTTGAGGAACAACTTGCAGATTAAGTTTGCGGAAGGCTTCACAAAGCTCGGGTTGATAAGGCTTGAGAATCAGACTGTTGCAATATGCTTTTCTGCTCAAAGCGTCAGCAATCACATTAGCCTTGCCTGGAGTATACTCGATACTCGGATTGTACTCTTGAATCATTTCGACCCATCGAGTCTGCCTGAGGTTGAGATTAGGCTGAGTGAAGATGTACTTGAGACACTTGTGATCAGTGAAAATGTCCACTTTCCTTCCCAAGAGAAGATGTCTCCAAGTCAACAATGCGTGCACAACTGCCGCCAACTCGAGATCATGAGTGGGGTAGTTCTTCTCATTTGGCTTCAACTGGCAAGAGGTATAAGCAACAACTTTCTTCTCTTGCATCAGTACTGCACCGAGACCTTGGAGAGAGGCATCACAAAAGACCTCGTACGGCTTGGTTTCATCAGGCGGAGTTAGAACTGGAGCAGTGATCAATCTCTCTTTCAAAGCGTTGAAAGCAACATCACACTCCGGAGACCAAACGTACTTGACGTGCTTCTGAAGAAGATTTGAGAGAGGCTTCGCGATCTTGGAGAAGTTTCCGGGTGACCCTCTCCAAGATCTTCTGGAAACTTCACCTGACACTACTCGTGCGCACCCGGGAGCAATTTCCCGGTCGATCAAGTTGCTCTGATACCAACTTGTAACACCCTCGATGCGACTATATCTCCCACGTGTCGAGGCACGACTTAGAGGCATAATCGCATTGAAGGCATAAGTCGCAAGTGAGGCAATCTTCGCACAACCCATGTACATATAAATATAAAAGGGGAATAATAAATAATAGTTGGCTTACACTCGCCACGTCACATCAAGGTACATAAATAGCATCCAACATACAAACACTCATGGCCCGACTACGGCGCCAAAATAGAAAAGACCCCCCAACATGCGACTAAACCCTGAATCGAACCCCGAGCAGGCACCACTACTGATCATCAGGAAAAGAAACATAATATCGCTGAGAGTCCTCGTCGTACTCCCACTTCAGCTCGTATGCGCCATCTGGAGGAGTATCATCGGTCCCTGCATCTGGTATAATAGTAATCTGTGAGCCACAAGGACTCAGCAATCTCGCACCCTCGCGATCAAGACTATTTAAGCTTAATAGGAAAGGAAGGGGTTATGTGAGTGGAGCTGCAGCAAGCGACTAGCATATATGGTGGCTAACTTATTCGCAAAAGAGAGCGAGAAGAGAAGGCAAAGCACGAGCGATAACTAAGTGGAGCAGACTACGCAAGCATAACTCCAACGCCGTGTCCACTTCCCGGACTCCGCCGAGAAGAGGCCATCACGGCAACACACGCAGTTGATTCATTTTAATTAATTAAGTTCAAGTTATCTACAACCGGACATTAACAAATTCCCATCTGCCCATAACCGCGGGCACGGCTTTCGAAAGATCAATCCCTGCAGGGGGGTCCCAACTTAGCCCATAACAAGCTCTCACGGTCAACGAAGGAATAGACCTCCACCCAGGACCCACCGATCAGACTCGGTATCCTGGTACAACAAGATGATTCGACAGGTCAAAACTAGTCCAGCAACACCGCCCGAATGCGCCGACAAATCCCGATAGGAGCTGCACATATCTCTTTCTCAGGGCACACTCAGATTGTCTTAGGTACGGGTAGGCCAGCCCAGAGTTGCCCCTGGTGGCCACCGGCAGCTGACAGTTGGACCAACACTCAGAGGAGCACTGGCCCGGGGGGGTTTAAAATAAAGATGACCTTCGGGCTCCGGAAACCCAAGGGAAAGAAACGGGTAGGTGGCAAATGGTAAAACCAATGTTGGGCATTGCTGGAAAAGCTTTAATCAAGACGAACTATCAAGGGGTTCCCATTATAGCCCAACCGCGTAAGGGACGCAACAAACCGGGAACATAACACCGATATGACGGAAACTAGGGCGGCAAGAGTGGAACAAAACACTAGGCGAGGGGCCGAGCCTTCCACCCTTTACCAAGTATATAGATGAGTAAAGATAACATAGCAATATAGTGATATCCCAACAAGTAAATAAATGTTCCAACAAGGAACGGCTCCAATCTTCACCTGCAACTAACAACGCTATAAGAAGGGCTGAGCAAAGCGGTAACATAGCCAATCAATGGTTTGCTAGGACAAAGGTGGGTTAGAGGCTCAATCATGGCAATTGGGAGGCTGACAAGCAAGTGGTAGGCATCATAGCATTGGCAAAGCAAAAGAGCGAGCAAACTAGCATAGCAAAGATAGTAGTGATTTCAAGGGTGTGATCATCTTGCCTGCACAGTTGTCAGAATTGACTGGATCCTCAAAAGCAAACTCAACGGGCTCCTCGTTAGCGAACTTGGCTCCCGGCTCTACCCAACAACACAAACAAGCAACAAGGATACAATCAACCACGTGCAAGGGCAACCAATAAGATGCAAAGATGATATGCCATGCGGGATGCGATGCGGGATGCAAGAATGCAATATGTAACAGGAAATGCATGAACCGGGCCTCAACTTGGAAATCCAAGAGTGCCACTGGATAGAGGGGAAGAAATCCCCTGAAAACGATATAAAGATCATGGCAATCGGAGCTACGGTTAAGAAATGGCAAGCGTTTTACTAAACGAACCGATCTGCAATTTACAGCAACATGCCTCCTAAATGCAACAAAATGAACATGCTACAGCCACCCAACATGAAAACAAATTACATGGCAGTGATGAACTCATCAAGCTTAACAAATCATCATGACTGAGGCATGGGCAAAATCATCCATTAAGGGCTTCAAACAAGCATGGCAAAACTGAATAAGCAAAACAGATTTCAGACTTAGCGAAATTAACGCTAGTCTGGAATTTCAGACCATGATGCCCTCTTCGGAGCAGCAAAACAACATGAAGGAAAACCTGAACATGGCAAGTAAGAGCATGGCATGGAGCTACTCAACAAGCTTAACAAAACACCCAACATGACCTGGGGTCAAAAGGGTTCGCAAAATACGCTACCGAGCACACGAACATCGATGAAACACAATCAGTTTTCAGACTTAGTGAAAACTGGGACATGCTGAAATAATAACTCACGGAGGCATATAAACCAACTCGATGCTCTCACTACGGTGCAAGTCATGGCATGGCAAGCATATATCCATTAAGAAGGCACAAAATGCTAGCTAGACATGGCAAGAACAATGGCATAGCATGCATGGATCACTAGCAATCACTCCGGCAAAAACGCAAAAGAGTTAACAATCTGTCCAAAACAGTAACTATCCAAAAGTTGAGCTCGATTGAGTCAACCTAGGGTGCTCCAACATAACAAGTAAAGACATGGATGGATTAAGCACAACAAGCATAACAAAACACTCTTACTGATCATCCTCAAAAGAGGCACGGATCGCTAGGAAACGAGCCGAACATATAGCATCGTGAACTAAAACGGCTCAGACTTAGTGAAAATTACTAAGTCCCTGAAATCTAAAATCTCAGGTAGCCCTCTTCGCAAGCTTGCACAAGACAACACACACCTCCTAAAAATACATGGAAGGCACCTTTGGAAAGAAGGCAACATGCTTAACAATTCATCCCAAAGGGGCACAGGCATATCATGCACGGATTAAATATGGCAAAAATGACAAAAGTGCATGTTGGATTAACGGATCTGCAATTTAACTCAACATGCCTCCTTCCAACAGTATTTTGGGCAACCAGATGACCTCAAATGCAAATGATGCAATGGAATGAAATGCTGTACTCGTCGAGACGAAGAATTTGACATATTACACGCCCAAATCGGAGCTACGGATGCAAAGATATGGCAGGTCAAACAGAGCATCTAGGATCAAAAAATATCTGGGACTTAGAAAAAAAAAGGGGCCCTAGGGTTTACTGTAGCTGCGCCAGATCCGATCCGGATCGGGCGCGCACTGTAGCTGGTCGGCGCCGGAGCTCGGCGATGGCGGCGGCGGCGGATCCCGCCGGATCCGGCGAGGCCGCGGGGCGCCGGCGACGAGGGGAGGCCGGAGGGCGGCGGCGGCGCGCGGCGCGGCCGGGCGCGGACGCCGAGGCAAGGGCGGCGACGGCGCGGGGCCTGGGGCGGCGCCGGGCCCTCGCCGGCGAGGTCGCCGCGGTGGCTGATGGCGGAGCGGGCGAACGGCGGCGAGGCGGAGGGCGGCGGGGAGACGACCGGGCGGCGCGCGGTCGCCGGATGGGCTTCGGGGGCCCTCCTCGGGCCCAGGCGGGCCGCGGCGCGGGAGGCGGTCGGCGGGACAGGTGGCGCTCCCTCACTGGCCGGGCGCGGCGGCGCGGTGCGTCCGGCTGGGGGCGGACATGTCCGGCCGGGCGCGGGGCTCCGAGATCTCCTTTTTTTAGGGTTTCGGGGAGGAAGAGATCCGAAAACGGGGGGATGTATTTATAGAGGTAGAGGGAGCTAGGAGTGTCCAAATGAGGTGCGGTTTTCGCCCACACGATCGTGATCGAACGACCGAGACGATGGAGCTGAGTTTGGTGGGTTTTGGGCCAAAATGGAGGGGTGTTGGGCTGCACACACACGAGGCCTTTTCGGTCCCTCGGTTAACCGTTGGAGTATCAAACGAAGTCCAAATGACCCGAAACTTGACAGGCGGTCTACCGGTAGTAAACCAAGGCCGCATGGCAAGTCTCGGTCCAATCCGGAAATGTTTAATCCCCACACACGAAAGAAAGCTAGAAATGGCCACCGGAGGAGAACGAAGCGCCGGAATGCAAAACGGACAACGGGGAAAATGCTCGAATGCATGAGATGAACATGTATGCGAATGCAATGCACGTGATGGCATGATAAAAGATGCACGAAAACAAAAACAACACACGGACACAAGGACGCGAACCCGAGAATTAAATATAACTTAATGCCGGAAACGGCATGAGTCGGAGTACATTTGGGGAAGGTTACATGCGGGGCGTTACAACACTCCACCACTACGAAAAGATCTCGTCCCGAGATCTAGGACTGAAAGAACTCCGGGTACTCAGAACGGAGGAGATCCTCGCGTTCCCAGGTAGCTTCACGGTCGGAATGGTGTGACCACTTGATTTTGAGAAACTTGATTGACTTGTTGCGAGTTTTGCGTTCAGTCTCTTCAAGGATTGCAACTGGGTGCTCACGGTAGGAGAGATCTTCTTGGAGCTCAATGTCCTCGAAGTTGACGGTGCGCTCGGGCGTCTTGAAGCACTTACGGAGTTGCGAGACGTGAAACACATCATGAACATTGGCAAAGGTTGCAGGAAGCTCGAGTTGATATGCGAGGTCGCCTCTCTTGCTGACGATCTTGAAAGGCCCGACGTATCTTGGGGCAAGCTTCCCTTTGATACCGAAGCGACGAGTCCCTTTCATTGGAGAGACGCGGAGGTAGACATGGTCTCCGATCTCGAAGGCCAAATCACGGTGCTTGCTGTCGTAATAGCTCTTCTGACGAGACTGGGCTGCTTTGAGGTTATCACGAATGACCTTGCACATTTCTTCTGCCTCTGTGATCAGGTCATTGCCCAGCAGCTGACGTTCACCGGTTTCAGACCAGTTGAGAGGTGTACGGCACTTCCTACCATACAGAATTTCAAACGGGGCCTTGCCGGAACTTGCTTGGAAACTGTTGTTGTACGAGAATTCAGCATAAGGAAGGCAATCCTCCCACTTCATGCCGAAGGAGATAACACAAGCCCTGAGCATATCTTCAAGAATTTGGTTGACACGCTCGACTTGACCGCTTGTTTGAGGGTGGAAAGCAGTGCTGAAACGAATGCTGGTGCCCATGGCCTTCTGGAAAGAATCCCAAAACTTGGAGGTAAAGATGCTGCCACGGTCTGAGGATATCACTTGAGGAATACCGTGCAGAGAGACAATGCGAGAGGTGTAGAGCTCCGCCAATTGGGCTGCAGTGATTGACTCTTTGATAGGCAAGAAATGAGCCACTTTGGTCAGCTTGTCGATGACAACGAATATAGCATCATTGCCACGCTTGGACTTAGGAAACCCAGTCACGAAGTCCATTTCAATGTGGTCAAACTTCCATTCTCGAATGGCGAGAGGTTGGAGGAGACCTGCTGGCCTTTGGTGTTCTGCTTTCACTCTTCTGCAGACATCACATTCATTCACGAATTGAGCGATCTCGCGCTTCATTCGAGTCCACCAATAAGTTGCTTCAGGTCTTGATACATCTTCGTGCTCCCAGGGTGGATGGAGAGGAGAGAGTTGTGAGCCTCATTCATGATCACTTTACGAAGTTCACCTTTGGGCACACCAATTCGATCCTCGAAGAAGAGAGTGTCCTTGTCATCAAGTCGGTAGCACTTGTACTTGGACTGACTCTTTGCAATACCGATCTTCACCTTTTTCACCATAGCATCAAGAAGCTGGGCTTGGCGAATCTGGTCTTCCAAGGTAGGAGAAACTTGAAGGTTGGCAAGGAAACCTTGAGGAACAACTTGCAGATTAAGTTTGCGGAAGGCTTCACAAAGCTCGGGTTGATAAGGCTTGAGAATAAGACTGTTGCAATATGCTTTTCTGCTCAAAGCGTCAGCAATCACATTAGCCTTGCCTGGAGTATACTCGATACTCGGATTGTACTCTTGAATCATTTCGACCCATCGAGTCTGCCTGAGGTTGAGATTAGGCTGAGTGAAGATGTACTTGAGACTCTTGTGATCAGTGAAAATGTCCACTTTCCTTCCCAAGAGAAGATGTCTCCAAGTCAACAATGCGTGCACAACTGCCGCCAACTCGAGATCATGAGTGGGGTAGTTCTTCTCATTTGGCTTCAACTGGCAAGAGGTATAAGCAACAACTTTCTTCTCTTGCATCAGTACTGCACCGAGACCTTGGAGAGAGGCATCACAAAAGACCTCGTACGGCTTGGTTTCATCAGGCGGAGTTAGAACTGGAGCAGTGATCAATCTCTCTTTCAAAGCGTTGAAAGCAACATCACACTCCGGAGACCAAACGTACTTGACGTGCTTCTGAAGAAGATTTGAGAGAGGCTTCGCGATCTTGGAGAAGTTTCCGGGTGACCCTCTCCAAGATCTTCTGGAAACTTCACCTGACACTACTCGTGCGCACCCGGGAGCAATTTCCCGGTCGATCAAGTTGCTCTGATACCAACTTGTAACACCCTCGATGCGACTATATCTCCCACGTGTCGAGGCACGACTTAGAGGCATAATCGCATTGAAGGCATAAGTCGCAAGTGAGGCAATCTTCGCACAACCCATGTACATATAAATATAAAGGGGGAATAATAAATAATAGTTGGCTTACACTCGCCACGTCACATCAAGGTACATAAATAGCATCCAACATACAAACACTCATGGCCCGACTACGGCGCCAAAATAGAAAAGACCCCCCAACATGCGACTAAACCCTGAATCGAACCCCGAGCAGGCACCACTACTGATCATCAGGAAAAGAAACATAATATCGCTGAGAGTCCTCGTCGTACTCCCACTTCAGCTCGTATGCGCCATCTGGAGGAGTATCATCGGTCCCTGCATCTGGTATAATAGTAATCTGTGAGCCACAAGGACTCAGCATTCTCGCACCCTCGCGATCAAGACTATTTAAGCTTAATAGGAAAGGAAGGGGTTATGTGAGTGGAGCTGCAGCAAGCGACTAGCATATATGGTGGCTAACTTATTCGCAAAAGAGAGCGAGAAGAGAAGGCAAAGCACGAGCGATAACTAAGTGGAGCAGACTACGCAAGCATAACTCCAACGCCGTGTCCACTTCCCGGACTCCGCCGAGAAGAGGCCATCACGGCAACACACGCAGTTGATTCATTTTAATTAATTAAGTTCAAGTTATCTACAACCGGACATTAACAAATTCCCATCTGCCCATAACCGCGGGCACGGCTTTCGAAAGATCAATCCCTGCAGGGGGGTCCCAACTTAGCCCATAACAAGCTCTCACGGTCAACGAAGGAATAGACCTCCACCCAGGACCCACCGATCAGACTCGGTATCCTGGTACAACAAGATGATTCGACAGGTCAAAACTAGTCCAGCAACACCGCCCGAATGCGCCGACAAATCCCGATAGGAGCTGCACATATCTCTTTCTCAGGGCACACTCAGATTGTCTTAGGTACGGGTAGGCCAGCCCAGAGTTGCCCCTGGTGGCCACCGGCAGCTGACAGTTGGACCAACACTCAGAGGAGCACTGGCCCGGGGGGGTTTAAAATAAAGATGACCTTCGGGCTCCGGAAACCCAAGGGAAAGAAACGGGTAGGTGGCAAATGGTAAAACCAATGTTGGGCATTGCTGGAAAAGCTTTAATCAAGACGAACTATCAAGGGGTTCCCATTATAGCCCAACCCCGTAAGGGACGCAACAAACCGGGAACATAACACCGATATGACGGAAACTAGGGTGGCAAGAGTGGAACAAAACACTAGGCGAGGGGCCGAGCCTTCCACCCTTTACCAAGTATATAGATGAGTAAAGATAACATAGCAATATAGTGATATCCCAACAAGTAAATAAATGTTCCAACAAGGAACGGCTCCAATCTTCACCTGCAACTAACAACGCTATAAGAAGGGCTGAGCAAAGCGGTAACATAGCCAATCAATGGTTTGCTAGGACAAAGGTGGGTTAGAGGCTCAATCATGGCAATTGGGAGGCTGACAAGCAAGTGGTAGGCATCATAGCATTGGCAAAGCAAAAGAGCGAGCAAACTAGCATAGCAAAGATAGTAGTGATTTCAAGGGTGTGATCATCTTGCCTGCACAGTTGTCAGAATTGACTGGATCCTCAAAAGCAAACTCAACGGGCTCCTCGTTAGCGAACTTGGCTCCCGGCTCTACCCAACAACACAAACAAGCAACAAGGATACAATCAACCACGTGCAAGGGCAACCAATAAGATGCAAAGATGATATGCCATGCGGGATGCGATGCGGGATGCAAGAATGCAATATGTAACAGGAAATGCATGAACCGGGCCTCAACTTGGAAATCCAAGAGTGCCACTGGATAGAGGGGAAGAAATCCCCTGAAAACGATATAAAGATCATGGCAATCGGAGCTACGGTTAAGAAATGGCAAGCGTTTTACTAAACGAACCGATCTGCAATTTACAGCAACATGCCTCCTAAATGCAACAAAATGAACATGCTACAGCCACCCAACATGAAAACAAATTACATGGAAGTGATGAACTCATCAAGCTTAACAAATCATCATGACTGAGGCATGGGCAAAATCATCCATTAAGGGCTTCAAACAAGCATGGCAAAACTGAATAAGCAAAACAGATTTCAGACTTAGCGAAATTAACGCTAGTCTGGAATTTCAGACCATGATGCCCTCTTCGGAGCAGCAAAACAACATGAAGGAAAACCTGAACATGGCAAGTAAGAGCATGGCATGGAGCTACTCAACAAGCTTAACAAAACACCCAACATGACCTGGGGTCAAAAGGGTTCGCAAAATACTCTACCGAGCACACGAACATCGATGAAACACAATCAGTTTTCAGACTTAGTGAAAACTGGGACATGCTGAAATAATAACTCACGGAGGCATATAAACCAACTCGATGCTCTCACTACGCTGCAAGTCATGGCATGGCAAGCATATATCCATTAAGAAGGCACAAAATGCTAGCTAGACATGGCAAGAACAATGGCATAGCATGCATGGATCACTAGCAATCACTCCGGCAAAAACGCAAAAGAGTTAACAATCTGTCCAAAACAGTAACTATCCAAAAGTTGAGCTCGATTGAGTCAACCTAGGGTGCTCCAACATAACAAGTAAAGACATGGATGGATTAAGCACAACAAGCATAACAAAACACTCTTACTGATCATCCTCAAAAGAGGCACGGATCGCTAGGAAACGAGCCGAACATATAGCATCGTGAACTAAAACGGCTCAGACTTAGTGAAAATTACTAAGTCCCTGAAATCTAAAATCTCAGGTAGCCCTCTTCGCAAGCTTGCACAAGACAACACACACCTCCTAAAAATACATGGAAGGCACCTTTGGAAAGAAGGCAACATGCTTAACAATTCATCCCAAAGGGGCACAGGCATATCATGCACGGATTAAATATGGCAAAAATGACAAAAGTGCATGTTGGATTAACGGATCTGCAATTTAACTCAACATGCCTCCTTCCAACAGTATTTTGGGCAACCAGATGACCTCAAATGCAAATGATGCAATGGAATGAAATGCTGTACTCGTCGAGGCGAAGAATTTGACATATTACACGCCCAAATCGGAGCTACGGATGCAAAGATATGGCAGGTCAAACAGAGCATCTAGGATCAAAAAATATCTGGGACTTAGAAAAAAAAAGGGGCCCTAGGGTTTACTGTAGCTGCGCCAGATCCGATCCGGATCGGGCGCGCACTGTAGCTGGTCGGCGCCGGAGCTCGGCGATGGCGGCGGCGGCGGATCCCGCCGGATCCGGCGAGGCCGCGGGGCGCCGGCGACGAGGGGAGGCCGGAGGGCGGCGGCGGCGCGCGGCGCGGCCGGGCGCGGACGCCGAGGCAAGGGCAGCGACGGCGCGGGGCCTGGGGCGGCGCCGGGCCCTCGCCGGCGAGGTCGCCGCGGTGGCTGACGGCGGAGCGGGTGAATGGCGGCGAGGCGGAGGGCGGCGCGGGTCGTCGGGCGGCGGGGAGACGACCGGGCGGCGCGCGGTCGCCGGATGGGCTTCGGGGGCCCTCCTCGGGCCCAGGCGGGCCGCGGCGCGGGAGGCGGTCGGCGGGACAGGTGGCGCTCCCTCACTGGCCGGGCGCGGCGGCGCGGTGCGTCCGGCTGGGGGCGGACATGTCCGGCCGGGCGCGGGGCTCCGAGATCTCCTTTTTTTAGGGTTTCGGGGAGGAAGAGATCCGAAAACGGGGGGATGTATTTATAGAGGTAGAGGGAGCTAGGAGTGTCCAAATGAGGTGCGGTTTTCGCCCACACGATCGTGATCGAACGACCGAGACGATGGAGCTGAGTTTGGTGGGTTTTGGGCCAAAATGGAGGGGTGTTTGGCTGCACACACACGAGGCCTTTTCGGTCCCTCGGTTAACCGTTGGAGTATCAAACGAAGTCCAAATGACCCGAAACTTGACAGGCGGTCTACCGGTAGTAAACCAAGGCCGCATGGCAAGTCTCGGTCCAATCCGGAAATGTTTAATCCCCACACACGAAAGAAAGCTAGAAATGGCCACCGGAGGAGAACGAAGCGCCGGAATGCAAAACGGACAACGGGGAAAATGCTCGAATGCATGAGATGAACATGTATGCGAATGCAATGCACGTGATGGCATGATAAAAGATGCACGAAAACAAAAACAACACACGGAGACAAGGACGCGAACCCGAGAATTAAATATAACTTAATGCCGGAAACGGCATGAGTCGGAGTACATTTGGGGAAGGTTACATGCGGGGCGTTACAACACTCCACCACTACGAAAAGATCTCGTCCCGAGATCTAGGACTGAAAGAACTCCGGGTACTCAGAACGGAGGAGATCCTCGCGTTCCCAGGTAGCTTCACGGTCGGAATGGTGTGACCACTTGATTTTGAGAAACTTGATTGACTTGTTGCGAGTTTTGCGTTCAGTCTCTTCAAGGATTGCAACTGGGTGCTCACGGTAGGAGAGATCTTCTTGGAGCTCAATGTCCTCGAAGTTGACGGTGCGCTCGGGCGTCTTGAAGCACTTACGGAGTTGCGAGACGTGAAACACATCATGAACATTGGCAAAGGTTGCAGGAAGCTCGAGTTGATATGCGAGGTCGCCTCTCTTGCTGACGATCTTGAAAGGCCCGACGTATCTTGGGGCAAGCTTCCCTTTGATACCGAAGCGACGAGTCCCTTTCATTGGAGAGACGCGGAGGTAGACATGGTCTCCGATCTCGAAGGCCAAATCACGGTGCTTGCTGTCGTAATAGCTCTTCTGACGAGACTGGGCTGCTTTGAGGTTATCACGAATGACCTTGCACATTTCTTCTGCCTCTGTGATCAGGTCATTGCCCAGCAGCTGACGTTCACCGGTTTCAGACCAGTTGAGAGGTGTACGGCACTTCCTACCATACAGAATTTCAAACGGGGCCTTGCCGGAACTTGCTTGGAAACTGTTGTTGTACGAGAATTCAGCATAAGGAAGGCAATCCTCCCACTTCATGCCGAAGGAGATAACACAAGCCCTGAGCATATCTTCAAGAATTTGGTTGACACGCTCGACTTGACCGCTTGTTTGAGGGTGGAAAGCAGTGCTGAAACGAATGTTGGTGCCCATGGCCTTCTGGAAAGAATCCCAAAACTTGGAGGTAAAGATGCTGCCACGGTCTGAGGATATCACTTGAGGAATACCGTGCAGAGAGACAATGCGAGAGGTGTAGAGCTCCGCCAATTGGGCTGCAGTGATTGACTCTTTGATAGGCAAGAAATGAGCCACTTTGGTCAGCTTGTCGATGACAACGAATATAGCATCATTGCCACGCTTGGACTTAGGAAACCCAGTCACGAAGTCCATTTCAATGTGGTCAAACTTCCATTCTCGAATGGCGAGAGGTTGGAGGAGACCTGCTGGCCTTTGGTGTTCTGCTTTCACTCTTCTGCAGACATCACATTCATTCACGAATTGAGCGATCTCGCGCTTCATTCGAGTCCACCAATAAGTTGCTTCAGGTCTTGATACATCTTCGTGCTCCCAGGGTGGATGGAGAGGAGAGAGTTGTGAGCCTCATTCATGATCACTTTACGAAGTTCACCTTTGGGCACACCAATTCGATCCTCGAAGAAGAGAGTGTCCTTGTCATCAAGTCGGTAGCACTTGTACTTGGACTGACTCTTTGCAATACCGATCTTCACCTTTTTCACCATAGCATCAAGAAGCTGGGCTTGGCGAATCTGGTCTTCCAAGGTAGGAGAAACTTGAAGGTTGGCAAGGAAACCTTGAGGAACAACTTGCAGATTAAGTTTGCGGAAGGCTTCACAAAGCTCGGGTTGATAAGGCTTGAGAATCAGACTGTTGCAATATGCTTTTCTGCTCAAAGCGTCAGCAATCACATTAGCCTTGCCTGGAGTATACTCGATACTCGGATTGTACTCTTGAATCATTTCGACCCATCGAGTCTGCCTGAGGTTGAGATTAGGCTGAGTGAAGATGTACTTGAGACTCTTGTGATCAGTGAAAATGTCCACTTTCCTTCCCAAGAGAAGATGTCTCCAAGTCAATAATGCGTGCACAACTGCCGCCAACTCGAGATCATGAGTGGGGTAGTTCTTCTCATTTGGCTTCAACTGGCAAGAGGTATAAGCAACAACTTTCTTCTCTTGCATCAGTACTGCACCGAGACCTTGGAGAGAGGCATCACAAAAGACCTCGTACGGCTTGGTTTCATCAGGCGGAGTTAGAACTGGAGCAGTGATCAATCTCTCTTTCAAAGCGTTGAAAGCAACATCACACTCCGGAGACCAAACGTACTTGACGTGCTTCTGAAGAAGATTTGAGAGAGGCTTCGCGATCTTGGAGAAGTTTCCGGGTGACCCTCTCCAAGATCTTCTGGAAACTTCACCTGACACTACTCGTGCGCACCCGGGAGCAATTTCCCGGTCGATCAAGTTGCTCTGATACCAACTTGTAACACCCTCGATGCGACTATATCTCCCACGTGTCGAGGCACGACTTAGAGGCATAATCGCATTGAAGGCATAAGTCGCAAGTGAGGCAATCTTCGCACAACCCATGTACATATAAATATAAAGGGGGAATAATAAATAATAGTTGGCTTACACTCGCCACGTCACATCAAGGTACATAAATAGCATCCAACATACAAACACTCATGGCCCGACTACGGCGCCAAAATAGAAAAGACCCCCCAACATGCGACTAAACCCTGAATCGAACCCCGAGCAGGCACCACTACTGATCATCAGGAAAAGAAACATAATATCGCTGAGAGTCCTCGTCGTACTCCCACTTCAGCTCGTATGCGCCATCTGGAGGAGTATCATCGGTCCCTGCATCTGGTATAATAGTAATCTGTGAGCCACAAGGACTCAGCAATCTCGCACCCTCGCGATCAAGACTATTTAAGCTTAATAGGAAAGGAAGGGGTTATGTGAGTGGAGCTGCAGCAAGCGACTAGCATATATGGTGGCTAACTTATTCGCAAAAGAGAGCGAGAAGAGAAGGCAAAGCACGAGCGATAACTAAGTGGAGCAGACTACGCAAGCATAACTCCAACGCCGTGTCCACTTCCCGGACTCCGCCGAGAAGAGGCCATCACGGCAACACACGCAGTTGATTCATTTTAATTAATTAAGTTCAAGTTATCTACAACCGGACATTAACAAATTCCCATCTGCCCATAACCGCGGGCACGGCTTTCGAAAGATCAATCCCTGCAGGGGGGTCCCAACTTAGCCCATAACAAGCTCTCACGGTCAACGAAGGAATAGACCTCCACCCAGGACCCACCGATCAGACTCGGTATCCTGGTACAACAAGATGATTCGACAGGTCAAAACTAGTCCAGCAACACCGCCCGAATGCGCCGACAAATCCCGATAGGAGCTGCACATATCTCTTTCTCAGGGCACACTCAGATTGTCTTAGGTACGGGTAGGCCAGCCCAAAGTTGCCCCTGGTGGCCACCGGCAGCTGACAGTTGGACCAACACTCAGAGGAGCACTGGCCCGGGGGGGTTTAAAATAAAGATGACCTTCAGGCTCCGGAAACCCAAGGGAAAGAAACGGGTAGGTGGCAAATGGTAAAACCAATGTTGGGCATTGCTGGAAAAGCTTTAATCAAGACGAACTATCAAGGGGTTCCCATTATAGCCCAACCGCGTAAGGGACGCAACAAACCGGGAACATAACACCGATATGACGGAAACTAGGGCGGCAAGAGTGGAACAAAACACTAGGCGAGGGGCCGAGCCTTCCACCCTTTACCAAGTATATAGATGAGTAAAGATAACATAGCAATATAGTGATATCCCAACAAGTAAATAAATGTTCCAACAAGGAACGGCTCCAATCTTCACCTGCAACTAACAACGCTATAAGAAGGGCTGAGCAAAGCGGTAACATAGCCAATCAATGGTTTGCTAGGACAAAGGTGGGTTAGAGGCTCAATCATGGCAATTGGGAGGCTGACAAGCAAGTGGTAGGCATCATAGCATTGGCAAAGCAAAAGAGCGAGCAAACTAGCATAGCAAAGATAGTAGTGATTTCAAGGGTGTGATCATCTTGCCTGCACAGTTGTCAGAATTGACTGGATCCTCAAAAGCAAACTCAACGGGCTCCTCGTTAGCGAACTTGGCTCCCGGCTCTACCCAACAACACAAACAAGCAACAAGGATACAATCAACCACGTGCAAGGGCAACCAATAAGATGCAAAGATGATATGCCATGCGGGATGCGATGCGGGATGCAAGAATGCAATATGTAACAGGAAATGCATGAACCGGGCCTCAACTTGGAAATCCAAGAGTGCCACTGGATAGAGGGGAAGAAATCCCCTGAAAACGATATAAAGATCATGGCAATCGGAGCTACGGTTAAGAAATGGCAAGCGTTTTACTAAACGAACCGATCTGCAATTTACAGCAACATGCCTCCTAAATGCAACAAAATGAACATGCTACAGCCACCCAACATGAAAACAAATTACATGGCAGTGATGAACTCATCAAGCTTAACAAATCATCATGACTGAGGCATGGGCAAAATCATCCATTAAGGGCTTCAAACAAGCATGGCAAAACTGAATAAGCAAAACAGATTTCAGACTTAGCGAAATTAACGCTAGTCTGGAATTTCAGACCATGATGCCCTCTTCGGAGCAGCAAAACAACATGAAGGAAAACCTGAACATGGCAAGTAAGAGCATGGCATGGAGCTACTCAACAAGCTTAACAAAACACCCAACATGACCTGGGGTCAAAAGGGTTCGCAAAATACTCTACCGAGCACACGAACATCGATGAAACACAATCAGTTTTCAGACTTAGTGAAAACTGGGACATGCTGAAATAATAACTCACGGAGGCATATAAACCAACTCGATGCTCTCACTACGGTGCAAGTCATGGCAAGGCAAGCATATATCCATTAAGAAGGCACAAAATTCTAGCTAGACATGGCAAGAACAATGGCATAGCATGCATGGATCACTAGCAATCACTCCGGCAAAAACGCAAAAGAGTTAACAATCTGTCCAAAACAGTAACTATCCAAAAGTTGAGCTCGATTGAGTCAACCTAGGGTGCTCCAACATAACAAGTAAAGACATGGATGGATTAAGCACAACAAGCATAACAAAACACTCTTACTGATCATCCTCAAAAGAGGCACGGAACGCTAGGAAACGAGCCGAACATATAGCATCGTGAACTAAAACGGCTCAGACTTAGTGAAAATTACTAAGTCCCTGAAATCTGAAATCTCAGGTAGCCCTCTTCGCAAGCTTGCACAAGACAACACACACCTCCTAAAAATACATGGAAGGCACCTCTGGAAAGAAGGCAACATGCTTAACAATTCATCCCAAAGGGGCACAGGCATATCATGCACGGATTAAATATGGCAAAAATGACAAAAGTGCATGTTGGATTAACGGATCTGCAATTTAACTCAACATGCCTCCTTCCAACAGTATTTTGGGCAACCAGATGACCTCAAATGCAAATGATGCAATTGAATTAAATGCTGTACTCGTCGAGGCGAAGAATTTGACATATTACACGCCCAAATCGGAGCTACGGATGCAAAGATATGGCAGGTCAAACAGAGCATCTAGGATCAAAAAATATCTGGGACTTAGAAAAAAAAGGGGCCCTAGGGTTTACTGTAGCTGCGCCAGATCCGATCCGGATCGGGCGCGCACTGTAGCTGGTCGGCGCCGGAGCTCGGCGATGGCGGCGGCGGCGGATCCCGCCGGATCCGGCGAGGCCGCGGGGCGCCGGCGACGAGGGGAGGCCGGAGGGCGGCGGCGGCGCGCGGCGCGGCCGGGCGCGGACGCCGAGGCAAGGGCGGCGACGGCGCGGGGCCTGGGGCGGCGCCGGGCCCTCGCCGGCGAGGTCGCCGCGGTGGCTGACAGCGGAGCGGGCGAACGGCGGCGAGGCGGAGGGCGGCGGGGAGACGACCGGGCGGCGCGCGGTCGCCGGATGGGCTTCGGGGGCCCTCCTCGGGCCCAGGCGGGCCGCGGCGCGGGAGGCGGTCGGCGGGACAGGTGGCGCTCCCTCACTGGCCGGGCGCGGCGGCGTGGTGCGTCCGGCCGGGGGCGGACATGTCCGGCCGGGCGCGGGGCTCCGAGATCTCCTTTTTTTAGGGTTTCGGGGAGGAAGAGATCCGAAAACGGGGGGATGTATTTATAGAGGTAGAGGGAGCTAGGAGTGTCCAAATGAGGTGCGGTTTTCGCCCACACGATCGTGATCGAACGACCAAGACGATGGAGCTGAGTTTGGTGGGTTTTGGGCCAAAATGGAGGGGTGTTGGGCTGCACACACACGAGGCCTTTTCGGTCCCTCGGTTAACCGTTGGAGTATCAAACGAAGTCCAAATGACCCGAAACTTGACAGGCGGTCTACCGGTAGTAAACCAAGGCCGCATGGCAAGTCTCGGTCCAATCCGGAAATGTTTAATCCCCACACACGAAAGAAAGCTAGAAATGGCCACCGGAGGAGAACGAAGCGCCGGAATGCAAAACGGACAACGGGGAAAATGCTCGAATGCATGAGATGAACATGTATGCGAATGCAATGCACGTGATGGCATGATAAAAGATGCACGAAAACAAAAACAACACACGGAGACAAGGACGCGAACCCGAGAATTAAATATAACTTAATGCCGGAAACGGCATGAGTCGGAGTACATTTGGGGAAGGTTACATGCGGGGCGTTACAACACTCCACCACTACGAAAAGATCTCGTCCCGAGATCTAGGACTGAAAGAACTCCGGGTACTCAGAACGGAGGAGATCCTCGCGTTCCCAGGTAGCTTCACGGTCGGAATGGTGTGACCACTTGATTTTGAGAAACTTGATTGACTTGTTGCGAGTTTTGTGTTCAGTCTCTTCAAGGATTGCAACTGGGTGCTCACGGTAGGAGAGATCTTCTTGGAGCTCAATGTCCTCGAAGTTGATGGTGCGCTCGGGCGTCTTGAAGCACTTACGGAGTTGCGAGACGTGAAACACATCATGAACATTGGCAAAGGTTGCAGGAAGCTCGAGTTGATATGCGAGGTCGCCTCTCTTGCTGACGATCTTGAAAGGCCCGACGTATCTTGGGGCAAGCTTCCCTTTGATACCGAAGCGACGAGTCCCTTTCATTGGAGAGACGCGGAGGTAGACATGGTCTCCGATCTCGAAGGCCAAATCACGGTGCTTGCTGTCGTAATAGCTCTTCTGACGAGACTGGGCTGCTTTGAGGTTATCACGAATGACCTTGCACATTTCTTCTGCCTTTGTGATCAGGTCATTGCCCAGCAGCTGACGTTCACCGGTTTCAGACCAGTTGAGAGGTGTACGGCACTTCCTACCATACAGAATTTCAAACGGGGCCTTGCCGGAACTTGCTTGGAAACTGTTGTTGTACGAGAATTCAGCATAAGGAAGGCAATCCTCCCACTTCATGCCGAAGGAGATAACACAAGCCCTGAGCATATCTTCAAGAATTTGGTTGACACGCTCGACTTGACCGCTTGTTTGAGGGTGGAAAGCAGTGCTGAAACGAATGCTGGTGCCCATGGCCTTCTGGAAAGAATCCCAAAACTTGGAGGTAAAGATGCTGCCACGGTCTGAGGATATCACTTGAGGAATACCGTGCAGAGAGACAATGCGAGAGGTGTAGAGCTCCGCCAATTGGGCTGCAGTGATTGACTCTTTGATAGGCAAGAAATGAGCCACTTTGGTCAGCTTGTCGATGACAACGAATATAGCATCATTGCCACGCTTGGACTTAGGAAACCCAGTCACGAAGTCCATTTCAATGTGGTCAAACTTCCATTCTGGAATGGCGAGAGGTTGGAGGAGACCTGCTGGCCTTTGGTGTTCTGCTTTCACTCTTCTGCAGACATCACATTCATTCACGAATTGAGCGATCTCGCGCTTCATTCGAGTCCACCAATAAGTTGCTTCAGGTCTTGATACATCTTCGTGCTCCCAGGGTGGATGGAGAGGAGAGAGTTGTGAGCCTCATTCATGATCACTTTACGAAGTTCACCTTTGGGCACACCAATTCGATCCTCGAAGAAGAGAGTGTCCTTGTCATCAAGTCGGTAGCACTTGTACTTGGACTGACTCTTTGCAATACCGATCTTCACCTTTTTCACCATAGCATCAAGAAGCTGGGCTTGGCGAATCTGGTCTTCCAAGGTAGGAGAAACTTGAAGGTTGGCAAGGAAACCTTGAGGAACAACTTGCAGATTAAGTTTGCGGAAGGCTTCACAAAGCTCGGGTTGATAAGGCTTGAGAATCAGACTGTTGCAATATGCTTTTCTGCTCAAAGCGTCAGCAACCACATTAGCCTTGCCTGGAGTATACTCGATACTCGGATTGTACTCTTGAATCATTTCGACCCATCGAGTCTGCCTGAGGTTGAGATTAGGCTGAGTGAAGATGTACTTGAGACTCTTGTGATCAGTGAAAATGTCCACTTTCCTTCCCAAGAGAAGATGTCTCCAAGTCAACAATGCGTGCACAACTGCCGCCAACTCGAGATCATGAGTGGGGTAGTTCTTCTCATTTGGCTTCAACTGGCAAGAGGTATAAGCAACAACTTTCTTCTCTTGCATCAGTACTGCACCGAGACCTTGGAGAGAGGCATCACAAAAGACCTCGTACGGCTTGGTTTCATCAGGCGGAGTTAGAACTGGAGCAGTGATCAATCTCTCTTTCAAAGCGTTGAAAGCAACATCACACTCCGGAGACCAAACGTACTTGACGTGCTTCTGAAGAAGATTTGAGAGAGGCTTCGCGATCTTGGAGAAGTTTCCGGGTGACCCTCTCCAAGATCTTCTGGAAACTTCACCTGACACTACTCGTGCGCACCCGGGAGCAATTTCCCGGTCGATCAAGTTGCTCTGATACCAACTTGTAACACCCTTGATGCGACTATATCTCCCACGTGTCGAGGCACGACTTAGAGGCATAATCGCATTGAAGGCATAAGTCGCAAGTGAGGCAATCTTCGCACAACCCATGTACATATAAATATAAAGGGGGAATAATAAATAATAGTTGGCTTACACTCGCCACGTCACATCAAGGTACATAAATAGCATCCAACATACAAACACTCATGGCCCGACTACGGCGCCAAAATAGAAAAGACCCCCCAACATGCGACTAAACCCTGAATCGAACCCCGAGCAGGCACCACTACTGATCATCAGGAAAAGAAACATAATATCGCTGAGAGTCCTCGTCGTACTCCCACTTCAGCTCGTATGCGCCATCTGGAGGAGTATCATCGGTCCCTGCATCTGGTATAATAGTAATCTGTGAGCCACAAGGACTCAGCAATCTCGCACCCTCGCGATCAAGACTATTTAAGCTTAATAGGAAAGGAAGGGGTTATGTGAGTGGAGCTGCAGCAAGCGACTAGCATATATGGTGGCTAACTTATTCGCAAAAGAGAGCGAGAAGAGAAGGCAAAGCACGAGCGATAACTAAGTGGAGCAGACTACGCAAGCATAACTCCAACGCCGTGTCCACTTCCCGGACTCCGCCGAGAAGAGGCCATCACGGCAACACACGCAGTTGATTCATTTTAATTAATTAAGTTCAAGTTATCTACAACCGGACATTAACAAATTCCCATCTGCCCATAACCGCGGGCACGGCTTTCGAAAGATCAATCCCTGCAGGGGGGTCCCAACTTAGCCCATAACAAGCTCTCACGGTCAACGAAGGAATAGACCTCCACCCAGGACCCACCGATCAGACTCGGTATCCTGGTACAACAAGATGATTCGACAGGTCAAAACTAGTCCAGCAACACCGCCCGAATGCGCCGACAAATCCCGATAGGAGCTGCACATATCTCTTTCTCAGGGCACACTCAGATTGTCTTAGGTACGGGTAGGCCAGCCCAGAGTTGCCCCTGGTGGCCACCGGCAGCTGACAGTTGGACCAACACTCAGAGGAGCACTGGCCCGGGGGGGTTTAAAATAAAGATGACCTTCGGGCTCCGGAAACCCAAGGGAAAGAAACGGGTAGGTGGCAAATGGTAAAACCAATGTTGGGCATTGCTGGAAAAGCTTTAATCAAGACGAACTATCAAGGGGTTCCCATTATAGCCCAACCGCGTAAGGGACGCAACAAACCGGGAACATAACACCGATATGACGGAAACTAGGGCGGCAAGAGTGGAACAAAACACTAGGCGAGGGGCCGAGCCTTCCACCCTTTACCAAGTATATAGATGAGTAAAGATAACATAGCAATATAGTGATATCCCAACAAGTAAATAAATGTTCCAACAAGGAACGGCTCCAATCTTCACCTGCAACTAACAACGCTATAAGAAGGGCTGAGCAAAGCGGTAACATAGCCAATCAATGGTTTGCTAGGACAAAGGTGGGTTAGAGGCTCAATCATGGCAATTGGGAGGCTGACAAGCAAGTGGTAGGCATCATAGCATTGGCAAAGCAAAAGAGCGAGCAAACTAGCATAGCAAAGATAGTAGTGATTTCAAGGGTGTGATCATCTTGCCTGCACAGTTGTCAGAATTGACTGGATCCTCAAAAGCAAACTCAACGGGCTCCTCGTTAGCGAACTTGGCTCCCGGCTCTACCCAACAACACAAACAAGCAACAAGGATACAATCAACCACGTGCAAGGGCAACCAATAAGATGCAAAGATGATATGCCATGCGGGATGCGATGCGGGATGCAAGAATGCAATATGTAACAGGAAATGCATGAACCGGGCCTCAACTTGGAAATCCAAGAGTGCCACTGGATAGAGGGGAAGAAATCCCCTGAAAACGATATAAAGATCATGGCAATCGGAGCTACGGTTAAGAAATGGCAAGCGTTTTACTAAACGAACCGATCTGCAATTTACAGCAACATGCCTCCTAAATGCAACAAAATGAACATGCTACAGCCACCCAACATGAAAACAAATTACATGGCAGTGATGAACTCATCAAGCTTAACAAATCATCATGACTGAGGCATGGGCAAAATCATCCATTAAGGGCTTCAAACAAGCATGGCAAAACTGAATAAGCAAAACAGATTTCAGACTTAGCGAAATTAACGCTAGTCTGGAATTTCAGACCATGATGCCCTCTTCGGAGCAGCAAAACAACATGAAGGAAAACCTGAACATGGCAAGTAAGAGCATGGCATTGAGCTACTCAACAAGCTTAACAAAACACCCAACATGACCTGGGGTCAAAAGGGTTCGCAAAATACTCTACCGAGCACACGAACATCGATGAAACACAATCAGTTTTCAGACTTAGTGAAAACTGGGACATGCTGAAATAATAACTCACGGAGGCATATAAACCAACTCGATGCTCTCACTACGGTGCAAGTCATGGCATGGCAAGCATATATCCATTAAGAAGGCACAAAATGCTAGCTAGACATGGCAAGAACAATGGCATAGCATGCATGGATCACTAGCAATCACTCCGGCAAAAACGCAAAAGAGTTAACAATCTGTCCAAAACAGTAACTATCCAAAAGTTGAGCTCGATTGAGTCAACCTAGGGTGCTCCAACATAACAAGTAAAGACATGGATGGATTAAGCACAACAAGCATAACAAAACACTCTTACTGATCATCCTCAAAAGAGGCACGGATCGCTAGGAAACGAGCCGAACATATAGCATCGTGAACTAAAACGGCTCAGACTTAGTGAAAATTACTAAGTCCCTGAAATCTAAAATCTCAGGTAGCCCTCTTCGCAAGCTTGCACAAGACAACACACACCTCCTAAAAATACATGGAAGGCACCTTTGGAAAGAAGGCAACATGCTTAACAATTCATCCCAAAGGGGCACAGGCATATCATGCACGGATTAAATATGGCAAAAATGACAAAAGTGCATGTTGGATTAACGGATCTGCAATTTAACTCAACATGCCTCCTTCCAACAGTATTTTGGGCAACCAGATGACCTCAAATGCAAATGATGCAATGGAATGAAATTCTGTACTCGTCGAGACGAAGAATTTGACATATTACACGCCCAAATCGGAGCTACGGATGCAAAGATATGGCAGGTCAAACAGAGCATCTAGGATCAAAAAATATCTGGGACTTAGAAAAAAAAAGGGGCCCTAGGGTTTACTGTAGCTGCGCCAGATCCGATCCGGATCGGGCGCGCACTGTAGCTGGTCGGCGCCGGAGCTCGGCGATGGCGGCGGCGGCGGATCCCGCCGGATCCGGCGAGGCCGCGGGGCGCCGGCGACGAGGGGAGGCCGGAGGGCGGCGGCGGCGCGCGGCGCGGCCGGGCGCGGACGCCGAGGCAAGGGCGGCGACGGCGCGGGGCCTGGGGCGGCGCCGGGCCCTCGCCGGCGAGGTCGCCGCGGTGGCTGACGGCGGAGCGGGTGAATGGCGGCGAGGCGGAGGGCGGCGCGGGTCGTCGGGCGGCGGGGAGACGGCCGGGCGGCGCGCGGTCGCCGGATGGGCTTCGGGGGCCCTCCTCGGGCCCAGGCGGGCCGCGGCGCGGGAGGCGGTCGGCGGGACAGGTGGCGCTCCCTCACTGGCCGGGCGCGGCGGCGCGGTGCGTCCGGCTGGGGGCGGACATGTCCGGCCGGGCGCGGGGCTCCGAGATCTCCTTTTTTTAGGGTTTCGGGGAGGAAGAGATCCGAAAACGGGGGGATGTATTTATAGAGGTAGAGGGAGCTAGGAGTGTCCAAATGAGGTGCGGTTTTCGCCCACACGATCGTGATCGAACGACCGAGACGATGGAGCTGAGTTTGGTGGGTTTTGGGCCAAAATGGAGGGGTGTTGGGCTGCACACACACGAGGCCTTTTCGGTCCCTCGGTTAACCGTTGGAGTATCAAACGAAGTCCAAATGACCCGAAACTTGACAGGCGGTCTACCGGTAGTAAACCAAGGCCGCATGGCAAGTCTCGGTCCAATCCGGAAATGTTTAATCCCCACACACGAAAGAAAGCTAGAAATGGCCACCGGAGGAGAACGAAGCGCCGGAATGCAAAACGGACAACGGGGAAAATGCTCGAATGCATGAGATGAACATGTATGCGAATGCAATGCACGTGATGGCATGATAAAAGATGCACGAAAACAAAAACAACACACGGAGACAAGGACGCGAACCCGAGAATTAAATATAACTTAATGCCGGAAACGGCATGAGTCGGAGTACATTTGGGGAAGGTTACATGCGGGGCGTTACAACACTCCACCACTACGAAAAGATCTCGTCCCGAGATCTAGGACTGAAAGAACTCCGGGTACTCAGAACGGAGGAGATCCTCGCGTTCCCAGGTAGCTTCACGGTCGGAATGGTGTGACCACTTGATTTTGAGAAACTTGATTGACTTGTTGCGAGTTTTGCGTTCAGTCTCTTCAAGGATTGCAACTGGGTGCTCACGGTAGGAGAGATCTTCTTGGAGCTCAATGTCCTCGAAGTTGACGGTGCGCTCGGGCGTCTTGAAGCACTTACGGAGTTGCGAGACGTGAAACACATCATGAACATTGGCAAAGGTTGCAGGAAGCTCGAGTTGATATGCGAGGTCGCCTCTCTTGCTGACGATCTTGAAAGGCCCGACGTATCTTGGGGCAAGCTTCCCTTTGATACCGAAGCGACGAGTCCCTTTCATTGGAGAGACGCGGAGGTAGACATGGTCTCCGATCTCGAAGGCCAAATCACGGTGCTTGCTGTCGTAATAGCTCTTCTGACGAGACTGGGCTGCTTTGAGGTTATCACGAATGACCTTGCACATTTCTTCTGCCTCTGTGATCAGGTCATTGCCCAGCAGCTGACGTTCACCGGTTTCAGACCAGTTGAGAGGTGTACGGCACTTCCTACCATACAGAATTTCAAACGGGGCCTTGCCGGAACTTGCTTGGAAACTGTTGTTGTACGAGAATTCAGCATAAGGAAGGCAATCCTCCCACTTCATGCCGAAGGAGATAACACAAGCCCTGAGCATATCTTCAAGAATTTGGTTGACACGCTCGACTTGACCGCTTGTTTGAGGGTGGAAAGCAGTGCTGAAACGAATGCTGGTGCCCATGGCCTTCTGGAAAGAATCCCAAAACTTGGAGGTAAAGATGCTGCCACGGTCTGAGGATATCACTTGAGGAATACCGTGCAGAGAGACAATGCGAGAGGTGTAGAGCTCCGCCAATTGGGCTGCAGTGATTGACTCTTTGATAGGCAAGAAATGAGCCACTTTGGTCAGCTTGTCGATGACAACGAATATAGCATCATTGCCACGCTTGGACTTAGGAAACCCAGTCACGAAGTCCATTTCAATGTGGTCAAACTTCCATTCTGGAATGGCGAGAGGTTGGAGGAGACCTGCTGGCCTTTGGTGTTCTGCTTTCACTCTTCTGCAGACATCACATTCATTCACGAATTGAGCGATCTCGCGCTTCATTCGAGTCCACCAATAAGTTGCTTCAGGTCTTGATACATCTTCGTGCTCCCAGGGTGGATGGAGAGGAGAGAGTTGTGAGCCTCATTCATGATCACTTTACGAAGTTCACCTTTGGGCACACCAATTCGATCCTCGAAGAAGAGAGTGTCCTTGTCATCAAGTCGGTAGCACTTGTACTTGGACTGACTCTTTGCAATACCGATCTTCACCTTTTTCACCATAGCATCAAGAAGCTGGGCTTGGCGAATCTGGTCTTCCAAGGTAGGAGAAACTTGAAGGTTGGCAAGGAAACCTTGAGGAACAACTTGCAGATTAAGTTTGCGGAAGGCTTCACAAAGCTCGGGTTGATAAGGCTTGAGAATCAGACTGTTGCAATATGCTTTTCTGCTCAAAGCGTCAGCAATCACATTAGCCTTGCCTGGAGTATACTCGATACTCGGATTGTACTCTTGAATCATTTCGACCCATCGAGTCTGCCTGAGGTTGAGATTAGGCTGAGTGAAGATGTACTTGAGACTCTTGTGATCAGTGAAAATGTCCACTTTCCTTCCCAAGAGAAGATGTCTCCAAGTCAACAATGCGTGCACAACTGCCGCCAACTCGAGATCATGAGTGGGGTAGTTCTTCTCATTTGGCTTCAACTGGCGAGAGGTATAAGCAACAACTTTCTTCTCTTGCATCAGTACTGCACCGAGACCTTGGAGAGAGGCATCACAAAAGACCTCGTACGGCTTGGTTTCATCAGGCGGAGTTAGAACTGGAGCAGTGATCAATCTCTCTTTCAAAGCGTTGAAAGCAACATCACACTCTGGAGACCAAACGTACTTGACGTGCTTCTGAAGAAGATTTGAGAGAGGCTTCGCGATCTTGGAGAAGTTTTCAACGAATCTTCGACAATAACTTGCAAGACCGAGGAAGCTACGGAGTTGCTTCACATTCTGAGGAGGTTCCCAATTGACAATTGCAGACACCTTCTCAGGATCCACAGAAATGCCCTTGGCAGAGATAATATGACCAAGATAAAGAACTTCATCGAGCCAAAACTCACACTTAGAGAACTTGGCATAGAATTGATGTTCCCTTAGCTTGTCAAGAACCAAACGCAAGTGTTTGGCATGATCTTCCTTGTTCTTCGAGAAAACCAGGATATCATCGAGATAGACCAAAACAAAGTCGTTGGTGTAGGGGTTGAAGATGAAGTTCATCATGCGAGAGAACGTCGGAGGAGCATTGGCGAGGCCAAAAGACATAACGGTGTATTCATATGACCCATAGCTTGTTCTGAACGCCGTCTTTGGAATATCTTGTTCACGAATGCGAATTTGATGATAACCCATACGGAGATCAAGCTTGGAGAATACTTGGGCACCCTTGAGTTGTTCGAATAGCTCATTAATGTTGGGAAGTGGATATTTGTTCTTGATGGTCTTCTTGTTCAATGGACGATAATCAACACAAAGTCGGTCCGTTCCATCCTTCTTCTTCACAAAAAGAACACCACAACCCCACGGAGAAGTACTAGGCCGAATGAGACCCATACTTTCTTGCTTATCGAGCTGTTTCTTCAACTCCTTCAACTCTTCGGGGCCGAGCTTGTAAGGCCGCTTGCACACCGGTTCCGTACCGGGCTCAAGTTCAATAACGAATTCAACTGGCCGGTTTGGAGGCATGCCTGGGAGTTCTTCAGGGAAGACATCTTGATACTCACAAACAACCGGAATCTGCGAAATAGCATCCGATTCACCCTTCTCATTGAGAGAGAATAACCAGATGGTATTATCCCGAGCAGCAAAGACAATCACTTCCTCAGACGAATGAGTCAGTTGAATCTGCTTGGCTGCGCAATCCAGCTGAGCTTTATGTTTAGAGAGCCAGTCCATCCCAAGAATGAGGTCGATATTGGAATTGCCAAGAACCATTGGAGAAGCCAAGAACTTGAAGTCACCCAACATGATAGAAATATCCGGAGCAATGGAGTTAGCCTGCATGCGTTTACCAGGAGAGACGACTGCTAATGGACTAGGCAGAATTTGCTGAGCCAAACCATGCCTAGATGTAAAAGGCCTTGAAATGAAACAATGCGATGCACCTGTGTCAAAAAGAACTTTTGCAGGAATATCATTAACAGGAAGGTTACCCATGATCACATCTGACGAATCCTCTGCTTGAGCTGCGTTCATCAAGTTGACCTTGGCGGACTTGGAATTATGCTTGACCACAGCTGTACTTGCCGATCTGACAGGAGGAGGAGGAGGAAGACGCCTCTGGTTGAAACACTTGTTAGCGTAGTGACCCTTCTGTTGGCACTTGTTGCACGTGACCTCTGAGAGCGGACGGTGGTACGGAGCACTCGATCTTGGAGCTTGAGACGAAGTCTTGTTCTGGAAGCCTGGGTTGGGTGGGTGGGATGAACCACTGCCACCTTTGCTCTTCTGCTGATACGGCTGACGGAACGGAGGAGGAGGAAGCCAATACTTGTGCTGCTTGGTCACTTGAGTAGAGGACGAAGACGAAGTGTCTCTGACTCGCTTCCTGGAAGCATCACACCTGAGCTGAGCAGCCTCTTGCTTCAGTGCCATGTTGTAGAACTCATCGTATCTTAGCGGCTCGAAGAGGACAAGAGCGAGCTGAATCTCTTCACGAAGACCACCCCTGAACTGATAGATCATGCTCTTCTCATCAGGAACATCCTGCTTGGCAAAACGGGCGAGCTTCTGGAACAACTTGTTGTAGTCATAGACAGACAAAGAGCCTTGCTTCAGATTGCGGAATTCTTCACGTTTGCTTTCAGTCACACTTTGAGGAATGTGATGAGCGCGGAAATCACGACGGAAATCATCCCAAGTGATCAAACGTCCACCTCTGGAATCCCGGTACTGCTGAAACCACTCTGCGGCCTGATCCTTGAGCTGGAAAGACGCGAACTTGACGAAATCTTCAGGTCTGACGTTGCTACATTCAAAATGCTTGCCCAGATCGATTAACCAATCATCGGCATCGGTAGCTTCAACGCAGTTACTGAACATTGCGTTTTTAGATCTCGGGACGAGATCTTTTCGTAGACTACTCATATTTCTATAAGTACAATCAAGTTTTCAGACTTAGTGAAAACTGGGACATGCTGAAATAATAACTCACGGAGGCATATAAACGAACTCGATGCTCTCACTACGGTGCAAGTCATGGCAAGGCAAGCATATATCCATTAAGAAGGCACAAAATGCTAGCTAGACATGGCAAGAACAATGGCATAGCATGCATGGATCACTAGCAATCACTCCGGCAAAAACGCAAAAGAGTTAACAATCTGTCCAAAACAGTAACTATCCAAAAGTTGAGCTCGATTGAGTCAACCTAGGGTGCTCCAACATAACAAGTAAAGACATGGATGGATTAAGCACAACAAGCACAAAAAAACACTCTTACTGATCATCCTCAAAAGAGGCACGGATCGCTAGGAAACGAGCCGAACATATAGCATCGTGAACTAAAACGGCTCAGACTTAGTGAAAATTACTAAGTCCCTGAAATCTGAAATCTCAGGTAGCCCTCTTCGCAAGCTTGCACAAGACAACACACACCTCCTAAAAATACATGGAAGGCACCTCTGGAAAGAAGGCAACATGCTTAACAATTCATCCCAAAGGGGCACAGGCATATCATGCACGGATTAAATATGGCAAAAATGACAAAAGTGCATGTTGGATTAACGGATCTGCAATTTAACTCAACATGCCTCCTTCCAACAGTATTTTGGGCAACCAGATGACCTCAAATGCAAATGATGCAATGGAATGAAATTCTGTACTCGTCGAGACGAAGAATTTGACATATTACACGCCCAAATCGGAGCTACGGATGCAAAGATATGGCAGGTCAAACAGAGCATCTAGGATCAAAAAATATCTGGGACTTAGAAAAAAAAAGGGGCCCTAGGGTTTACTGTAGCTGCGCCAGATCCGATCCGGATCGGGCGCGCACTGTAGCTGGTCGGCGCCGGAGCTCGGCGATGGCGGCGGCGGCGGATCCCGCCGGATCCAGCGAGGCCGCGGGGCGCCGGCGACGAGGGGAGGCCGGAGGGCGGCGGCGGCGCGCGGCGCGGCCGGGCGCGGACGCCGAGGCAAGGGCGGCGACGGCGCGGGGCCTGGGGCGGCGCCGGGCCCTCGCCGGCGAGGTCGCCGCGGTGGCTGACGGCGGAGCGGGTGAATGGCGGCGAGGCGGAGGGCGGCGCGGGTCGTCGGGCGGCGGGGAGACGGCCGGGCGGCGCGCGGTCGCCGGATGGGCTTCGGGGGCCCTCCTCGGGCCCAGGCGGGCCGCGGCGCGGGAGGCGGTCGGCGGGACAGGTGGCGCTCCCTCACTGGCCGGGCGCGGCGGCGCGGTGCGTCCGGCTGGGGGCGGACATGTCCGGCCGGGCGCGGGGCTCCGAGATCTCCTTTTTTTAGGGTTTCGGGGAGGAAGAGATCCGAAAACGGGGGGATGTATTTATAGAGGTAGAGGGAGCTAGGAGTGTCCAAATGAGGTGCGGTTTTCGCCCACACGATCGTGATCGAACGACCGAGACGATGGAGCTGAGTTTGGTGGGTTTTGGGCCAAAATGGAGGGGTGTTGGGCTGCACACACACGAGGCCTTTTCGGTCCCTCGGTTAACCGTTGGAGTATCAAACGAAGTCCAAATGACCCGAAACTTGACAGGCGGTCTACCGGTAGTAAACCAAGGCCGCATGGCAAGTCTCGGTCCAATCCGGAAATGTTTAATCCCCACACACGAAAGAAAGCTAGAAATGGCCACCGGAGGAGAACGAAGCGCCGGAATGCAAAACGGACAACGGGGAAAATGCTCGAATGCATGAGATGAACATGTATGCGAATGCAATGCACGTGATGGCATGATAAAAGATGCACGAAAACAAAAACAACACACGGAGAC
Organism: Triticum monococcum; assembly: GCA_034509565.1. NCBI lineage: Eukaryota > Viridiplantae > Streptophyta > Magnoliopsida > Poales > Poaceae > Triticum > Triticum monococcum. The sequence goes on from CM067841.1 coordinate 543,467,355, forward strand.
AAGGACGCGAACCCGAGAATTAAATATAACTTAATGCCGGAAACGGCATGAGTCGGAGTACATTTGGGGAAGGTTACATGCGGGGCGTTACAACACTCCACCACTACGAAAAGATCTCGTCCCGAGATCTAGGACTGAAAGAACTCCGGGTACTCAGAACGGAGGAGATCCTCGCGTTCCCAGGTAGCTTCACGGTCGGAATGGTGTGACCACTTGATTTTGAGAAACTTGATTGACTTGTTGCGAGTTTTGCGTTCAGTCTCTTCAAGGATTGCAACTGGGTGCTCACGGTAGGAGAGATCTTCTTGGAGCTCAATGTCCTCGAAGTTGACGGTGCGCTCGGGCGTCTTGAAGCACTTACGGAGTTGCGAGACGTGAAACACATCATGAACATTGGCAAAGGTTGCAGGAAGCTCGAGTTGATATGCGAGGTCGCCTCTCTTGCTGACGATCTTGAAAGGCCCGACGTATCTTGGGGCAAGCTTCCCTTTGATACCGAAGCGACGAGTCCCTTTCATTGGAGAGACGCGGAGGTAGACATGGTCTCCGATCTCGAAGGCCAAATCACGGTGCTTGCTGTCGTAATAGCTCTTCTGACGAGACTGGGCTGCTTTGAGGTTATCACGAATGACCTTGCACATTTCTTCTGCCTCTGTGATCAGGTCATTGCCCAGCAGCTGACGTTCACCGGTTTCAGACCAGTTGAGAGGTGTACGGCACTTCCTACCATACAGAATTTCAAACGGGGCCTTGCCGGAACTTGCTTGGAAACTGTTGTTGTACGAGAATTCAGCATAAGGAAGGCAATCCTCCCACTTCATGCCGAAGGAGATAACACAAGCCCTGAGCATATCTTCAAGAATTTGGTTGACACGCTCGACTTGACCGCTTGTTTGAGGGTGGAAAGCAGTGCTGAAACGAATGCTGGTGCCCATGGCCTTCTGGAAAGAATCCCAAAACTTGGAGGTAAAGATGCTGCCACGGTCTGAGGATATCACTTGAGGAATACCGTGCAGAGAGACAATGCGAGAGGTGTAGAGCTCCGCCAATTGGGCTGCAGTGATTGACTCTTTGATAGGCAAGAAATGAGCCACTTTGGTCAGCTTGTCGATGACAACGAATATAGCATCATTGCCACGCTTGGACTTAGGAAACCCAGTCACGAAGTCCATTTCAATGTGGTCAAACTTCCATTCTGGAATGGCGAGAGGTTGGAGGAGACCTGCTGGCCTTTGGTGTTCTGCTTTCACTCTTCTGCAGACATCACATTCATTCACGAATTGAGCGATCTCGCGCTTCATTCGAGTCCACCAATAAGTTGCTTCAGGTCTTGATACATCTTCGTGCTCCCAGGGTGGATGGAGAGGAGAGAGTTGTGAGCCTCATTCATGATCACTTTACGAAGTTCACCTTTGGGCACACCAATTCGATCCTCGAAGAAGAGAGTGTCCTTGTCATCAAGTCGGTAGCACTTGTACTTGGACTGACTCTTTGCAATACCGATCTTCACCTTTTTCACCATAGCATCAAGAAGCTGGGCTTGGCGAATCTGGTCTTCCAAGGTAGGAGAAACTTGAAGGTTGGCAAGGAAACCTTGAGGAACAACTTGCAGATTAAGTTTGCGGAAGGCTTCACAAAGCTCGGGTTGATAAGGCTTGAGAATCAGACTGTTGCAATATGCTTTTCTGCTCAAAGCGTCAGCAATCACATTAGCCTTGCCTGGAGTATACTCGATACTCGGATTGTACTCTTGAATCATTTCGACCCATCGAGTCTGCCTGAGGTTGAGATTAGGCTGAGTGAAGATGTACTTGAGACTCTTGTGATCAGTGAAAATGTCCACTTTCCTTCCCAAGAGAAGATGTCTCCAAGTCAACAATGCGTGCACAACTGCCGCCAACTCGAGATCATGAGTGGGGTAGTTCTTCTCATTTGGCTTCAACTGGCGAGAGGTATAAGCAACAACTTTCTTCTCTTGCATCAGTACTGCACCGAGACCTTGGAGAGAGGCATCACAAAAGACCTCGTACGGCTTGGTTTCATCAGGCGGAGTTAGAACTGGAGCAGTGATCAATCTCTCTTTCAAAGCGTTGAAAGCAACATCACACTCTGGAGACCAAACGTACTTGACGTGCTTCTGAAGAAGATTTGAGAGAGGCTTCGCGATCTTGGAGAAGTTTTCAACGAATCTTCGACAATAACTTGCAAGACCGAGGAAGCTACGGAGTTGCTTCACATTCTGAGGAGGTTCCCAATTGACAATTGCAGACACCTTCTCAGGATCCACAGAAATGCCCTTGGCAGAGATAATATGACCAAGATAAAGAACTTCATCGAGCCAAAACTCACACTTAGAGAACTTGGCATAGAATTGATGTTCCCTTAGCTTGTCAAGAACCAAACGCAAGTGTTTGGCATGATCTTCCTTGTTCTTCGAGAAAACCAGGATATCATCGAGATAGACCAAAACAAAGTCGTTGGTGTAGGGGTTGAAGATGAAGTTCATCATGCGAGAGAACGTCGGAGGAGCATTGGCGAGGCCAAAAGACATAACGGTGTATTCATATGACCCATAGCTTGTTCTGAACGCCGTCTTTGGAATATCTTGTTCACGAATGCGAATTTGATGATAACCCATACGGAGATCAAGCTTGGAGAATACTTGGGCACCCTTGAGTTGTTCGAATAGCTCATTAATGTTGGGAAGTGGATATTTGTTCTTGATGGTCTTCTTGTTCAATGGACGATAATCAACACAAAGTCGGTCCGTTCCATCCTTCTTCTTCACAAAAAGAACACCACAACCCCACGGAGAAGTACTAGGCCGAATGAGACCCATACTTTCTTGCTTATCGAGCTGTTTCTTCAACTCCTTCAACTCTTCGGGGCCGAGCTTGTAAGGCCGCTTGCACACCGGTTCCGTACCGGGCTCAAGTTCAATAACGAATTCAACTGGCCGGTTTGGAGGCATGCCTGGGAGTTCTTCAGGGAAGACATCTTGATACTCACAAACAACCGGAATCTGCGAAATAGCATCCGATTCACCCTTCTCATTGAGAGAGAATAACCAGATGGTATTATCCCGAGCAGCAAAGACAATCACTTCCTCAGACGAATGAGTCAGTTGAATCTGCTTGGCTGCGCAATCCAGCTGAGCTTTATGTTTAGAGAGCCAGTCCATCCCAAGAATGAGGTCGATATTGGAATTGCCAAGAACCATTGGAGAAGCCAAGAACTTGAAGTCACCCAACATGATAGAAATATCCGGAGCAATGGAGTTAGCCTGCATGCGTTTACCAGGAGAGACGACTGCTAATGGACTAGGCAGAATTTGCTGAGCCAAACCATGCCTAGATGTAAAAGGCCTTGAAATGAAACAATGCGATGCACCTGTGTCAAAAAGAACTTTTGCAGGAATATCATTAACAGGAAGGTTACCCATGATCACATCTGACGAATCCTCTGCTTGAGCTGCGTTCATCAAGTTGACCTTGGCGGACATGGAATTATGCTTGACCACAGCTGTACTTGCCGATCTGACAGGAGGAGGAGGAGGAAGACGCCTCTGGTTGAAACACTTGTTAGCGTAGTGACCCTTCTGTTGGCACTTGTTGCACGTGACCTCTGAGAGCGGACGGTGGTACGGAGCACTCGATCTTGGAGCTTGAGACGAAGTCTTGTTCTGGAAGCCTGGGTTGGGTGGGTGGGATGAACCACTGCCACCTTTGCTCTTCTGCTGATACGGCTGACGGAACGGAGGAGGAGGAAGCCAATACTTGTGCTGCTTGGTCACTTGAGTAGAGGACGAAGACGAAGTGTCTCTGACTCGCTTCCTGGAAGCATCACACCTGAGCTGAGCAGCCTCTTGCTTCAGTGCCATGTTGTAGAACTCATCGTATCTTAGCGGCTCGAAGAGGACAAGAGCGAGCTGAATCTCTTCACGAAGACCACCCCTGAACTGATAGATCATGCTCTTCTCATCAGGAACATCCTGCTTGGCAAAACGGGCGAGCTTCTGGAACAACTTGTTGTAGTCATAGACAGACAAAGAGCCTTGCTTCAGATTGCGGAATTCTTCACGTTTGCTTTCAGTCACACTTTGAGGAATGTGATGAGCGCGGAAATCACGACGGAAATCATCCCAAGTGATCAAACGTCCACCTCTGGAATCCCGGTACTGCTGAAACCACTCTGCGGCCTGATCCTTGAGCTGGAAAGACGCGAACTTGACGAAATCTTCAGGTCTGACGTTGCTACATTCAAAATGCTTGCCCAGATCGATTAACCAATCATCGGCATCGGTAGCTTCAACGCAGTTACTGAACGTTGCGTTTTTAGATCTCGGGACGAGATCTTTTCGTAGACTACTCATATTTCTATAAGTACAATCAAGTTTTCAGACTTAGTGAAAACTGGGACATGCTGAAATAATAACTCACGGAGGCATATAAACGAACTCGATGCTCTCACTACGGTGCAAGTCATGGCAAGGCAAGCATATATCCATTAAGAAGGCACAAAATGCTAGCTAGACATGGCAAGAACAATGGCATAGCATGCATGGATCACTAGCAATCACTCCGGCAAAAACGCAAAAGAGTTAACAATCTGTCCAAAACAGTAACTATCCAAAAGTTGAGCTCGATTGAGTCAACCTAGGGTGCTCCAACATAACAAGTAAAGACATGGATGGATTAAGCACAACAAGCACAAAAAAACACTCTTACTGATCATCCTCAAAAGAGGCACGGATCGCTAGGAAACGAGCCGAACATATAGCATCGTGAACTAAAACGGCTCAGACTTAGTGAAAATTACTAAGTCCCTGAAATCTGAAATCTCAGGTAGCCCTCTTCGCAAGCTTGCACAAGACAACACACACCTCCTAAAAATACATGGAAGGCACCTCTGGAAAGAAGGCAACATGCTTAACAATTCATCCCAAAGGGGCACAGGCATATCATGCACGGATTAAATATGGCAAAAATGACAAAAGTGCATGTTGGATTAACGGATCTGCAATTTAACTCAACATGCCTCCTTCCAACAGTATTTTGGGCAACCAGATGACCTCAAATGCAAATGATGCAATGGAATGAAATGCTCTACTCGTCGAGACGAAGAATTTGACATATTACACGCCCAAATCGGAGCTACGGATGCAAAGATATGGCAGGTCAAACAGAGCATCTAGGATCAAAAAATATCTGGGACTTAGAAAAAAAAGGGGCCCTAGGGTTTACTGTAGCTGCGCCAGATCCGATCCGGATCGGGCGCGCACTGTAGCTGGTCGGCGCCGGAGCTCGGCGATGGCGGCGGCGGCGGATCCCGCAGGATCCGGCGAGGCCGCGGGGCGCCGGCGACGAGGGGAGGCCGGAGGGCGGCGGCGGCGCGCGGCGCGGCCGGGCGCGGACGCCGAGGCAAGGGCGGCGACGGCGCGGGGCCTGGGGCGGCGCCGGGCCCTCGCCGGCGAGGTCGCCGCGGTGGCTGACGGCGGAGCGGGCGAACGGCGGCGAGGCGGAGGGCGGCGCGGGTCGTCGGGCGGCGGGGAGACGACCGGGCGGCGCGCGGTCGCCGGATGGGCTTCGGGGGCCCTCCTCGGGCCCAGGCGGGCCGCGGCGCGGGAGGCGGTCGGCGGGACAGGTGGCGCTCCCTCACTGGCCGGGCGCGGCGGCGCGGTGCGTCCGGCTGGGGGCGGACATGTCCGGCCGGGCGCGGGGCTCCGAGATCTCCTTTTTTTAGGGTTTCGGGGAGGAAGAGATCCGAAAACGGGGGGATGTATTTATAGAGGTAGAGGGAGCTAGGAGTGTCCAAATGAGGTGCGGTTTTCGCCCACACGATCGTGATCGAACGACCGAGACGATGGAGCTGAGTTTGGTGGGTTTTGGGCCAAAATGGAGGGGTGTTGGGCTGCACACACACGAGGCCTTTTCGGTCCCTCGGTTAACCGTTGGAGTATCAAACGAAGTCCAAATGACCCGAAACTTGACAGGCGGTCTACCGGTAGTAAACCAAGGCCGCATGGCAAGTCTCAGTCCAATCCGGAATTGTTTAATCCCCACACATGAAAGAAAGCTAGAAATGGCCACCGGAGGAGAACGAAGCGCCGGAATGCAAAACGGACAACGGGGAAAATGCTCGAATGCATGAGATGAACATGTATGCGAATGCAATGCACGTGATGGCATGATAAAAGATGCACGAAAACAAAAACAACACACGGAGACAAGGACGCGAACCCGAGAATTAAATATAACTTAATGCCGGAAACGGCATGAGTCGGAGTACATTTGGGGAAGGTTACATGCGGGGTGTTATGCTTGTTGTGCTTAATCCATCCATGTCTTCACTTGTTATGTTGGAGCCCCCTAGGTTGACTCAATCGAGCTCAACTTTTGGATAGTTGCTGTTTTGGGCAGATCGTGAACTCTTTTGCGATTTTGCCGCAGTTATTGCTAGTGATCCATGCATGCTATGCCATTGTTCTGCCATGTCTAGCTAGCATTTTGTGCCTTCTTAATGGATATATGCTTGCCTTGCCATGACTTGCACCGTAGTGAGAGCATCGAGCTCGTTTACATGCCTCCGTGAGTTATTATTTCAGCATGTCCCAGTTTTCACTAAGTCTGAAAACTGATTGTGTTTCATCAATGTTCGTGTGCTCGGTAGAGTATTTTGTGAACCCTTTTGGCCCCAGGTCATTTTGGGTGTTTTGTTAAGCTTGTTGAGTAGCTCCATGCCATGCTCTTACTTGCCATGTTCAGGTTTCCCTTCATGTTGTTTTGCTGCTCCGAAGAGAGCATCGTGGTCTGAAAAATTTCAGACTAGCGTTAATTGCGCTAAGTCTGAAATCTGTTTTGCCTATTCAGTTTTGCCATGCTTGGTTGAAGCCCTTGATGGATGAATTTGCCTATGCCTCAGTCATGATGATTTGTTAAGCTTCATGAGTACATCACTGCCATGCAATTTGTTTTCATGTTGGGTGGCTGTAACATGTTCATTTTGTTGCATTTAGGAGGCATGTTGCTGTAAATCGCAGATCGGTTCGTTTAGTAAAACGCTTGCCATTTCTTAACCGTAGCTCCGATTGCCATGATCTTTATATCGTTTTCAGGGGATTTCTTCCCCTCTATCTAGTGGCACACTTGGATTTCCATGTTGAGGCCAGCTTCATGCATTTCCTGTTACTTGTTGCATTCTTGCATCCCGCATCGCATCCCGCTTAGCATATCATCTTTGCATCTTATTGGTTGCCTTTGCACGTGGTTGATTGTATCCTTGTTGCTTGTTTGTGTTGTTGGGTAGAGCCGAGAGACGAGTTCGTTAACGAGGAGCCCGTTGAGTTTACTTTTGAGGATCCAGTCAATTCTGACAACTGTGCAGGCAAGATGATCACACCCTTGAAATCACTACTATCTTTGCTATGCTAGTTTGCTCACTCTTTTGCTTTGCCAATGCTACGATGCCTACCACTTGCTTGTCAGCCTCCCCATTGCCATGATTGAGCCTCTAACCCACCTTTGTCCTAGCAAACCATTGATTGGCTATGTTACCGCTTTGCTCAGCCCTTCTTATAGCGTTGATAGCTGCAGGTGAAGATTGGAGCCATTCCTTGTTGGAACTTTCATTTACTTGTTGGGATATCATGATATTGCTATATTATCTTTACTCATCTATATACTTGGTAAAGGGTGGAAGGCTCGGCCTCTCGCCTAGTGTTTTGTTCCACTCTTGCCGCCCTAGTTTCCGTCATATCGGTGTTATGTTCCCGGATTGTTGCGTCCCTTAAGCGGTTGGGCTATAATGGGAACCCCTTGATAGTTCGCCTTGATTAAAGCTTTTCCAGAAATGCCCAACATTGGTTTTACCATTTGCCACCTACCCTTTGCTTTCCCTTGGGTTTCCGGAGCCCGAGGGTCATCTTATTTTAGCCCCCCCGGGCCAGTGCTCCTCTGAGTGTTGGTCCACCCTAGAGCACCGTGCGGGGCCGTCCCTCGGCAACTTGGGTTACGTTGGTTCCCGTACGCTTAGCTTATCCGGTGTGCCCTGAGAACGAGATATGTGCAGCTCCTATCAGGATTTGTCGGCACATCCGGGCGGTGTTGCTGGACTAGTTTTGACCTGTCGAATCATCTTGTTGTACCGGGATACCGAGTCTGATCGGTGGGTCCTGGGTGGATGTCTATTCCTTCGTTGACCGTGAGAGCTTGTTATGGGCTAAGTTGGGACCCCCCTGCAGGGATTGATCTTTTGAAAGCCGTGCCCGCGGTTATGGGCAGATGGGAATTTGTTAATGTCCGGTTGTAGATAACTTGAACTTAATTAATTAAAATGAATCAACTGCGTGTGTTGCCGTGATGGCCTCTTCTCGGCGGAGTCCGGGAAGTGGACACGGCGTTGGAGTTATGTCTGCGTAGTCTGCTCTATTTAGTTTCCGCACGTGCTTTGCCTTCTCTTCTCGCTCTCTTTTGCGAATAAGTTAGCCACCATATATGCTAGTCGCTTGCTGCAGCTCCACATACATTACCCCTTCCTTACCTATTAAGCTTAAATAGTCTTGATCGCGAGGGTGCGAGATTGCTGAGTCCTTGTGGCTCACAGATTACTATATCACCAGATGCAGGGACCGATGATACTCCTCCGGATGGCGCGTTCGAGCTGAAGTGGGAGTACGACGAGGACTCTCAGTGATACTATGTTTCTTTTCCTGATGATCAGTAGTGGTGCCTGCTCCGGGTTCGATTCAGGGTTTAGTCGCATGTTGGGGAGTCTTTTCTATTTTGGCGCCATAGTCGGGCCATGAGTGTTTGTATGATGAATGCTATTTATGTACTTTGATGTGACGTGGCGAGTGTAAGCCAACTATTATTATTATTCTCCCTTTATATTTATATGTACATGGGTTGTGTGAAGATTGCCTCACTTGCGACTTATGCCTTCAATGCGATTATGCCTCTAAGTCATGCCTCGACACGTGGGAGATATAGTCGCATCGAGGGTGTTACAAGTTGGTAATCAGAGCCTTCCCCGACCTTAGGAGCCCCATTGCTTGATCGTTTCTAGCAGCCGAGTGTGTCTAGAAAATGTTTTGAGTCCTTAGGAATTATATATCAGAGAGCTTAGGAATTCTTTTTACTTCCCAGTCTCCTCATCGCTCTGGTAAGGCATCCTGACGTAGAGTTTTGACTCTTCTCTTCTCAAATTTCACTAAAAAAAATTTAGGATCACGCGAGTATCTTAGTTTTGTTCCGATGGCTTATGATGAGAATACTGTCTTGGTGCCTCCTGTCAGGGGTTTAGTGGAAGTGTCCCGGGGAGTTGAGCTCTGAGGTGTTGTCATCATAATTCTATCATTGCAATTCTGGCATACTTGAGATATGTGCGCGACATCGAAAATCTCCTTTATGCAGTTCGTTGGTGAGATAACCTCGACGTCACCCAGTACTGGGGCGGGAGTTCGGGAGTATCGCCATAACTTGTATAACGGATGCTTTTCGAAGGTTGAGATAGATGGTTTCCGAAGGTTTCTTGGTTATGTGTTGAAGGATGGATGCAGCTGGATGTAGGATTTGCTAGCTTGGGTGAGATATTATGCTTCCCCTGTATCCTCAACACCTGATTGCATAACCGGAAAGTTTCGGGAATTTCATAGGTGGGAATTCAAGTAGCCTTAGGATATCTCTCCAACAGATGTGTGGTATGAAATTGGGGTTCGACGTCTAGTGGTTCGCCTATTCACGGTCGATTTTACAGTGGCCTCGTTGTGTCTTAAAGAGTCCTTGGCTATGCTGACTCGGGGACGCTTCGTATGTCAGGTGCACTGCCTTGTACATGATGGTGCTGTACGGTCGAGCCCGTGTAGGTCCTACCACGAACACTTCGGACGAAATTTCTATCATGTGTTTGTTCTGGCTTATTCCGCAAGCCAACCCTTGGTTTTATTTCGAGTTGTGTTATTCGTTCTTCTCCGACGTCATATGTTGATTCCATCCCTCGTTGATGTACCTCTTCTACATGATTCTTCGTGGCTTCGCAATTTAGGAATATGTGACCACTTCAAGAGAAGTGCATTCGTTCATTTTGTTCGGATGTGAAGACTTATGTTGCAATCTTTCATTCCGTTGGATTCACCTTCTATATTTCTCTATTTGTGTGCTAATGGTGGTCAACCTCTTCAGGATGGCTCCTCCAACGCGCACGACTCCGAACCCAGATCCTCCGCCACCTCCACCTCCTCCGGAAGCATGGCAAGCTGTGATGGCTGCTACTAATGCAAATACTCAGCTGATCATGCAAATCATCCAAGAGCGGAATCAAAGCAGTCAAGCGAATCAAGGCAGCAACCAGAACCAGTTTGCAACTCTGCATCAGTTCCTCGCAAATGGTCCAAAGACGTTCAGCAACTGCGTTGAGGCTACCGATGCTGATGATTGGTTAGTCGATCTGGGCAAGCATTTTGAATGTAGCAACATCAGACCTGAAGATTTCGTCAAGTTCGCGTCTTTCCAGCTCAAGGATCAGGCCGCAGAGTGGTTTCAGCAGTACCGGGATTCCAGAGGTGGACGTTTGATCACTTGGGATGATTTCCGTCGTGATTTCCGCGCTCATCACATTCCTCAAAGTGTGACTGAAAGCAAACGTGAAGAATTCCGCAATCTGAAGCAGGACTCTTTGTCTGTCTATGACTACAACAAGTTGTTCCAGAAGCTCGCCCGTTTTGCCAAGCAGGATGTTCCTGATGAGAAGAGCATGATCTATCAGTTCAGGGGTGGTCTTCGTGAAGAAATTCAGCTCGCTCTTGTCCTCTTCGAGCCGCTGAGATACGATGAGTTCTACAACATGGCACTGAAGCAAGAGGCTGCTCAGCTTAGGTGTGATGCTTCCAGGAAGCGAGTCAGAGACACTTCGTCTTCATCCTCTACTCAAGTGGCCAAGCAGCAGAAGTATTGGCTTCCTCCTCCTCCGTTCCGTCAGCCGTATCAGCAGAAGAGCAAAGGTGGCAGTGGTTCTTCCCACCCACCCAACCCAGGCTTTCAGAACAAGACTTCGTCTCAAGCTCCAAGATCAAGTGCTCCGTATCACCGTCCGCTCTCAGAGGTCACGTGCAACAAGTGCCAACAGAAGGGTCACTACGCCAACAAGTGTTTCAACCAGAGGCGTCTTCCTCCTCCTCCTCCTGTCAGATCGGCAAGTACAGCTGTGGTCAAGCATAATCCCAAGCACGCCAAGGTCAATATGGTGAATGCAGCTCAAGCAGAGGATTCGTCAGATGTGATCATGGGTAACTTTCCAGTTAATTCTATTCCTGCAAGAGTTCTTTTTGACACGGGTGCATCGCATTGTTTCATGTCAAGATCTTTTGTTTCCAAGCATGACTTTGTTTCAAAGATGTTGGGTAAACCTATGGGAGTGGTTTCTCCGGCTAAGTCTATGAGGGCTATGTCAATAGTCCCGGATATTTCTATCATGTTGGGTGATTTCAAGTTCTTGGCTTCTCCAATGGTTCTTGGCAATTCTGATATCGACCTCATTCTTGGGATGGACTGGCTCTCTAAACATAAAGCTCACCTTGATTGCGCAGCCAAGCAGATTCAACTGACTCATTCTTCTGAAGATGTCATTGTCTTTGCTGCTCGGGATAATACCATCCGGTTGTTCTCTCTCAATGAAAAGGGTGAATTGGATGCTATTTCACAGATTCCGGTTGTTTGTGAGTATCAAGATGTCTTCCCTGAAGAACTCCCAGGCATGCCTCCAAACCGGCCTGTTGAATTCGTTATTGAACTTGAGCCCGGTACGGAACCGGTGTGTAAATGGCCTTACAAGCTCGGCCCCGAGGAGTTGAAGGAGTTGAAGAAACAGCTCGATGTGCAAGAAAGAATGGGTCTCATTCGGCCTAGTACTTCTCCGTGGGGTTGTGGTGTTCTTTTTGTGAAGAAGAAGGATGGAACGGACCGACTTTGTGTTGATTATCGTCCATTGAACAAGAAGACCATCAAGAACAAGTATCCACTTCCCAACATTAATGAGCTATTCGAACAACTCAAGGGTGCCCAAGTATTCTCCAAGCTTGATCTCCGTATGGTTTATCATCAAATTCGCATTCGTGAACAAGATATTCCAAAGACGGCGTTCAGAACAAGCTATGGGTCATATGAATACACAGTTATGTCTTTTGGCCTCGCTAATGCTCCTCCGACGTTCTCTCGCATGATGAACTTCATCTTCAACCCCTACACCAATGACTTTGTTTTGGTCTATCTCGATGATATCCTGGTTTTCTCGAAGAACAAGGAAGATCATGCCAAACACTTGCGTTTGGTTCTTGACAAGCTAAGGGAACATCAATTCTATGCCAAGTTCTCCAAGTGTGAGTTTTGGCTCGATGAAGTTCTTTATCTTGGTCATATTATCTCTGCCAAGGGCATTTCCGTGGATCCTGAGAAGGTGTCTGCAATTGTTAATTGGGAACCTCCTCAGAATGTGAAGCAACTCCGTAGCTTCCTCGGTCTTGCAAGTTATTGCCGAAGATTCGTTGAAAACTTCTCCAAGATCGCGAAGCCTCTCTCAAATCTTCTTCAGAAGCACGTCAAGTACGTTTGGTCTCCGGAGTGTGATGTTGCTTTCAACGCTTTGAAATAGAAATTGATCATTGCTCCAGTTCTAACTCCGCCTGATGAAACCAAGCCGTACGAGGTCTTTTGTGATGCCTCTCTCCAAGGTCTCGGTGCAGTACTGATGCAAGAGAAGAAAGTTGTTGCTTATACCTCTCGCCAGTTGAAGCCAAATGAGAAGAACTACCCCACTCATGATCTTGAGTTGGCGGCAGTTGTGCACGCATTGTTGACTTGGAGACATCTTCTCTTGGGAAGGAAAGTGGACATTTTCACTGATCACAAAAGTCTCAAGTACATCTTCACTCAGCCTAATCTCAACCTTAGGCAGACTCGATGGGTCGAAATGATTCAAGAGTACAATCCGAGTATCGAGTATACTCCAGGCAAGGCTAATGTGATTGCTGACGCTTTGAGCAGAAAAGCATATTGCAACAGTCTGATTCTCAAGCCTTATCAACCCGAGCTTTGTGAAGCCTTCCACAAACTTAATCTGCAAGTTGTTCCTCAAGGTTTCCTCGCCAACCTTCAAGTTTCTCCTACCTTGGAAGACCAGATTCGCCAAGCCCAGCTTCTTGATGCTATGGTGAAAAAGGTGAAGATTGGTATTGCAAAGAGTCAGTCCAAGTACAAGTGCTACCGACTTGATGACAAGGACACTCTCTTCTTCGAGGATCGAATTGTTGTGCCCAAAGGTGAACTTCGTAAGGTGATCATGAATGAGGCTCACAACTCTCTCCTCTCCATCCACCCCGGGAGCACGAAGATGTATCAAGACCTGAAGCAAACTTATTGGTGGACTCGAATGAAGCGCGAGATCGCTCAATTCGTGAATGAATGTGATGTCTGCAGAAGAGTGAAAGCAGAACACCAAAGGCCAGCAGGTCTCCTCCAACCTCTCGCCATTCCAGAATGGAAGTTTGACCACATTGAAATGGACTTCGTGACTGGGTTTCCTAAGTCCAAGCGTGGCAATGATGCTATATTCGTTGTCATCGACAAGCTGACCAAAGTGGCTCATTTCTTGCCTATCAAAGAGTCAATCACTGCAGCTCAATTGGCGGAGCTCTACACCTCTCGCATTGTCTCTCTGCACGGTATTCCTCTAGTGATATCTTCAGACCGTGGCAGCATCTTTACCTCCAAGTTCTGGGATTCTTTTCAGAAGGCCATGGGCACCAACATTCGCTTCAGCACTGCTTTCCATCCTCAAACAAGCGGTCAAGTCGAGCGTGTCAACCAGATTCTTGAAGATATGCTCAGAGCTTGTGTTATCTCCTTCGGCATGAAGTGGGAGGATTGCCTTCCTTATGCTGAATTCTCGTACAACAATAGTTTCCAAGCAAGTTCCGGCAAGGCCCCGTTTGAAATTCTGTATGGGAGGAAGTGCCATACACCTCTCAACTGGTCTGAAACCGGTGAACGTCAACTGCTGGGTAATGACCTGATCACAGAAGCAGAAGAAATGTGCAAGGTCATTCGTGATAACCTCAAAGCAGCCCAGTCTCGTCAGAAGAGCTACTACGACAGCAAGCACCGTGATTTGGCCTTCGAGATCGGAGATCATGTCTACCTCCGCGTCTCTCCTATGAAAGGGACTCGTCGCTTCGGTATCAAAGGGAAGCTTGCCCCCAGATACGTCGGGCCTTTCAAGATCGTCAGCAAGAGAGGCGACCTCGCCTATCAACTCGAGCTTCCTGCAACCTTTGCCAATGTTCATGATGTGTTCCACGTCTCGCAACTCCAAAAGTGCTTCAAGACGCCTGAGCGCACCGTCAACTTCGAGGACATTGAGCTCCAAGAAGATCTCTCCTACCGTGAGCACCCAGTTGCAATCCTTGAAGAGACTGAACGCAAAACTCGCAACAAGTCAATCAAGTTTCTCAAAGTTAAGTGGTCACACCATTCCGACTGTGAAGCTACCTGGGAACGCGAGGATCACCTCCGTTCCGAGTACCCGGAGTTCTTTCAGTCCTAGATCTCGGGACGAGATCTTTTCGTAGTGGTGGAGTGTTGTAACGCCCCACATGTAACCTTCCCCAATTGTACTCCGACTCATGTTGATTCCGGCATTAAGTTATATTTAATTCTCGGATTTGGGTCTTGTCTCCGTGTGTTGTTTTTGTTTTCGTGCATCTCATATCATGTCGTCACGTGCATCGCATTTGCATACATGTTCATCTCATGCATCCGAGCATTTTCCCCGTTGTCCGTTTTGCATTTCGGCGCTTCATTCTCCTCCGGTGGCCATTTCTAGCTTTCTTTCGTGTGTGGGGATTAAACATTTCCGGATTGGGCCGAGACTTGCCATGCGGCCTTGGTTTACTACCGGTAGACCGCCTGTCAAGTTTCGGGTCATTTGGACTTCGTTTGATACTCCAACGGTTAACCGAGGGACCGAAAAGGCCTCGTGTGTGTGCAGCCCAACACCCCTCAAATTTGGCCCAAAACCCACCAAACTCAGCTCCATCGTCTCGGTCGTTCAAGATCGTGTGGGCGAAAACCGCACCTCATTTGGACTCTCCTAGCTCCCTCTAGGTCTATAAATAGCCCCCCCCCCCCGAAATTCGGATCTCTCCCCCTCCGAAACCCTAAATTTCCCCTCCGCGCGCCGGACACGTCCGCCCGGCGCCGGACACATCGCCGCCGCCCGGCCCGCGCCAGTGGCAAGCTGCCACGTGGCACCCGGCCGCCGTCCCCGCCGCCGGCCCGGAAAGCCCATCCTGGGCCCCCGAGGCCCACTCCCTCCGCCGCCTCCTCGCCCGCAGGCCGCCGCCGCCTCCCTCGCGCCCGATCGCCGCCTCCGCCGCCTGCCATCAACTCCGGCCGCGAGCTCGCCGGAGCTCCTCGCCGGAGCTCCCCGCCGGGTCCCCGCGCCGCTCCCCTCCGTCCTCGTCGCCGGTCGGCACCACCGCCGCCGCGGCCTCGCCCCGCCGCCCGGACCTCGCCACCGCGGAGCCCCGCCTCCACTCCGTCTCCGGCGAGCCCAACTCCGGCCGGCCATCCTCGTCGCGCGTGCCCAGCTACAGTAACCGGCCGGATCTGAGATCCGGATCCAAATCAAACCCTAGGGGTTGACTTTCCCTCTCTCCCGTTAATTTTTATGCAAACTTTGACCTGCCATAACTTTGCATCTGTAGCTCCGATTTGGGCGTATGATATGTCAAATTCTTCGTCTCGACGAGTACATCATTTCATTCCATTGCATCATTTGCATTTGAAGTCATCTTGCTGCCCAAAATTCTGTTGGAAGGAGGCATGTTGAGTTAAATTGCAGATCCGTTAGTCCAACATGCACTTTTGTCATTTTTGCCATATTTAATACGTGCATGCTATGCCTGTGCCCCTTTGGGATGAATTGTTAAGCATGTTGTCTTCTTTCTAGAGGTGCCTTCCATGTATTTTTAGGATGTGTGTGTTGTCTTGTGCAAGCTTGCGAAGAGGGCTACCTGAGATTACAGATTTAGGGACTTAGTGATTTTCACTAAGTCTGAGCCGTTTTAGTTCACGATGCCATATGTCCGGCTTGTTTCCTAGTGATCCGTGCCTCTTTTGAGGATGATCAGTAAGAGTGATGTGTTATGCTTGTTGTGCTTAATCCATCCATGTCTTCACTTGTTATGTTGGAGCCCCCTAGGGTGACTCAATCGAGCTCAACTTTTGGATAGTTGCTGTTTTGGGCAGATCGTGAACTCTTTTGCGATTTTGCCGCAGTTATTGCTAGTGATCCATGCATGCTATGCCATTGTTCTTGCCATGTCTAGCTAGCATTTTGTGCCTTCTTAATGGATATATGCTTGCCTTGCCATGACTTGCACCGTAGTGAGAGCATCGAGCTCGTTTACATGCCTCCGTGAGTTATTATTTCAGCATGTCCCAGTTTTCACTAAGTCTGAAAACTGATTGTGTTTCATCAATGTTCGTGTGCTCGGTAGAGTATTTTGTGAACCCTTTTGGCCCCAGGTCATTTTGGGTGTTTTGTTAAGCTTGTTGAGTAGCTCCATGCCATGCTCTTACTTGCCATGTTCAGGTTTCCCTTCATGTTGTTTTGCTGCTCCGAAGAGAGCATCATGGTCTGAAAAATTTCAGACTAGCGTTAATTGCGCTAAGTCTGAAATCTGTTTTGCCTATTCAGTTTTGCCATGCTTGGTTGAAGCCCTTGATGGATGAATTTGCCTATGCCTCAGTCATGATGATTTGTTAAGCTTGATGAGTACATCACTGCCATGCAATTTTTTTTCATGTTGGGTGGCTGTAACATGTTCATTTTGTTGCATTTAGGAGGCATGTTGCTGTAAATCGCAGATCGGTTCGTTTAGTAAAACGCTTGCCATTTCTTAACCGTAGCTCCGATTGCCATGATCTTTATATCGTTTTCAGGGGATTTCTTCCCCTCTATCCAGTGGCACACTTGGATTTCCAAGTTGAGGCCAGCTTCATGCATTTCCTGTTACTTGTTACATTCTTGCATCCCGCATCGCATCCCGCTTAGCATATCATCTTTGCATCTTATTGGTTGCCTTTGCACGTGGTTGATTGTATCCTTGTTGCTTATTTGTGTTGTTGGGTAGAGCCGGGAGACGAGTTCGCTAACGAGGAGCCCGTTGAGTTTGCTTTTGAGGATCCAGTCAATTCTGACAACAGTGCAGGCAAGATGATCACACCCTTGAAATCACTACTATCTTTGCTATGCTAGTTTGCTCGCTCTTTTGCTTTGCCAATGCTACGATGCCTACCACTTGCTTGTCAGCCTCCCAATTGCCATGATTGAGCCTCTAACCCACCTTTGTCCTAGCAAACCATTGATTGGCTATGTTACCGCTTTGCTCAGCCCTTCTTATAGCGTTGATAGCTGCAGGTGAAGATTGGAGCCGTTCCTTGTTGGAACTTTCATTTACTTGTTGGGATATCATGATATTGCTATATTATCTTTACTCATCTATATACTTGGTAAAGGGTGGAAGGCTCGGCCTCTCGCCTAGTGTTTTGTTCCACTCTTGCCGCCCTAGTTTCCGTCATATCGGTGTTATGTTCCCGGATTGTTACGTCCCTTACGCGGTTGGGCTATAATGGGAACCCCTTGATAGTTCGCCTTGATTAAAGCTTTTCCAGCAATGCCCAACATTGGTTTTACCATTTGCCACCTACCCTTTGCTTTCCCTTGGGTTTCCGAAGCCCGAGGGTCATCTTATTTTAGCCCCCCCGGGCCAGTGCTCCTCTGAGTGTTGGTCCACCCTAGAGCACCGTGCGGGGCCGTCCCTCGGCAACTTGGGTTACGTTGGTTCCCGTATGCTTAGCTTATCCGGTGTGCCCTGAGAACGAGATATGTGCAGCTCCTATCGGGATTTGTCGGCACATCCGAGCGGTGTTGCTGGACTAGTTTTGACCTGTCGAATCATCTTGTTGTACCGGGATACCGAGTCTGATCGGTGGGTCCTGGGTGGAGGTCTATTCCTTCATTGACCGTGAGAGCTTGTTATGGGCTAAGTTGGGACCCCCCTGCAGGGATTGATCTTTCGAAAGCCGTGCCCGCGGTTATGGGCAGATGGGAATTTGTTAATGTCCGGTTGTAGATAACTTGAACTTAATTAATTAAAATGAATCAACTGCGTGTGTTGCCGTGATGGCCTCTTCTCGGCGGAGTCCGAGGAGTGGACACGGCGTTGGAGTTATGTCTGCGTAGTCTGCTCTATTTAGTTTCCGCACGTGCTTTGCCTTCTCTTCTCGCTCTCTTTTGCGAATAAGTTAGCCACCATATATGCTAGTCGCTTGCTGCAGCTCCACATACATTACCCCTTCCTTACCTAGTAAGCTTAAATAGTCTTGATCGCGAGGGTGCGAGATTGCTGAGTCCTTGTGGCTCACTGATTACTATATCACCAGATGCAGGGACCGATGATACTCCTCCGGATGGCGTGTTCGAGCTGAAGTGGGAGTACGACGAGGACTCTCAGCGATACTATGTTTCTTTTCCTGATGATCAGTAGTGGTGCCTGCTCGGGGTTCGATTCAGGGTTTAGTCGCATGTTGGGGAGTCTTTTCTATTTTGGCGCCGTAGTCGGGCCATGAGTGTTTGTATGATGAATGCTATTTATGTACTTTGATGTGACGTGGCGAGTGTAAGCCAACTATTATTATTATTCTCCCTTTATATTTATATGTACATGGGTTGTGTGAAGATTGCCTCACTTGCGACTTATGCCTTCAATGCGATTATGCCTCTAAGTCGTGCCTCGACACGTGGGAGATATAGTCGCATCGAGGGTGTTACATCTTCGCTCCTACTTGGCATGCTGATGTTGGTAATATCATGCATATGGTGCCTTGCATTGCTTACTGTATACATTAAAGATGTCCTCTGCTTAGTTTAGACATGCTTTGTGTCAATGCCATCTGTTTAGTTTCTTTATCGTATATGTGAATCATGCAATGCCATCTTGTCTAGCCAGGCATTATATATGTGAATTTTGCAATACCACCCTGGTTAGCCAGTCATCTTATATGTGAATTATATCATGCCATCATTTTTTTTATTATGTGTTAAATTTGTCAATAGTTTTAGTACATTAAATTACTCTTCCTGTGCATCAGCCATTCAGCACGGTCATGGAAAAATCTGGAGTGAAAACAAGGTCTTCAGAGCAGACAATGCTATCTGACGAAGCGCATGTCTTGCTGGTTACCGATAGCTCCTCCTAGGAGGATTCAGAAAAAGATGACCAGTCATATCCCCCCCCCGAGGTGCATGCCCTAACTTGGCAGGGTTATGTTGCTCATATCGTGCGTATGGTATCTTGCATTGCTATGTCATTTGCTAAGTTTAGACATGCTTTGTGTGAATGCCACCTGTTTAGTGTCTAATTACCATATATGTAAATTATGCAATGCCATCTTGTTGCAAGACATTATATATGTGAATTATGCAATGTTATCTTGTTGCAAGGCATTATGTATGTGAATTATGCAATGCCATGTTGTTTAGGCAAGCGTCATATATGTGAATTATATCATGCCGTCCTTTTTGTATTTCTCATTGCTTTTGTCGACAATGTTTGTATATTCAACTGCTCTTCCTGTGCATCATCCATTTGAATTGGTGATGAAGAAATCTGGAGTGAAAACAAGGTCTTTAGAGCATACAATGCTACCTGCTGAAGCAAATATCTTGCTGGTTACAGATGGCTCTTCAGAGGAGGATTCAGAGGCAGATGACCAGTCCTATTATCCCCCTGAGGTGTATGCTCAAACTTGGCAGGGTTATATTACTCATATAATGCATATGTTGTATTGCAATGCTTAGTTTTTACATCATATACACAATATTGAATGCCATCTCCTTAGTTGACACATCATATATGTGATTGCCCTTTGCTCACTTCCTTAGTATATAAATCATATATTTGAATTATGTCATGCCATGATGTTTACATAGACGGCATGTATCTGAATTATAGCATGCCAACCCATTTTCTAAAGACATAATATAGTTATATCATCTCATCCTGTTTACATAGTCATCATATTTTAAATTATGTCATTCTATCCGTGAATTATATCATGCCATCATGTTTCCATCGACGACATGTTTGTGATTTATGGCATGCCAACCACTTTAATAGACACATTGTATAGTTATATCATGCCATCCTGTTTACATAGTCATCATATTTTGAAGTATGTCATTCTATCCTGTTTAGTTAGCCATCATACATGTGAAATTGTGTCATGCTATCCTGTTTAATTAGCCATCATATATGTGAAATTATGTCCTGCTATTCTGTTTGCTTAGACAACATAAATGTGAATTATTTCATGCCCTGTTTTCTTCCCTACTATCCATTGCACCTGTCTATCTTACAATGTCTGTACATTCAATTAATTTTCTTATTTATCAGCCATTTCAATTAGAGAGAGTGATGCAGTATCTGAGGGAGTAAAAACACGATCTTCAGAAAAGATCGTGCTACCTGTCGATGCAGATAGAACCATGGTTGTACTTGCCCAAGAACTAGCCCCACCACACATAACCCACACTCATGCAGATTGTACCCCTACCCAGTTGGACAGAGAACCAGCTACACCCCTTCTAACCCCAACCCCAGCAGATAGACACCCAGTTCCCGTTGACACAGCACTGTCTCCACCACAGAGCACCCAAACACGAGCAGTTAGTAAGGCAACTGCAGTGCCCAAATCACGAGGACCACCACTCCGAACCCGAAGTCAACGCTTAAAGGAGAAGAAGAATTGTTCTCAGGTCAAGTTTCATAGCTATGGTTCATACTACTTTGCTCTTGCATCACTGTATTTACTGATACCAACTAACTTCAAATTTGAAGGATGCAATTGAAACTCCAATGGCGCAACAGGTATGTTTTAAACCTGTTTCTTCAACGTGTTTGGCTGTTTGCTGTTGTAACTTGCTCTATGTTGATTTCAGTTTCAATTGAATAAACAGTTATTTCTCATTCCATGCACATTACAAGTGCTGTTATTGCTATGTAGTTTCCCACACTTATATTCTGTCTATGCTGCTTTGTCTTAAATAGATATGATTCAAACTGTATCTATCTTGATTTGGCAACACAAACTAGAATGATATAGACCATACAGTGACCATACTACATAGATTTATGTTTGTTTCATGCTGTTATCCTGTCCACCTTACTATTGAACTGGTTTACCAAAATGAGTTTCATATACTACACTGTAAACCTAAGATGTGTTTGTTTGTTTCTCTTTTAGAACGCGGATAAAATATTGGAGAAGAGTACCCTGTTATGCAATGGTAAAGGAAGTAATGCAGATAAGGTTCAAGATAGTGAGACATCCCTGTTGGTCTCCAAGAAAGTTGATAAAAACTATATTGAAGACAGTGAGACAACCCCAAAGTCATGTCTTGATGTAGTGTTCGAGTTACTAGCTACCACTACTGGCACCAGCTCTTCGAACTCGTTGCCTGAATCAGTTCGGCTTCTTGAGTCTCAACTTCAAGTTGAAATACATCGATCAGATGTTATGCGGGAGGAAGCCGAAGGATTGAGGAAGTCCCTGCAGAATTCAGATGCATACTTTCTGGTGCAACAACAAGCGCTGGAGGACTTAAGCGCCAAACAAGAGAAAGTTAATAAGCTTGCTAAGCATCTTCCAGCATTATGGGTACCCAGGATATTTTTCCTTGAGCTCTTCTAAAGTGGTTTCAGTTCTGGACTTGTTTTTCTGCGGCGTTTATATGGTGTTGTGTTCCCTATATTTGCACTGGTGGCGAACTTTGATGCCCAGTGGATGTAATATGTGTAATAGCCGTGATAGTCTAGTGTAAGTTGCTTGCTTATTTATTTCCTTATTGTCTTGTTTATTTGTTTGCTTGTAGTCAGTGCAGTTCTTTTTCTGTGGTTTGCTAGTGGCAACAGTAACCTATTTTTTAAAACTAGGCCACAATAACCATGGGCTAATATTTACTGTAGTGACACTGGGCCTCCTACGGGTCGTAGAAATAGTGGGCCTTCTACGGGCCATATAAACAGTGGGCCTTCTATGGGCCGTAGAAACAGTGGGCCTTCTACGGGTCGTAGAAACAATGGGCCTTTACGGGTCGTATCATCAATGGGCCTTATACGGGCCATATGATCGATTCGCCAAACATGGGCCAAACAGACCGCATTCTATCCATAAACGGGCTAGAGTTGGAATCGTCCGTTCATGGGCCGACCATAACGGGCCATCGTTAACAAGCCATATTTGATGACGCTATGAAAACGGCCCAACGTATTAACGGACCAAAAACGGGCCGACTGTAACCACGGGCTGAATTTGGCCCACAAGCAGAAAATGACAGTAACAGGCCGTAAGTAAACGAATGCTGGAAAATAGCCCAAGAATAAATGGGCTCTGAGAAGGCCGAAAGATAACATGGGCTGGAAATAGCCCAACCGAATAACAGGCCGTTAATGGGTATAAAGTGATACACTGTTCTTTACAGGCTAGTTTCACCATGGGCCGTTAATGGGTGTAAAGTGATACACTGTTCATTACGAGCCAGTTTCACCAGGGGCAATTAATAGGCCAAGAGTTACATAGGGCCTCATATGGGCCGAAAGACATCATGGGCTATACATGGGCCAGAAGTGAAAACGGGCTGGAATCATATTGGATGGCCCAGATGACGCTACTGGGCCTAATCCGAATAGGGCGTAACGGGCCTTCGGTTAGCGGGCTGTAAATGGGCTATAAATAGGGCGTAACGGGATTTCCATGGGTCAGCCTGCCACCTTTTGACCAAGTCAAACAGGCCAGCCTTTTCACAGGAATGGGCCTCTGTTGGGCCGTGCCACGTGTTGACATATCCAATGAGTGGATGACATCTGTCCCAGCGATGAGCCGACACATGTTTCCTCCAGCCAATGATGATTTTACACGTGGAAAATCCCCATTGGTTGGGGCTGTTAATGGGTTATCGGATCCAAAACCCGACCCGATAGCTTAACGACGTTCCGTTATGGTGGATGCCATGTGTCGGTCACCCTTGACGAAAGCACTTCTGTGATGCGCGATTTATCGTCATGGAAGTGGACACTTCCGTGATGATAATTTTGGTAATGTCATGGAACACTTCTACGACAGCACAGGTATGACTATCTTGATTCTGTCATAAAATCGTCATGGATGTACATGCATGACAGAAAACGCGACCTACCGTGAAAAACACGTATCATCACGAAAGTGTATTTTTTTGTAGTGCATAGGGCTTTCCACCAGCCAAATATGCATGTAATGATAGCACTATTCTATTCTTGCTCTATTGTGTTATATTGCCATCATATTCCATGTGCTGACCCGTTTTCGGGCTGCAACATATTATGTTGCAGACTTTTCAAACGAGGAGTAAGGTTCGTTAGGTCATTGCCGTGCAGCTCAGCTATGCCGTTGGAGTTGATGGACTCACTCTATCTTCCAAGCCTTCTGATGTTATCATATTAGATGGCCTTAACCCATATTTATTATAATAAGTTCTCTTTTGAGACATTCGATGTAATAAGTGTGTGATCGCTACTCTGTTATAAATCCTTTGAGTACTGTGTGTGTCCGCATTACCGATCCAAGGATGACACTGAAGCACAGAGACTTGACCGTTTGAGGTCGGGTCGCTACACGAAGTAATAGGGTTTTAGACGAAAACTCAGCTGTTACAAAGAGATTTATTTTTTTAATTTAATTTCAACTCTAGAATTCGTGTGTGTTCAACATAACCATTCAAAGCCACATCCTTAAATTTCAACCCTTTTGACTTCATTTTCTATTTTTTTCATTCATTTAATGATTCCTTGAGCTAAATAAGCCTGAAATTGAAAAGCACTACAAATTAACTCTAAAAACCCTAAACCCGAGACTTAAAATGTCTGAAACTCTATTCTAAATAGTAAACACTAAAGGTTCAAACCCAAAAACCTAACCCTAACCTTGGAAATCTAAACCCTAGCTTAAACCCTAAAACGTCCAAAAACTCTATTTTCCCTTTGGAATTTAGTGATTTAAAAAATTCTCCTAAACCCTAAACCCGGGACTTAAAATGTGCGAAACTCTATTCTAAACAGTAAACACTAAGGGTTTAGACCATAAATCCTAACCCTAAACTCTGAAATCTAAACCCTATCTCTAAACCCTAAAAATGTTTAAAACGTCCAAAAACTCTATTTTCCCTTTGGAATTTTGTGATTTTAAAAAATTATCGAAACAAAAAACTTTTGTTTCTTCAGATCAATCTTTTTGTTTTGCAAATGTTGATATATTATTTGTATTTGTCTGAATTAAGATGATTTAGTTATGATTTTTCCAAGTTTAATGTGGTAAAGGCTTTAGTCCGAGTTGGTGTCTCCAACCGGGAATAAAGGGTGGGAGAAAAAACCAAAATATGGAAAGAAAAAAAAGCTGGAAAACAATTTCGGTCCCAGTTCGTGGCTCGAACCGGAACTAAAGGTCTAACCTTTAGTCCTGGTTGGAGCCACGAACCGGGACTAAAGGTCATCGCACCCTTTAGTCCCGGTTCGTGCCTCAAACTGGGACTAAAGGTTCCATTTGAACCGGGACTAATGCCAGCCCAGCGCCCTAGCCGCTCAAACAGGGACTCATGCTCACATTAGTCCTGGTTCGTAATGCAACCAGGACTAATGTGTAGATTGAGGTTGGACCAAAGCCCTATTTTCTACTAGTGGATAATCCTCGTATCACGGACCCAACCTTCATTATTTCTACCATCATCTTTCAACTTAGTTTTCTCTAGGAACGTATCAAAATCAGGGGAGCTACATCACGAGCTATTGATCTACAACATAATTTGCAAAGACATTTTGACAATGTTCAGAATAAATTTATTCGAATAATCAAATTACTAATGAACTCCCACTTAAATCAACATCCCTCAAGTTGTCTAAGTGATACATGATCCAAATCAACTAACCCATGTCCGATCATCATGTGAGATGGGGTAGTCATCAATGGTCAACATCTTCATGTTGATCATATCTACTATATGACTCATTTTCGACCTTTCTGTCTCGAGTGTTCTGAGACCATGTCTGTACATGCTTGGCTCGTGAAGTTTAACCCAAGTATTCTGCATGTGCAAAACTGGCTTACACCCATTGTATGTGAACGTAGAGTCTATCACACCCGATCATCACGAGGTGCTTCAAAACGACAAACTTTGGCAATGGTGCATACTTAGGGAAAACACTTTTATCTTCAAATTAAGTGAAGGGATCATCTTATAATGCCACTGTCATTCTTGGCAAAATAAGATGCATAAAGGATAAGCATCACATGCAATCAAAATATGTCACATGATATGGCCTTGATCATCTTGTGCTTTTGATCTCCATCTACAAATCATTAGCATGATCTCCGTCGTCATTGGCACGACACCTTGATCTCCATCATGGCGTTGGGGTCGTCTCGCCAACTATTGCTTCTACAACTATTGCTAACACATAGCGATAAAGTAAAGCAATTACATGGCGCTTAGTGATTGACACGCAGGTCATACAATAATTAAAGACAACCCTAAGGCTCCGTCCGGTTGTCGTACTCATCGACATGCAAGTCTTGAACTTATTACAAAACATGATCATCCCATACATCAACATATATCACATCATATCTGGACCATATCACATCACAACAGGCCCTGCAAAAACAAGTTAGACGTCCTCTACTTTGTTGTTTGCAAGTTTTACATGGCTACTACAAGCAACTAGCAAGAACCGTTCTTACCTATGCAAAACCACAATGGTGATTATCAAGTTTGCTATTTTAACCTTATGCAAGGACTGCCCGTAGTCAAATTTGATTCAACTAAAGTAGGAGAAACAGACACCCGCCAGCCAGCTTTATGCAAAACAAGTTGCATGTCAGTCACTGGAACTGGTCTCATGTGCATGGACATGTAAGGTTGGTCCGGGCGACTTCATCGCATAATGTCGCCGAATCAAAATAAGATGTTGGTGGTAAGCAGTATGAACATCACCGCCCACAACTCCTTTGTGTTCTACTCATGCATATCATCTACGCATAGACCTGGCTCATGTTGCCACTGTAGGGGAATGTTGCATGGAAAACAAAAAAAATCTATGCACACGCAAGATCTATCCATGGAGATGCATAGCTATGAGAGGGGAGAGTGTGTCTATGTACCCTCGTACATCATTAAGCGGAAGCATTTACCAACGCGGTTGATGTATTCGTACACCTTCACGATCAGTCTGATCAAGCATTACTGCAGGATGCTGCTAACGCGACACTACAATCAGAGACCCTTCGAGAAACTGTGTGCGATGCAATAATCGCAAACGGTGGTGTATGAAAACCTTCAAAAAAGGTGAAAATGTTTGCGATGGAGGATGCATCAAACACGGTTCAGATTTTAGTTGCGTGTGCGATGAAGGGTATATGGTTCAGTTCAATTAACTGTTTGCGATGAGGAGGAACAAAAGAAATGGGCAGCCAGATGAAGGCGTGTGCGATACACAACATACGGTTCACTGGGATGAACTATTTGTGATTAGGAAAAACAAAAGAAACAGGAAGCCAGATGAAGGTGTGTGCGATATATAGCATACGGTTCACTCGGATGAACTGTTTGTGACTAGGCAACACAAAAGAAATGGCCAGCCAGATCAAGTTGTGTGCGATATACGACATGCAGTTCACTCGGAGGAACTGTTTGCGTTGACACAAGAGAACAAAAACGGTTCAAATTAACAAGATGTGTGTGTTGTGCGATGGGATTGCATACAGGACAACATACACACACACACACACTTATAAGGACATTGTTGGTGTTTTGGGAACGGGGGTCCCCAGACTTGCCTGCCTGCGGCCTGCGGCGTGGCTCGAAGGGGGGCCCAGCTCGGCCCATCTTCATCAACACAGACCCAAGACCCTGGCGAGGGGCCAAGCCTCGTGGGGCGGACGACACGGAGCTTCCTCAGGCACGGCCTCATTAGGCTGGCTCGTGAGGAGGCGGAGAGATCAAGGCGGGGTACATCACGAGGTGCCCATGATGCAAGCCATGACGACCAAAGGCGCCAGGCGGGCGCCAGCCGCGCAGTGTCCTCCTTTCCTCTTTGGTGCAAAGGGAGCAAGTGCAGGCGAGAGCATCAAGCAAAGGCACCCGTTTCGGTGCAACGAGACCAAGACCAGTCCAACGGCAGGGAGGAAGTCGTTGTGGAGCCCAAGCTGGCGTCACCACCAGAGCTTTGTGCAGGCGAAGACTACTTTTGTCAGGATAGCTGGTACTAGCTGTACCCCTTCAAATTAGCCCGCCATTGTTGGCTCCCTTCCTGCTTGATATTTGGGAAGAGGACCAGGGCCTCTATAAATAGGACTAGCCACCATAGTAGGAAAGGGGGGAGGAGATCGAATCGGAGAGAGAATCGAGTATCGAGTATCGAGTATCGAGAATCGAGTATCGAGGATCGAAAAGGGGGGATCAGACCCAGAGATACACACAAGTTCAGAAGGACAAGAACACCTCAACCTCAGGAGGTTGTTCTTCCCTTGTACTGTCCATCATCAGCCCCAGAGGCAATCAACCACACCACACACCGGAGTAGGGTATTACACCACAACGGTGGCCCGAATCAGTATAAACCCTGTGTCCCTTGTGTTGTTCTTTCCATAGCTTAGATCTTAGCGAGGCGGAGGGGTGCAGGTAGGTAGAAGGCGAAATCTCCGCACGCACCCCAGTGTTCGAACCTCAAGGGTCTGCCGGAACCCAAAACCCGACATTTGGCGCGCCTGGTAGGGGTGCGCCGGAATTCGTCTTCCACCACCCCGATCTCCTCCGACCATCGCGTCCATGTATGACGCTCGTCGAGCCCGCGCCGAGCGCGGGCCGCTCTCGCTTCCCGCGTCGCCCAGACGGCTTCTGTCGGCGGGCGTCCTCGCCGTTCCCCGTCACCTGCCGTCAACGCCGCCACCGGCCCGGCGGGGGACGAGCAGCAAGCGTCGTCTCAGCATCCGTCCGTGCGGCAAGACGGCCGCACCGCTACTCCCTCGCTCACCCCAGCTAGTTCTTCGTCCCGCGCGCTCCGCGCACCCATGGAGGCTCGTGCTACGCTCATCGCGGCAAACGAGCTCCTGCGCTACCGTCCCATCGACGACGTCTACGAAGAATGGCTCGACCGCGTCACCAAGCTCGTCCGCGCCGCAGTGGGCTCTCCTGCGCCGTCCGTTCCGCTGCACCGCACCCCGCCCCGCGCGGGCGACGAAGCTCTGGTGGCGCCCCGGCCGCCTCCTCCTCAAGAAGGCGCCATGGCTCCAAGGCGCGTGGCCCCTGGGCGGAACCCGCTCCTGCAGGTGCCAGCGCGGCAAGAGCGGAGCTGCCAAGAAGTCCCTCGCCCGCAAGAAGCTGCCGGGCGCTCCCTGCTCCAGCACGTCGCGACCATGCTCCTACTCCCGCACGTAAAGACCTCGCGCTGCTCCCAGCTGCAGCGTGTGGGGACATGCAAGACCAAGCTCTCCGTCACCCAAGGCCTCCCGTGGCCACAGCAGACTGCCGTGCCTTCACCACCGAGCTACGCAGCGTCGCGTGGCCCGGCAAGTTCAAGCCAGACCTGCCTCCTCGTTACGATGGCACGGCCGACCCTGCGGAGTTCCTCCAGCTCTATGAGCTGGGCATCGAAGCTGCCAACGGAGACGAGAAGGTCATGGCGAACTGGTTTCCCATGGCGCTCAAGGACGGGGCCCGCACCTGGCTCCTGAACCTGGCTCCAGGCATGATCTCCTCCTAGGACGAGATGCGCACCCGCTTCTTCGCCAACTTCCAAGGTACTCGCGACCGACCACCCGCCGTGAGCGACATGCGCCGCATCAAGCAACAACCCGGAGAGACCCTGCAGAAGTACATCTAGTGCTTCAACAACGCACGCCTCAAGATCCCCAAGGTGACTGAGGAGACCATCACCTCAGCCTTCTTCGACGGCGTGCGCGATGTCAAGATGAAGGAGGAGCTGGCGATGCATGAAGACCTGTGCACTTCCTTGGAGTTGTTCAACTTGGCAACCAAGTGCGCTAGAGCTGAGGAAGGGCGTCTCTCCCTCCTCGAGCTGCCTGCCACAGACCCAGAAGAGAAGAAGCCCATGGCCAAGGATGTGAAGTGCAAGGGGGCTGCCGTGCTCGCAGCAGAACCAGACACCAAGCGGGGCAGAGATCAGCCCAAACCTTCCAAGGGCAGTCGGCACTGTGTGTACCACGACCTCCACACCCACAACACCAACGAATGTCAAGACCTCCGAGCCATGCAAGAAGGAAGGATTGGCCGTCGCGCCGACCGCGATGACCGGGGCTACAGTCGAGGAGGAGGAAGGAACGCAGGACGCTGGGAAGACCGCGGCCCGCGCCAAGGGTGGCGCGATCAACCTCGCGAGGATCGCTGGCAAGACCCACCTCGCGAGGGAGACTAGAGGGATGAGCCTCGCGAGGATCGCCCTCAAGGCAACGCAGGCCTCCCTCCACTACCGCCACAGCCAAGCAGAAACGAGGACCGCCATCAGGACGAGGGGGCTAGGGGCTTCCAGGAGCCACGCCCGATCGCCTGCATCCTGGGCGGGGCTCAAGCCCCAGCCTCTCAATGCATCTTCAAGGAGTTCGTGAAGTGAATACAGTCCTCCCCAAGCTCGAAGCCACGCGCCCTCTCAGGTGGTCGGCGTGCGCCATCACGTTCAGCTCAGCAGATCAGCTCAAGTGTGCGGCTACAGCCGGAGTCCTCTCGATGCTTTGTTCCCCAATCATCAGCAACGTGGTGGTCACCAGGACCCTCATTGATAGCGGGGCAGGGCTCAACGTCCTGTCCGTGGAAACATTCAACAATCTCCAAGTGCCCTACAGCCAGCTTCAGCCAACCAAGCCTTTCTCCGGAGTCACCGACGGCTCCACGGTCCCGATTGGGCAGGTCCGCCTCCCTGTCACCTTCGGGGCATGCAACAACTACCGCATCGAGCTCATCAACTTCGACGTCGCTCACATTTGCCCGCCGTACAACGCCATCCTTGGGTACCCAATGCTGGCCAAGTTCAGGGCCGTAACTCACCACGGCTACAACGTCCTCAAGATGCCAGGAAGTGGTGGAGTCATCACGGTGCCCTGTGAAGAGAAGGACGCAGTGTGTTCCCTGGAACGAGCCTTCCAGGCCGCATCAGTGGAAGACCCGGATCGCGGGAGCAGGAGGCTTCCCGAGACCGCTCCCAAGAAGAAGAAGACATCATCCGGCCCGGCCCCTCCGGAGGCAGGCCCCTCTGGCCCACGCCCGCCCAAGGGGAACCTCCTTCCATCGCATAGGAAAGCGCGCCCGACGCCCTCCTCAGGCAGGGCTCGGGGGCTCTCCCCTGGAGGGCCACCGACCTGGCTAGGGTCACGAGGGAGGCGCTTGGGCACCACATGGAGGCGTGTTTCAAAGCACGTTTCCCTCAAGAAGGAGTAAGGCAAGGAGAGCCAGACTCTCAGGAGTTCGTCAGCAAGGCCATTCAGGAGCTACAGGAGTCAAGAGTCATGAAAGGCGGCCGCCGCCTACCAGCAGTGGCTCCCCATCCAGGCGAGGATGGTGGGCTGCACGTCTGCATCGACATACCAGGGCTCAATCGAGTCACCTCTCTGGAGCGCCTCTGGCCCTCGCGAGTGGGGCACTGCGGAGGTCCACCCCACAGCTACGTTCGCATGCCTTACGGCTTGCCGAACGTGGCTGCCACGTACCAGCGCCTCATGAGGGGCATCATGGAGGCTCAAGAGGCCAGGCGTTCCGTAGCCCTGGCGGAGGTGGAGATGGTCCGCGAGGAGCCACCAACGCCTCCGGAGCCTCCCGAGGCCCCTGGGCCTGGGGGCTCATGAGGATCGGCTTCCGCAGCCCACCGAGTCTGCTACACCAATAGTCGTTCGTCCTCAACATCATCAGGTGACATCTTTCAAGTTTAATTTCCAGCTGGGAGCGCCCCCCCAGGGCTGCATTATTCCTAGGCCGCGTGGGTCCGTCCCTGCGGCATGTATCCCTTTTATTTCATGTTGTTAGCTTACCTTGTTGGGGGCGCCCCTCGGGCTGCATCATCCCCAAGTCGCTCGGGCCAGACCCAGTGGCATGTATCCCTTTTGCATTTATTTCCGGTTATGCGTTTGACCCACCATGCTTGATTATTTGATGCCGGTCCATGGCACCTCTTCTTCTCCATGCCGACCACTTGCACGTTAAAGGGGGGGGTACCTGAGCATCGCGACTTAGGGCTCTTACTGGCTCTCCAGCCATCACCCTCTGGCCTTGTCCACGGCATCGCGACCTGGCAAACCAGCGATGGCTTAGACCAGCTCGAGGGCCGGGACCCAAGGACGTAGAGTGCCGGCATCTAACCAAATTTGCAGGGGCACATCACAAGATAAGACCCAGTGCCAGGCGCAACCCACCTAGAGGTAGGGCCCCGTGAGTCCCGCGCTGGCTCACGGGTGCCCAGATACACCTCACCAGGCCCTACCGGGCCAGCCACGTGTCAGCGCCGGGCTGTACACGCCCCGGGGGCTCCTCCCGGAGGGGGGCCCCCTCCCACGTACCAGTGGAAGCACCATGCTCCACGCTAGCTGACGACACTGCCGAGGAGCGGCTATGCCCGTACACATACAGAAGCGCTATGCTCCGCGCTTGTGATAAACAACTGAGGGTGGCCCCCGGGCCGCATCAACCTCAGGGAGCCCAGAGCTCAGTGTCTAGCCTCATCGTAACGCCCCCCTCGGGAGTGCCGCGCGAGGGGGCTAGGCACGGGGGCTGCGCCTGGGTCATGCCCAGACGGACGCCGCCCAGCCAGGCCCCCCCGGGCCTGGTTCGTCGCGCGTCTCTCCCCAAGCGGAGCCAAGGTACGAAGGCTGTTTGAGTGTCAAGGGGGACTCCTGAGCATCACGACTCAGGAGCCTAACTAGTCACGTAGCCCCTCACTCCTTAGTTCCGAAAGGCTAACGGCAGTTGAGGTATGCGCGCGGCCGGGCTCTGCAGACGTAGAACGGTAGATCCACCCACATCATACTTCCCTACTTGTTGTTCGTGCACCAACGGGGACTCCTGAGCATCGCGACTCAGGAGCCTAACTGGTCGCGTAGCCCCTCACTCCTTAGTTTCGAAAGGCTAACGGCGGTTAAGGTATGCGCGCGGCCTGGCTCTGCAGACGTAGAACGGTAGATCCACCCACATCATACCTCCCTACTTGTTGTTCGTGCACCAAGGGGGACTCCTGAGCATCGCGACTCAGGAGCCTAACTTGTCACGTAGCCCCTCACTCCTTGGTCCCGTCCTGGTTTCCGGTCGGGGCTAACGGCGGCTTTGGTATGCGTGGGGCCGGGTTCTGCCGGCGTAGAACATAAGCAAGTAGGAAGGACAAGCGTAAATCTCAAGGAATTCAAAAGCAAATATTACAGTCCACACTGTTATCTCAATGCCAAACACAAGTTTAAACGCCTCCCCGAGGCATGATACATGTGCAGGAATTAAAGGCAGGACAGGAGCCGCAACAGAGTCACTTGTCGGCGGTGGAGCAGCGCGGAGTGGGTTCGCCTCATGGAGCAGTGGGGTCGGCAGCGCCTTGCTTCGGCTTGGTGCTAAAGGCCCGGAACTTCCCTAGCAGAGCCTCCGCGCGACCCTTCACGGCCTCGGCAGTGGCAGCGGCACGCTCACCACTTACTGGCTCCAGCAGGCTGTCGAGGTCGACGCCGGGATCGCGAAGGTAGATGTGGGTGAGGACCCGCGTCAGCGCTGCAGAAGATAGGACACGCGCCTCGGCCTCGGCCATGGGGCCAAGGCCAAGGGTGACATCTTCAAGAGCGCGAACCAGGAAGGTGAATCCAAGACTGAGGAGCATGGCGGCGTGGAGCACGAACTCTCGGGAGGAGCCCTCGGTGTGGACCCCAGGGGGGACGACCCACACCTTCGTGACCCGTCGGCGCCGACGGTGGCGCCGCCTGTGGCGATCGGCATCGGCTCCTTCCGAGCCCTCGATGTGGGCGTACAAGGGAAGCGGGAACCCCGGCGGTGGCTGCTCGCACCAGGGCCTCCACACCACCTGATGGGCCCCCTCGTCCGGGCTACGGAGGACGAGCCATTCCTTCGGTGGGAGCGGGTCTGGTTCCTCTCGTGGAGCCTTTCCCTTCTCTGCCGTCGAGAACCGGTGGATCGAAGCCATCACAGCAAGACGGAGCAAGGACCGGGAAGAAGGAGAAGCAAGAAGGGATGGACAGGAAGGGCGCGCTCCGTTCCGTACTTATAGCCGGAGAAGACCAACCGCCGACCTCAATGATCGCAGGTAATCATGACCCGCTTTGCATGCAGGGACTTGTCCAATCCGTGCAGTTGCCGAGGCGCCATGGGGAAGTGGGGACGCTCACTTCCAATCAACCGCCACGCGGCGCCCAAGGCCGCAGGCTGTTAGGGCCCACTGTGCTTCGCTCTTGCCCTTCCGCCTCCCTGCATGGCCAAGTCCGGGCGCGCCTTGGGCCCGAGGGCTACTGTCGGCGTTCTGGGAATGGGGGTCCCCAGACTTGCCTGCCTGCGGCTGTTGTGGAACGTAGTAATTTCAAAAAAATTCCTACACACACACAAGATCATGGTGATGCATAGCAACGAGAGGGGAGAGTGTTGTCTACATACCCTTCGTAGACCGCAACGGAAGCGTTGACGCAACGTAGAGGAAGTAGTCGTACGTCTTCCCGATCCGACCAATCCAAGCACCGTTACTCCGGCACCTCCGAGTTCTTAGCACACGTAAAGCTCGATGACGCTCCCCGGGCTCTGATCCAGCAAAGCTTCGGGATGAGTTCCGTCGGCACAACGGCGTGGTGACGATGATGATGTTCTATCGACGCAGGGCTTCGCCTAAGCACTACAACGATATGATCAAGGTGGAATATGGTGGCAGGGGGCACCGCACACGGCTAAGGAATGATCACATGGATCAACTTGTGTGTCTAGAGGTGCCCCGCTGCCCCCGTATATAAAGGATCCAAGGGGGGGGGTGCGGCCGGCCCTATGGTGCCGCGCAGGAGGAGTCCTACTCCTACCGGGAGTAGGACTCCCCCCCCAATCCTTGTCCAACTAGGAGAGGTGGAGGGAGAATAGGAAAGGGGGGGCGCCGCCCCTCCCTCCTTGTCCAGTTCGGACTAGGGGGAGAGGGGGCGCGCGGCCTGCCCTGGCAGCCCCTTCCTCTTCTCCACATTAGGCCCATGAGGCCCATTAACCCCCCGGGGGGTTCCGATAACCCTCCGGTGCTCCGGTTTTATCCGATACTTCTCTGGAACCCTTCCGGTGTCCGAATATAGTCATCCAATATATCAATCTTTATGTCTCGACCATTTCGAGACTCCTCGTCATGTCCGTGATCACATCCGGGACTCCGAACTAACTTTGGTACATCAAAATGCATAAACTCATAATAACTGTCATCGTAACGTTAAGCGTGCGGACCCTACGGTTCGAGAACAATGTAGACATGACTGAGACAAATCTCCGGTCAATAACCAATAGCGGGACCTGGATGCCCATATTGGCTCCTACATATTCTACGAAGATCTTTATCGATCAGACCGCATAACAACATACGTTGTTCCCTTTGTCATCGGTATGTTACTTGCCTGAGATTCGATCGTCGGTATCCAATACCTCGTTCAATCTCATTACCGGCAAGTCTCTTTACTCGTTCTGTAATACATCATCCCGCAACTAACTCATTAGTTGCAATGCTTGCAAGGCTTATGTGATGTGCATTACCGAGAGGGCCCAGAGATACCTCTCGGACAGTCGGAGTGACAAATCCTAATCTTGAAATATGCCAACCCAACATGTACCTTTGGAGACACCTATAGGGCACCTTTATAATCACCCAGTTACGTTGTGACGTTTGGTAGCACACAAAGTGTTCCTCCGGTAAACGGGAGTTGCATAATCTCATAGTCATAGGAACATGTATAAGTCATGAAGAAAGCAATAGCAACATACTAAACGATCGGGTGCTAAGCTAATGGAATGGGTCATGTCAATCAGATCATTCACCTAATGATGTGATCCCGTTAATCAAATAACAACTCTTTGTCAATGGTTAGGAAACATAACCATCTTTGATTAACAAGCTAGTCAAGTAGAGGCATACTAGTGACATTCTGTTTGTCTATGTATTCACACATGTATTATGTTTCCGGTTAATACAATTCTAGCATGAATAATAAACATTTATCATGATATAAGGAAATAAATAATAACTTTATTATTGCCTCTAGGGCATATTTCCTTCAGTCTCCCACTTGCACTAGATTCAATAATCTAGATCACATCACCATGTGATTAACATCGATAGTTCACATCATCATGTGATTAACACCCATAGTTCACACCGCCATGTGACCAACCCCCAAAGGGTCTACTAGATTCAGTAATCTAGTTCACATTGCTATGTGATTAAGACCCAAAAAGTGATCATGTTTTGCTTGTGAGAGAAGTTTAGTCAACGGGCCTGCCAAATTCAGATCCGTATGTATTTTGCAAAATTCTATGTCTACAATGCTCTGCACGGAGCTACTCTAGCTAATTGCTCCCACTTTCAATATGTATCTAGATTGAGACTTAGAATCATCTGGATTAGTGTCAAAAACTTGCATCGACGTAACCCTTTACGACGAACCTTTTTGTCATGTCCATAATCGAGAAACATATCCTTATTTCACTAAGGATAATTCTGACCGCTGTCCAGTGATCTACTCCTAGATCACTATTGTACTCCCTTGCCAAATCAATGCAGGGTATATAATAGATCTGGTACACAGCATGACATACTTTATAGAACCTATGGCCAAGGCATAGGGAATGACTTTCATTCTCTTTCTATCTTCTGCCGTGGTCGGGCTTTGAGTCTTACTCAACTTCACACCTTGTAATACAGGCAAGAACTCTTTCTTTGACTGCTCCATTTTGAACTACTTCAAAATCTTGTCAAGCTATGTATTCATTGAAAAAACTTATCAAGCGTCTTGATCTATCTCTATAGATCTTGAAGCTCAATATGTAAGCAGCTTCACCGAAGTCTTTCTTTGAAAAACTCCTTTATGCTTTACAGAATAATTCTACATTATTTCCGATCAACAATATGTCATTCACATATAATTATCAGAAATGTTGTATTGCTCCCACTCACTTTCTTGTAAAAAGAGGCTTCACAGCTAGTCTATATAAAACTATATGCTTTGATCAACGTATCAAAGCGTATATTCCAACTCCGAGATGCTTGCACCAGTCCATAAATTGATCGCTGGAGCTTGCATATTTTGTTAGCACCTTTAGCATTGACAAAACCATCTTGTTGCATCACATACAACTCTTCTTTAATAAATCCATTAAGGAATGCAGTTTTGTTTATCCATTTGCTAGATTTCATAAAATGCGGCAATTGCTAACATGATTCGGACAGACTTAAGCATAGATACGAGTGAGAAACTCTCATCATAGTCAACACCTTGAACTTGTCGAAAACCTTTTGCGACAATTCTAGCTTTGTAGATAGTAACACTACTATCCGTGTCCGTCTTCCTCTTGAAGATCCATTTATTATCAATGGCTTGCCGATCCTCGGTCAAGTCCACCAAAGTTCACACTTTGTTCTCATACATGGATCCTATCTCAGATTTCATGGCCTCTAGCCATTTATCGGAATCTGGGCCACTAGTAGAAAACAGGGCTATGGTCCAGGCCGGCTCAGCCCATTAGTCCCGGTTCAGTCTAGAACCGGGACCAATGTGGGCATTGGTCCCGGTTCATGAGCCCAGGGGGCCGGCCGGGCCACGTGGGCCATTGGTCCCGGTTCATCTGGACCTTTTGGTCCCGGTTGGTGGGACGAACTGGGACCAATGGGCCTCGCTCCTGGCCCACCACCATTGGTCCCGGTTGGTGGCATGAACCGGGACCAAAGGTTCCCCTTTGGTCCCGGTTCATGTCACCAACCGGGACCAATGAGGTGCCTATATATACCCCCTCGCGCAAGAGCAGAGCACAGTGCTCTGTTTTTTCTGGCCGAGGGGGAGAGGGCTTTGTGGTGCTCTAGCTCACCTCCTATGCACATGAGGTGTTCGATGGAATGCCCGAGCCACACTACTTAAGCTTTCTCCTCTCGAAGCTCGACCTCCAAGCTCCATTTTCCTCGAGATTTGTCTAGATTTAGCGGTCCGTCATGCCCTGTCCCCATCTTCACCACCGTCGATCACCCGCGCTGATCTCATCACCGACACCACCGTGGTGAGCCTCTTATTCTTATCTTCTTTCTGAAAGGAAAAATATTCTTACTTGTATGTTTAGATAGATACTTGTATCATTTTCTTACATTTATTATTGCATCTTATATAGTGCGATGGTTTTGGTATCCGCCCCGTCGGCCCTCGTCCTGTCTATGATTCGGATTTGGTATGTATATTATCTTTATAACTATTGGTTCATTTATTGTTTATGAAAATTATGCCGACCAACGTGACATAGATTTTATTTATCTAGGATGTATGTGAATCGGAAATGCCAACCGACCCTATTGTCGATAGGTTAAATTTAGTTGAAGAAGAAAACAATTTGTTGAAGGAAAAAATAAAAAAAATTTGAGGAGGACAAGATGATATTGGAGTTGCATGTTTCGGATGTCGTCGATGATCACAAGAGCAAGATGGATGCAATGCGCTTGAAGATTAGAAAGATTAGAAAATATGCCATTCATACCGAGGCTTGGTATCATTATGCCGTTGGGTCAATTGTTACCTTGGTTGCGATTATGATCGCATTTGTTTTCGCATTGAAATGCTTTACATAGTTTCAATGTATGGTTTAATTAATTAGATGCTCTGGAGAGCTATATGTTATTAGATGAGAACTATGTATGCACTTTGCTTTTAATGTGATGATGAACTTCTATTAATTTGGACACTTAATTATATATAATGCACGCAGATGAACCGGCAATGGATGTACGGTGACAGACACACCCGCGAGTACATTAAGGGCATGCATGAGTTTCTCGATGCGGCTGAGGCAAACAAGCAGAATGGTTTTATGTGTTGTCCATGCACTGAATGTGGGAATACGAGGTCTTACTCTAACCGGAAAATCCTTCACTCCCACCTGCTTTAAAAGGGTTTCATGCCACACTATAATGTTTGGACGAGGCACGGAGAAATAGGGGTTATGATGGAAGACGGCGAAGAAGAAGAGTACGATGACAACTATGTGCCCCCTGAATACGGTGATGCTGCAACGGGGGGAGCTGCTGAAGATCAAGAGGAACCAGACGATGTGCCCAATGATGCTGCCACGGGTGAAGCTGCTGAAGATCAAGAGGAACCAGACGATGTGCCCGATGATGATGATCTCCGCCGGGTCATTGTCGATGCAAGGACGCAATGCATTAGTCAAAAGGAGAAGCTGAAGTTTGATCGCATGTTAGAGGATCACAAAAAAGGGTTATACCCCAATTGCAAAGATGGCAACACAAAGCTCGGTACCGTACTGGAATTGCTGCAGTAGAAGGCAGAGAATGCTGTGGCTGACAAAGGATTTGAGAAGCTACTGAAAATATTCAAGAAGAAGCTTCCAAAGTATAACGAATTGCCTGACAGTACATACGCAGCAAAGAAGGTCGTATGCCCTCTAGGATTGGAGGTGGAGAAGATACATGCATGCCCTAATGACTGCATCCTCTACCGTGGTGCATACAAGGATCTGAACGCATGCCCGGTATGCAGTGCGTTGCGGTATAAGATCAGACGAGATGACCCTGGTGATGTTGACGGCGAGCCCCTCAGGAAGAGGGTTCCTGCGAAGGTGATGTGGTATGCTCCTATAATACCACGGTTGAAATGTCTGTTCAGAAACGAAGAGCATGCCAAGTTGATGCGATGGCACAGTGAGAACCGAAAGAAAGATGGGAAGTTGAGAGCACCCGCTGACGGGTCGCAGTGGAGAAAAATCGAGAGAAAGTACTGGGATGAGTTTGCAAAGGACCCAAGGAATGTATGGTTTGCTTTAAGCACGGATGGCATTAATCCTTTCGGGGAGCAGAGCAGCAATCACAGCACCTGGCCCGTGACTCTATGTATGTATAACCTTCCTCCTTGGATGTGCATGAAGTGGAAGTTCATTATGATGCCAGTTCTCATCCAAGGCCCTAAGCAACCCGACAACGAAATTGATGTGTACCTAAGGCCATTAGTTGAAGAACTTTTACAGCTGTGGAATGGAAACGGTGTACGTACGTGGGATGAGCACAGACAGGAGGAATTTAACCTTAAGGCGTTGCTGTTCGTGACCATCAACGATTGGCCCGCTCTCAGTAACCTTTCAGGACAGAAAAACAAAGGATAACACGCATGCACGCACTGTTTAGATGACACTAAAAGTATATACTGGACAAATGCAGGAAGAATGTGTACCTGGGCCATCGTCGATTTCTTCCGACCAACCATCAATGTCGAAAGAAAGGCAAGCATTTCAAAGGCGAGGCAGATCACCGGAAGAAGCCCGCCATGCGCACCGGTGATCACGTGCTTGCTATGGTCAATGATTCACACTACATAATCTTTGGAGAGGGTCCCGGTGGACTAGCTGTTCCGAATGACGCTGAGGGACACGCACCCATGTGGAAGAAGAAATCTATATTTTGGGACCTACCCTACTGGAAAGACCTAGAGGTCCGCTCCTCAATCGACGTGATGCACGTGATGAAGAACCTTTGCGTGAACCTGCTAGGCATCTTGGGCGTGTATGGGAAGACAAAAGATACACCTGAGGCACGGGAGGACCTGCAACGTTTGCATGAAAAAGACGGCATGCCTCCGAAGCAGTATAAAGGTCCTGCCAGCTACGCTCTTACGAAAGAAGAGAAAGAAATCTTCTTTGAATGCCTGCTCAGTATGAAGGTCACGACTGGCTTCTCATTGAATATAAAGGGAATAATAAATATGCCAGAGAAAAAGTTTCAGAACCTAAAGTCTCATGACTGCCACATGATTATGACGCAACTGCTTCCGGTTGCATTGAAGGGGCTTCTACCGGAAAACGTCCGATTAGCCATTGTGAAGCTATGTGCATTCCTCAATGCAATCTCTCAGAAGGTGATCGATCCAGAAATCGTACCAAGGCTAAGGAATGATGTGGCGCAATGTCTTGTCAGTTTCGAGCTGGTGTTCCCACCATCCTTCTTCAATATCATGATGCATGTCCTAGTTCATCTAGTCGACGAGATTGTCATCCTGGGGCCCGTATTTCTACACAATATGTTCCCCTTTGAGAGGTTCATGGGAGTCCTAAAGAAATATGTCTGTAACCGCGCTAGGCCAGAAGGAAGCATCTCCATGGGCCATCAAACAGAGGATGTTATCGGGTTTTGTGTTGACTTCATTCCTGGCCTTAACAAGATAGGTCTCCCTAAATCGCGGTATGAGGGGAGACTGACTGGAAATGGCACTCTTGGAAGAGACTCAATAATATGTAGGGACGGATATTCTTGGTCTCAAGCACACTACACAGTTCTACAGAACTCTACCTTGGTGACCCCGTATGTCGATGAACACAAGAACAGTCTGTGCTCCAAACACCCGGAGCAATGTGACGACTGGATTACATGTGAACACATCAGGACTTTCAGCAGTTGGTTGGAAACACGTCTCAGAGGTGACAACACTATTTGTGATGAGTTGTACTTGTTGTCCAGGGGACCATCTTTGACTGTATTGACTTACAAAGGATACGAGATAAATGGGAATACATTTTACACGATCGCCCAAGATCAAAAGAGCACCAACCAAAACAGCGGTGTCCGCTTTGATGCAGCAACCAAGAGCGGAAAGGACACATATTATGGTTACATAGTGGACACATGGGAACTTGACTACGGACCTGATTTTAAGGTCCCTTTGTTTAAGTGCAAATGGATCAATCTGTTAGGCGGCGGGGTAGAGGTAGACCCACAGTACGGAATGACAACAGTGGATCTGAAAAATCTTGGGTACACTGACGAACCGTTCGTCCTAGCCAATGATGTGGCACAGGTTATCTATGTGAAGGACATGTCTACCAAACCGAGAAAAAGAAAAGATAAGGAAGCGAATACATCATACGATGAGCCAAAGCGCCACATAGTTCTTTCAGGAAAAAGGGACATCCTGGGAGTGGACGACAAGACAGACATGTCTGAAGATTGTGAAAAGTTTCCTGAAGTTCCTCCCTTCAATGTCAAGGCTGACCCAAGCATCCTGATAAACAATGAAGATTATCCATGGTTACGACGCAATAAGCAAATGACACAAGCGAAGAAAAAGTGAAGACTTTCTCCCACAATAAGCAAATGCTATGTGGGTGAAATTATGATACCATCCCAACTTTCAACTTTTTCAGAGTTCATTTGAAATGCTTTCATGTCTTATGGTTCGAAACTTTGATACTTCGAAAGTGATTGTCCATTTTGTACACGAAGTGCATCAAGTTTTTGTCGTAACCCTCTCTACTTTTTGGAACATGCTATGTGGGTGAAATAATGATACCATGCCAACTTTCAACCTTTTCAGAGTTCATTTTGAAATGCTTTCCAATTTCAGAGTCATTTAGCTCAAAGAATGAATTAATAGCAAACAGAATGAACTACAAAACTTTTATGAAAATAAAAACAATCAATGAAAATATTATGTTATGATCAACTAAAATAAAACTATAATATTCTTCAATAGCAAAAATAATATAATTTTTGTGACCTAAAATCAAACTATAAGTATTTAATTGTAAGTATAAATAAAAAATAAATAGCAAAGAAGAAAAAAAATTCTATTTTTATAGTAAAGTTATTCATAAACTAGTGATTCACACAAATTTTATAAAATTCCAATTTAAACTATTCAAAATTTTAAAACTAATGGCACTAACAGAAAGTTTATAATTTTTGTGACCTAAAATCAAAAAGAAATCACTAAAAAACTATAAGTATTTAGTTGTAAGTATAAATAAAAAATAAATAGAAAAAAAATTCTATTTTTATAGTAAAGTTATTCATAAACTAGTGATTCACACAAATTTATAAAAATTCAAATTTAAACTATTCAAAATTTAAAACTAATGGCACTAACTGAAAGTTTATAAGTTTTGTGACCTAAAAGCAAAAAGAAATCACTAAAAAACTGTAAGTATTTAGTTTTAAGTAGAAATAAAAAAATAAAAAACCAAAAAAATGTAGAAATAAAAAAGAAAAAACCAAAAAAATGCCACCTACTGGGCCTCCATGGCCTGAATACGACTAGAAACCCTACATGGGCCAGGATTCAGGCCCGCAGAGGCCCAATAGGCCCACAGGCAGTAGCAAGATTAGGCCCGAAAGCCTGCATTAGAGAGGAGCTCGAATGGGGAGGCACATCAGCGCTTATAAACCAGTGCCGGCGCCCTTCAGCTAGCGATGTGGGACTAAACTTTTGGGCGCGGGGCGCACAAGGGCATTGGTCCCGGTTGATGGCACCAACCGGGACTAAAGGGGGGCATTGGTCACGGTTGGTACCACCAACCGTGACCAATGCCCCCCTTTAGTCCCGGTTGGTGCCACCAACCGGGACCAATGGCCTTCGCTTCCCGCCCTTTGGGCTGCCGAAAATTGGCCTTTGGTCCCGGTTCGTGGCACCAACCGGGACTAATGCCCACCTTTAGTCCTGGTTGTGCCACGAACCGGGACTAAAGGCTTTGTTATATAAGTTCACACTCTGGAAATTTTCACTCTCGTCTCTCGCAGTTGCCGCCCCGACGCCGACGCCGCCAGGCTGCCCCGCCGTCGCCGTCGCCTCGCCCGTGCCCGTCGTCGCTCGCGCCCTCGCCGTCGCCCGCGCCCTCGTCGTCGCCCGCGCCGTCGCCGTTGCCCGGGCCCCTGCCCCGGCCCGCCCCTGCCCCGATGCGTGCCGCCCGGCCCGCCCCCGTCGCCGTTGCTCGCGTGCCGCCCCGGCCCGCCCTCGCCGTCGCCCGCGCCCCTGCCCCGACGCCATCCTCGCCACCGACCTCTCCTTAGCTTGGTCCGGCCGCCGGCGCCCTCCCTTTGCAATTTTTTTGTTCATAGATGATAGATGATAGATGATCAAATGATGTTTTTTTGTTCATAGATGATCAAATGATGTTTTTTTTTGTTCATAGATGATAGATGATCAAATGATGTTTTTTTTGTTCATAGATGATCATATGATTTTTTTAGGTTATTTTCATTTGTAGAAATTTTTTATGTATCTAGGAATATTTTTGTTCATAGATGATAGATGATCAAATGATGAATATTTTTGTTCATAGATGATAGATGATCAAATGATGATTTTTTTGTTCATAGATGATAGATGATCAAATGATGTTTTTTGTTCATAGATGATCATATGATTTTTTTTAGGTTATTTTCATTTGTAGAAATTTTTTATGTATCTAGGAATATTTTTGTTCATAGATGATAGATGATCAAATGATGAATTTTTTGTTCATAGATGATAGATGATCAAATGATGTTAACCTCTATTCATGAGAGAGGCGGGGAAGAAGGGGAAGAAGAGGGAGAAGAAGAGGAGAGGAGGAAGAGGATAAAAAAAAGATCCCCTCTATTCTTTCTTCTCTTCTTTTTTCTTCTTCTTCCTCTTATTTTTTTATCGGGAACGAGGGTCGTCGAGGGGTCGAGGGGGGGGGGGGGGGCGGCGAACATTCATGAGAGAGGCGGGGAAGAGGGAGAAGAAGAGGAGAGGAAGAAGAGGAAAAAAAGAAGAGGAAGAAGAAGAATAAAAAGAGGAGAAGAAAGAATAGAGGAGAAGAAGTTCTTCTCCTCTATTCTTTCTTCTCTTCTTTTTTCTTCTTCTTTTTTTTATCGGGAACGAGGGCATGTCGAGAGTGTCGTCGAGCGGTCGAGGGTCGGGAAACTAGGGCTTACCCGAAGAAGGAGAAGAAGAGAAGAGGAAGAAGAGGAGAAAAAAAAGAAAGGAAAAAAGAGGAAGAAGAAGAAAAAAAAGAGGAGAAGAAGAAGGAATAGAGGAGAAGACTTTGTCAGTTCTTCTTCTCCTCTAGCTATTCCTTTCTTCTTCTCCTCTTTTTTCTTCTTCTTCTTCTTCTTCTTCTTCTTAATTTTTATTCGGG
Organism: Triticum monococcum; assembly: GCA_034509565.1. NCBI lineage: Eukaryota > Viridiplantae > Streptophyta > Magnoliopsida > Poales > Poaceae > Triticum > Triticum monococcum. The sequence goes on from CM067841.1 coordinate 543,511,638, forward strand.
GTTCGAGGGTTCGAGGGGTCGAGGATCGTCGAGGGGTCGAGAGAGGTTTCCTAGTGTCAAAGTATTAAAGAAATCCCTGCCTTCATCATTAGCCGGAAGTAACCAGGGCATGTTGGTACGAAGTTCTGCAAAATTGATCTGGAATGGAGTCCCGGATAGAATAATCCGCCTTTTGGTACGAATTCAGCAAAGGCCTTCCAATAGCGATATTCGGAAGGCTCTTTCTGAACTTTGTACCCAAAAGCGAATTATCCTATCTGGGACTCCGTTCCAGAACAACTTTGAAGAGCTTCGTACCATCATGCACATGTTACTTTCGCCTAATGATGAAGACATGGTTTTGTTGAATCCTTTGACACTAGGCAACCTCCCGACCCCTCGGCGATCCTCCCGAACATGAGAGGAAGAAGAGGGTCGTCTAGGGTTCTAGGGTTCCAGGGTCGTCGAGGGTTCGAGGGGTCGAGGATCGCCGAGGGGTCGAGAGAGGTTTCCTAGTGTCAAAGTATTGAAGAAATCCATGCCTTCATCATTAGCCAGAAGTAACCAGGGCATGTTGGTACGAAGTTCTGCAAAATTGTTCTGGAATGGAGTCCCGGATAAAATAATCCGCCTTTTGGTACGAATTCAGCAAAGGCCTTCCAAATAGCGATATTCGGAAGGCTCTTTCTGAACTTTGTACCAAAAAGCGAATTATCCTATCTGGGACTCCGTTCCAGAACAACTTTGAAGAGCTTCGTACCATCATGCACATGTTACTTTTGCCTAATGATGAAGACATGGTTTTGTTGAATCCTTTGACACTAGGCAACCTCCCGACCCCTCGGCGATCCTCTCGAACATGAGAGGAAGAAGAGGATAAAAAAAGAAGAGGAAGAAGAAAAAAAAGTGGAGAAGAAAGAATAGAGGAGTTCTTCTCCTCTATTCTTTCTTCTCCTCTTTTTTTTCTTCTTCTTCCTCTTTTTTTTATCGGGAACGAGGGTCGTCGAGGGACATAGATGTAGTGTCGTCGTTGTCGATATATACCCCTCCCGATAGCTTACTATGATTAGGTAGCTAGTTCTACGTTTGGCACTAGTATATCCATCTGTCATGTTTGAATAATAATTGCCATGTTGTAAATATTTGTAGAAACTATGGACACCGCCCTAGACGAAGCAACAAAAGAAGCGTTGTTGAGGGAGATAATCGTAGAAGGAAGTGATGTCGTCTCATACTTTCTCAATGAAAACGATGGTCTGGAAGGAGAGGGTGAACAAGTTGGCTACGATGACCTAATGCCGGTGCAAGACGAAGAACATGAGGACTGCTCCGGTGACCCAATGCCGGTGCAAGAAGGAGACCGTGATGACGGCTCCGGTGACCGAACCGAGTGTTGGGGTAAATAGCCATGGGTAGCCCAGCCGGCTTCCCCTGGCCCCTCAGAAAAAATTACGAGCCCGTCCGACTCGTAAGAAGACTCAAGGCCTGGGCCGCCTCCCCCCTAGCCGACTACCTTCCTGGTCGGCTTCGGGAGCGGCCCGCCCTTTTACCCTCATGAAGAAAGCTGTGGAGTGCTGGCTACGGCAAGGCCGGCTACGAGAGGCCGGCTACAGCAAGGCCGGCTACAGCAAGGCCGGCTCCCATAAAGCAGTCAAAGCTGTACCCGCAATGTACGCGTCCACTCTACGATGATGAAGCAGGGCGTGGCTACAGTGGAGCCTGCCACCCCCAAAACCCGGAGCACGCCTGGTACAGCGCGCCGTGTGGGCAGCCACGGCCCGCCCGGCGCGGCACTGTAGCCACGGCGGCTCTGACGCCGTCCACGACGGGCCGCCAGCGTGGCCCCCGAGGCGGTGGTCCCCTTCGGGCAGAGAGATGCCGAAGGCGGCCGCACCTCCTCACAAGCCGGCAAGATAGAGGGCCGGCTTCCCATAGCCAGCCTGCCACCTTCCTCGAAGGAGACGCCCATTAAGGGGACAAGATATGGCGGGGCTACAGTAATCGCCCGCCAAGGCGGCGTTATTGTAGCCACGCTTACCCCGACCAAGCCTGCGTCAACAGCACGGAGCAACAGTAACCAGCCACCAACCAGGCCCTGGCCTGTGGGGCCTGCCTGTCGATCGAGGAGCCGGCAGCCGGCGGGACCCACCAGCCGGCGGGCCCCAGAAGCCGGCGCAGAAGCCGGCGAGCATAGTCACAGACAGCTGGGCCCCGCGCCCAGCCGGATTATCATTGTACCCCCGGGGGGTAGGCCTATATAAACCCCCCGGTGCACCCATGCAAAGGGTTGGACTCTCAATCTAGACCTAGACACCATACAAGGGGAGGAAGCAAGCTAGCTGAGCCCTTCTTCCTCCTTCCACCCAAAAACAGCTCAAGGAGCATTGTAGCTACTTGTTCATTTTAGTAACCATGCGGAGACCCCGCAGAGCAGCAGTAGGGGTGTTATCTCCCCAGAGAGCCCTGAAGCTGGGTAAGATTCGCCGGCGTGCATGTCTTCGCCTCATCCCATTTCCAGGCACCGGCGATGTTTTATTGGCCCCCGCAATGATAAGCCACCCGTTGGCATATGTCGCTCCTAGCACCCGACATTTGTCGCCCACCGTGGGGCCAGGTGCACCGTCGTCCGGAGACCTGTTCTGGACGGGAACCCTTTTCCTTCCTCGTGAGCGTAGCCAGCCCGGCTCGCCCAATGGCGCTTGCCGCAACGCGCTGCATGGCGTCACCGACATCTGCGCGGCGAGCAGCCTCGCCGACCTCTTCGACAAGGCCCGCATCTCTGACGAGCTTGCCTCCGATGCGAGCACCGATCATCTCGCCAACCTCCTCGGTCAGCTCCACGTCTCCAGCGAGCCCGCTGTGGACTTGGAGTCGGTTGGCTCCACCGACCCGATGCCTGTCGACTCTGACACGGCATCCTACGATACCTTCCCCACCAACATCACGATCTACAACGACCCGCTCCCTCCGGCTGGCGATCGCGATTCTGACGCTACCGAGGTGATGGTTACCGGCCTCGACGGCCCGACTGACGAGGGCGCCCGCGACGCCCCATGCTTGGGGTGGATCGCCCGGTCTACGCCACCCCGCCCGAGAACCTGCGCGCCGCCCAGGCGGCCGTAGACGAGCTGGACGGCTTGGAAGCCGAAGACCTCCCCCACATGACGCGGCGCATCCAGCAACTAATTGATGCGGCCGCTCGGCGGCACGAAGCTGACGCGTGCGCGGGGAGCCCTCCCCCGCGCCGCGAGCACGACGCGACTTCCCGATCGCCGACTACAAGCAACACCCGTGCCACGCGCGAGAAAGAGCCGGCTTCCAGCGAGATGCGGACGGCCGCCCCCGAGCCATGGAATGGCGGGGCACCCCGCCTCCGCCTCGAGCTCGTGGAGAGAGATACCCTACCCCGCCTCCAGTGGCTCACCCGACTCTCAGCGGCCGGCTTGGTCGCCGCGAGGGAGTCGGCGAAAACGACACCCGTCACCGGATCGACCGCCTGGCCCAATCCCTGGCGCTAGAAGAAGAAGATGATGTCGGCCCGCCTTGCTTTGGCCCCTGCATCCGTGACGAGCCCTTCCCCAAAGGGTTCTCGCTCCCAAGAGACACGCCCAAGTACAACGGCTCGGTGAAGCCGGAAAACTGGCTGACCGACTACTCCACAGCCGTCAGCATCGCCAATGGCAACCGGCGTGTTGCCGTAAAGTACGTGCCCCTCATGCTGCAAGGCACGGCACGAACTTGGCTTAACAGCCTTAAGCCTCTCAGCATCAACAGCTGGGTGGACTTCACTGAAGCCTTCGTTCGCAACTTCACCAGCACCTACAAGCGGGCTCCCAAGCCCAGACAGCTCTCCCTGTGCGTACAGGGCCCAGCCAAGTCCACTCGCGACTACCTCACGTGTTGGGCCAAGCTCCGCAATTCCTGCGAAGGGGTGCACGAGGTGCAAGCCATCGAATACTTCACTGCCGGGTGCCGAGAGGGCACCCTCCTCAAGCACAAGCTTCTCTGCGATGAGCTGACTACCCTCGACGAGCTCCTGAACATCGCCGACACGTACGCCACCGCCGACTCCTCAATGAAGACCGAGCTCCGGGTGGACGCGTCCGGAAAAGTGCTCAATCCGGCGCCCCAAGCACCGGCTGGCGATTCCGGCCGCCGCCAACACCAGAATGATCAAAAGCGCAAAGGCCCTGCGCCGCCTCCCACTAGCCGGCAGGTGGCCACGGTCGAAGATACGCCGCTTGAGGGGTGGCCCGCGCCCAAGAAGCCCAAGGGCGGCCGGCCGGCTTGGCAGCCGGCCTTCTCCTACGAGCAAACTCTTGATGCCCCGTGCAAGTTCCACAGCGGCGCGAAGCCGTCTAACCACACGACCCGCAAGTGTAACTGGCTCGCCCGAATCTCCAAGGGCGAAGGGCTCACGCCGACTCCGCCTGCCGGCCCGCCGCCGCCGGCTCCACCGCCCAAGGCCACTCGGCCCGCGGTCGACGCCGTGCAGGACGAGTTCCCAGATGAGCAAGCATCTTATGTTGTCTTCACGAGCCAGCCTGAAGACCAGCGCAGCAAGCGCCGAGAGCAATAAGAAGTCAATATGGCCGCCGCCAACCCAGCCGGCCACATGCACTGGTCAGAGAAACCCATCAGCTGGAGCCGGGCCGACCACCCAGAGGTGATGCCATCCCCCGGCTCCTGCGCTTTGGTCCTGGAGGCCACCCTAGCAACGGATACGCGCGCCGCACGCTTCTCCCGCGTGCTGATCGACGGTGGAAGCAGCATCAACATCCTGTACCGCGACACCATGGAGAAGCTGGGTGTCAAGGCAAAGCAGCTTGCGCCGACTCGAACAGTGTTCCACGGCATCGTACCCGGTTTGTCCTGCGCCCCCATCGGCAAGATCAAGATCGATGTACTCTTTGGGGGCAAGGATCATTTCCGCCGGGAAGTAATCTGGTTCGAGGTGGTGGACCTAGAGAGCCCTTACCACGCCTTGCTTGGCCAACCCGCCTTGGCCAAGTTCATGGCGGTCCCCCACTACGCTTACCTCAAGATGAAGATACCAAGCTCCAAGGGTGTCATCACCATCGCCGGCGACTACAAGAAGTCCGCCGACTGCGCCGCGGCCAGCAGCCGGCTGGCCGAATCCCTCGTGATTGCCGCAGAGAAGAAGACGCTGGACAGGGTCGTGGCCCTGGCCAGCAAGTAGCTAAACCAGCCCGCCGACTCCAAGGAGTATGATGCCCAAGGATCTTTCCTGCCGGCCAAGGAGACCAAGAAGATACAGCTCGACCCCGAGCACCCCGAGAGGTTTGCCGTCATTGGGGCGAGCCTGGATAGCAAATAGGAAGGCAAGCTCGTCGATTTCCTCCGTGAGAATCGGGATATCTTTGCATGGTCCCCCAAGGACATGCCGGGTGTTCCGAAGGATTTCGCCGAGCACAAATTACATGTGCGGGAGGATGCCAAACCAGTTAAGCAGCCTCTCTGCCGACTGTCAGAGGAGAAGAGAAGGATCGTAGGGGAGGAGATAGCCCGGCTTCTCGCAGGCGGCTTCATCATGGAAGTTTTCTTCCCCGAGTGGCTCGCGAACCTGGTTCTCGTGCTGAAAAAGAATAACAAGTGGCGCATGTGTATAGATTACACAAGCCTCAACAAAGCCTGCCCAAAAGATCCCTTCGCTCTGCCCAGAATCGATCAAGTGATCGACTCCACAGCCGGATGCGAGCTGTTGAGCTTTTTGGAAGCCTACTCGGGATACCACCAGATAAAGCTGAACCCGGATGACCAACTGAAGACCGCCTTCATCACGCCGTTTGGAGCCTTATGCTACCTGACTATGACATTCGGCTTGAGGAATGCCGACGCCACTTTTCAGCGTTGCATGCAGAAGTGCCTCCTCATGCAGCTCGGCAAGAATGCCCACGTCTACGTGGATGATGTTGTGGTGAAGACGGAGAAGCGTGGCACTCTGCTGGAAGACTTGAAGGAGACATTCGACAACCTGCGCCGGTTCCGAATCAAGCTCAACCCTAAGAAATGCGTGTTCGGAGTGCCAACCGGCCAGCTCCTAGGCTTTCTGGTCTCCGAACGCGGCATAGAGTGCAACCCTGTGAAGATCAAGGCCATCGAGAGGATGGCGGTACCAACCAAGCTTAGAGAGATTCAGAAGTTCACCGGGTGCCTGGCCACTCTGAACCGCTTCATCAGCCGGGTTGGAGAGAAAGCTCTCCCTCTCTACCGCCTCATGAAGAAGAGCACTCACTTTGAGTGGAATGACTAGGCCGACCAAGCTTTCCACGAGCTGAAGAAAATGCTGTCCACGCCGCCTGTCTTGGCGGCACCGACTGAGAAAGAGCCCATGCTCCTTTATATTGCCGCCACTAGCCGGGTGGTCAGCACCGTCATTGTGGTCGAACGCCCCGAGGAAGGCCGAGCCCAGGCGGTCCAGAGGCTGGTTTATTACCTGAGCGAGGTGCTGTCCGCCTCGAAACAAAATTACCCACACTACCAGAAGATGTGCTACGGCGTGTACTTCGCCGCCAAGAAGCTGAAGCCGTACTTTCAAGAGCATCCCATCACGGTCGTATGCACTGCCCCGCTGGCCGAGATCATAGGCAGCCGGGATGCATCCAGCCGGGTTGCTAAATGGGCCATCGAGCTGGCCCCTTACACGATTTTCTACCAGCCCCGCACCGCCATCAAGTCGCAAGCACTGGCCGACTTCCTCGTCGACTGGGCCGAGACCCAGTACTTACCACCAGCTCCCGACTCCACCCATTGGCGCATGCACTTTGACGGATCAAAGATGCGCACCGGCTTGGGAGCCGGCGTCGTCCTTACCTCTCCTAAGGGCGACAAGCTCAGATACACGCTGCAGATCCACTTCGCCGCCTCCAACAACATAGCCGAGTACGAGGCGCTCATACACGGGCTTCGGCTTGCCAAGGAACTCGGCATCCGCCGGATCCTGTGCTATGGCGACTCGGATTTGGTGGTGCAGCAATCCTCTGGCGACTGGGACGCCAAGGACGCAAACATGGCGAGCTACCGTTTCCTGGTGCAGCAGATCAGTGGATACTTCGATGGATGTGAATTCCTCCATGTACCGCGAGCCGACAACGAGCCAGCAGACGCCCTGGCCCGAATAGGCTCCACGCGGCAAGCAATACCAACCGGCGTCGCCCTGCGGCGCCTCCTCAAGCCATCCATCAAACCGTCTCCGGAATCCGACTCCATCTTCGTGCCGCCTAACCCCGATGGGGCCGGGTCCGGCTCGAGGAATCAAGAAGTCAGCCCGGGGACTTCAATGCTCGGCTCGGGGACTGCAGTACCCGGCTCGGGGACTGCCGCACCCGGCTCGGGGACTGCGGTAGCTGGCCCGGGGACTGCGGTAGCCGGCCCGGGGACTGCGGTAGCTGGCCCGGAGACTTCTTCAGCACAGCAAGCGGCGGCCGACTCCAGCACTTCATTACCTAGCCCGCCCACCCTGGTGGCTGTCGCCACATTGGTGGCAGAGGAAGTCGCCGCTCCATGATGGGCCCAAACCATCCGCAACTTTCTGGTGAAACGCGATCTGCCGGCTGATGAAACCGAAGCGAGACAAGTCCAGCGCCGAGCCGGAGCATACACAATCGTCAACAGAGAGCTTGTTAAGCGCAGCGCCACCGGAGTCTTACAGCGATGCGTCGAGCAGGAGAAAGGCATTGCAATCCTCAGGGATATACACCAAGGAGAGTGCGGCCACCACGCCGCATCAAGATCACTTGTCGCCAAAGCCTTCCGCCACGGTTTCTTCTGGCCGACTGCTTTGGACGACGCCAAAGAGCTAGTCGAACACTGCAAAGGCTGACAGCTTTTCAGCTCACAGCAACACATGCCGGCTTCGGCACTCAAGACCATTCCCATCACCTGGCCCTTTGCCGTCTGGGTATTGGATATGGTGGGCCCATTCAAGACGGCGTGCGGCGGCATGACTCATTTGCTCGTCGCCGTCGACAAATTCACCAAGTGGATTGAGGCGAAGCCGATCAAGAAGCTGAATGGGCTGACTGCGGTGACTTTCATCGCAGATATAACAACTCGGTACGGCGTACCGCACAGCATCATCATCGACAACGGCACGAATTTTGCCAAAGGTGCCTTGGCACGGTTCTGCGCTGCACAAGGTATCTGGCTGGACCTTGCGTCAGTCGCCCACCCGCAGTCAAACGGCCAAGTGGAGCGAGCAAATGGCCTCATCCTATCCGGCATCAAGCCCCGACTGGTAGTACCTCTGGAGCGTTCAGCCGGCTGTTGGCTTGATGAGCTACCGGCTGTCCTATGGAGTCTGCGTTCTACCCCAAACAGATCAACTGGCTTCACTCCTTTCTTCCTTGTATATGGTGCCGAGGTAGTCATCCCAACAGACATCGAGTTCGATGCGCCTCGGGTAACCATGTACACGGAAGCGGAAGCCAAAGAAGCAAGAGAAGACGACGTTGACCTGCTGGAAGAAGGCCGGCTGTTAGCCCTTAGCCGGTCTGCCATCTACCAGCAGGGCTTGCGCCGCTACCACAGCCGGAGGGTCCGACCAAGATCCTTCCAGGAAGGTGACCTTGTGCTCCGGCTGATCCAGCGAACAGCCGGCCAGCACAAGCTCGCAGCCCCCTGGGAGGGCCCCTTCGTCGTCAGCAGAGCTCTAGGCAATGATGCCTACTACCTCATCGACGCGCAGAAGCCGAAGGCACGCAAGAGAGACGACTCAGGCAAGGAGTCGGAGCGACCATGGAATGCAAATCTTCTTCGGAAGTTTTACAGTTAAAACGCAGTATGTATTATGTCCACTTTTGTATTAAGCACGAAACAGTAGGCTCCCCGAGGAGGACTCGGGGACTGCCATCCTTTATTAAATGAATGAAAGTTATCATACGTATGATATCACCTGTTCATTTATTTTGTCCGGCACCGGGTTCGACGAGTCGGCCTGGGGACTAGCCGACTGGAGTTATATTAGGAGCCCTACCCGCAGTCAGACAAGTAATGTGCCGACACCCAGGCTTGGCTCTTGCCAAAATCGCAGCTCGAAGAACCGACTGCCCGGCTGGCAAGAGTCATAAGCCGGAAAGGGTGCGCACACGAAAAATGGCTAGGGACTAACGGGCTTATATATAACAAAAGCCGGCTTGCCGCCTCCCGCCGACCGACTACTAGAGTAGCCGGCCGGCCGGCTTACATTCAGTCTGCTTCAAATCCAAGAAAGCTCGAGTACTTGCCTTCCCAAAGAGGGAAGGCGGCAAAGGAAAAAGCGTAAGGATAAAAAAGCGCACTTGAATGGAAGCCAACACAAGCATATATTAATATTTACACAAAGGACCTCTAGAGAGGTCGACATCCAACATTGTTCGATACACCCCCAGTGGGTGGAATTGCGGAAACTTAAAATTGTTCGAAAAAGCAAAAGCAGGAACAATAGGAACGGCAGATCAAGCCGGCGGGGCCACTGACGAGCCGGGCTGGGCGGTGGAGGCGGTCGTGCCGGCTGGCCAACTTCGGCTTGATCATCGCCTCCGGCAGAGGGCGCGCTCCCGCGTGGCTCGTTGCTGGAGGCACGGTCGGCTTGAGGGCGGTCGGCTGTCTCACCAGTCGGCTCGGCGTCTTCGCCGTCTTCCTCCTTGTCGTCCTCGCCTTTGTCGCTGGAGGCGATCTCCTCGGCCGAGTCCTCGCCTTCCGCCGGGTTCAGCCCGAACCACTCCTCCGGCTGGGCGGCGCCATCATCATTGAGCTCCCGCGCGAAGACGTTGGTGTCGGTGCACTCGGCGATCGTCGAGGCGCGCTGCGCGATCGCCGGCCGCACCTCCTCCAGCTCCGCGTCGGCCTCCGACCGCCAAGTCCGCAGCTGGTCCATGCTTAGCCCTGGGTACCATGCGCGGACGAACTCCAGCGCACGCCCGGCTCCAAGACGGGCTGCAGACGCCTTCCAAGCCTCGAGGCGGCCGACTGCGACTTCTAGCCAGTCGGCAGTCCGACTTGGGGTGCGGGGAATCGTCTGGCCGGGCCAGAGCGCGGCCAGCACCGTCGCCCCGGCACGTTGGAGCCGGCGGAGCATCTGATGGGCCGGCTGCAGTCGCGCTTGGATGGCGATAAGCTGCTCCGACAGCGTTCGATTCGCATCCGGCGGAATCACAACTCCGGCCTGACGGCGCGCCTCGCGATGAGCCTCGATGGCTTGGGCGGCGAGGACGGATTGGCCGAGAAAGTATTCTGCGCAAGGTAGCAAGCATAAGTCAAAACAAAACCTCAGGCGGCCGGCAGATGGAGGAACGGCAAGAAAAGCGGCTTACCATCGATCAAATCCTCGATTCGGCCGAAGCCTTCATCCAGCGCCTGGCGCGTCTCGGCCCAACCCGCCTCCCTGGTCTCGAACTCCGCCTTCAGGGAAGCCTCGCCGTCCTACGCCTTCTGCAGGGCCGCCTTATGGCTTTCCTCCTGGTCGGCCAGTTTCTTGACCAGGCGGTCGCGCTCTTGAACCAAGTCGGCGTACTCGACGTCCCTGGCACGAAGAGCGGCCTGCACTTCGCCGAGTTCCCTCCGCAAGTCGGCGTTGGCCTCTGCGCGAGCAAAAGGCAAAGAGAAAAAGTCAGCAAAGGAAAAGTCATCAAGGAATATCCGACCCGACTGCTCTGCAGTCGGCCCGAATCTCGGGGACTACCCCCAGTGGGTGCGCTGTCGCGCCCCCACGAGAAACAGATTAAAGCAATACACTTACGTCAGCTGCTGGCCAGGTCTTCGGTCCTCCGGCTCAGCTCCCGTGCCTGGGAGTTGAAGGCGGCGGCACGGGAGTTGTGATAATCCTAAAAATCAGACAGAAAACAGTTAAGATAGTCGTCGAGTAAGATCCGACCCGACTGCACTGCAGTCGGCCCGGATCTCGAGGACTACACCTAGTGGGTGCGCTAGCGCGCCCCCACGGAAAAAACCAAAGGACCAGAGCGGTCGACAAGTGAAAGCTTACCCGGATTGTGGACCGCGTCGACAGAAACTCCTGAGTAAATTGCCTCAGGAGGCCGGCCTGTGCCTGCAGCCGGCTCCGAATCCCTTGGGCCGCCACGTTCAGCTCGCCGCTTCCTCCGCTTGGAGTCCACCCGGACGTGGCGGAGCTGGCTGCCTCCAAGGCGTCTGCCGTCTGGTCGGCACCCGCGGCTCAGCGCGTGCTCGGCGGGGCCGTGCTCCCTCCGGCGTGCCGGCTCGCCGCCAGCTCGATTTCAAGACCGGCTCCGGCCTCGGGTGCGGCCCGGGCCGGCTCCTCCGGCGCCGCCGACGATTGGCCGCCTTCGCCTGCTCCGGCTGGCACTGCAGGCGGCGACCTCTCCGCGAAGATCTCGAAGAGTTCATCCCTCTGCACCGGCGGCTGATCGGGGGTGATCTCCTCCGCCGTGGGCAGCAGGATGTCCGGGTCCAAGGTGTGGAGGGGGATGGCGAGCAGCGGAGGCCGGCTATGCGTGCCCTCCGCCTCCGTCTCCGCGGCCGCCCGCTCCGATGGAGTCTCGGCCGCCGCTTTTGCTCGCTCCGTCGCCGCCTGGGCAGCCTCCTGCTCCGCCGCCTCCCTCTCCCGTCGCGCCTCGCGAGCATTCCGCTCTGTGGCCTCTGCAAGATCGGCGCGGGGGTCCACGCGGCGGGGCCCTGAAGATCCGGCACCCGGCCCGACCACAGAGCCTCCTGGGCCTCGCTCGAGCGAAAGCGGCACCCTGCTCAGAAATCAGAGAAGAATTAAAACAAAGGAAGACTACAAAATAACAAGCACATAAGCGCGGCCAGAGGGCTTACGCGGAAACTGCTGGAAGCTTCTTCACCGCCTTCCGGAAGCGGGCCGCCTTCACCGCCGCTTCGTCTTGCTTCGTGGCCGCGGCGGAGGCCCTCGTCTTCTTCGGCCGGCTTCCGAAGAGAGGAAGCGCGGCCCGACGTTTCGCCTTTCCACCACCGGCAGCCGGCGCGGCGGACGAGCCCGTGCTGTGGCGGTCGGTTGCCGGCTGGTGGCGCGGGATTTCTTCGGCGTCGAAGTCATCCGGCTAGTCGTCGAAACTGGCCGAGAGCCCCGTGCCTCCGGGCTCGGCGACGTCCCTCGTGGCGGCGTCCTCCATGGCGACTACAGCCAGGTCCGGGTCGTCGAGGTCATCCACCGTGCGGTCCGGGGCATACTCGCGTTCGACTCCTGCCGCCCCGGCTGGCGGCGAGAGAAGAGGGTTCTGATAAAAGAGAAAAGAGAAGAGCCACCTGGTCAGAAGCCAGCCGACTCAAGCCGGCTGACGACAGAAAGAAGGACTTACCATAGGCGGAGGATGGGCGCGGGAGTACGGCGCCTTGCCGAATTGCCAGTCGTCGGTGAGCTTGAGGTTGGCGATGTAGTTCACCATAAGTGCCACCTCGGCATGGGGCATCTCCCATGTGCTCAACCAGCAAGGGTCGAAGAGGCCGCTCATCTGGCACCGCATGTGGGGCCGGCTCTGAAGGGGAAGAATTCGGCGCTCGACGAAGGCGGCCACTAGGTCAGCTCCGTGCAGGCCTTCCGACTGGATCATCACCCGAAGCCGGGCGATGGAGGCGTTCCCAGCCGGAGACAAGGACTTAGACCGGAAGCCGCAAGACGGCCGCCTCCCAGCCGGCGGGCCGGCTAAGTAAGCCGGCAGATTGACGTAGTCACCTTGCGGGGCGACGTTCTTGACGTAGAAGTAAGATTTCTGCCAGAGTTTGACAGATTGGATGAGAGGAATGTGCGGGAAGGGGTTGTTGTCGCTTGCCCTCTTCATCGCGATGAAAAGCCCCGCAGGGAGCCGGCACACCGGCGGAGATGGTGCCGAGCTTGTTCTGGAAGAGCTCCGCCCAGAGCTCCAGTGTCGGCAGCACCCCCAAGAAACCTTCACAAAGAGAGACGAAGGCCGACAGCTGCATCACCGCGTTGGGCGTGAGGTGATGCGGCTGGAGATTGTAGAAGTCGAGGAAGGATCGCATGAAGCCGCTCGCCGGGAAGCCGAAGCCACGCAAGAAGTGCGTGCGGAAGACGACGTGCTCGCCCTCCTCCGGCGCCGGCGAGATCTCCGTCTCTGGCGCCAGGCGAACCTGCACGAGGTTGGCGGCGGGCAGGCACCGGGTCTGGCGGAGAAATTCGATGTGGTCCTCGTGGACGTTGGACCCGTCCCACGAGCTTGACAGCGCCAGGGACATGGCGGCGTGGGCGGGCTGCGGCGCGAGGCTGCGTCGGGCGCGAGGAAGAAGAAAGGGAAGAAGAAGAGCAAGGAGGGATGGGGAGCGGGGGAGCGAACGAGGCTTTGTCTCTCCCCCTTCCCCGCCTACTTGCAGGCTCGTGCGCCGGAGCCGAGGAGGCGCGGCATGGGGGATCCTGGGGATCGATCGTGCCCATCTCCCCCATGCCCCGCGTTAATTGCGCACCTTGAAGACACGAGGAAACGGCCGCGGGGAGGCGAGCAGTCCCCTCGGGCCACAGAAGATCTGCGGCCGGGCCGAGGCCAAGGAGTGGCGGGCCCGGGCCTGCGGCGGCGTCCCGTCGCGCGCGTGCGACGGCAGAACTTCTCCGCCACGTGGCCCATCATGGGGCCCGCGGCCAGCCCGCGTGTCGGCCACGGTCATATTAATAACAAGAAAGTTCTCCGAAGTCGGCCTGCGACGGCAAGGTCGGCCCCTCAGGGTATGAAGCCGGCCAAGCTTCCCGTCCTTCTGTCCGCTGTGAAGCTCGCCCGGCTTCGGGGACTACTGTCGGGGTAAATAGCCATGGGTAGCCCAGCCGGCTTCCCCTGGCCCCTCAGAAAAAATTACGAGCCCGTCCGGCTCATAAGAAGACTCAAGGCCTGGGCCGCCTCCCCCCTAGCCGACTACCTTCTTGGTCGGCTTCGGGGGCGGCCCGCCCTTTTACCCTCATGAAGAAAGCTGTGGAGGGCCGGCTATGGCAAGGCCGGCTATGAGAGGCCGGCTACAGGAAGGCCGGCTACAGCAAGGCCGGCTCCCATAAATCAGTCAAAGCCGTACCCGCAATGTAAGCGTCCACTCTACGATGATGAAGCGGGGCGTGGCTACAGTGGAGCCTGCCACCCCCAAAACCCGGAGCACGCCTGGTACAGCGCGCCGTGCGGGCAGCCACGGCCCGCCCGACGCGGCACTGTAGCCACGGCGGCTCTAACGCCGTCCACGACGGGCCGCCAGTGTGGCCCCCGAGGTGGTGGGCCCCTTCGGGCAGAGAGATGCCGAAGGCGGCCGCACCTCCTCACAAGCCGGCAAGATAGAGGGCCGGCTTCCCATAGCCAGCCTGCCACCTTCCTCGAAGGAGACGCCCATTAAGGGGACAAGATATGCTAGGGCTACAGTAATCGCCCGCCAAGGCGGCGTTATTGTAGCCACGCTTACCCCGACCAAGCCTGCGTCAACAGCACGGAGCAACAGTAACCAGCCACCGACCAGGCCCTGGCCTGTAGGGCCTGCCTGTCGATCAAGGAGCCGGCAGCCGGCGGGACCCACCAGCCGGCGGGCCCCAGAAGCCGGCGCAGAAGCTAGCGAGCATAGTCACAGACAGCTGGGCCCCGCGCCCAGCCGGATTACCATTGTTCCCCGGGGGGGTTGGCCTATATAAACCCCCCGGTGCACCCATGCAAAGGGTTGGACTCTCAATCTAGACCTAGACACCATACAAGGGGAGGAAGCAAGCTAGCTGAGCCCTTCTTCCTCCTTCCACCCAAAAACAGCTCAAGGAGCATTGTAGCTACTTGTTCATTTTAGTAACCATGCGGAGACCCCGCAGAGCAGCAGTAGGGGTGTTATCTCCCCGGAGAGCCCAGAAGCTGGGTAAGATTCGCCGGCGTGCATGTCTTCGCCTCATCCCGTTTCCAGGCACCGGCGATGTTTTATTGGCCCCCGCAATGATAAGCCACCCGTTGGCATATGTCGCTCCTACCACCCGACACCGAGTCCGGCCAGGTATATATATTAGTTAAGCCTATGCTTACTAGCTGATTGATGCATTCACTGTTTTGGTATGTACACATATTAATTAAGTCTTTGTTCTTTTTTCTAGCCCTCCGGATCGAGCACAACTTCGGTAAAGATATGAGGCCCGAAGAAAAAGTTGAGCTCGGATGAAAAGCTTGAGATCACAGCAATCGCGCCCGACGGCCAACCTATTGAACCCCTCCGGACAAAGAGCGCATTTGTTGCTCAGTGCGGGGTTCTGGTAAGGGACAAGATCCCGATAAGCATCCAGCAATGGTTTAAGCCGGCTACAGAAGACCCTGAGGTGTCTTATGTCAATGATATGCAGAAAAATGATCTTTGGACTGAGCTGAAGTCAAATTTCACCCTATCGCCAGAGGATAATCCAGAGAACCCAATTAAAGAGAAATTAATCAAGTCTTTTGCTCTGAAGAGGATGGCAGAACTATTCAGGAGGTGGAAGAAAGAGCTGAACAATAAGTTTGTCGAAAATAATGAGACACCAGAATTCAAGGGCAGATATGAGAAGATCAGAGATCACTGGCCCGCATTTGTGGCCCACAAGACATCGGAAAAGAGTAAGAAGATGTTGGCTACAAACAAGCAAAATGCTGCGAAGAAGAAGCTTCACCATCGCATGGGGTCAGGTGGCTACCTCGTAGCCCGGCCTAAGTGGTCCAAGATTGAGAATGATCTGGTTCATAAAGGGATCGAACCAGAGACAAATAACTGGCCAGACCATTGCCGGACTTGGTTCTTCGGGGCTGGCGGAACCTTGGACCCTGAAATAGGTAAGTGCATTTGGACGAACGAACAAATGGACATACCAATCAGTAAGCTTAAGCAGTATATCGAAGCAGCGCAGGAAGGGATGTTCTTTCCAGACAGAGAGAACGACGAGCTCACAATGGCCCTCGGGAATCCTGAGCACCCTGGACGAACACGAGGCATGCCAGGCTCCGTTCCGTGGAAGGTTGGGTTTCCGGACGCAGGCGGTTACAAATCCCATGAGAGGAGGAAAAAAGTGCAGCAGACCCAAATGCAGGCACTGCAAGAAAGGGTAGACGCGATAGAGGAACGAGAAGCAAATCGCAGCAAACGTACTACCGAAGCCTCCCCCGAAGCTACCCCGCCATCTCAGCGCAGAAGCAGCGTGGCTTCCACCGAGCTGCTTTAGCCGAAGCATGCCTTGACGGCTCCTGCCAGCTATCCCGTGGATGCTATCACGGAGTCTCAAAATTGCCACCTTATGACGCAATGGATGAATTTGAAGGTCAAGGCGGCTGTTGGCTCTGTTTATCCTACTGAACCCGGTGCAACTTTTCACTGCCGGCCGATTCCAGAAGGATATGCTAGGGTGATGGTGGATGAGATAACGGAGGGATTTGAGGACCTCCAGCTTGACCACCCTACCGGTGAAGGGGAGACTCGGCTGGGGTCTGCTTTGAAGACTCCATGCCTATGGCGGAAGGAGCTCATCAACCTTCCGAACTGGACGCCTCCACCTCCTCCTCCTCCTCCGGCGAGTCAGGGCACTCCGCCTCCTCCACCGCCTCCTCCTCCGGCGAGTGACGATCAGGGCCCTCGGCCGGCTCCTTCTCCGGCGCGTGGCGGCACTCCGCCTCCTTCTCCGCCTGCGCCGACGCGCCCGAGCAGCCAGGCTCCTCCTTCTCCGCCTTGTCAGCAAGGGCGGAAGAGACCTGCTGCCGCTCCAGCTGCTCCGGCGCGTCGTAGTCCTTCTCCTCCGCCTGTTAAGCAAGTAAAGAAGATAACCGCTCCGTCTTCTCGGTCGGCGTCTAGCAGTACAACCAAAGGCGGGCAGACATACAGATTCGGTCCTTCTCTAAAGACTCCAGAGAAGTTACCATACGAGAGGACCCAGGAGGAGAACGCCGAGATCGCGCGAGAAGAAGTGAGGAAATTCTTTGAAGGGGTGAAAGCAAAGAAACATCAACCTCCGGAGGAGAAGGTAGATCGGGTGAAAGTGAAGCGCACTCTGGCTGCCCTGACAAAACCACCGAAGTCTGATCCGCCGAAAGGAAACTATGACCGCATTATTGGAAAGGAATGTGCCGAAGCGGAGCGGTCGGGAAGTACTGTCAGTGATCAAAGGCTGAAAGAACGACGAGCTGGGAAACAAATTGCCCAGCTCGGCGAACAATCGAAGCAATCGTGCCCCCCGCTTAAGGTGCCTAGCCACAACGTCGCTAATGATCCGAGGATGGTGCTCGGTTATAGAAATCTTGCAGATTACCTGCCCGACGAAGTACATTATGAACCCATGGAGATGCAGATACAAAGATACGAGTATGGGAAGCCTCTCGTCAAAGATGAAAGATCTCTATCAACGATGATGCGAGGATTGCATGATTGGTACTTGAAAATCTGCAGAGACTCTGGGGGGAGGAGTACTTTGTATTTGAAAGTTAAAAAGGAGCATGACCTCGTTGGAATTGATCTGTTGCCTGTTCCATTTGAGGAGTTCTATCATTTTTTCAATCAATTGGCCCTCGATAAAACAACGGTCGCCTGCTACTATCTGTAAGTAGTACTTCTGTCATTAAGTTTCTCTATATAGCTTAGCTCTTTCATTGCATGTATTTATAATCATCCTCACTATACAATGCAGATTGAAGATCGTCGAATTGAAGAAAAGACAAGTCGGTGATATTGGGTTCATTAACACATATCTCATAGATGCAACTCAGGTTAAATTTCATGCCACAGAAACCGAGGCCAGCATGCTACAATCGTTGATAATAAATCAAAACAAAGATATAATACTCTTTCCTTACAACTTCAAGTGAGTGTTACTTTCTTGTGCGTATTCGGTTTCCCTTATATACTAGTCAAGGTTATAGTAATGTAATTTATGAGTTATTCATGCGTGTGCAGTTTCCACTATATTCTCCTACATATTAAGCTTGAGCAGGGACTAGTAACCGTCTTAGACTCAAGACGAAAAGATCCCAAGGACTATGCAGACATGACTCAAATACTCGAGAAGTAAGTTAAATCGATCATTATCCACCATATCAGCAACTTTGTTCATTTCCTGATATATCAAGTAATTGTTTTCTTTGTCCGGCAGGGTTTGGAGAAAATTCACCAGAAAAGCTCCGGGACTGCCGAAGGAGCTGCAATTGAGACACCCGAAAGTAAGTACTAGCTATAGTAGCATTTTAAGCGCATCTACTAGTCATTCAAGCGCTAGTTTCATCAATACCATTTGGCATTCTTGCTTATCAGTTTGATTAACCTCTATTTCTTGTAAAGTGGTTGTGGCAGGAACAAGGGAATGATTTTTGTGGATACTATGTTTGCGAGTCCATCCGCCACACGACCTGTGAGCGGGGCTACACTTACGAACAATATGAAGTACGTAAATAACAACATTCACAATTTTATTTTATTACCATCATTTTTGTTGAGTTTCATTCATTCATATATATATGTATTGACCCCCTTCTTTAAATTAGATGTTTCGGAAGCGGGATGAACTCCTAGCACCAGCTCGCACGCGAGGAATTCAAGAGGAATTGGCGGCATTCTTTCTTGACCACGTGATCCCTGAAGACGGAGAATTGTATGTTGACCCTGAGTCCGTATGATTATATTTGTAAGAGATAATTACTGTATATATGTAGCCGGTTGTGTCAGATAGATATACGAGAACTTGTTGTTTGACTAATCTCTCGGAGAAGGAGAGGTGGTCGATATCACTTCTCTCTGTATGCATATATGTTCATCACGATCTTCTGTTTCCTTCGTTTGCTTACTAGCTAGCCAGCGTGTCTAGTCCTCTCTATACGTATGTATAGTACGTAGCGTCGACCAAGCATGGACATAAGAGAGGACACTTCTCTCTATTAATTATAGCTAGCTAACACAATATATGAAACACCTAAATTAACCCCCCAAAACCTCCAACCCCCCCCCCCCCCCGCCCGCCCCTTTCAAAAAAAACCCAGCCACAGAAATGCTAATGCGTGGATGCCTATTGGTCCCGGTTGGTGCCACCAACCGGAACCAAAGGGTCTCCTGACTGGGCTCTGCGCGCTGCCCACGTGGATGCCCATCAGTCCCGGTTCTGGATTGAACCGGGACTAAAGGGTCGGGGCATTAGTACCGACACTTTAGTCCCGGTTCAGGAACCGGGACTAAAGGCCCTTACGAACCGGGACTATAGGCCCTTTTTCTACTAGTGGGCTCATCATTGCTTCCTCATAGTTCGTAGGTTCGTCATGGTCAAGTAACATGACCTCCAGAATAGGATTACCGTACCACTCTGGTGCGGATCTCACTCTGGTTTACCTACGAGATTCGGTAGTAACTTGATCTGAAGTTACATGATCATCATCATTAGCTTCCTCACTAATTGGTGTAGTAGTCACAGGAACAGATTTCTGTGATGAACTATTTTCCAATAAGGGAGATGGTACAATTACCTTATCAAGTTTTCTACTTTCCTCCCACTCACTTCTTTCGAGAGAAACTCCTTCTCTAGAAAGGATCCATTCTTAGCAACGAATGTCTTGCCTTCGGATATGTGATAGAAGGTGTACCCAACTGTCTCCTTTGGGTATCCTATGAAGACATATTTCTCCGATTTGAGTTTGAGCTTATCGAGATGAAACTTTTTCACATAAGCATCGCAGCTCCAAACTTTAAGAAACGACAGCTTAGGTTTCTTGCCAAACCATAGTTCACACGGTGTCGTCTCAACGGATTTAGATGGTGCCCTATTTAATGTGAATGTAGCTGTCTCTAATGCTTAACCCCAAAACGATAGTGGTAGATCGGTAAGAGACATCATAGATCGCACTATATCTAATAAAGTATGGTTATGATGTTCGGACACACCATTACACTATGGTGTTCCATGTGGCGTGAGTAGTGAAACTATTTCACATTGTTTTAATTGAAGGCCAAACTCGTAACTCAAATATTTTACCTCTGCGATCATATCGTAGAAACTTTTATTTTCTTGTCACGATGATTTTCCACTTCACTCTGAAATTCTTTGAACTGTTCAAATGTTTCAGACTTATGTTTCATCAAGTAGATATCGCCATATCTGCTCAAATCATCTGTAAAGGTTAAAAAATAATGATACCTGCTGCAAGCCTTAATATTCATCGGACCACATACATCGGTATGTATGATTTCCAACAAATCTGTTGCTCGCTCCATTGTTCTGGAGAACGGAGTCTTAGTCATCTTTCCCATGAGGCATGGTTCGCAAGCATCAACTAATTCATAATCAAGTGATTCCAAAAGCCCATCAGTATGGTGTTTCTTCATGCGCTTTACACCGATATGACCTAAACGGCAGTGCCACAAATAAGTTGCACTATCATTATTAACATTGCATCTTTTGGTTTCAATATTATGATTATGTGTATCACTACGATCGAGATCGAACGATCTATTTTCATTGGGTGTGTAACCATATAAGGTTTTATTCATGTAAACAGAACAACAATTTATTCTCTTACTTAAATGAATAATCGTATTACAATAAACATGATCAAATCATATTCATGCTCAACGCAAACACCAAATAACACTTATCTGGGTTCAACACTAATCCCGAAAGTATAGGGAGTGTGCGATGATGATCATATCAATCTTGGAACCACTTCCAACACACATCGTCACTTCACCCTTAACTAGTCTCTGTTCATTCTGCAACTCCCGTTTCGAGTTACTACTCTTAGCAACTGAACTAGTATCAAATACTGAGGGGTTGGTATAAACACTAGTAAAGTACACATCAATAACATGTATATCAAATATACTTATGTTCACTTTGCCATCCTTCTTATCCGCCAATCACTTGGGGCAGTTCCGCTTCCAGTGACCAGTCCCTTTGCAGTAGAAGCACTTAGTCTCAGGCTTAGGACCAGACTTGGGCTTCTTCACTTGAGCAGCAACTTGCTTGCTATTTTTCTTGAAGTTCCCCTTTTTCCCTTTGCCCTTTTCTTGAAACTTGGGATCTTGTCATCAACACTTGATGCTCTTTCTTGATTTCTACCTTCATCGATTTCATCACCATGAAAAGCTCAGGATTCGTTTTCGTCATCCCTTGCATACTATAGTTCATCACGAAGTTCTACTAACTTGGTGATGATGACTAGAGAATTCTGTCAATCACTATCTTATCTGGAAGATTAACTCCCACTTGATTCAAGCAATTGTAGTACCCAGACAATCTGAGCACATGCTCACTAGTTGAGCGATTCTCCTCGATCTTTTAGCTGTAGAACTTGTTGGAGATTTCATATCTCTCAACTCGGGTATTTGCTTGAAATATTAACTTCAACTCCTGGAACATCTCATATGGTCCATGACGTTCAAAACGTCTTTGAAGTCCCGATTCTAAGCCATTAAGCATGGTGCACTAAACTATCAAGTAGTCATCCTATTGAGCTTAGCCAAACGTTCATAACGTCTGCATCTGCTCCTGCAATAGGTCTGTCACCTAGCGGTGCATCAAGGACATAATTTTTCTGTGCAGCAATGAGGATAAACCTCAGATCACGGATCCAATCCGCATCATCACTACTATCATCTTTCAATACAATTTTCTCTAGGAACATATCAAAATAAACACAGGGAAGCAACAACGCGAGCTATTGATCTACAACATAATTTGCAAAATACTACCAGGACTAAGTTCATGATAAATTTAAGTTCAATTAATCATAGTACTTAAGAACTCCCACTTAGATAGACATCCCTCTAATCCTCTAAGTGATCACGTGATCCAAATCAACTAAACCATGTCCGATCATCACATGAGATGGAGTAGCTTCATTGGTGAACATCACTATGTTGATCATATCTACTATATGATTCACACTCAACCTTTTGCTCTCCGTGTTTCGAGGCCATATCTGTATATGCTTGGCTCGTCAAGTATAACCTGAGTATTCCGCATGTACAACTGTTTTGCACCCGTTGTATTTGAACGTAGAGCCTATCACACCCGATCATCACGTGGTGTCTCAGCACGAAGAACTTTCGCAACGGTGCATACTCAGGGAGAACACTTCTTGATAATTTAGTGAGAGATCATCTTATAATGCTACCGTCAATCAAAGAAAGATAAGATGCATAAAAGATAAACATCACATGCAATCAATATAAGTGATATGATATGGCCATCATCATCTTGTGCTTGTGATCTCCATCTCCGAAGCACCGTCATGATAACCATCGTCACCGGCGCGACACCTTGATCTCCATCGTAGCATTGTTGTCGTCTCGCCAATCTTATGCTTTCACGACTATCGCTACCGCTTAGTGATAAAGTAAAGCATTACATCGCGATTGCATTGCATACAATAAAGCGACAACCATATGGCTCCTGCCAGTTGCCGATAACTCGGTTACAAAAAAAGATCATCTCATACAATAAAATTTAGCATCATGTCTTGGCCATATCACATCACAACATGCCCTGCAAAAACAAGTTAGACGTCCTCTACTTTGTTGTTGCAAGTTTTACGTGGCTGCTACGGGCTTAAGTAAGAACCAATCTCACCTACGCATCAAAACCACAACGATAGTTTGTCAATTTGACTCCGTTTTAACCTTCGCAAGGACCGGGCGTAGCCACACTTGGTTCAACTAAAGTTGGAGAAACAGTCACTCGCAAGCCACCTTTGTGCAAAGCACGTCGGGAGAACCGGCCACGCGTAAGCGTACGCGTAATGTTGGTCCGGGCCGCTTCATCCAACAATACCGCCGAACCAAAGTATGTCATGCTGGTAGGCAGTATGACTTATATCACCCACAACTCACTTGTGTTCTACTCGTGCATATAACATCAAACCATAAAACCTAGGCTCGGATGCCACTGTTGTGGAACGTAGTAATTTAAAAAAAATTCCTACGCACATGCAAGATCATGGTGATGCATAGCAATGAGAGGGGAGAGTGTTGTCCACGTACCCTTCGTAGACCGCAATGGAAGCATTGACGCAACGTAGAGGAAGTAGTCGTACGTCTTCCCGATCCGACCGATCCAAGCACCGTTACTCCGGCACCTCCGAGTTCTTAGCACACGTACAACTCAATGACGCTCCCCGGGCTCCGATCTAGCAAAGCTTCAGGGATGAGTTCCGTCAGCACAACGGCGTGGTGACGATGATGATGTTCTATCGAAGCAGGGCTTAGCATAAGCACTATAACGATATGATCGAGGTGGAATATGGTGGCAGGGGGCACCGCACACGGCTAAGGAACGATCACGTGGATCAACTTGTGTGTCTAGAGGTGCCCCCTGCCCCCGTATATAAAGGATCCAAGGGGGGTGCGGCCGGCCCTATGGTGGCGGGCAGGAGGAGTCCTACTCCTACTGGGAGTAGGACTCCCCCCGCAATCCTTGTCCAACTAGGAGAGGTGGAGGGAGAATAGGAAAGGCGGGGCGCCGCCCCTCCCTCCTTGTCCAATTCGGACTAGGGGGAGAGGGGGCGCGCGGCCTGCCCTGGCAGCCCCTTCCTCTTCTCCACATTAGGCCCATGAGGCCCATTAACCCCCCGGGGGGTTCCGGTAACCCCCCGGTGCTCCGGTTTTATCCGATACTTCTCTGGAACCCTTTCAGCGTCCGAATATAGTCATCCAATATATCAATCTTTATGTCTCGACCATTTCGAGACTCCTCATCGTCTCCGTGATCACATCCGGGACTCCGAACTAACTTCGGTACATCAAAATGCATAAACTCATAATAAGTGTCATCGTAACGTTAAGCGTGCGGACCCTACGGTTCGAGAACAATGTAGACATGACTGAGACAAATCTCCGGTCAATAACCAATAGCGGGACCTGGATGCCCATATTGGCTCCTACATATTCTACGAAGATCTTTATCGGTCAGACCGCATAACAACATACGTTGTTCCCTTTGTCATCGGTATGTTACTTGCCTGAGATTCGATCGTCGGTATCCAATACCTAGTTCAATCTCGTTACCGGCAAGTCTCTTTACTCGTTCTGTAATACATCATCCCGCAACTAACTCATTAGTTGCAATGCTTGCAAGGCTTATGTGATGTGCATTACCGAGAGGGCCCAGAGATACCTCTTCGACAATCGGATTGACAAATCCTAATCTCGAAATACGCCAACCCAACATGTACCTTTGGAGACACCTGTAGGGCAGCTTTATAATCACCCAGTTACGTTGTGACGTTTGGTAGCACACAAAGTGTTCCTCCGGTAAACGGGAGTTGCATAAACTCATAGTCATAGGAACATGTATAAGTCATGAAGAAAGCAATAGCAACATACTAAACGATCGGGTGCTAAGCTAATGGAATTGGTCATGTCAATCAGATCATTCACCTAATGATGTGATCCCGTTAATCAAATAACAACTCTTTGTCAATGGTTAGGAAACATAACCATCTTTGATTAACAAGCTAGTCAAGTAGAGGCGTACTAGTGACATTCTGTTTGTCTATGTATTCACACATGTATTATGTTTCCGGTTAATACAATTCTAGCATGAATAATAAACATTTATCATGATATAAGGAAATAAATAATAATTTATTATTGCCTCTAGGGCATATTTCCTTCAGCGGCCTGCGGCGTGGCTCGAAGGGGGGCCCAGCTCGGCCCATCTTCATCAACACAGACCCAAGACGCTCGCGAGGGGCCAAGCCTCGCGGGGCGGACAACACGGAGCTTCCTCAGGCACGGCCTCATCAGGCTGGCTCGCGAGGAGGTGGAGAGATCAAGGTGGGGTACCTCACGAGGTGCCCGTGATGCAAGCCATGACTACCAAAGGCGCCAGGTGGGCGCCAGCCGCGCAGTGTCCTCCTTTCCTCTTTGGGGCAAAGGGAGCAAGCACAGGCAAGAGCATCAAGCAAAGGCACCCGTTTTGGTGCAACGAGACCAAGACCAGTCCAACGGCAGGGAGGAAGTTGTTGTGGAGCCCAAGCCGGCGTCACCACCAGAGCTTTGTGCAGGCGAAAACTACTTTTGTCAGGATAGCTGGTATAGCTGTCCCCCTTCAAATTAGCCCGCCATTGTTGGCTCCCTTCCCGCTCGATATTTGGGAAGAGGACCAGGGCCTCTATAAATAGGACTAGCCACCATAGTAGGAAAGGGGGGAGGAGATCGAATCGGAGAGAGAATCGAGTATCGAGTATCGAGAATCGAGTATCGAGGATCAAAAAGGGGGATCGGACCCAGAGATACACACAAGTCTGGAAGCACAAGAACACCTCAACCTCAGGAGGTTGTTCTTCCCTTGTACTGTCCATCATCAGCCCAGAGGCAACCAACCACACCACACACTGGAGTAGGGTACTACACCACAACGGTGGCCCGAACCAGTATAAACCCTGTGTATCTTGTGTTGTTCTTTCCATAGCTTAGATCTTAGCGAGGCGGACGGGTGCAGGTAGGTAGAAGGCGAAATCTCCTTGCGCACCCCAGTGTTCGAACCTCAAGGGTCTGCCGAAACCCGAAACCCGACAGACATGCTTGCATAACCAAATTAAACATCCACTTACATAGGTGGCTACTAGAACCATGGCATTTGCACACACCAAAGTAAACTATTACATGCATAATTACATAGGTGGCCACTACACATGACATTTCCACACACCAACAACAAAGTAGACTATATATTACATGCATGATTAAATAGCATAAACGATCATCTGATCATCATCTACTTCTTGTGACGCTTGCTCTGCTTGTGGCTCGATCCGGGCTCGTCGATTTTGGTAACGAGGCACTTCCTCATCTCAACGATCTGCCTGTGCATCTCGTAGCATGTGTACACGCTCTTGCCCGCGAACCTGAGGTGAGGTTATCCAGTTGCCGCATCCAGGCCCCGTGCCAGGATACGAGACTTGTTCTCTGGGCATCCTGCTTCATCTTTTTGTAGTAGGGTTGATGATGGCCGAGGAGAGTTCAACCAGGGAGTCCTTCTTCATGCTTCCCCAGACCCTGTAGTGGTCAAGGATTTCGACAAGGTTCTTGCAGGCCAAGCCCGTAACACGGAGCGCGATTACATTGTTGGTGGTTTCCACCATGGAGAACTTGTAGTTGGAGCTGTTGAAAAACCTGTTGAAACGGTCGCAAGGCTCTGTGGCCATGCAGTAGTGGTAGATGAGGACATGATGGCCCACACACAACTGGGTGACGACAACCTTCCGATTTATGCTGGGACGACCGATGATGTACTGGAGGTCGATGCCGACCACCTTGTACTTGTCTCGAGCAAGCAACTGCTCAACGCTGTTGATGTAGTCGTCCACTACGGCCGGGTCGATGGTGTACACCACCGAGAGATCCGTCTCCCTTGCGTGGGTCTCCACTCTATGCTCGCCGAACTCCATTGGAGCACCGCTAGACATCCCCTCTCTATGTGTCATCGTGAGTGTGCTTGTTGTGTTGTGGGGCACGATCAAAAGGTTGAAGAGACTAAGGTTATAATGGTCGCGGGAATTAAAAAGGAAGCTGGACGGTGATAACCCACAAGTATAGGGGATCGCAACAGTTTTCAATAAGTAAGAGTGTTGAACCCAACGAGGAGCTAAAGGTAGAACAAATACTCCCTCAAGTTCTATCGACCACAGATACAAATCTACGCAGGCTTGATGTTCGCTTTACCTAGAACAAGTATGAAACTAGAAGTACTTTGTAGGTGTTTTAGGATAGGTTTGCAAGGTAATAAAGAGTGTGTAAATAAAAAGTAGGGTCTGTTTAGATGAAGACAGAACTAAATTAGTTTTAGTAGAGAGCTTTTTGTTACGAGAAAGTTATTTGTCCCTAGGCAATCGATAACTAGACCGGTAATCATTATTGCAATTTTATTTGAGGGAGAGGCATAAGCTAACATACTTTATCTACTTGGATCATATGCACTTATGATTGGAACTCTAGCAAGCATCCGCAACTACTAAAGATCATTAAGGTAAAACCCAACCATAGCATTAAAGTATCAAGTCCTATTTATCCCATACGCAAACAACCTACTTACTCGGGTCTGTGCTTCTATCACTCACGCCACCCACCATAAGAAAATTATGAACATATTGCAAACCCTACAGCGGTAATCCCTCACGCTTGTGCAACACGGAGAGCACCATAGGGCAGCACCAATAATAAATCATGCAACTCAAACCAATCACGATCATCAAATAACCCATAGGAAAAAACGGATCTACTCAAACATCATAGGATAGCCATACATCATTGGGAATTAATATATAGCATTGAGCACCATGTTTAAGTAGAGATTACAGAAGGTAAAAGAGGGGTTACACTGCTGCATAGAGGGGGGAGAGTTGGTGATGATGGTGGTGAAGTTGTTGGTGAAGATTGCGGTGATGATGATGGCCCCGGCGGCACTCCGGTGCCACCGGAAGCAAGGGGGAGAGAGCCCCCCTCCTTCTTATTCTTCCTTGACCTTCCCCTAGGTGGGAGAAGGGTTTCCCCTCTGGTCCATGGTCTCCATGGCGTGGGAGGGGCGAGCGCCCCTCCAAGATTGGATCTATCTCTTTGTCTCTCTCTTTTCTGCGTTCTCTGATTCTGTCCTTTCACCGTTTCTTATATTCCCGGAGATCCGTAACTCCAATTGGCTGAAATTTTAACATGATCTCTATCCAGATATTAACATTCTTGCGGCGAAAGAAGGGCCTCAACCGCCTTACGGGGTGGCCACGAGGGTCAGGGGCGCGCCTGCCCCCTGGGGTGCGCTCCCTGCCTCATGGCCCCCTCGGGCATCATCTCGCGTGGATTTTTCTTCCCAAAAATCACATATATTCCAATAAAAATCTCCATGAGTTTTTATCCCGTTTGGAATCCGTTTAATATGGATTTACCGCGAAACAAAAAACATGCAACAAACAGGAACTGGCACTGGGCAGTGGATCAATATGTTAGTCCCAAAAGTAGTATAAAAAGTTGCCAAGAGCGTATGAAAGTTGAATTATATTGGCATGGAACAATCAAAAATTATAGAAACGACGGAGACGTATCAGCAACCCCAAGCTTAATTCCTTCTCGTCCTCAAGTAGGTAAATGATAAAAAAGATAAATTTTGGTGTGGAATGCTACCTAGTATAATCTTGATCACATAATCTAATCATGGCATGAATATTAAGATACGAGTGATTCAAAGAAATAGTCTATAATTTGACATAAAAACAATAATACTTCAAGCCTACTAATAAAGCAATCATGTCTTTTCAAAATAACATGGCCGAAGAAAGTTATCCCTACAAAATCATATAGTCTGGCTATGCTCCATCTTCACCACACAAAATATTCACATCATGCACAACCCCGATGACAAGCCGACCAATTGGTTCATACTTTTTAACGTGCTTCAGCTTTTTCAACCCTCACGCAATACATGAGCGCATGCCACAGATATAGCACTATAGGTGGAATAGAATATGATGATGGGGGTTATGTGGAGAAGACAAAAGGGCGAAAGTCTCACATCGACGCGGCTAATCAATCGGCTATGGAGGTGCCCATCAATTGATATCAATGCGAGGAGTAAGGACTGCTATGCAACGGATGCACTAGAGTTATAAGTGTATGAAGGCTCAAATTGAAACTAAGTGGGGTGTGCATCCAACTTGCTTGCTCATGAAGACCTCAGGCATTTGAGGTAGCCCATCATCGGAATATACAAGCCAAGTTCTATAATGAAAATTCCCACTGGTATATGAAAGTGATAACTCAAGAGACTCTCTGTATGAAGAACATGGTGCTACTTTGAAGCACAAGTGTGGTAAAAGGATAGTAACATTGCCCCTTCTCTCTTTTTCTCTCATTTTTTATTTTATTTTTAATTTTTTGGGCCTTCTCTTTTTTCGCCTTTCTCTCTTTTCTCTTTTTTTATTTTTTTATTTTTCGTCCGAAGTCTCATCCCGACTTGTGGGGGAATCATAGTCTCCATCATCATTTCCTCACTGGGGCAATGCTCTAATAATGATGATCATCACACTGTTATTTACTTACAACTCAATATTATAACTTGATGCTAGAACAAAGGTATGACTCTATATGAATGCCTCTGGCTGTATACCGGGATGTGCAATGATCTAGCGTAGCAATGACATCAAAAAAACGGACAAGACATGAAAACATCATGCTAGCTATCTTACGATCATGCAAAGCAATATGACAATGAATGCTCAAGTCATGTATATGATGATGATGGAAGTTGCATGGCAATATATCTCGGATTTGGCTATGGAAATGCCATGATAGGTAGGTATGGTGGTTGGTTTTAGGAAGGTATATGGTGGGTTTATGGTACCGGTGAAAGTTGCGTGATACTAGAGAGGCTAGAAATGGTGGAAGGGTGAGAGTGTGTCTAATCCATGGACTCAACATTAGTCATAAAGAACTCATATACTTATTGCCAAAGTTTATTAGCCCTCGAAGCAAAGTACTACTACGCATGCCCCTAGGGGGATAGATTGGTAGTAAAAGACCATCGCTCATCCCCGACCGCCACTCATAAGGAAGACAATCAATAAATAAATCATGCTCCGACTTCATTACATAACGGTTCACCATACGTGCATGCTACGGGAATCACAAACCTCAACACAAGTGCCGAAGGACAGCAAGAACAAGGTAGAAAAGTAGCAGTAGAAGCAGAGAATCAAGATGAGAAACAGGTAAATGAGAACAAATACATTATCCATGTGACTCGAAAGCGATGCTTTCAAACTTGAACATAAAAAATTTGTCTTCGATTCTGTCAGGGACACGGCAAGAGAATGGCACCGAAACATAAAGGCCAACAGCAGCATGTCGTCAAGAACACCGAGCAAGAGGATAGAAGCAATAGAATAAGCAACCCGACAACAGATGATGCTCCCTCAAGAGCGTCAACAGGAGCAGTACAAGAGACGAACAGGATCAGAAGCAGCAAAGACGTGAGTATAAAAAATGAGTCTCTTCTTTCTAAAAAGTCTCTTCTCTCTAAATCAGAAACGGTCTTGAGTTAACTGACAAATCTGCAACAAAATATACACTCAGCCGGACAAGTATCATATCAACGCTCCCGCAAACGAGGCACGTGCTGATCTAGCATCAACTGTTAACAGCACGGCACAAAAACAAGAAGAAAACAACAAAGAAGAGGTAAAACTTCCAAACACACTTTGCCCAAATACCGTCAACTCATATTGTTTCATCTATCAGGTATTACAAGCACATCAAAGAGAAGAGGATTCCCATGCAAAACAGAAAGTTGATATAGAAGAGCTCTTCAGCACAAGAGCATTTCAGATGACCGATACAGGGGAGAAAGCCTCAGACACTGCACCTGGTGACACACCCAAGGCTGGTATACAAAGTAAAGAAAAAGTGGACACACAAACGGATATCCCAACCACCGGCTCAAAGGTAAAATTCAACAAGAATCATTTTTCCAAAATTTATAAGTAATGTACTGCCCAGCACAACCTGTCACAGTAATACAAGAATTACAAGCAATGAATCATGCTTTTCCTTTTTCATGAAACGCAACAAATGAGGACGGTCATGCCGAAGAACAGCAAGGAGTACAAATAGAACAAACCAAAAAACAAGGGCAAATGGCGACTAAAATGGTACCCAGTACGCCGACCAAAGAACAGTCTTTATGTGACAAACACAACCGAGAAGGCATGCCACCAGCATCAAAGACCAACGAGGTAAAGCTACACGCACCTCCTCCTACAACGTTAAAACAAAAAAGTTATGCATGCACACATGAAGTCCAAACTTTATTTACATTTTTTGACTGAACAAAAGAAGGAAACAAATGAAGCAGAAGATGTGCCTCAAGAAGCGATAGAAAGTGCTACTACCACTCGACGATGTACAAAAACTCCAGAAGACAAAGAAAAAGTGACAGGAACCGCAAAAGAGAGATTGAATGTAGAGGTAGGCTACAAAACCTCTTTCTATAGCATATAAAAAATGCACCCACCAGAAAGAAACATAGACACATTTTAATTACTTTTTTGCGTTTCGACAGATGCAAGAAACAGAGGAGAGCACCGATATTCAAGACCAACAAACACAACAACACAAGGGAATGGAACAAGAAGAGGATGTTCTTCCAACAACGGACAACGTAACCGCCGTAGACCAAGCTAGAAAACCTTCGCTGTCTGAGCAAGAAATAGCAGGGATGCCAATGTCGATGAAAAATACTGAAAAGGTGAAGTGAGATAACCTGCTTTTAAGGAAATTAGATATTCGAGTGAACAAAGACACAAATGCAATCTCATTTACCTACCTCTATGTCTCAACAGCCAGAAGACAAAAACGACGACACCATGGATGAACAAAAGGAAAAATATCCAGATGAGCTCCAAAAACCTCCACTCACCGAAGGAAAGCTCGAAGAGGCAGCACCGGCGGAAACGACTGAAAAGGTGAAGCTACAAAAAAACGTTCAAAGACACACTAAACATTTGAGTATTTTTCTTAGGGAACAGACACTAAACTATAGTGAAAATAACAAGCATATTTAATTATTTTTTAACCACGCTTTTGCACGACAACGGAGAAACCTCAACCAGACACGCACGTAGACACAAGCAAAGAAGCAAAGGGCCACGGTGCATTGGAAGACCATGCAGCAAACATTCCAGAGAGAGTCAGGCAACAATAAGAAAAAAGCCGCACCATTAGACAAGAAACATTGTGCTGTAAAAGATGTTGCCGCCACAAACCCGACGGTAAGCCAGGACGGCACCCAAATAGAGCGTGAACCATTGATCATACAAAACCTGGCCATCGAAGAAGGCAAAAAAGATGAAGGGATCGAACGCGTGTACAACAATGTCATGATAGCGAATAAGGACAAAGGGTAAGTTCATGTTACCACCAACGAATTATATTCTTCCAATGATTTTCTCCCTTAAACATTTTACATGTATACCTGTAAATATATATATACACTACTAGGAAAAGGGCTATAGATGGAATTGACACTAATGGCGCACCAGACATGTGGTGCGCCATTACTATATACTAATGGCACACCATGTGTTGGTGCGCCATTAGTGTCCAAATACTAATGGCGCACCACATCCATGGTGCGCCATTAGTAATTTTTTTTCAAAACTACTAATGGCGCACCGTAGGGGTGGTGCGCCATTACTAGTTCAACTAGTAATGGCGCACCACTCCCAGGGTGCGCCATTAGTAACTTGGCCACCACTTCCACCGAATGCACCCCCCCCCCCCCCCCCGTGGACCGCCTATTCAGTTAAAAAAATAAAAAAATGATGGAAATGTCAAAAAAATAAAAGAAAATAAGTTTCCCATGTGATATGTGGTCTAGTTGTTGTGAAAATTTACAAATATGAATTTCGACTTTATTTGCGAAATCTCTCGAGAATTTGTAAAATGGGCATAACTTTTGCGTACGAACTCGGATGAAAAAGTTTTTTATATGAAAAATCATCTACTCGAAAAGTTACATCCGAATTAAACTAGGGGAACCCCGTTAAACATTTTCAAAATCCTCAAAAACCTAACGGAAAAAAGATACGGGGCTTTTAAGATCTGGAGAGGCAAAAAAATTCAAAAAAAATTCAAACTTACTAATGGCGCACCTACCCATGGTGCGCCATTACTATCTTCCCGCCTTCAAAATTCAAAATAAGTCAAAAAAGTAAAAAAAATACTAATGGCGCACCTGCCCATGGTGTGCCATTAGTATCTTCCCGCCTTCAAAATTCAAAATAAATAAAAAAATAAAAAAAGGTTAGTAATGGCGCACCTGCCCGCGGTGCGCCATTACTATGCCGTATATATGGCTGGGCGTGGTCCTCTCCTCCTTACCTCTTCATTCTTCTCCTCCACTCCACCTCTCCTCTACTCCATCTCCTCCTATCCTCCACTCCATCTTCCCTTCTCTCCTCCACCATACTACCCTCCTCCTCTCTGGCGACCTCCTCCTCCTCCTCTCCGGCAACCTCCTCCTCCCTCCTCTCCTCCCCTCCCCTCCCCTCACGGTTTCTCCTCCCACCTATCCGGTGAGCTCCTCCTCCCTCCTCTCCGGTGAGCTCCTCCTCCCTCCTCTCCTCCCATCCCCTCATGGTTTCTCCTTCCTCCTCTCTGATGCTCCGGTGAACTCCTCTCCGGCGACCTCCTCCTCCTCCTCTCTGGTGAACTCCTCCTCCTCTCCGGTGATGTAGGCGAGCGCCTCTCCGATGACCTCCTCCTCCTCCTCTTCGGCAAACTCCTCTCTGGCAAAAGAACACGGCAAAAGAACGTACAAGATCCAAAAACAGGAACAAAATTTGAAAAAATATCGTGCCAAAAAACAAGAAAAAAACAAGAAAAAATGGGCAAAAAAATCACGATCCAGATCCAAATTCAAAATTCAAAAATAGCAATGGCGCACGGCGGGGGTTAGACGGTGCGCCACTACTATTTTCCCGCCTTCAAAATTCAAAAATACCAATGGCGCACCAGTGGCCTATACTAATGGCGCACCAGTGGCCTATACTAATGGCGCACCGTGGCCTATACTAATGGCGCACCAATGGTGCACCATTAGTAAAAAATACTAGTGGCGTGATACTAATGGCGCACCAGTGATTTTTATAAATACAGAGATGTCAACAGTAACGGTGAGCCTCATGGCAGAAAGCTTCAAGTCTGGAAAGGCAGTGTGCAGTGAAACCATGGCAGTCATGCTACAGATGTTGAAAAAGCAATTCAGGGGCACAAAGAGAAAGATTCTATCAACATACAACAACGTAAGTAAACCTCAAGTTTCAACAATGAATATCACTCTATCGAGCAATCAACCTTTCTGTGCAATTGAATTTACAAATCTCTTTTACGCACATGTGACAAAAAAAGCAGGCATCAATACGCATGGCCAACCACGAAGATCCATTGGAGTTCAAAAATAAAGATGAAGCACACGTCAGAGACAAGACAATGCCTAAAAGGCTTAAAAGATTCCTAGATCTGGAAGAAGGAGAGCAACTACAAGATTTTGACATAGTAAGCACATCTCATGTTACAGATAAGAAATACAATCTCGACACTACAATTCCATCTAAACATCAACAAATCATGACTAAATCCAAGAAGGATCCCTTATTTATTTATTTTGCATTTTGAAGTTCTTTCTACTAGTTTGCATAGGCGGACCTGCTCGAGAAGGAGTTGTGGGCCACTACTTCATTGTTACAATAAACATGAAAAAAGAGCGCTTTGAACTCCTTGACTCTTTACTAGATGAATATCAAGGCACAATGGATTACTTCAACACAGTAACAAGCATAGTAAAGAGGATATGGAAGCAAGTAAGCAAATTGCTCCAGCTGTCTCCAGGTAGTATTGACCATTTCAAAAAGGTCAAAATGCAGGTGCCACTTCAGGGAGGAACGTAAGCATGATGTCTACTACACAACCTTCTTCTTGTAGACATTGTTGGGCCTCCAAGTGCAGAGGTTTGTAGGACAGAAGAAAATTTCCCTCAAGTGGATGACCTAAGGTTTATCAATCCATAGGAGGCGTAGGATGAAGATGGTCTCTCCCAAGCAACCCTGCAACCAAATAACAAAGAGTCTCTTATGTCCCCAACACACCCAATACAATGGTAAATTGTATGTGTGCACTAGTTCGGTGAAGAGATGGTGATACAAGTGGTATATGGATAGTAGATATGGGTATTTGTAATCTGAAAATATAAAAACAGCAAGGTAACTAATGATAAAAGTGAGCGTAAATGGTATTGCAATGCGTTGAAACAAGGCCTAGGGTTCATACTTTCACTAGTGCAAGTCCTCTCAAAAATAATAACATAATTGGATCACATAACTATCCCTCAACATGCAACAAAGAGTCACTCCAAAGTCATTAATAGCGGAGAACAAACGAAGAGATTATGGTAGGGTACGAAACCACCTCAAAGTTATTCTTTCCAATCAATCCGTTGGGCTATTCCTATAAGTGTCACAAACATCCCTAGAGTTCATACTAGAATAACACCTTAAGACACAAATCAACCAAAACCCTAATGTCACCTAGATACTCCAATGTCACCTCAAGTATCCGTGGGTATGATTATACGATATGCATCACACAATCTCAGATTCATCTATTCAACCAACACATATAACCTCAAAGAGTGCCCCAAAGTTTCTACCGGAGAATCACGACGAAAACGTGTGCCAACCCCTATGCATAGGTTCATGGGCGGAACCCGCAAGTTCATCACCAAAACATACATCAAGTGAATCACGTGAT
The DNA here is from genome assembly GCA_034509565.1 of Triticum monococcum. Lineage (NCBI taxonomy): Eukaryota > Viridiplantae > Streptophyta > Magnoliopsida > Poales > Poaceae > Triticum > Triticum monococcum. The sequence continues at coordinate 543,546,852 of CM067841.1, forward strand.
ATCCCATTGTCACCACAGATACGCACGGCAAGACAGACATCAAGTGTTCTCAAACCTTTAGAGACTCAATCCAATAAGATAACTTCAAAGGGAAAACTCAATCTGTGGGAGTCCTGGATTAGGGGGTCTCCGGACAGCCGGACTATCTCCATTTGCCGGACTGTTAGACTATGAAGAAGACTTCGTCTTGTGTCCGGATGGGACTCTACTTGGCGTGGAAGGCAAGCTAGGCAATACGGATATGTGTATCTCCTCATTTGTAACCGACCTTGTGTAACCCTGACCTCTCCGGTGTCTATATAAACCGGAGGGTTTTAGTCCGTAGGACAACATACAATCATACCATAGGCTAGCATCTAGGGTTTAGCCTCTCTGATCTCGTGGTAGATCTACTCTTGTACTACCCATATCATCAATATTAATCAAGTAGGACGTAGGGTTTTACCTCCATCAAGAGGGCCCGAACCTGGGTAAAACATTGTGTCCCCTGCCTCCTGTTACCATCTGCCTTAGACGCACAGTTTGGGACCCCCTACCCGAGATCCGCCGGTTTTGACACCGACATTGGTGCTTTCATTGAGAGTTCCTTTGTGTCATCGCCGTTAGGCTCGATGGCTCCTACTATCATCGATAGCGATGTAGTCCAGGGTGAGACTTTTCTCCCCGGACATATCTTCGTGTTCGGCGGCTTTGCACTGCGGGCCAATTCGCTTGGCCATCTGGAGCAGATTGAAAGTTATGCCCCTGGCCACCAGGTTAGGTTTGGAAGCTTAAACTACACGGCCGATATCCGTGGAGACTTGATCTTCGACGGATTCGAGCCTCTGCTTTGTGCGTCATGCGGTCACGATGAGTAGGATTTAGCTCTACCGTCGGATAGTGTTCAGGAGATCGCACAGGCAGCCGCTCCGACCCTCAATTCGAAGCCAGTTGCGCCGTCCATGGACGGGTGGATGGACCCCGCCACGGAGGCCTTACCCTTAGCGGCGATCGAGCCAAACATCGACCTTACCTTGCATGAGAGCCGTGTTGTTAAACTGCCGGATCCTTCTCCGGCCACGGACTCTGAGCTGCCTGCGCCCGTTCCTATCAAATCTGATTGGGCGCCGATCATGGAGTTTACCTCCGCAGATATTTTTCAGCACTCGCCCTTCGGTGACATACTGAACTCATTAAGGTCTCTCTCCTTGTCAGGAGGATCCTGGCCGAACTATGTCCGGCAGGACTGGGATACGGACAACAAAGAAATTCGCGGCCCACCCACCACCCACTTAATAGCCACTGTCAATGACTTAACCGACATGCTCGACTCCGACTCCGAATACATCGACGGCATGGACGACGATGCATGAGACGAACAGGAACCACTGCCCCCAGGGCACTGGACGCCCACTTCATGACATGATGTATACATGGTGGACACACCAAAGGAAAACGACGACGAGGAACGGAAGGACGCAACAAAGGGTTGTTCCCTTGAGAAACAGTCAAAACGGCGGCGTAAGCGCCGCCCCAAATCCCGCCTCGGCAGAAACAACGATCATAAAGACCCAGCGTTAGAGCAGGGGGAACCATTGGCGGACCACGGCAACACAGAGAATCAAGCCGAACAACCTGACTCTGTCAAAGATCATACTCCAGATGACGTCACACCGGACGGACACCCGGAGCAACAGAATGCCCATCAAAGGCTCGTTGCCACCACGAGGAGTCTAAAAAACAGAAGCAGAGGCTCAAAGCTGCGCAAGACACACTCCAAATCAGATGGAACAAAGTACTCAACACAGAAGCGAAGTACGGTGGTAATCGCCCTACCAAGAGCTACCCGAAGCGGAAGTTGCTACCTGAATTCGATGAGGAGGCCTTAGATCCCCCACAACCAAAAATCAAAACAACCATCTGGCTGGATAGGCGACCTCACGGCCAACATAGAGCGGCAAACAACGTCGCACATAAGCCAATACATGATCTACGCGAGGACTCTCATCAAAAGGACGGCACAACCAGATCCATCTATGGACCACGTAAGCACGCTCCAGCATACAACGCAACACAAAAAATATCCGAAGAACGTGGTACACCCAGATACTGGGGTGCTGCACACCCCCTATGTTTCACCGATGAGGTGCTGGATCATGAATTTCCAGAGGGATTCAAACCCGTAAATATCGAGGCATACGATGGAACAACAGACCCTGGTGTCTGGATTGAGGATTATATCCTCCATATCCATATGGCTCGAGGAGATGACCTCCATGCCATTAAGTATTTACCCCTCAAACTCAAAGGGCCAGCTCGGCACTAGCTTAAGAGCCTCCCCAAAAGTTCTATTGGAAGCTGGGAAGAGCTCGAAGATGCTTTTCGGGCAAATTTTCAGGGGACTTACGTCCGACCTTCGGACGCAGACGATTTGAGTCATATAATTCAACAGCCCGGAGCGTCAGCCCGAAAGCTTTGGAACAGGTTTCTTACTAAAAAGAACCAAATAGTCGACTGTCCGGACGCCGAAGCCTTGGCAGCTTTTAAGCATAGCGTCCGTGATGAATGGCTTGCCAGACACCTCAGCCAAGAAAAGCCGAGAACAATGTCAGCATTAACAAGCCTCATGACCCTCTTTTGTGCGGGCGAGGATAGCTGGCTAACCAGATGCAACATCAGCGATCCCAGTACATCCGAAGTTAGAGATGGAAACGGGAAATCATGGTGCAACAACAATAACAAACGCCGGAATAAAGAAGACAGCACGAAGAGCACGGCAATAAACGCCGGATTCAAAAGCTCTCGGCCAAGTCAGCAAAAGCCGCCCTCTAAAGGCGCCAGAGACGAACTGTCCAGCCTAAACAAAAATCTAGACCAAGTATCATACACAAGGGGGAGGATACACCAAGCGAAGACGAGGATGAGCCTCGCAAGCAAGACATTGGGGAACAAAAGAAGTTTCCACCAGAAGTCAAAACAGTCAACGTGTTACACGTGATCAAGGGAAGAAACAAAGCGGTGCTCCCAGAAAAATATGCCCAAAGGCCTATCACCGCGAAGTCCTGCCACTGGTCGTCTCAACCGATCACTTTCGACCATCGTGATTACTCAGCAAGTATCTGGCGTGCAGGATGGGCTGCCCTGGTATTAGACCCAATAATTGACGGATACCACTTTACACGAGTCCTGATGGACGGTGGCAGCAGTTTAAACCTGATATACCAGGATACAGTCCGCGAAATGGGGATAGATCCAACGAAAATTTGCCATAGCAACACTACCTTTAAAGGAGTAATGCCAGGCCTAGAGACTCACTGCACGGGCTCCCTGCTACTAGAGGTTATATTCGGCTTCCCCGATAACTTCTGTAGCGAACATTTAACCTTCCACATTGCTCGGTTCCAAGGTGGCTATCAAGCACTACTTGGACGTGAAGCTTTTGCTCGCTTTAATGCAATGCCGCATTACGCTTCCCTCACACTCAAGATGCCCGGTCCACATGGCATCATTACAGTGAATGGAAATATTGAGCGATATTTGCGCGCCGAAGAGAGTGCGTCTGCCTTGGCAGCCGCACACTAAAAACGGCCTCACCAACTAAAGCATTTGATAGGTCGTCAAGACCACAGAACGGTTAGACGAGTCCGGCGCAGCTATATGTAATTCACACCGGATTGATGGCCACACCCCTATTACAAATACAAGGGGCTCAACGCGCGTAGACAAGTGGCATTTTTACTCATCTTTAATTATACATGGTTTCTTTAAAAACTACCTTTCTGCACGACAACTTTTCACCTAAGTTCCTCCCTTTTACAGATGACCATCGTGCTACACCCGTCCAGGATACGGCACAACAGAGACACAAGCGCAGACGTGCAGCAGGGACCCGCTCCAAGGATTCTTTTTAGATTAATACCCTGTGTAAACCTTTTATACTTTCTCTTGTTGATACACATCCCTCGGATTCTCAAATACAATTGAGAAGGATGCTGACGTCTTGGCATGTGGCCACGTCAGAATAAACACCCATACCTGGACACAAGGGGCTTCTTACAAAGGGCAATATTTAGGCCTGGTTTATACCATAAAGACCGAATACCTTAGGGTGTGTTCGGCGTCGCAAGTTTGGCCTTATATGCATCAGCTCCGAATCATGTCTTTGGTCAAATGTTGGGTTTGCCCGGCTCCTGTGTTTTGGTGCCTTACGTTCCGTTCTATCATGTAGCGACCCGACCTCAGATGGTCAAGTCTCTGTGCTTTAGTGTCATTCCTGGATCGGTAATGCTGACACACACAGTACTCGAAGGATTTATAACAGAGTAGCAATCACACACTATTACATCGAATGTCTCCAAAGAGAACTTATTAAAATAATATGGCTTAAGGCCATCTCATGCAATAACAGCGGAAGGCTTGGAAGATAGGGTGAATCCATCAACTCCACGACATAGGTGGGCTGCACGACAACGATCTAACGAACCTTACTCCTCATTTGAAAAGTCTGCAACATAATACGTTGCAGCCCGAATACGGGTCAGCACATGGAATATGCTGGCAATATGACACAGTAGAGCAGAAACATAAATAATGCTATCACTACATGCATATATGGCTGGTGGAAAGTTGTATGGTTGTAGTTTTGCGAAAAGCCAAATTTTCCCTACAACAACAGAATAGATTTTAATTTTACTATCATGGTGGTTGAAACATCATTGAGAATGTATCCCCAACTCAATCCCAATTAAAGTGATTAACATCCCAACAGTATTAATTAAGCATGGTGAGATACATGTGATAACCCAAGTACTAGATACTCAAGAATTGTCCATAACCGGGGACACGGCTAACCATGATTAGATTGTACACTCTGCAGAGGTTTGTGCACTTTTCCCCACAAGACTTGATCGCCTCCGTTGGATTTCTCGCACTACATGGTGTTTGAGAAATGGATGACCGAGGCACAGTCTTTCAGAAATGTTAACTCTCTACTCTGGGTAGACCATACCAAACCTACAAAACCCACTACCTGTTGATCTACCTCTTCAAGACCTTCACGTAACTTACTCAACTACGCTAGAGCCCATAATAGCTTGTGGCTGCAGACGGAAGTTTCTAGCATGAATCATCTTAGTTCCCTTTGAGCCTGGGTGGCGGTCCATAGGAAGATCACACGGGTACCCCGGGATTTCCAAAAAAACAGACAACACTTGGTTCCCAGGTGCCTCAATCCACCCAGTTGTTTGATTAAGTTGCCACCTTAAGTTGAACCAATAGTTAACAATCTCACATTTGACATGAATTTCACTCAAACCCAAACCACGTCTACGAGCATAGCATAGCAATATGCAATACGTAGAAGTAACTCCCAAGGGTTTGAATGTAACATGGCAATAGGATCTACCTCAGCAACTACTTCCCAACCCACAAGTTAATGACATCCTAATCATGCAATGTTTGAGGGTTGGAACTAATGCATAAAAATGGGTAATAATGGGATATGATCAAAGTATTACTTGCCTTGTTGACGATCCGCGAATCCTAGAGACTCGTAGTAACATGCTTCGCACTCCGGAAATTCTATCGCAAGAAAACAATAACATACATAAGTAACAAGCAACGATGCACAAGCAAAACTCAAATAAGAGAGGTTGACCAGAAAGTTCAAATTAAGAACTCCGGTTCGCAAAAAGAATCAAAACAAACGGAGCAACGAAACTCAAACGGCGGAAGAAAGAAGCTTCATTTACTAGTGTGAAACTAGGTCAAATTTTATAGTAGCAAAAACTTGTTTGAGTTGGTTAAACGTAAGAGGGTTTCAAGACGAAACTCCAGGCGCTTGAATCGCCTGATTCCGTTAAACGAGCAAAAAGATAAACAAAAACTAAGATCGGATCAGAAATCACGATCAGAAAAATCGCAGAATAAATCCGATAAAAGAAAACTCACGAACAGACTAACGAACGAGCGTTCGCTAGCTGTAACTAACGAGCGAAAACCGTTCGTTAAAATGAACGTATGAACGAACATCCGCTAACTAGAAGAACCGAGAAAAACCAGCGAATCTGAAAAAAACAGATCTAGGGTTTCAGAAAAAAACCGAACAGTTTTTATAAAAAAACGGTGGCGGGGCGCGGCGGCGGTGGTGCTGGTGTTGGGGCGGGGTGGCGGCGTATATAAAGGGGCGGGGGCGGCGACTTGGAGGAGGGGCAAGGTGTGGGCGGAGGCGGAGTCCAACTCGGACTCCGGTCCGAGTGGCGGCGGCGGCGGCCTGGTGCGGCTGGGCCTTAGGCCCAGTCGGCGCGGATTTTTTTTTAAACTTCGCCGACCGAAATAAAATCCTAGAAAAAAAAAAAAAAAACCTAAAAATGCCAAAACAATTTTTCACCGTCTAAATAAAATATTTAGAACACGATGAACATTTTCTTGGCCCTAAAATGCAATTTTGAAAAACATGCAATTTTTTCTATTGCAAATAAAATCCGAATAAAATCAAATAAAATATCGATTTAATGATTTTAATATTTTTCCTCCAATATTTCATTTATTTTGGAGAAGTCATATTATCTCCTCTCTTTAATTTTTAATGTGAAATATTTTTCGGAGAGAAATAATTAAAATCAAATCCGCTTTTCATTATTTGATAAAAGAATCAAATATGAAGACCGGGAAATCCCCAACTCTCTCCAAGGGTCCTTGAGCTGCTTAGGATTTCGAGGATTACGGAACGGAAAAGCAATAAAATATGATATGCATGGATGATCTATGTATAACATTCCAAATTGAAAATTTGGGATGTTACAAACCTACCCCCCTTAAGATGAATCTCGCCCTCGAGATTCGGGTTGGCTAGAAAATAGGTATGGGTGGTCCTTGCGGAGATCATCCTCTCGTTCCCAGGTAGCTTCATCCTCGGTATGGTGGCTCCATTGAACTTTACAAAACTTGATAACCTTACTGCGGGTGACTCTGCTGGCAAACTCAAGAATCTTAACTGGCTTCTCCTCATAAGTCAAATCACTGTCCAATTGAATCACCTCCAAGGGTACTGTATCTCTTAATGGTATTTCTGCCATCTCAGCATGACACTTCTTCAGCTGTGAAACGTGGAACACATCGTGGACTCCTGACAATCCCTCAGGTAACTCCAACTTGTAGGCAACTTCTCCCATCCGTTCCAAAATGCGATACGGTGCTACAAATCTTGGGGCTAGCTTTCCTTTAACTCTAAAACGTTTCACTCCTCGCAAGGGAGATACTCGCAGATATGCTCTATCTCCAATTTCGTAGGTTACCTCCTGGCGTTTTGAGTCTGCATAACTCTTCTGCCTGGACTAAGCAATCTTCAGTTGGTCTCGGATCAGTTTTACCTCCTCCTCAGATTCTTTAATCAAGTCGGGTCCAAACAACTGTCGGTCTCCTACCTCATCCCACATCAACGGTGTTCTGCACCTGCGTCCATACAGGGCTTCAAATGGTGCCATCTTCAAGCTGGCTTGGTAGCTATTGTTGTATGAGAACTCTGCATACGACAAATTGTCATCCCAACTAGATCCATAATCTAGCGCACAGGCTCTCAACATGTCCTCCAAAATTTGATTGACTCTCTCAGTCTGTCCATCTGTCTACAGGTGAAACGCTGTACTGAACTCCTATCTCGTTCCCAAAGTCTGGTGTAACTGATGCCAAAACTTTGAAGTAAACTGTGTTCCTCGATCCGATATGATGGTCCTCGGAACTCCATGCAGACATACGATCCTGGACATATAGATCTTGGCCAACTTTGCACTTGTATAGGTGGTTTTCACTGGGATGAAGTGAGCTACATTGGTCAAACGATCAACTACTACCCATATGGAATCATATCCTGCTTTAGTCCTGGGTAATCCGGTGATAAAGTCCATGCCAAGTTTATCCCACTTCCATTCGGGTATCGGCATAGGTTGTAACAGTCCTGCTGGCTTCTGATGTTCTGCCTTAACTCTCTGACATACATCACATATGGCTACATACTCGGCAATATCCTTCTTCATACTAGTCCACCAGAAACGTTCCTTCAAATCCAAATACATCTTGGTGTTTCCGGGGTGTATCGAGTATGGTGAGTCATGGGCCTCTTGAAGTATTAACTTCTTGATCTCCTGGTTGTTGGGCACATAAACTCGGTCCTCAAACCATAGGGTATCGTGCTCATCCTCACGAAAACCTTTGGCCTTTCCTTTGCCCATCTTCTCCTTTATGTCGGCAATCACTTTATCATCTTTCTAAGCTTCCCGAATCTTGTCCATCAATGTCGACTGAACCTCCATTGTGGCAATGAACCTTCTAGGTACAATCTCTAACCGAAGTTCCATTAGGTCCTTTGCTAATTCCTTCGGCAGTCCTTTACTTTCAAGGATATTAGCATAACTCTTCCGACTCAATGCGTCTGCTACGACATTGGCCTTTCCTAGATGATACGGTAGCTTCATGTCATAATCCTTTATAAGCTCCAACCATCTCCTCTGCCTAAGGTTTAGCTCCTTCTGGGTGAAGATGTACTTCAAACTCTTGTGATCCATGTACACATGACAACGGTTTCCAATAAGGTATTGTCTCCAACTCTTCAACGCATGCACTACGGCTGCTAACTCCAAATCATGCGTGGCATAATTCAACTCATGAGGTTTTAGTTGTCATGAGGCATACGAAACAACTCTTCCGTCCTGCATAAGCACACATCCAAGTCCTAAGCAAGAGGCGTCACAATACACTTGGAACTCCTTATGTATATCTTTCAGTACTAGCACTGGGGCTGTAGTCAAACGTTTCTTCAACTCCTGGAAACTTGCTTCACAATCTTCTGTCCATTTAAACTTGGTATCCTTCTTCAACAGTTTAGTCATTGGTTTTGCAATCTTGGAAAAATTCTCAATGAATCTCCGGTAGTATCCTGCGAGTCCAAGAAAACTGCGGATCTCGCTAACTGAGGTGGGTGCCAACCATTCAGTGACTGACTGAACCTTGCTGGGGTCTACTGCTATACCTTCTCCTGATATAACATTTCCAAGGAATCCGACTTCCTTCAGCCAAAACTCGCATTTTCTAAACTTAGCATACAATTGGTGTTCCCTGAGCTTCTCGAGAACTAAACGCAAATGCTCTTTGTGCTCCTCCTTGTTCTTCTAGTATACCATGATATCATCAATAAACACCACAACAAACTTGTCCAAATACTCCATGAACACCTTGTTCATCATGCTCGTGAAATAGGTAGGGGCGTTAGTCAGTCCAAACGACATGACCGTGCACTCGTATAATCCATATCGTGTTGTGAATGCCGTCTTTGGTATGTCCTTCTCTCGTATCTTCAACTGATGATACCCCGATCGCAAATCAATCTTCGAAAACACTTTAGCTCCTTGCAACTGATCAAACAGATCATTGATCATCGGAAGTGGGTACTTGTTCTTAATCGTCACTTCATTCAATGCTTGATAATCAACAACCATCCTCAAGGTTTTATCCTTCTTCTCAACCAATAGTACTGGGGCTCTCCAAGGTGATGAACTTCTTCGGATATATCCTTTCTCCAATAACTCCTTGATCTATTTCTTAATTTCTTCCAGATCATTTCCGGGCATCCGATAGGGTCTCTTGGATATTGGTCATGTTCCTGGTAACAGCTCTATCAAAAACTCAATATCTCTGTCCGGTGGCATGCCTGGTAACTCCTCTGAGAAAACATCCGGGTAATCCTTCACTACATGCATTTCCTCCTGAACAACTCCCATAAGGGCATTCACTTGACTCCTCCTAGGCACATGCCTAGATACATACTTAATCCTTCTTCCTTCCGGGGTGGTGAGATAAATCAACTTACTAGCACAGTCAATGCTTCCTCCAAACTTTGACATCCAGTCCATACCCAATATCACATCCAATCCTTGTGACTCCAAGATAATTAGGTCAGACGGAAAAACATGTGTACCAATGGTTAAGGGTATCTGGTCACACCATCGGCTAGCCATATACTCTGCTCTTGGTGAACTCACTAACAGAGGGGTCCTAAGGGTTTGGGTTGGTAGTTTAATCTTATCCACGAATCCCCTTGATATGTATGAATGCGATGCACCAGTATCGAAAAGAACAAGAGCGGTAAACAACTTAACCAAAAACTTACCTATTATCGCATCCGGCTGCTCTTCAACCTCCTCCATGTTAATGTGGTTCACTTGTCCTTTGTTGAATGGATTGGGCTTCTTCCCAGTGCTTCCATTTCCATTTCCATTCCTTCCTTCGGGGCAATCATTGGCATAGTGCCTTGTCTTCCCGCACTTAAAACAGGTAACCTGGCTTAAGTCTCTTTTGGTGGGAGTGGACGGGTTGGAGCGGTTCTGATTGTTGTTAGCTCCGTTCCCATTCGCATTCTTAGCACCACTGTGGTTATGTTATCCTCCTCCAGTGTGGTTGTGACCTCCATGGTTGTGAACAAGTCTTCCCGTGTTCGGGGTTAGGCGAGGCTTCTGTTGAGCTCCTGAGTTATACTTCCCTTGTCCATACTTTCTCTTTCGGCTCTCAATCTGCTGCTGTTTCCCTTCAATCATAAGAGCCTTATCTACCAACTCCTAGTAGTTGTTGAAGATTGCTACCATCAACTGCATGCTCATCTCATCATTTAGCCCTTCCATAAACTTCTCCTGCTTCGCGGCATCTGTGGCCACATCATCAGGGGCGTAGCGAGATAACTTGCTAAACTCATCCATGTACTGAGCCACAGTACGGTTCCCCTGGCGTAGGTTGTGGAACTCCCGCTTCTTCATTTGCATAGCTCTAGTGGAGACATGGGCTGTGCGGAAAGCTTGCTGAAACTGGTCCCAAGTGACATTGGCTATAGGAAAAGTGGCTGTGTAATTCTCCCACCATGAGGCTGCTGGTCCATCCAATTGATGTGCGGCAAAGCGCACTCTCTCAGCATCTGTGCAACCTGCGGTGGTCAACTCCCTTCCAATTCGGTGTAGCCAATCATCAGCTACTATAGGCTCAGTGCTACTGGAAAACACCGGCGGCTGTAACCTTAGAAAACGGGCTAGGTTGTCCACTGGCGGTGGGTTGTTGTTGTTGTTGTTGTTGTTGTTGTTGCCCTGGTTCTGAACTAGCAATTGCCTCAAGGCATTCTGCTGCTGGATCAACTGGGTGAGCTCCGGCGGGAAGGCAAAACCGGTGTCACGTCTTCTGAGGGGTTTAGCTGGGAGAGATTTGGAATAGAAGAGGTCTAATGAGAAAACACTACCCATATGCACATGAGACAAACACAATCATTTCACTCAATCAATCAAGCAAGGGCATACAAACGGTCTAGAACTATCGCAAAAGTGCTCACTACTACTATATACATGGGGGAAATACTACTAATATATGGTAGTCATCTAGAAATTTTGATCGGTGGAAGACTCCATGATGTCTGCTCCAGCTTCGTCTTCAAAGACATCATCACTAGGGTCGGAGTTGGTGTCGTTGATGATGATGTAGTCCTTGGGGTGTATTTCCTTGGGTTCTTCTTCTTCTTCTTCTATTGGTGTTGGTCCTCCCATGAATACTCCGATCTTCTTGACTAAGTCGTCATTCTTCTCCAGTAGGGTCTTGATTTCCTCCTCATATCCATCGCGGGTAAACTTGAGTTGTTCCTCCAGCTCGATGATCCTAGTCTTCGCCTTCTTCAAGTCCATCATGTCCGCACACATCTGGTTCTCCTAACATTGAATGTGCCGGTTTAACTCCTGGATGAAAGCTGCAATGGATCTATCATTCTTGGTGTTGATTACTTCCCATTGGTCATCTCGGCGCCCACATATTTGGTAAATAGTGTCCTTAAGCTCCCTGTTGTAAACTTCTCTAATGCGTCCCATGGTGATGTGAGCTGCCATACTCTTTCCTAAACTCCAGGTTGGTGCGTCGAAGGAAAATTCTATGGGTTTAGAAGTTGGCGAGAACGTCCTTCTGGAACTTGTACTTGAATCATCCAACGCTCCTCTTCAGGTAAAGTGGCGTTGGACGTCCCGGTGAAGCTTGGTATTCCAATGTTCAAGTACCTAGTGACTTCCTTCAAGTGGCGTCCAAAAGGTGTGTCTTCATCCAGTTGTGCAAACTTGTTCTTCATCTCCGTCATCCTAAAGAGTAGAAAATGGAGAGGAGTTAGAAATGAGAAGAGAAGTGTGACCTAGGGTTTATCTTAGTGGTCGTGTCCTACACTCAGCGTGTGCTCTGATACCATCTTGTAGTGACCCGACCTCAGATGGTCAAGTCTCTGTGCTTCAGTGTCATCCCTGGATTGGTAATGCTGACACACACAGTACTTGAAGGATTTATAACAGAGTAGCAATCACACACTATTACATCGAATGTCTCCGAAAAGAACTTATTACAATAATATGGCTTAAGGCCATCTAATGCGATAACAGCGGAAGGCTTGGAAGATAGGGTGAATCCATCAACTCCATGGCATAGCTGGGCTGCACGACAACGACCTAACGAACCTTACTCCTTGTCTGAAAAGTCTGCAACATAATACGTTGCAACCCGAATACGGGTCAACACATGGAATATGCTGGCAATATAACACAGTAGAGCAGAAACAGAAATGATGCTATCACTACATGCATATATGGCTGGTGGAAAGCTGTATGTTTGTAGTTTTGCGAAAAGCCAAATTTTCCCTACAACAACGGAATAGATTTTAATTTTACTATCATGGTGGTTGAAACATCATTGAGAAGGTATCCCCAACTCAATCCCAATTAAAGTGATTAACATGCCAACAGTATTAATTAAGCATGGTGAGATACATGTGATGACCCAAGTACTAGATACTCAATAATTGTCCATAACCGGGGACACGGCTAACCATGATTAGATTGTACACTCTACAGAGGTTTGCGCACTTTTCCCCACAAGACTCGATCTCCTTCGTTGGATTTCTCGCACTACATGGTGTTTGAGAAACGGATGACCGAGACATAGTCTTTCAGAAACGCTAACTCTCTACTCCAGGTAGACCATACCAAACCTACAAAACCCACTACCTGCTGATCTACCTCTTCAAGAGCTTCACGTAACTTACTCAACTACGCTAGAGCCCATAATAGCTTGTGGCTGCACACGGAAGTTTCTAGCATGAATCATCTCAGTTCCCTTTGAGCCTGGGTGGCGGTCCATAGGAAGATCCCATGGGTACCCCGGGATTTCCAAAAAAACAGAAAACACTGGGTTCCCAGGTGCCTCAATCCACCCAGTTGTTTCATTGAGTTGCCACCTTAAGTTGAACCATTAATTAACAATCTCACATCTGACATGAATTTCACTCAAACCCAAACCACGTCTACGAGCATAGCATAGCAATAAGCAATATGTAGAAGTAACTCCCAAGGGTTTGAATGTAACAGGGCAATAGGTTCTACCTCAGCAACTACTTCCCAACCCACAAGTTAATGACATCCTAATCATGCAATGTTTGAGGATTGGAACTAATGCATAAAAACTGGGTAATAATGGGATATGATCAAAGTTTTACTTGCCTTGCTGACGATCCGAGAATCCTAGAGACTCGTAGTAACACGCTTCGCACTCTGGAAATTCTATCGCAAGCAAACAATAACATACATAAGTAACAAGCAACGATGCACAAGCAAAACTCAAATAAGAGAGGCTGACCAGAAAGTTCAAATTAAGAACTCTGGTTCGCAAAAAGAATCAAAACAAACGGAGCAACGAAACTCAAATGACGAAAGAAAGAAGCTTCGTTTACTAATCTGAAACTAGGTCAAATTTTACGGTAGAAAAAACTTGTTTGAGTTGGTTAAACGGAAAGAGGGTTTCGAGACGAAACTCCAGGCGCTTCAATCGCCTGATTCCGTTAAACGTGCGAAAAGATAAATAGAAACTAAGATCGGATCAGAAATCACGATCAGAAAAATCGCGGAATAAATCCGATAAAAGAAAACTCACGAACAGACTAACGAATGAGCGTTCGTTAGCTGTAACTAACGGGCGAAAACCGTTCGTTAAAACAAACGTACGGACGAACGTCCGCTAACTGGAAGAACCGAAAAAACCGGCGAATCCAAAAAACGGATCTAGGGTTTCTGAAGAAAGAAACGAACGGTTTTTATTAAAAAACCCGGCGGCAGGGCGCGGCGGCGGCGGTGGTGGTGTTGGGGCGGGGTGGCGGCGTATATAAAGGGGCGGGGGCGGCGACTTGGAGGAGGGGCCAAGGCGCGGCGGAGGAGGAGTCCAACTCAGACTTCGGTCCGAGTGGCGGCGGCGGTGGCGCGCACGCGCGCGTAGGAGGCTCCGGCGGCGGCGGCCTGGCGCGGCTCGGCCTTAGGCCCAGTCATCGCAGAACCTTTTTAAAAAAAAAACTTCGCCGACCGAAATAAAATCCTAGAAAAAAAATTAAAACCTAAAAATGCCAAAACAATTTTTCACCGTCTAAATAAAATATTTAGAACAAGATAAACATTTTCTTGGCCCTAAAATGCAATTTTGAAAAACATGCAATTTTTTCTAATGCAAATAAAATCCGAATAAAATCAAATAAAAAAATTGATTTAATGATTTTAATATTTTCCTCCAATATTTCATTTATTTTGGAGAAGTCATATTATCTCCTCTCTTTAATTTTTTAATGTGGAATATTTTTCGGAGAGAAATAATTAAAATCAAATCCTCCTTTCATTATTTGATAAAAGAATCAAATATGATTACCGGGAAATCCTCAACTCTCTCCGAGGGTCCTTGAGCTGCTTAGGATTTCGAGGATTACGGAACGGAAAAGCAATAAAACCTGATATGCATGGATAATCTATGTATAACATTCCAAATTGAAAATTTCGGATGTTACATATCGGCTAAGGCAGCACCAGGAGAACTACTGTTATTGTGCCCTGGTTCGCCCGGACGAGCACCTCAGTAGAGAAAGCCGAAAACTGACTGTCATGATATATCGCGAGACTGGTCAACCACTCGATGACTTAGCGGAATGTTAGAATTCCTCCGCTTTAATGAAGCGCCGTTTCCTGGCCAGTCATATACGCACCCCGAGTTTGGGAGAGTGCGGAGCCACCCGGGGCTATATAGTAGCCCCACCGTCAAACTCCTATGGCTAAGTGAAAGTGTTAAAGCATCATAGTCCGGTTGCCTCGTTCGCTGCACTATCACCTCCTTAATAGGACCAAGATGTTGGGTTAAGTCTGAACACGCATTTTCTGCGAACACCTCCGCATTATATGCGTGGGGGTTGAAGCCGACGGATGCAATCTTTCAGGTTATATACATATATACATAAACGGCCGCACATGAGGCATCATATTACTTTCCGGCAAAAGTATAAATACAACCTTACTACATTTCATAAAAACATTGTGCTTACAATGGGAATACATGTCACTCAAACACAATATTCTTCGAGCACTGGGACTCCATTAAATGAGCACCCTCAAGAACCTCTTCAAAATAGTGCTCGGCAGCTACTCGGCCTATGGCCGAACCTTGCGCCACAACAGTGGTAGCATCCATCTCCGCCCAGTATGCCTTGACACGGGCAAAGGCCATCTGCGAACCTTCTATGCACGCCGACCTCTTCATCGAATTGATGCGCGGCACCGCACCAAGGAACTGCTGCACTAAGCTGAAATAGTTGTTCGGCTTCGGCTTCTCCGGCCACAAATGATCTACGACGGACCTCATGGCAAGTCCGGACAACCTATTAAGTTCAGCCCATTTGGCTAGTTGATTAGTCAAGGGAAGCGGACGATCTGGAACGTTAAATTGCAACCGGAACAGCTTGTCCACTTCACGATCTGTCTGATCTCGGAAGTATTCGATCGCATCGACAGCGCTTGCCGCGAAGTCCATATATGCGTCTGCCAAACTCCACATCCGATCCAGAGGGGCATACCGCAGATCTCTGAACTTCCTCTGCAGCAGAAAGGGCTTCCCAGCCACAATATCCCCGGCTTCACGCAGCTCCTCCTACTTCGCCCTCATAGCAAAGCGAGTCTCTTTGGTCACCATCGTGGCCTTTTCAAGGTCCGCTGCCTTCACTCGGTTCTCCTTTTCAAGGAACTGCCAACGGTCGGCAGTGTCTTTTAATTCTACGGCCATCTTGGCCATCTTCTCTTTGCTTTCGCAATGCGCGGTCTTCTCGGCTCTTAACTCTTCGGCCGCCTTCAAAGCAGCCGCATTACTAACTCTTGCTTGTTTCTTGGCTCGGGCAAGTTCCGCCCGAAGGGTCTCCATGGTGGCAGCTCCGTCTGCAGTCACAACATATTAAAGATACTGGCATCATGCTGCTCTTACTATGTGATGTTGACCGGAAAAACATTACTTACCCTGTGCCTCGTCAAGCCGCTTGTTAACAAGCTCGATGTCGGCATCTGCTGCATCCAGTTGCCGCTTTAGTTTGGCAAACTCATTAGTTCGGCCAGCCACCGGAGCTCCCATCACCTGCACATAAAGCGGTATGATTATTACCTGGGACTACGATCCTCTGTTCGCCGCCGTTCTCGACGACGACCACAGTCTCAGGGGCTACTATCTACACAGGGCACACCTAAAAATGTGCGGTACTATCAAAAGTGTATTGTTTCACGTACCTCAAAGCCTGTCAGTAGACTCATAAAGGCTCCATGCAATCCGCTTTCGGTGGACGAAATTCTTTCCATCACTGTACCCATCAACGTACGGTGTTCTTCTGAGATGGCCGCTCGCTCCAACAGCTCCCTTAGTACGTCCGACTGCATACCAGACGGTGCCGGACTCTTTTGTTTGCTCTCTTCAAGAGCCGGACGCTCGGGACTTCGGGTGACTATAGGATTATCTTCTGGCCTCACCGGATCCGGAGAGGCCCTCCGCGACGACACTTCAAGGTCGCCCGCTTCTTGAGCGGGGGAGTCCGGGGGAGGCGTTTCGCTCTCCATCATCTCCGGAAGAAGATCCCCTGAAGACGAGCTCTGCTGAGAAGGGCTAAGATCCGAACTGCAAGATAAACGCTTCAGTTATTTTCCTCAGAGGTAAGGTAGTATATCTCCACTATGAAAGTACTTTCTGATTACTTACAGCTCGTTGGAGGGCTGATCCTCGCGCGGACTTTGTGCGGCAAAAGCACCCTCCAAGGCAGGACCCTCTAGTGGAGACTTCTTCTCCCGTTTGGAAGCCTCGGTTTTCGGATCTTCAGAGGCAGTCCTCTTCCTTCCCCAAAGCGAGAGAAGGTTGGATTCTTATCCTTGGTTATCCTCCTTCACGGACATGCTCATTCCCTCGGTTGGAATTGGTAGCGATGGGGCCCACTTTCAACCTCATTATTCCCCCCTTTATCTTCCTTTGAGGGCTCCGGGCAGGGTGCTAGCTCGAGCATCTTTTCCTGTACCGGATTCTCCAAACCCTTAGGAAGGGGGGCCGAACACCGAATCATCTTTGCCTTTGTTAGCCAGTCCTGGTCAAAGAGCGACTTCTCAGAATGACGTCATGGTAAATAAAGGATGGTGTGTTCTGCTAAAGGATTACTTTCTTGGTCGGCGGTACGGTTGCTGCTCAGGCCCATGTCCTCGATAGTATCCGGACACTCTATTTGGGGTCTGAAGAATGATTTGTACATCTCCTCATGCGTCAGGCCGAGGAAATTCTGAATAGTACGCAGCCCTTCTGGGTTGAACTCCCACATGCGGAGGGGCCGGCGTTTGCAAGGCTGGACTCGACGAACCAGCATGACTTGCGCCACCATAACCAGATTGAAATCTCCTTCGAAGAGATCGTGAATACGGCTCTGCAGTATAGGCACTTCCTTGGCTGGACCCCAGCTCACTCCTCTGCTAATCCATGACATCAGTTATGGTGGAGGGCCCGAGCGGAAAGCAGGGGCAGCCACCCACTTGGCACTTCTAGGAGCTGTGATGTAAAACCACTCCTGTTGCCATAATCCGGACACCTCTGAAAAGGAACCTTTGGGCCACGGAGCTCCTCCTATCTTGCTTATTAATGCGCCTCCGCACGCTGCATACTGCCCCTCGACCATCTTCGGCTTCACGTCAAAGGTCTTGAGCCACAGGCTGAAGTGAGGGGTAATGCGGAGGAAGGCCTCACACATGACAATGAATGTCGAGATGTGGAGAAAGGAGTCCGGGCCTAGATCGTGGAAATCTAGCCCGTAATAGAACATCAAACCCCTAACGAAGGGATCTAGGGTGAGGCCTAGACCTCGGAGGAAGTGGGAGATGAACACAATGTTCTCGTTGGGTTCAGGAGTAGGGACGACCTGCCCTCGGGTAGGCAGCCGATGCGAAACCTCTGCGGTCAGGTATCTGGCCTCCCTCAACTTCTTGATATCCTCTTCCATAACGGAGGAGGGCATCCACCGGCCTTGAAGGCTAGATCCGGACATGATTGAAGGTCCGAAGCACCTGACCTGGGCTTTGGGTGTTAGAACTTGAGGCGGGGGAAGGATTCGATTGAGCACGGGAGGGGAAAAAGTAAAAGCCTTGTCCCTTTATAAAGAGGGTGAATATCAAGCGTCCTCTCCGTAGCCGTTTGGGACTTTCCTATAATCTAGGAGTCCTAGACACGGTTGGGTTATCCACGACTGTATTGATGAGAATCCCGTAATTAGGGGGACACGATCTCTGCTTTGACAAGACGTGTCAAAAAACTACCTCGCATTATGTGCGGGGCTAGTTAAAGGAAACGGTTCGAATAATCACCGGGCCGTGACATATTCTCTCTACGATGGTATGTGGAACTTATTTTGCAGGGTCGGACACTATCCTTATATTCAAATTCTTCCGTGGTGTATTCGGAGGAGGAACCCGCCTTGCAATGCCGAAGACAATACTGTGCGCCGGACTCATTGTCATTGAAAGCCTGGTTTAGGGGCTACTGTGGGAGTCCTAGATTAGGGGGTCTCCGGACAGCCGGACTATCTCCATTGGCCGGACTATTAGACTATGAAGAAGACTTCGTCTCGTGTCCGGATGGGACTCTACTTGGCGTGGAAGGCAAGCTAGGCAATACGGATATGTGTATATCCTCCTTTGTAACCGACCTTGTGTAACCCTAACCTCTCCGGTGTCTATATAAACCGGAGGGTTTTAGTCCGTAGGACAACATAAAATCATACCATAGGCTAGCTTCTATGGTTTAGCCTCTCTGATCTCATGGTAGATCTACTCTTGTACTACCCATATCATTAATATTAATCAAGCAGGACGTAGGGTTTTACCTCCATCAAGAGGGCCCGAACCTGGGTAAAACATTGTGTCCACTGCCTCCTGTTACCATCCGCCTTAGACGCATAGTTCGGGACCCCCTACCTGAGATCTGCCGGTTTTGACACCGACACAATCTATTACAAGAGAGTAGAGGGGGGAGAAAACATCATCAGATCCAACTATAATAGCAAAGCTCGCGATACATCAAGATCGTATCACCTCAAGAACACGAGAGAGAGATAGAGAGAGATCAAACACGTAGCTACTCGTACATACCCTCAGCCCCGAGGGAGAACTACTCCCTCCTCGTCATGGAGAGCACTGGGATGATGAGGATGGCCAACAGAGAGGGATTCCCCCTCCGGCAGGGTGCCGGAACGGGTCTAGATTGGTTTTCATTGGCTACGGAGGCTTCTGGCGGCGGAACTCCGGATCTATTATGCTCCCCAATCGTTTTAGGGTATATGGAGATATATAGGAGGAAGAAGTGCGTCAGGGGGGCCACGAGGGGCCCACGAGGGTGGAGGGCGCGCCCAAGGTGGTGGGCGCGCCCCCTTGCCTCGTGGCTTCCTCGTTGATCCCCTGACGTGCACTCCAAGTGTTCTGGGCTTCTTCTGATCCAAAAATATGTTCCGTGAAGTTTCAGGTCAATTGGACTCCATTTGATTTTCCTTTTCTGCGATATTCTAAAACAAGGAAAAAAAACAGAAACTGGCACTGGGCTCTGGGTTAATAGGTTAGTCCCAAAAACAATATAAAATTGCATAATAAAGCCCATAAACACCCAAAGTTAATAATATAATAGCATGGAACAATAAAAAATTATAGATACGTTGGAGACGTATCAGCATCCCCAAGCTTAATTCCTGCTCATCCACGAGTAGGTAAATGATAAAAACAGAATTTTTGATGTGGAATGCTACCTAACATATTTCTCTAAGTAATTCTCTTTATTGTGGCATGAATGTTCAGATCCATAAGATTCAATACAAAAGTCTAATATTGAAATAAAAATAATAATACTTCAAGCATACTAACTAAGCAATCATGTCTTCTCAAAATAACATGGACAAAGAAAGCTATCCCTACAAAATCATATAGTCTGGCTATGCTCCATCTTCACCACACAAAGTATTTAAATCATGCACAACCCCGATGACAAGCCAAGCAATTGTTTCATACTTTTCATGTTCTCAAACTTTTTCAATCTTCACGCAATACATGAGCGCAGCCATGGACATAGCACTATAGGTGGATAGAATGGTGATTGTGGAGAAGACAAAAAGGAGAAGATAGTCTCACATCAACTAGGCGTATCAACGTGCTATGGAGATGCCCATCAATAGATATCAATGTGAGTGAGTAGGGATTGCCATGCAACGGATGCACTAGAGCTATAAATGTATGAAAGCTCAACAAAAGAAACTAGTGGGTGTGCATCCAACTCGCTTGCTCACGAAGACCTAGGGCATTTTGAGGAAGCCCATCATTGGAATATACAAGCCAAGTTCTATAATGAAAGATTTTCACTAGTATATGAAAGTGACAACATAGGAGACTCTCTATCATGAAGATCATGGTGCTACTTTGAAGCACAAGTGTGGTAAAAGGATAGTAGCATTGTCCCTTCTCTCTTTTTCTCTCCTTTTTTGGGCCTTCTCTTTTTTTATGGCCTCTTTTCTCTTATTTTTTTATTTGGCTTCTTTGGCCTCTTTTATTTATTTATTTTCGTCCGGAGTCTCATCCCGACTTGTGGGGGAATCATAGTCTCCGTCATCCTTTCCTCACGGGGACAATGCTCTAATAATGATGATCATCACACTTTTATTTACTTACAACTCAAGAATTACAACTCGATTCTTAGAACAAAATATGACTCTATATGAATGCCTCCGACGGTGTACCGGGATGTGCAATGACTCATGAGTGACATGTATGGAAGAATTATGAACGGTGGCTTTGCCACAAATACGATGTCAACTACATGATCATGCAAAGCAATATGACAATGATGAAGCGTGTCATAATAAACGGAACGGTGGAAAGTTGCATGGCAATATATCTCGGAATGGCTATGAAAATGCCATGATAGGTAGGTATGGTGGCTGTTTTGAGGAAGGTATATGGTGGGTTTATGGTACCCGCGAAAGTTGCGTGGTACTAGAGAGGCTAGCAATGGTGGAAGGGTGAGAGTGTGTATAATCCATGGACTCAACATTAGCCATAAAGAACTCACATACTTATTGCAAAAATCTATTAGTTATCGAAACAAAGTACTACACGCATGCTCGTAGGGGGATAGATTGGTAGGAAAAGACCATCGCTCGTTCCCGACCACCACTCATAAGGAAGACAATCAATAAATAAATCATGCTCCAACTTCATCACATAACGGTTCACAATACGTGCATGCTACGGGAATCACAAACCTCAACACAAGTATTTCTACTAATACACAACTACCCACTAGCATGACTCTAATATCACCATCTTTATATCACAAAACTATTGCAAGGAATCAAACATATCATATTCAGTGATCTACAAGTTTTATGTAGCATTTTATGACTAACCATGTGAATGACCAGTTCCTGTCATCTCTCTAAATAGATATAAGTGAAGCAAGAGAGCTTAATTCTTTCTACAAAAGATATGCCCACGTTCTAACAAATATAAGTGAAGCAAAAGAGCATTCTACAAATGGCGGTTTTCTATTAAAGAGAAACAAGCAATCCAAACTTCAAATGATATAAGTGAAGCACATGAAGCAATCTATAAAGCCATACTCAAAAGATATAAGTGAAGTGCAATGAGAATTCTATAAATCAACCAAGGACTATCTCATGCCAGCATGGTTCATAAAAGAAAAGTGAAAACTAAATGCAAAAGACGCTCCAAGATTTCACATATCGCATGAACGAAACGAATCTGGAAACATATAGATACTTGTTGAAGAAAGAGGGGATGCCTTCCGGGGCATCCCCAAGCTTAGATGCTCGAGTCTCCTTGAATATTTACTTGGGGTGCCTCGGGCATCCCCAATCTTGAGCTCTTGCCTCTCTTCCTTCTTCTCACATCGAGACCTTCTCGATCATCGAACACTTCATCCACACAAAACTTCAAGAGAAAACTCGGTAAGATCCATTAGTATAATAAAACAAATCACTTCTCTAAGTACTGTTGCAAACCAATTCAAGTTTTGTGTGGGCATTGTAGCTACTGTAATATAACTTTTTCATGTCTTAATCCACTGATATAATTCGATAGTTTCATCAAAACAAGCAAACTATGCATCAAAAACAGAATCTGTCTAAAACAGAACAGCCTGTAATAATCTGAACATTAACCATACTTCTGGTACTTGAAAAATTCTGCCAAAATTATGAAAAATAAAAAATTTGTATGGAAAGGCAGTTCAAAAAGAATCAGAACCATTTGACATTCCAAAAGAAAATGTAAAATCGTGCACTACAGCCAAAGTTTCTGTCCTGCACCGTACAAACCAACAAACAAAGTAAACATCCTAAAGGCAAACCTTGGCACATTATTTTTATTTTTTTAACTTTATAAAAGCAAACAACAGAAATAAATTACTCTCTAAAACTTCCGGGTTGTCTCCCTGGTAGCGCTTTTTTAAAAGCCATTAAGCTACTCATACAGTGCTCAAGTAATGGATCCACCTGGAGCCCAAGGTATATCAAAGCCAATTTTAATTAACAATAATTTGTGATTTAGTAGTGAGCACAAAGTAACATATATCAAGCAATGACTAAGTCTAACTCTCTTCCTATGCATCGGCATGTCACAAAAGAACAATTAATGCACACATAGTTAAGGCCAATGCATAGTATAAACAGTTTCTTGCAATTTTATCATATCGGAAACATAGAGAGGTGGAGATATAGTTCCTCTCTCATAATAATTGCAAGTAGGAGCAGCAAGCACATGCATATTATATTCATCAAAATCATCATGTGTAATAGTAAAATGCAACCCATCAATATAATCCTTAATAAGGGGTAAACTTCTTCGATATAGTGTAGTCGGGAGAATTCTAAAAGATAATAGGACTATCATGCGTGGGTGCAATAGCAACAATTTTATGTTTAACATAAGGAACTATAGCAAGTTCATCTCCATAAGCATAATTCATATTGGCATCTTGGCCACAAGCATAGCAAGCATCATCAAAAAGGGATATTTCAAGAGAATCAACGGGATCATAACAGTCATCATAGCAATCATCCTTCGGTAAGCACGAAGGGAAGTTAAACATTGTATGAGTTGAAGAGCTACTCTCATTAGAAGGTGGGCATGGGTAGCTAATCCGCTCTTCCTCCTTTTGTTCGTCGCTCTCCTCATCATCTTTTTCATCCAATGAGCTCACAGTTTCATCAATTTCTTCTTCCATAGACTCCTACAAAATATTAGTCTCTTTTGGACAGCGGAGAAGTCCTTAACATATGGTGTAACATAGGCATTAGAAGCATAATTATCATAACAATATTCAAGTATGGCAATATTTTCAGACTTGTAAAGAGTAGCATCATACTTTTCAATCAAAGAAGCAATTTCATGAGCACCCTTAAAAGCAACAAATTCTTCAATTGTTTTAACATCATAGTAATTATAAACATCCTTAGCATAAGAAGATACGATCCCATTATCACTAAACAAACATTGGTAGGGAAGGTGTTTCTTAGGGTCTTCAGAACAACAAATATAATCATACATTTCGCATAAATTCCAAGCATAGCATTGCAAACGATGAATTTGATCCAGTAAAGTTTCCCTTTTTCAGATATGCGGTGTCACACATGACAAGCATGCTCATCTAAAGATTTGCCCTCAACTAAGCTAGTTGGGGTTTCAGCGCGAGCACATATGGATCAAAGATGATCCAAGTAATAAGCTTCAGGAGCGTGATAGATTTTGAGTGGTTCTTCAACCATTGGTTCAATAGGTACAACTAATTTTTTTGGTATTTTGAGTTTCCTACCCATAACTAAAGATAGAAAACAACTAAGAACAATAAATAAAATTACTTAGTGAAAAAGCAAACAAGCACACACGAGAATATTCACCCCACGCTATTGCTCCCTGGCAATGGCGCCAGAAAAAGGTCTTGATAACCCACAAGTATAGGGAATCACAACAGTTTTTGATAAGTAAGAGTGTCGAACCCAACGAGGAGCTAAAGGTAGAACAAATACTCCCTCAAGTTCTATCGACCATCGATACAACTCTACGCATGCTTGATGTTCGCTTTACCTAGAACAAGTATGAAACTATAAGTACTTTGTGGGTGTAGTTGGATAGGTTTGCAAGGTAATAAAGAGCATGTAAATAAAAAGTAGGGGTTGTTTAGATAAAGACACAACTAAATTAGTTTTAGTAGAGAGCTTTTTGTTACGAGAAATTTAGTTGTCCCTAGGGAATCGATAACTAGACCAGTATTCATTATTGCAATTTTATTTGAGGGAGATGCACTTATGATTGGAACTCTAGCAAGCATCCGCAACTACTAAAGATCATTAAGGTAAAACCCAACCATAGCATTAAAGTATCAAGTCCTCTTTATCCCATACGCAAACAATCTACTTACTCGGGTCTGTGCTTCTGTCACTCATGCCACCCACCATAAGCAAATCATGAACATATTGCAAACCCTACAGCAGGAATCCCTCACGCTTGCGCGACACGGAGAGCACCATAGGACAGCGCCAATAATAAAACATGCAACTCAAACCAATCACGGTCATCAAATAACCCATATGACAAAACGGATCTACTCAAACATCATAGGATAGCCATACATCATTGGGAATTAATATATAGCATTGAGCACCATGTTTAAGTAGAGATTACAGCGGGTAAAAGAGGGGTCACACCGCTGCATAGAGGGGGGGAGAGTTGGTGATGATGGTGGTGAAGTTGTTGGTGAAGATTCCGATGATGATGATGATGGCCCCGGCAGCACTCCGGTGCCACCGGAAGCAAGGGGGAGAGAGTCCCCCTCGATCTTCTTCTCCCTTGACCTTATCCCTGGGTGGGAGAAGGGTTTCCCCTCTGGTCCATGGTCTCCATGGCGTGGGAGGCGCGAGAGCCCCTCCGAGATTGGATCCGTCTCTCTGTCTCTCTCTGTTTCTACGTTCTCCGATTCTGCCCTTTCACCATTTCTTATATTCTCGGAGATCCATAACTCCGATTGGGCTGAAATTTTAACACGATCTCTATCCGGATATTATCTTTCTTGCGCAGAAAAAAGGGCATCAACCACCTTACGGGGTGGCCACGAGGGTCAGGGGCCCGCCCCCTGCCTCGTGGCCCCCTCGGGCATCATCTCGCGTGGATTTTTCTTCCCAAAAATCACATATATTCCAAAAAAGGTCTCCGTGAGTTTTTATCCCATTTAAACTTCATTTGAAATGGATTTACTGCGAAACAAAAAACATGCAACAAATAGGAACTGGCACTGGGCACTGGATCAATATGTTAGTCCCAAAAATAGTATAAAAAGTTGCCAAAAGCATATGAAAGTTGAATAATACTAGCATGGAACAATCAAAAATTATAGATACGACGGAGACGTATCAGATGGCCAGGAATATCGGCAGCCCCTGATGGCAGTTCTAATTTGCAGCACGTAACTCCATCGTGCCGCACGTAACTGCATCGTGTGGCAACGAGCGCGGCGCAACCGCATGCATATGGGGCCCCCGACGTGATCGTGCGCACGCCCAACCGCTAGCAGAGCGCGCGCGGAGGGACGCGAGCAGAGCGCTCCATAGTCGCCTCAACGGCGATCAACCATCTCTATCTCTACTCTTATAAAAGACCGAGTTGGTGATGATGGTGTGCCTGCCATCATGTAATATAGACTGTCCGATCTATATCTGACGGTTAGAAAGCAAACTATGCCAATTTTGCAAAAAGATACCCGCACCTCTCTCCAGACTTGCAGATAAGGACTTCTCTCGTTCATCCTTTTCTCTCACAAGATAAACTACTCATACAAATGTATCCTTGATGTTTCGTGCAACGCATGGGCATCTTGCTAGCATATATATGCATATAGTAGTTGAACGCGCAAGGAAAAGCTTTCCACAAGCCGAGTGCGCCGACGGATGCGAGTAGAGCCCGCCGCGGCGCCTAACGGCGAGCACAGCGCACCGCGGTGCCTAACAGCGAGCAGAGCTTGCCAAGGGACGCGAGCAGAGGACGACACAGTGATACATGGCAAATAAGACGAACTGTGCGAGCGGGGTCGGAGACATCAAGCACGAATCAGATTAGAGTTGCATGTGCGATACGTGGCATATAGTTGATCCATCTGAGTTGTTTGTGATGGAATAAGCCGTGTGTTTTGTGGGAAAACGCTTGCTGGTATATAACCTTAAATTTAACCAAAACAGTGTTAATGCATGTTACAAAAATTGTATAGCTGGAAACTATGTTCAAATACGACTCCAACTATATAATATTTGGCGACATGCATTCGTATTTTATTAGTTAAATCCTACTTATAAACCAGGACGGGGGTATAGTAGGTAATTAAATCGCAAATGTTTTTTTTATTAAATGTGTCCCCTCGCAGGTCTTGTCACCCCGCTGTCGCAGACGGCTTACAATGCAAGCTTGTGCAGCGCGCCGGGGCGTTCTTTTGGCCAAACGGTGGTGCCAATGAATCGTCGGTGAGCCCGTTCCCGCGCAACCTCGCATGTTCCTGCGCAAGCTTCCCGCCCGAATCGGTGAAATCCCCCAAAATTGGAATGCTTACTAGCCTGCTATAAAAAGCATCACAGCCGACGAGTCCTGCGTCGCATTTCCCCTCCCTCTCTGTAGCTTATCTCGTCTACTTCTCCCACAATCGCCAATGGCACAGGTCCATCGTCGTCGCTCAGCCACTCAGCCGTCATCAAAGGACAGCTCCAGCTGGGAGGCTATACCGCGGCGGCGGCGCAATCCCCGGCGTAGTGTAGTATGCGTGCCATCCCTCTTGGGTGTGCGCGGAACACCCACCTCACGCTCCGCCGCCGCTGACCATCGGCAGCTATTGCCGGCCGTCGTTGCCGCCACACCACCGTCGAAAGCCAGGGCCATCTCCCTCTCTGCCGCCGTGGCCCGAAGGCGGGAGGTGGCCGTTATGGCCGCCACCCCACTGCCGGCCACCGTGGCCATCACCCGCTCCGCCACCATGGCCCGAAGGCGGGAGGTGGTTATCGTGGCCACCACCCCATCATCGGTTGTCGTGACTGCCAGCCCACCGTCGACCGCCGGGATTATCACCCGCTTCGCCGTTGCGGCCCAAAGGTGGGAGGCGGAGGTGGAGGCCCGCACGTGCGTCAGCGACCTTGCACACTACATCGAGTTCCTGCGGGAGGAGGAGGAGCGCCTCGTTGAGCATGCAAAGATCCTTACCGTAGCCGTGGCCGCAGCACATGCCGATGCAGAGGCGAGGCATCAGGAGATCTATGAGCAGTCCGGCCGCTTCGAGAGGGATCGTCTGGAGCGGCAGTGGGCATTCGAGCTGGCGAGCGTTGCTGAACGTGCAGCACCAGTAGGAACCGTATTGCATTTGTCCAGCTCGTCGGTAGGCTCCTCATCCTCTGCCTCTTACTGAGGGGGTGAGCATGCTCGGCAAAGGAGAGGCTACCGAAAGTAGCACAAATCCCCTCCGTGGTAGCAGTATTTAGGGGTTATTTTGTTCAGTTCATCTGAGTATAAGTGTGTGGTCGAATTGTACATCGTACTTAAAATTAGCTAGTAAGTATAGTTGAACTAGCTATTTCAGTACGTGGTTGGCAACAATTGGGGAGAAGTTTGGTCGGTTCAGCTGTCTAGTTGAACTGTTTGTATAAATTAAGAACGAGTGCTTAATCTATGAATGAAATCTATGCTTAATTACTGAATTTTAGTTGCAAAAATTAGATAGTGCTAATGATTTCTAGCTGCATATTTTAACAAATCGCAGTTTTACAAGGATTGCCAAATGGCAACATTACTAGATCAACAAATGTAAATCTTTCCAGTTTGACAAATGGCAACATACCCAATAATTGTTTGTACGTGGTTGCACACGGGTCATCCAAAACAACCGTTTGCGTTGAAGGGATGCACAAATCCTACGCTGCTCTCACTTTGCATGCGGGTGTTCTATCTAAAACGTTTGCGATCAAGAGCTGCACAAATCCTGCTCAGCACATTTTCGCTTGGCTTCCTCGGGAAGCTCTCGGTTTGCATACGGGTGTTCTAACTAAAACGTTTGCGATGAGTGTTTTATGTTTAAGAACCGAATTGAACTGGGGAAATCGTATTAAACCTCGGGAAGCTGACAATTTTTTTACCACGGCATGTTGATGCCGCTCCATGATAGCATGCCAAGTTTCATGAATTTCAAATGAGTTTTGGATTTACTAGAATGTAAAAACAAGGTATCTCAATGTTTGCGGCCGAGTTACGGTGGCAGGGTGTTTGAAATTCATTCCCATTTCTTGCATGGGACCTAAGCATGCACTCAAGGACACATATTTGATTTTTCAACCAGTTTATATGCATTGGAGAATGTGCATGTAGTTCAAATTTGAATTATGCACATAAAATGCCTGGAAAACCCAGTTAATGTATAAAAATGCCCAAACGAACCCCGAAAAAAATCCAAAATTGAACACAACACTCTTGTTGTTCTATGTTGACACTCAAAATTTTTTTGAAAGCAACAAGAGGCAACGGATATTGTTTCGTCCCCAAAGGTGGCACATTCCCTACCGAAACCATCACGCTTGTTGTGAGAAGCTCTGGTTTGTGAGAAGCTTATACCCAAACCTGCCCCAAATGGGACAAAAATTTTACCACGGCATGTTGATGCCGCTCCATGATAGCATACCAAGTTTCATGAATTTCAGACAAGTTTTGGATTTACTAGAATTTAAAAACCATGTATCTCAATTTGTGGGGTCGACTGACGGTGACAGGGTGTTTGAAATTCATTCTCATTTCTTGCATGGGACCTAAGCATGCAACCAAAGACACATATTTATTTTTTCAACCAGTTTATATGCACTGGAGCATGTGCATGTTGTTCAAATTTGAATTATGCGCATATAATGCCTAGAAAACCCAGTTAATGTATAAAAATGTCCAAACGAACCCTGAATAATGCCAATTTTTTGATGGCACACCTATAGTTGCGTGTTCACTGCAGATAAAAGTTCTAGCAATTGAAACACCATCCATGGCCGCTGTGACCCCATTATGTAATTCAAATCAAGTAGATCCCACACAGTTTATTATAACTAACCATGTGAGATGCAGCATAAAATATCTTCGAACCATGTCTGAATAAGGGACCATATCTGATGACACTTTGCGCGCCAGTTTTTTGGCTGGAGCGATTCCAAATTTTCGGCTTCCGTGAAAATATCTACTGTTGGGGAACGTAGAAATTTCAAAAAATTTCCTACGCACACGCAAGATCATGGTGATGCATAGCAACGAGAGGGGAGAGTGTGATCTACGTACCCTCGTAGACCGACAGTGGAAGCGTTATGACAACGCGGTTGATGTAGTTGTACGTCTTCACGGCCCGACCGATCAAGCACCGAAACTACGACACCTCCGAGTTTTAGCACACGTTCAGCTCGATGACGATCCACGGACTCTGATCCAGCAAAGTGTCGGGGAAGAGTTCCGTCAGCACGACAGCGTGGTGACGATCTTGATGTTCTACCATCGCAGAGCTTCGCCTAAGCACCGCTACAATATTATCGAGGAGTATGGTGGAAGGGGGCAGCGCACACGGCTAAGAAAACGATCACGTGGATCAACTTGTGTGTAGGGGTGCCCCCTGCCCCCGTATATAAAGGAGAAAGGGGAGGAGGCCGGCCGGCCCTAGGGCGCGCCAAGGAGGAGGAGTCCTCCTCCTAGTAGGAGTAGGACTCCCCTCTTTCCTACTCCTATTAGGAGGGGAAAGGAAGGGGGAGAGAGAGAAGGAAAGGGGGGCGCCGCCCCCCCCTCTCCTAGTCCAATTCGGACCAGAGGGGGAGGGGGCGCACGGCCCATCCTGGCCGCCCCTCTCTCTCTCCACTAGGGCCCATAAGGCCCATTACTTCTCCCGGGGGGTTTCCGGTAACCCTCCGGCACTCCGGTTTTCTCCGAAATCATCCGGAACACTTTCGGTGTCTGAATATAGCCGTCCAATATATCAATCTTTATGTCTCGACCATTTCGAGACTCCTCGTCATGTCCGTGATCACATCCGGGACTCCGAACTAACTTCGGTGCATAAAAACTCATAAACTCATAATATAACTGTCATCGAAACCTTAAGCGTGCGGACCCTACGGGTTCGAGAACAATGTAGACATGACGGAGACATGTCTCCGGTCAATAACCAATAGCGGAACCTGGATGCTCATATTGACTCCCACATAATCTATGAAGATCTTTATCGGTTAGACTGCATAACAACATACGTTGTTCCCTTTGTCATCGGTATGTTACTTGCCCGAGATTCGATCATCGGTATCTCAATACCTAGTTCAATCTCGTTACCGGCAAGTCTCTTTACTCGTTTCGTAATACATCATCTCGCAACTAACTCATTAGTTGCAATGCTTGCAAGGCTTATGTGATGTGCATTACCGAGAGGGCCCAGAGATACCTCTCTGACAATCGGAGTGACAAATCCTAATCTCGAAATATGCCAACCCAACATTTACCTTTGGAGACACCTGTAGAGCTCCTTTATAATCACCCAGTTAAGTTGTGTCGTTTGGTAGCACACAAAGTGTTCCTCCGTCAAACGGAGTTGCATAATCTCATAGTTATAGGAACATGTATAAGTCATGAAGAGAGCAACAGCAACATACTAAACGATCGGATGCTAAGCTAATGGAATGGGTCATGTCAATCACATCATTCTCCTAATAATGTGATCCTGTTAATCAAATGGCAACACATGTCTATGGTTAGGAAACATAACCATCTTTGATTAATGAGCTAGTCAAGTAGAGGCATACTAGTGACGTTTAGTTTGTCTATGTATTCACACAAGTATTTTGTTTCCGGATAATACAATTCTAGCATGAATAATAAACATTTATCATGATATAAGGAAATAAAATAATAACATTACTATTGCCTCTAGGGCATATTTCCTTCAGTCTCCCACTTGCACTAGAGTCAATAATCTAGATTACACAGTAATGATTCTAACACCCATGGAGCTTTGGTGCTGATCATGTTTTGCTCATGGAAGAGGCTTAGTCAATGGGTCTGCAACATTCAGATCCGTATGTATCTTGCAAATCTCTACATCCCCCACCTGGACTAGATCCCGGATGGAATTGAAGCGTCTCTTGATGTGCTTGGTTCTCTTGTGAAATCTGGATTCCTTTGCCAAGGCAATTGCATGAGTATTGTCACAAAAGATTTTCATTGGACCCGATGCACTAGGTATGACATCTAGATTGGATATGAACTCCTTCATCCAGACTCCTTCGTTTGCTGCTTCCGAAGCAGCTATGTACTCCGCTTCACATGTAGATCCTGCCACAACGCTCTGTTTAGAACTGCACCAACTGACAGCTCCACCGTTTAATGTAAACACGTATCCGGTTTGCAATTTAGAATCGTCCGGATTAGTGTCAAAGCTTGCATCAACGTAACCATTTACGATGAGCTCTTTGTCACCTCCATATATGAGAAGCATATCCTTAGTCCTTTTCAGGTATTTTAGGATGTTCTTGACCGCTGTCCAGTGATCCACTCCTGGATTACTTTGGTACCTCCCTGCTAGGCTTATAGCAAGACACACATCAGGTCTGGTACACAGCATTGCATACATGATAGAGCCTATAGCTGAAGCATAGGGAACATCTTTCATTTTTCTCTCTATCTTTTGCATTGGTCGGGCATTGAGTCTTACTCAATTTCACACCTTGTAACATAGGCAAGAAACCTTTCTTTGCTTGATCCATTTTGAACTTCTTCAAAATTTTGTCAAGGTATGTGCTTTGTGAAAGTCCAATTAAGCGTCTTGATCTATTTCTATAGATCTTAATGCCCAATATGTAAGCAGCTTCACCGAGGTCTTTCATTGAAAAACTCTTATTCAAGTATCCCTTTATGCTATCCAAAAATTCTATATCATTTCCGATTAGTAATATGTCATCTACATATAATATCAGAAATGCTATAGAGCTCCCACTCACTTTCTTGTAAATATAGGCTTCTCCAAAAGTCTGTACAAAACCAAATGCTTTGATCGCACTATCAAAGCGTTTATTCCAACTCCGAGAGGCTTGCACCAGTCCATAAATAGATCGCTGGAGCTTGCACACTTTGTTAGCTCCCTTTGGATCGACAAAACCTTCCAGCTGCATCATATACAACTCTTCTTCCAGAAATCCATTCAAGAATGTAGTTTTGACATCCATCTGCCATATTTCATAATCATAAAATGCGGCAATTGCTAACATGATTCGGACAGACTTAACCATCGCTACGGGTGAGAAGATCTCATCATAGTCAATCCCTTGAACTTGTCAAAAACCTTTTGCGACAAGTCGAGCTTTGTAGACAGTAACATTATCGTCAGCGTCAGTCTTCTTCTTGAAGATCCATTTATTCTCAATTGCTTGCCGATCTTTGGGTAAGTCAACCAAAGTCCACACTTTGTTCTCATACATGGATCCCATCTCAGATTTCATGGCTTCAAGCCATTTTGCGGAATCTGGGCTCACCATCGCTTCTCCATAGTTCGTAGGTTCATCATGATCTAGTAGCATGACTTCCAGAACAGGATTACCGTACCACTCTGGTGCGGATCTTACTCTGGTTGATCTACCAGGTTCTGTAGTATCTTGTTCTGAAGTTTCATGATCATCATCATTAGCTTCCTTACTAATTTGTGTAGGTGTCACAGAAACTTGTTTCTGTGATGTACTACTTTCCAATAAGGGAGCAGGTACAGTTACCTCATCAAGTTCTACTTTCCTCCCACCGACTTCTTTCGAGAGAAACTCCTTCTCTAGAAAGTTTCTGAATTTAGCAACAAAAGTCTTGCCTTCGGATCTGTGATAGAAGGTCTATCCAATAGTTTCCTTTGGATATCCTATGAAGACACATTTCTCCGATTTGGGTTCGAGCTTATCAGGTTGAAGCTTTTTCACATAAGCATCGCAGCCCCAAACTTTCAGAACCGACAACTTTGGTTTCTTGCCAAACCACAGTTCATAAGGCGTCGTCTCAACGGATTTTGATGGTGCCCTATTTAACGTGAATGCGCCTGTCTCCAGAGCATAACCCCAAAATGATAGCGGTAAATCAGTAAGAGACATCATAGATCGCACCATATCTAGTAAAGTACGATTATGACGTTCGGACACACCATTACGCTGTGGTGTTCCGGGTGGCGTGAGTTGCGAAACTATTCCGCATTGTTTCAAATGTACACCAAATTCGTAACTCAAATATTCTCCTCCACGATTAGATCGTAGGAATTTTATTTTCTTGTTACGATGATTTTCAGCTACACTCTGAAATTCTTTGAACTTTTGAAATGTTTGAGCCTTATGTTTCATTAAGTAGATATACTCATGTCTGCTGTAACATCCCAAATTTTCAATTTGGAATGTTATACAGTAGATCATCATGCATATCATATTTTCTTGAATTTTGGTCGATCCTAGAAATTTCACGCAACTCAAGGACCCTCGGAGAGAGTTGGAGATTTCGTTATTTTCATATTTGAGTTTTCTCAAATTTTGAAAAAAAAAGAGGATCATTTGATTTATTTATTTCATCTTCAATTATTTTCCCAATATCAAAAATATGAGAGAGGGGAATAATATGACTTTCCCAAATTTAGGAAAAAGGAAGATTTAATAAATAAATCAAATTTTGGATTTTTCCGAATTTTAGTTGCATTTTATTTGGATTAGGGAGAAATGCGTGTTTTCAAAATTTGCATCTAGGCCTTGAGAAAAGATCATTTTGTTCGACTCATTTTTAGGAGTCGGGGAAAATTTACTTTGGGAATTTTGGAGTTCGTTTAGATTTTCTTTTCTTTGTTTTTTTCTGCGCGCGTAAAAAAAAAGTCGCAGTGCCCCGCCTGGGCCAAGGCCCAGCCGGCCCCTCCTCGCGTGCAGCCCTGCCGCCGCCCGCGCCGAGTCCGAGTAGGACTCCAGCGCCGCCGCCGCCGCCCTTTGCTTGCCCCCTCCCCCATGTATCCCTCCCCCCCACTTTAAATACCAAGCACCCCCCCTCTCTCCTCCCCACCCCGCGCCGCAGCCCCCGCAGCAGCAGCAGCAGCGCCGCGTCGCCGCCACCCGCGCCGCCAAGCCCTGCCGCCCGGAGCCCCTCGGCGAGGTAGCCGCCGCGCCGCACCATCCCTCCCCTCGGTTCGGTTTTTTTTAAAAAAAACCGTTCCGGTTTCTTTTCATTTCATTGTTTCGGTTTTTCCGAAACCCTAGATCGGTTTTTCGTTTGTTTTCGGTTTAGTTGTTTAGCGACCGTTCGCCAGACCGTTCATCCTAACGAACGTGATCACCGGTTATTCTCGGTTAACGAACGTCCGTTCGTTTAACCGTTCGTCGTTTCTTTTTCGTCGGATTTACTCCATGTTTTTTTCTGATCGCGATTTCAGATCCGATCTTCGTTCTAGTTTATCTCCCCGCTCGTTTATCGAAATCAGGTGATTCAAGCGCCTGGAGTTTCGTTTCGAAACTGCCGTTCCGACTAATCAACTTAAATAAGTTTTGCTACTGTAAAATTTGACCTAGTTTCAACTTGCTAGAACCGAGTTGTTTTCTTTTGCCGTTTGTTTTCCGTTGCTTTGTTCGGTTCTTTCTCTCTTTGCAACCGGAGTTCTTAAGTTGAACTTTCTGGTTCGATTTCTTGTTCGAGTTTTACCTGTGCATTAGATGAGTACTTATTGTATGCTTGTTGTTTGTCTGCGATAGATTACCCGGAGTGCGCCGCCTGTTACTTCGAATCTCTAGGTCTCGCGGATCATCAGCAAGGCAAGTAACACTTTGATCATACCTTTTCTACAACCCAGTTTTATTGCATTAGATCAATCCTCACACATTGCATGATTAGGATCTAATTAAATTGTGGGATGGGAAGTAGATGAGGTAGTACCTATTACCTGTTTATTATGAAACCTTTGGGAGTTACTTCTACGTTTGCTTATTATGCCATACTATGCTAGGAGACGTGGATTGGGTGAGTGATATCCATGACAGATGTGAGTATTATTAATTAATGGTTTATCTAAGGTGGCTACTTAAACACACATCTGGGTGGATTGAGGCACCTGGATTCTATCAGGACTTGCCTGTTTTTCTTTTGGACCGCGAGCCAGGCTCAAAGGGATCATAAGATCTTTCATGCTAGAAACTTCCGTGTGCAGCCACAAGCCATTATGGACTCTGGCATAGTTGATTAAGCGGTGCGAACTCTTAGAGGGTAGACTAGCAGATGTAGGGGAAAGTAGGTGTACCGGTCTATCCATCGTAAGGTGCTAGCGCTTCTGAAAGACTGTGTCTCGGTCATCCGTTTCTCAAACACCATGTAGTGCGACAAACCCAACGGAGGCGATCGAGTCTTGTGGGGAATAGTGCGCAAACCTCTGCAGAGTGTAACAAACTAATCATGATTAGCTGTGTCCCCGGTTATGGACATCTTGAGTATCTAGTACTTGAATATCGTGTGAATCTCATCATGTTACTTCTAATTAATATTGTTGGGTTTTAATTGTTCACTTAATTGGGATCGGAATGCTATCAACCATTCTCGATGTTCAACTACCATGATAGTTAAATAAATTCATTCCTTTGTAGTAGGGAAAAACTGGCTTTACGCAAAAATGTAACCATAGAGCTTTCCACCAGCCATACATGCATATAGTATAGCTCATTACTGTTCATTACTCTCTATGTGTTACCTTGCCAGCATATTCCATGTGCTGACCCATTTTTGGGCTGCAACTTTCATGTTGCAGACATTTTAGACGACGAGTAAGGTGCTGTTAGGTCGTGGTTCTATACTCAGTGATGCCGTTGGAGTTGATGGACCCATTTATCTTCCAAGTCTTCCGCTGTTATCGATATTAGATGGCCTTAAGCTATATTTATTGTAATATGTCTCCGTTGAGACACCGATGTAATAAGTGTGTGATTGCTACTCTGCTATAAATCCTTCAAAGTACTGTGTGGTGTCAGCATTACTGATCCAGGGATGACACCAGAGCACAGAGACTTGATCCATTCGGGTCGGGTCGCTACAGAGATGGTATCAGAGCACACGCTGACTGTAGGACACGACCACTAAGTTAAAGTCATAGATCACTATTCTCTCCTCATTTTCTAACTCCTCACCTTTTCTACTCTTTTAGGATGACGGACGCGAACATCAAGTACACTCAACCGGATGATGGCACACCTTTTGGATTTCACTTGAAGGAAGTCACCAAATACCTGAACATTGGACTACCAAGCTTCACCGGGACTTTCAACGCCACTCTGCCTGAAGAGGAGCGCTGGAAGATTCAAGCTCACGTTCCAGGAAGGACATTTGCGCCAATCACAAAGCCCGTAGATAGTGTTTTCAGTGCACCAACCTGGAGTCTGGGAAGGAGCATGGCAGCTCATATCACCATGGGACGCATTGGAGAAGTTTATCAAGAAGACCTCAAGGACACTATCTACCAGATTTGCGGACGCCGAGATGAACATTGGGAGTTAGTCAGCACCAAGAAGGATAGATCCATTGCGTCATTCATCCAGGAGTTAAACCAGCACATTCGACGCCACGAGAACCAGATGTGCAATGATATGATAGAGTTGAAGAATGCGAAGGCTAGGATCATCGAGCTAGAGGGAGAACTGAAGGCTACACGCAAGGACTACATGGACGAAATCGTAGCTCTAGCAAGGCATAATGGCGATCTTAAGCAAAAGATTGAAGAACTCAAGGGGAATTTAGCATCCAGGAAGGAAGACATGTACGTCGCATGTCCGGACAACTACATCATCCTCGACGACACCGATTCGGATCCAAGTGAACCCGACTTTGAAGACGAAGCTGGAGCAGACATCATGGAGTCTTCCACCGATTCAAATTTCTAGATGACCACCAAATATTAGTAGTATTTTCCCCATGTATACACTATAGTTCGAGCACTTTTGCGATAGTTCTAGACCGTTTGTATGCCCTTGTTTGATTGAATGAAGTGATTTTGTGTGCATTTGCTCATGTGCATTGGGGTAGTGTTTTCTCTTTAGACCTCACTCTATTCTTAATTCTCATCTTTTCTAAACCCTCAGATGCCTCCGAGACGTGACAACGGATTTCCACCGGAACTCACTCAATTGATCCAGCAGCAGAATTAATTGATGCAATTGTTAGTCCAGAATCAGCAAAACAACAACAACAACAACAACCCACCTCCACCACCGCCACCTGTTGACCACTTAGCCCGTTTCCTTAGGCTGAATTCGCCGGTGTTTTCCAGTAGCACCGAGCCAATAGTAGCAGACGATTGGCTCCGCAAGATAGGAAGGGAGTTGACCACTGCAGGATGCACAGATGGGGAGAAAGTGAAGTTTGCCGCACACCAGCTTGACGGACCCGCGGCAGCATGGTGGGAGAATTTCACAGCCACTTACCCGGTCGACACTGTCACATGGGATCAGTTTCAGCAAGCTTTCTGCACTGCCCATGTTTCAGCAGGAGCTATGGCCATGAAGAAGCGTGAGTTTCGCAACTTACACCAAGGAGGAAGGACAGTTGGCCAGTACATTGACGACTTCAGCAAGTTAGCATGTTATGCCCCAGATGATGTTGCTACGGCTGCAGCTAAGCAGGAAAAGTTTCTGGAAGGATTGCATGATGAGCTAAGCATGCATTTGATGGTAGCAAGTTTCAACAACTACCAGGAGTTGGTAGATCGTGCCATCATGATTGAAGGGAAGCAACAGCAGATTGAGAACCGCAAGAGGAAGTATGGACAGGGGAAGTATAACTCTGGAGCCCAGCAGAAGCCCCATTTTACCCCTAAACCGGGAATTCAGTTTCAGCATACCCATGGAGGAGGTAGTTCGCACAACCAAAATGGCCACAAGAATGGTAATGGGAATGGAGGAAACAACGGCCAGAACCGGACCATCCCATCAACCCCAGCCAAGAGAGATCTGAGTCAAGTCACCTGTTTCAAGTGTTCCAAGACCGGACATTATGCAAATGAATGTCCTGAAGGCCAGAATGGAAATGTCAATGGAAGCTCAGGGAAGAAGCCGAACCCTTTCAATAGGGGACAGGTGAACCATGTTAACGTGGAGGAGGTTGAAGATCAGCCTGATGCAGTAATCGGTAAGTTTTTGGTTAAGTCATTTACCGCACTCGTTCTTTTCGATACTGGTGCATCGCATTCATACATATCAAGGGGATTTGTGGAAAAACACAGCCTGCCCACTAGGATTCTTAAAACGCCTATGCTAGTAAGCTCGCCAGGAGCAGAGTACATGGCCAGACAAGGATGTTTTCAAGTGCCATTAAGCATAGGAAGGCATGTTTTCCCAACAGATTTAATTATTCTGGAATCCCAAGGTCTGGACGTAATTCTCGGTATGGATTGGCTGTCGATGTATGGAGGAAACATCGATTGCGCCAGTAAGACAATTTTGCTCACAACGCCAGAAGGAAGAAGGATCAAGTATGTATCCCGGCATGTGCCAAATAGGACACAAGTAAATTCTTTATTAGGAGTTGTGCAAGAAGAAGTACCAGTGGTGAAGGATTACCCTGGTGTATTTCCTGAGGAATTGCCAGGAATGCCACCAGATAGGGATATTGAATTTTTGATTGAGCTTTTGCTAGGCACTGGGCCAATATCAAAGAGACCGTACAGGATGCCAGCGAAAGATTTGGTTGAAATTAAGAATCAGATTAAGGAGTTACTGGAGAAAGGTTACATACGCCCAAGTTCTTCGCCTTGGGGATCACCCGTACTTCTAGTGGAGAAGAAGGATGGATCATTAAGGATAGTTGTTGATTACCGGGGATTGAACGAAGTAACAATCAAAAACATGTACCCACTACCAATGATTAATGATCTGTTTGATCGTTTGCAAGGAGCTAAAGTGTTTTCCAAGAACGACTTGAGAGCAGGGTACCATCAGTTGAAGATTCGAGAACAGGATATTCCGAAGACAGCTTTTACCATGAGATACGGATTGTACGAGTATACCGTTATGTCATTTGGACTGACTAACGCGCCTGCCTATTTTATGAACCTGATGAACAAGGTATTTATGGAGTTTTTGGATAAGTTCGTCGTAGTGTTCATTGATGATATCCTGGTTTATTCAAGGAATGAAGAGGAACATAAGGAGCATTTGCGTTTGGTACTTGGAAATCTCAGAGAACATCAATTATATGCCAAGTTCAGCAAATGTGAGTTTTGGTTGAAGGAAGTAGGATTCCTCAGACACGTTATATCCGGAGAAGGGATAGCAGTTGACCCCACAAAGGTTGAGACCGTAACCGAATGGGAAGCACCAATGACAGTTGGAGAGATCCGGAGTTTTCTTGGACTCGCAGGATACTACCGGAGATTCATTGAGAACTTTTCAAAGATTGCAAAGCCTATGACGGAGTTGTTGAAGAAGGATACTAAGTTCAAATGGACTGAGGAGTGTGAGGCTAGTTTCCAGGAGTTGAAGAAACGTTTGGTTACCTCACCAGTGTTGATTTTGCCAGATCAGACCAAGGATTATGAGGTGTATTGCGACGCTTCACGTCGAGGACTTGGAGAAGTGCTTATGCAGGAAGGGAGAGTTGTTTCGTATGCTTCACGACAACTGAAGCCTCATGAGTTGAATTACGCCACACATGATTTGGAGTTAGCAGCCGTATTGCATGCATTGAAGACATGGAGACATTTCCTCATAGGAAATCATTATGAGGTGTACACGGATCACAAGAGTTTGAAGTACATTTTCACGCAGAAGGAGTTGAATCTCACACAAAGGAGATGGTTGGAGCTCATCAAGGATTATGATATGAGATTGCATTACCATCCCATAAAAGCTAATGTAGTAGCTGACGCATTGAGCCGTAAGAGCCATGTCAATACGTTAATAACGGAGGAAATACCCAAGGAGTTATCAGAAAACCTTCGTGAACTAAGTTTAGAGATAGTTCCGAAAGGCTATGTAGCAGCATTGGAGATTCATTCAACATTGATGGATAAAATCAGAGAGGCTCAGAAATCTGACAAGGAAATTGCTTCTATAAAGGAGAAACTAAGCAAAGGAAAAGCAAAGGGATTTCGTGAGGATGAGCACGATACCCTATGGTTCGAGGACCGTGTTTATGTGCCAAATGACCCGGAGATCAGGAAGTTGATTCTGCAAGAGGCACATGATTCACCCTATTCGATTCACCCAGGAAATACCAAGATGTATTTGGATTTAAAGGAAACATTCTGGTGGACCGGAATGAAGAAGGATATTGCAGCATATGTAGCAGTTTGTGATGTGTGTCATAGAGTGAAGGCAGAGCATCAGAAGCCAGCCGGATTGTTACAACCATTGCCGATACCCGAATGGAAGTGGGATAAGATAGGTATGGATTTTATCACAGGACTACCCAGGACGAAGGCAGGCTATGACTCGATATGGGTAGTAGTTGATCATTTGACGAAGGTAGCACATTTCATTCCAGTTAAGACTACTTACACCAGTGCTAAGTTGGCAAAGATATACATGACTAGGATCATTTGTTTGCATGGAGTTCCGAGGATTATTGTATCAGACAGAGGAACCCAATTTACCTCAAAGTCTTGGAATCAGTTGCATGAAACTTTGGGAACCAGGCTAGAGTTCAGCACCACTTTTCATCCGCAGACAGATGGACAGACCGAGAGAGTCAATCAGATTTTGGAAGATATGCTGAGAGCTTGTGCACTAGATTATGGATCTAGTTGGGACGATAACTTGCCGTATGCGGAATTTTCCTATAACAACAATTACCAAACCAGTTTGAAGATGGCACCTTTCGAAGCTTTATACGGAAGGAGGTGCAGGACACCGTTGTCATGGGACGAAGTTGGAGACCGTCAGTTGTTTGGACCCGATTTGATTAAAGAGTCTGAACAGAAGGTGAAATTGATTCGCGATAGGCTCAAGGTAGCCCAGTCCAGGCAGAAGAGCTACGCAGATTCTAAACGCAAGGCGACAGTTTACGAAACCGGAGACAGAGTTTATCTTCGAGTATCCCCACTACGAGGAGTTAAGCGCTTTGGAGTTAAGGGAAAATTACCACCGCCTTTCGTTGGACCATATAAGACCTTGCAACGTATGGGAGAAGTCGCGTATAAGTTGGAATTACCAGAGGGACTGTCAGGAGTTCATGATGTATTCCATGTTTCTCAGCTGAAGAAATGTCACGCCGAGATGGCGGAGGTACCACTAAGAGATACAGTGCCGCTTGAAGCCATTCAGTTGAGGGACGACTTAACGTATGAGGAGAAACCAGTCAAGATTCTCGAGTTTGCCAGCAGAGTTACCCGCAGCAAGGTTATCATGTTTTGTAAAGTTCAGTGGAACCACCACTCCGAGGATGAAGCCACCTGGGAGAGAGAAGAAGATTTGCTCAAGGACCACCCTCACCTATTTTCTAGCCAACCCGAATCTCAAGGGCGAGATTCCTCTTAAGGGGGGTAGGTTTGTAACATCCCAAATTTTCAATTTGGAATGTTATACAGTAGATCATCATGCATATCATATTTTTCTTGCATTTTGGTCGATCCTAGAAATTTCACGCAACTCAAGGACCCTCGGAGAGAGTTGGAGATTTCATTATTTTCATATTTGAGTTTTCTCAAATTTTGAAAAAAAGAGGATCATTTGATTTATTTAATTCATCTTCAATTATTTTCCCAATATCAAAAATATGAGAGAGGGGAATAATATGACTTTCCCAAATTTAGGAAAAAGGAAGATTTAATAAATAAATCAAATTTTGGATTTTTCCGGATTTTAGTTGCATTTTATTTGGATTAGGGAAAAATGCGTGTTTTCAAAATTTGCATCTAGGCCCCGAGAAAAGTTCATTTTGTTCGACTCATTTTTAGGAGTAGGGGAAAATTTACTTTGGGAATTTTGTAGTTCGTTTAGATTTTCTTTTCTTTGTTTTTTTTCTGCGCGCATAAAAAAAAAGTCACAGCGCCCCGCCTGGGCCAAGGCCCAGCTGGCCCCTCCTCGCGCGCAGCCCCGCCGCCGCCCGCGCCGAGTCCGAGCAGGACTCCAGCGCCGCCGCCGCCGCCCTTTGCTTGCCCCCACCCCCATGTCTCCCCCCCACTTTGAATACCAAGCACCCCCCCTCTCTCCTCCCCATCCTGCGCCGCAGCCCCCACAGCAGCAGCAGCCGCGCCGCGCCGCCGCCGTCGCCGCCTGCCGCCGCTGCCAAGCCCCGCTGCCCCGGAGCCCCTCGGCGAGGTAGCCGCCGTGCCGTGCCATCCATCCCCTCGGTTCGGTTTTTTTTCAAAAAAACTGTTCCGGTTTCTTTTCGTTTCGTTGTTTCGGTTTTTCCGAAACCCTAGATCGGTTTTTCGTTTGTTTTCGGTTTAGTTGTTTAGCGACCGTTCACCGGACCGTGCATCCTAACAAACGTGATCACCGGT
This sequence comes from Triticum monococcum, assembly GCA_034509565.1. Taxonomy (NCBI): domain Eukaryota; kingdom Viridiplantae; phylum Streptophyta; class Magnoliopsida; order Poales; family Poaceae; genus Triticum; species Triticum monococcum. Next base: position 543,589,761 of record CM067841.1, read on the forward strand.
TATTCTCGGTTAATGAACGTCCGTTCGTTTAACTGTTCATCGTTTCTTTTTTGTCGGATTTACTCCACGTTTTTTTCTGATCGCGATTTCAGATCCGATCTTCGTTCTAGTTTGTCTCCCCGCTCGTTTATCGGAATCAGGTGATTCAAGCGCCTGGAGTTTCGTTTCGAAACCGCCATTCCGACTAATCAACTTAAATAAGTTTTGCTACTGTAAAATTTGACCTAGTTTCAACTTGCTAGAACCGAGTTGTTTTCTTCTGCCGTTTGTTTTCCGTTGCTTTGTTCGGTTCTTTCTCTCTTTGCAACCGGAGTTCTTAAGTTGAACTTTCTGGTTCAATTTCTTGTTCGAGTTTTACATGTGCATTAGATGAGTACTTATTGTATGCTTGTTGTTTGTCTGCGATAGATTACCCGGAGTGCGCCGCCTGTTACTTCGAATCTCTAGGTCTCGCGGATCATCAGCAAGGCAAGTAACACTTTGATCATACCTTTTCTACAACCCAGTTTTATTGCATTAGATCAATCCTCACACATTGCATGATTAGGATCTAATTAAATTGTGGGATGGGAAGTAGATGAGGTAGTACCTATTACCTGTTTATTATGAAACCTTTGGGAGTTACTTCTACGTTTGCTTATTATGCCATGCTATGCTAGTAGACGTGGATTGGGTGAGTGATATCCATGACAGATGTGAGTATTATTAATTAGTGGTTTATCTAAGGTGGCTACTTAAACACACATCTGGGTGGATTGACGCACCTGGTTTCTATCAGGACTTGCCTGTTTTTCTTTTGGACCGCGACCCAGGCTCAAAGGGATCATAAGATCTTTCATGCTAGAAACTTCCGTGTGCAGCCACAAGCCATTATGGGCTCTGGCATAGTTGATTAAGCGGTGCGAACTCTTACAGGGTAGACTAGCAGATGTAGGGGAAAGTAGGTGTACCGGTCTATCCATCGTAAGGTGCTAGCGCTTCTGAAAGACTGTGTCTCAGTCATCCATTTCTCAAACACCATGTAGTGCAAGAAACCCAACGGAGGCAATCGAGTCTTGTGGGGAAAAGTGCGCAAACCTTTGCAGAGTGTAACAAACTAATCATGATTAGCCGTGTCCCTGGTTATGGACATCTTGAGTATCTAGTACTTGAATATTGTGTGAATCTCATCATGTTACTTCTAATTAATATTGTTGGGTTTTAATTGTTCACTTAATTGGGATCGGAATGCTGTCAACCATTCTCGATGTTCAACTACCATGATAGTTAAATAAATTCATTCCTTTGTAGTAGGGAAAAACTGGCTTTACGCAAAACTGTAACCATAGAGCTTTCCACCAGCCATACATGCATATAGTATAGCTCATTACTGTTCATTACTCTCTATGTGTTACCTTGCCAGCATATTCCATGTGCTGACCCGTTTTCGGGCTGCAACTTTCATGTTGCAGACATTTCAGACGACGAGTAAGGTGCTGTTAGGTCGTGGTTCTATACTCAGTGATGCCGTTGGAGTTGATGGACCCATTTATCTTCCAAGTCTTCCGCTGTTATTGATATTAGATGGCCTTAAGCCATATTTGTTGTAATAAGTCTCCGTTGAGACACCGATGTAATAAGTGTGTGATTGCTACTCTGCTATAAATCCTTCAAAGTACTGTGTGGTGTCAGCATTACTGATCCAGGGATGACACGGGAGCACAAAGACTTGATCCATTCGGGTCGGGTCGCTACATCTGCTGAAGTCATCTATGAAAGTGAGAAAATAATGATATCCGCCACGAGCCTCAACATTCATCGGACCACATACATCTGTATGTTTGATTTCCAACAAATTGGTTGCTCTCTCCATAGTACCGGAGAATGGTGTTTTTGTCATCTTACCCATAAGGCACGGTTCGCAAGTACCAAGTGATTCATAATCAAGTGGTTCCAAAAGTCCATTAGTATGGAGTTTCTTCATGCGCTTTATACCGATATGACCTAAACGATAGTGCCACAAATAAGTTGCACTATCATTATCAACTCTGCATCTTTTGGCTTCAATATTATGAATATGTGTGTCACTACTATCGAGATTTAATAAGAATAGACCACTCTTCAAGGGTGCATGACCATAAAAGATATTACTCATATAAATAGAACAACCATTATTCTCTGATTTAAATGAATAACCGTTTCGCATCAAACAAGATCCAGATACAATGTTCATGCTCAACGCTGGCACCAAATAACAATTATTTAGGTCTTATACTAATCCCTAAGGTAGATGTAGAGGTAGCATGCCGACCGCGATCACATCGACTTTGGAACCATTTCCCATGCGCATCGTCACCTCGTCCTTAGCCAATCTTCGCTTAATCCGTAGTCCCAGTTTCGAGTTGCAAATGTTAGCAACAGAACTAGTATCAAATACCTAGGTGCTACTACGAGCATTAGTAAGGTACACATCAATAACATGTATACCGCATATACCTTTATTCACCTTGCCATCCTTCTTATCCGCCAAATACTTGGGGCAGTTCCGCTTCCAGTGACCAGTCTGCTTGCAGTAGAAGCACTCAGTTTCAGGCTTAGGTCCAGATTTGGGTTTCTTCTCTTGAGCAGCAACTTGCTTGCTATTCTTTTTGAAGTTCCCCTTCTTCCTCCCTTTGCCCTTTTTCTTGAAACTAGTGTTCTTGTTGACCATCAACACTTGATGCTCCTTCTTGATTTCTACCTCCGCAGCTTTCAGCATTGCGAAGAGCTCGAGAATTCATCCCTTGCATATTATAGTTCATCATGAAGCTCTTGTAGCTAGGTGGCAGTGATTGGAGAATTCTGCCAATGACGCAATCATATGGAAGATTAACTCCCAATTGGATCAAGTGATTATTATACCCATACATTTTGAGTATATGCTCACTGACAGAACTGTTCTCCTCCATCTTGCAGCTATAGAACTTATTGGAGACTTCATATCTCTCAATCCAGGCATTTGCTTGAAATATTAACTTCAACTCCTGGAACATCTCATATGCTCCATGACGTTCAAAACATCGTTGAAGTCATGATTCTAAGCCGTAAAGCATGGCACACTGAACTATCGAGTAGTCATCAGCTTTGCTCTGCCAGACATTCATAACATCTGGTGTTGCTCCAGCAGCAGGCCTGGCACCCAGCGGTGCTCCTAGGAAATAATTCTTCTGTGCGGCAATGAGGATAATCCTCAAGTTACGGACCCAATCCATGTAATTGCTACCATCATCTTTCAACATTGCTTTCTCAAGGAACGCATTAAAATTCAACGGAACAACAGCACGGGCCATCTATCTACAATCAAACATAAACAAGCAAGATAATATCAGGTACTAAGTTCATGATAAATTTAAGTTCAATTAATCATATTACTAAAGAACTCCCACTTAGATAGACATCCCTCTAATCCTCTAAGTGATTACGTGATCCAAATCAACTAAACCTTTTCCGATCATCACGTGAGATGGAGTAGTTTCATTGGTGAACATCACTATGTTGATAATATCTACTATATGATTCACGCTCAACCTTTCGGTCTCCGTGTTCCGAGGCCATATTTGTATATGCTTGGCTCGTCAAGTATAACCTGAGTATTCTGCGTGTGCAACTGCTTTGCACCCGTTGTATTTGAACGTAGAGCCTATCACACCTGATCATCACGTGGTGTCTCAGCACGAAGAACTTTCGCAACGGTGCATACTCAGGGAGAACACTTCTTGATAATTAGTGAGAGATCATCTTAAAATGCTACCGTCAAACAAAGCAAGATAAGATGCATAAAAGATAAACATCACATGCAATCAATATAAGTGATATGATATGGCCATCATCATCTTGTGCTCGTGATCTCCATCTTCGAAGCACCGTCATGATCACCATTGTCACTGGCGCGACACCTTGATCATCATCGTAGCATCGTTGTCGTCTCGCCAATCTTATGCTTCCACGACTATCGCTATCGCTTAGTGATAAAGTAAAGCATTACAGCGCAATTGCATTGCATACAATAAAGCGACAACCATATGGCTCCTGCCAGTTGCCAATAACTCGATTACAAAACATGATCATCTCATACAATAAAATTTAGCATCATGTCTTGACCATATCACATCACAACATGCCCTGCAAAAACAAGTTAGACGTCTTCTACTTTGTTGTTTGCAAGTTTTACGTGGCTTCTACGGGCTTAAGCAAGAACCAATCTTACCTACGCATCAAAACCACAACGATAGTTTGTCAAGTTGGTGCTGTTTTAACCTTCGCAAGGACCGGGCGTAGCCACACTCAGTTCAACTAAAGTTGGAGAAACTGACACCCGCCAGCCACCTGTGTGCAAAGCACGTCGGTAGAACCAGTTTCGCGTTAGCGTACGCGTAATGTCGGTCCGGGCCGCTTCATCCAACAATACCGCCGAACCAAAGTATGGCATGCTGGTAAGCAGTATGACTTATATCGCCCACAACTTACTTGTGTTCTACTCGTGCATATAACATCAACACATAAAACCTAGGCTCTGATACCACTGTTGGGGAACGTAGTAATTTCAAAAAAAATTGCTACGCACACGCAAGATCATGGTGATGCATATCAACGAGAGGGGAGAGTGTGATCTACGTACCCTCGTAGACCGACAACGGAAGCGTTATGACAACGCGGTTGATGTAGTCATACGTCTTCAAGGGCCGACCGATCAAGCACCGAAACTACGGCACCTCCGAGTTTTAGCACACGTTCAGCTCGATGACGATCCCCGAACTCCGATCCAGCAAAGTGTCGGGGAAGAGTTCCGTCAGCATGACGGCTTGGTGACGATCTCGATGTTCTACCATCGCAGAGCTTCGCCTAAGCACCGCTACAATATTATCGAGGAGTATGGTGGAAGGGGGCACCACACACGGCTAAGAAAACGATCATGTGGATCAACTTGTGTGTCTAGGGGTGCCCCCTGCCCCCGTATATAAAGGAGCAAGGGGAGGACGCCGGACGGCCCTAGGGCGCGCCAAGGAGGAGGAGTCCTCCTCCTAGTAGGAGTAGGACTCCCCTCTTTCCTACTCCTACTAGGAGTAGGACTCCCCTCTTTCCTACTCCTACTGGGATGGGGGAAAGGAAGGGGGAGAGGGAGAAGGAAAGGGGGGCGCCGCCCCCCCCCCCCTCTCCTAGTCCAATTCGGACCAGAGGAGAGGGGGGCGCGGCCCACCCTGGCCGCCCCTCTCTCTATCCACTAGGGCCCATAAGGCCCATTACTTCTCCCGGGGGGGTTCCGGTAACCCTCCGGCACTCCGGTTTTCTTCGAAATCATCCGGAACACTTCAGGTGTCCGGATATAGCCGTCCAATATATCAATCTTTATGTCTCGACCATTTCGAGACCCCTCGTCATGTCCTGATCACATCCGGGACTCCGAACTAACTTCGGTACATCAAAACTCATAAACTCATAATATAACTGTCATCGAAACCTTAAGCGTGCGGACCCTATGGGTTCGAGAACAATGTAGACATGACCGAGACATGTCTTCGGTCAATAACCAATAGCGGAACCTGGATGCTCATATTGACTCCCACATATTCTATGAAGATCTTTATCGGTCAGACCGCATAACAACATACGTTGTTCCCTTTGTCATCGGTATGTTACTTGCCCGAGATTCGATCGTCGGTATCTCAATACCTAGTTCAATCTCGTTACCGGCAAGTCTCTTTACTCATTTTGTAATACATCATCTCGCAACTAACTCATTAGTTGCAATGCTTGCAAGGCTTATGTGATGTGCATTACCGAGAGGGCCCAGAGATACCTCTCCGACAATCGGAGTGACAAATCCTAATCTCGAAATAAGCCAAGCCAACATTTACCTTTGGAGACACCTGTAGAGCTCCTTTATAATCACCCAGTTACGTTGTGACATTTGGTAGCACACAAAGTGTTCCTCCGGCAAACGGGAGTTGCATAATCTCATAGTTATAGGAACATGTATAAGTCATGAAGAAAGCAATAGCAACATACTAAATGATCGGATGCTAAGCTAATGGAATGGGTCATGTCAATCACATCATTCTCCTAATAATGTGATCACGTTAATCAAATGACAACAGATGTCTATGGTTAGGAAACATAACCATCTTTGATTAACGAGCTAGTCAAGTAGAGGCATACTAGTGACATTTAGTTTGTCTATGTATTCACACAAGTATTATGTTTCCAGATAATACAATTCTAGCATGAATAATAAATATTTATCATGATATAAGGAAATAAAATAGTAACATTATTATTGCCTCTAGGGCATATTTCCTTCATCTACCTCCCCGCCCCCTCCCCTTACCAAAATCCACATTTCCCCTGTTTCCGCCTTCTTTTCCAAGTTGAAACCTTCACTCCATGCTTGCAGCGCCACCGCCTCCTCGCCGACGACCCTCCTTCATGTTGCTTGGCCTCGCCTATCCAGGTATGTAATCCACACCCGACCCCCATCCTCCTCCTCCTTCCACATCCCACATGCCCCGACCGCCGGCGCGAGCGCGACACCTTCCACCCAAATCACTGAACCCTCCATGAAATAAGCGCCAGCCTAAGCCATGGTGCACGCAGTATAGCCAAGATCTCAAGGAGCATTTGGCAGCAGAGAAGCAAATTGTGGCCGCACGCGCGGATGAGGTCGCGATGGCTGCCTTTCATGCCGACCCCAGATCTTGAAGGAGCACCTTGCCATTTGCTAGCTACACCGGTTAAGCATGCTCGGTTTACCCGTTGTGTGTGCTGCTCCTGCATTTCCTTCACAAATTCTAGTGAATTGTGCTATCTAATTTTACCGTGCAATCTGTTGCTCTAGTGTATATGTTCTATATGTCGTGCAGTGTGGTGCTCACTTATTAACTGTTTTGTTAATTAGTTGTCTTCTTCATTTAGCTATTTGGTTCAATTATGCAAATGTGATGTTCAATTCTTCAGGCTGTAATTTTGTATTGTCTTCCATGTGAGAAATAAATCGAATTTATCTTTACAAAATACATGAGAAATGAATACAATTGCTATATTTCTAAGTTGTCAAACATGCTTGGTTTGGTTATACATTGTGCAATGTGGTGCTCAGTTAACGTTTGGTTCATTTGTGTTGTGGTGTTTAGTTAACTGTTTGGCTCAATTCTGCAATGCGATGTTCAATAGTTGTGGGTGCATTCTGTTATTGTATACTATGTGAGGAATAAATTAAATTTGGCTATAGTAAATAGATGAGAAGCAAATACAATTGCTACAATTGGTTGTAGTTAACAGTTTGGTTAACTGTCTAATCTTCTATTAGGAATATGTTATATTGTGAAATGTGGTGCTCAGTTAATGTTGGTTCATTTGTTGTGGTGTTTAGTTAACTGCTTGGTTCAATTCTGCAATGCGATGTCCAATTGTCGTGGGTAGAATTTTGTATTGGTCTGCATGTGAGGAATAAATCGAATTTGGCTGCACTTAATACATGAGAAACATATACAAGTGTTATATTTCCTAGTTCTTAATCATGCTTGGTTTGGATAAATGGGTTTTTCATGTGGCTTGAATTAATCTGATGAATCTGCAATGTGCTTATTTTTCATCAACATATTTTACTGATAGCATGCGAACCCTTACTTAACCTGATGACTAACTACCTTATATGTGTTGCAGGGAAACAATGGGAAGCACTAAGGTTTACAATCGAGGTTAGCACGTGCATGGTCCGTTGTCTAATAGCACATTATTGTGCAATTGCAGAAACCATTCTAATATTTAGGTTTTTAACAATTTGGTCTTGCACCACTACGAGAAATATGTCAACTTATGACCTTCTGTCAGTGACCCTCGAAGAATTGGTCATAAATTTATGACCATTTCAGACCAATTGGTCAAAAGCTGATCGGGGGGCTCCAAACCCTAAACCATTGCGACCATTTTGGTTAGAAAGGTCGTAATTTCCTCACACGAAAAGGTCATAAAGCAAACAGCGCTAGTCTGCTGCCTTATTTCTAGTTGTTAACGACCAATATAGATGGTCATAGCCTTGTAAATTGTGGTGGGTTGCTATGACTAGGCGCCACCTCATCAGTTTTGCCTATGTGTCATATCCATGTGGCAGTTTTTGCCCTAGGTTGTGAAGCAACCTATATTTCTATCATTCCCAAAATTCTCAAAAAAATCTCATAAATTCTTTGGCTCATATCTTCGTCAAATATGTAAAAACCTTCCTTTCCTAGTTCAAAAATAATTCAAAAATATTCATTTTCCTATTCTGTTTAGAACAACAGTTTGTGAAGGAAGTACCACTTTGGCATGTCCAAATAGTATCCATTTTCTACAGTGCTTTCCTATGCCCAAATAAACATCCTCCACCAAATTCCAGCTCAATCTATTCATTATTTTGAGCTGAGCTTCAGTATACGTATTTATGTCCAGTGTGGTAGTTTGCAAAGCAAGTACCACCTAGGCTCCTCCTTTTGAGCTGAAAATTTGTGAAGACAGTCTTCTTAGTAACTGATCATCCTCAGCCAAAACTCACGCCCATTAGCCATGTACATTTCCTGTACCGCTAATCAAACACTTGGCTGCTAATTCATGTTTGAGCACCGATCGGTCTCCTCGTGAGAATCTTATGTTGTAATTTTCTTCCTAGCACCTACCTGGGGAGTTCCCAACCCACTAGACATGTCTAGGGCACCCAGAACACATGGCAACGCCACGGTCACGCGGTGACCACGCGGCGGGCATGCGAGTTTACGCGCTCTAGAGATGGGGCCCTCGGCCACTGCCCAAACCTCGACGTATCGCCACCAAATCATGTATTTATGATTAAATAGGTACTTATGTACCTAGAAATGATTTTTGGAAAAAATAAGTAGCAAACTATGAGGCAGTTGCAGTTCAAATTTGACCCGCTTCCAACTGAATCGGTGGAAATTTGTCTTTTTCACGAGAGGTGGATCAAAACTTTTTACACCCAAACATTTTGTCAATTGTGCATTAAATATGTCCTAGTATTTTAGAAAATTGATTTGGTCCAATTTTGCAACAATTATTTGGTAGTTCCTTCACAAAAAAACCTCCTTTCGGGCACTCGGAACATGAAAAATGGTTTTTTCGTCCAAAGAAAATGAAAACTTCCTTAGGCAACATTGTTTGCCATTCCAATATGCACCCTTGTGCACAATATGAGATCATTTGAACAAACTATGCCACGAATGTGGCCATAAGATTGATCATTTGGCTTGAAAGCCATGAATCTTTAGAGATGATAGCTCATTTCTGAGAACACTTTTTTAAAATAATTGTCGTATTACAAGTTTGATATTTTTCATGGGAACTTGGCCACATATAATGACACAATGCGAAGGTTTCCCAATTTTTTTTATTTTTTTGAATTTTTTATGCCCGTTTCAAAATGCGGTCAAAACGGCGGGCTTGACCGTTCCTAGCTAGTGGTTGAATCTTGGAAAACTTTTGGTGTTTCTCTGATTAAATAGATACTTATGTACCTAGAAATGATTTTTTTTAAATAAATAGCAAACTATGAGGCAGCTGCAGTTCAAATTTGACCCGCTTCCAGCTGAATCGGCGGAAATTTGTCTTTTTCACGAGAGGTGGATCAAAACTTTTTACACCCAACCATTTGGTCAATTGTGCATTAAATATGTCCTAGTATTTTAGAAAATTGATTTGGTCCAATTTTGCAACAATTATTTGGTAGTTCCTTCACAAAAAAACCTCCTTTCGGGCACTCGAAAAATGAAAAATGGTTTTTTCGTCCAAAGAAAATGAAAACTTCCTTAGGCAACATTGTTTGCCATTCCAATATGCACCCTTGTCCACAATATGAGATCATTTGAACAAACTATGCCATGAATGTGGCCATAAGATTGATCATTTGGCTTGAAAGCCATGAATCTTCAGAGATGATAGCTCATTTCTGAGAAAACACTTTTTTAAAATAATTGCCGTTTTACAAGTTTGCTATTTTTCTTGGGAACTTGGCCACATATAATGACACAATGCGAAGGTTTCCCAATTTTTTGATTTTTTTGAATTTTTTATGCCCGTTTCAAAATGCGGTCAAAACGGCGGGCTTGAACGTTCCTAGCTAGTGGTTGAATCTTGGAAAAATTTTGGTGTTTCTCTGATTAAATAGATACTTATGTACCTAGAAATGATTTTTGTAAAAAATAAATTGCAAACTATGAGGCAGCTGCAGTTCAAATTTGACCCGCTTCCAGCTGAATTGGCGGAAATTTGTCTTTTTCACGAGAGGTGGATCAAAACTTTTTACACCCAACCATTTGGTCAATTGTGCATTAAATATGTCCTAGTATTTTAGAAAATTGATTTGGTCCAATTTTGTAACAATTATTTGGTAGTTCCTTCACAAAAAAACCTCCTTTCGGGCACTCGGAAAATGAAAAATGGTTTTTTCATCCAAAGAAAATGAAAGCTTCCTTAGGCAACATTGTTTGCCATTCCAATATGCACCCTTGTGCACAAAATGAGATCATTTGAACAAACTATGCGACGAATGTGGCCATAAGATTGATCATTTGGCCTGAAAGCCACGAATCTTCAGAGATGATAGCTCATTTCTGAGAACACTTTTTTAAAATAATTGCCATATTACAAGTTTGTTATTTTTCATGGGACCTTGGCCACATATAATGACACAATGCGAAGGTTTCCCAATTTTTTTATTTTTTTTTATTTTTTATGCCCGTTTCAAAATGCGGTCAAAACGGCGGGCTTAACCATTCCTAGCTAGTGGTTGAATCTTGGAAAAATTTTGGTGTTTCTCTGACTAAATAGATACTTATGTACCTAGAAATGATTTTTGTAAAAAATAAATAGCAAACTATGAGGCAGCTGCAGTTCAAATTTGACCCGCTTCCAGCTGAATCGGCGGAAATTTATCTTTTTCACGAGAGGTGGATCAAAACTTTTTACACCCAACCATTTGGTCAATTGTGCATTAAATATGTCCTAATATTTTAGAAAATTGATTTAGTACAATTTTGCAACAAATATATTATAGGTCCTTCACAAAAAAACTCATTTTGGGCACTCAAAAATGGAAAATGAATTTTTCGTCCAAGGAAAATGAAAACTCCCTTTGGCAACATTGTTTGGAATTCCAAGATGCACCATTGTGCACAATATGAGATCATTTGAACAAATATTTGAATGGACTTTCACAAAAAAAACTCATTTTGAGCACTGAAAAATGAATGAATTTTTTTATCTTGAATCGATCACGACCAATTTATATGGTCATAAGGTCATCAAATGGTTTGCTGCATTCTGATTGGACCATGGGCACATCACGCGGATCACACATCAACCACCGTAGGATGCTTTCGGATCCAACGGCCCAAACCCACCCGAGCCGAAACCCTAGGTCTGTCCTCATGGACATTTTCCACCCACCCCCACCTCCATTCTTTCTCTCATTCCTCCCTCCCCCGCCTCCATTCTTTCACTGGAGATCCGCCACCCACCCCAATCCCTCACCCCGATCCAGATCGACGACGACGGCCCCCCGTCGCCGCCCCCTCCTTCCCCATCCCGCCGCCGCCTCTCTCTCCCACCCACCCTGATCCATCCCCTCCCCCGGCGGGATTCGCCGGTCCACTCTCTGCCCCGCACACCACTCATCGTCCCCTCCTCTTTCTCCTAGATCCACACACCGCCGCCGCCATCCTCTCCCCTTCCCTCACCTCGCCTTCTCTCTCAAGCCCCCCCCCCCCCGATGCCAACTACGACTTCACCGACGGGAATGGGGCCGGATTCGCCACGCCCGAGCGCTCCATCCTCGTCGACAGGGACGACTACATCCTGGCAGGTCCGAGCGCTCCATCTGGTGGGTCCAAGCGGTCCATCCTCGACAGGGACGATGGGGACGACTACATCTTCGACAGGGACGACTACATCCGCCAGGTCGCCCGCCAGGGTGGCGGCAGACTTCGCCATGGGCGGCGCGGCGGCGGTGTTGGCCAAGACGGGGGCGGCGCCGGTGGAGCGCGTAAAGCTTCTGCCGCAGAACCAGGCCAAGATGCTGCGCCGGGGCGCCCTCACGCAGCCCTACCACGGGATCACCGACGCCTTCACCCGTGTCCTCTGCGAGGAGGGCACCGCCGCACACTGGTGCGGGAACCAGGCCAACGTTATCCGATACTTCCCCACCCAGGTCCGCCCCCCTCCTCCCTCCCTTCCTTCCTTCCTTGACAATCCACATTTTCGTCTGACGATTCCACCCGTCTGATTAATGGACTATCTGAATCGTGATGCCTTCCTGCATTTAGGCAGGCTTCAGCAGTAGAATTAACAAGCATTGACAAATACTGGAGTTGCTTGTTCAAATTTATCTCCAGCATTGACAAATACCATTGACAAATTTATCCCTAGCATTGACAAATTTATCTCAAGCATTAACAAGCATTAACAAGCATTGACAAGCTTTGTGATTACAGTTTGACTGTATCTCTAGCCTTGACAAATACCATTGCTTGTTCAAATTTATACTGGAGTTGCTTGTTCATCATTGATAAAATGTCATTGCTTGTTTAAGGACTCCACTAAACTGGACAAATGTATTAATCCACTATATATCTCCAAGCATTATGTGCAAGCAATTTCTTATATTATGGGACGGAGGGAGTAGTAAAATCTCCTTGATCATGCAAAAGCTGATTAACAGATTAGGAACAAACATTATGTGTTAAGAGGGCCCTGCAGTTATATTTTGGTTGCCTTTTGCTCCTTCATTTTTGTGTGTTTGAAAATCAGTACAACTGACATGCTTTACTTCTTCCACGTGCAGTGATTGCTAAAAATGACAGGAATGAGATCCAGCGCCAAGAATGATGCATAGCTTAACTGCTGTCGTAGTCTATTTGTAACTGGGAATACCTTTCTAGACTCCAATCTTCATAGTTCTTGTTGATTCATCTTGCTAGCAACTGAGTAGCTTTTTTGCATACTTCTATCAACAGCTCAATGCCACCAAAAATTTTTGCCGTTCTTCTCTATTATACAGCATCTGTTATACATCATACAGTGCCGAGCTCAGCATACACCAACCATTGTACAAACATATCATGATTGATAGGACACTTTTGAACCTGCACTATGTCACCTTGTTTTCCAGATGGGCAATAGACATTGTCGTCCTGTACTATAATAGTGTCTTATTGGGTTTCAGTTTGTTTTGCTATGTACAATGCTTTCACTGGAAATGTTGAATGATCTGTTCTGCCGTATGATTACAATTGCATTAGTATTATTGGATCTGTTAATCAGTGCCTACATGTTAGATCAGCTTGATTTTGAGATGCAGCGAGACTCTGATGTTTCTGAATTCTGATGTGAGAGCATGTATACATCAGTACGACTTTGCATGCATATTTTATTGACTAGGTATATACGTGTTGATGGTCTGTTCCTCTAGTTTTCTGATGTGCATGTTTATTTGGATCCACTGAACCTTTGCAGGGCTAATCTTTCGAGTTTGTATATACATAGACAGGTTTTCTGAAAGTGTGACTGCATAGTATTGAGAAGTAATCAAGTTTCCTGTAGTTTTTATCAGAACCACGACCACCGGCTCAACGCCGACCCGGCCGTCGTCATCACCTTGGAGGACGACGAGGACGCCACAGGCGCAGTCGGCCTCGGTAGCGGCTTCCACCACTACCACGTCATCGTCACCTACCAGGTCCACGATGGCGTCTGGTCCGTCGAGTCCTTCTGCAGCCGCTGCCGCTGCTCCTTCCACAGCTTGGGTGGGACTCGTCAGATCGGCCTCCTCATTTCCCATTTCAGGTAGTACATCCTTCTTGCTCGAATCTACTATTTGATATGCCTGCACATCTCTCGCTCCGGCGCAGAATTGATGGGTTCTTCCTGGATTCTTGTGTAATGAGCTCTTCTTTTTTTAGTACTTCTGTAATGGTATTCAGAAATAAAATTCATATGTTTCTACATATGTTCTTTTAGATAAGTATGTCAATACATAACTACTAATGTAAATGGTGTGATGCAGTTCTAAATATAAATGCAAATAGCTTGTGAATGTCAATCTCATGTATCAGGGTCATGTTCTTGTAAACCTTATGTAAAGCTAAAATTCTTGTTGTGTGCAGGGCAGCTAGTGATGCAGCAAACCAAGCAGTAGCAGGCACACCAAGCAGCAGCAGGAGGAGGGTGTCTCTCGAACGTCGCTGCTGCCACTCATTGCTACTGTCACTGATTAATGATGGATGATCGCTATTAGTTTAGCTCGGCCGCTGTTAGTTTAGCTCCTTGGTAGTCCCTCCCTCTCTTGCAAGCGTGTAGAAATAGAAATGGTAGTTGTAGTCCCATGTAGCTGTAGTTCCTGTACTCGGTCTACCCTTTGTTGCTTCATTTCTATGTTAATTCAGTCTCTGTTGAATGTATCTACTGTTTACTGTTGTGGCTGTTGAAAGAATCCTTTGTGTTGAAAGAAATGAAATGGTTTGGATACATACGTACATGCTGAGATGTAAGCTGGAATAGCCATCTGTCCTTGTGATGTCAAGCTTCTAAATGCATGTTGTGGAGGCCCAAAATAGACTGGATTGAAAAAGGGCCGAGGCCCCAAAAAGAAATGAATTATAGAAGGTTATGTCCTAGAAAATAAAATGGGCCAGGCCCATGAACCCAACAAAAAATTGATGGAAAAAACACAAATAGGCTGAATTAATGGGCTCGGCCCATGTAAAACCCCCAATTGGACCGGGCTGATTTTAACCAACGACCTTTTCAATTCGTCACAATTTTGCCACGTCAGATTGCCACGTCGGATCCGACATGGCCTAGGGAGAGAGCTAGCGACCAAAACAGAAGGTCATAGGATCAACGATCTTTTGTTAAAGGTCGCTATAGTCTGTTTACGACCGCCAGCTTTTGACCTTCTGTTTTTTGTCACAAAAAGGTCGTAAATGGAAATTTGTGACCTTTCAGTGACCAATAGTGGTGGTCACAAGTTGACATATTTCTTGTAGTGCACATGTAGGTCCTGCTGTTAGAGGTTTTGACCACTATTCAACCCTTTTTGAATATGGGGAAATGAGTTATCCATGAATATCAGTCAAGTTAAGAAACTCGTAAAGATTGTTAGGATAAAGAAATTAGCGACAAAAAACAACAAGATCTTTGTCTACATAATGAAGAAGACATCAGTTCACTATAGGATGGTACTAACTATTATACATTGCCTTTTTATTCCTTTGCCCCATTTCCAATATAAAGAAGATATTTATGCACATCCTTGTTTTCAGGCCTTTCCAAAGCAGTTCACTGATGATTACCTCTCAAACCACCTGTATGGTCAAGAGGTGAGGAAGGTATTCATACAACACCCACGGTTCAATATTAAAGTGTTCCTGAAGAGGACGAAGGATGGACGGTCAATCATCCACAGGCACTGGCCTAAAGTTACAAAGACCTTCAACATCAATGAAGGCTCAATATTCGCCTTCTGCTTCAGCAGTTTTCCAGATGAGATACATCTGTCTATGCACCGTCTATGATGCTAATTTCGAAAGGTTATAGATGTTGCATGTGAAACTTGGTCCTGGTGTAGTTGTGTAATGGGGTAGCTGAGTGCTGAAGCTATATGATGTTGTACTCTGATGTATTTCAATCATGAAAATGAAATATATTTTGTGCTTAATATGAAATGTCAATTAGATTAATAAATAGATTATGAATAATCAGATAATTAGCCTGCTAATGGTGAATTAGCCTCCTAATTTGGTTTTGCTATTGCAAACGGTTGTTGAAAAAATACCATGGGCGATGACCTCAGGCAACACACACAGTTTCCAGGAATAAACCGTGTTGGATCAATGAACAATCACACTTGACTTTCTCTTGAAAACTGCTTGCGTTAGGCCACCTTGGGCAAATGTTTACCACATAAAAACTATGTGTGATGGAGAGCCTTTGTCACACAGTTTCTTCTACGGACCATGTGTGATACATTCAATGACGCAAACGATATAACGGGAAAAAATGTTTGTGATGTACCTGTGAACAAAAATGTTTTCTTTGGAGCGACTGTGTGGGATGTACTTACGACCAGAAACAATTTCGTAGTATAATTGTATTTTTTTTAGCTCTACTGTATGTATTTCTGTATTTGAGCGCTCGCCGGTCGCACACGATCTCATTTTGCCAAGCGTTCGTGCCAGGAGGGCATATCCTCGACAGTTTCTGGGTCGTGTGGGAAGGACCCCTGAGGGTGTCCTGGATTAGGGGGTGTTCGGGTAGCCGGACAATACCTTCAGCCGGAGTCCAGGATTGTGAAGATACAAGATTGAAGACTACGTCCCATGTCCGGATGGGACTTTCCTTGGCGTGGAAGGCAAGCTTGGCGATGCGGATATTCAAGATCTCCTACCATTGTAACCGACTCTATGTAACCCTAACCCTATCCGGTGTCTATATAAACCGGAGGGTTGTAGTTCGTAGGACATCATCAGAATCAACTCCATATACAACAATCATACCATAGGCTAGCTTCTAGGGTTTAGCCTCCTTGATCTCGTGGTAGATCTACTCTTGTACTACCCATATCATCAATATTAATCAAGCAGGACATAGGGTTTTACCTCCATCGAGAGGGCCCGAACCTGGGTCAAACATCGTGTTCCCTGCCTCCTGTTACCATCGGCCTAGACGCACAGTTCGGGACCCCCTACCCGAGATCCGCCGGTTTTGACACCGACATTGGTGCTTTCATTGAGAGTTCCTCTGTGTCGTCGCCTTTAGGCCCGATGGCTCCTTTGATCATCAACAACAATGTGGTCCAGGGTGAGACTTTTCTCCCCAGACAGATCTTCGTCTTCGGCGGCTTCGCTCTGTGGGCCAATTCGCTTGGCCACTTGGAGCAGATCGAAAGCTACGCCCCTGGCCATCAAGTCAAGTTTGGAAGCTTAAACTACACGGCTGACATCCGTGGAGACTTGATCTTCGACGGGTTCGAGCCACGGCCAAGCGCGCCGCACTACCTCGAGGGGCATGATCTAGCTATGTCCCCGGACAGTGTCCTGGAGGCCGCACAAGCATCGGTTTCGACCCCTAACTCGGAGCCTATTGCGCCAATCGAGGATGAGCGGTTGGACGTCACCTCGACGGCTGCGCTCCCAAAAGCGATCGAGCCGAATGCTAGCCCCGCACTCTGCATGACCTGTGACTCCGAGGATCCAGACTCCTCCCCGGACTCCGAACCCCCCGCGCCCCTGCCAATCGAATCCGATTGGGCGCCGATAGAGGAGTTCACCGCCGCAGACATCTTTCAGCATTCGCCTTTTGGTGTCATCCTGAATTCTTTTAAGTCTCTCTCTTTATCAGGAGAGCCCTGGCCGGATTACGGTCAGCGAGGATGGGATACGGACGACAAAGAAATTCAAAGCCCACCCACCACCCACTTTGTAGCCACTGTCGACGATCTAACCAACATGCTTGACTTCGGCTCCGAAGACATCGACGGTATGGACGACGATGTAGGAGACGAACACGAACCAGCACCTGTAGGGCACTGGAAGGCCACCTCATCATATGACATATATATGGTGGATACTCCACAAGATGGAGATGGCGACGGAACAGTGGGGGATGACACCCCCAAGAAACAGCCAAAGCGCCGGCGTCAGCGGCGCCGCTCAACCCCGCCAAAGCAAAAACGGTAATTCCAGGGTAGTATACGCCTCCCTCCGAGAGAGTGGCAGACCGAGAGGTTGAGGATGATAACTATACGCCTCCCTCCGGAGACGAGGAAAGCCTCGATGACGACGAATTCGTCATACCATCAGACTCCGCCGAACAAGAGCATTTTAAACGCAGGCTTTTAGCCACGGCAAGCAACCTCAATAAAAAGCAGTAACAGCTTAGAGCTGCCCAAGATTTGCTAGCTGACAGATGGACTGAAGTCCTTGTGGCCGAAGAGTATGAACTCGAACGCCCCTCCAAGAGTTACCTGAAGCGCAGGCCGCTACCCCGATCAGAGGAGGAAGCACCTACATCACCAGCGCATGACATGGCTGACCGGCCACCTTCCGGCCATGACAGAGAGGCCTCTCGGCCCTCCACCCAGGCCATGCCCCGATGCCGCTCAACTAAGGCACAGGAAAATGCGCCAGACCTGCGAGTCGTACTGGAGGATAAGGCAAGACAAACAAGATCGATCTACGGATCGCGCAGGCGCCCTACGGCACGTGATGATGATCTTCACTCCGGATACAACAAATCCGGCCGGGCCGAACACAACAGACATAGCTCTTTCGAGTTGTGTCGTGATATAGCCCAGTACAGAGGCGCCGCACACCCGCTATGCTTCACGAATGAAGTAATGGATCATAAAATCCCAGAGGGTTTCAAACCCGTAAACATCGAATCATACGATGGCACAACAGATCCGGCGGTATGGATCGAGGATTATCTCCTTCACATCCACATGGCACGCGGCGATGATCTACACGCCATCAAATACCTCCCACTCAAACTTAAAGGACCGGCCCGGCATTGGCTTAACAGCTTGCCAGCAGACTCAATCGGTTCTTGGGAGGACCTGGAGGCCGCATTCCTCGACAACTTCCAGGGCACTTACGTGCGACCACCGGATGCCGACGACTTAAGCCACATAATTCAGCAGCCAGAGGAATCGGCCAGACAATTCTGGACACGGTTCCTAACAAAGAAAAACCAGATAGTCGACTGTCTGAATGCAGAGGCCCTAGCAGCCTTCAAGCATAACATCCGCAACGAGTGGCTTGCCCGGCACCTGGGACAGGAAAAGCCGAAATCTATGGCAGCCCTCACGACACTCATGACCCGCTTTTGCGCGGGAGAAGACAGCTGGCTAGCTCGCAGTAACAACTTATCAAAGAACCCTGGTAATTCGGATACCAAGGACAAAAGTGGAAGGACATGTCGGAATAAGCAAAAACGCCGCGTTAGCAGCGACAGCAATGAAGACATGGCAGTCAATGCCGGATTCAAAGGCTATAAATCCGGTTAGCGGAAAAAACCATTCAAAAAGAATACTCAGGGCCCGTCTAGTTTGGACCGAATACTCGATCGCTTGTGCCAGATACATGGCACCCCCGAAAGGCCAGCCAATCACACTAACAGGGACTGTTGGGTGTTCAAGCAGGCAGGCAAGTTAAGGGCCGAAAACAGAGAGAAGGGGCTGCACAGCGACGACGAGGAGCCCAAGCCGCCGAACAACAATGGACAGAAGGGCTTTCCCCCACAAGTGCGGACGGTGAACATGATATACGCAACCCACATTCCCAAGCGGGAGCGGAAGCGTGCGCTATGGGACGTATACGCGATGGAGCCAGTCGCCCCAAAGTTCAACCCATGGTCCTCCTGCCCGATCACTTTTGACCGAAGGGACCATCCCACTAGCATCCGTCATGGCGGCTTTGCCGCATTGGTTCTCGACCCAATCATCGACGGATTTCATCTCACAAGAATCCTCATGGATGGCGGCAGTAGCCTGAACCTGCTTTATCAGGATACAGTGCGGAAAATGGGCATAGATCCCTCAAGGATTAAGCCCACAAAAACGACCTTTAAAGGCGTTATACCAGGTGTAGAAGCCAACTGTACAGGCTCAGTAACACTTGACATGATCTTCGGATCCCCGGACAATTTCCGGAGCAAAGAGTTTATCTTCGATATAGTCCCGTTTAGCAGTGGCTATCACGCCCTGCTCGGACGAACCGCATTCGCAAAGTTCAATGCGGTGCCGCACTACGCATATCTCAAACTCAAGATGCCAAGCCCTCGAGGAGTAATTACGGTCAACGGAAACACCGAACGCTCCCTCCGTATGGAGGAGCATACGGCGGCTCTCGCAACGGAGGTACAAAGTAGCCTTCTCAGGCAATTCTCCAGTCCGGCCATTAAAAGGCCAGACACTGCCAAGCGCGCCCGGAGTAACCCACAGCAGGACCGCCTGGCACACTTTAAGCAAGCGTAGTAATGCGGCCCCAACCCTAGCTTTCACGACATAGCGAAACCAGTACCTCGCGTACATAACTACGCCCTTGAAATACCATGGGCACAGGGGAAGGGGCACAATAACGGCACGCCCAAAATACGGTTTAAAACGTACTAGGGGCTGCCGGATTCCTTTTAATTTTTTCTTACTTTCAGGACTCCATACTTCGGACGACCTGTTCGGCAATTCGACTGCCGCACAAACAATGCTAGATCCAGGGAGGCAGACAAGCCATGCCGCATTATGGAACTCCCAGGTGGTCTCTGTTACGAGCGATATACCTGTTTTAAATACAATTCCGCGGCCTGCCCCTGGTCAGGACATACTACATAGTCCAATATCTTTTGCTTACCGCACTATTTGTATCATTCGGCTTTGATAAATAGCCTCTCTATAAACAATGCATAGCTTCCTGTCTATTTTTTGCATTATCTTCTTCTTACATATATGTTTATTAAATGACATGATTGCACCCGTACACCATGGTACGGCAAACACGCCAGGGGCTTCAGTACCCCTCATAATGGCGTGAGAAGTCCGTACACTTTCCCAAGTGCGGCACCCCGAACTTATAGCATTATATACATCGGCTCCGAATCATGATTTGGGTCAATAGTTGGGTTTGCCCGGCTCCTATGTTTTGGTGCCTTACGTTCCGCTATATCGGCTAAGGTAGCACTAGGAGAACCACTACGATTGTGCCCCGGTTGAGCTGGGTTAAGCACCTCAATGGAGAAAGCTAAAACTGACTGTCATGATGTGGCGAGAGACCGGTCGCTGTTCGAGAGGTTTTTCGAGTCCCTAAAGACTTATGCCGCTTCGAGCGAGGAGCCGGCTTTGTCCGGCCAAGGCGTGGATAGCGCCCCGAACTCGGCCTTCCGAACTAGGGGCTTCGCCGAAATTTAAAATTATATAGTTCTATGGCTAAGTGAGAGTGTTCAAGCATTATAGTCCGATTGCCTGGTTCGTTGTGCTGACCGCCTCCCTCGACAGACCCAATCATGGGAAAAAGAGCGCCCAGGTTTATCCCGAACACCCCAGCACTAGTGGCATGGGGGCAGAAGCTGACGACTGGCCATCTCTCAATTTTTTGATAAACGGCCGCACAGAAAGTAATATTTTAAATTCAAGCATTGCTTAGTGCATATGAACAAGTTTTCAGCGCACAGGATAACACGAGCGAGTTCATTCAAAAATTACATCCTTGGTACATTCATCCGCCACAAGGCGGGCACGAGCAAGAACATCCTTGTAATAGTTCTCGGGCTTGCGATGCTCCTTCCCCGATGGCGGCCCGTCCTTCACAAGCTTCTCACCATCCAGCTTACCCCAATGCACCTTCGCATGGGCAAGGGCCCTACGGGCACCTTCGATGCAGACGGAGCGCTTGATGACCTCGAGCCTTGGACAAGCCTCCACCAGCCGCCGCACCAGTCCGAAGTAGCTCCCAAGCAGGGCCTCTCTAGGCCACAGCCGAACTATGAAACCCTTCAGGGCCTGTTCGGCCGCCTTGTGGAGCTCGACCAGCTGCTTCAGCTAGTCACTCAAGGGCACAGGGTGTCCGGCCTCAGCGTACTGAGACCAGAACACCTTCTCCGTCGAGCTGCCCTCCTCGGCTCGATAGAATGCGGCGGCATCGGATACGCTGCGGGGAAGATCTGCGAATGCCCCTAGAGAGCTCCGGATTCGGGTAAGTAACAAGTAGTTTACTTTTATATGTCTACTTTGCATATAGAATGCCTCACCCACCGCTATCTTTTTCACCGCATCCAATTCCTGGAGGGCCTTCTGGGCTTCGGCCTTGGCAGTTTTGGTAGTTTTAAGGGCCGCAGCATGCTCGGACGCTCGCGTCTTCGAGTCAAGCTCCAAACTCTCATGTTTTTTCATGAGAACCTGAAGCTCTTGCCGCACCTCGCCGACCTGCGCCTCAAATTTCTCCCGCTCGGCGCGCTCCGTGGCCGCTTTCTTCTCAGCCTCGGACAGCGCCTGCTTGAGGGTCGCCACCTCAGTTGTGGCCCCTATAATAAGCAGTATACTCCTGTCATTTTTTCTAATTGCGCCTCCCTATAGGCCTTTTTTCTATAAGCTATCTCTTACCTTCTTTCTCCTCGAGCTGCTGTTTGGCAAGGCCGAGCTCTTGCTCGGTCCGCTCGAGGCCCTGTTTCAGGGCACCCACCTCCACAGTCAGTGCAGCGGTGGCTAGCAGCGAAGCCTGCATACGCATATTGACTCTTTGTTGTTAGACTCCTGTGAAATTTAATAGATCATCTATTCAGCTTTTCTTTCCGAACGCCAAACAGAGCATCAGGGGCTACTATCTATGCGGTTATATTTTTACATATTTTTTACTTACCTCGAAGCCTGTTAGAAGGCTAGCGCAAGCTTCACTCAGTCCGCTCTTGGGGGACTGAACCTTCTGGATCACCGTACTCATAATAGTACGGTGCTCCTCGTCGATGGCGGCGCCGTCAAGCACCTCCAGCAGATTGTCCGGCACCTCTGGTTGGACGGAGGCTGCCGGCTCAGAAGGCTTACTCCTCTTGGAAGGAGTTCACCTATCGTGGTCCAGAACTATTGTAGATTCCGGTGCGGTGTCCGGCTCAAAGCCGGACTTGGAGCCCTGGGGGGTCATGTCCCCTTCACTCCCAGAGTCCGGGAGGTTGCCTTGCGGCTCCTCCGGGACCACCTCCTCCTGCCCCGGAGCTTGTTGCGACGCCACTTCGGCGTCGTCTGCAGTGCGGGGGCAGACAACGGGCGGAACTGAGTTCACGTCCGATGAGTCCAGGGAGCCGTCCGACGATTCATCAAATTCGGCCCGGGGTAGACTACATAATTACATTCAACATTAGGGAAAGCTGTGCAACAAAGGAAAATCATGAGTTACTCTGGTATCCGAACACTTACGATCCCGCCGGACGCTTGGCCATGTCCGGCCACTCCTCTTCATCCTCGTCGACGTCGGGGACGTAGTCCGGCGGAGGGGTTTTCCTCTTCTTGGACCCCTCGGCCTCCCCTACTGGGGCAGCCTTCCTCTTCTCTCCTCCCCCCGCTGGAGGGGGAGAGGTTTCTTCTTCCTCCTCCTCGTCTTCATGGGAGGAGTGCGTCTCGGACTTGTCAGACGACGAGTCTGACACCACCATATGCCGGGAACTCTTTCGAGTCCCCGTGGCCTTCTTCTTCTTGGCCTTCTTCTCCGGCACCACATAAGGCGCCGGAACCAGCAGCTTCACTAGTAGAGCTGGGGCTGGGTGTTCGGGTAGCAGAGCCGGACAGTTAATCGGTCCGGATATCGCCCGCCAAGCCTGTCAAAGGTAAGGGAGTTTAGATCCCGCATAGAGTCAAACTATGAAAAAAGCTTAACATCCTGTAAAAGGTGTAGATGGCATACCTCGCCGGCGTGACGCTGCGAGCTGTATCCGCGGTCCTCGGAAGCGGATGCGGGGTCCTTGGTGCCCTTGAATAGGATCTTCCAGGCGTCTTCGTACATCGTGTCGACGAGCCTGCTGAGGGTTTGATGCTGCGCCGGGTCGAACTCCCACAGATTAAAATCCCGTTGTTGGCACGGGAGGATCCGGCGGACGAGCATAACCTGGATTACATTAACAAGCCAGACTGGCTTGTTCACCAGGGACTGGATGCTTGTTTGCAATCCGGTCACCTCTTTTTCGTCACCCCACGACAGGCCCGTCTCTTTCCAGGACATAAGCCGCGTGGGGGGTCCGGATCAGAACTCGGGGGCTGTGGTCCATTTCGGATTGCGCGGCTCGGTGATGTAAAACCACCTGGATTGCCATCCCTTTAGGGTCTCCACGAAAGAGCCCTCGAACCATAGGACGTTGGCCATCTTTCCCGCCATGGCTCCTCCGCACTCCACCTGGCTGCCGCGCACCACCTTGGGCTTGACGTTGAAGGTCTTGAGCCAGAGGCCGAAATGGGGGCGGACGCGGAGAAAGGCCTCACACACGACTATAAACGCCGAGATGTTGAGGATGAAGTTCGGAGCCAGATCGTGGAAATCCAGGCCGTAGTTGACCATGAGCCCTCGGACAAGTGGGTGAAGTGGAAAACCCAGTCCGCGGAGGAAGTGGGGAGGAAATACTACCCTCTCATGGGGCCTTGGGGTGGGGAGAAGCTGCCCCTCCTCAGGAAGCCGGTGTGCGATGTCCTTGGACAAGTATCCGGCCTTCCTTAACCTTTTGACATGGCCCTCCATGACGGAGGAGACCATCCACTTGCCTCCCGCTCCGGACATTGTTGGAGAGGGTTGAGGTAGGAAGCGCGGGCTTGGGCGCTAGAGCTCGGGTGCGCAGAAGATGGATAGGCAAAGGATGAAGAAGGCGTAGGTAAAAAGGTGGATCCTTATCCCCTTATATGGGTGGATGCGACTATGCGTCCCCACCAGCCTAGTAAAATTCGCTTGCCTCCCAAGCGCCGTGATGAGTGGCGTGGTTGGGTTACCCACGTCCGTATTAACAAGAATCCCATAAACAAAGGGGACACGATCTCTGCTTTGACAAGACGTGCCAAGGAAACCGCCTCACAAAACACGCTGAGGTGGAAAAGTGAAAACGATTTGAGTGAAGGACTTGGCTATAGTGTGATGACGCACTGCAGAATACGTTAGCAGATTTGATTTGTGTTAATATTATTCTCTCTACGGCAATATGTGGAAGCTTATTTTGCAGAGCCGGACACTACTCTTGGTGTTTACAATCTTCTATGAAGGACTTGGAGGAGGAACCCGCCTTGCAATGCCGAAGACAATTTGCGCGCTGGACTCGTCATCATTGAAGCCTAGTTCAGGGGCTACTGAGGGAGTCCTGGATTAGGGGGTGTTCGGGTAGCCGGACAATACCTTCAGCCGGACTCCAGGACTGTGAAGATACAAGATTGAAGACTACGTCCCGTGTCCGGATGGGACTTTCCTTGGCGTGGAAGGCAAGCTTGGCGATGCGGATATTCAAGATCGCCTACCATTGTAACCGACTCTATGTAACCCTAACCCTATCCGGTGTCTATATAAACCGGAGGGTTGTAGTCCGTAGGACATCATCAGAATCAACTCCATATACAACAATCATACCATAGGCTAGCTTCTAGGGTTTAGCCTCCTTGATCTCGTGGTAGATCTACTCTTGTACTACCCATATCATCAATATTAATCAAGCAGGACATAGGGTTTTACCTCCATCGAGAGGGCCTGAACCTGGGTAAAACATCGTGTTCCCTGCCTCCTGTTACCATCCGGCCTAGACGCACAGTTCGGGACCCCCTACCCGAGATCCGCCGGTTTTGACACCGACAGCCCCCCTATCGCCCACACTCACTTGGCGACAGTTCCAAATGCCGTTGTGGAAAGGGGTTAAAAACCTATTGTTTAGGAGCTCCCTGTACTAGTGAAGTACCGAACGCATGGCACCTCCGCGTTCAGCACACGTTCAGTTCGATGACGTCCTCACCTTCTCAATCCAGCAAGAGAGGTGAAGTAGTAGATGAGTTCCGGCAACACGACGGCATGGTGACAGTGATGGTGAAATTATCCGCAGGGCTTCGCCAAGCACAACGGACATGGACGGAGGAGGAACTAGAACTAGAGGGAGACGCGGTGCCGCACACGGCTTGGGATCGTGGTGTATGTTTCCCCTCTCCCTCCTCTCATATATATAGGTGGATAGGAGGAGGGGAAGCAGCCCTAGGGCGCTCCCAAGTGGGTGGCGGCTGCCATAGGGGCCTGCCTAGCCGCGCCCCCTTTCCTTATATGGACATGGGGGGAAGGAAAATGGCGGCCAGCTACCTTAGGGCACCTCACCCTTCCTTCCCTCCTTCCTTATTGCGTGGGCAGGGGAGGTGGGGCGTGCCAGCCCCAATGTCAGGGTTGGTGTGCTCCCCTCCTTGGCCCATAAGGCCCACCACTTGTCGGTGGCCTCCCGGAACCCCTTCCGACACTCCAATAAATACCTGGTGCATTCCTAAACCTTTCCGGGGACCAAATAGTATCGTACTATATATATATATCAATCTTTACCTCCAGACCATTCTGGAGCTCCTTGTCATGTTCGTAATCTCATCCGGGACTCCAAACAACGTCTGGTCATTATTTCACATAATTCATATAATATTATATCATCAACGAATGTTAAGCGTGCGGACCCTAAGAGTTCAAGAATGATGTAGACATGACCGAGACGCTTCTCTGGTCAATAACCAATAGCGGGACCTAGATGCCCATATTGGTTCCTACATATTCTACGAAGATCTTTATCTGTCAAACCTTTATGACAACATACGTAGTTCCCTTTGTCTGTTGGTATATTACTTGCCCGAGATTCGATCGTCGGTATCTTCATACCTAGTTCAATATCATTACCGGCAAGTCTCTTTACTCATTCTGTAATACATCATCTCGTAAGTAACTCCTTGGTCACTTTGCTTGCAAGCTTCTTGTGATGATGTATTACTAAGAGGGCCCAGAGATACCTCTCCATCATACGGAGTGACAAATCCCAATCTCGATTCACACCAACTCAACAGACACCTTCGGGGATACTTGTAGAGCATATTTATGATCACCCAGTTAGGCAGTTACGTTGTGACGTTTGATAGGACACAAGGCATTCCTCCGGAGTCCGGGAGTTGCATGATCTCATGGTCGAAGAAACATGTATTTGACATTAAGAAAGCGGTAGTGTCGGTGTCAAAACCGGTGGATCTCGGGTAGGGGGTCCCGAACTATGCGTCTAGGCCGGATGGTAACAGGAGGCAGGGAACACGATGTTTTACCCAGGTTCGGGCCCTCTCGATGGAGGTAAAACCCTACGTCCTGCTTGATTAATATTGATGATATGGGTAGTAAAAGAGTAGATCTACCACGAGATCAAGGAGGCTAACCCTAGAAGCTAGCCTATGGTATGATTGTTGTATATGGAGTTGATTGCCTACGGACTACAACCCTCCGGTTTATATAGACACCGGATAGGGTTAGGGTTACATAAAGTCGGTTACAATGGTAGGAGATCTTGAATATCCGCATCGCCAAGCTTGCCTTCCACGCCAAGGAAAGTCCCATCCGGACACGGGACGAAGTCTTCAATCTTGTATCTTCATAGTCCAGGAGTCTGGCTGAAGGTATAGTCCGGCTAAAGGTATAGTCCGGCTACCCGAACACCCCCTAATCCGGGACTCCCTCAGTAGCCCCTGAACCAGGCTTCAATGACGATGAGTCTGGCGCGCAAATTGTCTTCGGCATTGCAAGGCGGGTTCCTCCTCCAAGTCCTTCATAGAAGATTGTAAACACCAAGAGTAGTGTCTGGCTCTGCAAAATAAGCTTCCACATATCGCCATAGAGAGAATAACATTAACACAAATCAAATCTGCTGACATATTCCAAGTCCTTTACTCGAATCGTTTTCACTTTTCCACCTCAGCGTGTTTTGTGAGGTGGTTTCCTTGGCACATCTTGTCAAAGCAGAGATCGTGTACCCCCCTTTTACGGGATTCTCATCAATATGGACATGGGTAACCCAACCGCGCCACTTATCACGGCGCTTGGGAGGCAAGCGAGTTTTACTAGGCAGGTGGGGACGCACAACCGCATCCGCCCATATAAGGGGATAAGAATCCACCTTTTTACCTACGCCTTCTTCCTCTTTGCCTATCCATCTCCTGTGCATCTGAGCTCCAGCGCCCAAGACCGCACTTCCCACCTCAACCTTCTCCAACAATGTCCGGAGCGGGAGGCAAGTGGATGGTCTCCTCCGTCACGGAGGGACAAGTCAAGAAGCTAAGGAAGGCCGGATACCTGTCCAAGGACATCGCGCACCGGCTTCCCGAAAAGGGGAAGCTTCTCCCCACCCCAAGGCCCCATGAGAGGGTAGTATTTCTCCCCCACTTCCTCCGTGGACTGGGTTTTCCACTCCACCCATTTGTCCGGGGGCTCATGTTCTACTACAGCCTGGATTTCCACGATCTGGCCCCGAACTTCATCCTCAACATCTCGGCGTTTATCATCGTGTGTGAGGCTTTTCTCCGCGTCCGCCCCCATTTCGGCCTCTGGCTCAAGACCTTCAATGTCAAGCCCAAGGTGGTGCGCGGCAGCCAGGCGGAGTGCGGAGGCGCCATGGCGGGCAAGATGGCCAATGTCCTATGGTTCGAGGGCTCTTTTGTGGAGACCCTAAAGGGATGGCAATCCGGGTGGTTTTACATCACCGAGTCGCGTGATCCGAAATGGACCGCAGCCCCTGAGTTCCGATCCAGACCCCCCACACGGCTTGTGTCCTAGAAAGAGACGGGCCTATCGTGGGGCGACGAAAAAGAGGTGACCGGATTTCAAACATGCATCCAGTCCCTGGTGAATAAGCCAATCCGGCTTGTTAATGTAATCCAGGTTATGCTCGTCCGCCGGATCCTCCCGTGCCAACAACGGGATTTTAATCTATGGGAGTTCGACCCGGCGCAGCATCAAACCCTCAGCAGGCTCTTCGACACGACGTACGAAGACGCCTGGAAGATGCTATTCAAGGGCGCCGAGGCTCCCGCATCCGCTTCCGAGGACCGCGGATACAGCTTGCAGCGTCACACTAGCGAGGTAAGCCATCTACACCTTTTACAGGATGTTGAGCTTTTTTCATAGTTTGACTCTACGCGGGACCTAAACTCCCTTACCTTTGACAGGCTTGGCGAGCGATGTCCGGACCGATTAACTGTCCGGCTCCGCTACCCGAAGACCCAGCTCCAGCTCTACTAGTGAAGCTGCTGGCTCCGGCACCTTATGTGGTGCCGGAGAAGAAGGCCAAGAAGAAGAAGACCACAGGGACTCGAAAGAGTGCCCGCAACGTGGTGGTGTCGGACTCGTCATCTGGCGAGTCCGAGACGCCCTCCTCCCGTGAAAACGAGGAGGAAGAACAAAACTCCCCCCCCCCAGCGGAGGGAGGAGAGAAGAGGAAGGCCGCCCCAACGGGGGAGGCCGAGGGGTCTAGGAAAAGGAAGACCCCTCCGCCGGACTACACCCCCGACGCCGAAGAGGGCAAAGAGGAGTGGCCAGACAGGGCCAAGCGTCCGACGGAATCGTAAGTTCGGATATCAGAGTAACTCTTGACGTTCCTTTGTTGCACGGCTTTCCCTAATGTCGAATATAATTATGCAGCCCGTCCCGGGCCGGACTTGACGAGTCGTCGAGCGGCTCCTTGAATTCATCGGACGTGAACTCAGTTCCGCCTGTTGTCTCCCCCCGCACCGCGGACGACGCCGAAGTGGCATCGCGACGAGCTCCGGGGCAGGAGGAGGTGGTCCTGGAGGAGCCGCAAGGCGACCTCCCGGACCCCAGGAGTAAAGGGGACAAGACCCCCCAGGGTTCCAAGTCCGGCTTTGAGCCGGACACCGCACCGGAATCTTCAACAGTTCCGGACCGCGGCAGTCAAACTCCTTCCAAGAGGAGTAAGCCTTCTGAATCGTTAGTTTCCGTCCAACCGGAGGTGCCGGACAATCTGCTGGAGGTGCTTGACAGCGCCTCCTTCGACGAGGAGCACCGTACTATTATGAGTATGGTGATCCAGAAGGTTCAGTCCGCCAAGAGCGGACTGAGTGAAGCTTGCGCTAGCCTTCTAACAGGCTTCGAGGTAAGTAAAAAATATGTAAAAATATAACCGCGTAGACAGTAGCCCCTGATGCTCTGTGTGGTGTTCGGAAAGAAAAGCCGAATAGAGGATCTATCAAATTTCGCAGGAGTCTAACAACAAAGAGTCAATATGCGTATGCAGGCTTCGCTGCTAGCCACCGCCGCACTGACTGCGGAGGTGGGTGCCCTAAAACAGGGCCTCGAGCGGACCGAGCAAGAGCTCGGCCTTGCCAAACGGCAGCTCGAGGAGAAAGAAGGTAAGAAATACCTTACAGAAAAAGTGCCTATAAAAAGACGTGATTGCAAAAAATAACAGGATTGTACTGCTTATTGTAGGGGCCACGACTGAGGTGGCGACCCTCAAGCAGGCGCTGTCCGAGGCCGAAAAGAAAACGGCCGCGGAGTGCACCGAGCGAGAGAAACTTGAGGCCCAGGTCGGCGAGGTGCAGCAGGAGCTTCAGGTTCTCATGAAAAAACATGAGAGTTTGGAGCTTGAGTCCAAGACGCAAGTGTCCGAGCTCGCGGCGGCCCTTGAGACTGCCAAGTCTGCCAAGGCTGAAGCCAAAAAGGCCCTCCAAGAGTTGGAGGAGATGAAAAAGATAGCGGCAGGTAAGGCATTCTTTATGCAAAGAAGAAGTATAAAAGCAAAGTACTTGTTACTTACCCGAATCCGGAGCTCTCCAGGGGCATTCGCAGATCTTCCCCGCAGCGTATCCGACGCCGCCGCATTCTACCGAGCCGAAGAGGGCAGCTCGACAGAGAAGGTGTTCTGGTCTCAGTATGCTGAGGCCGGACACCCTGTGGCCTTGAGCGACCAGCTGAAACAGCTGGTCGAGCTCCACAAGGCGGCCGAATAGGCCATGAAGGGCTTCATAGTTCGGTTGTGGCCCGGAGAGGCCCTGCCTGGGAGCTACTTCGGGCTGGTGCGGCGACTGGTGGAGGCCTGTCCAAGGCTCGAGGTCATCAAGCACTCCGTCTGCATCGAATGTGCCTGTAGGGCACTTGCCCGTGCAAAGGTGCACTGGGGTAAGCTGGACGGTGAGAAGCTTGTGAGGGACGGGCCACCACCGGGGAAGGAGCATCGCAAGCCCGAGAACTACTATAAGGATGTTCTTGGGGGTGCCCGCCTTGTGGCGGATGAATGTACCAAGGATGTAATTTTTGAATGAACTCGCTCGTGTTTATCCTGTGCGCTGAAAACTTGTTCATATGCGCTAAGCAATGCTTGTTGAATTTAAAATTTTACTTTCTGTGCGGCCGTTTATCAAAAAATTGGGAGATGGCCAGTCATCGGCTTCTGCCCCCATGCCACTAGTGTCGGGGTGTTCGGGATAAACCTGAGCGCTCTTTTTCCCATAGTTGGGTCCTTCGAGGGAGGCGCTCAGCGCAACGAACCAGGCAATCGGACTATAATGCTTCAACACTCTCACTTAGCCATAGGACTTCATAATTTTAAATTTCGGTGAAGCCCCTAGTTCGGAAGACCGAGTTCGGGGCGCTATCCACGCCTTGGCCGGACAAAGCCAGCTCCTCGCTCGAAGCGGCATAAGTCTTTAGGGACTCGAAAAACCTCTCAAACAGCGACCGGTCTCACGCCTCATCATGGCAGTCAGTTTTAGCTTTCTCCACTGAGGTGGTTAACCCAGCTCAACCGGGGCACAATCGCAGTGGTTCTCCTAGTGCTACCTTAGCCGATACTAGTAGAACGCCCGTGCGTTGCCACGGGCTTTTAAAATATTTTTGTTGAGTTGTATAAACATAATGGATGTAAATTTTCACATATAGAGATAAGATAGTACGGGGATGTTGGTGCTTTGTCACGTGCTACGAAAATATTTTGCTAAAATTATGTAAACACAACGCATGTCCAATTTTGCATGCAGAGACAAGATAGCACGGGCACAATCGGGGTATTTATTGAAGTCCAATTCACTTGTAAAATTGATAAAAGAGATAAATTAACAATGTATACATATAGAGCGATGATCCAATTAAAATTCTATTACAAATTAATATCTATTGTTCCTTGTTGTTGTGTTTACGCAATTCTCACACAATATTAGAAAATGGTGTTTTTAGCTTCATTCACACGATATTTAAGCAAGTATAATAAAAACTTCTTCCTGAGCCTACATTGGTCAGCTACATTTTAATCTTACTTTATATCATAGTAAATGTGCTGCTGTAATCATGGAGTAGTGCTTCTAGCATTGTTGAGAGTACTTACAGAAGTGACCATAATCCATAGTACCTGTGTTGCTCCTGTTGCAAATCCCAACCCCAACCCGTGCTCACTCTCAACCCTCACTTTGATCACAATGTCCACTGACTCCCTTTCTAAGTGAGCCAGTTTTCAACACCGGCATGACAGTTAGCAAGGGACAAGGTGGGAAACCGCCTACAGATATTATTCACTACACGCATATAGCAATTTTTTCTAAGCAGATAATGCTACCAGAACATGCACTCAATAAAAAGATAATGCTAGTCATCTTATATATATCATCACAAACTTGCCTGCACCAAATTTGTACAGAAACAAAAGACAAAAACACCTTAACGTGAGATATGATTTTCTAATCCGGCGGCAGCGCCACTCCCTTGATAAATCACGAGCTTGTGCTCTAGATTTACATGCTTGATCATTCTCTTCCCCGTCGGCCTCCGCCTCCGCTCCCCAGCCTTGTTGTCCTCCTCCCCTGACCTCCTTGGCTTCAAGTAAGTCTCGTACAAAGTTTTGTCACTTTGTCTAGATTTTTGGCCCTAAATCATGGGCATCCTCAGTACACGCATCTCTGAAAAATAGAGAGCAACCATATAAGCTTAAATGCTTGGCCAAGGTCGGCTTAAAAACGGACTTCTTCCTTGGTTGTTGTAGAACTACATGGCCTGAGCTGCAGTTATTTTATATCTGCTATTTTGCTTTGCCAGCGTTCATGTGTCACCTCCAACCTGCATCAGCAAAATATGTAGGCCTCAGTAGTATACTGGACAACTCCAAACCTCATGGAGTTGCATAATTTCCATACACCTGCATCAGGCTTGCCTATCAACTACTCAGGTAAGAGTTAAAACCGAGCTCAACCGGTAAGCAAAAAAATTAGAAATCAGTTCAGGAAAAAATGTCACGCCCTTCTCGAGTCTCGACAGTATGCAAGAATCATGACTAAACACTATGTGCAGACATGGTGAGAGATGCCACCAGATGTCACGGTTGTAGACCAGAAAACAGCTAGCCATTCCTATTATACAGATTTGCAAGTCTTAGGATGTGGTAAAATTCTAGGTAAGCAGGTTAGCACTGCCGTACTTGTCATTTGGATCAATACGGCTGTTATACATATCTGACCTCCTCAGTCCATCAGTAAAAGAGCAAATCATGTAAGGCTTGTTCATATAAGTGTGCATGTGCAATGCACTTCTTGTCAGGAACAAAAAAATTGAATACACAAAGCTAATGTAGAGAAACCTGCAGAGAAAACCAGTACCAGGACATAGTAAAAGTAAGCTCTGGAGGAAAATAAACGTGCATTGACCATATATGACTATAAACGACACAGCTAAGAAAGCAGTTCCATGCTTTCATGTGACAAACTTCAATAATACTTAGTAGTTTGTACAATATAATATAAGCGAATATGAAAATGAAATATGGTAAAATCACCCATCCATGGCAGTTTAACCAAATTATGTAAGTTAACAAGGCAGAAGCAGAAACAGAGTTTTAGCATGTTACCTTTCAAATGACTGTAAGATATCTAACATCAAGGAGTGATCCCGAAATTCATACTCATAGCAGCCAGAGAGGACATTAGCGACCTCCATAGGTAAATTGTATAGGAACATCGGTTTCTCTTTCTTCAGGACAACTGACTGATAAATCTCATCTGGTGATTTGGCACACCAAGTCTGAACGCCACTGAACATCTCAAGAATGCTCCAAGCGAAACCCCAATGAGTCAGTCTCGTAACTAATTGGGCCTCTGATGTCTGGTCGCCAATGTTCTGGGGCATGTAATTTGGAGTCCCAAGTCTTTGGATAAGATCTGGATTTGGCAGCGGAAGTCCAAACAGCAAGGATGGAATCCCAAATCCCCCAGCACAGCATGGTCATTGTCATCAAGGAGAAAATTACAAGACTGAAGATTCTGAACAAATATTCCCCTGGAGTGTAGTTGTAGCACACCATGCGGCAAATCAGTGCCATATCAGCAAGTTACAGGAAATCATAAAAATATGTAGTACTACTGAAGAAGACATCTTCTAAACAGAGCATCTGAAATTCAGTGCATACAGTCAGAGGCATGTTACCTCCAGAAATCCCTATCAAAAGACACTGGTTTCCTTCCATGCATTACATATGCCAAAAGATACTAAGCATAACATTAACCCATTTAGTTGTCTAGATAACCAGATTAAATCGTAAGCATTACATGGTTATATTTCAGTGAAAAGGAATACTGTTGAATAATGATTGCCAATGCATGTCAGCATGCATAATTCCAAAACCACACGTTTAATCATTTAGGGGGCACATACATTTATTTTCAGAGCCTGCAACTCATAATGAAATGCTAGACAAGTTTATTGTCCTACTAAATATATGAGGAAATTATCAATGTCAAAGTTGTTGTGTCTAATGCCAAAACTAACTATTATATCAGGTCTGGTTACTGAGATGGTGTTCGGTGTGAAGATTAGTTAACAAAAAAAGTGAAAATACTTGTGTAATTAGAACAACAAGAACTGTAAATGTATGGATTTGGATTTCACAACTTAATGCCAACTAACACCGCATTAGAAAGAAGGAAAGCCTGGTCCAGTATACTTTGCAATGAAATTTGATTGAATCATTAGAGCCATGTTGAACAATACCCAGCGAACGTTCGCTGGTGATGAGGTCCCAGTGAACACACACAGAACCGCACAATCAAGATCCTGTGGATGGCTGTTTCTCAAAAAATTGCACTAAATTAAAGAACTGCCATGGCAGTTTATAAAAATTGCCCCTTGCCCCTACCCTAAAAACTACCACTTGAGTCGTTCACATATGCCATTCCTGGCATACAAACGGCATCTTGTTTTTTTCACTTTCCTAAACAAAAAGCAACAAATATATACTCGCTATTTCATTTTGACAATAACAACAAGCTACGTCAAACACTCAACTTTAAAAAAGCTCATGTTTCAAAATAATGTAGCGGCCTAGAAATTGAAATATATTTTATGCTTTCAGTAATCACTCTTGTCGTTAGATATTTGTGATGTGAGCAAAACCATTGTACTACATATATATAAATTGAATCAATACAGTTTATTTTACAAAAGCACACAATACAGTAATTTAGGATATACATCAGAGGTTTCTATAGAATCTAAGCATTTAAAAGGAACATATTTTCACTCATGCTGCCATAACAATTTGGCAATGAGAATCTTGTAAGAACTACATTTTCAGCGATACAATCGAGAAATTATCAATTCCTAAGGCCCTAGCTAGAATCCAATAATGATTTATAACAAGGAGGGTCTAGCAAGAGCAAGATCGACACCATCAATGAAATTTCATCAAGCCTGTGATGCACAGCAACCAACAATGGTGGAGGAAAGTGAGTTGTACCTGAATAGTGCCCGACCGAAGCGACTCAGTCTGAGATTTCGTAGCCACAACATGGCAAGCATGCACGGCCTCACCATGAGCGAGAGAGGGCACCAAAGCCATTCTGGCTCAAATAGGATGAAGGTCTTAGTGCTAGGAGAAGCATATGCCCCCTGGCCGTTGCGTAGACAGCTCTCTACATGCAAATACAATACAAAAAATTGTTGGAATTGTCAGCTGAACAGCAAATTCAGTTAGAATTTCATGTGAACATAAAACCTCAATTTAATGAGATCAATAAATCTTATTTTTACAAAAATAATAAACACAAGCGCTAGAACAATACTTGTACCTAAATAAAGTTTACAGATGCACATGAATAGATCCACACGAACAGAGCCAAACAAAGGGTCGAGTTAGTAACCTCACTATGATCCCGAGATAATTGCTATCCATATGGAGGCGACTCCATCACGGCCTCACCATGAGCGAGAGAGGGCACCAAAGCCATTCTGGCTCAAATAGGATGAAGATCTTAGTGCTAGGAGAAGCATATGCCCCCTGGCCGTTGCGTAGACAGCTCTCTACATGCAAATACAATACAAAAAATTGTTGGAATTGTCAGCTGAATAGAAAATTCAGTTAGAATTTCATGTGAACATAAAACCTCAATTTAATGAGATCAATAAATCTTATTTTTACAAAAATAATAAACACAAGCGCTAGAACAATACTTGTACCTAAATAAAGTTTACAGATGCACATGAATAGATCCACACGAACAGAGCCAAACAAAGGGTCGAGTTAGTAACCTCACCATGATCCCGAGATAATTGCTATCCATATGGAGGCGACTCCATCATTGCTATGGAGTAGAACTACAGAACCACAGAACAACATCTCTCCTCATGGAAACCGGGGTGAGAAGAACACGTAGAGGAGCATCATGTCACGTCACATAAGGCGCGATGTCAGGCACGCCGGCAACCAGCAACGCCATGGAGAAGAAACATAGCAGAACCAGCTGAGCGAGGATGTAGTGGATCAATGGGAAGGTCAACACAACAGCTTGGACCAATTGAATTGATGGCCATTAGATGGGTCGGTGAAAGAGAATTGGGTGGCACTTGGCCAGGGTCCTTCTTTGCAATGTTCTTCTTCTTCGGGATTGCACTCCATCGCCACACTTCCCTGTGGTCTTCTCCATCCCGCCAGACACCCCCTGCTTCTTCTCACGCCGTCCCGCGGTCTCGTGTCACTCGATGGCCTCGCTGCTTGGTAGCTACTTCACTGTAACAATGGGAACCAATCTTGTTTCAAGACAAGATTCTATCAGTGAAAACTACAAAACGCATGAATCATCATGAAAACGAATAGCTGTACATCATAACCAAGTGAAGAAATAAATAAGAAGTGAAAGGAACTTGCAGAAATCAATTTCATATGTGAGGATAATATGCAAAATATGTTTGTCAAGACAAATCTAAAAACCAAACTGCTTGTGTGACTTTAATATGAATTAAATTGCTGAACCAAATATGTTTGTCAAGACAAATCTGAAAACCAAACTGCTTGTGTGACCTTAATACGAATTAAATTGCTGAACCTCGGTATAGTGGAAAACATATTACTAACCTACAGAGTAAGACTTCCAATCCTACTGTTTGCTAGCAGCATAATAATGTGACTCCCAGCATACACCAACAATGCGAAAAAATTAGAGCTGGAAGGCATGAATTCCTAATACAAAGAACATGATGATGAAAAACTAATTCAAGCTGAACAGAATCAAATCCTACAGCTCATCCATCTTATGAGGAAAGGATTCCTGCTTCCAAAATGAAGATACCCTGCAAATAACATGGAAAATACAAGTGAGAAAGTGCCTAACTGCCTACTAATTCAGGATGAGCGGGTAAGAAAGCATCCGACTAATATGGTGCAGATTTTGATTGGCTATGGTACATGTAACTTTGAAATTGCCGTGAAGAAGCTAATATTCAAGGCACAAATGAGATCTGAGATACAGTATAAATTGACAAGTAGATCTCAGTTTATGATCTGCTTTGAAATTAATTGGAATATAAAGAACTCTGCCACAAGGAACCGCACCCATAGCAGATCAGTCTGAATACAGGTAGCAACAAATCGAATTTGCATCACAACCTTTTCAGTTTCTAAACGGATAGAAGGGAGGAAAGAGCCGGGAAGTCTTACCAAGCAGGATTGGTGTCCGAGATGAAGTCATACTCAAGGGACAGGTAGTTGAGGTATCCGTCCATGTTGCCCACCACGCTGTCCTTCCGAAAGAACTCTGCCCCGCCGGTCATGCCCCCCTTCTCTCCCCTGCCACGCACCACGCCGGCGAGCCGCAAATCCCTGCCCGTGAAGAGCTGGGGCTGCAACCAGGAGTACGCGGAGGTGGAAGAGCAAGTGTGGCCTGCGGTTTGGGCGGGCGCGGCGACATGGACGGATCCAAATTAACCTTGATGGGGAAGGAAGGAAATTGAGATGGAGAAAGCACCTTACCTTGGCGGTGGCTGGAACGGTCACGACGGCGGCGGCTAGCTAGGTATTCGTGGGCGCTCGCTCTGGAAACGGACGGAGCCCAGGAGGCGCCTCGCCTTGACGCGTGTGGCGGGTTCCTCACGGCGCGGAGGTGGAGGCGACCAGAGCCGGCGGCGGCGCGGCGCCGAGGTCGGTGCGACGGCGAGCTCGGGCGGTGAGGCGGCGGGGCAGAAGCTGCAGGAGACGGCGGCGGGGACCTCGAGGCCGAGCTCAGGCCATGGCTTCCCTGGCTCCAGAGGCCGTGGCGGTGCCGGACGCAGCGGCGGGGCGAGGAGGAGGTCGGCCGTCGGGGAGGCAGGAGCTCCTCGTCCCCTCGATCCAGATCGGGATCGAGGAGGGAGCAACACGGGCGCGAGGGAGCGGGCGACCCGCGGGCGGAGGGAGCTAGGGCGTCGTCCGATTTTTTGTTCGCTGGTTTTTCTTGGTTAATCTACGAAATTTGTTTAGGACGAAAAAAAACCAGTGAAGGTGGGACGAAAATTGACCGGCGGAGACTACCAACTGCTCCATTAGGAGTAGAGATAGCGGAACGTAAGGCACCAAAACATAGGAGCCGGGCAAACCCAACTATTGACCCAAATCATGATTCGGAGCCGATGCATATAGTGCTATAAGTTCGGGGTGCCGCACTTGTGAAAGTGTAC
Organism: Triticum monococcum; assembly: GCA_034509565.1. Taxonomy (NCBI): domain Eukaryota; kingdom Viridiplantae; phylum Streptophyta; class Magnoliopsida; order Poales; family Poaceae; genus Triticum; species Triticum monococcum. The sequence goes on from CM067841.1 coordinate 543,628,238, forward strand.
GGACTTCTCACGCCATATTTATGGGTACTAAAGCCCGTGGCGTATTTTGCCGTACCACAGTGTACGGGTGCAACATGTCATAAACATATATATGAAAAGATGATAATGCAAAAAATAGACAGAAAGCTATGCATTGTTTATAGAGAGGCTATTTATCAAAGCCGAACGATACAAATAGTGCGGTAAGCAAAAGATATTGGACTTTTTAGTATGTCTTGACCAGGGGCAGGCCGCAGAATTGTATTTAAAACAGGTATACCGCTCGTAACAGAGACCACCTAGGAGTTCCATAATGCGGCATGGCTTGTCTGCCTCCCTGGATCTTGCATCGTTTGTGCGGCAGTCAAATTGCCGAACAGGTCATCCGAAGTATGGAGTCCTGAAAGTAAGAAAAAATTAAAAAAAGAATCCGGCAGCCCCTAGTACGTTTTAAGCCATATTTTGGGCGTGCTGTTACTGTGCCCCTTCCCCTGTGCCCATGGTATTTCAAGGGCGTAGCCATGTACGCGAGGTACTGTTTTCGCTATGTCGCGAGAGCTGGAGTTGGGGCCGCATTGCTACGCATGTTCAGAGTGTCCCAGGCGGTCCTGCTGTCGGTTACTCCGGGCACGCTTGGCAGTGTCTGGCTTTTTAACGGCCAGACTGGAGAATTGCCTAAGAAGGCTACTTTGTACTTCCGCTGCGAGAGCCGCCGAGTGCTCCTCTGTACGGAGGGAGCGTTCGGTGTTTCCGTTGACCGTGATTACTCCTCGAGGGCCTGGCATCTTGAGCTTGAGATATGCGTAGTGCGGCACCGCATTGAACTTTGCGAATGCGGTTCGTCTGAGTAGGGCGTGATAGCCACTGCGAAACGGGACTATATCGAAGATTAACTCTTCGCTTCGGAAATTGTCCGGGGATTCGAAGACCACGTCAAGTGTTACTGAGCCTGTATAGTTGGCTTCTACACCTGGTATAACGCCTTTAAAGGTCATTTTTGTGGGCTTAATCCTTGCGGGATCTATGCCCATTTTCCGCACTGTATCCTGATAAAGCAGGTTCAGGCTACAGCCGCCGTCCATGAGGATTCTTGTGAGATGAAATCCGTCGATGATTGGGTCGAGAACCAATGCGGCAAAGCCGCCATGACGGATGCTAGTGGGATGGTCCCTTCGATCAAAAAGTGATCGGGCAGGAGGACCATGGGTTGAACTTTGGGGCGACTGGCTCCACCGCGTATACGTCCCGTAGCGCACGCTTCTGCTCCCGCTTGGGAATGTGGGTTGCGTATATCATGTTCACCGTCCGCACTTGTGGGGGAAAGCCCTTCTGTCCATTGTTGTTCGGCGGCTTGGGCTCTTCCTCATCGTCGCTGTGCAGCCCCTTGTCTTTGTATTCGGTTCTTAACTTGCCTGCCTGCTTGAACACCCAACAATCTCTGTTAGTGTGATTGGCTGGCCTTTCGGGGGTGCCATGTATCTGGCACAAGCGGTCGAGTATTCGGTCCAAACTGGACGGGCCCTGAGTATTCTTTTTGAATGGCTTTTTCTGCTGAGCGGATTTATAGCCTTTGAATCCAGCATTGACTGTCGTGTCTTCCTTGCTGTCGCTGCTAACGCGGCGTTTTTGCTTATTCCGACGTGTCCTGCCACTTTTGTCCTTGGTATCCGAATTACCAGGGTTCTTCGATAAGTTGTTACTGCGAGCTAGCCAGCTGTCTTCTCCTGCGCAAAAGCGGGTCATGAGTGTCGTGAGGGCTGCCATAGATTTCGGCTTTTCCTGTCCCAGGTGCCGGGCAAGCCATTCGTCACGGATGTTATGCTTGAAGGCTGCTAGGGCCTCTGCATCCGGACAGTCGACTATCTGGTTTTTCTTTGTTAGGAACCGTGTCCAGAATTGTCTGGCCGATTCCTCTGGCTGCTGAATTATGTGTCTTAAGTCATCGGCATCCGGTGGTCGCACGTAAGTGCCCTGGAAGTTGTCGAGGAATGCAGCTTCCAGGTCCTCCCAAGAACCGATTGAGTCTGCTGGCAAGCTGTTAAGCCAATGCCGGGCCGGTCCTTTAAGTTTGAGCCGGAGGTATTTGATGGCGTGTAGATCATCGCCGCGTGCCATGTGGATGTGAAGGAGATAATCCTCGATCCATACCGCCGGATCTGTTGTGCCATCGTATGATTCGATGTTTACGGGTTTGAAACCCTCTAGGATTTTATGATCCATTACTTCATTCGTGAAGCATAGCGGGTGTGCGGCGCCTCTGTACTGGGCTATATCATGACGCAGCTCGGAAGAGCTATGTCTGTTGTGTTCGGCCCGGCCGGATTTGTTGTATCCGGAGTGAAGGTCATCGTCACGTGCCGTAGGGCGCCTGCGCGATCCGTAGATCGATCGTGTTTGTCTTGCCTTATCCTCCAGTACATCGCAGGTCTGGCGCATTTTCCCGTGCCTTAGTTGAGCGGCATCGGGGCATGGCTTGGGTGGAGGGCCGAGAGGCCTCTCTGTCGCGGCCGCGAGGTGGCCGGTCTGCCATGTCATGCACTGGTGATGTAGGTGCTTCCTCCTCTGATCGGCGTAGCGGCCTGCGCATTGGGTAACTCTTGGAAGGACGTTCGAGTTCATACTCTTCGGCCGCAAGGATTTCAGTCCATCTGTCAGCTAGCAAATCTTGGGCAGCTCTAAGCTGTTGCTGCTTTTTCTTGAGGCTGCTTGCTGGGGCTAAAAGCCTGCGTTTGAAACGCTGTTGTTCGGCGGGGTCTGATGGTATGACGAATTCGTCATCGTCGTCGAGGCTTGCGTTGTCTTTGGAGGGAGGCATATAGTTGTCATCCTCGACCTCTTGTTCTACCGCTCTCTCATGAGGGTTGGCTTCTCCATCTCCCTGTGCCGAATCTTGCTGAGGTGGGTGTTCTTCGGCGCTATCCGGGGTAGTATTATCTCTCGTGCCGGAATCACCATTTTTTCTTTGGCGGGATTTAGAGCGGCGCCACTAACGCCGGCGCTTTGGCTGTTTCTTGGGGGTGTCATCCCCCACTGTTCCATCGCCATCTCCATCTTTTGGAGTATCCACCATATATATGTCATATGACGAGGTGGCCTTCCAGCGCCCTACAGGTGTTGGTTCCTGTTCGTCTCCTACATCGTCGTCCATAGCGTCGATGTCTTCGAAGCCGAAGTCAAGCATGTCGGTTAAATCGCCGACAGTGGCTACAAAGTGGGTGCTGGGTGGGCTTTGAATTTCTTCATCGTCCGCATCCCATCCTTGCTGACCGTAATCCGGCCAGGGCTCTCCTGATAAAGAGAGAGACTTAAGAGAATTCAGGATGACGCTAAAAGGCGAGTGCTGAAAGATGTCTGCGGCGGTGAACTCCATTATCAACGCCCAATCGGATTCGATTGGCACGGGCGCGGGGGGGTCGGAGTCCGGGGAGGAGTCCGGATCCTTGGAGTCACGGGTCGTGCAGAGTGCGGGGCTAGCGGTCGGCTTGATCGCCTTTGAGATCGCAGCCCCCGAGGTGACGTCCAACAGCTCATCCTCGATTGGCGCAATAGGCTCCGAGTTAGGGGTCGGAACCGATGCGCGTGCGGCCTCCAGGACACTGTCCGGAGGCAGAGCTATATCATGCCCCTCGAGATAGTGCGGCACGCTTGGCCGTGGCTCGAATCCGTCGAAGATCAAGTCTCCGCGGATGTCAGTCGTGTAGTTTAAGCTTCCAAACCCGACTTGATGGCCAGGGGCATAGCTTTCAATCTGCTCCAAGTGGCCAAGCGAATTGGCCCGCAGAGCGAAGCCGCCGAAGATGAAGATCTGTCCGGGGAGAAAAGTCTCACCCTGGACCGCATCGTTGTTGATGATCAAAGGAGCCATCGGGCCTAAAGGCGACGACACAGAGGAACTCTCAATGAAAGCACCAATGTCGGTGTCAAAACCGGCGGATCTCGGGTAGGGGGTCCCGAACTGTGCGTCTAGGCCGGATGGTAACAGGAGGCAGGGAACACGATGTTTTACCCAGATTCGGGCCCTCTCGATGGAGGTAAAACGCTACGTCCTGCTTGATTAATATTGATGATATGGGTAGTACAAGAGTAGATCTACCACGAGATCAAGAAGGCTAAACCCTAGAAGCTAGCCTATGGTATGATTGTTGTACATGGAGTCGATTGTCTACGGACTACAACCCTCCGGTTTATATAGACACCGGATAGGGTTAGGGTTACATAAAGTCGGTTACAATGGTAGGAGATCTTGAATATCCGCATCGCCAAGCTTGCCTTCCACGCCAAGGAAAGTCCCATCCGGACACGGGACGAAGTCTTCAATCTTGTATCTTCATAGTCCAGGAGTCCGGTTGAAGGTATAGTCCGGCTACCTGAACACCCCCTAATCCAGGACTCCCTCAGGTAGCAATAAACTGAACGATCATATGTTATGCTAACGGTTGGGTCTTGTCCATCACATCATTCTCCTAATGGCGTGATCGTGTTCTCAAATGACAACTTGTGTCTATGGTTAGAAAACCTTAACCATCTTGGATCAACGAGGTAGTCTAATAGAGGCTCACTAGGGACACGGTATTTGTTTATGTATCCACACATGTATTTTAAGTTTCCGATCAATACAATTCTAGCATGAATAATAATCCTTTATCATGATCAACGAAATTAATAATAACCATTTTATTATTGCCTCTAGAGCATATTTCCATCAAATGCTTATGAGAAGCATGATGGGAGGGCGAATGGAGGTGCAATGGGAGGAATCAGAGGTGCCATGGGAGGAATGTGCGGTGCCATGGGTTGAATCGGAGGAGGAATGGGAGGTGCCATGGGCGATGGAATTTGTGGCTACATGAATATGATGGGAGGTGCCATGAATAGTGCATTTGTTGGCAACATGGGAGGTGGCTTAGGTGGCAATATGGCTGGTGGCTTCGGTGGTGTGGACAGTGGTTTTCGTGGAAACATGGGCGGCATGGGAGGTGTTTCGGCGGCAACATGAGTGGCATGGAAGATGGCTTTGGTGGAAACATGAGCGGCATGGGAGGTGGCTTCAGTTATATTTATGTGCATTTAATTTGTTGGACCAAGAACTTTGATTGAATGATGAACTTTTGATTGTAGGATTTCAAACTTTGATTGATATGATGCACTTTTGGTTGTAGAAATCTAACAATATTGCTCTATACGATGAGTTTGATGTATATGTGAAGATGTAAAACTGGCCGACAGCGCGCGGCTGGCTACAACCACTATACAGCCACGTGCTTTTACATCACCAAATATGTATCATCTGTTGGAGTTGGATCTTTTTTGAAGATGTAAAAAAACACTTTTTGGTGATGCAAATTATACAACACATACTTTTACATCTCCAAAATTGCATCATTTATTGGAAATGCTCTCACTGAGGGTTGTTCCGAAGAGAGATCGTTGGCTGCCTGATATGAAGCTGAGATGGGCTTCGTGCGTAAGAGTACCAATTAACCACATGCCTTAGAAAATTCTCCCACAATAGGGTCCCCGTTAGGACAGCCGGCCCATGAAGCAAGAAATGTAACATTAGGGGAGATCAAATGGCTGGAGACGATGCAGAAACAAAATCCAACGGCTCACAGGGCTAATAGCGTGTGAGAACTCGGATTAGGTGCGGTTTTACTGTTCTAACTAGATCGTTGATGGCGCACGTTACTGCGCCCATCAATCTTGTCTTAGTAATTAGGGATATAAAGTAATTGGATATATTGTTTGGAATGATTTGAAGTATTGCGCCTTATTGTAGCTTGAGCTTGGATCCTTCATTTCAAAAGATAATGGTACGTAATTAAAGAAGAACCTGATATGATATCAAGAAAGTAGTGTGTTGAGCATTTTCTTTCTTATCAGGTCAAATAGACTTGGTTTGAGCTTGGGTTTCAAAAGTATCTTTGAATTAGGACGGTTGATACATGTTTTGCGATGGATCATGGCCTCTTTGGATTAGGATAGTTGATGGACACATGTTTTCAACAGATCGTGGCCTCTTGGCTCACGAATCACGATGGTGAGCGTTACCATGTCCCTCTATTCTTTCGATGGAGTGGTAGAAAGTGTTGAACTCATATGATATGAAACATGAAAGTTAAAATACGGACTAAGTTGGTTGGAGTCTAGTAAAAAAATATTGAATTAAACTATTTATATCAACAAAATGTAGCATGGTACTTTTTGGGAGGATAATACGACTCATGTTCTTTGGAGGATAATACAACATAACATATTGTATGATAAGTATGTCTAAATAACAAATAATTTTAAGTATAAGATGAAATGTATGCAGATTTTAAAATAGATAATAAAAAGGGTGTATATTGATCAATGTTAAGAGGTGGCATTACATCCATGCGATGTCACTCTCAACACGTAGGCCAGAGATTGCAACGCACCACACTGGATACGTCTCTAGTCTCTACTAAACCAGAATATGTGCAGCTTCATTACATTTTCCATTAATATTCACAACCCTTAGCGTGGTCTGATATGTCTCCAACGTATCTATAATTTTTTATTGATCCATGCTATTATATTACCTATTTTGGATGTTAATGGGCTTTATTTTACACTTTTATATCATTTTTAGGACTAACCTACTAACCGGAGGACCATTCCAAATTGCTGTTTTTTTGCCTATTTCAGTGTTTCGCAGAAAAGGAATATCAAACGAAGTCCAAACGGAATGAAACCTTTGGGAACATGATTTTCTCAACAAACGTGATCCAGGAGACTTGGAGTGGGCGTCAAGAAACAATCGAGGAGGCCACGAGGTAGGGGGCGCGCCTACCCCCCTGGGCGCGCCCTCCACCCTCGTGGTCCCCTCGTTGCTCCACCGACGTACTTCTTCCTCCTATATATATCCACGTACCCCCAAACATCCAGGAGTACCATGAAAACCTAATTCCATCGCCGCAACCTTCTGTACCCAAGAGATCCCATCTTGGGGCCTTCTCCGGAGCTCCGCCGGAGAGGGCATTGATCACGGAGGGCCTCTACATCTACTCCATGGCCTCTCCGGTGATGTGTGAGTAGTTTACTTCAGACCTTCAGGTCCATAGTTATTAGCTAGATGGCTTCTTCTCTCTCTTTGGATCTCAATACAAAGTTCTCCTTGATTTTCTTGGAGATCTATTCGATATAATCTTCTTTTGTGGTGTGTTTGTCGAGATCTGATGAATTGTGGGTTTATGATCAAGTTTATCTTTGAACAATATTTGAATCTCCTCTAAATTCTTTTATGTATGATTGGTTTATCTTTGCAAGTCTCTTCGAATTATCAGTTTGGTTTGGCCTACTAGATTGATCTTTCTTGCAATGAGAGAAGTGCTTAGCTTTGGGTTCAATCTTGCGGTGCTCGATCCCAGTGACAGAAAGGGAAACGACACGTATTGTATTGTTGCCATCGAGGATAAAAATATGGGATTTATACCATATTGCATGAGTTTATCCCTCTACATCATGTCATCTTACTTAAAGTATTACTCTGTCCTTATGAACTTAATACTCTAGATGCATCCTGGATAGCGGTTGATGTGTGGAGTAATAGTAGTAGATACAGAATCGTTTCGGTCTATTTGTCACGGACGTGATGCCTATCTACATGATCATACGTAGATATTCTCATAACTATGCTCAATTCTATCAATTGCTCGACAGTAATTCGTTTAGTCGCCGTAATACTTATGCTCTTGAGAGAAGCCTCTAGTGAAACCTATGGCCCCCGGGTCTATCTTCCATCGTATTAATCTTCCAACACTTAGTTATTTCTATTTTCCATTTATTTTGCTTTGCATCTTTATTTCTCTTTATTGCGATTCTTTCTCAACTATTATTCGAATTGGAATAGTTTTATTACTTCAATGAAATCCATTTTTTCAAAAAGAAAATAAAAGGGGCGACACATATCATCTTGACTTGGTTCTGCTTCCCCTCTTTTTTAAGAATACCGAGTCGGGTTCTTCTCCTACCAGTATCGAATAGACATAAAAATACCAAAAATATTATCTTATCATATCTATCAGATCTCACTCTCGTAAGTGACCGTGAAGGGATTGACAACCTCTTTATCGCGTTGGTTGCAAGGTTCTTATTTGTTTGTGTAGGTGCGTGGGACTCGAGCGTGATCTCCTACTGGATTGATACCTTGGTTCTCAAAAACTAAGGTAAATACTTACGCTACTTTACTACATCACCCTTTCCTCTTCAAGGGAAAACCAACGCAGTTCTCAAGAGGTAGCAAGAAGGATTTCTGGCGCCATTGCCGGCGATATTCACGCCAAGTCAAGTCAAGATTTGACTCCTGACAACGGGCCATTTCTGGCGCCGTTGCCAAAGAGTCTACGCACAAGTCAAGACATACCAAGTACCCATCACAAACTCTTATCCCTCACATTTCATTATTTGCCATTTGCCTCTCACTTTCCTCTCCCCCACTTCGCCCTTGCCGTTTTATTCGCACTCTCTTTTCTGTTCGCCTCCCTCTTTCTTTTGCTGCTCGCACTTTTTGCCGTTATGTCTGAAATTTGGAAAATTATTGTCGATATGCACAATAATAATAACATGGAAAATTCTAATGCTCCTGCTGAAGAACCCCCTATCTTACATACAAAAAAATTCCAAATTGGTAGTGGTAATATTATTGGAAAAGGAGTTATCCAAGATTTCTTTACTTGTGCCGGTGCTTTTCCTTCTATGGGTGGTTCTATTCTTCATAGAACTAGTAGTCTTGCGGACGCTATCGACATGCTTGTAGTTGAACTTGAAAGGCAATTTATGCACATGCATCCTTGCATACAAAGGATTTTCCTAGAATTTTCTAATATTGAGCATTCTTCTGTTAAGTGTGCCGCTACTATCTTTTTGGCTCATGAGTTCTGATTTATAATAAAAAGGCCAAATAAATCTTTGCGCACTATAGGGTGGACGCTGGCCGTCCTCCGATAGAGGCAATCCTCTTTGATCAAGAGGAAATAATGCGTTTTCAATCTTTAGACTATGTTGCTTTTAATGAGAACCTTAGAAAAAAGGTTCCCACCGATGTTCTAGTTGATAGTAATTCCGAACTTAATAATGATTTTGCTATCCGAAATAATGAGCTAGGATATTCTCTCGAGTATAGGCTCACGAAGTTTGTCAAAAGAATGCTTATAATGATGAATTGATTGTGCAATATGAAGGGCCAAAGGAGGAACCTATACATCCCAAAATTGATCTTGGGGACTTCTGTCCCATTAAATTTAGCCCTTTTTATTACTTTTTCTTGCCTCAAAGAAAACTTGCTGCTGAATGTAGAGAATATGAAATGAGTTTTCGTGATCTATCCTATTATTATGGCAATACCTAGATCTATCCTTGCTTTTATGCCTAGCTAGGGGCGTTAAACGATAGCGCTTGTTGGGAGGCAACCCAATTTTATTTTTATTCCTTGCCTTTTGCTCCTGTTTAGTAATAAATAATTTATCTAGCCTCTGTTTTGGTTGTGTTTTTTGTGTTTAATTAGTGTTTGTGCCAAGTAGAACTGTTGGGGATATTACTACTGGAGGTAAACCGGCCTTATGTAGCCGGGTTGACTCCTTGAAGATTAGAAGCCCATAAAGATGCAAGGATGATGGCGCTTCGTGGAGGCCCAAGGCCCAAAGGCGGGTTAAGGCCTGTAAATGTAAACCGGCTTAGTCATGTAACTTGTATTGTAAGATAGGAAGGATAGAGACCGAACGGATACGTTTATGATCCGGCTCGGCAGTCTATAAACCGGCGGGCGTCAACCTATGTATATAAAGGGACGACCCGGCAGCGGTTTAGAGGGGAACAACAACTCGAGAGCCGGACAAAGCGGATTCGCTCCCTGGCCTTCGAAACCCTAGCAATACCAATCACAACTAGACGTAGGCTTTTCCCTTCCTCGAAGGGGCCAAACTAGTATAAAATTCCCCGTGTCCCTTGTCCGGTTTAACCCCTTAAGCTAACCCGTAGCGATGGGTCCACGACTAAGTCCTTTCACAAGGGCATCTGCCATGACAAACCCGCGACAGTTGGCGCCCACCGTGGGGCTATCGCACGATGGTTTTGAGTTCTTGAAGGGCAGCTTCGATGGACTTAAGGGATACGTTGTGGGCCGGATGATGAAGAGTCGTCGCGGCAAGCTCTACATCGACAACGCAGGATGGGGTCCCAAGGCCGATTCAATCAAATACGGGTACCAGGTCCCCTTTGGTGGGATTCACGTCTTCATCAGCAAGATCGGCGAACCGGCCCCCGAGCCGGACATCTACACCGACATCATCGAAACGGCTCGGTGTGCAAGTTCTTTGCCGGTTCAGCCCGAGGCAAGGCATGTTTTCATAGGTGTCGTCCATGGATTGAGATACGAGGATGGACCGGCGTCCGATGGAGAAACCGTAGTCTGCTCTGATGACGAGTCTTTTGGAGAGACCGAATCGCTTTACCAGTTGCAGGACGGCCGGATTGAGGAAGGATCCGAGGGCAACAGTATTCCGGATTCCCCCAGTCTGCCAAACCAGACCGCCATCTTCATGGTCGGCACACAATCGGCGCCTCATTCATCTACCGCCACAGCAATGCTCTCCGGTTCAATGACGGCCACACCATCAGGGGCAGGAAGCTCGGCACCACCTCTGGCCCAAGTCTTGTCTGATTTGTTTGACGCTCTGGCAACGTTGATGTCTGCGGAGGTGGATGCAGCAGCCAGGGATCAGCACAATGCGGAGATTGCAAAAGTAAAAGATCAGATAGCCCAGGCTAAAGCGGACCTGGCAACAGAGAATGCCAGGATGGCTACAGAGCGAGCCGAATTGGAAGCACACGCCTACCGGATTAGACTGGATCAGAATGCTTCAGAGGAAGTCATGACAAGAAGGTATCGATCATGTCTCTCGTCGGTTTATGAGCCGCAGAATCTTTTCAACACACTAGGTGCAGGAGTTGGTAACCAACCCACACTAAACCGGGCAGGGGCGCCAGGAGCAGGAGCGCCGGTTCAGCCACGCACGACGGACCTGCCTCGCCAGAACAACGTTGTGCCATCGACGCCGCCCGGGCATTATTCTAACCCGTTGGACAACATTGTGGCCGACGCTTCATGCCTGGCAGCCCTCCCAACCGACGGCGAGTCACCAGTTGTAGTGCAAGCACGTCGGGCCAGGGATCTCCTTCAAACAGCGCCAAATCAATAGCAGGCGTATTCACACAGTCGTGAGAGGATCCATTCCACTCCCCGTCCAAGTCAGAGTTATAGCAGACACGTCGAGGACGAACCGGCCGTGTCCAGTAGCACACGTCGCCGAAATTCACCACGAGGGAACAACCCAGCCGGCGGAGGCGCTAATGTGCAAGATGTTGTGGACCATGGCCGCGCATGCCGGGAGGCCGAGTTGACAGCTTGACACGGAGAACGACAACATACTCCTATTCACTCCATGGCCTCTGTGGAGCCAGGGGTGATGTTAAGTTCCTTAGGGGTGCCGTGTTTGACTCCCGCTTTACGTAATGTGAGACTGCCCAAGGATTTCAAGGGGCCTCGTAAGGTACCAAATTACAGCGCCGATTTGCAACCAGAGGCATGGGTGGAAAGCTATGAGATGGCAATGGAGATGTTAGATGTGGATGAGGCAGTGTGTGCTAAATATTTCACCATGATGTTGGAAGGAAGAACTCGCACTTGGATGAAGAGCTTGCCAACCAACTATGTTGGATCATGGGCCGAATTGAAGCACCGGTTTATCCAGAACTTCAAGGATACGTGTAAGCAGCCGATGTCAATCGTAGATCTGGCCACTTGTGTCCAAGAGGAAGGGGAGTCCATGACCCATTGGGTCAAACGAGTCTCAGCAATTTTGCATTCATCAGGTCGTACCAATGTAGACACGGCAGTGTTACCATTAGAGGGCAATTGTCGTTTCATACTGTTAAAACAGAAGTTGGGAAGGCTCAAACGTCACTGCAATGACATGTGAACACTCATGGCCGCTTTGGTTAAATACGCCGATTCAGATAATACCAAGGATCCGGATTCACAGGAGGACAAACCGGAGAAGGGTAAGAAGAACGGCAATGCCAAAGGTCAGCAACATAATCCGGCAGGCCATGGAAGCGGTGGTAAGTGCAAGGCCGGCAGTAGCTTGGACTTTGTTGCAAATACCAGCGCGCAGGAGAATGGCCAGCGCCGTAAGGGCAAGCAGCCCCAGAGGGGTGGAGGTTCAGGCAACAATTTGGAGAGCCTGTTAAATCAGCCCTGCCCAAAGCATGGATCGAAGGAGAAGCTGGCGTCACATCTTTGGAAAGATTGCTATATCATGCGGGACTTCAAGAATTCCAATATGTTCCAATATGACAACGGCCTTGTCGGGTGGTAGGAGCGACATATGCCAACGGGTGGCTTATCATTGCGGGGGCCAATAAAACATCGCCGGTGCCTGGAAACGGGATGAGGCGAAGACATGCACGCCGGTGAATCTTACCCAGCTTCAGGGCTCTCCGGGGAGATAACACCCCTACTGCTGCTCTGCGGGGTCTCCGCATGGTTACTAAGTGAACAAGTAGCTACAATGCTCCTTGAGCTGTTTTGGGTGGAAGGAGGAAGAAGGGCTCGGCTCAGCCTGCTTCCTCTCCTTGTGTGGTGTCTAGGTCTAGAATGAGAGTCCAACCCCTTGCATGGGTGCACCGGGGGGTTTATATAGGCCTACCCCCCGGGGGTACAATAGTAATCCGACTGGGCGCAGGGCCCACCTGTCTATGACTATGCTCGCCGGCTTCTACACCGGCTTCTGGGCCCGCCGGTTGGTGGGTCCCGCCGGCTGCCGGCTCCTGGGTCGACAGGCCGGCCCCACCGGCCAGGGCCTGGTCGGCAGCTGGTTACTGTTACTCCGTGTTGTTGACGCAGGCTTGGTCGGGGTAAGCGTGGCTACAGTAATGCCGCCTTGGCGGGCGATTACTGTAGCCCCGCCGCATCTTGCCTCCTTAATGGGTGTCTCCTTCGAGGAGGGCGGCAGGCCGGCTATGTGAAACTGGCCCTCTATCTTGCCGGCTTGAGAGGAGGTGCGGCCGCCTTCGGCATCTCTCTGCCCGAAGGGGCCCACCGCCTCGGGGGCCACGCTGGCGGCCCGTTGTGGATGGCGTCAGAGCCACCGTGGCTACAGTGCCGCGCCGGGCGGGCCGCAGCTGCCCGCACGACGCGCTGTACCAGGCGTGCTCCGGGTTTTGGGGGTGGCAGGCCCCACTGTAGCCACGCCCCGCTTCATCATCGCAGAGTGGACGCGTACATTGCGGGTATGGCGTTGACTGCTTTATGGGAGCCGGCCTAGCTGTAGCCGGCCTTGTCGTAGCCGGCCTCTCGTAGCCGGCCCTGCCGTAGCCGGCCCTCCACAGCTTTCTTCATGAGGGTAAAGGGCGGGCCGCCCCCGAAGCCGGCTAGGAAGGTAGTCGGCTAGGGGGAGGCGGCCCAGGTCTTGAGTCTTCTTATGAGCCGGATGGGCTCATAATTTTTTCTGAGGGGCCAGGGGAAGCCGGCTGGGCTACCCATGGCTATTTACCCCGACAGTAGTCCCCGAAGCCGGGCGAGCTTCACGGCGGACTGAAGGACGGGAAGCTTGGCCGGCTTCATACCCAGAGGGGCCGACCTCGCCGTCGCAGGCCGACTTCGGAGAACTTTTTGGTTATTAAGGTGACTGTGGTTGACCCGCGGGCTGGCCGCGGGCCCCATGACGGGCCACGTGGCGGAGAAGTCCTGCCGTCGCACGCACGCGACGGGACGCCGCCGCAGGCCCGGGCCCGCCACTCCCTGGCCTCGGCCCGGGCGCAGATCTTCTGTGGCCCGAGGGGACTGCTCGCCTCCTCGCGGCCGTTTCTTCGCGTCATCAAGGCGCGTAATTAACGCGGGCGTGGGGGAGATGGTCACGATCGATCCCCATGATCCCCCACGCCGCGCCTCCTCGGCTCTGGCGCACGAGCCTACCAGTAGGGGGGGATGGGGAGAGACAAAGGCTCGTTCGCTCCCCCGCTCCCCGTCCCTCCTTGCTCCTCTTCTTCTCCTTCTTCTTCCTCGCGCCCGACGCAGTCTCGCGCCGCAAACCGCCCACGCCGCCATGTCCCTGGCGCTGTCAAGCTCGTGGGACGGGTCCAACATCCACGAGGACCACATCGAATTCCTCCGCCAGACCCGGCGCCTGCCCGCCGCCAACCTCATGCAGGTTCGTCTGGCGCCGGAGACGGAGGTCTCGCCGACGCCGGAGGAAGGAGAGCGCATCGTCTTCCGCACGCACTTCTTGCGTGGCTTTGGCTTCCCGGCGAGCGGCTTCATGCGATCCTTCCTCGAATTCTACAACCTCCAGCGGCATCACGTCACGCCCAACGCGGTGATGCAGCTGTCGGCCTTCGTTTCCCTCTGCGAAGGTTTCTTGGGGGTGCTGCCGATGCTGGAGCTCTGGGCGGAGCTCTTCCAGAACAAGCTCGGCACCATCTCCGCCGGCGTGCCGGCTCCCTGCGGGGCCTTCATCGCGATGAAGAGGGCAAGCGACGACAACCCCTTCCCTCACATCCCTCTAATCCAGTCTGTCAAACTCTGGCAGAAATCCTACTTCTACGTCAAGAACGTCGCCCCGCACGGTGACTACGTCAATCTGCCGGCTTACGTAGCCGGCCCGCCAGCTGGGAGGCGGCCGTCTTGGGGCTACCGGTCTAAGTCCTTGTCTCCGGCCGGGAATGCCTCCATCGCCCGGCTTCGGGTGATGATCCAGTCGGAAGGCCTGCGCGCAGCCGACTTGGTAGCCGCCTTCGTCGAGCACCGGATTCTCCCCCTTCAAAGCCGGCCCCACATGATGTGCCAGATAAGCGGCCGGTTCGACCCTTGCCGGCTGAGCACATGGGAGATGCCCCATGCCGAGGTGGCACTGATGGTGAACTACATCGCCAACCTGAAGCTCACCGACGACTGGCAATTCGGCAAGGCGCCGTACTCCCGAGCCCATCCTCCGCCTGTGGTAAGTCCTTCTTCTCGTCATCTGCCGGCTTGAGCCAGCCGGTTTTTGACCAGGCGGCTCTTCTCTTTTTTCTTTTATCAGAACCCTCTCCTCCCGCCGCCAGCCGGGGCGGCAGGAGTCGAACGCGAGCATGCCCCGGACCGCACGGTGGATGACCTCGACGACCCGGACCTTGCTGCAGTCGCCATGGAGGATGCCGCCACGGGGGACGTCGCCGAGCCCGGAGGCACGGGGCTCTCGGCCAATTTCAACGACTGGCCGGACGATTTCGACGCCGAAGAAATCCCGCGCTACCAGCCGGCAACCGACCGCCACAGCGCGGGCTCGTCCGCCGCACCGGCTGCCGGTGGTGGAAAGGGGAAACGCCGGGCCATGCTCCCACTCTTCGGAAGCCGGCCGAAGAAGACGAAGGCCTCCGCCGCGGCCACGAAGCGTGACGAGGCGGCGGCGAAGGCGGCCCGCTTCCAGAAGGCAGTGAAGAAGCCTCCGTCAGTTTCCGCGTAAGCCCTCTTGGCCGCTTACATGCTTGTTATTTTGAAGTCTTCCCTTGTTTGAATTCTTCTCTGATTTCTTGAGTAGGGCGCCGCTCTCCCTCAAGCAAGGCCCAGGCGGCTCCGTGGTCGGGCCGGGTGCTGGATCTTCAGGGCCCTGCCGCGTGGACCCCCGCGCCGATCTTGCAGAAGCCACGGAGCGGAACGCTCGCGAGGAGCGTCGAGAGAGGGAGGCGGCGGAGCGGGAGGCGGCAGAGCGGGAGGCCGCCCGGACAGCGACGGGGCGAGCGAGCACGGTGGCCGAGACTCCGTCGGAGCGGGCGGCCGCGGAGACGGAGGCGGAGGGCGCACGTAGCCGGCCTCCGCTGCACGCCATCCCCCTCCAAACCTTGGATCCGGACATCCCTCTGCCCACGGCGGAGGAGATCTCCCCTGAACAGCCGCCGGTGCAGAGGGACGAACTCTTCGAGATCTTTGCGGAGAGGACACCGCCAGCAGCGCCAGCTGGAGCGGGCGAAGGCGGCCAGTCGTCGGCGGTGCCAGAGGAGCCGGCCCGGGCCGCGCCCGAGGCCGGAGCCGGTCTTGAGATCGAGCTGGCGGCGGGCTGGCATGCCGGAGGGAGCACGGCCCCGCCAGACACGCGCCGAGCCGCGGGTGCCGACCAGACGGCAGACGCCTTGGAGGCGGCCAGCTCTGCCACGTCCGGGTGGACTCCCAGCGGAGGAAACGGCGAGCTGAACGTCGCGGCCCAAGGGGTTCGGAGCCGGCTGCAGGCACAGGCCGGCCTCCTGAGGCAATTCACTCAGGAGTTTCTGTCGACGCGGTCTGCAATCCGGGTTAGTCTTTACTGGTTGACCGTTCTGGTCCTCTGAATTTTTTCCGTGGGGCGCGCTAGCGCACCCACTGGGTGTAGTCCCCGAGATCCGGGCCGACTGCAGCGCAGTCGGGTCGAATCTTACTCGACGACTATCTTGACTCTTTTTTCTGATCTCTAGGATTACCACAATTCTCGTGCCGCCGCCTTCAACTCCCAGGCCCGGGAGCTGAGCCGGAGGACCGAAGACCTGGCCAGTAGCCGGCGTAAGTGTATTGTCTTTATTTGTTTCTCGTGGGGGCGCGACAGCGCACCCACTGGGTGTAGTCCCCGATATTCGGGCCGATTGCAGCGCAGTCGGGTCGGATCTTCCTTGACGACTTTTCCCTTACTGACTTATTCTCTGTGTCTTTTGCTTGCGCAGAGGCCAACACCGACTTGCGGAGGGAACTCGACGAAGTGCAGGCCGCTCTTCGTGCCAGGGACGCTGAGTACGCTGACTTGGTTAAGGAGCGCGACCGCCTGGCCAAGAAACTGGCCGACCAGGAGGAGAGCCATAAGGCGGCCCTGCAAAAAGCGCAGGACGGCGAGGCTGCCCTGAAGGCGGAGTTCGAGCCAAGGGAGGCGAGCTGGGCCGAGACTCGCCAGGCGCTGGAAGAAGGCTTTGGCCGGGTCGAGGATCTTATCGATGGTAGGCCGCCTTTCTTTCCCTTCCTCCATTTGCCGGCCGCCTGAGGTTTTGTTTTGACTTGTGCTTGCTGTCTTGCGCAGAATACTTTCCCGGCCAATCCGTCCTCGCCGCCCAAGCCATCGAGGCTCACCGCGAGGTGCGCCGTCAGGCCGGAGCTGTGATTCCGCCGGATGCGAATTGGACGCTGTCGGAGCAGCTCATCGCCATCCAGGCGCGACTGCAGCCGGCCCATTGGCTGCTCCACCGGCTCCAACGTGCCGGGGCGATGGTGCTGGCCGCGCTCTGGCCCGGCCAGACGATTCCCCGCACCCCAAGCCTTACGGCCGACTGGCTAGAAGTCGCAGTCGGCCGCCTCGAGGCTTGGAAGGCGTCCGCAACCCGTCTTGGAGCCGGGCATGCGCTGGAGTTCGTCCGCGCGTGGTACCCAGGGCTAAGCCTGGACCAACTACGGACTTGGCGGTCGGAAGCCGACGCGGAGCTGGAGGAGGTGCGGCCGGCGATCGCGCAACGCGCCTCGACGATCGCCGAGTGCACCGACACCAGCGTCTTCACGCCGGAGCTCAACGATGATGGCGCCGCCCAGCCGGAGGAATGGTTCGGGCTGAACCCGGCGGACAGCGAGGACTCGGCCGAGGAGATCGCCTCCAGTGACGAGGGCGAGGACGACGAGGAGGAGGACGGCGAAGACGCCGAGCCGACTGGTGAGACGGCCGACCGCCCTCAAGCTGACCGTGCCTCCAGCAACGAGCCACGCGGGAGCGCGCCCTCTGCCGGAGGCGATGATCAAGCCGAGGTTGGCCAGCCGGCCGTTCCTCCAGTCGGCACGACCGCTTCCACCGCCCAGCCCGGCTCGTCAGCGGCCCCGCCGGCTTGATCTGCCGTTCCTATTGTCCCTGTTTTGCTTTTTCGAACAATTTTAAGTTTCCGCAATTCCACCCACTGGGGGTGTATCGAACAATGTTGGATGTCGACCTCTCTGGAGGTCCTTTGTGTAAATATTAATATATGCATGTGTTGGCTTTCATTCAAGTGCACTTTTTGTCCTTAGGCTCTTTCCTTTGCCGCCTTCCCTCTTTGGGAAGGCAAGTACTCGAGCTTTCTTGGATTTGAAGCAGACTGAATGTAAGCCGGCCGGCCGGCTACTCTGGTAGTCGGTCGGCGGGAGGCAGCAAGCCGGCTTTTGTTATATATAAGCCTGTTAGTCCCTAGCCATTTTTCGTGTGCGCACCCTTTCCGGCTTGTGACTCTTGCCAGCCGGTCAGTCGGTTCTTCGAGCTGCGATTTTGGCAAGAGCCAAGCCTGGGTGTCGGCACATTACTTGTCTAACTGCGGGTAGGGCTCCTAATATAACTCCAGTCGGCCAGTCCCCGGGCCGACTCGTCGAACCCGGTACCGGACAAAATAAATGAACAGGTGATATCATACGCATGATAACTTTCATTCATAAAATAAAGGATGGCAGTCCCCGAGTCTTTCTCGGGAAGCCTACTGTTTCGAACTTAATACAAAAGTGGGCATAATACATACTGCATTTTAACTGTAAAACTTCCGAAGAAGATTTGCATTCCATGGTCGCTCCGACTCCTTGCCGGAGTCGTCTCTCTTGCGTGCCTTTGGCTTCTGCGCGTCGATGAGGTAGTAGGCATCGTTGCCTAAGGCTCTGCTGACGATGAAGGGGCCTTCCCAGGGGGCTGCGAGCTTGTGCTGGCCGGCTGTTCGCTGGATCAGCCGGAGCACAAGGTCACCCTCCTGGAAGGATCTTGGTCGGACCCTCCGGCTGTGGTAGCGGCGCAAACCCTGCTGGTAGATGGCAGACCGGCTGAGGGCTAACAGCCGGCCTTCTTCCAGCAGGTCGACGCCATCTTCTCTTGCCTCTTTGGCTTCAGCTTCCGTGTACATGGTTACCCGAGGCGAGTCGAACTCGATATCTATTGGGATGACTGCCTCGGCACCATATATAAGGAAGAAGGGAGTGAAGCCGGTTGATCTGTTGGGGGTAGTACGCAGACTCCATAGGACAGACGGCAGCTCATCGAGCCAACAGCCGGCTGAACGTTCCAGAGGTACGACCAGTCGGGGCTTGATGCCGGACAAAATGAGGCCATTTGCTCGCTCCACTTGGCCGTTTGACTGCGGGTGGGCGACTGACGCAAGGTCCAGCCGGATACCTTGCGCAGCACAGAACCGTGCCAAGGCACCTTTGGCAAAGTTCGTGCCGTTGTCGGTGATGATGCTGTGCGGTATGCCGTACCGGGTTGTTATATCTGTAATGAAAGTTACTGCAGTCGGCCCATTCAGCTTCTTGATCGGCTTCGCCTCGATCCACTTGGTGAATTTGTCGACGGCGACGAGCAAATGTGTCATGCCGCCGCTTGAATGGGCCCACCATATCCAATCCCCAGACGGCAAAGGGCCAGGTGATGGGAATGGTCTTGAGTGCCGAAGCCGGCATGTGTTGCTGTGAGCTAAAAAGCTGGCAGCCTTTGCAGTGTTTGACTAGCTCTTTGGCGTCGTCCAAAGCAGTCGGCCAGAAGAAACCGTGGCGGAAGGCTTTGGCGACAAGTGATCTTGATGCGGCATGGTGGCCGCACTCTCCTTGGTGTATATCCCTGAGGATCGCGATGCCTTTCTCCTGCTCGACGCATCGCTGCAAGACTCCGGTGGCGCTGCGCTTGACAAGCTCTCTGTTGACGATTGTGTATGCTCCAGCCCGGCGCTGGACTTGTCTTGCTTCATTTTTTTCAGCCGGCAGATCTGGGTTCACCAAAGAGTTGCGGATGGTTTGGGCCCATGATGGAGCGGCGACTTCCTCTGCTACCAATGTGGCTACAGCCACCAGGGTGGGCGGGCTGGGTAATGTAGTGCTGGAGTCGGCCGCCGCTTGTTGTGCTGAAGAAGTCCCCGGGCCGGCTACCGCAGTCCCTGAGCCGGGTGCGGCAGTCCCTGAGTCGGGTACTGCAATCCCTGAGCCGAATATTGAAGTCCCCGGGCCGGCTGCTTGATTCTTCGAGCCGGACCCGGCCTCCTCGGGGTTAGGCGGCACGAAGATGGAGTCGGATTCCGGAGACGGCTTGATTGATGGCTTGAGGAGGCGCTGTAGGGCGACACCGGTTGGTATTGCTTGCCGCGTGGAGCCTATTCGGGCCAGAGCATCTGCTGGCTCGTTGTCGGCTCGCGGCACATGAAGGAATTCACACCCGTCGAAGTATCCGCTGATTTGCTGTACTAGGAAGCGGTAGCTCGCCATGTTTGCGTCCTTGGCGTCCCAGTCGCCAGAAGATTGCTGCACCACCAAATCCGAGTCGCCATAGCACAGGATCCAGCAGATGCCAAGTTCCTTGGCAAGCCGGAGCCCGTGTATGAGCGCTTCGTACTCGGCTACGTTGTTGGAGGCGGCGAAGTGGATCTGCAGCGTGTATCTGAGCTTGTCGCCCTTTGGAGAGGTAAGGACGACGCCGGCTCCCAAGCCGGTGCGCATCTTTGATCCGTCAAAGTGCATGCGCCAATGGGTGGAGTCGGGCGCTGGTGGTAAGTACTGGGTCTCGGCCCAGTCGACGAGGAAGTCGGCCAGCGCTTGCGTCTTGATGGCGGTGCGGGGTTGGTAGAAGATCGTGTAGGGGGGCAGCTCGATGGCCCATTTAGCCACCCGGCCGGATGCATCCCGGCTGCCTATGATCTCGGCCAGCGGGGCAGTGCATACGACCGTGATGGGATGCTCTTGAAAGTACGGCTTCAGCTTCTTGGCGGCAAAGTACACGCCATAGCACATCCTCTGATAGTGTGGGTAATTTTGTTTCGAGGCGGACAGCACCTCGCTCAGGTAATAAACCGGCCTCTGGACCGGCTGGGCTTGGCCTTCTTCGGGGCGTTCGACCACAATGACGGTGCTGACCACCCAGCTAGTGGCGGCAATATATAGGAGCATGGGCTCCTTCTCAGTCGGTGCCGCCAAGACAGGCGGCATGGACATCATTTTCTTCAGCTCGTGGAAAGCTTGGTCGGCCTGGTCGTTCCACTCAAAGTGAGTGCTCTTCTTCATGAGGCGGTAGAGAGGGAGAGCTTTTTCTCCAAGCCGGCTGATGAAGCGGTTCAGAGAGGCCAGGCACCCGGTGAACTTCTGAATCTCTCTGAGCTTGGTTGGGACCGCCATCCTCTCGATGGCCTTGATCTTCACAGGGTTGCACTCTATGCCTCGTTCGGAGACCAGAAAGCCTAGGAGTTGGCCGGCTGGCACTCTGAACACGCATTTCTCCGGGTTGAGCTTGATCCGGAACCGGCGCAGGTTCTCGAAGGTCTCCTTCAAGTCTTCCAGCAGAGTGCCACGCTTCTCCGTCTTCACCACAACATCATCCACATAGACGTGGGCGTTCTTGCCGAGCTGCGTGAGGAGGCACTTCTGCATGCAACGCTAAAAAGTGGCGCCGGCATTCCTCAAGACGAACGTCATAGTCAGGTAGCAGAAGGCTCCAAACGGCGTGATGAAGGCGGTCTTCAATTGGTCATCCGGGTTCAGCTTTATCTGGTGGTATCCCGAGTAGGCATCCAAAAAGCTCAAAAGCTCGCATCCGGCTGTGGAGTCTATCACTTGATCAATCCTGGGCAGAGCGAAGGGATCTTTTGGGCAGGCTTTGTTGAGGCTTGTGTAATCTATACACATGCGCCACTTTTTATTCTTTTTCAGCACGAGAACTGGGTTCGCGAGCCACTCGGGGAAGAAAACTTCCATGATGAAGCCGACTGCGAGAAGCCGGGCTATCTCCTCCCCTACGATCCTTCTCTTCTCCTCTGACAGTCGGCGGAGGGGCTGCTTGACTGGTTTAACATCCTCCCGCACGTGCAATTTGTGCTTGGCGAAATCCTTCGGAACACCCGGCATGTCATTTAAGTATTATATACTTCTTGGATATTATGACACGTCTACCGGTAAACCGCTAGACGCTTTTAAATTTTTGTACCCAGGCAGGCAAGTCATCATAGGCTATGCATAAAATATATCCCGAAGGGCGGCACAGATTGTCACAAAACATTACGAAACATGCTCGATGGCATGGCAGATAAAACAGAGTTTCAGCTATCCTATTACATGAAGCTTCAAAGCGGCTCAGACAGTGCCATTGTTTTTCACAGTAGCCATATAAACCGGCGACTGGATCAAGACTCTTCATCACGACGGTTTGACGGTTGTGGATCAGTTGATGTAGGCATTCTTCATCCCTCCCCAGCCGCTGGAAATCAGCCGTTGACCAATGGATTCCGGTTAAAGCTTGGAACACTACTTCCCTATGGATAAGATCAGAAGGGTTAATATCAGGGGCGTAAGTGTGCTTACGAATTGGAGGCACAAGTTCTTCGACTTCATGGATGTCGGTCGGCTGTCTTTTCCCTTCTGCATCATAAAACGGTTGAAAATAGGACAAATCGGTATCCTCAGCCAACTTGCTGGCCGCTGGCCGCATCTGTTTGGTCAACCGCCGAAGATCATCATTGTCAAAGTTTGAACCGTCTTCTTTAACTGGATATCCTTTAATGATATCCTCCGCTTCAAGGTCTGGAATCCAGGCCTTGGCTCGAATAAGGGAGCTTAATGCTCCTACTCTGGCAGTGGCTCTCTTCAACTCGGCAATACGTGCTAGTAACATGCCCAGCTTCTCAAGGATCTCCTTAATCAAAGTTGGAGCTGGTTTGTTATAAGCCGCCGTACTAATGGCCCGCTGAGACCCAGAGTATAGCTGCTCAACCAATGTATATGCCGCTTTGAGCTTCATCCGCATATCTGCACCAAGATGAGTGATCCGAGTGCCTGCCAAAGATTTTATCAACATTTTGGTCAGTTTTAAGATTCATTGACTGGTGCAACATACATAAGCAGACGCTTACCAAAGATAGCAGAGGTCATAGCATTGATTTGACGCTTCAAACCGGCTAGTTCTTCAACCACTGGTTTCAGGGCTGCCTCGGCGTCTACGGCTCTTTTGGTTAAACCGGCTTTTTCGGTTTCCCATTCAGCACGATCTCGGTTGTAGGATTCTTTCAGCTTTTCCATTCCGGCCAGGGCCTGGGTCAGCTCCTCTTTGGCTTTTGCAGCTTCGACTTGTTGAGACTTCACATGTTCTTGCAAGTCAGAGTTTCGGGCATCTTTGCTTCTCAATTCAGCCTGCAACATTGAAGGTATATTCAACAAACAACATATTTATGCACTAAGAATAAAGCATATAACAAGTTATCCACTTCATACTTGGGGGCTAATGCCTATTTGCTCTCAAATACTACACTCTATACAAGTCTCCAGAACAATGGAAGCATTATCCTTGACACTTGGGGGCTAATGTACGTCTGTTCTAAAAAACGGCTGTGTGGATTAAAAACCGGATTAACTTGCCAAGTTAAACCGGCCTTTGGGGGCTATGCTGCAGAAAGTTATCTAATTTTTTCAAAGATGAGTCTTATCTATTATTGGCGACACGCCTTTACAAGGATCAATGATGGGATGCTTGAAGTGTTACAAAGACCCGGTTTGTGATTAACAATCATAAAACGGCCCTTGGGGGCTACTTGGGATAAGTGTTTCAGCTATAAATCAATATATAAAGGTAGAAGAATTTACCTCATATCACTCTTTCATCAATTTCACCAAACCGGCTTCGTAATCCCGGTTTGAGTGCAGACGGTTCAAGAAGCCGGAGTGAAGTTCATCAGCATTAAGATGAGCATAGTTTGATAAGTCGCTGCTCCATTTACCT
Source organism: Triticum monococcum (assembly GCA_034509565.1). Lineage (NCBI taxonomy): Eukaryota > Viridiplantae > Streptophyta > Magnoliopsida > Poales > Poaceae > Triticum > Triticum monococcum. Next base: position 543,651,973 of record CM067841.1, read on the forward strand.
TTATCCCTGGAAATTTGCTCTTCTTTGGCACTATGCTGAGCTAAAATGATGCGATGGCCAGGAGAGTTGTGGCCTATTCCGGTAATAATAACATCATCACCTTGGCCTTCAGGAATTTTGGTGGATGATGATGGAATTTCAGTGTCTTTCATTAGACTAGCCCGGTTTGGTTCAGCCGGTTCAGTATCGGGTGCGACAGGCTCAGCATCTGTTGGTTCATTGGTATGTTGGCCTTCAAGGGGCGGATCATCAAAAGTAGCTTCAGGATGGGGGCCTTCCGGTTCATCAGTCTGTTCCGGTTCACCTCTTGGTTCTTCTTCTTCGATGACAGGGTCTTCTGGCGGATTGGTGACCCGAGCTTTCTTGCTGGGTCTGGCTTTGGCCTTCCAAACAGAATAAAAAAGGATTAACATCCTATTCAAAGGATTTAGGGCGCATTGAAAGGAAAGGTTTTTTACAACTCACCTGGCCACATTTTTCAAAGGGGGGAGTTGAGTTGCTGTCGATTCACCAGAAGAGGAAGGAGGTGTCACCTGATAATTTGAATCGGACAGATTAAGAGGCTGTCTGAAATAACCTGCCATGGGGTAAGAATGGTTAGAAGTAGGAGAGACCTCAGAGCGGCGCTTCCGAACCGGAGTGTCGGGTAAACCGGCAGAAGTGACCTGTTGGCCACTGTGCCGGGTTGTCCGGCGAGCATCATGCTGTTGAGTCTTCAAAATAAATGTTGGATCCAAGTGAGCAAGAGGATGAGAAAAGCTTACTTTCCGGATTGCTTGGCGATTTTTTTTGTGTTGGCATAGAGTCTGAACCGGAGGAAAGGGTAATTATCTCTACGTCATCAGCTTGACTAGCTTCTGCCTCCTCCTGAGGAAGATCATTGTTAACTAGATGCATAAAAAGAGAGCCAAGTGAGTCAAGTTCTACCTCAACTTCTGGATCATCAGTATCATCATCAAGCTCCATATTAATCCGGTCAGCCGTTTTCCGCTTTGACGTCCGTTTTACGGCTTTGGTCTTCGGGCGGGATGGCTTGACCGCTTTGTCTCCAGTTGGCTTTGCCGCTTTCTCTATGGATTTTCGTTTCCAAAAGGGGTCATCACCCTATATATATAAAGAAGAAGGGTTACAGATTGTATAAGTTAAAGATATTAGAGATGAAGATGAAGTGTAATGCTTATAGCAGGCGGTTTGTTCTTGGCATAGAAGGGACTCAGACCGGTTTGGCTACAAACCAGTTCCGATTCATTCAGAATCTTCTTTACACCTTCAGTAACTTCTTCCTCAGATAATTGGATGTTGCAATGGCGTTGAGGGTCGTCAACCTCACCGGTATATTCGCACATTAAACCGGGACGCCGGCTTAGCGGCAAGATACTCCAGGATATCCAGCAGCGCACAAAATCCACGCCTGTTAAATCATTTGCCATAAATGCCTAGAGCTTGGCGAGTTGAGGAGCGTATTTCGCCCTTTCTGAAGAGCTCAGACGTTGTGGCATTGGATGAGTATTGGATAGTCTGTGATCACGAAAGCCGGGGAGGGGATTTTCATCCTCAGGCGAAGTGTCTCTGCAATAAAACCATGTTTGGTTTCATTCCTTTGGGTGGCTATGATGTTTGGCATGAGGAAATTCCACTTCCTTCCGCTTTTGAATTGATACACCACCAAGCTCTGTGTTCGGGCCATTTACAAACTCTGTGCGCCGGTTTAAGTGAAAGAAATCCCGGAACAGTTCGGCAGTTGGTTCTTCTTGTAAATATACTTCACAGAAGACCTGGAAGTTGCATAAGCTGGAAACTGAGTTGGGACCAATATCTTGTGGATGCAGTTGGAAGCTGACAAGCACATCTCGATAAAACTTTGACCCTGGCGGTTTGAAACCACGGCCTATATGGTCAACAAAGACCACCACCTCGCCCTGTCTTGGGGTTGGAGGATTTTCTGTTCCTGGTACTCGCCATTTGATCTCAGTTTTCTTAGGCAGAGAGCCGATGCCAACCATCTCATTCAACTGAGCCTCAGTAACCCGGGAACGAGCCCAGTTGCAGGCAATGAATTGTTTGGCCATTGCAAAGCAAACAAACTGAAAATGAAAGGCCGGTTTATAAACTACGTATGATTACATACAAGAGACAAGGAAGTAAGAAACATACTGATATGTGAAATGGTACAACCCGGAGACTAATGCAATAAGAGAAAGGGTATACTAGCACAGGATTGCTCAGACACTGTTAAACCGGAGCATACTTATGAAGGTAAAATGCTCCTCCGGTTTATCAGAGGGCTAATGGCATAGATTGTTATACAAGGTCAAACCGCCTATATTGATGCGAGGAGAAACGGATCTCACAGTAACAGATAAAACTTTCAGATCTAAGATGAGACAGAAAAACAAGAATAATTGGATCTTCAAGGGGTGCAGAACTAAAGCAATTTATGACAGACTAGATCAGTTATTTGCACATAAGGATTTGTGGTGACCATGGTAGATTAGCTACGGCAAGAGATGCGTCAAGCATGAAGTATCTATCTATGTACTAAAGGAAGAAAGGGAAGAGCAGCACTGATGAACTTCGGAAGAACTACGAAGAACGTCGAAACCCTAGAACAGATCTGTGGCAAAAAAGTGGAGAACTTACCGGAGCTGGTGAGGAAGCGGTAAGGCGCCGCAGTATTCTGGTGCGTTCAGTGTGATGCAGCGGCCAAGGTCAGAGCAGAGGCGACGGTCGACGGTGGCGGCGAAGCTCCAGAGGCTGAGCGGCGCGAGGAAGACGACGTGAAGAGTCATGGGGTAAAAGGTGAAAATGACCCCTTGGTCCTATTTATAAGGCGAAGCGATAAAACGGCAAGCACGGGAATCGAGGATCCCAAAAAATGGATAAGTTAATAAAGGTGTCACCTTGATGACTGAATATATATTAAATGAAGGTAATCTCCGAAATCAACGAATGGATGACATCAGGGTGGTTTATCATAATTTTGAAGTATGACGTCACAACGGTTTACAAGATCAAAAGTGAAGATAGGAGAAGATTTTTCTAAGTGTGGAAGATTGACATGAACAAGTTCAAACCAATCTGGGGCCTAATGTTGGGGATATTACTACTGGAGGTAAACCGGCCTTATGTACCCGGGTTGACTCCTTGAATATTAGAAGCCCATAAAGATGCAAGGATGATGGCGCTTCGTGGAGGCCCAAGGCCCAAAGGCGGGTTAAGGCCTGTAAATGTAAACCGGCTTAGTCATGTAACTTGTACTGTAAGATAGGAAGGATAGAGACCGAACTGGATACGTTTATGATCCGGCTTGGGACTCGGTAAACCGGCGGGCGTCAACCTATGTATATAAAGGGACGACCCGGCTGCGGTTTAGAGGGGAACACCAACTCGAGAGCCAGACAAAGCGGATTCGCTCCCTAGCCTTCGAAACCCTAGCAATACCAATCACAACTAGACGTAGGCTTTTACCTTCCTCGAAGGGGCCGAACTAGTATAAAATTCCCCGTGTCCCTTGTCCGGTTTAACCCCTTAAGCTAACCCGTAGCGATGGCTCCACGACTAAGTCCTTTCACAAGGACATCTGCCGTGACAAACCCGCGACAAGAACCGTTGGGAAGACTTGGGGAAAGTCTTTTTAATCTTGCTGTAAAAAACAGAAACTTTAACACTCACGATAATTGCTGCCATTTTTATTTGCAAAGTGATATTTAGTTAATTATTTTTGAAGATGATTAATAGATAAATTCCTCACGTCCAGAAATTTATTTTAGAATTTTTGGGGTTCCAGAAGTGGTCGAAACCTACAGAATACTACAGACTGTTCTGTTTTTGACAGATTCTATTTTTCTTGTGTTGTTTGCTTATTTTGATGAATCTATGGATAGTAAAAGAGTTTATAAACCATAGAGAAGTTGGAATAAAATAGGTCTAACATCAATATAAATAAAAAATGAGTTCATTATAGTACCTTGAAGTGATGTTTTGTTTTCTTTCGCTAACGGAGCTCACGAGATTTTCTATTTAAGTTTTGTGTTGTGAAGTTTTCAAGTTTTGGGTAAAGATTTGATGGATTATGGAACAAGGAGTGGGAAGAGCCTAAGCTTGGGGATGCCCATGGAACCCCAAGGTAAAATTCAAGGACACCAAAAAGCCTAAGCTTGGGGATGCCCCGGAAGGCATCCCCTCTTTCGTCTTCGTCCATCGGTAACTTTACTTGGAGCTATATTTTTATTCGCCACATGATATGTGTTTTGCTTGGAGCATCTTGTATGATTTGAGTCTTTGATTTTTAGTTTACCACAATCATCCTTGCTGTACACACCTTTTGATAGAGACTCACATGATTTGAAATTTATTAGAATACTCTATGTGCTCCACTTATATCTTTTGACCTATATAGTTTTTGCTCTAGTTCTTCACTTATAACTTTTAGAGCACGGCGGTGGTTTTATTTTATAGAAATAATTGATCTATCATGCTTCACTTGTATTATTTTGAGAGTCCTTTAGAACAGCATGGCAATTTGCTTTTACGCATAATAAAAACTTTCATATAAGTGCATTGAATACTAAGAGAAGTTTGATACTTGATGATTGTTTTGAGATATGGAGATAGTGATATCAAAGTTGTGCTAGTTGAGTAGTTGTGAATTTGAGAAATACTTGTGTTGAAGTTTGCAAGTCCCGTAGCATGCACGTATGGTAAACGTTGTGTAACAAATTTGAAACATGAGGTGTTATTTGATTGTCTTCCTTACGAGTGGCGGTCGGGGAGGAGCGATGATCTTTTCCTACCAATCTATCCCCCTAGGAGCATGCGCGTAATACTTGGTTTTTGATGACTTGTAGATTTTTGCAATAATTATGTGAGTTCTTTATGACTAATGTTGAGTCCATGGATTATACGCACTCTCACCCTTCCATCATTGCTAGCCTCTTCGGTACCGTGCATTGCCCTTTCTCACCTTGAGAGTTGGTGCAAACTTCGCCGGTGCATCCAAATCCCGTGATACGATACACTCTATCACACATAAATCTCCTTATATCTTCCTCAAAACAGCCACCATACCTACCTATTATAGCATTTCCATAGCCATTCCAAGATATATTGCCATGCAACTTTCCACCGTTCCATTTATTATGACATGCATCATCATTGTCATATTGCCTTGCATGATCATGTAGTGGACATCGTATTTGTGGCAAAGCCATCGTTCATAATTTTTCATACATGTCACTCATGAGTCATTACACATCCCGGTACACCGCCGGAGGCATTCATATAGAGTCATATCTTGTTCTAGTATCGAGTTGTAATCATTGAGTTGTAAATAAATAGAAGTGTGATGATCATCATTAATAGAGCATTGTCCCCAAAAAAACAGACCAAAAGAAAAAAAAGGCCAAAAAAAGAGAATAAAAAGGGGCAATGCTACTATCCTTTTTCCACACTTGTGCTTCAAAGTAGCACCATGATCTTTATGATAGAGAGTCTCTTGTTTTGTCATTTTCATATACTAGTGGGAACTTTTCATTAGAACTTGGCTTGTATATTCCAACAATGGGCTTCCTCAAGTGCCCTAGGTCTTCGTGAGCAAGCAAGTTGGATGCACACCCACTTAGTTTCTTTTGTTGAGCTTTCATACATTTATAGCTCTAGTGCATCCGTTGCATGGCAATCCCCACTCCTTGCATTGACATCAATTGATGGGCATCTCCCTAGCCCATTGATTAGCCGTGTCAATGTGAGACTTTCTCCTTTTTTGTCTTCTCCACGTAACCTCCTTTATTATATTCTATTCCACCCATAGTGCTATATCCATGGCTCACGCTCATGTATTGCGTGAAAGTTGAAAAAAGTTTGAGATTACTAAAGTGTGAAACAATTGCTTGGCTTGTCATTGGGGTTGTGCATGATGAGAGCATTCTTGTGTGACGAAAATGGAGCATGAAAAAACTATATGATTTTGTAGGGATGAACTTTCTTTGGCCATGTTATTTTGAGAAGACATGATTGCTTAGTTAGTATGCTTGAAGTATTATTATTATTATGTCAATATTAAACTTTTATCTTGAATATTTCGGATCTGAACATTCATGCCACAATAAAGAAAAATTACATTGAGAAATATGTTAGAAAGCATTCCACATCAAAAATTCTTCTTTTATCATTTACCTACTCGAGGACAAGCAGGAATTAAGCTTGGGGATGCTTGATATGTCTCCAACGTATCTATAATTTTTGATTGCTTCATGCTATTATATTACCTATTTTGGATGTTAATGGGCTTTATTTTACACTTTTATATCATTTGTGTGACTAACCTACTAACCGGAGGCCCAGCCCAAATTGTTGTTTTTTTTGCCTATTTCAGTGTTTCGCAGAAAAGGAATATCAAATGGAGTCCAAACGGAATGAAACCTTCGGGAACGTGATTTTCTCAACAAATGTGATACAGGAGACTTGGAGTGGGCGTCAACAAAGAATCGAGGAGGCCACGAGGCAGGGGGCGCGCCTACCCTCCTGGCGCGCCCTCCACCCTCGTGGGCCCCTCGTTGCTCCACCGACGTACTTCTTCCTCCTATATATATCCACGTACCCCCCAAACATCCAGGAGTATCCACGTACCCCCCAAACATCCAGGAGTACCATGAAAACCTAATTCCACCACCGCAACCTTCTGTACCCAAGAGATCCCATCTTGGGGCCTTTTCCGGAGCTCCGCCGGAGGGGGCATTGATCACGGAGGGCCTCTACATCAACTTCATGGCCTCTCCGGTGATGTGTGAGTAGTTTACTTCAGACCTTCACGTCCATAGTTATTAGCTGGATGGCTTCTTCTCTCTCTTTGGATCTTAATACAAAGTTGTCCTCGATTTTCTTGAAGATCTATTCTATGTAATCTTCTTCTGCGGTGTGTTTGTCGAGATCCGATGAATTGCGGGTTTATGATCAAGTTTATCTTTGAACAATATTTGAATCTCCTCTGAATTCTTTTATGTATGTTTGGTTTATCTTTGCAAGTCTCTTCGAATTATCAGTTTGGTTTGGCCTACTAGATTGATCTTTCTTGCAATGGGAGAAATGCTTAGCTTTGGGTTCAATCTTGCGGTGCTCGATCCTAGTGACAGAAAGGGAAACGACACGTATTGTATTGTTGACATCGAGGATAAAAAGATGGGGTTTATATCATACTGCATGAGTTTGTTCCTCTACATCATGTCATCTTACTTAAAGCATTACTCTGTTCTTATGAACTTAATACTCTAGATGCATGTTGGATAGCGGTCGATGTGTGGAGTAATAGTAGTAGATGCAGAATCGTTTCGGTCTACTTGTCACGGACGTGATGTCTATATACATGATCATACCGAGATATTCTCAAAACTATGCTCAATTCTATCAATTGCTCGACAGTAATTCATTTACCCACCGTAATACTTTTGCTCTTGAGAGAAGCCACTAATGAAACCTATGGCCCCCGGGTCTATCTTCCCTCATATTAATCTTCCAACACTTAGTTATTTCTATTGTCATTTATTTTACTTTGCATCTTTATTTCTCTTTATCATAAAAATACCAGAAATATTATCTTATCATATCTATCAGATCTTACTCTCGTAAGTGACCGTGAAGGGATTGACAACCCCTTTATCGCGTTGGCTGCAAGGTTTTTATTTGTTTGTGTAGGTGCGTGGGACTCGAGCGTGATCTCGTACTGGATTGATACCTTGGTTCTCAAAAACTGAGGGAAATACTTACGCTACTTTACTGCATCACCATTTCCTCTTAAAGGAAAAATCAAGGCAGTGCTCAAGAGGTAGCATGGTACTGCCTGAATTGTCTTGTTTTCTTATTTTTGTAATCACGATTGCAGTTGAAGATCTGCTGATCCATCCATTTTCAGATCCTTGACAACAACAGCTCAATCACTCCCGGCGACCACTCATAGCTAGAAACACAACGACGCCATAACTCCTTCCATGCAAGCGTCCATCTTTGCAGCTCAGAATGTGGCGACATCCACCCACAACACAAAACTGAACCTGTGCCATATTGCTACACATGAGCTTTTGCACGTTTCACTAATAATACTGGCATCAATGTTTTAGGTTCGGCCAGAGCATGTCAAATTTTATCCTGCAATTTTTTTCAATATAGGCACGCCGAATTGAACAAACTATGCACCTTGACATAAAAACTTGAATAGATGAAGTACAACTTAGCATGCAAAAACTTGGATTGGAGTGAAGGTTATAGAAAACCTCATATAAAATGATGTGCTTTCTGGGCTAAAACGTAACTCCGAGAATATTTCACTATAATATGCTGACAAATTGGGTGGACAGATTACTAAGATTAAGAAACAAATTAGACTACATGGTTGCAACCAAACTGCTACAACAACTCACATCAAGCCTTGTAGGTTTCTCACAATTCTTTAGTGGGTATAGCCGCATGAGGCCTTTCAATGCGCACCTGTCAAGGAAAGAGCAATTAGAAATTAGTTTTTCTAAGTCAGTTTTTATTTATTTTTTATTCAATAGAGTGAACCAAAAAACAATGATTACATACCACTCTCTGCATATTGATCATGGCCTCGAGACATAAGACATAATGACAGAAATTAACCAATGGAAGTACAAATAGAAATCTAAATATTAGCTGGGAGATAAAATGAAGAGTCTGGAGTAATTGCCAACCTAAGATCCTATAATGTGTATAAAGTTTATGAACAATACCTTTTTCAGCAATTTTTCTGTGTTACACTAAGACAACACAGAGTGTGAGATGTATGAAGACCAGCCACCTAAAATGGACAATATCTTGAACAGTTTAACAATGGTAGCAATAGTGATAGATCCAACCAACAAACTCTTGCAAAGGATTCCATTTGAAAGAGCCTTCTTGTGAATTGATGCATCAATAGTGCCACCTTGGTCTAACTATGAACAACACATTATCAATTTCTCCTATAATTAAAAATCGCATGAATTCTCTTCTAGTATTATCCAAATAAATTGTCTGAAAAGTTGTGCAGAAGTGTCATATAATAGCAAGTAGCACCATGATGTGAAAAACAAATAAATACATATAATCTAAACAATCGCGGGGCAGTACAGTTTAAGTAATTACCTATCTAGAAGCCATTGGATAATATGAGCTGAAGAATTTCCGAAGTAAAAAAATGCAAGTACCAGTCTACAAGATCTGCCCAAATCCATCGACCACGACTAGTATGATCAACACTTGTACAATTTTTTGATTGAGAGGATATGTGGAGTGTAAGGTGGAAGAAGGAACTGTACATGGTCAGGAAAGAAAAACAGAAGAACCTAGCCAGGCACCATGCTAATGGGCGTTGTGCGGTAGGGGAGTAAGCATATGTATACATGTAACTGTAGCCAGGCAGGGGAAACGATAGGCACATCACATCACCCGCCATCAATGCCTGAAGAGAAACTGAAGAATGAATGCGTCCTTCTAATTTGAGTGGAGCAGTTTCAAGCGAACGAGCAGCCAGCCATGTCGTTGGCCTGCATCGTCCGCGGTGGCGGGGTCGCTTCCTCTCTCCCTCGTAGACCAATGGACAAATGCCGTCCTTTCTCTCTCGGGGAGGCCGACGGATCCCCTTCACGGTTTCACCCCCGGCTCTCTCTCGTCGAGCGATCTTTTTTTTTAGGGGTTCGTCGAGCGATCTTCTTTGGGCAAGGACAGCGATCGATCGGCCTTTTTCTCGTGCAATGTTTCGCGGGAGGGGCAGTTTGGGCCTTTCTCGGATAACACTCACGCCGGTCATTGCCTTGGGCTCAGTAGGGGAAACAGGCCCAATTAACTACAGGGCTTCAAAAAAGCCACGGGAGTAGATGCCCTAGCACAACAAACCTAGTTGGATCCAACGAACAAAAATGACTTGATCAGGACAAAATGGACGGTCGAGAAAGCTGATGGCGTGAGATGACTCGCTTTAGGCTCGCGGCGAACATCGCTTCACTTTAGATCGGACGATCATAACGCTTAACACACGAAATCAAACGACCAGAAACGCCTAATTCGTGAGAGGGCAGGGATTAGGTGCAGTTTTACTGTTCTTAATTTGATGAATTACCCTTGTGTATAAATGAACAATAGGAAATGGTGAGTTTACTAAGAGTCTTCTAGAGAAATCCACATGCTATCATCGGTAAAAAAGAGGGAAGGGTCTACAATATGCATTGCCGAAGATTGTGAATAGTGTTTCTTTTCTTGGGATATTTTTTTAATCTGAACTAAAATCAGGGTGTATGAGGAAGTACCATGCTAGAATTAGCGTGTCCAATAACTAGATTTTCTCAGCCTCATTGATGCATTTGACATGTCTTCACAGTAATAGATTAGCTTGTCTTACTTCACACTGAACTTGCGGGGCTTGGCTCAAGTGAGATCTTTCTGACGAAAAATATATTCAATATATGTTTTTTATACAATCCACATTATTCATTTACACATGAGTGTACTTTCTATCAAGCAAGGGACTTCTCACAGATCTCGCTAGATACATTACTTTTCTATCGAGCAAGGTCTTTCCTATAGAAATGTTTTTTTTACTTGAGGTGCTCATTGTTGACAATTGAAATGACCACTATAAATAAAGATAATCTACTACCCCTATAAAAGTACAAAGTGCGAAGATCCAAATTGTCTATCCATAGAGCAAATCCTACAACCTAAATTCATCCAATCTTTCGTGCTAATTGCAATTAGCGCAACTCTGCCTGCGACCCAGCCCCTCATGAAAAAAACACCCCCACCTGTAGCACTAGCATGTGGATGAAAATAGATTCCTTCTTGTGGACAAAACCTACGTCGTAAAGCTCTTAAAGTCTTTTGAGATCGAGATTTACTTTGAGCAATGGTACACCCACGTAGTAGATCTTAAGTAAATAACGTAGATGGTTAGGAGCCATCTTTTGATTGGGTGAAATTAAGAAAGGGGGCGCCACCACTTGAATTCAGAGGGGGGGGGGGTATTGGTTAGGCATGGAAAGTTAAGTAGTTTTTTGTAGGTCTAGTATTTTTTTTTACTTTAGAAAGAATGTTAGTTTGACGTCATTGATATATTTTATTTGAGACATCTTTTCATTTTAGTGGCCATTCAAGTGTGATTTCTAAGAATTTGCAGCATGTAATGATTGTCTGAAATCGCATGATACATTATTAAGGCAAAGCCCAAGGGTTGCATCTGCATGGACCAAATAAGAACACAATGCAAGGTTTCTTTCTAAAATAACTTGTTTTCTTCTTTTACAATCTATCAAGGACACTGAATGGACAAACAATTTATTATTGTCTCTACACAGCAACAAGATCATAGTGATGTCTCGCGGTTTAAAATACATCTTGAGCAGCAACACAATACTGTGCATCCATTTTTATTTTGATGTGGACATTATTTGATCATCGTTTGAGATGTGCATTGCATGTGCAAGCTTACTAGTTTTGCAAAAAAGACACAAGAGTACAAATTGTGCCACCAGTTAGTAAATATAAATAAATGAGATAAGAAAAGGTACACTCAAGAAAAGGTGCCGTGCTCATCAATCCATCACATTGCACTTCGTCTCATGTGTTTACTATAGATATACACTCAAGAAAAGGTTGTGTTCATCAATCCATCAGCCAACATCTTATTTTATTCTAATAGGTTGCTTAATTCACATATCCGCATGACCCAAGACCTTATTTCAGACTGGTGGGCAATTCTGCTTACACTCAAGTCTGTGGTCAAAACACGGTACGGCCGGCACACTGAGGCAGCAGTAGCACCCTTTCAAGCCCCAATATTCACCTTTGGTTTTACAATCCCTAAGAACACAAAATTTCACAGTAACTTTGCTATCATTTAATGACAAGCCTGCCATAGTTGCGTTCGCAAGGCCATTTTCGTAGGTACTCTCGGGCTCAGGCCGACCTATTACATATAGGTAAATTATATGAATATCAGTCCATAATGCACAACTATATATATGTATATATATGTTTGATTGTGATGATATACTTACATTGTCCAACCATAAGAAGGCAGCCGATGAACAGAACAACAATCATGTACACCGAAACGATTCTTTCGCGATCGCGCGTTGCAACGATCGATCTACTGGGCGCTATTAAAAGGGCAGGGGCCCCACCACGTGTGCGCGCACCATCAAAACACCGCCCCCGTGATTTCAGGTGATGGAGCCAGCCATGCTCTTCTATATTTTTATCCCCCCGTGAATTCAACAATGGGCCTGGGGCGTTTAGTTCCTGTTCTTTTTTTGACAACTGCGTTTAGTATCCTGTTCGCTAGACTAAAGAAGGAAAGTTTAGTTCCTGTCCGAAACTGATCGTTCCAGCGTGCGCGCGCGGAATAGCATCTCCCCATGTACACCACGCTGCTCCCCTTCATATTTCCACGAACTGTGCGATTATGAGATAGACGCAATATGAGGCAACGGCCACGACCCCCTCTCGCCTCAATATATATAGAGGGTAATGCATTAACTACGACATATGCATTAATTGCCACATTCCTTATATAGTACAAGCATATGCATTTGCAGATCGCACAATTACTGCATATGCATCATCTGAGATAGATTAAAGATGGGAGGCACATCAGACTACTGGAATTTTCTACCTATCATACTAGTCTGCAGCCGTACAATAGGAAGCATGTACATCGTCCGATTCGCTAGCAGAACTTCCTGCGTGAGTTAGTTTGCATGCAGGATTTGGCATTAACTACAATTAATTTCTTTCCTATTTTTTCCTAGCAACTTCTTCCCAAATCTAGGGATAATTAATTAAGCCATTTTATTTGTTTCCAATCATGAGGACCAATGCTTCCTAATCAAAATCGTTGCTTCCCAAATATGCATATTGCTTGATACTAACCAGGATCGTTGCTTCCTAAAATTTCCTTTGCTTCCTAAGAAGTTCAGTCGTGAGGATTATTTTGTTTGATCCTTGCTTCCAAAACTTTAGTTTTGTTTATGTTTTGTTTCTGACTGTTCTTTTTATTAGTTTCAATCAAACCAATTCCATACGGTTAAGAGTATGCATGGAAACTGTGGAGCTTCTGTCTTGTTACAATTGTTTGGGAGAGTATTCCAGTCTTCTAGTTAGATGTTGTGTCCAGTGTATTTTGTTTGAGCAGGCAAAATATGTTCCATGCGATCAGAGAATTGTTTCGAGTGTATCGGTGACGTGATGTGCATCCAACAAAACTGAAATTTATTTCCATCAAACATTTAATAAAAAATTAGAACTTGCTTCCGAATAAAATACAATTTGCTTCAAAGGAATTTCGAATTTGCTTCCATATAAGTTGCTTCGAACAATATGAATGAATTACAGGGTCAGGTTTTTGTCGTCTCGACACAATACAAATCCCACGGAGCTTCCACGTCCAGATGGTCTAAGAGCATCTCCAACAGTTGCGCTATATACACGCCGCGCTGAAAAAGTAGTGCTTTTAGCGCGCGCGGTACCGTTCCGGGCGCTCCAGTGGACGCGTAAAAACTGCGCGCGCGGCATATGTAATTCAGCGCGCGGGCGAAAACGCCATTGGACGCCGCTTATTTGCTGCGCCCGCTCCCGGGTGCTGGACTCTCGAGCGCTCGCGCGCAACTCCACCTACCCATCCAGCCGCGCCGCCGCCGCCACCCGCGCCACCCCATTTTTCCGGCGACCGTTCCGACGCTTCCCCGGTCTTTCCCCGCGTGGCAGCGGCTTCCTCGGTCTCTCTCTAGTCAGCACCGCCCATCGCGCGCGGCAGTCCTCCGACGAACCGCGCCCGGCCGCCCACTGTCGCTTGGCGCCCGCAAGGTGTTCGACAAAAGGCCCGCAAGGTATGTATTGCTTCCAACTTCACATTTTTACATGAAATTTGGTGCATGTTTTTTTTGAGCATCAGTACAGACACAAGCGCTCATATACACGCGCATACACTCATCCCTATGAACGCACACACGCACACCCTACCCCTATGAGCACCTCCGAGAGACTGAGCCGGCATATCATCTTGAGATTTACGAAGTCACCGTAGGCGCCTCGTCGTTGACGGGAATGTCTCCTCCCACTGAAAGCGTATCGCCGGAAATCCTGAAATAAATCCAGGAATAATGCGAGCACCAGGATTTGAATCCTGGTGGGTTGGGGATACCACTGTCCACCTAACCAACTCAACCACAGGTTGATTCGCGGTGCATGTTGTTTATAGCCTAGTTTTGAACATTTTAGATGAGTTCGTCATATAAGATTCTTCTGAAGAAGAATTTAATATGGAAGGGGAGGAGGATCTTGCAATGATCCTAGCTATGCACATCAATAAAAAACGAAGCACGGTGGTTCGGTTATGGGTCGGCATAAAATTTGGAGGGATAGGATTGATGCCCACAACAGATTGATGAGGCACTATTTTATGGAGAATCCCACATACCCCGAGTCATACTTTCGTCGCCGGTTTAGGATGAGCACCGAGTTGTTCAGGCGCATTGCAGAGAAACTAGCGAGCCATGACCGGTTTTTTCAGCTGAGGAGGAATGCCGCCGGAGAGCTCGGGCATAGCACCTTTCAGAAGGTGACAGCCGCTTTGCCTATGTTGGCATACGGTATCCCCGCTGATCTAGTTGATGATCACTTGGCCATGGGTGAGAGCCAAGCCATCATGTGTGTCAAGCGCTTCGTAGTCGGAATTGTACAAGTGTTTGGCCCGGAGTACTTGAGAACTCCCAATGCTGAAGACGTCACAAGTCTATTGGAGATGAACAAAGCTCGTGGGTTTTCAGTTATGCTTGGCTCAATAGATTGCATGCATTGGAGTTGGAAGAATTGTCCAAAGGCATGGCATGGCCAATTCCACGGACAAAAAAAGGGTTCCACTATAATCCTTGAAGCGGTGGCTGATCAAGAGACTTGGATTTGACATGCTTTTTTTGGAATGCCTGGATCTCTGAATGACATCAATGTTGTCAACCGGTCACCACTGATGAGTAAGATTGCAAATGGTGAACTGCCACCGGTGCAGTTTGTAGCTAATGGTCGTACATACAACCATGGCTACTATCTTGTGGATGGCATCTACCCGAAGTGGCAAACATTTGTGAAGCCGTTGAAAAAACCGGAAGGTAAGAAATATCTTGATTTCCATAATGCTCAGGCGGCGGCTAGAAAAGATGTGGAGAGAGATTTTGGGATCTTGCAAGCCCAATTTACTTTTGTGAGAGGACCGGCTAGATTTTGGGATCAGAAGATGCTTTGGTACATAATGCACGCTTGTGTGATCATGCACAACATGATCATCGAGAATGAGCGTGGCCAAGATGTAGACTGCTCTCACTATGAGCTCTTGGGACATCCCGTGCGAGTGCGGCGGATGGCTAAAAGTGTGGTCCATTCTGTTGCCGCCTATCATGCCATTCGTCGTCCGGCGGTGCATAATGAACTCAAGAAGGATCTCATTAAGGAGTGGTGGGCTTGGAATGGCCGCCAAAGAGCATCATGATTTGTGCGTTTGATGTTGTATTGTTGAACTATTTGTTCTATTTCATGAAAGATACTATTTGTTTGAGTTGTAATAATAAATTGAACTATTTATTTTAAACTTGGTTGAATGATGTTTGTGATTTAAATTATATGCCATGTCTTTGTTTTGTGGACGTGTGAAATTTCTTTTGTGTCCAAAATGCAACAAATGTGATGCGCCGGCTGCTCGCACGCGCTGCTGGAGCTGCGCGTGCGCTGCATTTTAGCACAACTGCTGGAGCCAGCGCTGCGCGCCGCGCCAAACCTGGTGATGGGTGCGCCGCAAACCAGATTTTAGCGCGCCGCACGTTGGGCGCTTGTTGGAGATGCTCTAAGGATTTTTCACTCTCTTCCATACTAATTGGTGGTCCAACTTGACGATGATGGAACAAGGAAGAGTAGAACCATCAAAGCACACCTCGACGACGAAGTGGAGGATGTACATGAAAAGCTAGCAAGACCATGGAAGCACACCCGCAGGCACATTTCATTATCACCAGTGCACAAAAAACAATGAATTTTTAGTACGTTAGCAAAGATAATTAATATGGGAATTGTGAAAAAAATAAGTAGTGTGGGAGATAAGAACTTAACAGGATAAGCACAGAATGGCAATAAGGAAATGAGGTAACCAAGGAAGGTATGATGCAAAGCCTGCACAAGATATACTGGAGTATGTGATGAAACTAGAAGAATGGAGGCAATGTTCAAACTAGAATACCTCGGAAAAATAGAACAACAAGGACACATAGGTAGAAGCATGGGTGTAATTATGCAACTTAGCTAGACAAACCATGAAGTAGAAGGCCAATGTTTAAGTTACAATGGTGCCAAATAACGCAAACATTTGAAATATTCTTTAAGACACAGTATGGAAAAATGAAAAAAAAACATGAAACCGGGAACTCAACATTAGAGGCCTTGGTATGATGCATATATCATTGATAATAGATAACAAACTAAGCTAGCTACCAACATGGGGATGCAGTTTTTGTGTCGCCGATGCACAAACCATGTTGGATAATGTAGTAATTTCAAAAAAATTCCTACGCACATGCAAGATCATGGTGATGGATAGCAACAAGAGTGGAGAGTGTCGTCCACGTACCCTTGTAGACCGTTAAGCGGAAGCGTTATAACAACGCGGTTGATGTAGTCGTACGTCTTCATGATCGACCGATCCTCAGCACAGAACGTACGGCACCTCTGCGTTCAGCACACGTTCAGCTCGGTGACGTCCCGCGAACTCACGATCCATTAGATCTCGGGGAAGAGTTTCCTCAGCATGACGGCGTGGTGACGATGTTGATGAAGCTACCGTCACAGGGCTTCGCCTAAGCACCACTACGATATAACCGAGGTGGATTATGGTGGAGGGGGCACCGCACACGGCTATGAGATCAATAGATCAATTATTGTGTCTTTAGGGTGCCCCCTGCCCCCGTGTAGAAATGAGCTAGGGGGAGGCGGACGGCCAAGGAGGAGGGCGCACCAAGGGGGGAGTCCTACTCCCACCGAGAGTAGGACTCCCTCTTTTCCTAGTTGGAGTAGGAGAGGAGAAGGAAGGGAGAGAAGAGAGAAGGAAAGCCCCCCTCCTTGTCCAATTCGGACTAGAGGGGGAGGGGTGTGTGGCTGCCCTTGGCCGCCCCTCCTCTTCTCCCACTAAGGCCCATTAGGACCAATATACTCCTCGGGGGGTTCCGGTAACCCCCCCGGTACTCCGGTATCCGAACATAGTCATCCAATATATCGATCTCTACATCTCGACCATTTCGAGACCCCTCGTCATGTCCGTGATCATATTAGGAACTCCGAACTACCTTCGGTATATCAAAACACAAAAACTCATAATACCGATCGTCATAGAACTTTAAGCGTGCGAACCCTACGGGTTCGAGAACTATGTAGACATGACCGAGACACGTCTCTGATCAATAACCAATAGCGGAACCTGGATGCTCATATTGGTTCCTACATATTCTACGAAGATCTTTATCGGTCAAACCGCATAACAACATATGTTGTTCCCTTTGTCATCGGTATGTTACTTGCCCGAGATTTGATCGTCGGTATCTCAATACCTAGTTCAATCTTGTTATCGGCAAGTCTCTTTACTCGTTCTGTAATGCAACATCCCGCAACTAACTCATTAGTCACATTGCTTGCAAGGCTTATAGTGATATGCATTACCGAGAGGGCCCAGAGATACCTCTCCGACAATCGGAGTGACAAATCCTATTCTTGATCTATGCCAACTCCACGAACACCATCGGAGACACATGTAGAGCACCTTTATAACCACCCAGTTACGTTGTGACGTTTGGTAGCACACAAAGTGTTCCTCCGGTATTCGGGAGCTGCATAATCTCATAGTCATAGGAACATGTATAAGTCATGAAGAAAGCAATAGCAGTAAACTAAAATGATCAAGTGCGAAGCTAACGAAATGGGTCAAGTCAATCACATCATTCTCCTAATGATGTGATCTTGTTGATCAAATAACAACTCATGTTTATGGCTAGGAAACTTAACCATCTTTGATCAATGAGCTAGTCAAGTAGAGGCATACTAGTGACACTATGTTTGTCTATGTATTCACACATGTATTATGTTTCCGGTTAATAAAATTCTAGCATGAATAATAAACATTTATCATGAAATAAGGAAATAAATAATAACTTTATTATTGCCTCTAGGGCATATTTCCTTCAGTCTCCCACTTGCACCAGAGTCAATAATGTAGATTACACATTAATGATTCTAACACCCATGGAGTCTTGGTGCTGATCATGTTTTGCTCGTGGAAGAGGCTTAGTCAGCAGGTCTGCAACATTCAGATCCGTATGTATCTTGCATATTTCTATGTCTCCCACCTGGACTTGATCCCGGATGGAATTGAAGCGTCTCTTGATGTGCTTGGTTCTCTTGTGAAATATGGATTCCTTTGCCAAGGCAATTGCACCAGTATTGTCACAAAATTTTCATTGGACCCGATGCACTAGGTATGACACCTAGATCGGATATGAACTCCTTCATCCAGACTCCTTCATTTGTTGCTCCCAAAGCAGCTATGTACTCTGCTTCACACGTAGATCCCGCCACGACGCTTTGTTTAGAACTGCTCCAACTGACAGCTCCACCGTTCAATATAAACACGTATTCGGTTTGCGATTTAGAATCGTTCGGATCAGTGTCAAAGCTTGCATCGACGTAACCATTTATGACAAGCTCTTTCTCACCTCCATAAATGAGAAACATATCCTTAGTCTTTTTCAGGTATTTCAGGATGTTCTTGACCGCCGTCCAAAGATCCACTCCTGGATTACTTTGGTACTTCCCTGATAAACTAATTGCAAGGCACACATCAGGTCTGGTACACAGCATTGCATACATGATAGAGCCTATGGCTGAAGCATAGGGAACACTTTTCATTTTCTCTCTATATTCTGTATTGGTCGGGCATTGAGTCTTACTCAACTTCACACCTTGTAACACAGGCAAGAACCACTTCTTAGCCTGATCCATTTTGAACTTCTTCAAAACTTTATCAAGGTATGTGCTTTGTGAAAGTCCAATTAAGCGTCTTGATCTATCTCTATAAATCTTGATGCCCAATATATAAGCAGCTTCACCGAGGTCTTTCATTGAAAAACTTTTATTCAAGTATCCTTTTATGCTATGCAGAAATTCTATATCATTTCCAATCAACAATATGTCATCCACATATAATATTAGAAATTCTATGTAACATCCCAAAATTCTAAATTTTGGAATGTTATAATAAATAGATAGATTTGATTGATTGTTTGATTGATTGACTGAAAGTGAGTGAATTCGAACTTTTTGAAAGTTAAATGAGAGGGAATAAAAGGACTTTCCCAAACTTTAATTTTTGCATTTATGATATCCGTGAATTCAAATTCTTTTCACCACAAAACCCTGGAGAGAAGATGACATGACTTCTTCCATTTATTTAAATGAAAAGGGTTTCGAAAAGATTTGAATTTCATTCGGAAATATTTCCAATTCATAAACTTCATGCAACTCGATGATTTTCACGAGAGAAGATAATATGACTTCTTCAAAATGTATGAAATATGAGTTGGAAGTTTTAAAAGAATTAAATTCAACGTCCTTTTGAAATTATTTTCAATTTGGAGTTATTCGAGTTTTATTCAAATTATTTTTCCCCAAAAATAAAATATATGGAATATAGGGTAACATGATTCCCTATATCAAAAAATTGGAGAGAAATAAATTTGAATTTATTTTGGTATTTAAAAAATGATTTTTATTGGATTTTAGTAGGGCAGTAGCACTCTTTGAATTATTTGAATTTTTTTCGATTTTATATGACTTGCAGAAAATTTCCACGTTGTAGAAAATCTTTTTCTGAAAATTGTGATATATAATATGCCTATATAAAATTTTCATTTCATTTCCGTTATTCAGTTTCCCTTTCTGTTTCTATTTAAAAAAACTGTACATGCGGCCATAATTATTTGTCGCCCACGTGCGCTACATAGTGGCATCGCGCATCCTATCATTTTAGTTTTTCTTCTCTCCTACATGGGCCAGGCCCAGCCAGCCTTTTCATTTTTTATTTTTTTCTTAGGACGAATTTTATTTAAAAAAACAAAAAAACTGCAGCCCCAGCATGCGCGCGGCCGGCCGAAGGCCTTTAGGCCCATGCGATCCGTCTCTTTTCTTCTCTGTTTCTTTTTTTTTTCATCTATGTTTAGTCCCACATTGCCTAGCCTTTAACCTCCAAGCCTCTTTTCCACCAATAAATATAGACCCATAGAGCCTTCAAAAATCATCTGATTCGGGTTAAATCAATATTTTGGTTTGACTAGATTCATTTAAGAAAAATATTTTTCTCCTCTCCGGCGCGACTTGTGGAAGTTGTCTCCTCTCTTCAAAGTTGTCTTTTCTCTGCCTTATAAAGGTATCTTTCTTTGTTTTTTCTTCTTATACTTACGTAGTTTATTATTTTTAGACTAATACGATAGAATAATTAGATTATGAATTAGTCTACGTATTTATACGTTAGACCTTAACCGTAGCTATTTTTCTTTCGTAAAACAGCTTGGCCCTGATTTTTCAAATAGCCATAACTTTTCAATCGTTTATCCAAATTAGATGAAACCAGCGCCTATAGCTTCGTCTTGTTTTCACCTATCCAGTGAACCTATCACATCAGCTGTTTGAAATTTTCAAATTTCAAAATTTTTTCAAATTCATATTCAAACTTTTTTTGAACATAATTTGAGTTTCGTAACTCCGATTTAGTTGATTCTTTTTGCAAATCGAAGTTCTTGACCTAAACTTTCTGATAAGGCCAAATTCACATAATTTTGGTACTGTTAGAATTTTTTTATGTTGCAAGAGTTATTTGCTTGGTTTTGATGTTTTCCAAACCGTCTTCTTCGTTCTTCCTGATCTTCTGAGTGATTGCTTATGTGTGGTTACTATTGCTTGCTCACGATGGATTGAACGGAGTGTGACGAGTAGAACTATCAAGAGTTTTGAGTGTGAATCATCTTCATCAACAGTACAGGCAAGTTCACACTTTGATCATATTCCTTTCATACCCAGTTTTTATGCATTAGTTTCAACCACAAACATTGCATGAGTAGGATTGATAACATGTGGGTATTGGGAAGTAGTTGATGAGGTAGGAACCTATTGCCCTGCATTCAAACCTTGGGAGTTACTATTACGTTATGCTTATATTGTCATGCTATGCTCGTAGACGTGGATTGGGTTTGAGAGTATTCATGATAGATGTGAGATTGTTAATTAATGGTTTACTTAAGGTGGCAACTTTAACACACATCTGGGTGGATTGAGGCACCTGGGTATTCCAGCGATTGCCTGTTTAGGCACCCGGGTATTCCATCGATTGCCTGTTTTTCTTTATGGACCGCCACCCAGGCTCAAAGGGATCATGAGATTATTCATACTAGAAACTTCCGTGTGCAGCCACAAGCTATTATGGGCTCTAGCATAGTTGATTAAGTCGTGTGAACTCTTACAGTGGTAGACTAGCAGATGTAGGGGATGTAGGTGGTACGGTCTACCCATCGTAAGGTGCAAATGCTTCTGAAAGACTGTGTCTTGGTCATCCGATTTTCAAACACCATGTAGTGCAAGAAATCCAACGGAGGAGATCAAGTCTTGTGGGGAAAAGTGCACAAACCTCTACAGAGTGTATAAACTAATCATGATTAGCCATGTCCCCGGTTATGGACGTCTTGAGTATCTAGTGCTTGGATTATCATGTGAATCTCATCATGTGACTTTAATTAATCTTGTTGGGTTTTAATGATGATGCTTAATTGGGATTGAGAGGGTGTCTACACTCTCAATGTTTAACAACCACCATGATAGTTAAATAAAATCTATTCCTTTGTAGTAGGGAAAAAATGTCTTTTCGCAAAAACCATTTAACCATAGAGCTTTTCCACCAGCCATATATGCATGTAGTGATAGACATTGTTCATCATTCTCTATGGTGTGAATTTGCCAGTACATTCAATGTACTGACCCTTTGTGGCTGCAACGTCTCATGTTGCAGGATTATCTTACGGCGAGTAAGTGATACGTTAGGGTTACGATTTCTACACCCAACTTTGCCGTTGGTGTTGATGGGAATCCACAACCTTGTTACTTCCGCTATTTTGGATTGAGGTAATAGTATTTAATTACGTTACTTTTTACATGTGATTTACCTATGTTATAAATCCTCGAGTACTATGTGTGTCAACATACAGATCCAGGGATGACACTTAAGCACAGAGACTTGACCGTCTGAGGTCGGGTCGCTACATTCTACAGGGCTCCCACTCACTTTCTTGTAAATACAGGCTTCTCCAAAAGTCTGTATAAAACGATATGCTTTGATCACACTATCAAAACGTTTATTCCAACTCCGAGAGGCTTGCACCAGTCCATAAATGGATCGCTGGAGCTTGCACACTTTGGTAGTACCCTTTGGATCGATAAAACCTTCAGGTTGCATCATATACAACTCTTCTTCTAGAAAACCATTCAGGAATGCAGTCTTTACATCCATTTGCCAAATTTCATAATCATAAAATGCGGTAATTGCTGACATGATTCGAACGGACTTAAGCATCGCTACGGGTGAGAAGGTATCATCGTAGTCAACTCCTTGAACTTGTCGAAAACCTTTCGCAACAAGTCGAGCTTTGTAGACAGTAACGTTACCGTCAGTGTTAGTCTTATTCTTGAAGATCCATTTATTCTTGATGGCTTGCCGATCATCGGGCAAGTCAACCAAAGTCCACACTTTGTTCTCATACATGGATCCCATCTCAGATTTCATGGCTTCAAGCCATTTTGCGGAATCTGGG
Organism: Triticum monococcum; assembly: GCA_034509565.1. Classification (NCBI taxonomy): domain Eukaryota; kingdom Viridiplantae; phylum Streptophyta; class Magnoliopsida; order Poales; family Poaceae; genus Triticum; species Triticum monococcum. Next base: position 543,674,898 of record CM067841.1, read on the forward strand.
CTCATCATCGCTTCCTCATAGTTTATAGGTTCATCATGGTCAAGTAACATGACCTCCAGAACAGGATTACCGTACCACTCTGGTGCGGATCTTACTCTGGTTGACCTACGAGGTTCAGTAGTAACTTGATCTGGAGTTTCATGATCATCATCATTAGCTTCCTCACTAATTGATGTAGGTGTCACAGGAACCGGTTTCTGTGATGAACTACTCTCCAATAAGGGAGCAGGTACAGTTACCTCATCAAGTTCTACTTTCCTCCCACTCACTTCTTTCAAGAGAAACTCCTTCTCTAGAAAGGACCCATTCTTAGCAACGAATGTCTTGCCTTCAGATCTATGATAGAAGGTGTACCCAACAGTCTCCTTTGGGTATCCTATGAAGACACATTTCTCCGATTTGGGTTCGAGCTTATCAGGTTGAAGCTTTTTCATATAAGCATCGCAGCCCCAAACTTTAAGAAACGACAACTTTGGTTTCTTGCCAAACCACAGTTCATAAGGCGTCGTCTCAACGGATTTTGATGGTGCCCTATTTAACGTGAATGCAGTTGTCTCTAAAGCATAACCCCAAAACGATAGCGGTAAATCAGTAAGAGACATCATATATCGCACCATATCTAGTAAAGTATGATTACGACGTTGGGACACACCATTATGTTGTGGTGTTCCGGGTGGCGTGAGTTGCGAAACTATTCCACATTGTTTCAAATGTAGACCAAACTCGTAACTCGAATACTCTCCTCCACGATCAGATCGTAGAAACTTTATTTTCTTGTTACGATGATTTTGCACTTCACTCTGAAATTCTTTGAACTTTTCAAATGTTTTAGACTTATGTTTCATTAAGTAGATATATCCATATTTGCTCAAATCATCTATGAAGGTGAGAAAATAACGATACCCGCCACGAGCCTCAATATTCATCGGACCACATACATCAGTATGTATGATTTCCAACAAGTCTGTTGCTCGCTCCATTGTTCTGGAGAACGGCGTTTTAGTCGTCTTGCCCATGAGGCATGGTTCGCAAGTACCAAGTGATTCATAATCAAGTGATTCTAGAAGTCCATCAGTATGGAGTATCATCATGCGCTTTACACCAATATGACCCAAACGGCAGTGCCACAAATAAGTTGCACTATCATTATCAACTCTGCATCTTTTGGCTTCAACATTATGAATATGTGTATCACTACTATCGAGATTCAATACAAATAGACCACTCTTCAAGGGTGCATGACCATAAAAGATATTACTCATATAAATAGAACAACCATTATTCTCAGATTTAAATGAATAACCGTCTCGCATCAAACAAGATCCAGATATAATGTTCATGCTTAACGCTGGCACCAAATAATAATTATTTAGGTCTAAAACTAATCCCGAAGGTAGATGTAGAGGTAGCGTGCCGACGGCAATCACATCGACTTTGGAACCATTTCCCACGCGCATCATCACCTCGTCCTTAGCCAGTCTTCGCTTAATCCGTAGTCCCTGTTTCGAGTTGCAAATATTAGCAATAGAACCAGTATCAAATACCCAGGTGCTACTGCGAGCTCTAGTAAGGTACACATCAATAACATGTATATCACATATACCTTTGTTCACCTTGCCATCCTTCTGTTGGAAATATGCCTAGAGGCAATAATAAATAAGTTATTATTATATTTCCTTGTTCATGATAATCGTTTATTATCCATGCTATAATTGTATTGATAGGAAACTCAGATACATGTGTGGATACATAGACAACACCATGTCCCTAGTAAGCCTCTAGTTGACTAGCTCGTTGATCAATAGATGGTTACGGTTTCCTGACCATGGACATTGGATGTCATTGATAATGGGATCACATCATTAGGAGAATGATGTGATGGACAAGACCCAATCCTAAGCCTAGCACAAGATCATGTAGTTCGTATGCTAAAGCTTTTCTAATGTCAAGTATCATTTCCTTAGACCATGAGATTGTGCAACTCCCGGATACCGTAGGAATACTTTGGGTGTGCCAAACGTCACAACGTAACTAGGTGGCTATAAAGGTACACTATAGGTATCTCCGAAAGTGTCTGTTGGGTTGGCACGAATCGAGACTGGGATTTGTCACTCCGTGTGACGGAGAGGTATCTCTGGGCCCACTCGGTAGGACATCATCATAATGTGCACAATGTGATCAAGGAGTTGATCACGGGATGATGTGTTACGGAACGAGTAAAGAGACTTGCCGGTAACGAGATTGAACAAGGTATCGGGATACCGACGATCGAATCTCGGGCAAGTATCGTGCCGCTAGACAAAGGGAATTGTATACGGGATTGATTAAGTCCTCGACATCGTGGTTCATCCGATGAGATCATCATGGAACATGTGGGAGCCAATATGGGTATCCAGATCCCGCTGTTGGTTATTGACTGGAGTCATCTCGGTCATGTCTGCCTGTCTCCCGAACCCGTAGGGTCTACACACTTAAGGCCCGGTGACGCTAGGGTTATAGAGATATTAGTATGAGGTAACCCGAATGTTGTTCGGAGTCCCGGATGAGATCCCGGACGTCACGAGGAGTTCCGGAATGGTCCGGAGGTAAAGAATTATATATAGGAAGTGCTATTTCGGCCATCGGGACAAGTTTCGGGATCACCGGTATTATACCGGGACCACCGGAAGGGTCCCGGGGGTCCACCGGGTGGGGCCACCTGCCCCGGGGGGCCATATGGGCTGTAGGGGTGTGCACCTTGGCCTATATGGGCCAAGGGCACCATCCCCAAGAGGCCCATGCGCCAAGAGATAAGGAAAGGAAGAGTCCTAAAGGGGGAAGGCACCGTCTAGGTGCCTTGGGGAGGAGGGACTCCTCCCTAGCCGCACCCTTCCTTGGAGGAAGGGCCAAGGCTGCGCCCCCCTCTCCCTTGGCCCTATATATAGTGGGGGGAAGGGAGGGCAGCCGCATCTAAGCCCTGGCGCCTCCCTCTCCCTCCGGTGACACATCTCCCTCCTCCCGCAGCGCTTGGCGAAGCACTGTTGGAATCCCGCTACTTCCACCACGCCGTCGTGCTACTGGATCTCCATCAACCTCTCCTTCCCCCTTGCTGGATCAAGAAGGAGGAGACGTCGCTGCTCCGTACGTGTGTTGAACACGGAGGTGCCGTCTGTTCGGCGCTAGGATCATCGGTGATTTGGATCACGACGAGTACGACTCCATCAACCCCGTTCTCTTGAACGCTTCCGCTTAGCGATCTACAAGGGTATGTAGATGCACTCTCCTTCCCCTCGTTGCTGGTCTCTCCATAGATAGATCTTGGTGACACGTAGGAAAATTTTGAATTTCTGCTATGTTCCCCAACAGTGGCATCATGAGCTAGGTCTATTGCGTAGATTATATGCATGAGTAGAAAACAAAGTAGTTGTGGGCGTTGATCTTGTTCAATATGCTTACCGTTACTAGTCCAATCTTGATTCGGCGGCATTGTGGGATGAAGCGGCCTGGACCAACCTTACACGTACGCTTACGTGAGACTGGTTCCACCGACTGACATGCACTAGTTGCATAAGGTGGCTAGCGGGTGTCTGTCTCTCCCACTTTAGTCGGATCGGATTCGATGAAAAGGGTCCTTATGAAGGGTAAATAGCAATTGGCATATCACGTTGTGGTCTTTGCGTAGGTAAGAAACGTTCTTGCTAGAAACCCATAGCAGCCACGTAAAACATGCAACAACAATTAGAGGACGTCTAACTTGTTTTTGCAGGGTATGCTATGTGATGTGATATGGCCAAGAAGAATGTGATGAATGATATGTGATGTATGAGATTGATCATGTTCTTGTAATAGGAATCACGACTTGCATGTTGATGAGTATGACAACCGGCAGGAGCCATATGAGTTGTCTTAATTTATTTATGACCTGCGTGTCAACATAAACGTCATGTAATTACTTTACTTTATTGCTAACCGTTAGCTGTAGTAGTAGAAGTAATAGTTGGCGAGACAACTTCATGAAGACACGATGATGGAGATCATGGTGTCATGCCGGTGACGATGATGATCATGGAGCCCCGAAGATGGAGATCAAAAGGAGCAAAGTGATGTTGGCCATATCATGTCACTATTTGATTGCATGTGATGTTTATCATGTTTTTGCATCTTGTTTACTTAGAACGATGGTAGTAAATAAGGTGATCCCTCATTAAAATTTCAAGAAAGTGTTCCCCCTAACTGTGCACCGTTGCGACAGTCCGTTGTTTCAAAGCACCACGTGATGACCGGGTGTGATAGATTCTAACGTTCACATACAATGGGTGTAAGACAGATTTACACACGCAAAACACTTAGGTTGACTTGACGAGCCTAGCATGTGTACAGACATGGCCTCGGAACACAGAAGACCGAAAGGTCGAGCATGAGTCGTATAGAAGATACGATCAACATGAAGATGTTCACCGACGTTGACTAGTCCATCTCACGTGATGATCGGACACGGCCTAGTTGACTCGAATCATGTAATCACTTAGATGACTGGAGGGATGTCTATCTGAGTGGGAGTTCATAAGATGAACTTAATTATCCTGAACATAGTCAAAAGGTCTTCGCAAATTATGTCGTAGCTCGCGCTTCAGTTCTACTGTTTAGATATGTTCCTAGAGAAAATTTAGTTGAAAGTTGATAGTAGCAATTATGCGGACTAGGTGTGTAAACTGAGGTTTGTCCTCATTGCTTCATAGAAGGCTTATGTCCTTAATGCACCGCTCAGTCTGCTGAACCTCGAACGTCGTCTGTGGATGTTGCGAACATCTGACATACACATTTTGATAACTACGTGAAAGTTCAGTTAAACAGTTTAGAGTTGAGGCACCGAAGACGTTTTGAAACGTCGCGAAACATATGAGATGTTTTGAGGGCTGAAATTGGGATTTCAGGCTCGTGCCCACGTCAAGAGGTATAAGACCTCCGACGATTTTCTTAGCCTGCAAACTAAGGGAGAAAAGCTCAATTGTTGAGCTTGTGCTCAGATTGTCTGAGTACAACAATCATTTGAATCGAGTGGGAGTTGATCTTCCAGATGAGATAGTGATGTTTCTCCGAAGTCATTACCACCAAGCTGCTAGAGCTTCGTGATGAACTATAATTTATCGGGGACATATATGATGATCCTTGAGATATTCGCGATGTTTGACACCACAAAAGTAGAAATCAAGAAGGAGCTTCAATTTTTGATGGTTGGTGAAACCACTAGTTTCAAGAAGGGCAAGGGCAAGAAGGGATACTTCGTGAAACGACAATTCAGCTGCTGCTCTAGTAAAGAAACCCAAGGTTGAACCCAAACCCGAGACTAAGTGCTTCTGTAATAAGGGGAACAACCACTAGAGCAGAATTACCCTAGATACTTGGTAGATTAGAAGGCTGGCAAGGTCGATAGAAGTATATTGGATATACATTGTGTTGATGTGTACTTTACTAGTACTCCTATTAGCACCAGGGTATTAGATACCGGTTCGGTTGCTAAGTGTTAGTAACTCAAAATAAAAGCTACGGAATAAACGGAGACTAGCTAAAGGTGAGCTGACGATATGTGTTGGAAGTGTTTCCAATGTTGATATGATCAAGCATCGCACACTCCCTCTACCATCGAGATTGGTGTTTGCGTTGAGCATAGACACGATTGGATTATGTCTATGGCAATACGGTTATTCATTTAAGGAGAATAATGGTTACTCTGTTTATTTGAATAATACCTTCAATGGTCTTGCACCTAAAATGAATGGTTTATTGAATCTCGATCGTAGTGATACACATGTTCATGCCAAAAGGTATAAGATAGTAATGATAGTACCACCTACTTGTGGCACTACCACGTAAGTCATATCGGTATAAAACGCATGAAGAAGCTCCATGTTGATGGATCTTTGGGCTCACTCGTTTTTGAAAAGTTTGAGACATGCGAACCATGTCTATTGGTGTATATGCATGAAGAAACTCCATGCAAATGGACCATTTTGGACTCACTTGATTTTGAATCACTTGAGACATGCAAGTCATACCATATGGGCAAGATGACTGAAAGCCTCGTTTTCAGTAAAATGGAACTAGAAAGCAACTTGTTGGAAGTAATACATTTTGATGTGTGCAGTCCAATGAGTGCTGAGGCGTGTAGTGGATATCGTTATGTTCTTACTTCACAGATGATTTGAGTAGATACTGAGTATATTTACTTGATGAAACATAAGTCTGAATTATTGAAAGGTTCAAGTAATTTCAGGGTGAAGTTGAAAGATCGTCGTGACAAGAGGATAAAATATCTATGATATGATCATAGAGATGAATATCTGAATTACGAGTTTGGCACAGAATTAAGACATTGAGGAAATTGTTTCACAACTAATACAGCCTGGAACACCATAGTGTGATGGTGTGTCCGAACATCATAACTGCACCCTATTGGATATGATGCATACCATGATGTCTCTTATCGAATTACCACAATAGTTTATGGGTTAGGCATTAGAGACAACCACATTCACTTTAAATAGGGCACCACGTAATTCCGATGAGATGACACCGTATGAACTATGGTTTAGAGAAACCTAAGCTGTCATTTCTTAAAAGTTTGGGGCTGCGGCGCTTATGTGAAAAAGTTTCAGGCTGATAAGCTCGAACTCAAAAGCGGATAAATGCAGCTTCATAGGACACCCAAAACAGTTGGGTATACCTCCTGTCTCAGATCTGAAAGCAATAAGGGATTGTTTCTAGAATCGGGTCCTTTCTCGAGGAAAAGTTTCTCTCGAAAGAATTGAGTGGGAGGATGGTGGAGACTTGATGAGGTTATTGAACCGTCTCTTCAACTAGTGTGTGGAAGGGCACAGGGAGTTGTTCCTGTGGCACCTACACCAATTGAAGTGGAAGCTTATGATAGTGATCATGAAACTTCAGATCAAGTCACTACCAAACCTTGTGGGATGACAAGGATGCGTGCTACTTCAGAGTGGTACGTAATCCTATCTTGGAAGTCATGTTGCTAGACAACAATGAACCTACAAGCTATGGAGAAGCGGTGGTGGGCCTGGATTCCGATAAATGGCTCGAGGCCATAAAATCCGAGAGAGGATCCATGTATGGAAACAAAGTGTAGACTTTGACAGAACAGCTTGATGGTCATGAGGCTGTTGAGTACAGATGGATTTTAAAAGGAAGACGAACAATGATGGTAAATGTCACCATTAAGAAAGCTCGACTTGTCATTAAGATGTTTTCCGATAAGTTCAAGGAGTTGACTACGATGAGACTTTCTCACTCGTAGCGATGCTAAGAGTCTGTTGGAATTATATTAGCGATTACTACGTTATTTATGAAATCTTGCAGATAGGATGTCAAAACATTGTTTCCTCGACGATTTTCTTGAGGAAAGGTTGTATGTGATACAACCGGAAGGTTTTGTCAATCCTGAAAGATGCTAATAAGTATGCAAAGCTTCAGCAATCCTTCTAAGGACTGGAGTAAGCATCTCGGAGTTGGAATGTATGCTTTGATGAGATGATCAAAGATTTTGGGTGTATACAAAGTTTATGAGAAACTTGTATTTCCAAAGAAGTGAGTGGGAGCACTATAGAATTTCTGATGAGTATATGTTGTTGACATATTTTTGATCAGAAATGATGTAGAATTTCTAGAAAGCATATAGGGTTATTTGGAAAGTGTTTTTTCAATGGAAAACCTGGATTAAGCTACTTGAACATTGAGCATCAAGATCTATAAGGATAGATCAAAACACTTAATGGTACTTTCAAATGAGCACATACCTTGACATGATCTTGAAGGTGTTCAAGATGGATCAGTCAAAGAAGGAGTTCTTGCCTGAGTTGTAAGGTATGAAGTTAAGACTTAAAGCTCGACCACGGCAGAACAGAGAGAAAGGACGAAGGCCGTCCCCTATGCTTAGACATAGGCTCCATAGTATGCTATGCTGTGTACCGCACCTGATGTGTGCCTTGCCACATGTCTGGCTAGAGGGTACAAAGGTGATCTAGGAGTAGATCACCAGATAGCGGTCAAAATTATCCTTAGAGGAATAAGGATATGTTTCTCGGTTATGGAGGTCATAAAGAGTTCGATGTAAAGAGTTACGTTGATGCAAGCTTAAAACCTATCCGGATAGTTCTGAGTAGAGATATCGGATACGTATAATGGAGCAACAATTTGGAATAGCTCCAAGTAGAATAGTTATTTGAAATGGCTCCAAATAGAGCATGGTAGCTGCATTAGGAAATGACATAGAGATTTGCAAAGTACATACGGATCTGAATGTTGCAGACCCGTTGACTAAAACCTCTCTCACAAGCAACATGATCAAACCCAGAACACATTGAGTGTTAATCACATAGTGATGTGAACTAGATTATTGACTCTAGTAAACTCTTTGGATGTTGGTCACATGGCGATGTGGCCTGTGAGTGTTAATCACATGGCAATGTGAACTAGATTATTGACTCTAGTGCAAGTGGGAGACTGTTGGAAATATGCCCTAGAGGCAATAATAAATAAGTTATTATTATATTTCCTTGTTCATGATAATCGTTTATTATCCATGCTATAATTGTATTGATAGGAAACTCAAATACATGTGTGGATACATAGACAACACCATGTCCCTAGTAAGCCTCTAGTTGACTAGCTCGTTGATCAATAGATGGTTACGGTTTCCTGACCATGGACATTGGATGTCATTGATAATGGGATCACATCATTAGGAGAATGATGTGATGGACAAGACCCAATCCTAAGCCTAGCACAAGATCATGTAGTTCGTATGCTAAAGCTTTTCTAATGTCAAGTATCATTTCCTTAGACCATGAGATTGTGCAACTCCCGGATACCGTAGGAATACTTTGGGTGTGCCAAACGTCACAACGTAACTAGGTGGCTATAAAGGTACACTATAGGTATCTCCGAAAGTGTCTGTTGGGTTGGCACGAATCGAGACTGGGATTTGTCACTCCGTGTGACGGAGAGGTATCTCTGGGCCCACTCGGTAGGACATCATCATAATGTGCACAATGTGATCAAGGAGTTGATCACGGGATGATGTGTTACGGAACGAGTAAAGAGACTTGCCGGTAACGAGATTGAACAAGGTATCGGGATACCGACGATCGAATCTCGGGCAAGTATCGTGCCGCTAGACAAAGGGAATTGTATACGGGATTGATTAAGTCCTCGACATCGTGGTTCATCCGATGAGATCATCATGGAACATGTGGGAGCCAACATGGGTATCCAGATCCCGCTGTTGGTTATTGACTGGAGTCATCTCGGTCATGTCTGCCTGTCTCCCGAACCCGTAGGGTCTACACACTTAAGGCCCGGTGACGCTAGGGTTATAGAGATATTAGTATGAGGTAACCCGAATGTTGTTCGGAGTCCCGGATGAGATCCCGGACGTCACGAGGAGTCACGATGAGCACCGATACGTCTCCAACGTATCTATAATTTTTGATTGTTCCATGCTATATTATATTCTGTTTTGGACATTATTGGGCTTTATTATACGCTTTTATATTATTTTTGGGACTAACCTATTAGCGGAGGCTCAGCCCAAAATTGATGTTTTTTACCTATTTCAGAGTTTCACAGAAAAAGAATATCAAACGGAGTCCAAACGGAATGAAACCTTTGGGAGCGTGATTTTCGGAACGAACATGATCCAGAGGACTTGGACCCTACGTCAAGCAATCAACAAGGAGGGCACGAGGTAAGGGGCGCGCCTACCCCCCCCCCCCCCAGGCGCGCCCTCCACCCTCGTGGCCCCCCTGTTGCTCCACTGACGTACTCCTTTCTCCTATATATACCTACGTACCCCCAAACTACCAGATACGAAGCCAAAACCCTAATTCCACCACCGTAACTTTCTGTATCCACGAGATCCCATCTTGTGGCCTTTTCCAGAGCTCCGCCGAAGGGGGCATCGATCACGGAGGGCTTCTACATCAACACCATAGCCCTTCCGATGAAGTGTGAGTAGTTTACCTCAGACCTTCCGGTCCATAGTTATTAGCTAGATGGCTTTCTCTCTTTTTGGATCTCAATACAAAGTTCTCCCCCTCTCTCGTGGAGATCCATTTGATGTAATCTTCTTTTGTGGTGTGTTTGTTGAGACCGATGAATTGTGGGTTTATGATCAAGTTTATCTATGAACAATATTTGAATCTTCTCTGAATTCTTTTATGTATGATTGGTTATCTTTGCAAGTCTCTTTGAATTATCAGTTTGGTTTGGCCTACTAGATTGATCTTTCTTGCAATGGGAGAAGTGCTTAGCTTTGGGTTCAATATTGCGGTGTCCTTTCCCAGTAACAGCAGGGGTAGCAAGGCACGTATTGTACTATTGCCATCGAGGATAACAAGATGGGGTTTATATCATATTGCATGAGTTTATCCCTCTACATCATGTCATCTTTCTTAAAGCGTTACTCTGTTCTCTTGAACTTAATACTCTAGATGCATGCTGATGTCTACTACACAACCTTCTTCCTGTAGACGTTGTTGGGCCTCCAAGTGCAGAGGTTTGTAGGACAGTAGCAAATTTCCCTCAAGTGGATAACCTAAGGTTTATCAATGCGTAGGAGGCGTAGGATGAAGATGGTCTCTCTCAAGCAACCCTACAACCAAATAACAAAGGTTTTTGTAATCTGAAAATATAAAAACAGCAAGGTAACTAATGATAAAAGTGAGCGTAAACGGTATTGCAATGCATTGAAACAAGGCCTAGGGCTCATACTTTCACTAGTGCAAATTCTCTCAACAATAATAACATAACTGGATCATATAACTATCCCTCAACATGCAACAAAGAGTCACTCCAAAGTCACTAATAGCGGAGAACAAACGAAGAGATTATGGTACGGTACAAAACCACCTCAAAGTTATTCTTTCCAATCAATCTGTTGGGCTATTCCTATAAGTGTCACAAACAGCCCTAGAGTTCGTACTAGAATAACACCTTAAGACACAAATTAACCAAAACCCTAATGTCACCTAGATACTCCAATGTCACCTCAAGTATCTGTGGGTATGATTATACGATATGCATCACACAATCTCAGATTCAAATATTCAACCAACACATAGAACCTCAAAGAGTGTCCTAAAGTTTCTGCCGGAGAGTCAAGACGAAAACGTGTGCCAACCCCTATTCATAAATTCCCAAGGTCACAGAACCCGCAAGTTGATCACCAAAACATACATCAAGTGGATCATAGAATACCCCATTGTCACCACAGGTATCCCACACAAGACATACATCAAGTGTTCTAAAATCCTTAAAGACTCAATCCGATAAGATAACTTCAAAGGGAAAACTCAATCCATTACAAGAGAGTAGAGGGGGAGAAACATCATAAGATCCAACTATAATATCAAAGCTAGCGATACATCAAGATCGTGCCACCTCAAGAACACGAGAGAGAGAGAGAGAGAAAGAGAGAAAGAGAGAGAGAGAGAGAGAGAGAGAGAGAGAACAAACACATAGCTACTGGTACATACCCTCAGCCCCGAGGGAGAACTATTCCCTCCTCGTCATGGAGAGCACCAGGATGATGAAGATGGCCACCGGAGAGGGATTCCCCCTCCGGTAGGGTGCCATAACGGGTCTCGATTGGTTTTGGGTGGCTACGGAGGCTTATAGGCGGAAGAAATACATCAGGGGAGCCACGAGGGGCCCATGAGGGTGGAGGGCGCGCCTAGGGGGGTGGGCGCGCCCCCCTGCCTTGTGCTCTCCTCGTTGATCCCCTAACGTGCACTCCAAGTCTCCTGTATTGCTTTCTTTCCAAAAATAACTTTTCCAAAGGTTTCATTCCGTTTGGACTCCGTTTGATATTCCTTTTCTGCGAAACACTGAAACAAGGGAAAACAGAAAGTGGCACTTGGCTCTGGGTTAATAGGTTAGTCCCAAAAATCATATAAAATAGCATATAAATGCATATAAAACATCCAAGGTTGATAATATAATAGCATGGAACAATAAAAAATTATGGATATGTTGGAGACGTATCAGCATCCCCAAGCTTAATTCCTGCTCGTCCTCGAGTAGGTAAATGATAAAACAGAATTTTTGATGTGGAATGCTACCTAACATATTTTTCTAAGTAATTCTTCTTTATTGTGGCAAGAATATTCAGATCCATAAGATTCAAGACAAAAGTTTAATATCGACATAGAAATAATAATACTTCAAGCATACTAACTAAGCAAGTATGTCTCTTCAAAATAACATGGCCAAAGAAAGTTATCCCTACAAAATCATATAGTCTGGCTATGCTCCATCTTCACCACACAACGTATTCAAATCATGCACAACCCCGATGAAAATCCAAGCAATTGTTTCATACTTTTGATGTTCTCAAACTTTTTCAATCTTCACACAATATATGAGCATGAGCCATGGATATAGCACTATAGGTGGAATAGGATGGTGGTTGTAGAGAAGACAAAAAGGAGAAGACAGTCTCACATCAACTAGGCGTATCAACGGGCTATGGAGATGCCCATTAATAGATATCAATGTGACTGAGTAGGGATTGCCATGCAACGAATGCACTAGAGCTATAAATGCATGAAAGCTCAACAAAACAAACTAAGTGGGTGTGCATCCAACTTGCTTGCTCACGAAGACCTAGGGCATTTGAGGAAGCCCATTGTTGGAATATACAAGCCAAGTTCTATAATGAAAGATTCCCACTAGTATATGAAAGTGACAACATAGGAGACTCTCTATCATGAATATCATGGTGCTACTTTGAAGCACAAGTGTGGTAAAAGGATAGTAGCATTGCCTCTTTTTATTTTATTTTTTTGGGACAATGCTCTATTATTGATGATTGCTACCTCTTTTAGCACCGCGTTGGTTTTCCCCGAAGAGGAAAGGATGATGCAGGAAACTAGCATAAGTATTTCCCTCGGTTTTTGAGAACCAAGGTATCAATCCAGTAGGAGGCTACGCGCGAGTCCCTCATACCTGCACAATACAAATAAATTCTCGAAACCAACGCAAATAGGGGTTGTCAATCCCTATAGGGCCACTTACGAGAGTGAGATCTGATATATATGATAAGATAATATTTTTGGTATTTTTATGATAAAGATGCAAAGTAAAATAAAGGCAAAGTAAATAACTAAGTAGTAGGAGATCAATATGATGAAGATATACCTGGGGGCCATAGGTTTCACTAGTGGCTTCTCTCGAGAGCATAAGTATTCTACGGTCGGTGAACAAATTACTGTTGAGCAATTGACAGAATTGAGCATAGTTATGAGAATATCTAGGTATGATCATGTATATAGGCATCACGTCCGAGACAAGTAGACCGACTCCTGCATGCATCTACTATTGTTACTCCACTCATCGACCGCTATCCAGCATGCATCTATAGTATTAAGTTAAAAACAGAGTAACGCCTTAAGCAAGATGACAGGATGTAGAGGGATAGACTCATGCAATATGAAGAAAACCCCATCTTGTTATCCTCGATGGCAACAATACAATACGTGCCTTGCTGCCCTTACTGTCACCGGGAAAGGACACCGCAAGATTGAACCCAAAGCTAAGCACTTCTCCCATTGCAAGAAAGATCAATCTAGTAGGCCAAACCAAACTGATAATTCGAAGAGACTTGCAAAGATAACCAATCATACATAAAAGAATTCAGAGAAGATTCAAATATTATTCATAGATAGACTTGATCATAAACCCACAATTCATCGGTCTCAACTAACACACCGCAAAAATAAGAATACATCGAATAGATCTCCCCAAGAGATGGGGAGAACATTGTATTAAGATCCAAAAAGAGAGAAGAAGCCATCTAGCTACTAACTATGGACCCGTAGGTCTGAGGTCAACTACTCACACTTCATCGGAGAGGCTATGGTGTTGATGTAGAAGCCCTCCGTGATCGATGCCCCCTCCGGCGGGGCTCCGGAACAGGCCCCAAGATGGGATCTCGTGGATACATAAAGTTACGACGGTGGAATTAGGGTTTTGGCTCCCGTTCTGATCATTTGGGGGTACATGGATATATATAGGAGGAAGGAGTACGTCGGTGGAGCAACAAGCGGCCCACGAGGGTGGAGGGCGCGCCTGGTGGGGGTGGGTGCGCCTCCCCTACCTCGTGGCCTCCTGTTTTATTTCTTGACATAGGGTCCAAGTCTCTCTGGTCTTATACGTTGAGAAAATCACGTTCCCGAAGGTTTCATTCCGTTTGGACTCCGTTTGATATTCCTTTTCTTCGAAACCCTAAAACAGGCAAAAAAACAGCAATTCTGGGTTGGGCCTCCGGTTAATAGGTTAGTCCCAAAAATAATATAAAAGTGGATAATAAAGCCCAATAAAGTCCAAAACAGTAGATAATATAGCATGGAGCAATAAAAAATTATAGATACGTTGGAGACGTATCAAGCATCCCCAAGCTTAATTCCTCCTCGTCCTCGAGTAGGCAAATGATAAAAACAGAATATAAGTTTTCCTCTGACGTGCACTCCAAGTCTCCTATATTGCTTTCTTTCCAAAAGTAACTTTTCCGAAGGTTTCATTCCGTTTGGACTCCGTTTGATATTCCTTTTCTTTAAAACACTAAAATAAGGGAAAAAACAGAAACTGGCACTGGGCTCTAGTTAATAGGTTAGTCCCAAAAATCATATAAAATAGCATATAAATGCATATAAAACATCCAAGGTTGATAATATAATAGCATGGAACAATCAAAAATTATAGATACGTTGGAGACGTATCACATGCTGGATAGCGGTCGATGTGTGGAGTAATAGTAGTAGATGCAGGCAGGAGTCGGTCTACTTGTCTTGGACGTGATGCCTATATACATGATCATACCTAGATATTCTCATAACTATGCTCAATTCTGTCAATTGCTCAACAGTAATTTGTTTACCCACCGTGAATACTTATGCTCTTGAGAGAAGCCACTAGTGAAACCTATGGCCCCTAGGTCTATCTTCCATCATATTAATCTTTCAACACTAAGTTATTTTTATTGCCTTTTATTTAACTTTGCATCTTTATCATAAAAATACCAAAAATATTATCTTATCATATCTATCAGATCTCACTCTCGTAAGTGACCGTGTAGGGATTGACAACCCCTTATCGCGTTGGTTGCGAGGATTTATTTGTTTGTGTAGGTGCGAGGGACTCGTGTGTGGCCTCCTACTGGATTGATACCTTGGTTCTCAAAAACTGAGGGAAATACTTATGCTACTTTGCTGCATCACCCTTTCCTCTAAAAGGGAAAACCAACGCAGTGCTCAAGAGGTAGCAAGAAGGATTTCTGGCGCCGTTGCCGGGGAGGTCTACGCAAAAGTCAACATACCAAGTACCCATCACAAACCCTTATCTCCCGCATTACATTATTTGCCATTTGCCTCTCGTTTTCCTCTCCCCCACTTCACCCTTGCCGTTTTATTCGCCCTCTCTTTTCCGTTTGCCTCTTTTTCCCCGTTTCCTGTTTGCTTGTGTGTTGGATTGCTTGCTTGTCACGATGGCTCAAGATAATACTAAATTATGTGACTTTACCAATACCAACAACAATAATTTCCTTAGCACTCCGATTGCTCCTCTTACCGATACTGTAACGCCCGGATAATCAAGTTACAATAATCCCCTACTAATGATGCCACGTCATCACTCTTACTATTGCTAGTCCTCATTTGCATTCAAACGAATTCAAATTCAAATCCAAGTTAATGTCAAAATACAAAACTTCTCAAACATGAAAGCTAAAATGTTCCTCATGTGGAAAATATTCCATAATTAATTGTGGTGGTGAACCAACCTTTTGTCAAGTGTTTTAATGCCCTAAGGTAATTAAGTGGCTAAATCATTTATATAAATGCCTTTTTACTTATAAAAATGCTAGACTAATTTATTTAACTCCTAAACTTATGGTGGAAGTGGCCTAAATTATTATACTAATTTAGAGGTAAGTTTTACATTTTATAAAACTAAAATATTATGAAACAAAAAGGAAAATAGAAAAGCTTTTAAAAAAAGAACACAAGCCCCCCCCCACATGCCGGGCCTAACGGCCCAGCTGGCTGCCGCACTGGCCGGCCCACCAGGCCCAGCCGGGCCTACTTATCCCCACTGCACGAAACCCTAACCTCCCCTGACCCACTCACCCCCAGTCGCTCCTCCCACTCCCCCAACCGATCTGGATCGGGGCGATCGACCCCGCCATCGATCCCATCGCCTCGCCGCCCGTGGACTTTGCCGACGCCGCCCCCCACCGAACCGCCCCGACCCCATCATTGTCGCCCCTCGCCACCACCTCGACCCCGCGCCCCCTCTCCTCGCGCGCGGCACCGCCTGACCCAAAGTCCCTCATCGCCCCCGACCCGTTCTCCCCCGCCACTGTGCGCCAGCGATTCACCTCGCCCCGACGTCGCCGTCCTCCTCGACGTCCTCCTCGCGGCCTCGTCCCCTCTCCCTCGTGGCCAGACTCCTGCTCGGCACCATCGAGGTCGCCGCCACCTCGCGCCGTCGTTAGACCCCGCCGGAACGCCTCCTCGACTCCACCCCTCCCCACCATCGCGTTCGCCCTGCATCGGGCCTCCCCTGCAACGCGGGTGAGGAACCCCACCGGCCTCCTCCTCCCTCTGCGGTTGTGCTCACCGTTGCTCGCGCCGCTTGCGCCTCGACCATGCCCGACGTGTGCGCCCATGCACTGCCGCCTTCCTTGGTGTGCGCTCACCACGCTCCCAGGCCGTGCCCCGCCGGCGCCTGACTCTGGCTGCGGCCGGCCCTGCTCCCCATCCCCGCGCGGCTGCCTTCGCCGACGTCCGCCGCCTCCCCGCATCGTGGCCTCCTTTCCGGCCGCCGCGACCGCCTGCGCTCGCCCGCGCTGTCGCGCGCTCCGGTGTCCGACGCCCGGCACCCGTGACCGCACCCCGGGGCTCTGCCCCGTTTCACCCATTAGCCCATTTTGGCCTCTATGCCTATGGCACGTGGGGCCCGTCCCTGTAATAGTATAGAAAAACAAAAATAAAAGGGTTAAGCAAAAGACATAATCATAATAATTAAAATTAGTTAATTAACTTAATTAATCCTGTTAATTGACCTAATTAACTTATTAACTAATTAAACTATTAATTAGTGTTAGTCAATGACAACCGGGACCCACGTACTAGTTTGACCAGTCAAACAGACTGTTGGTTGATGACATCATGCTGATGTCATGCCGACACAGTAATGGCCTTTATCTATTTAAATTAATTCTATTAATTTCAGAATATTAATAAAACTTTGAAAAATCGTAGAAAATAATCCGTAGCTCGGATGAAAATGTTTTCTACATGAAAGTTGCTCAGAACGACGAGACGAATCCGATTACGCGCTCCGTTCGTATATCACATGTCCCTAGCATAGCAAAAGTTGAACTTCTCCCCTCCGGTTCATCTGTCTAACAGACATCCGGAACCAGGAAAACTTTCCCGGATGTTACCCTCCTTCGCCAGTATCGCCTAGCGCTGCGTTAAAACACCTCTAGCGTTGCTTATTGTCTTGTTATGCTTATGTTTGCGTGTATTTACTATTTCTTCCCCCTCTTCTCCCCGGTAGACCCCGAGGCCGATGATGCCCCAGTGATCGACTACGTCGATGATGATCCCTCCTTGCCAGAGCAACCAGGCAAGCCCCCCCTTTGATCATTCCGATATCGCCCATTTCATTCTCTCATGCTTGCATTAGGTTTTGCTACTGTTATTGATTGCTCCGATTCTAATGCATAGCCTGCTTTTGTATCTGCTGTTGTAACTTACCTGCTTATCCTAAACTACTTAGTATAGGTTGGTTAGTGATCCATCAGTGACCCCCACCTTGTCCTTGTTGCCACTGCTTCATCATTGAAGACCCGATCAACGGGATCAAAGACCAGGCCCCGGCACCGCACATCACTTTCCCCTTAGTTGCTCGACACTACTGGGTGCCGAGGGTGAGACCTCATCAACACTTCTAATGTTACCCTGTACTGTAGTTATTAACCGTGGTCATCGAGGGTGATTCCTCCTTAACCACTTCCGATACGACTCTGTCGTGCAACCCCTCAAGTGTGAACTTCGAGGGTGGTTCCTCTTACGTTCACCTTGATGATTACATCGAGTGGAACCCGTCAAGGGTGATTCCTCAGGTTTTCCCCTTGGTGTTGGACACACAGTTACTATGGTTACTATGACTTTACACTGAACCATGTTACTAAAGACGGATCGACCCTGAGGGGTACCCGTGCGAGCATAATTGCGAGTGATGTGGAGTCGGGTTGACCTGGAAGGTGCCCACGAGATATTACGAGGCGTGGCCGGGCATTCCTAGCCCTTGCCGCAAGTCCTTGAGACGGGGCAACGGGGTCACATCTTTCGTGAGTCTCTACTTGTTACCGCGCGTTCCTAATCCACTATGATTTGAATATTTGATTCGAGGGGCCTTTGGCCTGATAGCACTAACCATCACGTGGGCATAGTATGGGCATTCTGCGTCGTATGCATCAGCCGAAGCTTAATAGACGTCAGCGACTGAGCGGCGTGCGCCGGGTTGGACTGGTAAGCACCTGCCTTTTTGAAGGAGGTAGCTAGGTCTGCTCACCGGCCGCGTACGCAACATGCAGGAGTTCCCGGGGAGATGGCCCATGACCCCTGGGGCATAGGCTTAGTCTGGCGTGCTGACCTCTCTATTAAGCCTAGGTCAGGTTGTGGCGTATTGTTTGGCCGAGGCCGGGCATGACCCAGGAAAGTGTGTCCAGCCGGCATTAATCGAGCATGGTGGGTAAGTTGGTGCACCCCTGCAGGGAAGAAAACATCTATCGATAGCCTGTCCTACGGTAACGGACACTTGGAGTTGTATCCCGATTGATAAAACTAGAACTGGATACTTGTGATGAGAAATGAATGGATTGTGATGAGAAATGGATTGTGATGAGAAATGGATAGTATGGCTCTGGGATTGCTTTCTCGCTGGGAGTCGAGAAAGGATCTCTGGCCGAGGTTGATAACACTACTACTTTACATTATGGTGATCTGTACTCTTCTATATGCTACAAGATGTTTGAAGATGCTTGAAGATGTTAGTCTTCGATAGGCTAGGCTTTTGTCAGGTCCCCGATTCTAAGTCAAACAGATCTAGCCTGTAACACCTCATATCACTTTGCGGCCTCACGCACGGTATCCCCATGGGTGTCGCCTTACCATGGCCCGGGACCGTTTGCGCCTTTTGGCTCACATATATGATAGTGTTGCTAGCATCCATATGATAGAGAACCCGGGCCGACATGACTAGTCGTGAACCAAAGTGGCACTAACTTACGAGGACAGGCATACATGAATCAACATCGAGCATGTCGGTCAGCAGCGTGTGATTCTGGGCTGTAGCTCTGGGCTAACAGGACTCCGGTGAACCGGGCTGTAGCAGGCTAGGCAGGACTCCGGATGTCACCGCGTGACACTTCCTCGAAGGGACAGACACAGGAACGACGTGAATCACATGTCGGCCAGTCAAGTGTTTCGGAGCAGTAGTGCTGGGCTAGCAGGACTCCGGTGAACCGGGCTATAGCGGACTACTATGGCTCATGGAAGCACAAGACTACATTTCCCCATAAGAGAGGCTACCAAGGATAAACAACTAGGTTGTCGTTTCCCACACATACCAAGCATTTCAATCATACACACAACATGCTCAATATGTGCAATACAACATGGCATCACAACAAGACTCTATGACTCAGAGTATTTATTCATTAGGCTCCGAGGAGCGAGATATTACAAACATGGGTCTCATGACCCAACAATCATAGCATACAAACAAAGCACATGTGGAAGCTTAACATGTCTGAGTACAGACATCTATAAATGAAAAAGTTTGAGAAGCCTGACTATCTACCAGATCCTGCCGAGGGCACAAGATCGTAGCTGAGGTAACAAGCTAAACGTCGAAGTCCAAGCGGAACTACTAGCGGGACTGAAGTCTCTCTGCAAAAACATAAATTAAGCAAACGTGAGTACAAATGTACCCAGCAATACTTACATCAAAACTAGGTACATATGCATCAGTATCAACAAAGGGGTGGTGGAGTTTGACTGCAGCAAGCCAGCTTTCACTCAGTGGCTAACCTGAACTACGACTGCAAATAACTCTTTTGAGGTAGTGCACACGAGTCCACAAATTCACCATACCAATACACCACTATGGATCCGCTCCCATCTCCCTACGAGAATGCCATCCATACCACTCACACTTATCTTGCGCATTTTAGATTATCCACTTTCACTTGTCTATGAACTATGCAAGGGGTCCAAGTTTCCATATCCGAGGAATCCGGCTATTCGAATAGATAATGATAACCCTGCAGGGGTGTGCTTCTTCACACACAGTCTCGCCACTTATCGCCCTGTACACGTCATGTACCTCAGCAACCTTCAAGCAGAAGCCGGGCGAGGGAGTCGGCCACGACCTGACTAACCAACAAGTCTCTAGTCCAGGTTTATCACCTATTCGGGTTCCATCTGCGAGGAGATCCGGCCGGGGTGTCGCTCACGGCCCAAAACGATGTGTGCAGGGTTCCCAAGCCCACCATCCGGGTGCCACTTGGTACACCATGCCACTGTGCCTAGTCTGTCCCAAGCCCACCTGTACCGGGTGCCACTTGGTAGACTACTAACACTACCTACAAACACCAGAAACTAGTTGCAACTCCTGGACAGAGATCATGTTGATTAATGACTCGAGAGGGGCGCTTAAGCATTCCAATGCATGGTAGTAGTTGTTCATGGATCACAAACACATAACTCAGTTCCTGAGGACGGCTGCAATGAGACAACCCACTATGTACTCCTACATGGCCTCTCACAACTACCTTTACCAAATCGTGTTCACACACTTAGCTCTCAATGGTAGGACATGTTCACCACATTCCAATTCATCCCCGATGAATAAGACCTGACTCAACTCTAAGCAGTAGCAGGCATGACATACAAGCACGAATAAGTAGGCACATCAGGGCTCAAACAACTCCTAATCATGCTAGTGGGTTTCATCTATTTACTGTGGCAATGACAGGTCATGCAGAGGAAAAGGGGTTCAACTACCGCAGCATGTACCAGTTGAATCGTTGTTGTCCTAATGCAGTAAAAGAGAGCAGGAGCAAGAGAGTGGGATTGTATCGGAATGAACAAGGGGGTTTTTCTTGCCTGGCACTTCCTAAGATATAATAGCTCTTCATCGGTGTCACCGAACTCATCGTCGAAAGCACGTCTATCGAGAGGGGACGAATACGGGAAACAGAGAGGGAGAGCACAATCAATGCAATGCAACAATATGATGCATGATCATGACATGGCAATATGCTGTGATTTGGGCCAATGCAACATAAAATCATCTTAATTGAAGTGGAATTGAAACTATATCAAATTCCAACTCCAAATCTATTATGAAAATTTGCCCTAATAATGTTTCATCCTAAACAGTGAGGTTAACTTGCTCAAACATGCATGAAAATGGTACAGATGGATTCCTCGAATTTTTCTGATAATTTTTCATATATAAATTATTTCATTTGGAGTTATAGATAATTTTCTATGATTTTTAGAAGTTTTGGGCATTTTCTGGAATTTCCTGGATTATTTTAAATCCAGAAAATGATTACTGCGTCAGAATGACGTGGGTGTGACATCAGCAGGTCAACAGAGCCGGTCCAGGTCAAACCTGACCAGTGGGACCCACTAGTCAGTGTCACAGTTAGTTAACTAACTAATCAAGGTTAGTTTAATTAGTAAACTAGGTTTGACCAGGGGCGAGGCCCACGTGTCAGTGACCTAGGGGGGTGGTTAGGCACTAATGACGTTGCCACGTCACCAGTCACCGGAGTTGGACGTCGGCGACCTGACAGTGTGGAGGCGGCTCGCCGGAATTCCTTCTGCGGCAACCATTTGTCGCGTGGGTGGGTTCTACGGGTTCGTGGGAGTGAGCCGCGTCCAACCGTGCCATCAGTTGGTCACGGGGTGGCCGGAATCGTCGACAGCGTCGAGCTGGGCGGCGGTGGCACTCGGCACATGTGGGCAGTGGTGCTACGGGGCACGGGCGAGTCAGCAAAAGGGCTAGGCGGACTCCTGGGGGCACCAGGAGCTCGTTGCCATGCCCAGCAACGACGGCACAAGCTGCAGTGGTGGCGCACGACATGGCAGTCGGCGGCGAGCTTCGGTCAAGGCGGGGAACGGTGCTACGACAAGGAAACGACGCGGGGAAGAGTGGGTAACGACGGCGGAGCTCATAGGGAGTCGGACGGCAGTCTCAACGGGCTCGGGGACGAACTGATGGTGACGAATCAAGCAGCGGGGATCGCCGGCACCGAGGTTGAAGAAGACGTCCGGGATGGCGATGCGGTGCTCCCCCGGTTGTTTGGCTCGGCGTGGACGAGGAGGGCGATGATGCGGAGCTCGGGGACGCAGAGAGGGAGCAAGGGAGTGGTTGTGGCCACGACGAGCAGCGTCGGTGCGCTCCGGCTCGTTCGGTCGGCCATGGGAGAGAGAGCGGAGGGGAGGGGAGAGGTTGCGGGTGAGGGAGAGAGAGGTCAGGGGTCTCTGGGTGTCTCCAGGCGCGAGGGAGAGGCAGGAGGTGTCAAGCAGGAGCTGGAGCCTGCGGCCTGCGCGGGCGCTCTCTCGCGGCGACAGCAACAGCTTTGGGGCGAGGGGAGGAAGACGACAGGAGGAGCCCCTGGTGGGCTGGGCTGGCTTTGCCCAGTGTTGGGCCAGTTGGTGGGCTGCACAGGTGAGGCCAGGTACGATTCCTTTTCTCTCTTTTATTATTTCCTGTTTTTTATTATTCTGCAACTTTGTGGCTTTATTTAAAATATTGAAACAATCCCAGAATTCATGAAACTGCTCATAACCACTGTTGGGGATATATCCTACAGCAAACATTTCAGTTCATGAATATTTGGGTATTTGAAATATTCTATAGCATTTAAATGCCCAAATGCAAGTATTATATGATTTAATTCAGTGACCCTCTATTGTCCTAGTAAAATGTGCACCATTTTTGTCAGGGGTTCTGGACCAAGGTAAAGATGAAGAACATTTTAGAAGGGCATTTTGGGTTCAGTGAAAATGATTTTATTTGGACCCTAGTTGAATTTCATTTGCTGGTAGGGTTTATCAGCCCCCATTTCAAAGTTTCATAAAAATTTAGACATGATGCATGGAGGCTAATGCAAGACAGGCAAGGCCAGAACTGGGGCTGTGACAGCTCGCCCCCACTAAACAAGAATCTCGCCCCGAGATTCAAGCGTAGGGCAAGATGAAGGGGGAATGCAAACTAACATAATCTTCACGGTCCAGGTTGCACCTCATAAGGTTGTTGATTCGTTGCATACGTTGATCTTGACATCCCTGCTTTTGAGATCTTCATCCACGCGATGACGACGGAAAGAAACTATACTAGGATTGATCTTCTCGAAGATCGAGCTATACAAGATCAACTTGCGGAATGGGATGTTGAAACACCTTGAGTTGAGACATAAAACACATCGAGAGGTATGGAAGAACAAACGACGGGGTTTGATTTGGTGGGCAACAATTCCACGCTTAGAAAGATGGTGGATGGTGTCAAGGTGGTGAGGAAATAGTTGCCATGATCCCATAACGAGGCACCTAATTGGGAAAGGTGAATCGTTGAGCTATTCCCTTAGGTGGCAAAAAGAATTACTTTTGATACAAGATCATTGAAACTCTTTATACCAGCCTGAGGTAATCACAATTGATCGTTGGAAGGGTTCAAAAGAATGGCATACTCCGACTAGGATGGATGATGTGGACTACCTTGTTGAAGACAACGCAATGGATGATTTTTAGCTTATCATCAGAAATGGATGGTACCCCTGGTAAGTCCACTTTTGAAGATGATCCTAAACAACAACTACTGAGGTGCAGGCTGGGAACAAAATGCAAATGTTGGGAATGATTCTGGTAACTGGGGAAGAACTCAACAGTCGAGAGTGTTTCCAATGTTCCAATGGTTATATAATCATCGAAGAGACTGAGAGCACAAGGATCCCTAAGGAACAACTTCAAGAATAAGTTACACTTAATCCTCATGGAGAAGATGGTTAAATATCTCAATCAAGATACTATAATGATAGGTCTTCTGGCTAGGTGTGTCGGCCAGAACATCAACCTTGTCAGGGACCTACATCATAGATCTTGGAAAAGTTCCAACCATCATATCTACCTGAGATTCAGATCTGGTTGGCAACATGATATTCCAGACCCATCGAGTCTAGAAGAAAATGAAAGTTTGCAACACAAATCGACGAGATGGTGTTGCAAGATTCTCGGGAAATGGACTATGGTAGTAAGCTCCAAAACATGAGTTGGTTCTGCTAACACATGTGAACATGTTGTCCCAGACAAGCATGACCACATAGTAGTCTTATAATAAAAACACTAGCGAGTTCAGGTGGGGAACCATCATCGAGGATAACAAAGTCCTTGCATAAGGCATGCTCTTAAGAAGGAACTTCTTCTCCTTGAACAAATCAATCAGTGGCTTGGTATGTTAGGGAATACATATGGAGTGGAGGTAATTAATATACCAAACCATATAATACATTCGCACATGCATAACTAACTTGGGATGGTACCAGAGAAAACAAAACAATCTTCCTCGAACTCATGGCGACAACTTGCTCCAAATGCACATGAATTTGAGGAAGTCACTTCTTCCATCCAAGCATAAGCTTCATGAACGGAACACGAAGGCATTGCTTACAAAGTTTCCAATACTAGGTTGATGTTCAACATGAATCATGGGGGAGACAAAATGCTACTGATGGGCTCAACAACAAGTCATCGGAATTTCCATATCACTGGACTTCCACCATCATGTGAACACGGTGATAGCATTGTTCAGACCAAAAGGATGTAATGGTGTATGCTCGAGGGATCTGAAGAAAATATGCCCTAGAGGCAATAATAAAGCTATTATTTATTTCCTTATTTCATGATAAATATTTATTATTCATGCTAGAATTGTATTAACCGGAAACATAATACATGTGTGAATACATAGACAAACAGAGTGTCACTAGTATGCCTCTACTTGACTAGCTCGTTAATCAAAGATGGTTATGTTTCCTAACCATGGACAAAGAGTTGTTATTTTATTAACGGGATCACATCATTAGATGAATGATCTGATTGACATGACCCATTCCATTAGCTTAGCACTTGATCGTTTAGTATGTTGCTATTGCTTTCTTCATGACTTATACATGTTCCTCTGACTATGAGATTATGCAACTCCCGTTTACCGGAGGAACACTTTGTGTGCTACCAAACGTCACAACGTAACTGGGTGATTATAAAGGAGCTCTACAGGTGTCTCCGAAGGTACATGTTGGGTCGGCGTATTTCGAGATTAGGATTTGTCACTCTGATTGTCGGAGAGGTATCTCTGGGCCCTCTCGGTAATGCACATCACTTAAGCCTTGCAAGCATTGCAACTAATGAGTTAGTTGCGAGATGATGTATTACAGAACGAGTAAAGCGACTTGCCGGTAACGATATTGAACTAGGTATTGAGATACCGACGATCGAATCTCGGGCAAGTAACATACCGATGACAAAGGGAACAACGTATGTTGTTATGCGGTCTGACCGATAAAGATCTTCGTAGAATATGTAGGAGCCAATATGAGCATCCAGGTTCCGCTATTGGTTATTGACCGGAGATGTGTCTCGGTCATGTCTACATTGTTCTCGAACCGTAGGGTCCACACGCTTAAGGTTTCGATGACAGTTATATTATGAGTTTATGAGTTTTGATGTACCGAAGGAGTTCGGAGTCCCGGATGAGATCGGGGACATGACGAGGAGTCTCGAAATGGTCGAGATGTAAAGATCGATATATTGGACGACTATATTCGGACTTGGGAAAGGTTCCGAGTGATTCGGGTATTTTTCGGAGTACCGGAGAGTTACGGGAATTCGCCGGGAGAAGTATTGGGCCTTATTGGGCCATACGGGAAAGAGAGAGGGGCTGCCTAGGACAGGCCGCGCGCCCCCCCAAGGCCTAGTCCGAATTGGACTAGGGGGAGGGGCCGTGCCCCCTCCTTCTTTCCCTTCTCCCTTCCCATTCCTTGTCTCCTACTCCTAATACTTGGAAGGACTCCTAGTTGTACTAGGAGAAGGGGGAATCCTACTCCCGGTGGGAGTAGGACTTCCCTAGGGCGCGCCATAGAGAGGGCCGGCCCTCCTCTCCTCCACTCCTTTATATACGGGGGCAGGGGGCACCCCATGGACACACAAGTTGATCTTCGTGATCGTTCCTTAGCCGTGTGCGGTGCCCCCCTCCACGATATTACACCTCGGTCATATTGTAGCGGTGCTTAGGTGAAGCCCTGCGACGGTAGAACATCAAGATCATCACCATGCCATCGTGCTGACAGAACTCCTCCCCGACGCTTTGCTGGATCGGAGCCCGGAGATCGTCATCGAGCTGAACGTGTGCCAAGAACTCGGAGGTGTCGGAGTAACGGTGCTTGGATCGGTCGGATCGGGAAGACGTACGACTACTTCTTCTATGTTGCGTCAACGCTTCCGCTTCGGTCTACGAGGGTACGTAGACAACACTCTCCCCTCTCGTTGCTATGCATCACCATGATTTTGCGTGTGCATAGGAATTTTTTTGAAATTACTACGTTCCCCAACAGTGGCATCCGAGCCTAGGTTTTTATGGTTTGATGTTATATGCACGAGTAGAACACAAGTGAGTTGTGGGCAATATAAGTCATACTGCTTACCAGCATGTCATACTTTGGTCCGGCGGTATTGTTGGATGAAGCGGCCCGGACCGACATTACGCGTACGCTTACGCGAGACTGGTTCTACCACCGTGCTTTGCACACAGGTGGCTGGCGGGTGTCAGTTTCTCCAACTTTAGTTGAACCGAGTGTGGCTACGCCCGGTCCTTGCGAAGGTTAAAACAGCACCAACTTGACAAACTATCGTTGGGTTTTGATGCCTAGGTAAGATTGATTCTTGCTAAGCCCGTAGCAGCCACGTAAAATTTGCATCAACAATGTAGAGGACGTCTAACTTGTTTTTGCAGGGCATGTTGTGATGTGATATGGTCAAAACATGATGAGTTATAAGTTGTTGTATGAGATGATCATGTTTTGTAACCGAGTTATCGGCAACTGGCAGGAGCCATATGGTTGTCGCTTTATTGTATGCAATGCAATCGCCCTGTAATGCTTTACCTTATCACTAAGCGGTAGCGATAGTCGTAGAAGCATAAGATTGGCGAGACGACAACGATGCTATGATGGAGATCAAGGTGTCGCGCCGGTGATGATGGTGATCATGACGGTGCTTCGGAGATGGAGATCACAGGCACAAGATGATGATGGCCATATCATATCACTTATATTGATTGCATGTGATGTTTATCTTTTATGCATCTTATCTTGCTTTGATTGACGGTAGCATTATAAGATGATCTCTCACTAAATTATCAAGATAAAAGTGTTCTCCCTGAGTATGCACCGTTGCCAAAGTTCGTCGTGCCCAGACACCACGTGATGATCAGGTGTGATAAGCTCTACGTCCATCTACAACGGGTACAAGCCAGTTTTGCACACGCAGAATACTCAGGTTAAACTTGACGAGCCTAGCATATGCAGATATGGCCTCGAAACACGGAGACCGAAAGGTCGAGCATGAATCATATAGTAGATATGATCAACATAGTGATGTTCACCATTGAAAGCTACTCCATTTCACGTGATGATCGGTTATGGTTTAGTTGATTTGGATCACGTGATCACTTAGAAGATTAGAGGGATGTCTATCTAAGTGGGAGTTCTTAAGTAATATGATTAATTGAACTTTAATTTACCATGAACTTAGTCCTGGTAGTATTAGCATATCTATGTTGTAGATCAATAACTCACGTTGTTGCTTCCCTGTGTTTATTTTGGTATGTTCCTAGAGAAAATTGTGTTGAAAGATGTTAGTAGCAATGATGCGGATTGGATCCGTGATCTGAGGTTTATCCTCATTGCTGCACAGAAGAATTATGTCCTTGATGCACTGCTAGGTGACAGACCTATTGCAGGAGCAGATGCAGACGTTATGAACGTTTGCCTAGCTCAATATGATGACTACTTGATAGTTTAAGTGCACCATGCTTAACGGCTTAGAATCGGGACTTCAAAGACGTTTTGAACGTCATGGAGCATATGAGATGTTCCAGAAGTTGAAGTTAATATTTCAAGAAAATACCCGAGTTGAGAGATATGAAGTCTCCAACAAGTTCTATAGCTAAAAGATGGAGGAGAATCGCTCAACTAGTGAGCATGTGCTCAGATTGTCTGGGTACTACAATCGCTTGAATCAAGTGGGAGTTAATCTTCCAGATAAGATAGTGATTGACAGAATTCTCTAGTCACCATGATCAAGTTAGTAGAACTTGGTGATGAACTATAGTATGCAAGGGATGACGAAAACGACTCCCGAGCTTTTCATGATGATGAAATCAATGAAGGTAGAAATCAAGAAAAACATCAAGTGTTGATGGTAGACAAGACCACTAGTTTCAAGAAAAGGGCAGAGGGAAGAAGGGGAACTTCAAAAAGAACAGCAAGCAAGTTGCTGCTCAAGTGAAGAAGCCCAAGTCTGGACCTAAGCCTGAGACTGAGTGCTTCTACTTCAAAGGGACTGGTCACTGGAAGCGGAACTACCCCAAGTGATTGGCGGATAAGAAGGATGGCAAAGTGAACATAAGTATATTTGATATACATGTTATTGATGTGTACTTTACTAGTGTTTATAGCAAACCCTCAGTATTTGATACTAGTTCAGTTGCTAAGATTAGTAACTCGAAACGGGAGTTGCAGAATAAACAGAGACTAGTTAAGGGTGAAGTGACGATGTGTGTTGGAAGTGGTTTCAAGATTGATATGATCATCATCGCACACTCCCTATAATTTCGGGATTAGTGTTGAACCTAAATAAGTGTTATTTGGTGTTTGCGTTGAGCATGAATATGATTTGATCATGTTTATTGTAATACGGTTATTCATTTAAGTAAGAGAATAAATTGTTGTTCTGTTTACATGAATAAAACCTTATATGGTTACACACCCAATGAAAATAGTTCGTTGGATCTCGATCGTAGTGATACACATAATCATAATATTGAAACCAAAAGATGCAAAGTTAATAATGATAGTGCAACTTATTTGTAGCACTGCCGTTTAGGTCATATTGGTGTAAAGTGCATGAAGAAACTCCATGCTGATGGGCTTTTGGAATCACTTGATTATGAATCAGTTGATGCTTGCGAACCATGCCTCATGGGCAAGATGACTAAGACTCTGTTCTTCGGAACAATGGAGCGAGCAACAGATTTGTTGGAAATCATACATACTGATGTATGTGGTCCGATGAATATTGAGGCTCGCGATAGGTATCATTATTTTCTGATCTTCACAGATGATTTGAGCAGATATAAGTATATCTACTTCATGAAACATAAGTCTGAAACATTTGAAAAGTTCAAAGAATTTCAGAGTGAAGTGGAGAATCATCGTAACAAGAAAATAAGGCTTCTACGATCTGATCGCAGGAGACAAATATTTGAGTTATGAGTTTGGTCTTCAATTAAAACAATGTGGAATAGTTTCACAAATTCGTGCCACCCGGAACACCACAGCATAATGGTGTCTCCGAACGTCATAGCCGTACTTTATTAGATATAGTGCAAATCTATGATGTTTCTTACCGATTTACCACTATCGTTTTTGAGGTTATACATTAAAGACAACTGCATTCACGTTAAAAAAAGGGGCACCATCTAAGTCCGTTGAGACGACACAATCTGAACTGTGGTTTAGTAAGAAACCAAAGTTGCCGTTTCTTAAAGTTTGGGGTTGTGATGCTTATGTGAAAAAGTTTCATCCTGATAAGCTCAAAACCAAATCGGAGAAATATGTCTTCATAGGATACCCAAAAGGAGACTGTTGAGTGCACCTTCTATCACAGATCCTAAGGCAAGACATTTGTTGCTTATAATGGATCCTTTCTAGAGAAGGAGTTTCTCTCGAAAGAAGTGAGAGGGAGGAAAGTAGAACTTGATAAGGTAATTGTACCTTCTCCCTTATTGGAAAGTAGTTCATCACAGAAATCTGTTCCTGTGACTACTACACCAATTAGTGAGGAAGCTAATGATGATGATCATAAAACTTCAGATCAAGTTACTACCGAATCTCGTAGGTAAACCAGAGTGAGATCCGCACCAGAGTGGTACGGTAATCCTATTCTGGAAGTCATGTTACTAGACCATGACGAACCTACGAACTATGAGGAAGCGATGATGAGCCCAAATTCCGTGAAATGGTTTGAGGCCATGAAATCTGAGATATGATCCATGTATGAGAACAAAGTATGGACTTTGATGGATTTGCCCAATGATCGGCAAGCCGTAGAAAATAAATGGATCTTCAAGAGGAAGACGGACGTTGATAGTAGTGTTACTATCTACAAAGCTAGAATTGTCGCAAAAGGTTTTCGACAAGTTCAAAGTGTTGACTACGATGAGAGTTTCTCACTCGTATCTATGCTTAAGTCTGTCCGAATCATGTTAGCAATTGCCGCATTTTATGAAATCTGGCAAATGGATAAACAAAACTGCATTCCTTAATGGATTTCGTAAAGAAGAGTTGTATATGATGCAACCAGAAGGTTTTGTCAATCCTAAAGGTGCTAACAAAATATGCAAGCTCCAGCGATTCATCTATGGACTGGTACAAGCATCTCAGAGTTGGAATACATGCTTTGATAAGTTGATCAAAGCATATAGTTTTATATAGACTTGCGGTGAAGCCTGTATTTACAAGAAAGTGGGTGGGAGCACTACAACATTTCTGATAAGTATATGTATGACATATTGTTGATCGGAAACAATGTAGAATTATTCTGTAAAGCATAAAGGAGTGTTTGAAAGGAGTTTTTCAAAGAAAGACTTCGGTGAAGCTGCTTACATATTGAGCTTCAAGGTCTATAGAGATAGATCAAGACGCTTGATAAGTTTTTTTTTCAATGAGTACATACCTTGACAAGATTTTGAAGTAGTTCAAAATGGAGCAGTCAAAGAAAGAGTTCTTGCCTGTATTACAAGGTGTGAAGTTGAGTAAGACTCAAAGCCCGACCACGGCAGAAGATAGAAAGAGAATGAAAGTCATTCCCTATGCCTTGGCCATAGGTTCTATAAAGTATGTCATGCTGTATACCAGATCTATTGTATACCCTGCACTGATTTGGCAAGGGAGTACAATAGTGATCTAGGAGTAGATCACTGCACAGCGGTCAGAATTATCCTTAGTGAAATAAGGATATGTTTCTCGATTATGGACGTGACAAAAGGTTCGTCGTAAAGGGTTACGCCGATGCAAGTTTTGACACTAATCTAGATGACTCTAAGTCTCGGTCTAGATACATATTGAAAGTGGGAGCAATTAGCTAGAGTAGCTCCATGCAGAGCATTGTTGACATAGAAATTTGCAAAATACATGTGGATCTGAATGTGGCAGACCCGTTGACTAAGATTCTCTCACAAGCAAAACATGGTCACACCTTAGTACTCTTTGGGTGTTAATCACATAGTGATGTGAACTAGATTACTGAATCCAGTAAACCCTTTGGGTGTTGGTCACATGGCGATGTGAACTATGGGTGTTAATCACATGGTGATGAGAACTATTGTTGTTAGATCACATGACGATGTGAACTAGATTATTGACTCTAGTGCAAGTGGGAGACTGAAGGAAATATGCCCTAGAGGCAACAATAAAGTTATTATTTATTTCCTTATTTCATGATAAATGTTTATTATTCATGCTAGAATTGTATTAACCAGAAACATAATACATGTGTGAATACATAGACAAATAGAGTGTCACTAGTATGCCTTTACTTGACTAGCTCGTTGATCAAAGATGGTTATGTTTCCTAACCATAGACATGAGTTGTCATTTGATTAATGGGATCACATCATTAGGAGAATGATGTGATTGACTTGACCCATTTTGTTAGCTTAGCACTTGATCGTTTAGTTTGTTGCTATTGCTTTCTTCATGACTTATACATGTTCCTATGACTATGAGATTATGCAACTCCCGTTTGCCGGAGGAACACTTTGGGTGCTACCAAACGTCACAACGTAACTGGATGATTATAAAGGAGCACTACAGGTGTCTCCAAAGGTACATGTTGGGTTGGCGTATTTCGAGATTAGGATTTGTCACTCCGATTGTCGGAGAGGTATCTCTGGGCCCTCTCGGTAATGCACATCACATAAGCCTTGCAAGCATTACAACTAATGTGTTAGTTGTGAGATGATGTATTACTGAACGAGTAAAGAGACTTGCCGGTAACGAGATTGAACTAGGTATTGGATACCGACGATCGAATCTCGGGCAAGTAACATACCGATGACAAAGGGAACAACGTATGTTGTTATGCGGTCTGACCGATAAAGATCTTCGTAGAATATGTAGGAGCCAATATGGGCATCCAGGTCCCGCTATTGGTTATTGACCATAGATGTGTCTCGGTCATGTCTACATTGTTCTCGAACCGTAGGGTCCACACGCTTAACGTTACGATGACAGTTATTATGAGTTTATGCATTTTGATGTACTGAAGGTTGTTCGGAGTCCCGGATGTGATCACGGACATGACGAGGAGTCTCGAAATGGTCGAGACATAAAGATTGATATATTGGAAGCCTATGTTTGGATATCGGAAGTGTTCCGGGTGAAATTGGGATTTTACCGGATTACCGGGAGGTTACCGGAACCCCCCGGGAGCCATATGGGCCTTATTGGGCTTTAGTGGAAAGGTGAAAGGGGCTGCCCATAGTGGGTTACGCGCCTCCCCCTCCCCTAGTCCTATTAGGACTAGGAGAGGTGGTCGGCCACCTCTCTCTCTCTCTCTCTTTCCCCCTTGGGAGTCCTATTAGGAATAGGATTGGGGGGGGGGGGAGTCCTACTCCCGGTAGGAGTAGGACTCCTCCTGCGCCTCCATAGGCTTGGCCGGCCAGCCCTCCCCCTTGGATCCTTTATATACGGGGGCAGGGGGCACCTCTAGACACACAAGTTGATCATTGAGATCGTTCCTTAGCCGTGTGCGGTGCCCCCTGCCACCATATTCCACCTCGATCATATCGTTGTAGTGCTTAGGCGAAGCTCTGCGTCGGTAGAACATCAAGATCGTCACCACGCCGTCGTGCTGACAGAACTCCTCCCCGAAGCTTTGCTGGATCGGAGCCCGGGGATCGTCATCGAGCTGTATGTGTGCTAAGAACTCGGAGGTGCCGGAGTAACGGTGCTTGGATCGGTCCGATCGGGAAGAAGACGTACGACTACTTCCTCTACGTTGTGTCAACGCTTCCGTTGCGATCTACAAGGGTACGTAGATCAGACTCTCCCCCTCGTTGCTATGCATCACCATGATCTTGCATGTGCATAGGAAAATTTTGAAATTACTATGTTCCCCAACAATAACTACTCCCGCGTAGATGGTTAGTGCGTATAGACCAAATGGCCAGACTCAGATCAAATACCCAAATCTCGTTAAGCGTGTTAAGTGTCCGCGAACACCGACCAGGGCCAGGCCCACCTCTCTCCTAGGTGGTCTGAACCTGCCCTGTCGCTCCGCCACAAAGTAACAGTCGGGGGCCGTCGGGAACCCAGGCCCACCACTACCTGGGTGGAACCACCTGCCCCTTCAACCCCCATCTCCGAACAGTATCATAAGTAAGGTAACTATGTAAAGTATATAGTATATGCCCGTGATCACCTCCCGAAGTGATCACGGCCCGGTAGTATAGCATGGTAGACGGACAAGAGTGTAGGGCCACTGATGGAACACTAGCATCCTATACTAAGCAGTAGGATAGCAGGTAAAGGTAACAACAGTAGTAGCAAGGACAGGCTATGAAGCAGTATAGGATGAACGGAAAGTAGTAACATGCTACACTACTCTAATGCAAGAAGTAGAGAGAAGAGTAGGCGATATCTGGTGATCAAAGGGGGGGCTTGCCTGGTTGCTCTGGCAAGAGAGAGGGGTCGTCAACACCGTAGTCGAACTGGGGGTCACCAGCAGCCTCGGGGTCTACCGAAAAGAAGTAACGGAGGGGAACACAATAAATAACAAAGCAATCAAAGCATCACTAAGCGTAACATGGCAATACGCGGTGTTAGAGGTGATCTAACGCAGGGATAGGTAATACCGGCGAAGGGGGAAAACATCCGGGAAAGCATTCCCGGTGTTTCGTGTTTTCGGATAGATGAACCAGAGGGGGAAAGTTGCGTGTTTGGTATGTTAGGGATGCGTGGCGGATGAATGGGTTGCGTATCCGGATTCGTCTCGTCGTTCTGAGCAACTTTCATGTACAAAGTATTTTCATCTGACTTACGGATTATTTTATATGATTTTTCAAAGTTTTAATGATATTCTGAAATTATTATTAACTCGAAATTAATTGAATAAATGCTATGTGCACCCAGCACAGGGTACATAGAAGTGTACCCAGGGGATGACAAGTGGGCCAAGGGGGACCCAGTTGACCAGTCAAGGTTTGACTGGTCAACAGGGGGTAGGGCCCCCTGTCATTGACTGACTAGTAATCTAACAATTTTAGTTAGACTAATTAAGCAGTTAACAGGTTAACTAACATGATTAATTAGGTTAATTAATTCATTTGGTTAATTAATTAACTAACTATTTTAATTATTATATCTTTTCATTTATTTATTTTTCGTTTTCGGGTGGACCCCGCGTGTCATTGGCCAGGGGCCTTAGCAGGCGCCTGGAGCGTAATCCGAACGGGCGACGGGCGTGCGGCGCTAGGCGCCATGGGGCGGACCCGGGCACGCTGGCAACGGCCGCCGGGGCGCGGTGGGGTGTTGGGGTTGGCCGCCGGCGCAGCGGTGGCCTGCGGGGCCAGAGGCGGAGGCGGGGCACGGGACGAGCAGAGGCGGAGCGGTTCAGGTGACGGCGCGGGCAAGCCGGTGAAGAAGCAGGGGAGGCGCGCGCCGAGGCAAGCAGCGGCGCGGGAGCAGCGCAGGCGCGGCCCGATGCGGTTGGCGAGGGAGACCGCAGCCGGGGCGAGGCGGGCACGGACCATATGAGATGTTCCAAGTACTCGAGTTGAGAGATATGAAGTCTCCAACAAGTTCTATAGCTAAAAGATGGAGGAGAATCGCTCAACTAGTGAGCATGTGCTCAGATTGTCTGGGTACTACAATCGCTTGAATCAAGTGGGAGTTAATCTTCCAGATAAGATAGTGATTGACAGAATTCTCTAGTCATCATCACCAAGTTAGTAGAATTTCGTGATGAACTATAATATGCAAGGGATAACGGAAACGATTCCCAAGCTCTTCGTGATGCTGAAATTGACGAAGGTAGAAATCAAGAAAAACATCAAGTGTTGATGGTTGACAAGACCACTAGTTTCAAGAAAAGGGCCAAGGGAAGAAGGGGAACTTCAAGAAGAACGGCAAGCGAGTTGCTGCTCAAGTGAAGAAGCCCAAGTCTGGACCTAAGCCTGAGACTAAGTGCTTCTGCTGCAAAGGGACTGGTCACTGGAAGCGGAACTACCCCAAGTATTTGGCGGATAAGAAGGATGGCAAAGTGAACAAACGTATATTGGATATACATGTTATTGATGTGTGCTTTACTAGTGTTTATAGCAACCTCTCGGTATTTGACACTGGTTCAGTTGCTAAGAGTAGTAACTCGAAACAGGAGTTGCAGAATAAACAGAGACTAGTTAAGGGTGAAGTGACGATGTGTGTTGGAAGTAGTTCCAAGATTGATATGATCATCATCGCACACTCCCCTATACTTTCGGGATTAGTGTTGAACCTAAATAAGTGTTATTTGGTTTTTACGTTGAGCATGAATATCATTTGATCATGTTTATTGCAATACGGTTATTCATTAAAGTCAGAGAATAATTGTTGTTCTATTTACATGAATAAAACCTTCGATGGTCATACACCCAATGAAACAAGTTCATTGGATCTCGATCATAGTGATACACATATTCATAATATTGAAACCAAAAGATGCAAAGTTAATAATGATAGTGCAACTTATTTGTGGCACTGCCGTTTAGGTCATATTGGTGTAAAGCGCATGAAGAAACTCCATGCTGATGGGCTTTTGGAATCACTTGATTATGAATCAGTTGATGCTTGCGAACCATGCCTCATGGGCAAGATGACTAAGACTCTGTTTTTCGAAACAATGGAGCGAGCAACAGATTTGTTGGAAATCATACATATAAATGTATGTGGTCCGATGAATATTGAGGCTCGCGACAGGTATCATTATTTTCTGATCTTCACAGATGATTTGAGCAAATATGAGTATATCTACTTGATGAAACATAAGTCTGAAACATTTGAATAGTTCAAAGAATTTCAGAGTGAAGTGGAAAATCATCGCGACAAGAAGATAAGGTTTCTACGATCTGATTGCGGAGACAAATATTTGAGTTACGAGTTTGGTCTTCAAGTAAAACAATGTGGAATAGTTTCAAAAACTCATGCCACCTGGAACACCATAGCATAATGGTGTGTCCGAACGTCATAACCGTACTTTATTGATATAGTACAATCTATGATGTTTTCTTATCGATTTACCAATATCATTTTGGGATCATGCATTCGAGACAGCTGCATTCACGTTAAAAAGGGGCACCATCTAAGTCCGTTGAGACGACACAATATGAACTGTGGTTTGGCAAGAAACCAAAGTTGTCGTTTCTTAAAGTTTGGGGTTGCGATGCTTATATGAAAAAGTTTCATCCTGATAAGCTCAAACCCAAATCGGAGAAATATGTCTTCATAGGATACCCAAAGGAGACAGTTGGGTACACCTTCTATCACAGATCCGAAGGCAAGACATTCGTTGCTAAGAATGGATCCTTTCTAGAGAAGGAGTTTCTCTCGAAAGAAGTGAGTGGGAGAAAAGTAGAAAACTTGATGAGGTAACTGTACCTGCTCCCTTGTTGGAAAGTAGTACATCACAGAAACCAGTTTCTGTGACACCTACACCAATTAGTGAGGAAGCTAATGATGATGATCATGTAACTTCAGATCAAGTTACTACCGAATCTCGTAGGTAAACCAGAGTGAGATCCGCACCAGAGTGGTATGGTAATCCTGTTCTGGAGGTCATGTTACTTGACCATGACGAACCTACGAACTATGAGGAAGCGATGATGAGCCCAGATTCCGCGAAATGGTTTGAGGCCATGAAATCTGAGATATGATCCATGTATGAGAACAAAGTATGGACTTTGATGGATTTGCCCAATGATCGGCAAGCCATAGTAAATAAATGGATCTTCAAGAGGAAGACAGACGCTGATAGTAGTGTTACTATCTACAAAGCTAGAATTGTTGCAAAAGGTTTTCGACATGTTCAAGGTGTTGACTACGATGAGAGTTCCTCACTCATATCTATGCTTAAGTCTGACCGAATCATGTTAGCAATTGCCGCATTTTATGAAATCCGGCAAATGGATAAACAAAACTGCATTCCTTAATGGATTTATTAAAGAAGAGTTGTATATGATGCGACTAGAAGGTTTTGTCGATCCTAAAGGTGTTAACAAAATATGCAAGCTCCAGCGATCCATCTATGGACTGGTGCAAGCATCTCGGAGTTGGAATATACGCTTTGATAAGTTGATCAAAGCATATAGTTTTATATAGACTTGCGATGAAGCCTGTATTTACAAGAAACTGAGTGGGAGCACTACAACATTTCTGATAAGTATATGTAAATGACATATTGTTGATCGGAAATAATGTAGAATTATTCTACCAAGCATAAAGGAGTATTTGAAAGGAGTTTTTCAAAAAAAGACCTCGGTGAAGCTTCTTACATATTGAGTATCAAGATCTATAGAGATAGATCAAGACGCTTGATAAGTTTTTCCAATGAGTACAAACCTTGACAAGATTTTGAAGTAGTTCAAAATGGAACAGTCAAAGAAAAAGTTTCTTGCCTGTGTTACAAGGTGTGAAGTTGAGTAAGACTCAAAGCCCGACCACGGCAGAAGATAGAAAGAGAATGAAAGTCATTCCCTATGCCTCAGCCATAGGTTCTATAAAGCATGCCATGCTGTGTACCAGATCTATTGTATAACATACACTATGTTAAGAGAGGGAGTACAATAGTGATCTAGGAGTAGATCAATGGACATCGGTCAAAATTATCCTTACTGGAATAAGGATATGTTTCTCGATTATGGAGGTGACAAAAAGGTTCGCCGTAAAGGGTTACGTTGATGCAAGTTTTGACACTGATCTGGATGACTCTAAGTCTTGATCTAGATACATATTGAAAGTGGGAGCAATTTGCTAGAGTAGCTCCATGCAGAGCATTGTAGACATAGAAAATTGCAAAATACATAACGGATCTGAATGTGAAAGACCCGTTGACTAAGATTCTCTCACAAGCAAAACATGATCACACCTTAGTACTCTTTAGTTGTTAATCACATAGCAATGTGAACTAGATTACTGAATCCAGTAAACCCTTTGGGTGTTGGTCACATGGCGATGTGAACTAGGGTGTTAATCACATGGTGATGTGAACTATTGCTGTTAAATCACATGACGATGTGAACTAGATTATTGACTCTAGTGCAAGTGGGAGACTGAAGGAAATATGCCCTAGAGGCAATAATAAAGTTATTATTTATTTCCTTATTTCATGATAAATATTTATTATTCATGCTAGAATTGTATTAACCGGAAACATAATACATGTGTGAATACATAGACAAACAGAGTGTCACTAGTATGCCTCTACTTGACTAGCTCGTTAATCAAAGATGGTTATGTTTCCTAACCATGGACAAAGAGTTGTTATTTGATTAACGGGATCACATCATTAGATGAATGATCTGATTGACATGACCCATTCCATTAGCTTAGCACTTGATCGTTTAGTATGTTGCTATTGCTTTCTTCATGACTTATACATGTTCCTCTGACTATGAGATTATGCAACTCCCGTTTACCGGAGGAACACTTTGTGTGCTACCAAACGTCACAACGTAACTGGGTGATTATAAAGGAGCTCTACAGGTGTCTCCGAAGGTACATGTTGGGTTGGCGTATTTTGAGATTAGGATTTGTCACTCTGATTGTCGGAGAGGTATCTCTGGGCCCTCTCGGTAATGCACATCACTTAAGCCTTGCAAGCATTGCAACTAATGAGTTAGTTGCGAGATGATGTATTACAGAACGAGTAAAGAGACTTGCCGGTAACGAGATTGAACTAGGTATTGAGATACCGACGATCGAATCTCGGGCAAGTAACATACCGATGACAAAGGGAACAACGTATGTTGTTATGCGGTCTGACCGATAAAGATCTTCGAAGAATCTGTAGGAGCCAATATGAGCATCCAGGTTCCGCTATTGGTTATTTACCGGAGACGTGTCTCGGTCATGTCTACATTGTTCTCGAACCGTAGGGTCCACACGCTTAAGGTTTCGATGACAGTTATATTATGAGTTCATGAGTTTTGATGTACCGAAGGAGTTCGGAGTCCCGGATGAGATCGGGGACATGACGAGGAGTCTCGAAATGGTCGAGACGTAAAGATCGATATATTGGACGACTATATTCGGACTTCGGAAATGTTCCGAGTGATTCGGGTATTTTTTGGAGTACCGGAGAGTTACGGGAATTCGCCGGGAGAAGTATTGGGCCTTATTGGGCCATACGGGAAAGAGAGAGGGGCTGCCTAGGACAGGACGCGT
Source organism: Triticum monococcum (assembly GCA_034509565.1). Taxonomy (NCBI): domain Eukaryota; kingdom Viridiplantae; phylum Streptophyta; class Magnoliopsida; order Poales; family Poaceae; genus Triticum; species Triticum monococcum. The sequence goes on from CM067841.1 coordinate 543,714,790, forward strand.
CCCCCCTCCCAAGGCCTAGTCCGAATTGGACTAGGGGGAGGGGCCGCGCCCCCTCCTTCTTTCCCTTCTCCCTTCACTTTCCTTGTCTCCTACTCCTAATACTTGGAAGGACTCCTAGTTGGACTAGGAAAAGGGGGAATCCTACTCCCGGTGGGAGTAGGACTCCCCTAGGGTGCGCCATAGAGAGGGCCGGCCCTCCCCTCCTCCACTCCTTTATATACGGGGGCAGGGGGCACCCCATGGACACACACGTTGATCTTCGTGATCGTTCCTTAGCCGTGTGCGGTGCCCCCCTCCATGATATTACACCTCGGTCATATTGTAGCGGTGCTTAGGCGAAGCCCTACGATGGTAGAACATCAAGATCGTCACCATGCCATCATGCTGACGGAACTCCTCAGCGACGCTTTGCTGGATCGGAGCCCGGAGATCGTCATCGAGCTGAACATGTGCCAAGAACTCGGAGGTGCCAGAGTAACGGTGCTTGGATCGGTCGGATCGGGAAGACGTACGACTACTTCCTCTACGTTGCGTCAACGCTTCCACTTCGGTCTACGAGGGTACGTAGACAACACTCTCCCCTCTCGTTGCTATGCATCACCATGATCTTGCGTGTGCGTAGGAATTTTTTTTAAATTACTACGTTCCCCAACAGGATCAACCATGAGTAAGACAACAGTACGAACATCGTTGGTTCTGATTTGATTTGACGATAGCCCACACCCAAATCAAAGATGATAAGACAATAGACCCAACAACTGATCACAGGGACCAATCAATGAAGATATCATCTTTCTTCAACACACACACACACACAAAGATATCCCTTAACACGAACTAAGTTAGACAAACTTTTATCTTCCAACTCTCCAAGTTGTTGTTTGGCTTAACCAACTAGCTCAGGGGTATCCGACACGGATTCTTGGAGAAGGGGTGGTTACAAGAGAACCAACTTGATCACGAGCTCAACATAACGGCCAGGGAACAACCTGGTGATACTTCCGAGAGGATATTCAAAAAATGACGAACCACCACTATGTTATTAAGCTCGGGAGCATTAAGGCAAAAATGATGTGATCAAAAGAGTGAGGGATTCAAATAATCCAAACTCATTGATCGAGGAGTGCACCAGGAAAATGGACTAGGTAGCACAATCTATCTTAGAATGATGATTCAATAACCAACACACTAAGAATGGGATTATCGTCCATTAACTACCAAGCAACACAGTAGCTAGGAGTATGGATTTCACACATCACAATTCACTTGTCGGTATTCTGGTTGCGACAACACGACACCAAGGAATGAATAAGGATGGCGAGAAGTATCACTACGTCAAGAATTCATAAGGGAAGGTGCAATTCTCATGACATTCCTGACATAAAGTGGATAATACTTCAGGGTGGAACAGACCAATAGCTTGATTGCATTTAATCTATGAAATACAACTACTTTGACCCAATCCTAGAAATGGATGAGGTACTGGAGTTTGTTTCTCCTAGTCATTCTGAACTAGAATGGCTTGATGGACCACAAGAATGATAGGCACCGATGAACGAATGCTCACATACTCTTGACTATCAATTGATAGATGAAGGTCGGAGTATAATTGAAGGGGGACAACTCAAAGGAACATATACTTTCTGAGTTGTCGATGCATAGATTAGTATGCCGAACGAGTTCAACATATTTCTTCCGGATAACCCATGCAGAAAGGTAGAACTGGCAGAGTCACAATGTAGAACGGAGAACTCATCAAGAGCACTCTGGTTATGATCTTTTGGTTCAAAAGAACTTTTGCCACAAGAACTTCATGGTATTTGGAAGAAGGAAATACCACAAACCTCGAGGACTATCGCAAGGTTACTAATATCCTAAAGGAACTAGCAACACTATCAACATGAAGCAAGTAGGGTGAATCTTGGGCTTAAGAACCCAGAAATAGAATATCTACTACTAAATGGCATCACGGAATGCTTTCAAGGACGATGGCCAGAATCATCACACTTGGGATACGAAAGCATTGCTAAATTCTCGTGGACACCTAGGGTCATAATACTAACTCCAACATACACGTCAAGGCAACGGAGTACCTCAACACACCGATTAGTGTGCTTAATCTGGCCCAAAAATACAACGGGAACATGGAGGAAAGATTTGCAAGTGCATCAGACTATTTAGAGACCTGGGATGACTCGGACAGCATAACGGCTGTAAATGCTCAAAATGATTTGAGACATCCTGCAAAATGGTGGCATAACCACTCAACATCACAATATCAAAGTTCTGAGACCAATTATGAACACACGAAAGTAGTAGAGACTAAACTGAGGCTTGAATCCATCAATCCTATAAGTCTCTATCATAGTAACTCGTCATCCTGATAGATAGATGAGAAGGCCTAGTTCTTAATCCCCGTAGAAGAGAGGAGGATGACTCAGATCAGAAGGTCATGAGGATAAGGAATAAAAAGAACCTTACGTTCCCATCCACAATCAATTCCCTTATATAACTAAAGCATTTCTAGACACGACTTCGACCAGTTTGGCTTGGTAATCCTACAGGCAGTCAGGCTCTGATACCAAAGCTGTCAGGTCCCCAATTGTAAGTCACACAGATCTAGCCTGTAACACCTCATATAACTTTGCGGCCTCACGCACGGTATCCCCACGGGTGTCGCCTTACCATGGCCCGGGACCGTTTGCGCCTTTTGGCTCACGTATATGATAGTGTCGCTAGCATCCATATGACAGAGAACCTGGGCCGACAGGACTAGTCGTGAACCCAAAGTGGCACTAACTTATGGGGACAGGCATACATGAATCAACATCGAGCATGTCGGTCAGCAGCGTGTGATTCCGGGCTGTAGCACTGGGCTAACAGGACTCCGGTGAACCGGGTTGTAGCAGGCTAGGCAGGACTCCGGATGTCACCGCGTGACATTTCCCCGAAGGGACAGACACAAGAACAAAGTGAATCACATGCCGGCCAGTCAAGTGTTTCGAAGCAGTAGTGCTGGGCTAGCAGGACTCCGGTGAACTGGGCTGTAGCGGACTACTATGGCTCATGGAAGCACAAGACTACATTTCCCCATAAGAGAGGCTACCAGGGATAAACAACTAGGTTATCGGATCCCACACAGACCAAGCATTTCAATCATACACACAACATGCTCAATATGTGCAATACAACATGGCATCACAACAAGACTCGATGACTCAGAGTATTTATTCATTATGCTCCAAGGAGCGAGATATTACAAACATGGGTCTCATGACCCAACAATCATAGCATACAAACAAAGCACATGCGGAAGCTTAACATGTCTGAGTACAGACATCTATAAATGAAAAAGGCTGAGAAGCCAGACTATCTACCAGATCCTGCCGAGGGCACAAAATCGTAGCTGAGGTAACAAGCTAAACGTCGAAGTCCAAGCGGAACTACTAGCGGGACTGAAGTCTCTCTGCAAAAACATAAATTAAGAAAACGTCAGTACAAATGTACCCAGCAAGACTTACATCAAAACTAGCTACATATGCATCGGTATCAACAAAGGGGTGGTGGAGTTTGACTACAGCAAGCCAGCTTTGACTCAGTGGCTAACCTGAACTACGACTGCAAGTAACTCTTTTGAGGTAGCGCACACGAGTCCACAAATTCACCATACCAATACACCACTATGGATCCGCTCCCGTCTCCCTGCGAGAACACCATCCATAGCACTCACACTTATCTTGCGCATTTTAAAGTATCCACTTTCACTTGTCTATGAACTATGCAAGGGGTCCAAGTTTCCATATCCGAGGAATCCGGCTATTCGAATAGATAATGACAACCCTGCAGGGGTGTACTTCTTCACACACGCTCTCGCCACTTATCGCCCTGTACACGTCATGTACCTCGGGATCCTTCAAGCGGAAGCCGGGCGAGGGAGTCGGCCACGACCTGACTAACCAACAAGTCTCTAGTCCAGGTTTATCGCCTATTCGGGTTCCATCCGCAAGGAGATCCGGCCGGGGTGTCGCTCACGGCCCCAACCGATGTGTGCAGGGTTCCCAAGCCCACCATCCGGGTGCCACTTGGTACACCGTGCCACTATGCCTAGTCTGTCCCAAGCCCACCTGTACCAGGTGCCACTTGGTAGACTACTAACACTACCTGCAAACACCAGAAACTAGTTGCAACTCCCGGACAGAGATCATGTTGATTAATAAGTCGAGAGGGGCACTTAAGCATTCCAATGCGTGGTAGTAGCTGTTCATGGATCACAAACACAGAACTCGGTTCCTGAGGACGGCTGCAATGAGACAACCCACCATGTACTCCTACATGGCCTCTCACCGCTACCTTGACCAAATCATGTTCACACACTTAGCTCTCAACGGTAGGACATGTTCACCACATTCCAATTCATCCCCGATGAATCAGACCTGACTCAACTCTAAGCAGTAGCAGGCATGACATACAAGCACGAATGAGTAGGCACATCAGGGCTCAAACAACTCCTACTCATGCCAGTGGGTTTCATCTATTTACTGTGGCAATGACAGGTCATGCAGAGGAAAAGGGGTTCAACTACCGCAGCATGTAACAGTTGAATCGTTGTTGTCCTAATGCAGTAAAAGAGAGCAGGAGCGAGAGAGTTGGATTGTATCGGAATGAACAAGGGGGTTTTGCTTGCCTGGCACTTCCGAAGATATTATAGCTCTTCATCGGTGTCATCGAACTCATCGTCGGAAGCACGTCTATTGAGAGGGGACGAATACCGGCAACAGAGAGGGAGAGCACAATCAATGCAATGCAACAATATGATGCATGATCATGACATGGCAATATGCTGTGATTTGGGCTAATGCAACATAAAATCATCTTAATTGAAGTGGAATTCAAACTATATCAAATTCCAACTCCAAATCTATTATGAAAATTTGCCCTAATCATGTTTCATCCTAAACAGTGAGGTTAACTTGCTCAAACATGCATGAAAATTGCACAGATGGATTCCTTGAATTTTTCTGATAATTTTTCATATATAAATTATTTCATTTGGAGTTATAGATAATTTTCTATGATTTTTAGAAGTTTTGGGCATTTTCTGGAATTTCCTGAATTATTTTAAATCCAGAAAATTATTACTGCGTCAGCATGACGTCGGTGTGACGTCAGCAGGTCAACGGAGCCGGTCCAGGTCAAACCTGACCAGTGGGACCCACTAGTCAGTGTCACAGTTAGTTAACTAACTAATGAAGGTTAGTTTAATTAGTAAAGTAGGTTTGACCGGGGGCGGGGCCCACGTGTTAGTGACCCAGGGGGTGGTTAGGCACTAATGACGTTGCCACGTCACCAGTCACCGGAGTTGGACGTCGGCGACCTCACAGTGTGGCGGCGGCTCGCCGGAATTCCTTCTTCGGCGACCATTTGTCGCGTGGGTGGGTTCTACGGGTTCGTGGGAGTGAGCCGCGTCCAACCTTGCCATCAGTTGGTCGCGGGGTGGCCGGAATTGTCGACGGCATCGAGCTGGGCGGCGGTGGCGCTCGTCACATGTGGGCAGTGGTGCTACGGGGCACGGGCGAGTCAGCAAAAGGGCTAGGCGGACTCCTGGGGGCACCAGGAGCTCGTTGCCATGCCTAGCAACGACGACACAAGCTGCAGTGGTGGCGCACGACATGGCAGTCGGCGGCGAGCTTCGGTCATGGCGGGGAACGGCGCTACGGCAAGGAAGCGATGCAGGGAAGAGTGGGTAACGATGGCGGAGCTCACAGGGAGTCGAACGGCGGTCTCAGCGGGCTCGGGGACGGCCTGATGGTGACGAATCAAGCAGCGGGGATCACCGGCACCGAGGTTGAAGAAGACGTCCGGGACGGCGATGTGGTGCTCCCCCGGTTGTTTGGCTCGGCGTGGACAAGGAGGGCGAAGATGCGGAGCTCGGGATCGCGGAGAGGGAGCAAGGGAGTGGTTGTGGCCGCGGCGAACGGCGTCGGTGCGCTCCGGCTCGTTCGGTCGGCCATGGGAGAGAGAGAAGAGGGGAGGGGAGAGGTTGCGGGCGAGGGAGAGAGAGGTCAGGGGTCTCTGGGCGTCTCTAGGCGCGAGGGAGAGGCAGGAGGTGGCAAGCAAGAGCTAGAGCCTGCGGCCTACGCGGGCGCTCTCTTGCGGCGACAGCAACAACTTTGGGGCGAGGGGAGGAAGACGACAGGAGGAGCCCCTGGTGGGCTGGGCTAGCTTTTCCCAGTGTTGGGCCGGTTGGTGGGCTGCACAGGTGAGGCCAGGTACGATTCCTTTTCTCTCTTTTATCATTTCCTGTTTTCTATTATTCTGCAACTTTGTGGCTTTATTTAAAATATTGAAACAATCCCAAAATTCATGAAACTGCTCATGACCACTGTTGGGGATATATCCTACAGCAAACATTTCAGTTCATGAATATTTGGGCATTTGAAATATTCTATAGCATTTAAATGCCCAAATGCAAGTATTATATGATTTAATTCAGTGACCCTCTGTTGTCCTAGTAAAATGTGCACCATTTTTGTCAGGGGTTCTGGACCAAGGCAAAGATGATGAACATTTTAGAAGGGCATTTTGGGTTCAGTGAAAATGATTTTATTTGGACCCTAGTTGAATTTCATTTGCTGCTAGGGTTTATCAGCCCCCATTTCAAAGTTTCATAAAAATTTAGACATGATGCATGGAGGCTAATGCAAGACAGGCAAGGCCAGAACTGGGGCTGTGACAGCTTTCCCCTTCCCTTCTGGAATTCTGCAGTTTAGTCCACAGATACAACCCATTCCTTTGATACAGATGCATACTTAGTTTAGATCTGATGTAAGTCTTGCGAGTACTTTGGATGAGTACTCATGGTTGCTTTGCTACCTCTTTTCCCCCATACCCGATTGTTGCAACTAGATGACTGATCCCAGGAGCCAGACGACACCACTGACGATTACTACTACCCCGAGGGTGCCTACTACTATGTGACGACCACTGACGACCTGGAGTAGTTAGGAGGCTCCCAGGCAGGAGGCTTTGCCTTTTTGATCAATGTTGCTTTTGTGCTAGCCTTCTTAAGGGCAATCTTGTCTAACATATGTTTGTACTCAGATATTGTTGCTTCCGCTGACTGCTGTGTTTTCAAGCTTATGTATTCGAGCCCTCAAGGCTCCCGACTTGTAATATAAAGCTTGTATTATTTTAATTTGTGTCTAGAGTTGTGTTGTGATATCTTCCCGTGAGTCCTTGATCTTGATCGTACACATTTGCGTGTATGATTAGTGTACGGTCAAATCAGGGGCGTCACAGATACTGAATCTTGTGAAATCAATACTGCTTTATTGAATCTTGTCATGAAAGATCAATCCGCTGGCCTTCCTAGTGAAGATGCCGCTACCCATCTAAATAGCTTCGTTGATTTGTGTGATATGCAAAAGAAGAAAGATGTGGATAATGATATTGTTAAATTGAAGCTATTCCCTTTTTCGCTTAGAGATCGTGCTAAAGCTTGGTTTTCATCTTTGCCTAAAAATAGTATTGATTCGTGGAATAAGTGCAAAGATGCTTTTATCTCTGAGTATTTTCCTCCCGCTAAGATCATCTCTCTTAGAAATGATATTATGAATTTTAAGGAACTTGATCATGAACATGTTGCGCAAGCTTGGGAGAGGATGAAATTAATGATACGTAATTGCCCTACACATGGTTTGAATTTGTGGATGATTATACAAAAAAATTATGCCGGATTGAATTTTGCTTCTAGAAATCTTTTAGATTCAGCCCCGGGAGGCACTTTTATGGAAATTACTTTAGGAGAAGCTACTAAACTCCTAGACAATATTATGGTTAATTATTCTCAATGGCACACTGAAAGATCTACTAATAAAAAGTGCATGCGATAGAAGAAAGTAATGTTTTCAATGGAAAGATGGATGAACTTATGAAATCATTTGCTAATAAAAGTGTTTCTTCTGATCCTAATGATATGCCTTTGTCTACCTTGATTGAGAATAATATTGAATCTATGGATGTGAATTTTATTGGTAGGAATAATTTTGGTAACAACGCGTGTAGAGGAAACTATAATCCTATGCCGTATCCTAGTAATTCCTCTAATAATTATGGTAATTCCAACAACAATTCTTATGGAAATTATAATAAGATGCCCTCTGATTTTTAAACTAATATTAAAGAATTTATTACTTCGCAAAAGAATTTCAATGCTTTGATTGAAGAAAAATGGTATAAGATTGATGAGTTGGCTAGGAACGTTGATAGAATTTCTCTTGATGTTGATTCTTTGAAACTTAGATCTATTCCACCTAAGCATGATATCAATGAGTCTCTCAAATCCATGAGAATTTCCATTGATTAGTGCAAAGAAAGAACCGCTAGGATGCAAGCTAAGAAAGATTGCTTTATAAAAGTGTGTTCTTCTAGTTTCCATGAAAATGAAGATGAAGATCTAAAAGTTATTGATGTGTCCCCTATTAAATCTTTGTTTTGCAATATGAATCTTGATAATGATGGGACTAAATATGATCCACCTTTACCTAGACGGCGTTCCAAAAATTCGGAGTCTTTAGATCTTGATGCTAAAATTGTTAAAAGTGGGATTGAAGAAGTCAAAACTTTAAATATTAATGAACCCAATATTTTGGATTTCAAGGAATTTAATTATGATAATTCTTCTTTGGTAGATTGTATTACCTTGTTGCAATCCGTGCTAAATTCTCCTTTGCTTATAGTCAAAATAAAGCTTTTACTAAACATATGTTGGTGCTTTGATGCAATCTTATGAAGAACAACTTGAGTTGGAAGTTTCTATCCCTGGAAAACTTTATGATGAGTGGTGAGGGAGTCCTGGATTAGGGGGTGTTCGGGTAGCCGGACAATACCTTCAGCCGGACTCCTGGACTATGAAGATACAAGATTGAAGACTTCATCCCGTGTCCGGATGGGACTTTCCTTGGCGTGGAAGGCAAGCTTGGCAATGCGGATATTCAAGATCTCCTACCATTGTAACCGACTCTATGTAACCCTAACCCTATCCGGTGTCTATATGAACCGGAGGGTTGTAGTCCGTAGGCAATCAACTCCATATACAACAAACATACCATGGGCTAGCTTCTAGGGTTTAGCCTCCTTGATCTCGTGGTAGATCTACTCTTGTACTACCCATATCATCAATATTAGTCAAGCAGGACGTAGGGTTTTACCTCCATCGAGAGGGCCCAAACCTGGGTAAAACATCGTGTTCCCTGCCTCCTGTTACCATCCGGCCTAGACGCACAGTTCGGGACCCCCTACCCAAGATCCGCCAGTTTTGACACCGACATTGGTGCTTTCATTGAGAGTTCCTCTGTGCCGTCACAATCAGGAAGGATGCCTCCTCCCGTCTTTAAAGACGGCGCCGTTGCTAAGGGAGCCTTGGCTGTCGGACAAACCCTCCGGCTAGGTGGTTTCCTCATGACCGCCTGTTCGGCTGTTGCACCGACGGTGACCTCTCGGGTCATGAAAAGCAACCTACACATCAGCTTGGAGCTTGTCGAGCAGCTAGATCCAATGGAGCTCTCTTCCGTAAACGAGCTCTTGGATCGCATCGCCGCCCTGGGGGTCGCTACGGATTATGACCAGGTTGGGCTTAAACCCGATCTAAGAGAAATTAACTCTCCCCAAGTCACCCACCACGTTGCCGTGGTAGAGACGCAGTGCAGCGACCCTTCATCTATTTTAAGGACTAGCTACGTCCGAATTCCCGACCCCTCCAAGCCAGATACCCGCGGAGGGGAGATGTAACTCAAGACCTGAGCTTAGGATCAGGCAACGGGCCAGATTCACTGGACAACATCCAAGAATCCGAACTTCAAAGTTCGGAAACTCTTCGGCCTTCGAATCTGGGATCGAGTGAAGTTTCAGATTCAACGACACCCGCCCACCCAATCATAAGCGATCTCTCCCAAATTAGGCAGAGGCCTGAGGAAACAGTACATCATTACTGGGCCAGATTCCTCCTGGTTATGAACAGGATAAAGTATTGCCGCGAGGAAGACGCAATGTCAATTTTCTGTAGTAATTGCACGGACAAGGGAATCCTTAACGCCGTAAGTCACCATGATATCACACGCTTCGCTGACTTGGCGTCCATGGTACAAAAATACTGTGTGATGGAAAGTGTCTGGAAAACCGAAATAAATTTTTGGGATAATCCGGCCTTGAATAGTAACCCCATCCTAACTAAGAGGGTGCATCATTACAGGACACCCGGGATAAACACCAAAAAGCCAAAACCCTCTACAGGGCATGGAACCGTACTGGAAAGATGGCTTGATGGACCCTGTAGAATTCACAGTACAGAGGACGCCACACCAACTCACAGCCTTAGAGCATGTTGGATACTCCGGCAGGTGGCCAAAATCGGCGAGGACCTCTTAATTCCGGAGGCCGCAGAAAGCCAGCCCAAGGACACCAGTACCGTTCTCACAATCTTCGAGACTTTCGCGTCAAACAATGTGCGAAAAAGAATACTCTGCAGCCTCGCCGAAGTCTATCAAGTTGCAACAATAAATCCAGGGAGCGACACTGGCGTTACCTTCTACGCAAGTGATGAACCTAGATTCGGAACAGCCCGAGCACCACCCGCATTGGTCCTCAGTCCCATAGTGGACGGCTTTTGCCTCACTAAGGTGCTCATGGATGGAGGCAGCGGACTAAACCTCATTTATGAGGAAACCCTTCAAAAAATGGAAATAGACTGGAACCGCGTCGAGCGAAGCAACACAACCTTTAGAGGAATAATCCCCAGTCGGGAAGCATGCTGCACAGGAAAAATCACACTAGATGTGGTGTTCGGCACGCCAGATAATTACAGGTCCGAAGAAGTCACGTTTCAGGTGGCCCCGTTCAAAAGCGGATATCACGCTTTACTAGGGCGGGAAGCATTCACAATCTTCCAAGCAATACCCCATTACGGGTACATGAAGCTTAAGATGCCCGGGCCGAACGGAATTATCACTCTAGCTAGTGATCCGGACATAGCACTCCGCGCCGAAAACAAGACGGCCGCATTAGCCCTTGAGGCACTATCCGAAGCCTTAGCGGCCGAGGAACTGACTGCGCTGCGCTCCACGGTTAACAAGGACGATGTGATACTCGACAAGAGATCCAAATCCACATCCTTCAAGCCAGCTGACGAAATAGTCAAATTCCAGGTCCATCCAACGGACCCCAATAAAACAGCTTCCATCGGGGCACGACTGAACCCTGATGTAGACGCCGCACTGCGAGAGTTCCTATGAGAGTACTGGGACATTTTCCCCTAGCACCCTTCAGACATGCCAGGGATCCCACGCAGGCTGGCCGAACACAGCTTAAATATCCTAATGAAGGAAATATGCCCTAGAGGCAATAATAAAGTTATTATTTATTTCCTTATATCATGATAAATGTTTATTATTCATGCTAGAATTGTATTAACCGGAAACATAATACATGTGTGAATACATAGACAAACTTAGTGTCACTAGTATGCCTCTACTTGAGTAGCTCGTTAATAAAAGATGGTTATGTTTCCTAACCATGAACAAGGTCTTGTTATTTGATTAACGAGGTCACATCATTAGTTGAATGATCTGATTGACATGACCCATTTCATTAGCTTAGCACCCGATCGTTTAGTATGTTGCTGTTGCTATTCTTCATGACTTATACATGTTCCTATGACTATGAGATTATGCAACTCCCGTTTACCGGAGGAACACTTTGGGTACTACCAAACGTCACAACGTAACTGGGTGATTATAAAGGAGTACTACAGGTGTCTCCAAAGGTAGATGTTGGGTTGGCGTATTTCGAGATTAGGATTTGTCACTCCGATTATCGGAGAGGTATCTCTGGGCCGTCTCGGTAATGCACATCACATAAGCCTTGCAAGCATTGTGACTAATGAGTTAGTTGCGAGATGATGTATTACGGAACGAGTAAAGAGACTTGCCGGTAATGAGATTGAACTAGGTATTGGATACCGACGATCGAATCTCGGGCAAGTAACATACCGATGACAAAGGGAACAACGTATGTTGTTATGCGGTCTGACCGATAAAGATCTTCGTAGAATATGTAGGAGCCAATATGGGCATCCAGGTCCCGCTATTGGTTATTGACCGGAGAAGTGTCTCGGTCATGTCTACATTGTTCTCGAACCGTAGGGTCCGCACACTTAACGTTACGATGACAGTTATTATGAGTTTATGCATTTTGATGTACCGAAGGTTGTTCGGCGTCCCGGATGTGATCACGGACATGACGAGGAGTCTCGAAATGGTCGAGACATAAAGATTGATATATTGGAAGCCTATATTTGGATATCGGAAGTGTTCCGGGTGAAACCGGGATTTTACCGGATTACCGGGAGGTTACCGGAACCCCCCGGGAGCCATATGGGCCTTAGTGGAAAAGAGAAAAGGGGCAGCCCATAGGTGGCCACGCGCCCCCCTTCCCTTAGTGCTATTAGGTCTAGGAGAAGGGGCCGCCTCCCCTCTCTCTCTTTCCCCCTTTGGGAAACCTAGTCCAACTAGGATTGGGGGGGAGTCCTACTCCCGGTGGGAGTAGGACTCCTCCTGCGCCCTCTCCCTGGCCGGCGCACCCCTCCCCCTTGGCTTCTTTATATACAGGGGCAGGGGGCACCTCTAGACACACAAGTTGATCATTGAGATCGTTCCTTAGCCGTGTGCGGTGTCCCCTGCCACCATATTCCACCTCGATCATATCGTTGCAGTGCTTAGGCGAAGCCCTGCGTCGGTAGAACATCAATATCGTCACCACGCCGTCGTGCTGACGGAACTCCTCCCCGAAGCTTTGCTGGATCGGAGCCCGGGGATCGTCATCGAGCTGTACGTGTGCTAAGAACTCGGAGGTGCCGGAGTAACGGTGCTTGGATCGGTCGGATCGGGAAGAAGACGTACGACTACTTCCTCTATGTTGTGTCAACGCTTCCGTTGCGATCTACAAGGGTACGTAGATCAGACTCTCCCCCTCGTTGCTATGCATCACCATGATCTTGTGTGTGCGTAGGAAAATTTTGAAATTACTACGTTCCCCAATAGTGGCATCCAAGCCTAGGTTTTATGGTTTGATGTTATATGCACGAGTAGAACACAAGTGAGTTGTGGGCGATACAAGTCATACTGCCTACCAGCATGTCATACTTTGGTTCAGCGGTATTGTTGGACGAGACGACCCGGACCAACCTTACACGTACGCTTACACGAGACCGGTTCCCTCGACGTGCTTTGCACATAGATGGCTTGCGGGCGACTGTCTCTCCAAGTTTAGTTGAACCGAGTGTGGCTACACCCGGTCCTTGAGAAGGTTAAAACGGAGTCTATTTGACAAACTATCGTTGTGGTTTTGATGCGTAGGTGAGATTTGTTCTTACTTAAAGCCCGTAGCAGCCACGTAAAACTTGCAACAACAAAGTAGAGGACGTCTAACTTGTTTTTGCAGGGCATGTTGTGATGTGATATGGTCAAGGCATGATGCTAAATTTTATTGTATGAGATGATCATGTTTTTGTAACCAAGTTATCGGCAACTGGCAGGAGCCATATGGTTGTCGCTTTATTGTATGCAATGCAATCGCGATGTAATGCTTTGCTTTATTACTAAGCGGTAGTGATAGTCGTGGAAGTATAAGATTGGCGAGATGACAACGATGCTACGATGGAGATCAAGGTGTCGCGCCGGTGACGATGGTGATCATGACGGTGCTTCGGAGATGGAGATCACAAGCACAAGATGATGATGGCCATATCATATCACTTATATTGATTGCATGTGATGTTTATCTTTTGTGCATCTTATCTTGCTTTGATTGACGGTAGCATTATAAGATGATCTCTCACTAAATTATCAAGAAGTGTTCTCCCTGAGTATGCACCGTTGCGAAAGTTCTTCGTGCTGAGACACCACGTGATGATCGGGTGTGATAGGCTCTACGTTCAAATACAACGGGTGCAAAACAGTTGCACACGCGGAATACTCAAGTTATACTTGACGAGCCAAGCATATACAGATATGGCCTCGAAACATGGAGACCGAAAGGTCGAGCGTGAATCATATAGTAGATATGATCAACATAATGATGTTCACCAATGAAACTACTCCATCTCACGTGATGATCGGACATGGTTTAGTTGATTTGGATCACGTGATCACTTAGAAGATTAGAGGGATGTCTATCTAAGTGGGAGTTCTTAAGTAATATGATTAATTGAACTTAAATTTATCATGAACTTAGTACCTGATAGTATCTTGCTTGTTTATGTTGATTGTAGATAGATGGCTCGTGCTGTTGTTCCGTTGAATTTTAATGCGTTCCTTGAGAAAGCAAAGTTGAAAGATGATGGTAGCAATTACACGGACTGGGTCCATAACTTGAGGATTATCCTCATTGCTGCACAGAAGAATTACGTCCTGGAAGCACCGCTGGGTGCCAGACCTGCTGCTGGAGCAACACCAGATGTTATGAACGTCTAGCAGAGCAAAGCTGATGACTACTCGATAGTTCAGTGTGCCATGCTTTACGGCTTAGAATCGGGACTTCAATGACGTTTTGAACGTCATGGAGCATATGAGATGTTTCAGGAGTTGAAGTTAATATTTCAAGAAAATGCCCGGATTGAGAGATATGAAGTCTCCAATAAGTTCTATAGCTGCAAGATGGAAGAGAACAGTTCTGTCAGTGAGCATATACTCAAAATGTCTGGGTATAATAATGACTTGATTCAATTGGGAGTTAATCTTCCAGATGATTGCGTCATTGACAGAATTCTCCAATCACTGCCACCAAGCTACAAGAGCTTCGTGATGAACTATAATATGCAAGGGATGAACAAGACTATTCCCGAGCTCTTCGCAATGCTGAAAGCTGCGGAGGTAGAAATCAAAAAGGAGCATCAAGTGTTGATGGTTAACAAAACCACTAGTTTCAAGAAAAAGGGCAAAGGAAAGAAGAAGGGGAACTTCAAGAAGAACGTCAAGCAAGTTGCTGCTCAGGAGAAGAAACCCAAGTCTGGACCTAAGCCTGAAACTGAGTGCTTCTACTGCAAGCAGACTGGTCACTGGAAGCGGAACTGCCCCAAGTATTTGGCGGATAAGAAGGATGGCAAGGTGAACAAAGGTATATGTGATATACATGTTATTGATGTGTACCTTACTAATGCTCGCAGTAGCACCTGGGTATTTGATACTGGTTCTGTTGCTAATATTTGCAACTCGAAACAGGGACTACGGATTAAGCGAAGATTGGCTAAGGACGAGGTGACGATGCGCGTGGGAAACGGTTCCAAAGTCGATGTGATCGCGGTCGGCACGCTACCTCTACATCTACCTTCGGGATTAATATTAGACCTAAATAATTGTTATTTGGTGCCAGCGTTGAGCATGAACATTATATCTGGATCTTGTTTAATGCGAGACGGTTATTCATTTAAATCAGAGAATAATGGTTGTTCTATTTATATGAGTAATATCTTTTATGGTCATGCACCCTTGAAGAGTGGTCTATTCTTGTTAAATCTCGATAGTAGTGATACACATATTCATAATGTAGAAGCCAAAAGATGCAGAGTTGATAATGATAGTGCAACTTATTTGTGGCACTGCCGTTTAGGTCATATCGGTGTAAAGCGCATGAAGAAACTCCATACTGATGGACTTTTGGAACCACTTGATTATGAATCACTTGGTACTTGCGAACCGTGCCTCATGGGCAAGATGACTAAAACACCGTTCTCCGGTACTATGGAGAGAGCAACAGAATTGTTGGAAGTCATACATACAGATGTATGCGGTCCGATGAATATTGAGGCTCGTGGCGGATATCGTTATTTTCTCACCTTCACAGATGATTTAAGCAGATATGGGTATATCTACTTAATGAAACATAAGTCTGAAACATTTGAAAATTTCAAAGAATTTCAGAGTGAAGTTGAAAATCATCGTAACAAGAAAATAAAGTTTCTATGATCTGATCGTGGAGGAGAATATTTGAGTTACGAGTTTGGTGTACATTTGAAAAATTGTGGAATAGTTTCGCAACTCACACCACCCGGAACACCACAGCGTAATGGTGTGTCCGAACGTCGTAATCGTACTTTACTAGATATGGTGCGATCTATGATGTCTCTTACTGATTTACCGCTATCGTTTTGGGGATACGCTCTAGAGACGGCCGCATTCACATTAAATAGGGCACCATCAAAATCCGTTGAGACGACGCCTTATGAACTATGGTTTGGCAAGAAACCAAAGTTGTCGTTTCTGAAAGTTTGGGGCTGCGATGCTTATGTGAAAAAGCTTCAACCTGATAAGCTCGAACCCAAATCGGAGAAATGTGTCTTCATAGGATATCCAAAGGAAACTATTGGATACACCTTCTTTCACAGATCCGAAGGCAAGAATTTTGTTACTAAATTCGGAAACTTTCTTGAGAAGGAGTTTCTCTCGAAAGAAGTGAGTGGGAGGAAAGTAGAACTTGACGAGGTAACTGTACCCGCTCCCTTATTGGAAAGTAGTACGTTACAGAAAACTGTTTCTGCAACACCTACACCAATAAGTGAGGAAGCTAATGATAATGATCATGAAACTTCAGAACAAGATACTGCTGAACCTCGTAGATCAACCAGAGCAAGATCCGCGTCAGAGTGGTACGGTAATCCAGTTCTGGAAGTCATGCTGCTAGATCATGATGAACCTACGAACTATGAAGAAGCGATGGTGAGCCCAGATTCCGCAAAGTGGCTTGAAGCCATGAAATCTGAGATGGGATCCATGTATGAGAACAAAGTATGGACTTTGGTTGACTTGCTCGATGATCGGCAAGCAATTGAGAATAAATGGATCTTCAAGAAAAAGACTGACGCTGATGGTAATGTTACTGTCTATAAAGCTCGACTTGTTGCAAAAGGTTTTCGACAAGTTCAAGGGGTTGACTACGATGAGACCTTCTCACCCGTAGCGATGCTTAAGTCTGTCCGAATCATGTTAGCAATTGCCGCGTTTTATGATTATGAAATATGGCAGATGGATGTCAAAACTGCATTCCTGAATGGATTTCTGGAAGAAGAGTTGTATATGATGCAACCAGAAGGTTTTGTCGATCCAAAGGGAGCTAACAAAGTGTGCAAGCTCCAGCGATCCATTTATGGACTGGTGCAAGCATCTCGGAGTTGGAATAAACGCTTTGATAGTGTGATCAAAGCATTTGGTTTTATACAGACTTTTGGAGAAGCCTGTATTTACAAGAAAGAGAGTGGGAGCTCTGTAGAATTTCTGGTATTATATGTGGATGACATATTGCTGATTGGAAATGATATAGAATTTCTGGATAGCATAAAGGGATACTTGAATAAGAGTTTTTCAATGAAAGACCTCGGTGAAGCTGCTTACATATTGGGCATTAAGATCTATAGAGATAGATCGAGACGCTTAATAGGACTTTCACAAAGCACATACCTTGACAAAATTTTGAAAAAGTTCAAAATGGATCAAGCAAAGAAAGGGTTCTTGCCTGTGTTACAAGGTGTGAAGTTGAGTCAGACTCAATGCCCGACCACTGCAGAAGATAGAGAGAAAATGAAAGATGTTCCCTATGCTTCAGCCATAGGCTCTATCATGTATGCAATGCTGTGTACCAGACCTGATGTGTGCCTTGCTATAAGTTTAGCAGGGAGGTACCAAAGTAATCCAGGAATGGATCACTAGACAGCGGTCAAGAACATCCTGAAATACCTGAAAAGGACTAAGGATATGTTTCTCGTATATGGAGGTGACAAAGAGCTCACCGTAAGAGGTTACGTTGATGCAAGCTTTGACACTGATCCGGATGATTCTAAATCGCAGACCGGATACGTGTTTACATTAAACGGTGGAGCTGTCAGTTGGTGCAGTTCTAAACAAAGTGGCGTAGCTGGATCTACATGCGAAGCGGAGTACATAGCTGCTTCGGAAGCAGCGAACGAAGTTGTCTGGATGAAGGAGTTCATATCCGATCTAGGTGTCATACCTAATGCATCGGGTCCAATGAAAATCTTTTGTGACAATACTGGTGCAATTGCCTTGGCAAAGGAATCCAGATTTCACAAGAGGACCAAGCACATCAACAGACGCTTCAATTCCATCCGGGATCTAGTCCAGGTGGGAGACATAGACATTTGCAAGATACATACGGATCTGAATGTTGCAGACCCGTTGACTAAGCCTCTTCCACGAGCAAAACATGATCATCACCAAGGCTCCACGGGTGTTAGAATCATTACTATGTAATCTAGATTATTGACTCTAGTGCAAGTGGGAGACTGAAGGAAATATGCCCTAGAGGCAATAATAAAGTTATTGTTTATTTCCTTATATCATGATAAATGTTTATTATTCATGCTAGAATTGTATTAACCGGAAACACAATACATGTGTGAATACATAGACAAACTTAGTGTCACTAGTATGCCTCTACTTGACTAGCTCGTTAATTAAAGATGGTTATGTTTCCTAACCATGAACAAGGTCTTGTTATTTGATTAATGAGGTCACATCATTAGTTGAATGATCTGATTGACATGACCCATTTCATTAGCTTAGCACCCGATCGTTTAGTATGTTGCTGTTGCTATTCTTCATTACTTATACATGTTCCTATGACTATGAGATTATGCAACTCCCGTTTACCGGAGGAACACTTTGGGTACTACCAAACGTCACAACGTAACTGGGTGATTATAAAGGAGTACTACAGGTGTCTCCAAAGGTAGATGTTGGGTTGGCGTATTTCGAGATTAGGATTTGTCACTCCGATTGTCGGAGAGTTATCTCTGGGCCCTCTCAGTAATGCACATCACATAAGCCTTGCAAGCATTGTGACTAATGAGTTAGTTGCGAGATGATGTATTACGGAACGAGTAAAGAGACTTGCCGGTAACGAGATTGAACTAGGTATTGGATACCGATGATCGAATCTCGGGCAAGTAACATACCGATGACAAAGGGAACAACGTATGTTGTTATGCGGTCTGACCGATAAAGATCTTCGTAGAATATGTAGGAGCCAATATGGGCATCCAGGTCCCACTATTGGTTATTGACCGGAGAAGTGTCTCGGTCATGTCTACATTGTTCTCGAACCGTAGGGTCCGCACGCTTAACGTTACGATGACAGTTATTATGAGTTTATGCATTTTGATGTACCGAAGGTTGTTCGGAGTCCCGGATGTGATCACGGACATGACGAGGAGTCTCGAAATGGTCGAGACATAAAGATTGATATATTGGAAGCCTATATTTGGATATCGGAAGTGTTCCGGGTGAAATCGGGATTTTACCGGATTACCGGGAGGTTACCGGAACCCCCCGGGAGCCATATGGGCCTTAGTGGAAAAGAGAAAAGGGGCAGCCCATAGGTGGCCGCACGCCCCCTTCCCTTACTCCTATTAGTACTAGGAGAAGGGGCCGGCCCCCCCTCTCTCTCTTTCCCCCTTTGGGAAACCTAGTCCAACTAGGATTGGGGGGGGGGGGAGTCCTACTCCCGGTGGGAGTAGGACTCCTCCTGCGCCCTCTCCCTGGCCGGCGCACCCCTCCCCCTTGGCTCCTTTATATACAGGGGCAGGGGGCACCTCTAGACACACAAGTTGATCATTGAGATCCTTCCTTAGCCGTGTGCGGTGCCCCCTGCCACCATATTCCACCTCGATCATATTGTTGCAGTGCTTAGGCGAAGCCCTGCGTCGGTAGAACATCAATATCGTCACCACGCCGTCATGCTGACGGAACTCCTCCCCGAAGCTTTGCTGGATCGAAGCCCGGGGATCGTCATCGAGCTGTACGTGTGCTAAGAACTCGGAGGTGCCAGAGTAACGGTGCTTGGATCGGTCGGATCGGGAAGAAGACGTACAACTACTTCCTCTATGTTGTGTCAACACTTCCGTTGCGATCTACAAGGGTACGTAGATCAGACTCTCCCCCTCGTTGCTATGCATCACCATGATCTTGCGTGTGCGTAGGAAAATTTTGAAATTACTACGTTCCCCAATACCTAAAAGGATTCAAACCTGTCAAACAAGCCCTTCGCTATTTTTCCGAACCCAAGAGACAGGCTATGGGAGAGGAGCTAGCCAAGCTATTGGAGGCCGAATTCATTAGAGACATAAAACATCCAAACTGGCTAGCAAACCTGGTGATGGTACCAAAGAAGGACAAATCCTGGCGCCTATGTGTCGATTTTAAAGACCTTAACAAGGCTTGCGCAAAGGATCCCTTCCCCCTCCCCCGTATCAATCAAATTATCGATGCCACCGCAGGACACGACTCGTTGTGTTTCCTCGATGCATACTCTGGTTACCATCAAATCAAGATGGCAGAATCAGACCAGGCTGCAACAGCATTCATCACACCATATGGCCCATTCTACTTCAACACAATGCCCTTCGGGCTGAAAAACGCCGGCGCAACATATCAGCGCATGATCCAGACATGTCTGGCAAAACAGATCGGCAAAATAGTGGAGGCGTATGTGGATGATGTGGTCGTTAAATCAAGACATGTCGAATCCCTAGTAAACGACTTGAGGCTTACATTCGATAACCTACGAAAATATGACATCAAGCTCAACCCAGAAAAATGCGTCTTCGGCGTTCCAGCTGGAAAGCTCTTGGGCTTCATTGTATCCAGTAGATGAATTGAAGCAAACCCAGCCAAGATCCGAGCTTTGTCACAATTGGATGTCCCAAAGGACCTTAAACAAATACAAAAATTAACCGGATGCGTGGCGGCTTTAAGCCGCTTCATCTCCCGCTTAGGAGAAAATGCACTACCCCTCTATCGCCTCCTTCGGCGCACCGAACACTTTGATTGGACAGATGCCGCCACGGCCGGACTTGATGAAATAAAAGCCATGTTGGCAACAAACCCAGTCCTGGCCGCGCCAAACACCGGTGAACCAATGTTATTGTACATTGCAACAACACATCAAGTTGTCAGCGCAGTACTCGTTGCCGAGCGGGAAACGGATGGACACAAATTCCCCCTTCAAAGGCCGGTCTACTACGTATCCACTGTCATCACTCCATGCAAATCACGGTACCCGCATTATCAAAAGATTGCATACGCGGTATTCATGGCATCCCGGAAGCTACGACACTACTTTCAAGAGTGTTTCATAACAGTAGCCTCGGAAGTACCACTCAACGATAATATCAACAACCACGATGCAATGGGCCGGATTGCAAAATGGGCCGTCGAGCTTCTCCCGTTCGATATAACCTATAAGCCATGGCGAGCTATTAAATCGCAACTTTTGGCTGCCTTCGTCGCAGAATGGACGGAGGCCGAGCTCCCTAAAGAGTATGGCGCATATTCAAACTGGATTATGCATTTCGACGGCTCCAAAATGTTGGCCGGACTGGGGGCTGGCGTCGTCCTGACGTCCCCCACAGGAGACACAGTCCAATATGTGCTCTAGATCATGTACGCGGATTCCAACAATGCAGCCGAATATGAGGCCCTCCTACATGGTCTCCGGATAGCAGTATCCATGGGTATCCAGCGCCTAGAGGTACGCGGGGATTCAAACCTCGCGATATCTCAAATAAATGGAGACTTCGACGCCAAGGACCCAAAAATGGCAGCTTACCGCAACGCCATCCTAAAAATGTCAGCTCGGTTTGAAGGGCTGGAGTTTCACTATATAGCCCGAGAAAACAATCAAGCAGCGGACGTCCTGGCACGCATCGGAGCAAAGCGCGATGCAGTCCCCCCAACATCTTTCTGGAAAGATTGTTCAAGCCATCTGTAGCATGGGAGGGGGAACCCGCAAATAACAGCCCGGACCAAGCCGCACCACTCGACGCTGAACAATCTGACACAATTGGAGGCTTTGCCAATGAAATTACACCTTCAGCCCACGTAATAATGGCGGTTATCGCCCCATGGACAGAACCATTCCTAGCCTACCTTACTAGGCAGGAACTCCCGGAGGACCAAAACGAGGCCCGCTGCATAGTGCGGCGATCTGAAGCCTATAGATTCCATGAGGGAGAGCTTTATAAGAAAAGCACTACCGGAGTCCTTCAAAGGTGCATCTCCGAAGAGGAAGGGCGGAACCTTCTGGCTGAAATTCATGCCGTACTCGGTGGTCACCACACCGCTGCTTGGTCCCTTGTTAGCAAGGCTTTCCGTACAGGCTTTTATTGGCCGACGGCCCGGGCAGACGCTCAGGACCTAGTCCAACGATGCGCTGGTTGCCAACTTTTTGCCAACCAAAGCCATATGCCACCCACCGCACTCCAAACTATACCCATCACCTAGCCTTTTGCGGTCTAGGGGCTTGACATGGTCGGACCCCTTAAAGGTGGGACCGATAGGAAAAAATACTTACTGGTCATGGTGGATAAATTCACCAAATGGATAGAAGCCAAGCCTGTTAAAACGGCCGAATCCGGACCTGTGATAGACTTCATATCCAGGGTTGTACACCGTTATGGCGTCCCCCACAGCATCATAACCGATAACTGTACAAACTTTACCGCCGACGCGGTAAAACTCTGGTGCAAAAACATGGGCATCAAGCTCGATTATGCTTCCGTCTATCACCCACAAACCAACGGCCAGGTCGAACGTGCAAATGGTCTTATCATGAGCGGCATTAAACCCAGACTGGTGCGGTCCCTCAAGGAATCTAACACACACTGGGTAGAGGAGCTCGACTCTGTGCTATGGGGGCTGCGGACCACGCCAAATCGCACCACCGGATACACACCATTTTTTATGGTGTACGGCGCAGAGGCAGTTCTGCCCTGCGACATAATTCATGACTCACCTAGAGTGTGCATGTACGAAGAAAGAGAAACCGATCTCGATCGGTAGGACAACTTGGACACCTTGGAGGAGGAGCGTGACGTGGCAAAAGCCCGTTCCGCATTTTATCAACAGCGGGCCCGAAGATATCAAAGCAGAGAAGTACGGGCCAAAAATTACAATGTTGGTGAACTGGTTCTACGCCTACCGGATAAGAAAAAGGACAAACTCAAGCCCAAGTGGGAAGGTCCATTCATAATCGACCAAGTCCTGACTGGTGGGGCGTACCGCCTGCGAGATGCGTCGGATAACCGACTCGAGCCAAACCCGTGGAACGCCACCCGTCTTTGAAGATTCTATGCCTAGCGCCGGACTCTGTGTTCGTCTCCTTCCTCTGTCCATTTTTTGCATTTTTCTGTCTTACATTTCTCTCCTTCCCCTCTTTTCTTTTATAGCCCTTAAAGGCTCATCTAGTGACGCGCCACTCGCGCTCATTAAACCTGGGGGCTTCTTTAACAGAAGCTTATTTATACGGGTATTCGGACACACTCCGGACCGTCAGGTCCCGAGGTTGAAGCGAAAAGGTCGGCAACGACAAACGATCTACAATCCGGCTAGAAGGCATTACACATGTCATTTCAAAATTACACAGTCATTCTGATTGATTTTATTCCTCTTCTATACCATCTAACAGGGTGTCTAATTTACAGTCCTGCTGGGAATACTTCGCGGCCAACTCTACTTAGCCGTATACTAAGCTTACAGGGATCTCCTTCCCGTCAGGCCCCACTGGTCCGACCTCGGCCATGTGGTTTGGGTCAGACTTCGTAAAACGGGTCTTCACCATGACCCAGGCCTCCCTAGCGCCTTGTCGTGTCAGGACCCCGATTCCAAGTCACATCGATCTAGCTGGTAACACCTCATATCACTTTGCGGCCTCACGCACGGTATTCCACGGGTGTCGCCTTACCATGGCTCGGGACTGTTTGCGCCTTTTGGCTCACGTATATAAAAGTGTCGCTAGCATCCATATGACAGAGAACCCGGGCCGACATGGCTAGTCGTGAACCCAAAGCGGCACAGACCTATGGAGACAGGCATACATGAATCACATCGAGCATGTCGATCATCAGCGAGTGATTCCGGGCTGTAGCATTGGGCTAATAGGACTCCAGGGAACCCGGGATGTAGCAGGCTAGGCAGGACTCCGGAAGTCACCGCGTGACATTTCCCCGAAGGGAGAGACATATGAACGAAGTGAATCACATGCCGGCCAGTCAAGTGTCCTGAGCAGTGGTGCTGGGCTAACAGGACTCCGGTGAACCGGGCTGTAGCGGACTACTATGGCTCGAGGAACACTAGACTACATTTCCCCATAAGAAAGGCTGCCAAGGATAAACAACTAGATTGTCGGATCCCACTCATACCAAGCATTTCAATCATGCCCACAATATGCCCGATATGAGTACATACAACATGGCATCACAACAAAACTCTACAACCCAAGTACTTTATTTAAAGGCTCCAGAGAGCCATACATAACATGTTCATACAGATAGGGGTCACATGACCCGACACTCAAGTTATACAATCATACAAGCACATGTGGAAGCAACCGGTCTGAGTACAGACACTAGGAAGAAAGAAGGCTCCTCGAGGCCTGTCTATCTACATAGGGCCCTCCGTGGCCCGGATCACCACCTGGGTGGCTAGTCGCTCGTCGACGTCAAGGTCTACATAGAACCCATCGGAGGGGGCGGTGTTGTCGTCTGAAAACAGTAATTAAGCAAACATGAGTACAAAGGTACTCAGCAAGTCTTACAACAGAACCTACTATACATGCTTATTCTCAAGAAGGTGGTGGTGATATTGCAGCAAGCCAGCTTTGACTCTTGGCTAAACTATCCTACGGAACTACTCTAGTAAAATAGTTTTTGCACACGAGTCCACTACTCACCAACACAATACTCCACCGGGGATCCTCCCTGGTCATCCTACGAGAGGGCCATCCTCAGTACTCACACTTATCTTGAGTCTTTTAGTAGTATCCATTAACTTGTCTATGAACTGTATAGGCAACCAAGTAGTCCTTTACCGTGGACGCGGCTATTCGAATAGTTTTATACCCTGCAGGGGTGTACCTCGTCACACATGTTTCCACCACTTAGCGTATGCACACGACATGTGCTTGGCAGACTTCAAGCGAAAACCAACGTGGGTGTAGACCACGACCTAACTAACCTCACAAGTCTCTAGTCTAGGTTTATCGCCTATTCAGGTTCCATCCGCAAGGAAATCCGGCCGGGGTGTCCTCAACGGCCCCAAATGATGTGTACAGGGTCCCGAGACGCCAAACGGGCGCCCGGCATACCCGGCCACAGTGTATTTACCGCATCATAGCCCACCCCTAGGGTCAGCGCTACGCACAGCCGCCAACACATGTCCTACAAACACCAGAAACTACTTGAACCTCCTGGACAGAGCCGAGAGGGGTCAGTAAGTCGAGCGGGGTCATATTTCAGGGCCCAATGTGTGGTAGTAGCTGAATCTTAAATCACGCATACAGATCTCACTTCTTAGGGATGGCCTCAATGAAACAACCCACCATGTACTCCTACATGGCCTCTCATCGATACCTTTACCAAAACATGTTCAACACATCCCTCATATTACCGACATAAGCATTTCACTCTAGCCCATCACCCAGATGAACCAGACCTGACACAACTCTAAGCATAGCAGGCATAGCAAGGTAGGAATAACAAACATGGCTCAATCAACTCCTACACATGCTAGTGGGTTTCATCTAGTTACTGTGGCAATGACAGGTCATGCAAAGGATAAGGGTTCAACTACCGTAGCACACAGCAATTTGAATCGCGTTGTCTTAATGCCGTAAACAAGAGCAGAAGCGAGAACATGGGTTGTATCGGAATGATCAATGGGTTGCTTGCCTGATGGAGTGGTAGTGGGATACTGCCCTTCAGTTGGATACTCGTGAATATCCTCGGAGGCAGAACCTACCACGAAGAACACATCGAAACACAATCAACTCATGACGATATGCAACAATATGATGCATGCTATGACATGGCAATATGAATGTGTCATGGCCTAATGCAAGCTAAAATAGAAAGGGATGAACTCATTTGAATCAAAGATTCAAATATTAGCTCATTAAACATGGCCTTAATAGTGCATTCCCTTATTCTGCTTAAACAGCAAGGTAAACTAGTTTTGTCATGCGTGAAACCGTTACAGATGGATAGATTGAATTATTCTGATAATTTTTCATATATAAATTATTTCATTTGGAGCTATGGTTGATTTTCTATGAATTTTTGAAGTTTTAAACATTTTCTAGAATTTCCTGTATAGAAATAATTCCAGTAAATCAATTACTGCGTCAGCAATGCGCCAGGGTGACGTCAGGATCAACGGGGACGTCCAGGTCAAACTGACCAGTGAGTCCCGTGTGTCAGTAGTTAATTAAACTAACTAATTTTAGTTAGAAACTAATCTGGATAATTAGCAGAGGGGGGCCCACTTGTCATTGACTCAGGGGAGTCAACCTGGGCCCACCCAATCAACGTCAACGGTCAAACTCGTCGGCATTTAGCCGCCGGCGAGGCCAGACGCGGCGGCGTGCTGCGGGATTTGCCCACAGGGCTCCATTTGTTACACGGAGAGCAGCTACGGGCAGCTGGTGCTCGCCCGCATCCAGCCGTGGTGATGGCTTGGCCGGGGAGTGGCCGAAGCATCGCCGGCGACGAGGTCAGGCGGAGGCCGAAGCTCAGGCCAGCTCGTGCGCGTGGCTGCAGTGGCCTAGGCGGTGTGGCGCTAGCACCTACAGCCTCTACGCGGTGCGAGGAGTGTGACAGACACAAGCCCGTAACCAAATGGTCACTGGAGCAATGCCGGCGACGTGGTCAGGCGGCGGCGCGTTCGGGCACTAGAGATGCGGCATCTACGGTGTTCTAGGGGCGAAACGGAAAGCACGGGGAGGTTCAGCAGCTCCCATAGAAGCCGCAGGGAGGGTCAGCGTGCTCGGGGAAGGCTCGGTGCGGTCGGAACGGCGACGGTGATCTGGGCGGCCCGAGGTTGAAGACGAGCTCGGTGGAGTCGTTTGCAGGCCTCCGGCGGGGCGTGGCTTGGTAGAGCGATCGAGGAGGAAGTGGCGGAGCTTCAGGACACGGTGGAGCAGCACGGGGATGGCGGTGGACGCGGCTACGGTGGCGGGACGGCGACGGCTGCGTCGGCCATGGCGAAGGGGAGTGAGGGAGTGAGGCAGGGGGCGAATGAGCGTGTCGAGGGGGTCGAGGCGGCGACGTGGAGCCTGTCCAGGCCAGGAGGGCGGCGATGGGAGGAAACAGGGCGGCAGCCAGCTGCGTGGCGCACGTTGGTGCCGTCGTCGAGCACCTGCCTGCCTGCCTGCCTGGCCGAGCCAAGCTGCTCGCTGGCGTGGTGGCTGGGCTGGGCCGGCAGGTGGGCCTGGTGGGTGGCGCCAGGTAAGTTTTCCCTTTTTGTTTTCTTTCCTGTTTTGTTTTCTTTTTCTATTTTTCTGTAACTTTGTGGCATTATTAAAAATACTTAGGCACTTTCTAAAATCCTGAAAATGATTGTGGGCTCTGTTGGAATTATTCCTAACAGCAAACATTTATTTCCAGAATTATTTGAGCATTTAAATTATTTTATAGCATTTAAATGCCCAAATTCAAATACTTATGATTTAATTCAATGACCTTCTGTTGACCTAGAAAATTGTGCACCAATTTTGCCAGAGGTTCTAACCTAAGACAAAGAGGGTGAACTTTTTAGAAGGGCATTTCAGGTTCATTGAAATTATTTTTAGTAAACCCTAGTTGATTTCAGGGGGGTGCTGGGGGTTCTGCCTTCCCCATTTCAAGTTTCTGTTGAAAGAAGACATGATGCAACACTCTAATGCATGGTCTAGCTAGGATGTGAGAACTCACCCCCACTCGAAAGAATCTCATCCCGAGATTTTGAATCCGCTGGAAAGAAGGTGGGGTACTCAAGTCGAAGACGATCCTCCCTTTCCCAAGTGGCTTCTTTCTCGGAATGGTGTGACCATTGAACCTTGAGAAACTTGATATTATGACGTCGAGTGGTACGCTCGGCTTGATCAAGGATACGAACGGGATATTCCCGATAAGAGAGGTTATCTTGTAGATCGAGCGTTTCGTGGTCCACTCCACGGATAGGATCCGTGAAGCAACGCCTGAGTTGTGAAACGTGGAAGACATCATGAACTCTGGAAAGATGCGGAGGTAGTTCCAATTGGTAGGCAACTTCTCCTTGTTTGGCAAGAATGCGAAAGGGTCCAATGTAACGAGGAGCCAATTTGGCTTTGATACCGAAACGATGGGTTCCTTTTAACGGGGTAACCCGAAGGTAAGCCTTCTCGTCGACTTCATAAGTCATAGGCTTATGTTTACGATCATATTGACTCTTTTGACGAGATTGGGCTGTTTTCAATTTCTCACGAATAACGCGAACCTGCTCTTCCGCTTCCTGAATCATATCCGGGCCAAAGAGTTGTCTTTCCCCGGTTTCTGACCAGTTAAGAGGCGTTCGACATTTTCGTCCATAGAGAACTTCGAAAGGAGCTTTGCCCAAGCTAGCTTGATAACTATTGTTATAAGCAAACTCCGCGAATGGGAGGCATTTCTCCCAACTCATTCTGAACGAGATGACAGAAGCTCGGAGCATATCTTCCAGAATTTGATTGACTCGCTCTACTTGACCACTTGATTGAGGATGGAAGGTGGTGCGAAAGGAGAGATGAGTTCCCATAGCATTTTGGAAACTTTCCCAAAATCGAGAGGTGAAGAGACTCCCACAATCTGAGTTAATTTCCAATGGAACACCATGGAGAGACACTATTCGGGAGATGTATAAATCGGCTAGCTGGCTAGCGGTGATACTCTCACAAACAGGTAGGAAATGGGCTAATTTGGAAAGACGGTTGATCACGACGAAGATAGCATTATTCCCTCTCTTGGTCCTGGAAAACCCAGTGATGAAATCCATACTGATTTTATCGCATTTCCATTTAGGAATAGCCAAAGGTTGAAGGGTGCCAGCAGGCCGTTGATGCTCTGCTTTAACACGACGACAGACGTCGCAGCTAGCTATGTATTGAGCGATTTTTCTCTTCATCCTAGTCCACCAAAACCTCTGGCGTAGGTCTTGATACATTTTAGTACTACCGGGATGAATGGTGAGAGGGGATTCATGAGCTTCCTTAAGGATCAACTGGCGTAGATGTTGTTTCTTGGGAACCACCAAACGGTTCTCAAAGAAGATAGCACCCCGCTTATCCATGGAAAAACATTTAGCAACTCCGCTAGCAATGTTTTCTTTAATCCGGGATATGCCCTTATCACGCTTCTGGGAAGCTATGATTTGATCCATAATGTTAGGTTTCGCCACCAGGGTGGATAGGAATCCTCGAGGAACAATGTGAAGATTAAGCTTACAAAATTGCTCATGGAGAAGTGGTTGGCTTTGTTGTAACATCAGGTTGTTACAATAGGACTTACGACTTAGTGCATCAGCCATGACATTGCCTTGCCCGGGGTGTAGGTTATTCCTAAGTCGTAATCCGAGATCAACTCGACCCAACGTCTTTGCCTGGGATTCAAATCTGGTTGGGTGAAGATATATTTCAAGCTTTGGTGATCGGTGAAGATCTCGCAACGATTACCGAGGAGGTAATGTCGCCAAGTTTTAAGTGCATGGACTACAGCTGCAAGCTCTAGATCATGTGTGGGATAATTTTCCTCATGTGGGTGTAATTGCCGTGAAGCATAGGCAATTACCTGACGATCTTGCATGAGTATGCAACCTAATCCTTGTCGCGAGGTGTCGCAATAGATAATAAAGTGCTTGGAGAAATCTGGTGGTACCAGTACGGGAGCAGATGTCAAGCGTCTTTTCAGTTCCTGAAAGCTGAACTCGCACTATGGAGTCCACTCGAACTTTTTATCTTTCTTGAGGAGTTCAGTTAGAGGTTTATTAACCTTGGAGAAATTCTCGACGAAGTGGCGGCAAAAGCTCGCTAAGCCAAGGAAGCTCCGAACTTGCTTGACCGTCTCAGGTGGAGTCCAATCAAGGACGGCTTGAACTCGCCCAGGATTGACAGCAATACCCTTACCAGAGATTACATGGCCTAGATCGGTCACTTCCGGCAACAAAAATTCACACTTGGAGAATTTGGCATAAAGGCGATGCTCTCGAAGTTTCGTCAATACCAGCCTTAGATGTTCGGCATGTTCCTCTTCATTCTTGGAGTAGATGAGTATGTCATCGAGGTATACTATGACGAATTTGTCCAAGTACTCCATGAATACCGAGTTCATTAACCGGGAGAAGGTAGCCGGGGCATTGGTTAAACCGAAGGACATAACGGTGTACTCGTATTGGCCATAACGAGTAACAAAGGCTGTTTTGGGAATGTCCCCGTTTCTGATTTTGATTTGATGGTAGCCCAACCTCAAATCCATCTTGGAAAAGACTGAGGATCCAGCGAGCTGATCATACAGATCGTTGATCCTGGGAAGTGGGTATTTGTTCTTGATGGTGACCAAGTTGACAGGTCGGTAATCCACAACCATTCGATCCGTTCCATCCTTCTTCTTGACGAAGAGGACGGGGCAAGCCCAAGGAGAGGAACTAGGACGGATGAAACCCTTTTTCAAGGACTCATCGAGTTGGTTCTTAAGCTCGGATAGTTCTAAGGGTGCTATCTTGTAGGGTCTTCTAGAAATTGGAACGGTACCTGGAACAAGGTCTATCACAAACTCGACATCCCTGTCAGGTGGAACACCTGGCAGTTCTTCTGGAAAGACATCCGGAAAGTCTCGAACTACCGGAACATCCTCAAGGTCTGGAAGGGGGTTGGCATTTAAGGAGTAAAGCTGGCGCTTGGCCACTCGAGCTAAGACATTGCCTGTCTTGCCCGATGGGTGAGTAAGTTGAACGGTTCTAGTGGCACAATCAATCTTAGCATAATGAGCTGACATCCAGTCCATACCCAAGATGATGTTTATGTCCGAGGACTTGAGAGCTATTAAAGATGCAAGGAAGGCAAGTCTATCGACAAGAATTTCGTTCCCATGGCTTACTCTAGAAGTTTGCCATCTAGAGCCAGGAGTTTGAATTTCCATGGTAGAGGGCAGGTCACAGAATGTCATGTTGTGCAATCGAGCATAGTTCTCGGATATGAATGAATGAGATGCTCCAATATCAAAAAGAACAGATGCCGGATGGCAGTTAACAAGGAGCGTATCAAGGACGACGTTGGGATCCCCATGAGCCTCCTCGGCTGAAACATAGTTGACATGGCCATGTGCAGTGGTGGCCGGCTTGGCATAGAATGTTTTTCCCGCGGGCTTACCACGGCCAACAGACTTTCCAGTTTGATTGGGGTTGTTGTTCTGGGGACACTCTCGGCTATAGTGACCCGGCTCTCCACACTTGAAGCATGTCAACACATTGGGGCGTGGAGTAGCATTAGCAGCGGGGCCACCATAGGGCTTGGGCGGTGCAAATTGCTGGTTGGGACGAGGTGCCTCAAAGGATGGCCTCGGGATGAACCTGGGTGGCAGTGCCGTGCTTGGAATCCACACCCAGCGCTTCTGAGCTCCAGAGCCAGATGAAGAGCCAAAATCACGGGAGTGCTTGCATGAAGCGTCATAATCAGTCTGGCCTGTCTCAGCACTGATGGCTTTATTGACCAACTTCTGGAAGGAGGGGCACTCGTGCAGACGGAGATCACGGTGAAGCTCAGGGCTAAGTCCCTTGCGGAACCTTGCCTGCTTCTTAGCGTCAGTAGAAACCTCTTCGGGAGCATAGCGTGCCAGATTCCCAAATTCACGACTATAAGCATCCAAAGTCAGTCTTCCTTGGGTGAAGTTGCAGAACTCCTCCCTCTTGCGATCCATGAGACCTTCCGGAATGTGATGCTCACGGAAAGCCTCACTGAAGTCAGCCCAAGTAGTGATTTGGCCGACCGGGCGCATAGCTTCGATGTTTACCCACCAAAGGCTAGCAGGGCCTTCGAGGTGATAGGCAGCATAAGTAACCTTGTCGGCTTCGGCTACGTTGGCAGAACGTAGCTTGTGGGTGATGCTGCGAAGCCATTCATCCGCGTCGAGGGGCTCGACGGAATGGTCAAACTTTGGTGGGTACAGCTTGATAAAGTGATTGATTGACACCAAGTCATTTCGCGGGTGGCGTGCAGTGTTCTGCTCAATCCGCTCCAGTAGGCGGTTGGTCTCACGCTTGTTTCTTTCCGCCTCCAGCATTACTTCGGCCAGAGAAGGCGGGTGAGGCACATTTTCACCTCTAGCAGCACTGGCTTCCCCCTGCTCCGGGGCAGCAGGGTTGCTGCGGGTGTTGACCATCCTAGGAGAAAACAAGACAACGGTTTAGACAAGGATGGCTCAAACTTAGCAAGGAAGTGCAGAATATAATGGATAACACGGAATGCAGAGATGTTCATCCGTATGTCATGGTAATATAAAACTGCCATATATATACCAACGGTCATACACATCATACATAGCTTAGTACAAGCCCAGGCTACAGTAGAACTATGATGAAAGACGTTACATCTCATCGGAGGCATTCCAAGCTCCTATACATTATTTGTCTACACCTCCGGAATCGATTACACACAAAGTCATATTCCACAAGTCACGCAGGACAGTGAAGATACAACTATTACAATACTAGTGGTACTACTACTAACTCAGACAGCTCCGTAGTAGTCCTCATAGAAGTCACCTCCATAGCCTGGAAGTTCAACATGATCATCCGGAAACAGACGGTCCTGAAGAGCCTGTGGACCATAGGGGCTAGGATGAGGTCTTGGACCAACAAACGGTGGCCTGCGGGGACCATGGGGTGGGGTGATGCCTCCCACATCACGCCAATCCACCATGTCTGGCAGAGCTGATCTCACAGGATACAGATCCCTTGTATCCATACATCCAGCTTGCACCACAGGTGCAAACCGAGTCAATGTGGCCCAATGATCAGCACGGGTATTGAAAAGCTCCAGCCTCAACGCCCGATTCTCTCGGTCCTTATCTTCCAGGATCTCAGCAGTGGTACGAGTTAATGAATCCTCCTGAGTGGAGTCAGCATAGATAGCCTGAAGATACCCTTGCGCTCCCGGAAGTGAAGCTGGCATGTAACGGAAATTAGAGTTCCGAAGCAGGCCAGTCCGGACTCGCATGATGGTCATCATGGAATACGCAGCATCCTGCACAGCCATCTCAACGTTAACCCTAAGTCCATAGGAACAGCGAAGGGGCTTGGTAGATCCAGGATAAGAAGGAAATATCCTGACGGTGCAGAAATACTGGCTTTGATTGAAGTCACGGAACTGCTCTTCGATAGTGTATTCGGGATACCAACGGTAACTCATCTCGATCATGACCCGGACTAACATAGCAGTATGACCGGGCACGTCGAGGCACCTGGTTAGGCGAACCACTTTGTTTTGAACGCGGTTGGCCATCTGAAAGCACAACCACAATGCAAAGACATTAGAATTTCTAGGGAAATTTGGACAGCATAACGGCTGTAAATGCTCAAAAAAAGATTTGAGACATCCACAACAGTTCACAATACCACTCAACAAAATCATATCAAGGTTCTAATTCAATTAGCAACATACTAAGAATAGTAGAAACTGAACTGGGACTTGTAACAATAATCCTATAAGCTACTACGGATTAGTAACACGTGAACCTGATAGAAGAAGAGAGCCTAGTCCTTAACCCATGTTGAATGAGGAGAGAATGACTCAGATCAGAGGCATAGGGTAAAGGAGTAAAAGAGCCTTATGTTCCCTCCCACAATCAATTCCCCTACATATAACTAAAGCATTTCTAGACTTGACATCGACCAGTTTGGCTCAACGAACCTACAGGCAGTCCGGCTCTGATGCCAACGCTGTCAGGACCCCGATTCCAAGTCACATCGATCTAGCTGGTAACACCTCATATCACTTTGCAGCCTCACGCACGGTATTCCACGGGTGTCGCCTTACCATGGCCCGGGACCGTTTGCGCCTTTTGGCTCACATATATGATAGTGTCGCTAGCATCCATATGACAGAGAACCCGGGCCGACATGGCTAGTCGTGAACCCAAAGTGGCACAGACCTATGGAGACAGGCATACATGAATCACATCGAGCATGTCGGTCATCAGCGAGTGATTCCGGGCTGTAGCACTGGGCTAACAGGACTCTGGGGAACCCAGGATGTAGCAGGCTAGGCAGGACTCCGGAAGTCACCGCGTGACATTTCCCCGAAGGGACAGACATAGGAACAAAGTGAATCACATGCCGGCCAAGTGTCCTGAACAGTAGTGCTGGGCTAACAGGACTCAAGTGAACCGGGCTGTAGCGGACTACTATGGCTCGAGGAACACTAGACTACATTTCCCCATAAGAAAGGCTGCCAAGGATAAACAACTAGATTGTCGGATCCCACTCATACCAAGCATTTCAATCATGCACACAATATGCCTGATATGAGTACATACAACATGGCATCACAACAAAACTCTACAACTCAAGTACTTTATTTAAAGGCTCTAGAGAGCCATACATAACATGTTCAAACAGATAGGGGTCACATGACCCGACACTCAAGTTATACAATCATACAAGCACATGCGGAAGCAACCGGTCTGAGTACAGACACTAGAAAGAAGGAAGGCTCCTCGAGGCCTGTCTATCTACATAGGGCCCTCCGTGGCCCGGATCACCACCTGGGTGGCTAGTCACTCGTCGACGTCAAGGTCTACATAGAACCCATCGGAGGGGGTGGTGTTGTCGTCTGAAAACAGTAATTAAGCAAACATGAGTACAAAGGTACTCAGCAAGTCTTACAACAGAACCTACTATACATGCTTATTCTCAAGAAGGTGGTGGTGATATTGCAGCAAGCCAGCTTTCACTCTTGGCTAAACTATCCTACGGAACTCCTCTAGTAAAATAGTTTTCGCACACGAGTCCACTACTCACCAACACAATACTCCACTGGGGATCCTCCCTGGTCATCCTACGAGAGGGCCATCCTCGGTACTCACACTTATCTTGAGTCTTTTAGTAGTATCCATTAACTTGTCTATGAACTGTATAGGCAACCAAGTAGTCCTTTACCGCGGACGCGGCTATTCAAATAGTTTTATACGCTGCAGGGGTGTACCTCGTCACACATGTTTCCACCACTTAGCGTCTGCACACGACATGTGCTCGGCAGACTTCAAGCGAAAACCGACGTGGGTGTAGACCACGACCTAACTAACCTCACAAGTCTCTAGTCCAGGTTTATCGCCTATTCAGGTTCCATCCGCAAGGAAATCCGGCCGGGGTGTCCTCAACGGCCCCAAACGATGTGTACAGGGTCCCAAAACGCCAAACGGGCGCCCGGCATACCCGGCCGCAGTGTATCTACCGCATCATAGCCCACCCCTAGGGTCAGCGCTACGCACGGCCGCCAACACATGTCCTACAAAACACCAGAAACTACTTGCAACTCCTGGACAGAGGCGAGAGGGGTCAGTAAGTCGAGCGGGGTCATATTTCAGGGCCCAATGTGTGGTAGTAGCTGAATCTTAAATCACGCATACAGATCTCAGTTCTTAGGGACGACCTCAATGAAACAACCCACCATGTACTCCTACATGGCCTCTCATCAATACCTTTACCAAAACATGTTCAACACATCCCTCATATTACCGACATAAGCATTTCACTCTAGCCCATCACCCAGATGAACCAGACCTGACACAACTCTAAGCATAGAAGGCATAGCAAGGTAGGAATCACATACATGGCTCAATCAACTCCTACACATGCTAGTGGGTTTCATCTAGTTACTATGGCATTGATAGGTCATGCAGAGGATAAGGGTTCAACTACCGTAGCACACATCAATTTGAATCGCGTTGTCTTAATGCAGTAAATAAGAGCAGAAGCGAGAACATGGGTTGCATCGGAATGATCAATGGGTTGCTTGCCTGATGGAGTGGTAGTGGGATACTGCCGTTCAGTTGGATACTCGTGAATATCCTCGGAGGCAGAACCTACCACGAAGAACACATCGGAACACAATCAACACATGACGATATGCAACAATATGATGCATGCTATGACATGGCAATATGAATGTGTCTTGGCCTAATGCAAGCTAAAATAGAAAGGGTTGAACTCATTTGAATCAAAGATTCAAATATTAGCTCATTAAACATGGCCATAATAGTGCATTCCCTTATTCTGCTTAAACAGCAAGGTAAACTTGTTTTGTCATGCATGAAACCATTACAGATGGATAGATTGAATTTTTCTGATAATTTTTCATATATAAATTCTTTCATTTGGAGCTATGGTTGATTTTCTATGAAGTTTTGTAGTTTTAAACATTTTCTGGAATTTCTTGTATAGAAATAATTCCAGTAAATCAATTACTGCATCAGCAATGTGCCAGGGTGACGTTAGGGTCAACGGGGACGTCCAGGTCAAACTGACCAGTGGGTCCCGTGTGTCAGTAGTTAATTAAACTAACTAATTTTAGTTAGAAACTAATCTGGATAATCAGCAGAGGGGGGCCCACTTGTCATTGACTCAGGGGAGTCAACCTGGGCCCACCCAGTCAACGTCAACGGTCAAACTCGCCGGCGAGGCCAGGCGCGGCGGCGTGTTGCGGGATTTGCCCACAGGGCTCCATTTGCTACACAGAGAGCAGCTACGGGCAGCTGGTGCTCGCCCGCATCAAGCCGTGGCGATGGCTTGGCCGGGGAGTGGCCGGAGCTTCGCCGGCGACGAGGTCAGGCGGAGGCTGAAGCTCGGGCCAGCTCGTGCGCATGGCTGCAGTGGCCTAGGCGGTGTGGCGCTAGCACCTACAGCCTCTACGCGGCGCGAGGAGTGTGACGGACACAAGCTCGTGACCAAATGGACACCGGAGCAACCCCGGCGACGTGGTCAGGCGGCGGCGCGTTCGGGCACTAGAGATGCGGCGTCTACGGTGTTCTAGGGGCGAAACGGAAAGCACGGGGAGGTTTAGCAGCTCACGGAGAAGCCACAGGGAGGGTTAGCGTGCTCGGGGAAGGCTCGGTGCGGTCAGAACGGCGACGGTGATCTGGGCGGCCCGAGGTTGAAGACGAGCTCGGTGGAGTCGTTTGCAGGCCTCCGGCGGGGCATGGCTTGGTGGAGCGATCGAGGAGGAAGTGGTGGAGCTTCAGGACACGGTGGAGCAGCACGGGGACGGCGGTGGACGCGACTATGGTGGCGGGACGGTGACGGCTGCGTCGGCCATGGCGAAGGGGAGCGAGGGAGTGAGGCAGGGGGCGAATGAGCGTGTCCAGGGGGTCGAGGCGGCGATGTGGAGCCTGTCCAGGCCAGCAAGGCGGTGAGGGGAGGAAGCAAGGCGGCAACCAGCTGCGTGGCGCGCGTTGGTGCCACCATCGAGCACCTGCCTGCCTGCCTGGCCGAGCCAAGCTGCTCGCTGGCGCGGTAGCTGGGCTGGGCCGGCAGGTGGGCCTGGTGGGTGGCGCCAGGTAAGTTTCCCCTTTTTGTTTTCTTTCCTGTTTTGTTTTGTTTTTCTATTTTTCTGTAACTTTGTGGCATTATTAAAAATACTTAGGCACTTTCTAAAATCCTGGAAATAATTGTGGTCTCTATTGGAATTATTCCTAACAGCAAACATTTATTTCCAGAATTATTTGAGCATTTAAATTATGTTATAGCATTTAAATGCCCCAAATTCAAATACTTATGATTTAATTCAATGACCTTCTGTTGACCTAGAAAATTGTGCACCAATTTTGCTAGAGGTTCTAAACTAAGACAAAGAGGGTGAACTTTTTAGAAGGGCATTTCAGGTTCATTGAAATTATTTTTAGTAAACCCTAGTTGATTTCAGGGGGGGTGCTGGGGGTTCTGCCTTCCCCATTTCAAGTTTCTGTTGAAAGAAGACATGATGCAACACTCTAATGCATGGTCAAGCTAGGATGTGACAACTCACCCCCACTCGAAAGAATCTCATCACGAGATTTAGGATCCGCTGGAAAGAAGGTGGGGTACTTGAGTCGAAGATGATCCTCCCTTTCCCAAGTGGCTTCTTTCTCGGAATGGTGTGACCATTGAACCTTGAGAAACTTGATATTATGATGTCGAGTGGTACGCTCGGCTTGATCAAGGATACGAACGGGATATTCCCGATAAGAGAGGTTATCTTGTAGATCGAGCGTTTCGTGGTCCACTCCACGGATAGGATCCGCGAAGCAACGCCTGAGTTGTGAAACGTGGAAGACATCATGAACTCTGGAAAGATGTGGAGGTAGTTCCAATTGGTAGGCAACTTCTCCTCATTTGGCAAGAATGCGAAAGGGTCCAATGTAACGAGGAGCCAATTTGCCTTTGATACCGAAACGATGGGTTCCTTTTAACGGGGTAACCCGAAGGTAAGCCTTCTCATCGACTTCTTAAGTCATAGGCTTATGTTTACGATCATATTGACTCTTTTGACGAGATTGGGCTGTTTTCAATTTCTCACGAATAATGCGAACCCGCTCTTCCGCTTCCTGAATCATATCCGGGCCAAAGAGTTGTCTTTCCCCGGTTTCTGACCAGTTAAGAGGCGTTCGACATTTTCGTCCATAGGGAACTTCAAAAGGAGCTTTGCCCAAGCTAGCTTGATAACTATTGTTATAAGCAAACTCCGCGAATGGGAGGCATTTCTCCCAACTCATTCCAAACGAGATGACAGAAGCTCGGAGCATATCTTCCAGAATTTGATTGACTCGCTCTACTTGACCACTTGATTGAGGATGGAAGGCGGTGCTAAAGGAGAGATGAGTTCCCATAGCATTTTGGAAACTTTCCCAAAATCGAGAGGTGAAGAGACTCCCATGATCTGAGTTAATTTCCAATGGAACACCATGGAGAGACACTATTCGGGAGATGTATAAATCGGCTAGCTGGCTAGCAGTGAAACTCTCACGAACAGGTAGGAAATGGGCTACTTTGGAAAGACGGTCGATCACGATGAAGATCGCATTATTCCCTCTCTTGGTCCTGGAAAACCCAGTGATGAAATCCATACTGATTTTATCCCATTTCCATTCAGGAATAGCCAAAGGTTGAAGGGTGCCAGCAGGTCGTTGATGCTCTGCTTTAACACGGCGATAGACGTCGCAGCTAGCAATGTATTGAGCGATTTCTCTCTTCATCCTAGTCCACCAAAACCTCTGGCGTAGGTCTTGATACATTTTAGTACTACCGGGATGAATGGTGAGAGGGGATTCATGAGCTTCCTTAAGGATCAACTGGCGTAGATGTTTCTTGGGAACCACCAAACGGTTCTCAAAGAAGACAGCACCCCGCTTATCCATGGAAAAACATTTAGCAACTCCTCTAGCAATGTTTTCCTTAATCCAGGATATTCCCTTATCACGCTTCTGGGCAGCTATGATTTGATCCATAAGGGTAGGTTTCGCCACCAGGGTGGATAGGAATCCTCGAGGAACAATGTGAAGATTAAGCTTACGAAATTCCTCATGGAGAAGTGGTTGACTTTGTTGTAACATCAGGTTGTTACAATAGGACTTACGACTTAGTGCATCAGCCATGACATTGGGCTTGCCCGGGGTGTAGGTTATTCCTAAGTCGTAATCCGAGATCAACTCGACCCAACGTCTTTGCCTGAGATTCAAACCTGGTTGGGTGAAGATATATTTCAAGCTTTGGTGATCGGTGAAGATCTCACAACGATTACCGAGGAGGTAATGTCGCCAAGTTTTAAGTGCATGGACTACAGCTGCAAGCTCTAGATCATGTGTGGGATAATTTTCCTCATGTGGGTGTAATTGTCGTGAAGCATAGGCAATTACCTGACGATCTTGCATGAGTATGCAACCTAATCCTTGTCGCGAGGCGTCGCAATAGATAATAAAGTCCTTCGAGAAATCTGGTGGTACCAGTACGGGAGCAGATGTCAAGCGTCTTTTCAGTTCCTGAAAGCTGAACTCGCACTGTGGAGTCCACTCGAACTTTTTATCTTTCTTGAGGAGTTCAGTTAAAGGTTTAGCAACCTTGGAGAAATTCTCGATGAAGCGGCGGCAATAGCTCGCTAAGCCAAGGAAGCTCCGAACTTGCTTGACCGTCTCAGGTGGAGTCCAATCAAGGACGGCTTGAACTCGCCAGGGATTGACAACAATACCCTTACTAGAGATTACATGGCCTAGATCGGTCACTTCCGGCAACCAAAATTCACACTTGGAGAATTTGGCATAAAGGCGATGCTCTCGAAGTTTCATCAATACCAGCCTTAGATGTTCGGCATGTTCCTCTTCATTCTTGGAGTACATGAGTATGTCGTCGAGGTATACTACGACGAATTTGTCCAAGTACTCCATGAAGACCGAGTTCATTAACCCGGAGAAGGTAGCCGGGGCATTGGTCAAACCGAAGGACATAACGGTGTACTCGTATTGGCCATAACGAGTAACAAAGGCCGTTTTGGGAATGTCCCCGTTTCTGATTTTGATTTGATGGTAGCCCAACCTCAAATCCATCTTGCAAAAGACTGAGGATCCAGCGAGCTGATCATACAGATCGTTGATCCTGGGAAGTGGGTATTTGTTCTTGATGGTGACCAAGTTGACAGGTCGGTAATCCACAACCATTCGATCCGTTCCGTCCTTCTTCTTGACGAAGAGGACGGGGCAAGCCCAAGGAGAGGAACTAGGACGGATGAAACCCTTTTTCAAGGATTCATCTAGTTGGTTCTTAAGCTCGGCTAGTTCTAAGGGTGCCATCTTGTAGGGTCTTCTAGAAATTGGAACGGTACCTGGAACAAGGTCTATCGCAAACTCGACATCCCTGTCAGGTGGAACACCTGGTAGTTCTTCTGGAAAGACATCCGGAAAGTCTCGGACTACCGGAACATCCTCAAGGTCTGGAAGGGGGTTGGCATTTAAGGAGTAAAGCTGGCGCTTGGCCACTCGAGTTAAGACATTGACTGTCTTGCCCGATGGGTGAGTAAGTTGAACGGTTCTAGTGGCACAATCAATCTTAGCATAGTGAGCTGACATCCAGTCCATACCCAAGATGATGTTTATGTCCGAGGACTTGAGAGCTATTAAAGATGCAAGGAACACAAGTCTATCGACAAGAATTTCGTTCCCATGGCTTACTCTAGAAGTTTGCCATCTAGAGCCAGGAGTTTGAATTTCCATGGTAGAGGGCATGTCACAGAATGTCATGTTGTGCAATCGAGCATAGTTCTCGGATATGAATGAATGAGATGCTCCAGTATCGAAAAGAACAGATGCCGGATGGCAGTTAACAAGGAGCGTACCAAGGACGACATTGGGATCCCCATGAGCCTCCTCGGCTGAAACATAGTTGACATGGCCATGTGCAGTGGTGGCCGGCTTGGCATAGAATGTTTTCCCCGCGGGCTTACCACGGCCAACAGACTTTCCAGTTTGATTGGGGTTGTTGTTCTGGGGACACTCTTGGCTATAGTGACCCGGCTCTCCACACTTGAAGCATGTCACCACATTGGGGAGTGGAGCAGCATTAGCAGCGGGGCCACCATAGAGCTTGGGCGGTGCAAATTGCTGGTTGGGACGAGGTGCCTCAAAGGATGGCCTCGGGATGAACCTGGGTGGCAGTGCCGTGCTTGGAATCCACACCCGGCGCTTCTGAGCTCCAGAGCCGGATGAAGAGCCAAAATCATGGAAGTGCTTGCGTGAAGTGTCATAATTAGTCTGGCCTGTCTCAGCACTGATGGCTTTATTGACCAACTTCTGGAAGGAGGTGCACTCGTGCAGACGGAGATCGCGGTGAAGCTCAGGGCTAAGTCCCTTGCGGAACCTTGCCTGCTTCTTAGCGTCAGTAGAAACCTCTTCGGGAGCATAGCGTGCCAGATTCCCAAATTCACGACTATAAGCATCCAAAGTCAGTCTTCCTTGGGTGAAGTTGCAGAACTCCCCCCTCTTGCGATCCATGAGACCTTCCGGAATGTGATGCTCACGGAAAGCCTCACTGAATTCAGCCCAAGTAGTGATTTGGCCGACCGGGCGCACAGCTTCGAAGTTTTCCCACCAAAGGCTAGCAGGGCCTTCGAGGTGATAGCCAGCATAAGTAACCTTGTCGGCTTCGGCTACGTTGGCAGAACGTAGCTTGTGGGTGATGCTGCGAAGCCAGTCATCCGCGCCGAGGGGCTCGACGGAATGGTTAAACTTTGGTGGGTACAGCTTGATAAAGTCATTGATTGACACCAAGTCATTTCGCGGGTGGCGTGCAGTGTTCTACTCAATCCGCTCCAGTAGGCGGTTGGTCTCACGCTTGTTTCTCTCCGCCTCCAGCATTACTTCGGCCAGAGAAGGCGGGTGAGGCAAATTTTCAACTCTAGCAGCACTGGCTTCCCCCTGCTCCGGGGCAGCAGGGTTGCTGCGGGTGTTGACCATCCTAGGAGAAAACAAGACAATGGTTTAGACAAGGATGGCTCAAACTTAGCAAGGAAGTGCAGAATGTAATGGATAACACGGAATGAAGAGATGTTCATCCGTATGTCATGGTAAT
Organism: Triticum monococcum; assembly: GCA_034509565.1. Taxonomy (NCBI): domain Eukaryota; kingdom Viridiplantae; phylum Streptophyta; class Magnoliopsida; order Poales; family Poaceae; genus Triticum; species Triticum monococcum. The sequence continues at coordinate 543,757,257 of CM067841.1, forward strand.
ATAAAACTGCCATATATATACCAACGGTCATACACATCATACATAGCTTAGTACAAGCCCAGGCTATAGTAGAATTATGATGAAAGACCTTACATCTGAGGCATTCCAAGCTCCTATACATTATTTGTCTACACCTCCGGAATCGATTACACACAAAGTCATATTCCACAAGTCACGCAGGACAGTGAAGATACAACTATTACAATACTAGTGGTACTACTACTAACTCAGACAGCTCCGTAGTAGTCCTCATAGAAGTCACCTCCATAGCCTGGAAGTTCAACGTGATCATCCGGAAATAGACGGTCCTGAAGAGCCTGTGGACCATAGGGGCTAGGATGAGGTCTTGGACCAACAAACGGTGGCCTGCGGGGACCACGGGGTGGGGTGATGCCTCCCACATCACGCCAATCCACCATGTCTGGCAGAGCTGATCTCACAGGATACAGATCCCTTGTATCCATACATCCAGCTTGCACCGCAGGTGCAAACCGAGTCAATGTGGCCCAATGATCAGCACGGGTATTGAAAAGCTCCAGCCTCAACGCCCGATTCTCTCGGTCCTTATCTTCGAGCATCTCAGCAGTGGTACGAGTTAATGAATCCTCCTGAGTGGAGTCAGCATAGATAGCCTGAAGATACCCTTGCACTCCCGGAAGTGAAGCTGGCATGTAACGGAAATCAGTGTTCCGAAGCAGGCCAGTCCGGACTCGCATGATGGTCTTCATGGAATAGGCAGCATCCTGCACAGCCATCTCAACGGTAACCCTGAGTCCATAGGAACAGTGAAGGGCCTCGGTAGATCCAGGATAAGAAGGAAATATCCCGACGGTGCAGAAATACTGGCTTTGATTGAAGTCGTGGAACTGCACTTCGACAGTGTATTCGGGATACCAACGGTAACCTGTCTCGATCATGACCCGGACTAACATAGCAGTATGACCGGGCACGTCGAGGCACCTGGTCAGGCGAACCACTTGGTTTTGAACGCGGTTGGCCATCTGAAAGCACAACCACAATGCAAAGACATTAGAATTTCCAGGGAAAATTGGATAGCATAACGGCTGTAAATGCTCAGAAAAAGATTTGAGACATCCACAACAGTTCACAATACCACTCAACAACATCATATCAAGGTTCTGATTCAATTAGCAACATACTAAGAATAGTAGAAACTGAACTGGGACTTGTAACAATAATCCTATAAGCTACTACGGATTAGTAACACGTGAACCTGATAGAAGAAGAGAGCCTAGTCCTTAACCCACGTTGAATGAGGAGAGAATGACTCAGATCAGAGGCATAGGGTAAAGGAGTAAAAGAGCCTTACGTTCCCTCCCACAATCAATTCCCCTATATATAACTAAAGCATTTCTAGACTTGACATTGACCAGTTTGGCTCAACGAACCTACAGGCAGTCCGGCTCTGATGCCAACGCTGTCAGGACCCCGATTCCAAGTCACATCGATCTAGCTAGTAACACGTCATATCACTTTGCGGCCTCACGCACGGAATTCCACGGGTGTCGCCTTAGCATGGCCAGGGACCGTTTGCGCCTTTTGGCTCACGTATATGACAGTGTCGCTAGCATCCATATGTCAGAGAACCCAGGCCGACATGGCTAGTCATGAACCCAAAGCGGCACAGACCTATGCAGACAGGCATACATGAATCACATCGAGCATGTCGGTCATCAGCGAGTGATTCCGGGCTGTAGCACTGGGCTAACAGGACTCTGGGGAACCCGGGATGTAGCAGGCTAGGCAGGACTCCGGAAGTCACCGCGTGACATTTCCCCGAAGGGACAGACATAGGAACGAAGTGAATCACATGCCGGCCAGTCAAGTGTCCTGAATAGTAGTGCTGGGCTAACAGGACTCCAGTGAACCGGGCTGTAGCGGACTACTATGGCTCGAGGAACACTAGACTACATTTCCCCATAAGAAAGGCTGCCAAGGATAAACAACTAGATTGTCGGATCCCACTCATACCAAGCATTTCAATCATGCACACAATATGCCCGATATGAGTACATACAACATGGCATCACAACAAAACTCTACAACTCAAGTACTTTATTTAAAGGCTCCAGAGAGCCATACATAACATGTTCATACAGATAGGGGTCACATGACCCGACACTCAAGTTATACAATCATACAAGCACATGCGGAAGCAACCGGTCTGAGTACAGACACTAGAAAGAAAGAAGGCTCCTCGAGGCCTGTCTATCTACATAGGGCCCTCCGTGGCCCGGATCACCACCTGGGTGGCTAGTCACTCGTCGACGTCAAGGTCTACATACAACCCATTGGAGGGGGTGGTGTTGTCGTCTGAAAACAGTAATTAAGCAAACATGAGTACAAAGGTACTCAACAAGTCTTACAACAGAACCTACTATACATGCTTATTCTCAAGAAGGTGGTGGTGATATTGCAGCAAGCCAGCTTTGACTCTTGGCTAAACTATCCTACGGAACTCCTCTAGTAAAATAGTTTTCGCACAGGAGTCCGCTACTCACCAACACAATACTCCACCGGGGATCCTCCCTCGTCATCCTACAAGAGGGCCATCCTCGGTACTCACACTTATCTTGAGTCTTTTAGTAGTATCCATTAACTTGTCTATGAACTGTATAGGCAACCAAGTAGTCCTTTACCTCGGACGCGGCTATTCGAATAGTTTTATACCCTGCAGGGGTGTACCTCGTCACACATGTTTCCACCACTTAGCGTCTGCACACGACATGTGCTTGGCAGACTTCAAGCGAAAACCGACGTGGGTGTAGACCACGACCTAACTAACCTCACAAGTCTCTAGTCCAGGTTTATCGCCTATTCAGGTTCCATCCGCAAGGAAATCCGGCCGGGGTGTCCTGAACGGCCCCAAATGATGTGTACAGGGTCCCAAGACGCCAAACGGGCGCCCGGCATACCCGGCCACAGTGTATCTACCGCATCATAGCCCACCCCTAGGGTCAGCGCTACGCACGGCCGCCAACACATGTCCTACAAACACAGGAAACTACTTGCAACTCCTGGACAGAGGCGAGAGGGGTCAGTAAGTCGAGCGGGGTCATATTTTAGGGCCCAATGTGTGGTAGTAGTTGAATCTTAAATCACGCATACAGATCTCAGTTCTTAGGAATGGCCTCAATGAAACAACCCACCATGTACTCCTACATGGCCTCTCATCAATACCTTTACCAAAACATGTTCAACACATCCCTCATATTACCGACATAAGCATTTCATTCTAGCCCATCACCCAAATGAACCAGACCTGACATAACTCTAAGCATAGCAGGCATAGCAAGGTAGGAATCACATACATGGCTCAATCAACTCCTACACATGCTAGTGGGTTTCATCTAGTTACTGTGGCAATGACAGGTCATGCAAAGGATAAGGGTTCAACTACCGTAGCACACAGCAATTTGAATCGCGTTGTCTTAATGCCGTAAACAAGAGCAGAAGTGAGAACATGGGTTGTATCGGAATGATCAATGGGTTGCTTGCCTGATGGAGTGGTAGTGGGATACTGCCCTTCAGTTGGATACTCGTGAATATCCTCGGAGGCAGAACCTACCACGAAGAACACATCGAAACACAATCAACTCATGACGATATGCAACAATATGATGCATGCTATGACATGGCAATATGAATGTGTCATGGCCTAATGCAAGCTAAAATAGAAAGGGATGAACTCATTTGAATCAATGATTCAAATATTAGCTCATTAAACATGGCCTTAATAGTGCATTCCCTTATTCTGCTTAAACAGCAAGGTAAACTTGTTTTGTCATGCATGAAACCATTACAGATGGATAGATTGAATTTTTCTGATAATTTTTCATATATAAATTCTTTCATTTGGAGCTATGGTTGATTTTCTATGAATTTTTGAAGTTTTAAACATTTTCTGGAATTTCCTATATAGAAATAATTCCAGTAAATCAATTACTGCGTCAGCAATGCGCCAGGGTGATGTTAGGGTCAACGGGGACGTCCAGGTCAAACTGACCAATGGGTCCCGCGTGTCAGTAGTTAATTAAACTAACTAATTTTAGTTAGAAACTAATCTGGATAATTAGCAGAGGGGGGGCCCACTTGTCATTGACTCAGGGGAGTCAACCTGGGCCCACCTAGTCAACGTCAATGGTCAAACTCACCGGCGTTTAGCCGCCGGCGAGGCCAGACGCGGCGGCGTGCTGCGGGATTTGCCCACAGGGCTCCATTTGTTACACGGAGAGCAGCTACGGGCAGCTGGTGCTCGCCCGCATCCAGCCGTGGTGATGGCTTGGTCGGGGAGTGGCCGGGGCATCGCCGGTGATGAGGTCAGGCGGAGGCCGAAGCTCGGGCCAGCTCGTGCGCGTGGCTGCAGTGGCCTAGGCGGTGTGGCGCTAGCACCTACAGCCTCTACGCAGCGCGAGGAGTGTGACGGACACTGGTGCTCGCCCGCATCCAGCCGTGGTGATGGCTTGGTCGGGGAGTGGCCGGAGCATCGCCGGTGACGAGGTCAGGCGAAGGCCGAAGCTCGGGCCAGCTCGTGCGCGTGGCTGAAGTGGCCTAGGCGGTGTGGCGCTAGCACCTACAGCCTCTACGCAGCGCGAGGAGTGTGACGGACACAAGCCCGTGACCAAATGGTCCCCGGAGCAACGCCGGCGACGTGGTCAGGCGGCGGCGCATTCGGGCACTAGAGATGCGGCGTCTACGGTGTTCTAGGGGCGAAACGGAAAGCACGGGGAGGTTCAGCAGCTCACAGAGAAGCCGCAGGGAGGGTCAGCGTGCTCGGGGAAGGCTCGGTGCGGTCGGAACGGCGACGGTGATCTGGGCGGCCCGAGGATGAAGACGAGCTCGGTGGAGTCGTTTGTAGGCCTCCGGTGGGGCGTGGCTTGGTGGAGCGATCGAGGAGGAAGTGGCGGAGCTTTAGGACACGGTGGAGCAGCACGGGGATGGCGGTGGATGCGACTATGGTGGCGGGACGGCGACGGCTGCGTCGGCCATGGCGAAGGGGAGCGAGGGAGTGAGGTAGGGGGCGAATGAGCGTGTCCAGGGGGTCGAGGCGGCGACGTGGAGCCTGTCCAGGCCAGCAGGGCGGCGAGGGGAGGAAGCAGGGCGGCAACCAGCTGCGTGGCGCGCGCTGGTGCCGCCATCGAGCACCTGCCTGCCTGCCTGGCCGAGCCAAGCTGCTTGCTGGCGCGGTGGCTGGGCTGGGCCGGCAGGTGGGCCTGGTGGGTGGCGCCAGGTAAGTTTTCCCTTTTTGTTTTCTTTCCTGTTTTGTTTTCTTTTTCTATTTTTCTGTAACTTTGTGGCATTATTAAAAATACTTAGGTACTTTCTAAAATCCTGAAAATAATTGTGGGCTCTGTTGGAATTATTCCTAACAGCAAACATTTGTTTCCAGAATTATTTGAGCATTTAAATTATTTTATAGCATTTAAATGCCCAAATTCAAATACTTATGATTTAATTCAATGACCTTCTGTTGACCTAGAAAATTGTGCACCAATTTTGCCAGAGGTTCTAACCTAAGACAAAGAGGGTGAACTTTTTAGAAGGGCATTTCAGGTTCATTAAAATTATTTTTAGTAAACCCTAGTTGATTTCAGGGGGGGTGCTGGGGGTTCTGCCTTCCCCATTTCAAGTTTCTGTTGAAAGAAGGCATGATGCAACACTCTAATGCATGGTCTAGCTAGGATGTGACATGTCGGCAGGCCGATATCTTCCACAACCGGAAGCGCCGCCGAGCTCCCTTCAGCTTCTCCGCAAGCTCTCGAAGGCCCTCGGGCACAGAGTGGGCATGCCATAAGGCTTGTGCAATACCCCGCATCGCCTGCCGAATTCGCTCGTGCAGTTGCAAGAGTTCGGGAAGAAGGTCACCCGTAGAACCGGGTATCTCCTCTGCAGGACGACCTGTGAGCATACCTACAGACATTACTCTGTTAGTCGACTTCCTCGCCGAACTCTTTTTTCAAAGTTCGTTCAAGCACTTACTAAAAATGCCGTGTCGAAGCCGCTGATTCTCCTTCGTGGAGTCCGATAGCTGGCCACGAACATCTTTAAGTTCGACGTCCAGCTTGGTGTTGGCATCCTACAGACATTACTCTATTAGTCGACTTCCTCGCCGAACTCTTTCTTCTCTCGCCTCACCTTTGTCAATGTACTCTCACCGGCCTTTAGCCGGTGTAAGAGTTGTTGCTTGTCCGGATCGAGCCCGGTGCCATCTGCAAAATGATTTGTCAGATTTGCACCCACATCGCACAATACTAATCTTTCAAAGTGTATCTTACCTGAGGGGGTCTCTTTGGGCTCCCCTGCGGCGGCTAGTGCGGCCTCTAGTTGGGCCTTGCACTTTTCCAGCTCCTGGGACAGTACGGTATTCTTCTCTGTAAGAAGTTGCATATTACATGATCCTTAAATCAGTTGCTCTAACTGCTTCAAGTCTCGGGGGCTACTGGCATATATATATATATATATATATAACCAAAATTTTCTTACCCGTATGTCTTTTACATACTGCTCCGTGGCTCTGGCTAAACCATTTTATGCGGCACGGAGGTACGCATCTCCCGAATTAAAGGCATCTAAAGCCTCTTGGGAGAAACAAGCGTCGCGTAGAATTGTCCGGCGACGCCTGTGATTCATGGCACTCTCCACTTCAGAATTTGTGGCAGACAGCCTGTCTGCATCCTCTGTCGGAGGAGCGTCCGGTGTGCGCCTTGTGCTCGCCTCCGCTTCCTGGCCAGACGTTGGAGCCTGGCTCGTGGAGGCGCGATTGGCAACCTCTCCGGATGTAGTCCGGCGAGGTCTCTTCATTCTAAAGATAGCACGAACGTTAATATGCCCTGACTGAATAACTCCAGGGAAACAAAGGGTGCACTATACCTTTCCGCCGGCATCTCAGTCCGGACTACATTCCTTTTTGCCCCATAGGGCCTGCGGCCCCTCGTTGGCTAGCCGCCGCAGGTTCGGCCTCCTGCCTTGGAAATCTCCCCTGCAAAACACGGCTGTCGTCAGAAACACCGGGCTACGTGAGGGTGGAATCTCTTTCAAGGGAATAAGACCCCGGTTTCTGTCACCTGGGAGGCCAGGATTAACCCTGGGTAATCCACCGTAATGGCTACCAAGGTATTGTCCTTGCTTAGCTGATAGAACACCCCGTTGATAAACTCCACCGATATGTCCGGATCCTCTTCGGAGTCCGGATTGAGGGACCGTTCTGGGTCCTCGGGCTGTGCAGGAGGGCTGTTTATTTCCTTAACAGCCCGGCGCAGTTCCTGCGTTGAAGTCGTTAGACTAAATATTTAACAATGGGAATACAAAACGAATGGGCAAGTAAGTGCGACCGCTTACCCATCTTGGTGGATTATGCATAGAGAATCCACCCTGTGGGTTGACGCGGAGAAATTCCTCCTCTTCTCCCTTATACAAAGTGGACAAGATCTTTAGTAGAGCGGCAGCCGAATCCGGCCCTTTACGGCCATAGCGGGTGGCGTCGTCCTCAACGTTGAAGTCCCACATGGGGTGGCTTCTATACTGAAGTGGCTGCACCCCCCGCATAATGCATTCGGCCATAACCCCGATCATGGTCAGTCCGGAATGGGCTAACAATCTTATTCGGCCCATCAGGTAAATGATGTCCCTGTCACTTTCCCCTTGAGGGCTCCGTGGACGCCAGCTCAGGCGCTTCTTTAAGGGAGCACTGTCGAACTCAGGAAGGCCCATCCGAACAGGATCCGGCAGCGGGAAATCCTCTATATAAAACCATTCCGAAGGCCAGTCTTCGGACGCCTTCTTTGGGGTTCCGGATAGATATCCGGTCCCGGCGATGCGCCACACTTCGGCTCCGCCCACTTGATACATTGACACCTCCTTAGAGCGGGGCACCAGGCAGAATAACCTCTTCCACAGCGCGAAATGAGCCTCAACACCTAGGAATAGCTCGCAAAGGGCGACGAAGCCCGCGATATGCAATATAGAGCCGGGCATGAGATTGTGCAGCTAGAGGCCGTAGAACTCCAGAAGCCGCGGAGAAATGGATGAATTGGAAATCCAAGTCCTCTTATGAGATAAGAGACGAGGCACACCCGCTCTCCTTTGGAAGGATTGGGGGTGCTCTCCGCTTGCTCTCCACCATTATAGGTGGCAAGTCTGGCTCGGACCGGGACCATATAGGCCTGAGGGAGAAATCCCTTGACCTGAAGCGACACTAGCTCGCTGTGCGGGATGGAGCACCTCTCCCAGTCTCCAGGTTTAGGACTGGAAGGGCGAGAGGAGGAGCTGTGACGGCTGGCCATGTTGGAATGGACCTTTGCTGGAAGCACTCTGATGATAACTCGCAGAGAGGAGAAGATGTGGTTTGGGCCTAAATCCCCATCCCGTTAAATAGGCGGCTCGTTTATACGGCTGGGGGTGTGGGTGTAAAAACGCCCCAGCTTTTCGCATTCGTTTGACACGTGGAAGACGCCATTATTGGGCATGGAAGCCGAGGAGCACTACAAAAATAGGACATTATTCCTACAGGTACACAAGATTTGGAGAAGAACCCGCCTTGCAATGCCGAACAATCTGCGCGCCGGACTCGTCATCATTGAAACCTGGTTCAGGGGCTACTGAGGGAGTCCTGGATTAGGGGGTGTTCGGGTAGCCGGACTCCTGGACTATGAAGATACAAGATTGAAGACTTCATCCCGTGTCCGGATGGGACTTTCCTTGGCGTGGAAGGCAAGCTTGGCGATGCGGATATTCAAGATCTCCTACCATTGTAACCGACTCTATGTAACCCTAACCCTATCCGGTGTCTATATAAACCGGAGGGTTGTAGTCCGTAGGCAATCAACTCCATATACAACAATCATACCATAGGCTAGCTTCTAGGGTTTAGCCTCCTTGATCTCGTGGTAGATCTACTCTTGTACTACCCATATCATCAATATTAATCAAGCAGGACGTAGGGTTTTACCTCCATCGAGAGGGCCCGAACCTGGGTAAAACATCGTGTTCCCTGCCTCCTGTTACCATCCAGCCTAGACGCACAGTTCGAGACCCCCTACCCGAGATCCGCCGGTTTTGACACCGACAAGTGGGAACCTACTATTAAAATTAAAATTAAAGATCATGAATGCTATGCTTTGTGTGATTTGGGTGCTAGTGTTTCCACGATTCCAAAGACTTTGTGTGATTTGCTAGGTTTCCGTGATTTTGATGATTGCTCTTTAAACTTGCACCTTGCGGATTCCACCATTAAGAAACCTATGGGAAGAATTAATGATGTTCTTATTTTTGCAAATAGGAACTATGTGCCCATAGATTTTATTGTTCTTGATATCGATTGCAATCCTATTATTCTTGGTAGACCTTCCCTTAGAACGATTGGTGCAATTATTGATATGAAGGAAGGGAATATTAGATTCCAATTTACGTTAAGGAAAGGCATGGAACACTTTCCTAGAAAGAAAATAAAATTACCTTATTAATCTATTATGAGAGCCACTTGTGGATTGCCTACCAAAGATGGCAATACCTAGATCTATCCTTGCCTTTTATGCCTAGCTAGGGGCGTTAAACAATAGCGCTTGTTGGGAGGAAACCCAATTTTATTTTTATTCCTTGCTTTTTGCTCCTGTTTAGTAATAAATAATTTATCTAGCCTCTGTTTTGGTTGTGTTTTGTGTTTAATTAGTGTTTGTGCCAAGTAGAACCATTGGGAAGACTTGGGGAATGTCTTTTTAATCTTGCTGTAAAAAACAGAAAGTTTAGCGCTCACGAGAATTGCTGCCATTTTTATTTGAAAAGTGCTATTTAGTTAATTATTTTTGAAGATGATTAATAGATAAATTCCTCACGTCCATATATTTATTTTTGAATTTTTGGGGTTCCAGATCTTGCGTTAGCTACAGATTACTACAGACTGTTCTGTTTTTGACAGATTCTGTTTCTCGTGTGTTGTTTGCTTATTTTGATGAATCTATGGCAAACGGAGTTCATTACAGTACCTTTAAGTGGTGTTTTGTTTTCTTTCGCTAACGGAGTTCATGAGATTTTCTACTTTAAGTTTTGTGTTTTCGAGTTTTCAAGTTTTGCGTGAAAGATTTGATGGATTATGGAACAAGGAGTGGCAAGACCCTAAGCTTGGGGATGCCGATGGCACCCCAATATAATCTAAGGACATAAAAAAGCCAAAGCTTGGGGATGCCCCAGAAGGCATCCCCTCTTTCGTCTACTTCCATCGGTATGTGTTTTGCTTGGAGCGTATTTTATGATTTGAGTCTTTGCTTTTTATTTTACCACAATCATCCTTGCTGTACACACCTTTCTAGAGAGACACACATGATTCGGAAATTATTAGAATACTCTATGTGCTTCACTTATATCTTTTGAGTTATATAGTTTTTGCTCTAGTACTTCACTTATATCTTTTTGAGCACGGTGGTGGTTTTGTTTTATAGAAACTATTATTCTCTCATGCTTCACTTAGATTATTTTGAGAGTCTTAAATATCATGGTAATTTACTTAAATAATTATAATATGCTAGTTATTCAAGACTAGTAAAAACTTTCTTATGAGTGTGTTGAATACTAAGAGAAGTTTGATGCTTGATGATTGTTTTGAGACATGGAGATAGTGATATCAAAGTTGTGCGAGTTGAGTAGTTGTGAATTTGAAAAATACTTGTGTTGAAGTTTGCAAGTCCCGTAGCATGCACCTATGGTAAACCTTATGTAACAAATTTGAAACATGAGGTGTTCTTTGATTGTCCTCCTTATGAGTGGCGGTCGGGGACGAGCGTTGGTCTTTTCCTACCAATCTATCCCACTAGGAGCATGCACATAGTGCTTGGTTTTTGATGACTTGTAGATTTTTGCAATAAATATGTGAGTTCCTTATGACTAATGTTGAGTCCATGGATTATACGCACTCTCTCCTTTCTGTCATTGCTAGCCTCTTCGGTACCGTGCATTGCCCTTTCTCACATTGAGAGTTGGTGCAAACTTCGCCGGTGCATCCAAACCCCGTGATATGATACGCTCTTTCACACATAAAACTCCTTATATCTTCCTCAAAACAGACACCATACCTACCTATTATGGTATTCCCATAGCCATTCAGAGATATATTGCCATGCAACTTTCCACCATTCCATTTATCATGACACGTTCATCATTGTCATATTGCTTTGCATGATCATTTAGTTGACATAGTATTTGTGGCAAAGCCACCATTCATAATCCTTTCATACATGTCACTCTTGGTTCATTGCATATCCAGGTACACCGCCGGAGGCATTCATATAGAGACATACTTTGTTCTAGTATCGAGTTGTAATCATTGAGTTGTAAATAAATAGAAGTGCGATGATCATCATTTTCTAGAGCATTGTCCCAAGTGAGGAAAAATAAAAAAGGATAAAGGCCATAAAAAAGAGAAGGCCCAAAAAAAGTGAGAGAAAAAGAGAGAAGGGACAATGTTACTATCCTTTTTACCACACTTGTGCTTCAAAGTAGCACCATAATCTTCATGATAGAGAGTCTTTTGTTTTGTCACTTTCATATACTAGTGGGAACTTTTCATTATAGAACTTGGCTTGTATATTCCAACAATGGGCTTCCTCAAATGCCCTAGGTCTTCGTGAGCAAGCAAGTTGGATGCACACCCACTTAGTTTCTTTTGTTGAGCTTTCATATATTTATAGCTCTAGTGCATCCTTTGCATGGCAATCCCTACTCCTTGCATTAGCATCAATTGATGGGCATCTCCATAGCTCATTGATTAGCCTTGTTGATGTGAGACTTTCTCCCTTTTTATCTTCTCCACATAACCCCCATCATTATATTCTATTCCACCCATAGTGCTATATCCATGGCTCACGCTCATGTATTGCATGAAGGTTGAAAAGGTTTGAGATTACTAAAGTATGAAACAATTGCTTGGCTTATCATCGGGGTTGTGCATGATGAGAGGATTCTTGTGTGACGAAAATGGAGCATGACTAAACTATATGATTTTGTAGGGATGAACTTTCTTTGGCCATGTTATTTTGAGAGGACATAATTGCTTAGTTAGTATGCTTGAAGTATTATTATTTTTATGTCAATATTGAACTTTTATCTTGAATCTTTCGGATCTGAATATTTATACCACAATTAAGAAGAATTACATTGGAATTATGCCAAGTAGCATTCCACATCAAAAATTCTGTTTTTATCATTTACCTACTCGAGGACGAGCAGGAATTAAGCTTGGGGATGCTTGATATGTCTCCAATGTATCTATAATTTTTGATTGATCCATGCTATATTATATGCTATTTTGGACATTATTGGGCTTTATTATACACTTTTATATTATTTTTGGGACTAACCTATCAACTGGAAGCCTAGCCCAGAATTGTTGTTTTTGCCTATTTCAGAGTTTCGCAGAAAAAGAATATCAAACGAAGTCCAAATGGAATGAAACCTTCGGGAACATGATTTTCGGAACGAACATGATCCATAGGACTTGGACCCTACATCAAGCAATCAATGAGGAGGGCACGAGGTAGGGGCGCGCCTACCCCCCCCCCCCCCCCCCCAGGCGCGCCCTCCACCCTCGTGGGCCCCCTGTTGCTCCACCGACGTACTCCTTCCTCCTATATATACCTACGTACCCTCAAACTACCAAATACGGAGCCAAAACCCTAATTCCACCACCGTAACTTTCTGTATCCACGAGATCCCGTCTTGGGGCCTTTTCCGGAGCTCCGCCGAAGGGGGCATCGATCATAGAGGGCTTCTACATCAACACCATAGCCCTTCCGACGAAGTGTGAGTAGTTTACCTCAGACCTTCGGGTCCATAGTTATTAGCTAGATGGCTTCTTCTCTCCTTTTGGATCTCAATACAAAGTTCTCCCCCTCTCTTGTGGAGATCTATTCGATGTAATCTTATTTTTGCGGTGTGTTTGTTGAGACCGATGAATTGTGGGTTTATGATCAAGTTTATCTATGAACAATATTTGAATCTTCTCTGAATTCTTTTATGTATGATTGGTTATCTTTGCAAGTATCTTTGAATTACCAGTTTGGTTTGGCCTACTAGATTGATCTTTCTTGCAATGGGAGACGTGCTTAGCTTTGGGTTCAATCTTGCGGTGTCCTTTCCCAGTGACAGTAGGGGTAGCAAGGCACGTATTGGATTGTTGCCATCGATGATAACAAGATGGGGTTTATATCATATTGCATGAGTTTATCCCTCTACATCATGTCATCTTGCTTAAAGCATTACTCTGTTCTCTTGAACTTAATACTCTAGATGCATGTTGGATAGCGGTCGATGTGTGGAGTAATAGTAGTAGATGCAGGCAGGAGTAGGTCTACTTGTCTTGGACGTGATGCCTATATACATGATCATACCTAGATATTATCATAACTATGCTCAATTCTATCAATTGCTCAATAGTAATTTGTTTACCCACCGTGAATACTTATGCTCTTGAGAGAAGCCACTAGTGAAACCTATGGCCCCCGGGTCTATCTTCCATCATATTAATCATTCAACACTTAGTTATTTTTATTGCCTTTTATTTTACTTTGCATCTTTATCATAAAAATACCAAAAATATTATCTTATCATATCTATCAGATCTCACTCTCGTAAGTGACCGTGTAGGGATTGACAACCCCTTATCGCGTTGGTTGCGAGGATTTATTTGTTTGTGTAGGTGCGAGGGACTCGTGCGTGGCCTCCTACTGGATTGATACCTTGGTGCACAAAAACTGAGGGAAATACTTACGCTACTTTGTTGCATCACCCTTTCCTCTTCAAGGGAAAACCAACGCAGTGCTCAAGAGGTAGCGAGTATACGTTCACTGACATAACTATTCTCCTCCATCTTGCAGCTGTAGAACTTATTGGAGACTTCATATCTCTCAATCTGGGCATTTGCTTGAAATATTAACTTCAACTCCTGGAACATCTCATATGCTCCATGACGTTCAAAACGTCGTTGAAGTCCCGGTTCTATAACTATTCTCCTCCATCTTGTAGCTGTAGAACTTATTGGAGACTTCATATCACTCAATCCGGGCATTTGCTTGAAATATTAACTTCAACTCCTGGAACATCTCATATGCTCCATGACGTTCAAGACGTCGTTGAAGTCCTGGTTCTAGGTTGTAAAGCATGGCACACTGAACTATTGAGTAGTCATCAGCTTTGCTCTGCCAGACGTTCATAACATCTGGTGTTGCTCCTGCTGCGGGTTTGGCACCCAACGATGCTTCCAGGATGTAATTCTTCTGTGCAGCAATGAGGATAATCCTCAAGTTACAGACCCGGGCCATGTAATTGCTACCATCATCTTTCAACTTTGCTTTCTCAAGGAACGCATTAAAATTCAACGAAACAACATCACGGGCCATCTATCTACAATAACATAGACAAGCAAAATACTATCAGGTACTAAGTTCATGATAAATTCAAGTTCAATTGATCATATTACTTAAGAACTCCCACTTAGATAGACATCCCTCTAATCATCTAAGTGATCATGTGATCCATATCAACTAAACCATAACTGATCATCACGTGAAACGGAGTAGTTTTCAATGGTGAACATCAGTATGTTGATCATATCAACTATATGATTCACACTCGACCTTTCGGTCTTAGTGTTCCGAGGCCATATCTGCATATGCTAGGCTCGTCAAGTTTAACCCAAGTATTCTGCGTGTGTAAAACTGTCTTACACCCGTTGTAGATGAACGTTGAGTTTATCACACCCGATCATCACGTGGTGTCTCGGCATGACGAACTTTGGCAATGGTGCATACTCCGGGACAACACTTTTACCTTGAAATTTAGTCAGAGATCATCTTATAATGCTACAGTCAAACAAAGTAGAATAAGATGCATAAAGGATAAACATCACATGCAATCAATATAAGTGATATGATATGGCCATCATCATCTTGTGCCTTTGATCTCCATCTCCAAAGCACCGTCATGATCACCATCGTCACCGACGCGACACCTTGATCTCCATCGTAGCATCGTTGTCGTCTCACCAACTATTGCTTCTACGACTATCGCTACCTCTTAGTGATAAAGTAAAGCTATTATAGGGCGATTGCATTGCATACAATAAAGCGACAACCATATGGCTCCTGCCAGTTGCTGATAACTCTATTAGAAAACATGATCATCTCATACAATAAATATAGGGACAATTGCATTTTTACCCCTAGCTGGTTCCTACCCACGGGTTTTTCCCTTACTTTTCGAGCTTGCTCAGTTTTGCCCTTACTTTTTCCGTCGTGGTCCCTCGAATGCCCTTTGGCCGTTTGACCAAGACTTTGAAAATTCATAACTAATTCATATGAACTCAGAAAAATGCAAATAAGATATGAAAATGTTCAGATAAACACTGCCTTTATGTGCATATCATTTACATTCAGGACAAAGCACCCTTTAAACTACCTGAGGTAATTAATGTTATTAACATTATTAAAAATAAAAAGGTATAAACCATATTTTTTCATGAATGAAAATTACATGCAAATGTAGGTTATGTTTTCAGAACATCCAGATATCTTATTTGCATTTTTTCAAGTTCGTATCATCTTTATATGAATGTTCTAACGACTTTGACCATTATTTGTTAACTTCATAACAAATTGATGCGAACTCTGAAAAATGCAAATAAGATATGAGGATGTTCAGAAAACATCACCTACATTTGCATGTAATTTTTATTGATGAAAAAAATATTGTTTGTACCTTTTTATTTTTAATAATGTTAATAACATTAATTACCTCAGGTAGTTTAAAGGGTGCTTTTTTCCTGAATGCAAATGATATGCACATAAAGGTAATGTTTATCTGAACATTTTGATATCTTATTTGCATTTTCCTGAGTTCATATGCATTAGTTATGAATTTTCAAAGTATTGGTCAAACGGTCAAAGGGCATTCGAGGGGACATGGCGGAAAAAGTAAGGGCAAAATTGAGCAAGCTCGAAAAGTAAGGGCAAAACCCGTGGGTGGGAACCAACTAGGGGCAAAAATGCAATTGTCCCATAAATATACCATCATGTCTTGACCATATCACATCACAACATGCCCTGCAAAAACAAGTTAGACGTCCTCTACTTTGTTGTTGCAAGTTTTACGTGGCTGCTACGGGCTGAGCAAGAACCGTTCTTACCTACGCATCAAAACCACAACGATAGTTTGTCAAGTTAGTGTTGTTTTAACCTTCTCAAGGACTGGGCGTAGCCACACTCGGTTCAACTAAAGTTGGAGAAACTGACACCCGCCAGCCACCTGTGTGCAAAGCACGTCGGTAGAACCAGTCTCGCGTAAGCGTACGCGTAATGTCGGTCCGGGTCGTTTCATCCAACAATACCGCCGAACCAAAGTATGACATGCTAGTAAGCAGTATGACTTGTATCGCCCACAACTCACTTGTGTTCTACTCATGCATATAGCATCTACGCAAAAACCTTCCTCGGATGCCACTATTGGATAACGTAGTAATTTCAAAAAAATTCCTACGCACACGCAAGATCATGGTGATGCATAGCAACGAGAGGGGAGAGTGTCGTCCATGTACCCTCGTAGACCGTTAAGGGGAGCATTATAACAATGCGGTTGATGTAGTCGTACGTCTTCACGATCGACCGATCCTCATCGCCGAACATACGGAACCTCCGTGTTCAGCACACGTTCAGCTCGGTGACGTCCCGCGAACTCACGATCCAGTAGAGCTCGGGGAAGAGTTTCGTCAGCACGACGGCGTGCACTACAAAAAAAGACACATCCGTGACATTTTGGGCCGAACGAAAAAAAAATTATGTCATACATATGACACTTCTATGACGATAATTGTGACAAAACCCGGTATCATCATAGATGTGGTGGGCTTCTACTTCTATGACAAAAAATCATGACAGAAAATGGGCTTTTCGTCCTGGGCGGGCCGGAGACGCAGCTGCATGACATTCTTTGGGCCGTCCATGACGGAAAAAACCATGGTAGAAGCGAGGGCGAGGAAAATTTCAGGGAGTTCCCGGTTACGGTGGGAGGTCGGGGCCGAGCGATGCGCGTTTCTCTCGTACACGTACGCGCGTGTGTGCGAGGCGTTGGCTCTAACCGAACCCGAGCGAGGCGTTGGGCTCTAACAGAACCCGAGCGATTGCACTGCAGGCTATGCGTTACTGAACCCAAGCGGTTGATCGATGGCTGTTAACTGAACTCGATCGAGCGATTCCTTCGCTACTGCTGCTAACTGAAATCGATCGATGCTGCCTCTGGATGAACAGTGAGCATTGCGGGGGGGGGGGGGGGTGGATGAACAGTTCCTAGTGGGGGTGGATGAACAGGACCCCGTGGTGTTGCCTCTGGATGAACAGGACCCCGATCAATCGAGCCGGTTGGGG
Organism: Triticum monococcum; assembly: GCA_034509565.1. Lineage (NCBI taxonomy): Eukaryota > Viridiplantae > Streptophyta > Magnoliopsida > Poales > Poaceae > Triticum > Triticum monococcum. The sequence continues at coordinate 543,774,680 of CM067841.1, forward strand.
CTGGATGAACAGGACCCCGTGGAGGGATGGATGAACAGGACCACCCCGTGGAGGGCAGGATGAACGGTAGACGATGGAGGATAGGATGAATAGTAGCCCGTGGAGGGGTGGTTGAACAGGAGCCCGTGGAGAGGGCTGGTTGAACAGTAGCCGGTGGAGTAGCGCGCGGTGGAGGCTGGATGAACAGGAGCCCGTGGATGAACAGTCGCAGGTGGAGGCTGGAGGAGGTCGACGGTGGATGAACAGTAGCTCATGGAGGCTGGAGGGGGTCGACGGTGGAGATGAACAATATCTCGTGGAGTCCCGTTTTGCGGTACGCCACACCCCTCCCGATGAACAGGACCCCCGTTTCGACCGTAGCGCTCCAACACAAGTTCGTTTCGTCCATTTTGCGGTACGCCACACCCCTCCCGATCAATAGGACCCCCGTTTCAACTGTAGGAGGTCCGTTTCCTCCGTTTTGCGGTACGCCAGACCCATCCCGATGAACAGGATCCCGTTTTGAACGTGGCCGGTCGAACACAAGGCCGTTTCCTCTGTTCTGCGATACGCCAGGCCTCGTTTCCATCGTATGTTCCGTCCAAGCCCTCCCGATGAACACGACGCATTCCGTTCCCTCCCCATGAACAGGACGGCAACGTTGTTTCTCCGTTCCGACCCAGCCATGTACACGAGCCCTGGCCGTACGTATGCGCGAGTAGGCGTTCGAGACCCCGCCCCTATGTACACATACGTGGCTGTATTTCCTTCTTGCACCCTGGCCGTTGTACGTACGTGTACATGCTACGTGCGCGCCTCTACTACGACACGTGTGCGCCTCTACATCAACCAGTATATATGTACGTACACATTCGTGGCCAGAATGACAACGCTACGTACGCTTCGACCAGGTGGGTCCCGACTGTCACGCACTTCCATGCATGCGAAGATGTAGCTGGTGGGTCCCAGCAGTCAAGGAGGCGAAATACGATGGCCCGTCCGGTGGGTCCCCGCTGTCAAGTGGAGGAATAATTATTTTGCATGTAATAAGGAGGCACTTCCTTGCGGCGACCATGGACCCAGCTGTCAGCCTCTCCACGTACAGTCCACGTCCGATGGAAGCCGTTCCTTGACCATGTTGACCACGCCGCGCCGAGAGCACGAGGGCGGTGGACGACGGCGAGGCCTAGGAAGGGGACGATGCGGAGTCGGGGAAGACGCGACAGTGGATGCCCACGCGTAGAGGAGTACGAGGGTTCACTGGTTCGCTGCGGTGTGAGGCTGCCATCACCGCAGAATAACAGGGGGTGTGGGTGAGTAGAGGGATGGCCTGGCCAGCGGTGGGAGTAGTAGGGGGCGGTGTTGGGGAACGTAGTAATTTCAAAAAAATTCCTACGCACACGCAAGATCATGGTGATGCATAGCATTGAGAGGGGAGAGTGTTGTCTACGTACCCTTCGTAGACCGCAACGGAAGCGTTGACGCAACATAGAGGAAGTAGTCGTACGTCTTCCCGATCCGACCGATCCAAGCACCGTTACTCCGGCACCTCCGAGTTCTTAGCACACGTACAGCTCGATGATGATCCCCGGGCTCCGATCAAGCAAAGCGTCGGGGAGGAGTTCCGTCAGCACGACGGCATGGTGACGATCTTGATGTTCTACCGTCGCAGGGCTTCGCCTGAGCACCGCTACAATATGATCGAGGTGGAATATGGTGGCAGGGGGCACCACACACGGCTAAGGAACGATCTCAATGATCAACTTGTGTGTTCTAGGGTGCCCCCGCCTCCGTATATAAAGGAGCCAAGGGGGAGGGGGCGGCCGGCCATGGAGGGCGCGCCAAGGGAGTCCTACTCCCTCTGGGAGTAGGATGCCCCCCCCCCCCCAATCCTAGTTGGAATAGGATTCCTTGAGGGCGGAAAGAGAGAGAGGGGGCCGGCCACCTCTCCTAGTCCTAATAGGACTAGGGGAGGGGGGAGGCGCGCGGCCCACCTTGGGCCGCCCCTTTCTCCTTTCCACTAAAGCCCACTAAGGCCCATATAGCTCCCGGGGGGTTCCGGTAACCTCCCGGTACTCCGGTAAAATCCTGATTTCACCCGGAACACTTTCGATATCCAAACATAGGCTTCCAATATATCAATCTTTATGTCTCGACCATTTCGAGACTCCTCGTCATGTTCGTGATCACATCTGGGACTCCGAACTAACTTCGGTACATCAAAATGCATAAACTCATAATAACTGTCATCGTAACGTTAAGCGTGCGGACCCTACGGTTCGAGAACAATGTAGACATGACTGAGACAAATCTCCGGTCAATAACCAATAGCGGGACCTGGATGCCCATATTGGTTCCTACATATTCTACGAAGATCTTTATCGGTCAGACACAATAACAACATACGTTGTTCCCTTTGTCATCGGTATGTTACTTGCCCGAGATTCGATCGTCGGTATCCAATACCTAGTTCAATCTCGTTACCGGCAAGTCTCTTTACTCGTTCTGTAATACATCATCCCGCAACTAACTCATTAGTTGCAATGCTTGCAAGGCTTATGTGATGTGCATTACCGAGAGGGCCCAGAGATACCTCTCCGACAATCGGAGTGACAAATCCTAATCTCGAAATACGCCAACCCAACATCTACCTTTGGAGACACCTGTAGAGCTCCTTTATAATCACCCAGTTATGTTGTGACGTTTGGTAGCACACAAAGTGTTCCTCCGGTAAATGGGAGTTGCATAATCTCATAGTCATAGGAACATGTATAAGTCATGAAGAAAGCAATAGCAACATACTAAACGATCGGGTGCTAAGCTAATGGAATGGGTCATGTCAATCAGATCATTCAACTAATGATGTGATCTCGTTAATCAAATAACAACACTTTGTTCATGGTTAGGAAACATAACCATCTTTTATTAACGAGCTAGTCAAGTAGAGGCATACTAGTGACACTAAGTTTGTCTATGTATTCACACATGTATTATGTTTCCGGTTAATACAATTCTAGCATGAATAATAAACATTTATCATGATATAAGGAAATAAATAATAACTTTATTATTGCCTCTAGGGCATATTTCCTTCAGTCTCCCACTTGCACTAGAGTCAATAATCTAATTTACACAGTAATGATTCTAACACCCATGGAGCCTTGTTGCTGATCATGTTTTGCTCGTGGAAGAGGCTTAGTCAACGGGTCTGCAACATTCAGATCCGTATGTATCTTGCAAATCTCTATGTCTCCCACCTGGACTAGATTCCGGATGGAATTGAAGCATCTCTTGATGTGCTTGGTTCTCTTGTGAAATCTGGATTCCTTTGCTAAGGCAATTGCACCAGTATTGTCACAAAAGATTTTCATTGGACCCGATGCACTAGGTATTACACCTAGATCGGATATGAACTCCTTCATCCAGACTCCTTCGTTCGCTGCTTCCGAAGAAGCTATGTACTCCGCTTCACATGTAGATCCCGCTACGACGCTTTGTTTAGAACTGCACCAACTGACAGCTCCACCGTTTAATGTAAAGACGTATCCGGTTTGCGATTTAGAATCGTCCGGATCAGTGTCAAAGCTTGCATCAACGTAACCTTTTACGGTGAGCTCTTTGTCACCTCCATATACGAGAAACATATCCTTAGTCCTTTTCAGGTATTTCAGGATGTTCTTGACCGATGTCCAGTGATCCACTCCTGGATTACTTTGGTACCTCCCTGCTAAGCTTATAGCAAGGCACACATCAGGTCTGGTACACAGCATTGCATACATGATAGAGCCTATGGCTGAAGCATAGGGAACATCTTTCATTTTCTCTCTATCTTCTGCAGTGGTCGGGCATTGAGTCTGACTCAACTTCACACCTTGTAACACAGGCAAGAACCCTTTCTTCGCCTGATCCATTTTGAACTTTTTCAAAATCTTGTCAAGGTATGTGCTTTGTGAAAGTCCAATTAAGCGTCTCGATCTATCTCTATAGATGTTTATGCCTAATATGTAAGCAGCTTCACCGAGGTCTTTCATTGAAAAACTCTTATTCAAGTATCCCTTTATGCTATCCAGAAATTATATATCATTTCCGATCAGTAATATGTCATCCACATATAATATCAGAAATGCTATAGAGCTCCCACTCACTTTCTTGTAAATACAGGCTTCTCCGAAAGTCTGTATAAAACCAAATGCTTTGATCACACTATCAAAACGTTTATTCCAACTCCGAGAGGCTTGCACCAGTCCATAAATAGATCGCTGGAGCTTGCACACTTTGTTAGCTCCCTTTGGATCGACAAAACCTTCCGGTTGCATCATATACAACTCTTCTTCCAGAAATCCATTCAGGAATGCAGTTTTTACATCCATCTGCCAAATTTCATAATCATAAAATGCGGCAATTGCTAACATGATTCTGTCAAACTTAAGCATCGCTATGGGTGAGAAGGTCTCATCGTAGTCAACCCCTTGAACTTGTCAAAAACCTTTTGCGACAAGTCGAGCTTTGTAGACAGTAATATTACCATCATCGTCGGTCTTCTTCTTGAAGATCCATTTATTCTCAATTGCTTGCCGATCATCGGGCAAGTCAACCAAAGTCCATACTTTGTTCTCATACATGGATCCCATCTCAGATTTCATGGCTTCAAGCCATTTTGCGGAATCTGGGCTCACCATCGCTTCTTCATAGTTCGTAGGTTCATCATGATCTAGTAGCATGACTTCCAGAACTGGATTATCGTACCACTCCGGCGCGGATCTCACTCTGGTTGATCTACGAGGTTCAGTAGTATCTTGTTCCAAAGTTTCATGATCATTATCATCAACTTCCTCACTTATTGGTGTAGGTGTCGCAGAAACAATTTTCTGTGATGTACTACTTTCCAACAAGGGAGCAGGTATAGTTACCTCATCAAGTTCTACTTTCCTCCCACTCACTTCTTTCGAGAGAAACTCCTTCTCCAGAAAGTTTCCGAATTTAGCAACAAAAGTCTTGCCTTCGGATTTGTGATAGAAGGTGTATCCAATAGTTTCCTTTGGATATCCTATGAAGACACATTTCTCCGATTTGGGTTCGAGCTTATCAGGTTAAAGCTTTTTCACATAAGCATCACAGCCCCAAACTTTTAGAAACGACAACTTTGGTTTCTTGCCAAACAATAGTTCATAAAGCATCGTCTCAACGGATTTTGATGGTGCCCTATTTAACGTGAATGCGGCCGTCTCTAGAGCGTATCCCCAAAACGATAGCGGTAAATCAGTAAGAGACATCATAGATCGCACCATATCTAGTAAAGTACGATTACGACGTTCGGACACACGATTACGCTGTGGTGTTCCGGGTGGCGTGAGTTGTGAAACTATTCCACAATTTTTCAAATGTACACCAAACTCTTAACTCAAATATTCTCCTCCACGATCAGATCGTAGAAACTTTATTTTCTTGTTACGATGATTTTCAACTTCACTCTGAAATTCTTTGAACTTTTCAAACGTTTCAGACTTATGTTTCATTAAGTAGATATACCCATATCTGCTTAAGTCATGTGTGAAGGTGAGAAAATAATGATATCCGCCACGAGCCTCAATATTCATCGGACCACATACAGCTGTATGTATGATTTCCAACAAATCTGTTGCTCTCTCTCCATAGTACCAGAGAACGGTGTTTTAGTCATCTTGCCCATGAGGCACGGTTCGCAAGTACCAAGTGATTCATAATCAAGTGGTTCCAAAAGTCCATCAGTATGGAGTTTCTTCATGCGCTTTACACCGATATGACCTAAATGACAGTGCCACAAATAAGTTGCACTATCATTATCAACTCTGCATCTTTTGGATTCTACATTATGAATATGTGTATCACTACTATCGAGATTCAACAAGAATAGACCACTTTTCAAGGGTGCATGACCATAAAAGATATTACTCATATAAATAGAACAACCATTATTCTCTGATTTAAATGAATAACCGTCTCGCATTAAACAAGATCCAGATATAATGTTCATGCTCAACGCTGGCACCAAATAACAATTATTTAGGTCTAATACTAATCCCGAAGGTAGATGTAGAGGTAGCGTGCTGACTGTGATCACATCGACTTTAGAACCGTTTCCCACGCGCATCGTCACCTCGTCCTTAGCCAATCTTTGCTTAATCCGTAGTCCCTGTTTCGAGTTGCAAATATTAGCAACATAACCAGTATCAAATACCCAGGTGCTACTGCGAGCATTAGTAAGGTACACATCAATAACATGTATATCACATATACCTTTGTTCACCTTGCCATCCTTCTTATCCGCCAAATACTTGGGGCAGTTCCGCTTCCAGTGACCATTCTGCTTGCAGTAGAAGCACTCAGTTTCAGGCTTAGGTCCATACTTAGGTTTCTTCTCTTGAGCAGCAACTTGCTTGCCGTTCTTCTTGAAGTTCCCCATCTTCGTCCCTTTGCCCTTTTTCTTGAAACTAGTGGTATTGTTGACCATCAACACTTGATGCTCCTTTTTGATTTCTACCTCCGCAGCTTTCAGCATTGCGAAGAGCTCGGGAATAGTCTTGTTCATCCCTTGCATATTATAGTTCATCACGAAGCTCTTGTAGCTTGGTGGCAGTGATTGGAGAATTCTGTCAATGACACAATCATCTGGAAGATTAACTCCCATCTGAATCAAGTGATTATTATACCCAGACATTTTGAGTATATGCTCACTGACAGAACTGTTCTCCTCCATCTTGCAGCTATAGAACTTATTGGAGACTTCATATCTCTCAATCCGGGCATTTTCTTGAAATATTAACTTCAACTCCTGGAACATCTCATATGCTCCATGATGTTCAAAACATCGTTGAAGTCCCGATTCTAAGCCGTAAAGCATGGCACACTGCCAAATGTTCATAACATCTGGTGTTGCTCCAGCAGCAGGCCTGGCACCCTGCGGTGCTTCCAGGACGTAATTCTTCTATGCAGCAATGAGGATAATCCTCAAGTTACGGACCCAGTCCGTGTAATTGCTACCATCATCTTTCAACTTTGCTTTCTCAAGGAATGCATTAAAATTCAACGGAACAACAGCACGAGCCATCTATCTACAATCAACATAAACAAGCAAGATACTATCAGGTACTAAGTTCATGATAAGTTTAAGTTCAATTAATCAAATTACTTAAGAACTCCCACTTAGATAGACATCCCTCTAATCCTCTAAGTGATCACGTGATCCAAATCAACTAAACCATGTCCGATCATCACGTGATATGGAGTAGTTTCATTGGTGAACATCACTATGTTGATCATATCTACTATATGATTCACGCTCGACCTTTCGGTCTCCGTGTTCCAAGGCCATATCTGTATATGCTTGGCTCGTCAAGTATAACCTGAGTATTCCGCGTGTGCAACTGTTTTGCACCCGTTGTATTTGAACGTAGAGCCTATCACACCCGATCATCACGTGGTGTCTCAGCACGAAGAACTTTCGCAACGGTGCATACTCAGGGAGAACACTTCTTGATAATTAGTGAGAGATAATCTTATAATGCTACCATCAATCAAAGCAAGATAAGATGCATAAAAGATAAACATCACATGCAATCAATATAAGTGATATGATATGGCCATCATCATCTTGTGCCTGTGATCTCCATCTCCGAAGCACCGTCATGATCACCATCGTCACCGGCGCGACACCTTGATCTCCATCGTAGCATCGTTGTCGTCTCGCCAATCTTATGCTTCCACGACTATCACTACCGCTTAGTGATAAAGTAAAGCATTACATCGCGATTGCATTGCATACAATAAAGCGACAACCATATGGCTCCTGCCAGTTGCCGATAACTCGGTTACAAAACATGATCATCTCATACAATAAAATTTATCATCATGCCTTGACCATATCACATCACAACATGCCCTGCAAAAACAAGTTAGACGTCCTCTACTTTGTTGTTCCAAGTTTTACGTGGCTGCTACGGGCTTAAGCAAGAACCAATCTCACCTACGCATCAAAACCACAATGATAGTTTGTCAAATAGACTCCGTTTTAACCTTCACAAGGACCGGGCGTAGCCATACTCGGTTCACCTAAAGTTGGAGAGACAGTCGCCCGCAAGCCACCTATGTGCAAAGCACATCGGGGGAACCGGTCTCGCGTAAGCGTACGCGTAATGTTGGTCCGGGTCGTCTCGTCCAACAATACTGCCGAACCAAAGTATGACATGCTGGTAGGCAGTATGACTTATATCGCCCACAACTCACTTGTGTTCTACTCGTGCATATAACATCAAACTATAAAACCTAGGCTCGGATGCCACTGTTGGGGAACGCAGTAATTTCAAAAAAATTCGTACGCACACGCAAGATCATGGTGATGCATAGCAACGAGAGGGGAGAGTGTTGTCTACGTACCCTTCGTAGACCGCAACGGAAGCGTTGACGCAACATAGAGGAGTAGTCATACGTCTTCCCGATCCGACCAATCCAAGCACCGTTACTCCGGCACCTCCGAGTTCTTAGCACACGTACAGCTCGATGACGATCCCCGGGCTCCGATCCAGCAAAGCGTCGGGGAGGAGTTCCGTCAGCACAATGGCGTGGTGACGATCTTGATGTTCTACCGTCGCAGGGCTTCGCCTAAGCACCGCTACAATATGATCGAGGTGGAATATGGTGGCAGGGGGCACCCCAAGACACACAAGTTGATCGTTCCTTAGCCGTGCGCGGTGCCCCCTGCCACCAAATTCCACCTTGATCATATCGTTGTAGTGCTTAGGCGAAGCCCTACGTCGGTAGTACATCAAGATCGTCACCACGCCGTTGTGCTGACGGAACTCTTCCTCGACGCTTTGCTGGATCGGAGCCCGAGGATCGTCATCGAGCTGAACGTGTGCTAAGAACTCAGAGGTGCCGGAGTAACGGTGCTTGGATCGGTCGGATCGGGAAGAAGACGTACGACTACTTCCTCTATGTTGTGTCAACGCTTCCGTTGCGATCTACAAGGGTACGTAGATCAGACTCTCCCCCTCGTTGCTATGCACCACCATGATCTTGCGTGTGCGTAGGAAATTTTTTGAAATTACTACGTTCCCCAACAGTGGTATCAGAGCCAGGTTTTATGGTTTGATGTTATTTGCACGAGTAGAACACAAGTGAGTTGTGGGCGATACAAGTCATACTGCCTACCAGCATGCCATACTTTGGTTCGGCGGTATTGTTGGACGAGACGACCCGGACCAACCTTACGCGTACGCTTACGCGAGACCGGTTCCCTCGACGTGCTTTGCACATAGATGGCTTGCGGGCGACTGTCTCTCCAACTTTAGTTGAACCGAGTGTGGCTACGCCCGGTCCTTGAGAAGGTTAAAACGGAGTCTATTTGACAAACTATCGTTGTGGTTTTGATGCGTAGGTGAGATGAGTTCTTACTTAAGCCCGTAGCAGCCACGTAAAACTTGCAACAACAAAGTAGAGGACGTCTAACTTGTTTTTGCAGGGCATGTTGTGATGTGATATGGTCAAGGCATGATGCTAAATTTTATTGTATGAGATGATCATGTTTTGTAACCGAGTTATCGGCAACTGGCAGGAGCCATATGGTTGTCGCTTTATTGTATGCAATGCAATCGCGATGTAATGCTTTACTTTATTGCTAAGCGGTAGTGATAGTCGTGGAAGCATAAGATTGGCGAGACGACAATGATGCTACGATGGAGATCAAGGTGTCGCGCCGGTGACGATGGTGATCATGACGGTGCTTCGGAGATGGAGATCACAAGCACAAGATGATGATGGCCATATCATATCACTTATATTGATTGCATGTGATGTTTATCCTTTTATGCATCTTATCTTGCTTTAATTGACGGTAGCATTATAAGATGATCTCTCACTAAATTATCAAGAAGTGTTCTCCCTGAGTATGCACCGTTGCAAAAGTTCTTCGTGCTGAGACACCACGTGATGATCGGGTGTGATAGGCTCTACGTTCAAATACAACGGGTGCAAAACAGTTGCACACGCGGAATACTCAGGTTATACTTGACGAGCCAAGCATATACAGATATGGCCTCGGAACACGGAGACCGAAAGGTCGAGCGTGAATCATATAGTAGATATGATCAACATAATGATGTTCCCCATTGAAAACTACTCCATCTCACGTGATGATCGGTTATGGTTTAGTTGATTTGGATCACGTGATCACTTAGAGGATTAGAGGGATATCTATCTAAGTGGGAGTTCTTAAGTAATATGATTAATTGAACTTAAATTTATCATGAACTTAGTCCTGGTAGTATTTTGCAAATTATGTTGTAGATCAGTAGCTCGCGTTGTTGCTTCCCTGTGTTTATTTTTGATATGTTCCTAGGGAAAATTGTGTTGAAAGATGTTAGTAGCAATGATGCGGATTGGATCCGTGATCTGAGGTTTATCCTCATTGCTGCACAGAAGAATTATGTCCTTGATGCACCGCTAGGTGACAGACCTATTGCAGGAGCAGATGCGGACGTTATGAACGTTTGGCTAGCTCAATATGATGACTGCTTGATAGTTTAAGTGCACCATGCTTAATGGCTTAGAATCGGGACTTCAAAGACGTTTTGAACGTCATGGAGCATATGAGATGTTCCATGAGTTGAAGTTAATATTTCAAGCAAATACCCGAGTTGAGAGATATGAAGTCTCCAACAAGTTCTATAGCTAAAAGATGGAGGAGAATCGCTCAACTAGTGAGCATGTGCTCAGATTGTCTGGGTACTACAATCGCTTGAATCAAGTGGGAGTTGATCTTCCAGATAAGATAGTGATTGACAGAATTCTCTAGTCACCATCACTAAGTTAGTAGAACTTCGTGATGAACTATAATATGCAAGGGATAACGGAGACAACTCCCAAGCTCTTCGTGATGCTGAAATCAACGAAGGTAGAAATCAAAGAAAAACATCAAGTGTTGATAGTTGACAAGACCACTAGTTTCAAGAAAAAGGGCAAAGGAAAGAAGGGGAACTTCAAGAAGAACGGCAAGCAAGTTGCTGCTCAAGTGAAGAAGCCCAAGTCTGATCCTAAGCTTGAGACTAAGTGCTTCTACTGCAAAGGGACTGGTCACTGGAAGTGGAATTACCCCAAGTGATTGGCGGATAAGAAGGATGGCAGAGTGAACATAAGTATATTTGATATACATGTTATCGATGTGTACTTTACTAGTGTCTATAGCAAACCCCTCAGTATTTGATGCTAGTTCAGTTGCTAAGATTAGTAACTCGAAACGGGAGTTGCAGAATAAACAGAGACTAGTTAAGAGTGAAGTGACGATGTGTGTTGGAAGTGGTTCCAAGATTGATATGATCATCATCGCACACTCCCTATAATTTCGGGATTAGTGTTGAACCTAAATAAGTGTTGTTTGGTGTTTGCGTTGAGCATGAATATGATTTGATCATGTTTATTGTAATACGGTTATTCATTTAAGTAAGAGAATAAATTGTTGTTCTGTTTACATGAATAAAACCTTATATGGTTACACACCAAATGAAAATAGTTCGTTGGATCTCGATCGTAGTGATACACATAATCATAATATTGAAACCAAAAGATGCAAAGTTAATAATGATAGTGCAACTTATTTGTAGCACTGCCGTTTAGGTCATATTGGTGTAAAGCGCATGAAGAAACTCCATGATGATGGGCTTTTAGAATCACTTGATTATGAATCAGTTGATGCTTGCGAACCATGCCTCATGGGCGAGATGACTAAGACTCTGTTCTTCGGAACAATGGAGCGAGCAACAGATTTGTTGGAAATCATACATACTGATGTATGTGGTCCGATGAATATTGAGGCTCGCGACAGGTATCATTATTTTCTGATCTTCACAGATGATTTGAGCAGATATAAGTATATCTACTTGATGAAACATAAGTCTGAAACATTTGAAAAGTTCAAAGAATTTCAGAGTGAAGTGAAAAATCATCGTAACAAGAAAATAAAGTTTCTATGATCTGATCGTAGAGAAGAGTATTTGAGTTACGAGTTTGGCCTTCAGTTAAAAAACAACATGAAATAGTTTCATTACTCATGCCACAAGGAACACCATAGTGTAATGGTGTGTCCGAACGTCATAACTATGACCGTACTTTATTAGATATAGTGCGATCTATGATGTCTCTTACCGATCTACCACTATCGCTTTGGGGTTATGCATTAGAGACAGCTGCATTCACGTTAAAAAGGGGCACCATCTAAGTCTGTTGAGACGACACAATCTGAACTGTGGTTTAGCAAGAAACCAAAGTAGTCGTTTCTTAAAGTTTGGGGTTGTGATGCTTATGTGAAAAAGTTTCATCCTGATAAGCTCAAACCCAAATCGGAGAAATATGTCTTCATAGGATACCCAAAGGAGACTGTTGGGTACACCTTCTATCACAGATCCTAAGGCAAGACATTCGTTGCTTATAATGGATCCTTTCTAGAGAAGGAGTTTCTCTTGAAAGAAGTGAGTGGGAGGAAAGTAGAAAACTTGATAAGGTAATTGTACCTTCTACCTTATTGGAAAATAGTACATCATAGAAAACTATTTCTGCGACACCTATACCAATTAGTGAGGAAGCTAATGATGATGATCATGAAACTTCAGGACAAGATACTACTGAATCAACCAGAGTGAGATCCGCACCAGAGTGGTACGGTAATCCAATTCTGGAAGTCATGCTACTAGATCATGATGAACCTACGAACTATGAAGAAGCGATGGTGAGCCCAGATTCCGCAAAGTGGCTTGAAGCCATGAAATCTGAGATGGGATCCATGTATGAGAACAAAGTATGGACTTTGGTTGACTTGCCCGATGATCGGCAGGCAATTGAGAATAAATGGATCTTCAAGAAAAAGACTGACGCTGACGATAATATTACTGTCTATAAAGCTCGACTTGTCGCAAAAAGTTTTCGACAAGTTCAAGGGGTTGACTACGATGAGACCTTCTCACCCATAGCGATGCTTAAGTCTGTCAGAATCATGTTAGCAATTGCCGCACTTTATGATTATGAAATTTGGCAGATGGATGTCAAAACTGCATTCCTGAATGGATTTCTAGAAGAAGAGTTGTATATGATGCAACCAGAAGGTTTTTTCGATCCAAAGGGAGCTAAGAAAGTGTGCAAGCTCCATCGATTCATTTATGGACTGGTGCAAGCATCTCGGAGTTGGAATATACGCTTTGATGAGTTGATCAAAGCATATAGTTTTATACATACTTGCGGTGAAGCCTGTATTTACAAGAAAGTGAGTGGGAGCACTACAACATTTCTGATAAGTATGTGTGAATGACATATTGTTGATCGGAAATAATGTAGAATTATTCTGTAAAGCATAAAGGAGTGTTTGAAAGGAGTTTTTCAAAGAAAGACTTCGGTGAAGCTGCTTACATATTGAGCTTCAAGATCTATAGAGATAGATCAAGATGCTTGATAAGTTTTTTCAATGAGTACATACCTTGACAAGATTTTGAAGTGGTTCAAAATGGAGCAGTCAAAGAAAGAGTTCTTGCCTGTATTACAAGGTGTGAAGTTGAGTAAGACTCAAAGCCCGACCACGGCAGAAGATAGAAAGAGAATGAAAGTCATTCCCTATGCCTTGGCCATAGGTTCTATAAAGTATGTCATGCTGTATACCAGATCTATTATATACCCTGCATTGATTTGGCAAGGGAGTACAATAGTGATCTAGGAGTAGATCACTGGACAGCAGTCAGAATTATCCTTAGTGAAATAAGGATATGTTTCTCGATTATGGACGTGACAAAAAGGTTCGTCGTAAAGGGTTACGTCGATGCAAGTTTTTGACACTGATCCAGATGAATCTAAAGTCTCAATCTGGATACATATTGAAAGTGGGAGCAATTAGCTAGAGTAGCTCCGTGTAGAGCATTGTAGACATAGAACTTGCAAAATACTTACGGATCTGAATGTGACAGACCCGTTGACTAAAATTATCTCACAAGCAAAACATGATCACACCTTAGTATTTTTTGGGTGTTAATCACATAGATATGTGAACTAGATTGCTGACTCTAGTAAACCCTTTGAGTATTGGTCACATGATGATGTGAACTATGGGTGTTAATCACATGATGATGTGAACTATTGATGTTAAATCACATGGCGATCTGAACTAGATTATTGACTCTAGTGCAAGTGGGAGACTGAAGGAAATATGCCCTAGAGGCAATAATAAAGTTATTATTTATTTCCTTATATCATGATAAAGGTTTATTATTCATGCTAGAATTGTATTAATCGGAAACATAATACATGTGTGAATACATAGACAAACAGAGTGTCACCAGTATGCCTCTACTAGACTAGCTCGTTAATCAAAGATGGTTATGTTTCCTAACCATGAACAAAGAGTTGTTATTTAATTAACGAGGTCACATCATTAGTTGAATGATCTGATTGACATGACCCATTATATTAGCTTAGCACCCGATCGTTTAGTATGTTGCTATTGCTTTTCTTCATGACTTATACATGTTCCTATGACTATGAGATTATGCAACTCCCGTTTACCGGAGGAACACTTTGGGTACTACCAAACGTCACAACGTAACTGGGTGATTATAAAGGAGTACTACAGGTGGCTCTAAAGGTAGATGTTGGGTTGGCGTATTTTGAGATTAGGATTTGTCACTCCGATCGTCGGAGAGGTATCTCTGGGCCCTCTCGGTAATGCACATCACTTAAGCCTTGCAAGCATTGCAACTAATGAGTTAGTTGCGGGATGATGTATTACGGAACGAGTAAAGAGACTTGCCGGTAACGAGATTGAACTAGGTATTGGATACCGACGATCGAATCTCGGACAAGTAACATACCGATGACAAAGGGAACAACGTATGTTGTTATGCGGTCTGACCGATAAAGATCTTCGTAGAAAATGTAGGAGCCAATATGGGCATCCAGGTCCCGCTATTGGTTATTGACCGGAGACGTGTCTCGGTCATGTCTACATTGTTCTTGAACCGTAGGGTCCGCACGCTTAAGGTTTCGATGACAGTTATATTATGAGTTTATGCATTTTGATGTACCGAAGGTTGTTTGGAGTCCCGGATGTGATCACGGACATGACGAGGAGTCTCGAAATGGTCGAGACGTAAAGATTGATATATTGGAAGCCTATGTTTGGACATCGGAAGTGTTCCGGGTGAAATCGGGATTTTACCGGATTACCGGGAGGGTTACCGGAACCCCCCGGGAGCCAAATGGGCCAACATGGGCCTTAGTGGAAAGGTCAGAGGGCTGCCCACATAGGGCTGCGCCTCCCCCCTCTCCCTAGTCCTATTAGGACTAGGAGAGGGGCCGGCCACCTCTCTCTCCCTCTCCCCCTTTAGGAATCCTATTAGGAATAGGATTGGGGGGGGGGGGAGTCCTACTCCCGGTAGGAGTAGGACTCCTCCTGGGCCTCCCTCCTTTGGCCGGCCAGCCTCCCCCCTTCATCCTTTATATACGGGGGCAGGGGACACCCCAAGACACACAAGTTGATCCTTGAGATCGTTCCTTAGCCGTGTGCGGTGCCCCCTGCCACCAAATTCCACCTCGATCATATCGTTGTAGTGCTTAGGCGAAGCCCTACGTCGGTACTACATCAAGATCGTCACCACGCCGTTGTGCTGACGGAACTCTTCCTCGACGCTTTGCTGGATCGGAGCCCGAGGATCGTCATCGAGCTGAACGTGTGCTAAGAACTCGGAGGTGCCGGAGTAACGGTGCTTGGATCGGTCGGATCGGGAAGAAGATGTACGACTACTTCCTCTACGTTGTGTCAACGCTTCCGTTGCGATCTACAAGGGTACGTAGATCAGACTCTCCCCCTCGTTGCTATGCATCACCATGATCTTGCGTGTGCGTAGGAAATTTTTTGAAATTACTACGTTCCCCAACACTTTCTCCTTTCCACTAAAGGCCACTAAGGCCCATATAGCTCCCGGGGGGTTCCGGTAACCTCCCGGTACTCCGGTAAAATCCCGATTTCACCCGGAACACTTCCGATATCCAAACATAGGCTTCCAATATATCAATCTTTATGTCTCGACCATTTCGAGACTCCTCGTCATGTCCGTGATCACATCCGGGACTCCGAACTAACTTCGGTACATCAAAATGCATAAACTCATAATAACTGTCATCGTAACATTAAGCGTGCGGACCCTACGGTTCGAGAACAATGTAGACATGACTGAGACAAATCTCCGGTCAATAACCAATAGCGGGACCTGGATGCCCATATTGGTTCCTACATATTCTACGAAGATCTTTATCCGTCAGACCGCATAACAACATACGTTGTTCCCTTTGTCATCGGTATGTTACTTGCCTGAGATTCGATCGTCGGTATCCAATACCTAGTTCAATCTCGTTACCGGCAAGTCTCTTTACTCGTTCTGTAATACATCATACCGCAACTAACTCATTAGTTGCAATGCTTGCAAGGCTTATGTGATGTGCATTACCGAGAGGGCCCAGAGATACCTCTCCGACAATCGGAGTGACAAATCCTATTCTCGAAATACGCCAACCCAACATCTACCTTTGGAGACACCTGTAGAGCTCCTTTATAATCACCCAGTTACGTTGTGATGTTTGGTAGCACACAAAGTGTTCCTCCGGTAAACGGGAGTTGCATAATCTCATAGTCATAGGAACATGTATAAGTCATGAAGAAAGCGATTGCAACATACTAAACGATTGGGTGCTAAGCTAATGGAATGGGTCATGTCAATCAGATCATTCAACTAATGATGTGATCTCGTTAATCAAATAACAACACTTTGTTCATGGTTAGGAAACATAACCATCTTTGATTAACGAGCTAGTCAAGTAGAGGCATACTAGTGACACTAAGTTTGTCTATGTATTCACACATGTATTATGTTTCCGGTTAATACAATTCTAGCATGAATAATAAACATTTATCATGATATAAGGAAATAAATAATAACTTTATTATTGCCTCTAGGACATATTTCCTTCAGGCGGTGAGGCCTCCGCCGCATCACAGCCGGCCACGAGAGGCAGGAGCACGAGGCACGGCCGGCGCTGGTTTGGGTGGCTGGAGCAAGAAGACCAGAGGTTGAAGAAGCACTACGGCCGTTGGATGGACATCGTACGGTCACTGGAGC
Organism: Triticum monococcum; assembly: GCA_034509565.1. NCBI lineage: Eukaryota > Viridiplantae > Streptophyta > Magnoliopsida > Poales > Poaceae > Triticum > Triticum monococcum. Next base: position 543,791,839 of record CM067841.1, read on the forward strand.
TAGAATCGTGCATATTGACTAAGTTGACAAAGCCCTCCCTCCATGTCAACTTAGTAGGCCCACAAGTCAGCCTCCCACCAAGGTGGGTCCCAGCTAGCAGGGGGTATTCATTTTTTTGTGCGTAATAAGGAGGCACTTCCAGTGGGTCCGAGCTGTCAGCGGGGGCAACGTTTTTTTAGCAAAATACGGTGGCCCGTCGGGTGGGTCCCAGCAGTCAGGGGCAAATGTTTTTTTCACGATATACTGGTGGGCGTCCGGTGAGTCCCTGCTATCAGGTGGAGGAATAATTATTTTCCGCGTAATAAGGAGGCATTTCCTTGCGGCTGTCGTGAACCTAGCTGTCAGCCTCTCCACGTACAGTATTCTTGAGATGGAATTCGGTCGTTGACCACATTGACCACTGTTGGGGATCGTAGCAGAAATTCAAAAAATTTCCTACGTGTCACCAAGATCAATCTATGGAGAGACTAGCAATGAGAGAGAGGAGTGCACCTACATACCCTTGTAGATCGCTAAGCGGAAGCGTTGAAGAGAGCAGGGTTGATGGAGTCGTACTCGTCGTGATCCAAATCACCGATGATCCTAGCGCCGAACGGACGGCACCTCCGCATTCAACACACATACAGAGCGGAAACGTCTCCTCCTTCTTGATCCAGAAAGGGGGAAGGAGAACTTGATGGATATCCAGCAGCACGACAGCGTGGTGGTGGAAGTAGCGGGATCCCGGCAGGGCTTCGCCAAGCATAAGCGGGGAGGAAGAGGTGTCATGGGAGGGAGGGAGGCGCCAGGGCTACAGGTGCGGATGCCCTCCCTCCCCTCCACTATATATAGGGGACTAGGGGGGTGCCAGCCCCTTGTAGATCCCATCTAGGGGGGGGCAGCCCTAGGGGTGGCTTGGCCTCCAAGCCAAGTGGAGGCGCCCCCACCCCTTAGGGTTTCCAACCCTAGGCACATGGGAGGCCCAAAGGGGCGCACCAGCCCACCAGGGGCTGGTTCCCATGCCCCTTCAGCCCATGGGGCCCTCCAGGATACGTGGCCCCACCCGGTGGACCCCCGGGACCCTTCCGGTGGTCCCGGTACAATACCGATGACTCGCGAAACTCTCCCGGTGGCCGAAACTGGACTTCCTATATATAAATCTTTACCTCCGGACCATTCCGGAACTCCTCGTGACGTCCGGGATCTCATCCGGGACTCCGAACAACTTTCGGTTAACCGCATACTAATATCTCTACAACTCTAGCGTCACCGAACCTTAAGTGTGTAGACCCTACGGGTTCGGGAGACATGTAGACATGACCGAGACTACTCTCCGGTCAATAACCAACAACGGGATCTGGATACCCATGTTGGCTCCCACATGCTCCACGATAATCTCATCGGATGAACCACGATGTCGAGGATTCAATCAATCCTATATTCAATTCCATTTGTCCATCGGTACGATACTTGCCCGAGATTCGATCGTCGGTATCCCGATACCTTGTTCAATCTCGTTACCGGCAAGTCTCTTTACTCGTTCTGTAACACATCATCCCGTGATCAACTCCTTGGTCACATTGTGCACATTATGATGATGTCTTACCGAGTGGGCCCAGAGATACCTCTCCATTACACGGAGTGACAAATCCCAGTCTCGATTCGTGCCAACCCAATAGACACTTTCAGAGATACCCGCAGTGCACCTTTATAGCCACCCAGTTATGTTGTGACGTTTGGTACACCCAAAGCATTCCTACGGTATCCGGGAGTTGCACAATCTCATGGTCTAAGGAAATGATACTTGACATTAGAAAAGCTTTAGCAAACGAACTACACGATCTTGTGCTAGGCTTAGGATTGGGTCTTGTCCATCACATCATTCTCCTAATGATGTGATCTCGTTATCAACGACATCCAATGTCCATGGTCAGGAAACCGTAACCATCTGTTGATCAACGAGCTAGTCAACTAGAGGCTTACTAGGGACATGGTGTTGTCTATGTATCCACACATGTATCTGAGTTTCCTATCAATACAATTCTAGTATGGATAATAAACGATTATCATGAACAAGGAAATATAATAATAACTAATTTATTATTGCCTCTAGGGCATATTTCCAATAGTATCCCACTTGCACTAGAGTCAATAATCTAGTTCACATCGCTATGTGATTAACACTCAAGGTCCCATCCCCATGTGACTAACACCCAAAGAGTTTACTAGAGTCAATAATCTAGTTCACATTACCATGTGATTAACACTCAATGAGTTCCGGGTTTGATCATGTTATGCTTGTGAGAGATGTTATAGTCAATGGGTCTGAACCTTTCAGATCCATGTGTGCTTTACAAATCTCTATGTCATCTTGTAGATGCAGCTACCACGCTCTATTTGGAGCTATTCCAAATAACTGTTCTACTATACGAATCCGGTTTACCACTCAGAATCATCCAGATTAGTGTCAAAGATTGCATAGGCGTAACCCTTTATGACGAACTCTTTTACCACCTCCATAATTAAGAAAATTCCTTAGTCCACTAGTTACTAAGGATAACCTTGACCGTTGTCCTGTGATCCATTCCTAGATCACACTTGTACCCCTTGACTGACTCATGGCTTGGCACACTTCAGGTGCGGTACACAACATAGCATACTGTAGAGCCTATGTCTCAAGCATAGGGGATGACCTTCGTCCTTTCTCTCTATTCTGCCGTGGTCAGGTCTTGAGTCTTACTCAATACCCATACCTTATAACACAGCCAAGAACTCCTTCTTTGCCGATCTATTTTGAACTCCTTCAAAATCTTGTCACGATATGTATTCATTTGAAAGTACCATTAAGCATTTTTGATCTATCCTTATAGATCTTGATGCTCAATGTTCAAGTAGCTTAATCCAGGTTTTCTATTGAAAAAATACTTTTCAAATAACCCTGCATGCTTTCCAGAAATTCTACATCATTTTTGATCAACAATATGTTAACAACATATACTCATCAAAAATTCTATAGTGCTCCCACTCACTTCTTTGGAAATACAAGTTTCTCATAAACTTTGTATAAACCCAAAATCTTTGATCATCTCATCAAAGCGTAAATTCCAGCTCCGAGATGCTTACTCCAGTCCTTAGAAGGATTGCTGGAGCTTTGCATACTTGTCAGCATCTTTCAGGATTGACAAAACTTTCTGGTTGTATCACATACAACCTTTCCTCAAGAAAAATGTCGAGGAAACAATGTTTTGACATCCTATCTGCAAGATTTCATAAATAATGCAGTAACTGCTAACATAATTCCAACAAACTCTTAGCATCGCTACGAGTGAGAAAGTCTCATCGTAGTCAACTCCTTGCACTTGTCGGGAAACATTTTAACGACAAGTCAAGCTTTCTTAATGGTGACACTTACCATCATTGTCTGTCTTACTTTTAAAATCCAGCTGCACCTAACAGCCTTACAACCATCAAGTAGTTCTTTCAAAGTCTATACTTTCTTTTATACATGGATCCTCTCTCGGATTTTATGGCCTCGAGCCATTCTTCGGAATCTAGGCCCACCATCACTTCTCCATAGCTCGTCGGTTCATTGTTGTCTAGCAACATGACTTCCAAGACAGGATTACGTACCACTCTGAAGTAGTATGCATCCTTGTCGACCTATGAGGTTTGGTAGTGACTTGATCCAAAGTTTCATGATCACTATCATAAGCTTCCACTTCAATTGGTGTAGGTGCCACAGGAACAACTTCCTGTGCCCTGCTACACACTAGTCGAAGTGACGGTTCAATAACCTCATCAAGTCTCCACCATCCTCCCACTCAATTCTTTCGAGAGAAACTTTTCCTCGAGAAAGGACCAGTTTCTAGAAACAATCACTTTTACTTCCGGATCTGAAATAGGAGGTATACCCAACTATTTTTGGGTATTCTATGAAGATGTATTTATCCGCTTTGGGTTCGAGCTTATCAGTCTGAAACTTTTTCATATAAGCATCGCAGCCCCAAACTTTTAAGAAACGACATCTTAGGTTTCTCTAAACCATAGTTCATACGGTGTCGTCTCAACGGAATTGTGTGGTGCCCTATTTAAAGTGAGTGCAGTTGTCTCTAATGCCTAACCCATAAACGATAGTGGTAATTCAATAAGAAACATCATGGTATGCACCATATCCAATAGGGTGCAGTTGTAATGTTCGGACACACCATCACACTATGGTGGTCCAGGCGGTATTAGTTGTGAAACAACTTCCACAATGTCTTAATTGTGTGCCAAACTCGTAACTCAGATATTCATCTCTATGATCATATCATATACATTTTATCATCTTGTCACAATGATCTTCAACTTCACTCTGAAATTACATAAACCTTTCAATAATTCAGACTTGTGTTTCTTCAAGTAAATATACTCAGCATCTACTCAAATCATCTGTGAAGTAAGAACATAATGATATCCACTGCGTGCCTCAGCACTTATTGGACTGCACACATCAAAATGTATTACTTCCAACAAGTTGCTTTCTTGTTCCATCTTACTAAAAACGAGGCCTTTCAGTCATCTTGCCCATGTGGTATGATTTGCATGTCTCAAGTGATTCAAAATCAAGTGAGTCCAAACGATCCATCTGCATGGAGTTTCTTCATGCATATCTACCAATAGACATGGTTTGCATGTCTCAATCTTTTCAAAAATGAGTGAGTCCAAAGATCCATCAACATGGAGCTTCTTCATGCGTTTTATACTGACATGACTCAAATGGCAGTGCCACAAGTATGTGGTACTATCATTACTATCTTATATCTTTTGGCATGAACATGTGTATCACTATGATTGAGGTTCAATAAACCATTCATTTTAGGTGCAAGACCATTGAAGGTATTATTCAAATAAACAGAGTAACCATTATTCTCCTTAAATGAATAACCGTATTGCAATAAACATAATCCAATCATGTCTATGCTCAACGCAAATACCAAATAACACTTATTTAGGTTTAACACCAATCTCGATGGTAGAGGGAGCATGCGATGCTTGATCACATCAACCATGGAAACACTTCCAACACATATCATCATCTCACCTTCAGCTAGTCTCCGTTTATTCCGTAGACTTTTATTTTGAGTTACTAACACTTAGAAACTGAACCGGTATTTTAATACCCTGGTGCTACTAGGAGTACTAGTAAAGTACACATTAATATAACATATTTCCAAAATACTTCTGTCGACCTTGCCAGCCTTCTCATCTACCAAGTATCTAGGGTAGTTCTGCTTCAGTGACCGTTCCCCTCATTACAGAAGCACTTAGTCTCAGGTTTGGTTCAACCTTGGGTTTCTTCACTAGAGCAGCAACTGATTTGCCGTCTCATGAAGTATCCCTTCTTTCCCTTGTCCTTCTTGAAACTAGTGGTTTAGCCATCAACAATTGATGCTCCTACTTGATTTTTACTTTTGCGGTGTCAAACATCGCGAGTTGCTCAAGGATCATCATGTCTATCCCTGATATGTTATAGTTCATCACGAGCTCCAATAGCTTGGTGGCAGTGACTATGAAGAATCATCACTATCTCATCTGTAAGATTAACTCCCACTTGATTCAAGCGATTGTAGTACTCAGACAATCTAAGCACATGCTCAACGATTGAGCTTTTCTCCCTTAGTTTGCGGGCTTAAGAAACTTGTCAGAGGTCTCATACCTCTTGACGTGGGCACTAGTCTGAAATCCCAATTTCAGTCTTTGGAACATCTCATATGTTCTGGCACGTTTTAAAACGTCTTTGGTGCCACAATTCTAAACTGTTAGCATTACGCACTGAACTATCACGTAGTCATCAAAACGGGTATGTCAGATGTTTCCCAACATCTACAGACGATGCTCGAGGTTCAACACACTGAGCGGTGCATTAAGGACATAACCCTTCTGTGCAGCAATGAGGACAATCCTCAGTTCACGGACCCAGTCCGCATAATTGCTACTGTCAACTCTCAATTAAATTTTCTCTAGGAACATATCCAAAATAGTAGAACCAAAGCGTGAGCTACGACATAATTTGCAAAGACCCTTTTTGACTATGTTCATGATAATTAAGTTCATCTAATCAAATTATTCAATGAACTCCCACTTAGATAGACAACCCTCTAGTTATCTAAGTGATACATGATCCGGGTTAACTAGGTCGTGTCCGATCATCACGTGAGACGGACTAGTCATCATCGGTGAACATCTTCACGTTGATCGTATCCACTATACGACTCATGTTCGACCTTTCGGTCTTCCGTGTTCCGAGGCCATGTCTGTACATGCTAGGCTCGTCAAGTTAACCTAAGTGTATTGCGTGTGTAAATCTGGCTTACACCCGTTGTATGCGAATGTTAGAATCTATCACACCCGATCATCACGTGGTGCTTCGGAACAACGGACCTTAGCAACGGTGCACAGTTAGGGGGAACACAATTCTTGATATTTTAACGAGGGATCATCTTATTTATGCTACCGTCGTTCTAAGAAAATAAGATGTAAACATGACAAACATCACATGCAAATCATAAAGTGACATGATATGGCCAATATCATCTTGCGCCTTTGATCTCCATCTTCGAGGCGCGGCATGAACACCATCGTCACCGGCATGACACCATGATCTCCATCATCATGATCTCCATCATCGTGTCTTCATGAAGTTACCTCGCCAACTATTACTTCTACTACTATGGCTAACGGTTAGCAACAAAGTAAAGTAATTACATGGCGTTTTCATTGACACGCAGGTCAAATAAATTAAGACAACTCCTATGGCTCCTGCTGGTTGTCATACTCATCGACATGAAAGTCGTGATTCCTATTACAAGAACATGATCAATCTCATACATTGCATATATCATTCATCACATCCTTTTGGCCATATGACATCACAAAGCAAACCCTGCAAAAACAAGTTAGACGCCCTCTAATTGTTGTTGCATGTTTTACGTGGCTGCTATGGGTTTCTAGCAAGAACATTTCTTACCTACGGAAAACCACAACGGTGATATGCCAATTGCTATTTACCCTTCATAAGGACCCTTTTCATCAAATCTGATCCGACTAAAGTGGGAGAGATAGACACCCGCCAGCCACCTTATGCATCAAGTGCATGTCAGTCGGTGGAACCAGTCTCATGTAAGCATACGTGTAAGGTCGGTCCGGGCCGCTTCATCCCACAATGTCGCCGAATCAAGATAAGACTAGTAACGGCAAGAAAATTGAACAAATCATCACCCACAACTACTTTGTGTTCTACTCGTGCATAGAATCTATGCATAAACCTAGCTCATGATGCCACTGTTGGGGATCGTAGCAGAAATTCAAAAAAATTCCTACGTGTCACCAAGATCAATCTATGGAGAGACTAGCAACGAGAGAGAGGAGTGCATCTACATACCCTTGTAGATCGCTAAGCGGAAGCGTTCAAGAGAACGGGGTTGATGGAGTCGTACTCGTCGTGATCCAAATCACCGATGATCCTAGCACCGAATGGACAGCACCTCCGTGTTCAACACACATACAGAGCGGAGACGTCTCCTCCTTCTTGATCCAGCAAGGGGGAAGGAGAAGTTGATGGAGATCCAGCAGCATGACGGCGTGGTGGTGGAAGTAGCGGGATCCCGGAAGGGCTTCGCCAAGCACAAGCGGGGAGGAAGAGGTGTCACGGGAGGGAGGGAGGCGCCAGGGCTTCAGGTGCGGATGCCCTCCCTCCCCTCCACTATATATAGGGGCCTAGGGGGGTGCCGGCCCCTTGTAGATCCCATCTAGGGAGGGGGGCGGCAACCCTAGGGGTGGCTTGGCCTCCAAGCCGAGTGGAGGCGCCCCCACCCCTTAGGGTTTCCAACCCTAGGCGCATGGGAGGCCCAAGGGGGGCGCACCAGCCCACCAGGGGCTGGCTCCCACGCCCCTTCAGCCCATCGGGCCCTCCAGGATAGGTGGCCCCACCCGGTGGACCTCGGGACCCTTCCGGTGGTCCCGGTACAATACCGATGACTCCCGAAACTCTCCCGGTGGCCGAAACTGGACTTCCTATATATAAATCTTTACCTTCGGACCAATCCGAAACTCCTTGTGACGTCCGGATCTCATCCGGGACTCCGAACAACTTTTGGTTAACCGCATACTAATATCTCTACAACTCTAGCATCACCGAACCTTAAGTGTGTAGACCCTACGGGTTCGGGAGACATGTAGACATGACCGAGACAACTCTCCGGTCAATAACCAACAACGGGATCTCGATACCCATGTTGGCTCCCACATGCTCCACGATAATCTCATCGGATGAACCACGATGTCGAGGATTCAATCAATCATGTATTCAATTCCATTTGTCCATCGGTACGATACTTGCCCGAGATTCGATCGTCGGTATCCCGATACCTTGTTCAATCTCGTTACCGGCAAGTCTCTTTACTCGTTCTGTAACACATCATCCCGTGATCAACTCCTTGGTCACATTGTGCACGTTATGATGATGTCTTACCGAGTGGGCCCAGAGATACCTCTTCGTTACACGAAGTGACAAATCCCAGTCTCGATTCGTGCCAACCCAACAGACACTTTCGGAGATACCCGCAGTGCACCTTTATAGCCACCCAGTTATGTTGTGACGTTTGGTACACCCAAAGCATTCCTACGGTATCCGGGAGTTGCACAATCTCATGGTCTAAGGAGATGATACTTGACATTAGAAAAGCTTTAGCAAACGAACTACACGATCTTGTGCTAGGCTTAGGATTGGGTCTTGTCCATCACATCATTCTCCTAATGATGTGATCTCGTTATCAACGACATCCAATGTCCATGGTCAGGAAACCGTAACCATCTATTGATCAACGAGCTAGTCAACTAGAGGCTTACTAGGGACATGGTGTTGTCTATGTATCCACACATTGGCAGTTGGCGCACGCGGCAACCTCCTTGCCGGAGCTGCCAACTTTGGCTTGCTTGGCGGGGCTGTCATCGCTGGACTGCTCAACGACCAGTACCTCTTTGCCGCTCTTCTTCCTGTTGCGCCTCCGGTTTTTCCTTGCCGGGGCGGCATCTTCGCTGTCAGATCCCCCTGCTCCAGCATCTTCTCTGGGGAGTTTCCTCCCTTCTTCAGCGCGTGCGCACTTGTCGGCCAGGGCGTACAGCTCGCTGACGTCCCTGATCCTACTCATCGCCATTTCCTCCCGCATCCTGCGGTTACGCACGTTCTGATGGAGCGCGCTGATAACCACAGCAGGGTGGATGTCTGGGATGTTGCGCTGCACGTGGCTGAATCTCTGGATATACTTGCGCAGGGGTTCTCCTTCCTTCTGGGCAAGCAGGTGGAGGTCGCTCTCTTGGCCATGTGGTTTGTGGCCGCCTGTAAAGGCGCCGACAAACTGATGGCACAAGTCCGCCCAAGAGGATATGGAGTTGTCCGGCAAGTGCATGAGCCAGGATCTGACTTCGGGCTTGAGCACGAGCGGGAAGTAGTTGGCAAGGACCTTGTCATCTCGCCCCCCGGCAGCTTGCACCGCAATGGTGTAGATGCTGAGGAACTCCGACGGGTGCGACTTGCCGTCGTACTTCTCCGGCACGTCTGGCTTGAAATTCTTCTGGTTGGGCCACTGGACTTGCCGCAGCTCACGGGTGAACGCAGGACAACCTGCCGCGTACGGCAAGTTGCCTGGCTCTCCGGGTGCATGAACATCAACAGAGGGCCCAGCGCGCAGGTCTGATTGACGCCGCGCTTCCCTTCGACGCTCGATGCGTGTTCGAGCGTCTTCTTGTTGTCTCTCATGAAGAACTTGGCGTTGATCGCGACGAGCTCGCGGATCTGACGACGCGGTGGAGTAGCCGTCGAGGTGGATCCGGTGGGTCGGCGATCTTGGCCTTCGGGGTGGAGAGTGCACAGTGGTTGCACCCTCGCCGGTCTTGTCGCCACCGGCTCACGCCTGGCTGACTTGCCACGGCAGCGATGCGCTCGGCTGCCGTGGGTTGTCGCCGTTGGTGAAGCCGATGAGGCTCTGGATAGTGGCCCTCCAGTCATCGATCTTCTCTGACGCTGGAGGGTAGTCTAGGAGCAGCTGGGCACGCGCCAACGCTTCCGCCGGAGTGGTGGGCGGCGACAGCGAACGGTGCGAGGAGCGAGATATGCTCGGACTCCTAACGACGTTAGAAGGAGCAACATCCCGTCCAAGCGACCGCGCCGCGCTCGCGCCAGCATGTTGGCGTGCGTGCTGATCCTGAGCACTCCGGGATCCGCCAGCTTGATCTTGGCCCAGCAGACGTATGGTACCGTGGTCCCCATGACGCTGCTGGTCCCGCGCCTCCTGGGATGGGGGCGGTGCGTGTACGGACGCCGAGGTCTTGGAGTGCGCGCGGTCGATGTGGGAGGCGACCGCGTCGCCGACGTGCGGCGCAGCCTGGTCCTTGGACCTGGCAGCGCCACGAGTCTCCCTGTCGGCGCCCGCTCTCCCGCCGGCGCCTGCTCCACCAGCCGTCCGCTCCGGTGATGGCGGGCTGAGCGCAGACGGAGCGGCTACCTCCGAAGCCTTCTTCTTCGGCGGCATGTTGATGAAGACGATGAAGATTCGGCTCGCGCGAACGCCGGATCAGGTTCGCACAACCTCGACGCACCCCCTACCTGGTGCGCCAAAGATGTCGGGGGTGTCTGATCCCTCGCACACCTATGGGGATCGGCGGACCGAGCCCCTTTTGGTTCGGCAGGGGGCGGTGGATGCACAAAGAGCAGATCGAGGCGAAACACACGAGCGAGACGGTCGATTTACCCAGGTTCGGGCCGCACGGATGCGTAAAACCCTACTCCTGCTTTGGTGGTTGTATTGAGTTCTTGCTCGGGAGCGGCGAGTGCTACAGTACACTCAAGCAGCTGGCGAGACCGAGCGTGAGAATGGTTGTCCTCCCTGTCTCTGTTGCGCATGGGCCTCCTTTTATATGTCTAAGGGGTCACCGACACGTGGCAACAGAGGTAAGGGCAAAAATGTAAAAGGGGTGGTAGTTGGCTCCACCGCCTACATGTCACATCCTACCTAACTCTGACGGCAGGGGACAAGGGCATTAAATGCCCGTCTGTGTCACCTTGACGGCCCAGAGAGGGACCGCTAGGAACGCCACCGTTTGCCACGATGGTTATCTTGTCAGCACTTGCTTGCCACCGCATGCCCCTGGCTGCACAGCCTCCCGCCACGTACGCCAGGAGTGGTCCCAGGGCGACACGTTGGTGGGTGAGCTGGAGCACGGGCTGCGGGGTAGTAGCTTGCCGCGGCAAGTGCCTTGCCGCGGATGTTGTCTTGTCGCGTCCGGGAGCTTGTCGCTCACCAGGCTTGTCGGGGCGCGTGGTGCGCCGCAGCGAGCTTCTTGAGATGCTTTGGTTGGTCTTCCCGGAAAGCTCCTCTTGCCGGGGTCTCGTTTCCCTCCCGGCAAGCTCCTCTTGCCGGGGCCTTGTCTCCTTCCCGGCAAGCTCCTCTTGCCGAGGCCTTGTCTTGCTCTTGGATACTTTGTCCTTTAATGGCTCCAAAGGAACCACGGAGGGTCTTGGCGGTCGCCCGGCAAGCCTTGCCACGGGTCGCTGCGACTGCCCGTGCACAAGTTCGGGGTACTAAGGTACCCCTACTTTAGTACACCGACAACGAGGTAGGGGGCGCGCCCTAGGGGGCAGGCGCACCCCCCACCCTCGTGGCAAGATGGTGGGCCCCCTGGCCTTCATCTTTGGGAGGTATTTTTCTTATTTTCTGAAAAGTGTCTCCATGAAGTTTCAGGTCATTCCGAGAACGTTTGCTCCTGCACATAAATAACACCATGGTAATTCTGCTAAAAACAGCGTCGGTCCGGGTTAGTTCCGTTCAAATCATGCAAGTTAGAGTCCAAAACAAGGGCAAAAGTGTTTGGAAAAGTAGATACGTTGGAGACGTATCAACTCCCCCAAGCTTAAACCTTTGCTTGGCCTCAAGCAATTCAGTTGACAAACTGAAAGTGATAAAGAAAAACTTTTACAAACTCTGTTTGCTCTTGTTGTTGTAAATATGTAAAGCCAGCATTCAAGTTTTCAGCAAAGATTATAACTAACCACATTTGCAATAACGCATAGGTCTCAAGTTTACTCATACCAATAGCATAATCAACTAGCGAGCCATAATAATAAAACTAGGATGACAACACTTTCTCAAAACAATCACAATATGATATAACAGGATGGTATCTCACTAGCCCTTTCTGAGACCGCAAAACATAAATGCAGAGCACCTTTAAAGACCAAGGACTGACTAGACATTGTAATTCATGGTAAAAGAGATCCAGTCAAGTCATACTCCATGTAAACTAACAGTAATGAATGCAAATGGCAGCGGTGTTCTCCAACTGGTGCTTTTTAATAAGAGGATGATGACTCGGCATAAAAGTAAATAGATAGGCCCTTCGCAGAGGGAAGTAGGGATTTGTAGAGGTGCCAGAGCTCGGTTTTGAAATAGAGGTGAATAATATTTTGAGCGGTACACTTTCATTGTCAACATAACAACCAAGAGGTGGCGATATCTTCCATGCTACACACATTATAGGCGGTTCCCAAACAGAATGGTAAAGTTTATACTCCCCCTTCCACCAACAAGCATCAATCGTGGCTTGCTCGAAACAACGAGTGCTTCCAACTAACAAGAGTCCCGGGGGGAGTTTTGTTTGCAATTATTTTGATTTAGTTTGCATAAAGCATGGGACTGGGCATCCCGGTGACCAGCCATTTATCTCGTGAGTGAGGAGCGGAGTCCACTCCTCTTGAGAATAACCCGCCTAACATGGAAGATACAGACAGCCCTAGTTGATACATGAGCTATTCGAGCATACAAAACAGGATATTTATTTGAAGGTTTAGAGTTTGGCACATACAAATTTACTTGGAACGGCAGGTAGATATCGTATATAGGTAGGTATAGTGGACTCATGTGGGATAACTTTGGGGTTTAAGGGATTGGATGCACAAGCAGTATTCCTGCTTAGTACAGGTGAAGGCTAGCAAAAGACTGGGAAGCGACCCGCTAGAGAGCGACAACAGTCATGAACATGCATTAAAATTAATCCACGCCGAATGCAAGCATGAGTAGGATATAATCCGCCATGAACATAAATATTGTGAAGGCTATGTTGATTTTGTTTCAACTACATGCATGAACATGTGCCAAGTCAAGTCACTTAAATCATTCAGAGGAGGATACCACCCTATCATACCACATCATAACCATTTTAATATCATGTTGGCACGCAAGGTAAACCATTATAACTCATAGCTAATCAAGCATGTCACAAGAAACTATGATCTCTAGTTGTCATTGCAAACATGTTTATTCATAATAGGCTGAATCAGGAACGATGAACTAATCATATTTACAAAAACAAAAGAGGTCGAGTTCATACCAGCTTTTCTCATCTCAATCAGTCCATCATATATCATCATAATTGCCCTTCACTTGCACGACTGAACGATGTGAATAATAATAATAGTGCACGTGCATTGGACTAAGCTGGAATCTGCAGGTATTCAATAAACAGGAGAAGACAAGGCAATATGGGCTCTTTTGTCAGATCAACAATAATGCATATAAGAGCCACTTCAACAATTTAATCATGGTCTTCTCCTATTGACCCCCAAAGAAAAGAAAATAAATAAAACTATTTACACGGGAAAGCTCCCAACAAGCAAAAGAAGAACAGGAAATGTTTTTGGGTTTTGTTTTTAATTACTACTACAAGCATGGAAATTAAACTGATTAAAAGCTACAACTAATTTTTTTGGTTTTTCTTAAGGTTTATTAAACACACAAGAAGAAAGCATAAAAAGGAAAGTAAACTAGCATGGATGATACAATGAAAAAGTATGATGTGATGGCCTGGCTTATTAGGGATGATAGACTACTCATATCAATAAGGAATTGCTTCTTTTCCGGGAGCCCATTCGAACAGAACTCCAAAGTTAAGCGTGCTCAGCTTGGAGTAGTGTTAGGATGGGTGACCGATCGGGAAGTTGCTCCCGGGTATGCATGAGTGGGGACAAAGTGCGCAGAAAAGACTAGTATTAATCTGTGGGGCCAGTCTAGATCCCGCCAGGAGTAACGACCACCGGCGGGTGTGTCCGGGGCGTTACAAGTTGGTATCAGAGCCGACCCTCACGGTTACATGGATGGTTGCGAACAGGTGCATGGTCATGTTGTTCATGACGTTTGTGACCCGTCGTGGCACACGGCATGGCACATGTACTGGACTGGAAGCACAGATGTTTGTGCCAAGAGGGAACGCTCCTGTGGCCCGACGAGGACGTCGGTTCCTCTGAGTGGGGGTGTATGTGATGGCCTGGCCTATTAGGGATGATAGACTACTCATATCAATAAGGAATTCCTTCTTTTCCGGGAGCCCATTCGAACAGAACTCCAAAGTTAAGCGTGCTCAGCTTGGAGTAGTGTCAGGATGGGTGACCGATCGGGAAGTTGCTCCCGGGTACGCATGAGTGAGGACAAAGTGCGCAGAAAAGACTAGTATTGATCTGTGGGGCCAGTCTAGATCCCGCCAGGAGTAACTATTGGATTTCGGGTTCCGGCAGACCCTTAAGGTTCGAGCACTAGGGTGCGCGCGAAATCTCGCCTTCAACCTCTCCGTCTTGATGGGATCTAAGCTACTAAAAGAACTGCACGAAAGACACAAGATTTATACTGGTTCGGGCCACCGATGTGGTGTAATACCCAACTCCAGTGTGTCGTGGATGGATTGCCTCCTGGGGCTGGTGTGGATGAACAATACAAGGAAGAACAGCCTCGCGAGGGTCTGTTCTTGGCTGTGGTGATGAACTGTTGTGTAGAGCTCAGTCACCCTCTCTCTCTCTCTCTCTTTACTTGCGGACCGAACGAACAGGAATCGATCCCCGAACGAACCAACCATCTCCCCTCTCTATGTGGGTGGCTAGTCCTATTTATAGAGGCCCTGGTCCTCTCCCCAAATATTGAGCGGGAAGGGTCCAACAATGGCGGGCTAATTTGAAGGGGGGTAGCGAGTACATCTATCCTGACAAAAGCAGTCTTCGCCTACCAAAGGCTCTGGTGATGACGCCGCGCTGGGCTCCATGGTGACCTCCGTCTCGTAGTCCTCCTGGCCTTGGTCTTGTTGCACCGAAGTGGCAACCTTTGCCTGATGCCTCGGTACTCCGCTGATACGCTTGCTCCCTTTGCACCAAAGAGGAAAGAGGGACGCTGCGCGCGCTGGCACCCGCCTCATGCCCCGTGTCGTCATGGCTTGCATCATGGGCACCTCGCGAGGTACCCTGCCTTGAACTCTCCACGATAGACACAAGATTTATACTGGTTCGGGCCACCGATGTGGTGTAATACCCTACTCCAGTGTGTGGTGGATGGATTGCCTCCTGGGGCTGGTGTGGATGAACAATACAAGGAAGAACAGCCTCGCGAGGGTCTGTTCTTGGCTGTGGTGATGAACTGTTGTGTAGAGCTCAGTCACCCTCTCTCTCTCTCTCTTTACTTGCGGACCGAACGAACAGGAATCGATCCCCGAACGAACCAACCATCTCCCCTCTCTATGTGGGTGGCTAGTCCTATTTATAGAGGCCCTGGTCCTCTCCCCAAATATTGAGCGGGAAGGGATCCAACAATGGCGGGCTAATTTGAAGGGGGGCAGCGAGTACATCTATCCTGACAAAAGCAGTCTTCGCCTGCCAAAGGCTCTGGTGATGACGCCGCGCTGGGCTCCATGGTGACCTCCGTCTCGTAGTCCTCCTGGCCTTGGTCTTGTTGCACTGAAGTGGCAACCTTTGCCTGATGCCTCGTTACTCCGCTAATACGCTTGCTCCCTTTGCACCAAAGAGGAAAGAGGGACGCTGCGCGCGCTGGCACCCGCCTGATGCCCCGTGTCATCATGGCTTGCGTCATGGGCACCTCGCGAGGTACCCTGCCTTGAACTCTCCACCTCCTCGCGAGCCAGCCTGACGAGGCTGTGCCTGAGGATGCACCGTGTCGTCCGCCTCGCGAGGCATGGCCCCTCACGAGGGTCTTGAGCCTTGTGTCGATGAAGATGGGCCGTGCTGGGCCCCCACTTGAGCCACGCCGCAGGCCGCAGGCAGGCAAGTCTGGGGACCCCCGTTCCCAGAACACCGACGGTAGCCCCCGGGCCCAAGGCGCGCATGGACTTGGCCGTGCCGAGAGGCAAAAGGGAAAGGGCGAAGCGCCGCGGGCCCTAACAGCCTGCGGCCTTGGATGCCGCGTGGCGGTTGATTGGACGTGGCGCCTCCGCTTCCCCACGACGCCTTGGTGATCATGCGAGTTGGACAAGTCCCTGCATGCAAAACGTGTTATGATTACCTGTGATCGTGGAGACCGGCGGTTGGCCTTCGCCGGCTATAAGTACGGCACCGCTCATGCCCGTCCAGTCCATCTCCTTTTGCTCTCTCCTTCGCCTCAGGTCTTGCTCCGTCTTGGTGTGATGGCTCCGATTCGCCGATTCTCTGCAGCGGAGAAGGGAAAGGCTCCTCAAGAAGGGCCAGAACCTCTCCCGCCGAAGAAGCGACTTGCCCATTGCAGCCGGGACGATGAGGACGATCCGGTGGTGGCGAGGCCCCGGGGCGAGCGGGCTCCGTCGGGGTTCCCGCTGCCTTTGTACGCCCACGTCGAGGGCCCCGGAGGTGTTGATGCTGATCCCCGCGGTCAGCGCCGTCGTTGGCGCCGTTGGGTTATGATGGCGTGGGTGGTTCCTCCTGGAGTCCATGCCGAGGGCTCCTCCCATGAGATTGTGCTCCACGTCATCACTCCTCTTCAGTCCTAGATCCGCCTTCCTCCCTTCTTTGCCTCCGTGGTTCTTCCAGGGGGGCCTATGGAGCTCCAGCTGCAGCACGCCGACTGCGGCGCCCCCGCGACCGAGGCCGAGGTCGTCGTCGCTGCCCCGGGCGCGGTCTACATGTCCCGCGGCTGGAGGGAGATTGCCCGGGTCTGCGGGGAAAGAGGCGTCTTCACGGTCCACCTGGAGTATGACGGCGTGGCGGTGATGTCCCTCAAGGTCTTCGACGCGATCGGGCGCCGGCTGGAGTGCTGCCGCGGGAGAGGCGACCAGGACCTCACCCTGGTGAGGGCTAGGCCCGTCGACCGCCCCCTTGGCAGCGGCGCCCGAGGGTCCAGCGGCTCCAGCGAGATCTTCGCGACTCCGGAGACGAGCGACGACAGCTACGAGCCCCCGAGCCGTCGCCGCTCCAGGAGCAGGGCGGACGCGTCAGGCCGTCGCCAACCCTGATCTGGATGGAGTTGGCGCCGGTGCCTGACGGCCCACTGTTGATGATGGCATCTTCTGCAGGAGCCCATGTATTTAGCACTCCTTAGGATCCGTTCCCTGCGAGGAATCGAAATGCGCCCCATGGGGGCTTGTAAGGTGTCTGTAGTCCTGTTTGTTAATATATGACCTTTGCTATGGATTCGGGTGAGTTGTTGATTCCGTCATAGCTTAGTTCTCCCTTTCGAACCTCGCGAGGGCTTGGTGCTCTACGCCGACAGGTCCCAGTCCCAAGGCGGCGTCAGCCATCGCTGGTATGCCAGGTCGTGATGCCGTGGTCAAGGCCAGGAGGTGAGCAACCCGAGGTCCGGTAAGAGCCCCTGAGTCGCGATGCTCAGGAGGTCCCCTTTGGCGCCCAAGCAGCCATCACTTAGTGAGGAAGGGAAGCAACGTCGCTAGTACGGAGTTGCTTTAGGTGCAGGGGTAGTGCTGCAGCAGCCAGTGCCGCGGGTGGTAACTTATCTTGAGGATCAGGGGGCCGTTCCAGGTGCGCCATTGGGTCCGTGTGTGGATAGGAGCGGAAACGCTCGGCAAGGTCCTCGCGAGGCCCCTTCTTCCCCACCTCTGCTCCCCTTTCTGCCCTACGTCCTCGGGTCCCGGCCCTCGAGCTTGTCTCAGCCGTCGCTGGTATGCCAGGTCGCGATGCCGTGGACAAGGCCAGAGGGTGAGGGCTGGAGAGCCAGTAAGAGCCCTAAGTCACGATGCTCAGGCATCCCCCCTTTAACGTGCAAGCGGTTCGCGGGAGCGAGGGCGAAGGAAACCTCGCGAGGGCCTTCGCTTGCGCGGTTCTCTCCAGGGATCCTGCAGGGTCATCACAGAAAGAAGATGGTGTTGCCACGGCGGCTATTAGTCGATCGTTAGTCACTCAAGAGCTTGCTGGTTGAGGTAGGCGAGGCGTATCTGGGCACCCATGAGCCAGCGCGGGACTCCCGAGGCCCTACCTCTGGGCGGGTTGCGCCCGGCACTGGGCCGTATCTTGAGATGTGTCCCTGCAAAATTTGGTTAGATGCCGGTACTCTATGTCCTCGGGTCCCGGCCCTCGAGCTTGTCTCAGCCGTCGCTGGTATGCCAGGTCGCGATGCCATGGACAAGGCCAGAGGGTGAGGGCTGGAGAGCCAGTAAGAGCCCTGAGTCGTGATGCTCAGGCACCCCCCCCTTTAACGTGCAAGTGGCCGACATGGGAAGAGAAGATGTCGCGGACGGGCACCATGCAGCTAAGCGTGATAGGCAATGCATAGTTGGAAATAAACGCTAGGGGGATACACGCCGCTGGGTCTGGCCCGAACGGCTTGGGGATGATGCAGCCCGAGGGGCGCCCCCAACAAGGCAAACTAACGACGGAAAGGTAAATGCGGATACATTCCGCGGGGGCGGACCCACGCGGCCTGGGAGTGATGCAACCCTGGGGGGGGGGGGTGCTCCCAGCTAAGAACGGAACTTGAAAGATGTCACCTGAGGATGTCGTCGGCGTAGTGGCGTTGGTGCAGCAGACTTGATGGGCTGCAGAAGCCTCCGGAGGCGCTGGTGACTCCTCGCGAGCTGCCTCCATCTCTTCCAAGGCCGCGGAACGCCTGTCTTCCTGAGCCTCCACGATGCCCCTCATGAGGCGCTGGTACACCGCAGCCATGCTCGGCAGGCCGTGAGGCATGCGAACATAGCTGTGGGGTGGACCTCCGCAGCGCCCCACTTGCGAGGGCCAGAGGCGCTCCGTTGTGGCGATCTGATTGAGCCCAGGTACGTCGACGCAGATGTGCAGCCCACCATCCTCGCCTAGATGTGGGGCCACAGCTGGCAAGCGGCAGCAACCTCTCATGATCCTTGTCTCCTGTAGCTCTTGAATGGCCTCATCAACGAACTTTTGCTGGTCTGATCTTCCTCGCCTGGCTCCCTCCTGAGGGAAACGTGCTGCGAAGCACGCCTCCACATGGTGCCCAAGCTCCTCCCTCGTGATCTTGGCTAGGTCGGTGGCCCTCCAGGTGCGAGCCCCCGAGCCCTGCCTGAGGAGGGTGCTGGGTGCGCTTTCCTATGCGACAGATGGAGGGCCCTCCTGAGGAGGCACGGGCCCTGAGGGGCCTGCCCCCTGAGGGACTGAGCCTGACAATGTCTTCTTCTTCTTGGGGACGGTCTCAGGAAGCCTCCTGCTTCCGCGATCTGGGTCTTCTAGCGACGCGGCCTGAAAGGCTCGCTCTAGGGAACACACTGCATCTCTCTCTTCACAGGGCACCGTGATGACGCCGCCACTTCCTGGCATCTTGAGGACGTTGTAGCCGTGGTGGGTCGCGGCCATGAACTTGGCCAGCGCTGGGTACCCGAGGATGGCGTTGTACGGCAGGCGGATGTGGGCGACGTCGAAGTTGATGAGCTCGGTGCGGTAGTTGTTGCGGGCCCCGAAGGTGACAGGGAGGCGGACCTGCCCGATCGGGATTGTGGAACCGTCGGTGATCCCGGAGAAAGGCCTGGTTGGCTGAAGCTGGTCATAGGGCACTTGGAGGTTGTTGAACGTTTCCACGGACAGGACGTTGAGCCCTGCCCCGCAATCGATGAGGGTCTTGGTGACCAGCACGTTGCTGATGACCGGGGAGCAGAGCATCGGAAGGACTCCTGCAGTGGCTGCGCACTTGAGCTGGTCTGCCGAGCTGAACGTGATGGGGCACGCCGACCACCTGAGGGGGCGCGTTGCTTCGAGCTTGGGGAGAACTGCATTCACTTCGCGGGCAAACTGCTTGAAGATACGTTGGGAGGCTGGGGCTTGAGCTCCGCCCAGGATGCAGGCAATCGCGCGCGGCTCCTGGAAGCCCCCAGCCCCTCGTCTTGATGGCGGTCTTCGTTCCTTCTTGGTGGAGGCGGCAGCGGAGGCAGGCCTGCGTTCCCGTGAGGGTGATCCTCGCGAGGTTGGTCTCTCCAGTCCCCCTCACGAGGCAGGTCCCGCCAGCGGTCCTTGCGAGGCTGGTCGCGCCATCCCTGGCGCTGGCCGCGGTCTTCCCAGCGCCTTGGGTTTCTTCCTCCTCCTCGGCCATAGCCCCGGTCAGCACGGTCAGGGCGACGGCCGATCCTTCCTTCTCGTACGGCGCGGAGCTCTTGACATTCGTTGGTGTTGTGGGTGTGGAGGTCATGGTATACATAGTACCGGCTGCCTCTGGAGGGTTCGGGCAGATCCTTGCCCCGCTTGGTGTCCGGTTCTGCCGCGAGTACGGCAGCCCCCTTGCGCTTCGCGTCCTTGGCCTTGGGCTTCTTCTCTTCTGGGTCCACGGCAGGCAGCTCGAGGAGGGAGAGACGTCCCTCCTCAGTCCTGGCGCACTTGTTCGCCAAGTTGAACAGCTCCAGGGAGGTGCAGAGGTCTTCGTGCATCGCCAGCTCCTCCTTCATCTTGACATCACGCACTCCGTCAGAGAAGGCGGAGATGATGGCCTCCTCTGACACCCTGGGGATCTTGAGGCGCGCGCTGTTGAAGCGCTGGATGTACTTTTGCAGGGTCTCTCCGGGTTGTTGCTTGACGCGGCGCATGTCGCTCACGGCGGGCGGCCGGTCGTGAGTACCTTGTAAGTTGGCGATGAAGCGGGCGCGCATCTGGTCCCAGGAGGAGATCGTGCCTGGAGCCAGATTCAGGAGCCAGGTTCGCGCCCCTTCCTTCAGCACCATGGGGAACCAGTTAGTCATGACCTTTTCGTCCCTGTCGGCAGCCTCGATACCCAGCTCACAGAGCTGTAGGAACTCTACGGGATTGGCTGTGCCGTCGTAGCGAGGAGGCAGGTCGGGCTTGAACTTGCCGGGCCACGCGACGCTGCGCAGCTCAGTGGTGTAGGCGTGGCAGCCCGTGGTGGCCACGAAAGGCCTCGGTTGGTGGAGAGCTTGGTCTTGAGGGTCCCCACGCGCTGCGGCTAGGAGCAGGGCGGGGTCTTGGCATGCCGGAGCTGGAGCAGGGTCGCGGCGTGCCGGAGCAGGGAGCGCTCGGGCAGCCCCCTGCGGCAAGGGATTTCTTGGCAGCTTCGCTCTTGCTGCGCTGGCGCCTGACGGAGCGGGTTCCGCCCAGGGACCAAGCGCCTTGGAGCCACGGCACCTTCTTGGAGAGGAGGCGGCGTGTGCGCCTCCGGAGCTTCGTTGCCCGCGCGGGGCGGAGTGCGGCGCAGAGGGACGGACGGCGCGGAAGAGCCCCCTGCAGCACGGACAAGCTCGGCGACGCGGTCGAGCCATTCTTCGTAGACGTCGCCGACGGGACGGTAACGCAGGAGCTCGTTTGCCGCGAGGAGCGCAGCTCGAGCCTCCAAGGGTGCGCGGAGCGCTCGGGACGAAGAGCCAGCTGGAGCGAGTGATGGAGTGGCGGTGCGGCCGTCTTGCCGCACGGACGGGTGCTGAGATGATGCCTGCTCTCGCCCCCCGCCGGGCCAGTGGCGGCGTTGACAGCGGGCGACGGGGAACGACGAGGATGCCCACCGACGGGGGCCGTCTGGGCGACGCGAGAAGTGATGGAGGCCCGGCGCTCGGCGCGGGCTCGTCGAGCGTCTGACATGGATGCGACGGTCGGAGGAGAGCGGAGCGGTGGAAGACGAATTCCGGCGCACCCCTACCTGGCATGCCAAATGTCGGATTTTGGGTTCCTGCAGACCCTTAAGGTTCAAACACTGGGGTGCGCGCGGAAATCTCGCCTTCAACCTCTCCGTCTCGATGGGATCTAAGCTACTAAAAGAACTGCACGAAAGACACAAGATTTATACTGGTTCGGGCCATCGATGTAGTGTAATACCCTACTCCAGTGTGTGGTGGATGGATTGCCTCCTAGGGCTGGTGTGGATGAACAATACAAGGAAGAATAGCCTCGCGAGGGTCTGTTCTTGGTTGTGGTGATGAACTGTTGTGTAGAGCTCAGTCACCCTCTCTCTCTCTCTCTTTACTTGCGGACCGAACGAACAGGAATCGATCCCCGAACGAACAAACCATCTCCCCTCTCTATGTGGGTGGCTAGTCCTATTTATAGAGGCCCTGGTCCTCTCCCCAAATATTGAGCGGGAAGGGATCCAACAATGGCGGGCTAATTTGAAGGGGGATAGCGAGTACATCTATCCTGACAAAAGTAGTCTTCGCCTGCCAAAGGCTCTGGTGATGACGCTGCGCTGGGCTCCATGGTGACCTCCATCTCGTAGTCCTCCTGGCCTTGGTCTCGTTGCACCGAAGTGGCAACCTTTTCCTGATGCCTCGGTACTCCGCTGATACGCTTGCTCCCTTTGCACCAAAGAGGAAAGAGGGACGCTGCGCGCGCTGGCACCCGCCTGATGCCCCGTGTCGTCATGGCTTGCGTCATGGGCACCTCGCGAGGTACCCTGCCTTGAACTCTCCGCCTCCTCGCGAGCCAGCCTGACGAGGCTGTGCCTGAGGATGCGCCGTGTCGTCCGCCTCACGAGGCTTGGCCCCTCGCGAGGGTCTTGAGCCTTGTGTCGATGAAGATGGGCCGCGCTGGGCCCCCACTTGAGCCACGCCGCAGGCCGCAGGCAGGCAAGTCTGGGGACCCCCGTCCCTAGAATGCCGACAGTAACGACCACCGGCGGGTGTGTCCAGGGCGTTACATATGAGCACCGACATCTAGCAATGAGTGTGTGAGCATAAATGTAATGTCGGTGAGAAATACGTACTCCCCCAAGCTTAGGTTTTTGGCCTAAGTTGGTTTATGGCCACGGCTGGCTTGGCTGATATCCATAATAGTAGTTGGGGTCGTACTGCGAAGCAGCAGCTATCGCCTGCTAAGCTGCAGCGTGGCGACGAGCGGCCTCCTCTCTCCTCTCGTACTCATCTGCCTCCTCTCTGGTAAAAGTATATCCTCCTCTTACCTGATAATCAAAGAAGGCAGGGGCAGGGAGAGTAATACGGACAGCACGGCATCTGTCAAAGATTAGTCGATACTGGAGAGGTGATTCATTCCTCTCAACAAACTGGTGATGAACCACAGCATTAAAGTCTAGGTAAGCAGGTGGTAATTCAATATCATCTTCGCGTACATCTATACCAAGAAAATTAGGTATGCGTGTTGCATAAATTCCACCAAAGAAATCTCGATTACGTCTATTAAGATGCAACCTACGTGCAACAATGGCTCCCAAATTATATGATTTGTCTCCTAACACAGCACTCCTAAGAATACCGATGTCAGGGACACACATGTGACATGCCTCATATTTATCATTTATGCATCTACCTATGAAGAGAGCAAAATAATGTATAGCTGGAAAGTGAATGCTCCCTATGGTAGCTTGTGTAATATCTCTAGATTCTCCCACAGTTATATTAGCAAGAAAATCTCTAAATTCAGATTTGCGAGGATCCCTTATAATGGGGTAGTTTGCATGCAGTGGTAAAATCCTCTAAGTCCATGGTATAAGATTTATCATAAAGATCAAACAGGACAGTTGGAGAATTACGTGAAGTTGAAAATTCAAACCTCCTCATGAAGGAGCTAGTGACATTATGATACTGACTACACTTCTCTTCCTCAAAGCTCACGAGATCAGTGTTACGCAAATATGCGTTGAATTCTTCTTTTATTCCCGCTCGATCCATAAAATTTTCAGAAGGCCACTCACAAGGACGCACTGGAGCGTCTCTTGGTGGCTCTTCGTCAGCATCACGCATTGCAAGCCTAGGTCCTTGCTTCCTTGAAGAACCGCCTTGGAAGATTTCCCTAAGCATTTTTCTTCCTCTGAAATATTCTGAAAATTTTAGTAACTTCAAAATAAAAGTAAACCAAACTCAACAATATTGATAGCAACTACTCCTACAAGTGCCTAGGGCCTATATCATGCATCAAAACTACTTTTGACCATATAAATTTGACATGCAAGCTCAAGAACAGGGTCACCTAAGCAGAAAAAATTTGCAATGAATAAAGCACTAGAACAAAAACTAATTTGACCAATGGAGGAGTCACATACCAAGGAACAATCTCCCCAAGCAGTTTTGTGAGAGGTGCTTTGAGCAAGGAGATCGAAAATGGCAGCAAAATGAGCTACAATTCGTGCTTGAGCTGGTTATTCGTGTTTGTCAGAGGAAGATGAAGTGTGTGGGTGCAGGAATAAGTGGAGAAGGGCCACCATGGGCCCACGAGGCAGGGGGCGCGCCCTAGGGGGGTGGGCGCACCCTCCACCCTCGTGGCAAGGTGGTTGGCCCCCTGGTGTGTTCTTTGTTCCATAAATCCTCAAATATTCTAGAAAAAATCATATTTAATTTTCAGGGCATTTGGAGAACTTTTATTTTCGAGGTATTTTTATATTGCACGGATAATCAGATAACAGACAGACAAATATTTATTTTAATTTTATTTGATATAAATAACAGAAAGTAAAAGTGGGGTACGGAAGGTTCTGCCTTCTAGTTTCATCCATCTCATGATCATCAAAAGGAATCCACTAACAAGGTTGATCAAGTCTTGTTAACGAACTCATTCCGAATAACATGGAACCGGAGCAATTTCGAATAACACTATGTTACCTCAACAGGGATATGCACATCCCCAATAATAAGAATATCATATTTCTTCTTGACAATAGGAAGAGGAAATTCAAAACCTCCAAATATAATCGGTGGAATTTTTCCAATAGAGTTGATACTATGAACTTGAGAATGTTTCCTCGGAAAGTGTACTATGTGCTCATTACCATTAACATGAATAGTGACGTTGCCTTTAGTGCAATCAATAACATCCCCTCCAGTATTCAAAAAGGGTCTTCCAAGAATAATAGACATATTATCGTCCTCGGGAATATCAAGAATAACAAAGTCTGTTAAAATAGTAACATTTGCAACTACAACGGGCACATCCTCACAAATACCGATAGGTATAGCAGTTGATTTATCAGCCATTTGCAAAGATATTTCAGTAGGTGTCAACTTATTCAAATCAAGTCTACCATATAAGAGAGAGGCATAACACTAACACTGGCTCCAAGATCACATAAAGCAGTTTTAACATAGTTTCTTTTAATAGAGCATGGTATAGTGAGTACTCCTGGATCTCCAAGTTTTCTTGGTATTCCACCCTTAAAAGTATAATTAGCAACCATGGTGGAAATTTCAGCTTCCGCTATCTTTCTTTTATTTGTAATGATATCTTTCATGTACTTAGCATAAGGATTGGTTTTGAGCATATCAGTTAATCGCATACGCAAAAAGATAGGTCTAATCATTTCAGCAAAGCGCTCAAAATCCTCATCATCCTTTTTCTTGGATGTTTTGGGAGGAAAAGGCATGGGTTTCTGAACCCAAGGCTCTCTTTCTTTACCATGTTTCCTAGAAACAAAATCTTTCTTATCATAACATTGTTTCTTTGATTGTGGGTTATCAAGATCAATAGCAGGTTCAATTTCTATGTCATTATCATTACTAGGTTGAGCATCATCATGAACATTATCATTAACATTATCACTTGTTTTAGGTTCATTAACAGGTTGGGTTTCAGCATCAGAAATAGAAATATCATTTGGATTCTCAGGTGTTTCAACAATAGGATCACTAGAAGCATGCAAAGTACTATCATTTTTCTTTTTCTTCCTTTTAGAAGAACTAGGTGCATCTATATTATTTCTCTCAGAATCTTGCTCAATTCTCTTAGGATGGCCTTCAGGATACAAAGGTTCCTGAGTCATTCTACCACCTCTAGTCATAACTCTAACAGCATTATCATTATTCTTATTATTCAATTCATTGAGCAAATCATTTTGAGCTTTAAGTACTTGTTCTACTTGAGTGGTAACCATAGAAGCATGTTTACTAATAAGTTTAAGTTCACCTTTAACAGTAGCCATATAATCACCCAAGTGTCGAAGCATATTTGAATTGTATTTTAATTGTCTACCAAAATAAGCATTAAAGTCTTCTTGCTTAGCCATAAATTTATCAAACTCATCTAAGCATGGGCTAGCAATTTTGGTAAATGGGATTACAGCTTTATCATATCTATAGAGAGAATTTACCTTTACTACCTGTGTCGGGTCATCAAGATCATGAGTTTCTTCAATAGGTAAAGGATTTGGATTTTATGTTTCTTCAACAGGCGGTAAATTAAGACCATGTATTTCTTCAATAGGAGGTAAATTCTTAACATCTTCAGCTTTAATACCTTTTCCTTGCATAGATTTTTTTGCCTCTTGCATATCTTCAGGACTGAGAAATAGAATACCCCTCTTCTTCGGAGTTGGTTTAGGAATTGGCTCAGGAATTGGCTCCGGAGGTGTCCAATTATTTTCATTTGTCAACATATTATTCAATACAATTTCAGCTTCATCCGGTGTTCTTTCCCTGAAAACAGAACCAACACAACTATCCAGGTAATCTCTGGAGGCATCGGTTAATCCATTATAAAAGATATCAAGTATTTCATTCTTCTTAAGAGGATGATCAGGCAAAGCATTAAGTAATTGGAGAAGCCTCCCCCAAGCTTGTGGGAGACTCTCTTCTTCAGTTTGCACAAAATTATATATATCCCTTAAAGCAGCTTGTTTCTTATGAGCAGGGAAATATTTAGCAGAGAAGTAATAAATCATATCCTGGGGACTACGCACACAACCAGGATCAAGAGAATTAAACCATATCTTGGCATCACCCTTTAATGAGAATGGAAATATTTTAAGGATATAAAAGTAGCGAATTCATCTTTAGTGAATAGGGTGGCTATATCATTCAGTTTAGTAAGATGTGTCACAACAGTTTCAGATTCATAACCATGAAAAGGATCAGATTCAACCAAAGTAATTATATCAGGATCAACAGAGAATTCATAATCCTTATCAGTAAGAAAGATAGGTGAAGTAGCAAAAGCAGGATCAGGTTTCATTCTAGCATTTAGAGATTGCTTACTCCATTTGGCTAATAATTTTTTAAGTTCAGTTCTATTTTTGCAAGCTAAAGAAGCATCTTGATCAAAAACATAACCCTTAGGGATGGCAAGTGGTTCTTCATCATCACTTTCGTCAGTATCATCAAATTCAATATTTTCAATCTCTATAGCCCTAGCAAGTTGTTCATCAAGAAAAGCACTAAGTGGCATAGTAGTATTAGGCATAGAGGTAGTTTCATCATAAGTATCATGCATAGCAGAAGTGGCATCATCAATAACATGCGACATATCAGAACGAATAGCAGAAGCAGGTGTAGGTGCCGCAAGCTTACTCAAAACAGAAGGTGAATCAAGTGCAGAGCTAGATGGTAGTTCCTTACCTCCCCTCGTAGTTGAGGGATAGATCTTGGTTTTTGGATCTCTTAAGTTCTTCATAATGATAAGCAGATATATATATATATCCCAAGTGACTCAAAGAATAGAGCTATGCTCCCCGGCAACGGCGCCAGAAAATAGTCTTGATAACCCACAAGTATAGGGGATCGCAACAGTTTTCAAGGGTAGAGTATTCAACCCAAATTTATTGATTCGACACAAGGGGAGCCAAAGAATATTCTCAAGTATTAGCAGCTGAGTTGTCAATTCAACCATACCTGGAAACTTAATATTTGCAGCAAAGTATTTAGTAGAAAAGTAATATGATAGTAGTGGTAACGGTAGCAAAAGGTAACAATAGTAAAAGTAATGTTTTGGTATTTTGTAGTGATGATAGCAATAGCAACGGAAAATTAAATAAGTGGAGAACAATATATGGAAAGCTCGTAGGCAATGGATCGGTGATGGAGAATTATGCCGGATGCGGTTCATCATGTAACAGTCATAACCTAGGGTGACACAGAACTAGCTCCAGTTCATTGATATAATGTAGGCATGTATTCCGAATATAGTCATACGTGCTTATGGAAAAGAACTTGCATGACATCTTTTGTCCTACCCTCCCGTGGCAGCGGGGTCCTTACGGAAACTAATGGATATTAAGGCCTCCTTTTAATAGAGAACCGGAACAAAGCATTAACACATAGTGAATACATGAACTCCTCAAACTACGGTCATCACCGGTAAGTATCCCGATTATTGTCACTTCGGGGTTAACGGATCATAACACATAATAGGTGACTATAGACTTGCAAGATAGGATCAAGAACACTCATATATTGATGAAAACATGATAGGTTCAGATCTGAAATCATGGCACTCGGGCCCTAGTGACAAGCATTAAGCATAGCAAAGTCATAGCAACATCAATCTCAGAACATAGTGGACACTAGGGATAAAACCCTAACAAAACTAACTCGATTACATGATAGATCCCATCCAACCCATCACCGTCCAGCAAGCCTACGATGGAATTACTCACGCACGGTGGTGAGCATCATGAAATTGGTGATGGAGGATGGTTGATGATGACGATGGCGACGGATTCCCCTCTCCAGAGCCCCGAACGGACTCCAGGTCAGCCCTCCCGAGAGGTTTTAGGGCTTGGCAGCGGCTCTGTATTTAAAACGCGATGATTTCTTCTCCCTGATTTTTTTTCTCATGGAAACTCAATATATGGACGTGGAGTTGGAGTCGGAGAGGCAACAGGGGGCCCACGAGGTAGGGGGGCACGCCCTAGGGGGGCAGTCGCGCCCCCCACCCTCGTGGAAAGACGGTGGGCCCCTGGCCTTCATCTTTGGCAGGTATTTTTCTTATTTTCTGAAAAGTGTCTCCATGAAGTTTCAGGTCATTCCGAGAACGTTTGCTCCTGCACATAAATAACACCATGGTAATTCTGTTGAAAACAGCGTCAGTCCGGGTTAGTTCCATTCAAATCATGCAAGTTAGAGTCCAAAACAAGGGCAAAAGTGTTTGGAAAAGTAGATACGTTGGAGACGTATCAGCCTCCGGTTAATAGGTTAGTCCCAAAAATAATATAAAAGTGGATAATAAAGCCCAATAATGTCCAAAACAGTAGATAATGTAGCATGGAGCAATCAAAAATTATAGATACGTTGGAGACGTATCAGTGTGCATCCAACTCACTTTCTCACGAAGACCTAGGGCATTTTGAGGAAGCCCATCATAGGAATATACAAGCCAAGTTTTATAATGAAAAATTCCCACTAGTATATGAAAGTGATATCATAGGAGACTCTCTATCATGAAGATCATGGTGCTACTTTGAAGCACAAGTGTGGTAAAAGGATAGTAGCATTGTCCCTTCTCTCTTTTTCTCTCATTATTTTTTATTTGGGCCTTTTCTCTTTTTATGGCCTATTTTTTTAGTCTGGAGTCTCATCCCGACTTGTGGGGGAATCATAGTCTCCATCATCCTTTCCTCACTTGGGACAATGCTCTAGAAATGATGATCATCACACTTTTATTTACTTACAACTCAATAATTAGAACAAAATATGACTCTATGTGAATGCCTCCGGCGGTGTACCGGGATATGCAATGATGCATGAGTGACATGTATGAAAGAATTATGAATGGTGGCTTTGCCACAAATACAATGTCAACTACATGATCATGCAAAACAATATGACAATGATGGAGCGTGTCATAGTAAACGGAACGGTGGAAAGTTGCATGACAATATATCTCGGAATGGCTATGAAAATGCCATGATAGGTAGGTATGGTGGCTATTTTGAGGAAGGTATATGGGGGTGTATGATACCGGCGAAAGGTGCACGGTATTAGAGAGGCTAGCAATGGTGGAAGGAAGAAAGTGTGTATAATCCATGGACTCAACATTAGTCATAAAGAACTCATATACTTATTGCAAAAATCTACAAGTTATCGAAGCAAAGTATTACGCGCATGCTCCTAGGGGGATCGATTGGTAGGAAAAGACCATCGCTCGTCCCCGACCGCCACTCATAAGGAAGACAATAAATAAATAAATCATGCTCCGACTTCTTCACATAATGGTTCACCATACGTGCATGCTACAGGAATCACAAACTTCAACGCAAGTATTTCTAAAATTCACAAATACTCAACTGGCATGACTCTAATATCCCCATCTCCATATCTCAAAACAATTATCAAGTATCAAACTTCTCTTAGTATTCAGCACACTCATAAGAATTTTTTTTACTAATCCTGAATGCCTAGCATATTAGGATTATTTTCCTAGTTTAAGTAAATTACCATGTTGTTTAAGACTCTCAAAATAATATAAGTGAAGCATGAGAGAATAATAGTTTCTCTAAAACAAATCCACCACCGTGCTCTAAAAAGATATAAGTGAAGTACTAGAGTAAAAACTATATAACTCAAAAGATATAAGTGAAGCACATAGAGTATCTTAATAATTTTCAAATCATGTGAGTCTCTCTCAAAAGGTGTGTACAGCAAGGATGATTGTGGCAAACTAACAAATAAAGACTCAAATAATACAAGACGCTCCAAGCAAAACACATATCATGTCGTGAATAAAAATATAGCTCCAAGTAAAGTTACTGATGGAAGTAGACGAAAGAGGGGATGCCTTCCGGGGCATCCCCAATCTTTGGCTTTTAGGTGTCCTTAGATTATCTTGGGGTGCCATGGGCATCCCCAAGCTTAGCCTCTTGCCACTCCTTGTTGTCGGCGTTCTGGGAACGCGGGTCCCCAGACTTGCCTGCCTACAGCCTGCGCCGTGGCTCAAAGGAGGCCCAGCACGGCCCATCTTCATCAACGCAAGACTCAAGACCCTCGCGAGGGGCCAAGCCTCGCGAGGCGGACAACACGGAGCTTTCTCAGGCACGGCCTCGTCAGGCTGGGTCGCGAGGAGGTGGAGAGATCAAGGCGGGGTACCTCGCGAGGTGCCCGTGACGCAAGCCATGACGACTCGGGGCGCCAGGCGGGTGCCAGGGCGCGCAGCGCCCTTCTTTACTCTTTGGTGCAAAGGGGGAAAGTGCAGCCGCGGAGTACCGAGGCATCAGGCAATGGTTGCCATTTCGGTGCAACGAGACCAAGACCAGGAGGACTACGAGACGGAGGTCACCGTGGAGCCCAGGACAGCGTCATCACCAGAGCTTTGCGCAGGCGGAGACTGCTTTTGTCAGGATAGTTGATACTTGTTGTCCCCCTTCAAATTAGCCCGCCATTGTTGGCTCCCTTCCCGCTCGATATTTGGGAAGAGGACCAGGGCCTCTATAAATAGGACCAGCCACCCGCATAGCAAAGGGGGGTTCGGTTCGATTCGGTTCGGTTCTGTTCGTTTGACCGGTAGGAAGCAGAGTAAGAGAGAGAGAGAGAGAAAGGCGGCTGAACTCCTCCTAGAAGTTCATCGCCCCAGCCAAGAATAGACCCTCGCGAGGCTGTTCTTCCTTGTATTGTTCATCATCATTAGCCCCAGGAGGCAATCCACCAACCACACACTGGAGTAGGGTATTACACCACATCGGTGGCCCGAACCAGTATAAATCTTGTGTCCCTTGTGCAGTTCTTTTAGTCGTTTAGATCTTTGCGAGGCGGGGAGGTAGAAGGTGTAATCTCCGCGCGCACCCCAGTGTTCGAACCTTAAGGGTCTGCCAGAACCCGAAATCCGACATTTTGGCGCGCCAGGTAGGGGTGCGCCGGAATTCGTCTTCCACCGCCCCGTGCCCCGTCGCGTCGTCATCACCATGCCCAGCGACCAGGAGGGCAACCCCGACCCATGGGCTGCGTGGCCCGCCCACGCAGAACCGCTCGCCTCGGGCGACCCCGCGCCCAGGCAGCCCGCGGTCCGCAGGGCGCTGCGGGCCGCGGGCGATGGGACAGACTCCGACAACTCTCAAACCGCGGCAGGCACGGTCGGCAGCAAGGGCCTCCAATCACGCGCGACCACGACACCGTACACCCGCCGGGAGCAGGCGAACTCGAGGGCCGTGCTCATGGTGGCCCGAGAGCTGCTGCGGTGCAGACTGTTGGAGGACGGCCACGGCATGCTGCTGGAACGAGTGGCGGAACTCCTGGGCTTCGCCGCCTCGGGGGCTCACCCCTTCTCCACCCAGCTCCCATCTCAAGCCCAGGGCGACCCGCGCGGGGGCTCCGCGCGCGCCCGCGGGCTCCAAGGCTACTCCGACGCCAGCGAAGCTGTCAGCACCGGACCGGCGGCGGCGTCGCCCCCGCCCCCGGCCCGTGAAGAAGAAGGACTCAACGCGACCCACGGCCCCGGTGGGCGGCCGCGTTGCCACCCCGCAGTAGGCATGACAGGTGGGACCGCGTGGCATGCGGGGCATCACGGCGTGGCACTCGGGATGGCGGCGATGGAGGAATACGTGCCCCTCATGATGGACCAAGGACACCCTCACGAGAAAGGACAAGCCTCGCTCCTTGGCCCAAGCTGGGGGACGAGGCAATGGAAGCTGAGCCTTTCCGGGAGCCCCGGGACGGACCCACTGGCCATGCTGGAGGCAACGATTATCAGGCACCGCTAATTCTTCAAGAGCAGGTATACGCTAACCATGGATCACAGGAGGTGCAGGTCGCTGCGGCAAGCAGCTGCCCTGCTCCCACAGTCTCCTACCCCTCTGGAGGAGGGCGCGGGGGGCTGCAGGAGAGGGGCCGAGATCCGACATCACCACCGCGGCGTTCGGAGCAAGGCGTTCTCAGGAGGTAGGCCCTCTGCTGGGGAGGTGCCTCAAGGCCTGCCCCTGGCGGAGGACACATGGTTGTCGGGGGAACCGCTGGCGACCGCTCTACCCCATTGGGCGGCATCCTGGGTTCCGGTCGTTGCTGATGGCACTAGAGTGTGGCGCAAGGCGGGGCCCTCGTCTGGCGATATGAAGCAAGGTCAGTACCTGTGAAGAAGGCCCGGTGCCTGTGAAGCTCGCCGCCCCATGACACTCTCACGTAATAATGAGTGGGGCTGTACACGCCCCGGAGTCTCAGGGGTGCCGGCCTCAGGCCCTGGGGCTCCCTCCCATGCCCAGTGGACAGCACTTAACTCCGCGCTGGTGAGAAGATGTCCAAGACTAGACTAGGTACCGGACGCGGCCTTTTGTCTGCTTTCATTGCCTTTCCCTTTGGCTGTAGCTTTCCCCTCGCTGGATTTAGGTTGGATTTGAATTTGAGATTTGCGTGTGTCCGAGGAAGGGGTGCTTATTCTCGCTCGAGCCTTTTCTCGTGTTCTGGGTACCGCTTCACCACAGCTGCCTCCCCTCGCGAGCCCCTCGCGAGTCAGGTCAGGCCTGGCTCGTGCGCAACCCAAACTGCCGCTATTGCCCCCTCTCAGGAGGATTTTCGGGTGCCTGCGGAGGTTGTCCTGTTTGGAAAAGGCCAGGAGCCTGTGAAGCAAGGCAAGTGCCTGTGAAGCTCTCGCGTTCAGGAAAAGGCCCGGAGCCTGTGAAGCAAGGCGAGTGCCTGTGAAGCTATCGCGCTCAAGGAAAAGGCCCAGAGCCTGTGAAGCAAGGCGAGTGCCTGTGAAGCTCTCGCGTTCAGGAAAAGGCCCGGAGCCTGTGAAGCAAGGCGAGTGCCTGTGAAGCTATCGCGCTCAAGGAAAAGGCCCAGAGCCTGTGAAGCAAGGCGAGTGCCTGTGAAGCTCTCGCGTTCAGGAAAAGGCCCAGAGCCTGTGAAGCAAGGCGAGTGCCTGTGAAGCTATCGCGCTCAAGGAAAAGGCCCAGGGCCTATGAAGCAAGGCGAGTGCCTGTGAAGCTCTCGCGTTCAGGAAAAGGCCCGGAGCCTGTGAAGCAAGGCGAGTGCCTGTGAAGCTCTCGCGTTCAGGAAAAGGCCCAGAGCCTGTGAAGCAAGGCGAGTGCCTGTGAAGCTCTCGCGCTCAAGGAAAAGGCCCAGAGCCTGTGAAGCAAGGCGAGTGCCTGTGAAGCTCTCGCGTTTAGGAAAAGGCCCAGAGCCTGTGAAGAAGGCCAACACTCGTGAAGCTCCCCGCCAGCGACACTCTCATATCCAACGGATTCAACTAAAGAACACCGAGGGCGTCACGCCCTCCCACAGGCTGCTTCGGGGCTTGCGTGAAACAAAGGTAAACCTGCCAACCGCCCGGCGTGGGCGCTCGTGCTATATGACAACTACTGATACGACGAACATAGGTTCTACATGAGGGGCTTCCCCTCCCAAAATGCTCTCACAGCCATCAGGTCAAAAACCTGAGTTCTATTGATGCAGGGTAAAAAAGACAGGAGCGATACCCACTCAGTCGGACCAATCCCCCAATGCGTCCCCGGAAGCACCTCCTGAGCCTTCGCTGGGGTCGCCGAATTCGCCATCATCGTCTGCATCACCGCCAGCGGCGTCAGGGCCGCTCGTCGCGCCGCCCTCGTCAGCACCCACGATCATGTCGTCGTCGTCCAAAGCGAAGGCCCTGACAAGGGCGTCCACGTTGTCTTCCACCCAGTGCGCCAGGTCACCTCGGACGGCCTGGGGAACTGGGGCGATGACAGCGTCAAAATCGAAGCGGGAATCCATGTTCAGGAGATGGCTGAAGACACGGGAGAAGGCGTGCCCGAGCAGCGCGCGGCTCCTCTCTTCCACCAACCTATCGGCCCTTGCCGAACGCGCCTCCAGTTGCGTCACCACGGCAGTGAAGAACTGAAGGTTGCCAGCATAGTTGGCTGTGTGCGGCTCGCCAACAGCCGCCTCACAGATGTTGCCCAAGGCCGCGCTAGCTCTCTCCCGGAGCGTGGCGAGCATGGGACCGTGCACGTGCTCCAGGACCTGCCACTGACATATCTCGCCTGTGTTCTGGCGCGCGACGCCCTCAGCCTCCTCCACCCGCTGACGAAGACGGAGCGTCTCGGCCTGGGAGGTGGCTAACTCCCCTTGCGCTACCTCAAGGGCGGCCTGGGAGGCGTCGGCCAGCCGCGTCGCCTCCTCCCGCTTGACCCTCAAGGCTGCGGTCCTCCCTTCAGCTTCGACCCGGATCAAATCCAGTCTCCTCTCGAACTCGCGCTCGAGGTCTTGGCGCGCCATCGCCACCCGACGACCGACCTCCTCCAGGACACAAGCCTCCCGTGCGGTGACATCGTCCTCCGCCTGCATCACCAAGCGCTCCCTCGTCTCCAGCCGCTCGTACTTGCGAGTGCATTCGGCGGCTTCCAGCGTCAACGCTTCTTCGCGCCTCTGGAGCTCGGCTAGGTCGTCGGAGGCCACCCGCATCGACGCAAGGGCCAGCTCGCGCAGCTCCACTTGCTCCTCCAGTGAGTGGCACCGGGCCAGGAGCTCGCGAGCCCGCTCCTCCGCCGCCTCTCGCCATCGGTCAGCTCTTCGGGCCTCCTCGGTGGCCTGGGATCGGGCCACTCGAGAGGCCTCCAGCGACGCCTTCACCTCTTCATCATCAAGATCACGCTGACAGCGCGCGAGGGCGATGGCGGCCTCCAGCTCGTGCCTCCCTGCAGCCAGGCGCGGGCCCTCGGCCTCCAGGCGCGCGTCTTCATCAGCAAGCTCCTCCCCAAGCAAGTTCACCGCGTCGGTCGCTCTTCGAAGGAACCCTTGGCGGCGAGCGCGGCGCTCCCGGGTGTGCTCAAGCACGTCTTCCACACCATCATCCGCCCCAAGCAAGCGCCGGGGGCCGCGAATCATCATTCCTCCGGGCAGGGGGCTGGGGGCTGGCACCCTCGTGACGGCCGGGCGCGTCGCGCCAGAAGCCCAGCCTGGAGCCAGCCCGCCTCCAGATGAAAGGCGCAGGGGGCGCCTCAACCAGTCGTAGTCCACGACCAGACGAGAAGCCCACGGCAGACTGGCGATTCCCCGAGAGGGCCCACAAAGGAAAATCGCGGGGAATGAAGGGCTGTGGTGCACCTCGGGATGGTCCACCCCTTCAGACGCCCTCACCACAAGGGCAGAGCTGCTCGAAGCATTTGAGGACTGTGGAGGGGGCGAAGCCAAAGGAGGCGGCACCTCTGCTACTTCCTCGAGCTCGGATGGAAGGGGCCTGCGGAGCAAGGATCAGTGAAAGCAACAAGAGGATCAGGAGCCAGAGAGGAAGAAGACTTACTCGTCAGTGGCGAAGTACTTCCTGTGCTTCAGCACGCGACAAGGGAGGTCGTCACCCAGGGCCTCCCTTTTCCTCCGTAGGGCCTCAAAGTCCACGCGGAACTGGCCCAAGAGAAGAGTGCAAGGATCAACCTGCGGCGAGGACGGAGCATCAGAGCGGTCCGCGTCAGGGGCGCCTGCCTGGCGCGTGCCATCCATCACCTCGCCAGAAGACGCGGCTGGGGCCTCCAAGGCCTCAGTCCCGGGCGCTGGGAGCGGCTGCTTGCCACCTTCAGCCGCAGCGGCATGGGTCCCAGGGGATGTCCCCTCGCGAGCATCACCCGGCGCTGCCACCTCATCAGGAGCCCCCTCGGCCTCCGGCGCCTCCTGCCTCCCTGCTCCGCCACTTGAGGAGGAGTCGCCTTGGCCGATTGGGAGGGCAGTCACCACCATTGGATTCTCGCGAGGTCCCTGGAGGCCGGCGGGGCGTAGCCCCCACTCATCAAAGACGGGCATCTGCTTCACGAAGTCGGCCCTGCTCTGGCAGAGATACAGCAAGGCCCCTCCCTGCCGAACGTTGCCGGGGTTGGGGTCCCCGGCCAAGGTCAAGAGTGTCGACTTCAGCACTGCGGGAGCCAGGTCCTCTTCCTGGAGCCTCATGCTATCCTCACACCCACGGAAGGCCCACATCCGGCGAGAGTGGCGTTGAAGGGGAGCAACACGGCATAACAGAAACTCCTTCACCACCTTGGGCGTTGTCACGCCGAGCTTCCTCAGGAGCGCGAAGCGGCTCCAGACAAAGACGAGCCGGGGGCTCTTGAGCGTCTCCTGGCCCCAACCCAAATTGGGGACAGCAGGCGAGGTCCGCTCCGATAGCAGGGGGCTGGGCACCCCTGCGTCCACATACAACCACCGCTCACGGAACCCAACCGCGGGCAGGGGGAGTTTGAAGTCAATCCCAGAGGCCTCGGTCTTAGGCTCGGCAGCAAAGCTCGCGCACGCCCAGCATTGGGAAGGGTCGACAAGGTGTAGCGAGAAGAAGTGGCACAGCAAGGCAACCGAAGGAGGGATGCCCACCATGGCTTCGCAAACGAAGGCGAAGACTGAAAGGAGGGTGATGGACTCAGGACTTAGATGCATCATGTGGATCTGATAGTGGGAGAGCACAGCATTGAAGAAATCAGAGAAGGGGGGAACCAGACCCGCCCACAAGGCATCGGTAAAACATGGGACCTCGGTTGCTATCCTGTCGATGGAGAAGTGGGACGCGGGTCAGGCCGTCGTCCTCCCGCACTCATTGAAGATGGTGGCCAGAGCCAAGCTGTCCCTGCCCAGGCACTCTTGATTGAGTACGGTCGACTGGCCGACGGCGGGGGCCACCGATGGCGGCGCACAAGACGGAGGCATGGGTTTCTCCCCTCTCTCCTTCC
The DNA here is from genome assembly GCA_034509565.1 of Triticum monococcum. Lineage (NCBI taxonomy): Eukaryota > Viridiplantae > Streptophyta > Magnoliopsida > Poales > Poaceae > Triticum > Triticum monococcum. The sequence goes on from CM067841.1 coordinate 543,829,335, forward strand.
TCGTCGGAGTCATGGCGATGGGAAGGAGGGGGAAGATTCGAGATTGGATTGGAGGCGGGAGCAGGCATTCGAAGGAAGGAAGAACAGGGGACGCTCGAGCAACAGGAAGGGGAGCGGCTGTGTGCAACTACAAGTCCGCCTAGCAGGGCGCAGAATAAGGGGGCGTGGGGGGAACAGTGCCGCCCACGTCCCATCAACCGCCACGCGGCGCCCAAGGCCGCAGGCTGTTAGGGCCCACGCTGCTTCGCCCTTGCCCTTTCGCCTCTCGGCACGGCCAACTCCGGACGCGCCTTGGGCCCGGGGGCTACTGTCGGCGTTCTGGGAACGGGGGTCCCCAGACTTGCCTGCCTGCGGCCTACGGCGTGGCTCAAAGGAGGCCCAGCACGGCCCATCTTCATCAACGCAAGACTCAAGACCCTCGCGAGGGGCCAAGCCTTGTGAGGCGGACGACACGGAGCTTCCTCAGGCACGGCCTCGTCAGGCTGGCTCGCGAGGAGGCGGAGAGATCAAGGCAGGGTACCTCGCGAGGTGCCCGTGATGCAAGCCATGACGACTCGGGGCGCCGGGCGGGTGCCAGCGCGCGCAGCGTCCTTCTTTCCTCTATGGTGCAAAGGGGGCAAGCGCAGCCGCGGAGTACCGAGGCATCAGGCAAAGGTTGCCATTTCGGTGCAACGAGACCAAGACCAGGAGGACTACGAGACGGAGGTCACCATGGAGCCCGGGACGGCGTCATCACTAGAGCTTTGCGCAAGCGAAGACTGCTTTTGTCAGGATAGTTGATACTTGCTGTCCCCCTTCAAATTAGCCCGCCATTGTTGGCTCCCTTCCCGCTCGATATGTGGGAAGAGGACCAGGGCCTCTATAAATAGGACGAGCCACCCGCATAGCAAAGGGGGGTTCGGTTCGATTCGGTTCGGTTCGGTTCGTTCGACCGGTAGGAAGCAGAGTAAGAGAGAGAGAGAGAGAGAGAGAGAGAGAGAGAGAGAGAGAGAGAGAAAGGCGGTTGAACTCCTCCTAGCAGTTCATCGTCCCAGCCAAGAACAGACCCTCGCGAGGTTGTTCTTCCTTGTATTGTTCATCATCATTAGCCCCAGGAGGCAATCCACCAACCACACACTGGAGTAGGTTATTACACCACATCGGTGGCCCGAACCAGTATAAATCTTGTGTCCCTTGTGCAGTTCTTTTAGTAGTTTAGATCTTTGCGAGGCGGGGAGGTAGAAGGCGTAATCTCCGCGCGCACCCCAGTGTTCGAACCTTAAGGGTCTGCCGGAACCCGAAATCCGACACCTGTTCCATAATCCATCAAATCTTTTACCCAAAACTTGAAAACTTCACAACACAAAACTCAAAGTAGAAAATCTCGTGAGCTCCGTTAGCGAAAGAAAAGAAAACACCACTTCATGGTACTGTAATGAACTCATTCTTTATTTATATTGGTGTTAAACCTACTGTATTCCAACTTCTCTATGGTTTATAAACTATTTTACTAGCCATAGATTAATCAAAATAAGCAAACAACACACGAAAAACAGAATCTGTCAAAAACAGAACAGTCTGTAGTAATCTGTAGCTAACGCAAACTTCTGGAACCCCAAAAATTCTAAAATAAATTGATGGACGTGAGGAATTTATCTATTAATAATATGCAAAAATAATTAACTGAATAGAACTTTCAAAATAAAAATGGCAGCAATTCTCGTGAGTGCTAAAGTTTCTGTTTTTTACAGCAAGATCAAAAAGACTTCCCCCAAGTCTTCCCAATGGTTCTACTTTGCACAAACACTAATTAAGCACAAAAAACACAACCAAAACAGAGGCTAGATAAATTATTTATTAAATAACAGTAAGGAAAAATATTGGGTTGTCTCCCAACAAGCGCTTTTCTTTAAAGCCTTATGGCTAGGCATAATATTGCAATGATGCTCTCATGAAAGACAAGAATTGAAGCACAAAGAGAACATCATAAAACACGTGACAAATGCATCTAAGTCTAACATATTTCCTATGCATAGGCATCTTATAGGCAAACAAATTATCAAGGCAAGCAAAAACTAGCATATGCAAGGAAGCGGAAAGAAACAATAGCAATCTCAACATAACGAGAGGTAATTTAGTAACCTGAAAATTTATACCACCATATTTTCCTCTCTCATAATTATTACATGTAGGATCATAAGAAAATTCAACAAAATAGCTATCACATAAAATATTTTCAACACGATCCACATGCATGCAAAGTTGACACTCTTCCAAAATAGTGGGATCTAAAGTTGACACTCTTCCAAACCCACTTTCAATAATATTGCAAACACTATTATCAATCTCATATTCATCATGGGGCTTAAATAAATTTTCAAGATCAAATGAAGAATCACCCCAATCATGATAGCAACAAGTAGTAGACATAGCAAAACTAGCATCCCCAAGCTTAGGGTTTTGCATAATATTAGCACAATTGACATCAAGAGAATTTATAGTATAATCATTGCAATCATGATTTTTATTCAAAGATCTATCGTGAATCACTCCATAAAGTACTTCATCACAATTTTCAGATTCATGAATTTCAAGCAAAACTTCATAAAGATAATCTAGTGCACAAAACTCACTAGCAATTGGTTCATCATAATTGGATCTCTTAAAAAGATTAGCAAGCGGATGAAGATCCATAGATCTTAGGTTCTCTATTAGTAATAAATAAACAACTATTCCAACCAAACGAGCAAACGAGCCAAGTAAGACATAAAAGCAAACAAAAAGACGAACAGAAGAAGGGCGAATAAAATGGCAAGGGTGAAGTGGGGGAGAGGAAAACGAGAGGCAAATGGCAAATAATGTAATGCGGGAGATAAGGGTTTGTGATGGGTACTTGGTATGTTGACTTTTGCGTAGACTCCCCGGCAATGGCGCGAAAAATTATTCTTGCTACCTCTTGAGCACTGTGTTGGTTTTCCCTTGAAGAGGAAAGGGTGATCCAGCAAAGTAGTGTAAGTATTTCCCTCAGTTTTTGAGAACCAAGGTATCAATCCAGTAGGAGGCCACGTGCGAGTCCCTCGCACCTACACAAACAAATAAAATCCTCGCAACCAACACTATAAAGGGGTTGTCAATCCCTTCACGATCACTTACGAAAGTGAGATCTGATAGATATGATAAGATAAGATTTTTGTTATTTTTATGATAAAGATGCAAAGTAAATAAAGAAAAATAAAAACGGCAAAAGAAATAGCTAGTTGATGGAAGATTAATATGATGGAAAATAGACCCGGGGGCCATAGGTTTCACTAGTGGCTTCTCTCAAGAGCATAAGTATTACGGTGGGTAAACAAATTACTATTGAGCAATTGACAGAATTAAGCATAGTTATGAGAATATCTAGGTATGATCATGTATATAGGCATCACGTCCGAGATAAGTAGACCGACTCCTGCCTGCATCTACTTGTAACGCCCCAAGACCGGAGCTTCAGATGCCTTCCAGGGTTTCCAAGATTCTTTGTGTGATTTGTTTTTTCTTGTTGCATTCATCATTGCATCATGTGCATTGCATCATGTCATCATGTCTTTAATCTTTCAAACTCTAATAAATAAATCGTCTGGATCTCTGGTCCTTTTAAATCGAGGGAATGCACATGGTGAATTCTCTTTATAATATATACTCTCGATATTTAGAGAGCTATAAGAAATATTACATCAATTTGGAATTATCCATAACACACTTGCATTTCAGTTCCATGCCTCTCCTACTTCAAGTTTCACCTCCAAACCTTGCCGATAATTGTTTCTCCATTTATCGAGGCCCTGTCTAATTTCTCAACATTTTTGGCCACTCCTAAATCCTAGACTACATTCAAATCCTTTGAGGCAAGTTAAATAATTTCGGGATTTAACTTCGCCTATTTTGTTGGAACCACTTTTGTTGGGTTGGAATATTCCATAAAGCCTTACAAAAATATCCCACCATTGTATTCTTCTCCATGGCCTCTTCTCTTGATTATTTTGGTCTCTCTCTCTCTTTTTTCTGTAAGGAGTTTAGGAAGAGAGAAGTGAGCAGTGCATAGCAGAAGCCTGCTTAAGGCCCACCTGCAGTCTCAGTCTGGTCGGCCCATCCTTTCTCCAAGGCCCAATTCTCCAGTAACCCTAGCCCATCTCCCATGCTCCCTCTCGTCCTCCCGCAACTGCCGCCACCCACGCACGCACGTAGATCCCAAAACCGCTCGATCTCCTCTCGCTATTTCCTCACGCCCGATCCCCTCATCCCCTTCCTAGCGCCGCCGCCAGATCACCACACCCGCCCTTGCCTTCATCCCCGGCCGGCCTCTCCTTCCTCCGTCCCGTGCGCCTCCCCGTCGTCCTACAGGCCGCTGCCCCGCGCCGTCTTCTTCACCCCCTGCACCGCGTGGCTGGAATGATGCTAGCCGCTCGCCTGCTTCCCTGGCACCCGCGTCTGACCTCGCCGGAGTGCCTGCCTTCCCGACGCTAGCCATCCTCCTGCCGCTCCTTCTACTCATCTCTGCTCCACACCGCACGGTCCTCCGCGTCCATGGCTTCGCCTCCTCTACTCTTCGCCTGCATGCCCGATGCCGCGTCGACTCCTGGCGATGGCCCCGCCGCCAAGTCCCATCGACGGAGCTCGCCTTCGTCCCGACTCCGGCGGGTTTAGGCCATTTGTCGTGCCCTTCATCCCGCAGCTGACCGTGTCCAGCCGTAGGCCTCCGTGCCTTCATCCTACCGCTGCCGGCCACTCTGGCCCTTGTACATCAGGTTTGACCCGAGAAGACTGACACCGCCGGCAAGTCCGAAGACCCCAATGCACCCGTGGGCGTCAAGTACCTCTACCGAAGACTCCCACCGAAGACACGTGTACAACTACATATCCGGGATGCGTCTAGTACCTCTACGGGAGACCCGAACGTCTACGAACGGTGCACGACGTCGGGAGCCTTCGGATCCATCAAGTTCGACTACCTTCGTGTGTACCACTACCGTCGCCCGAAGACGTTGGAGTCATCAAGTACCTCTCCGACCGCCCGTGAATGAATGCATGTGTGATGTATGAGATGCTAGTGCTTACTCCATGCTCGAATTGTCGGTGCATGTTGACCGTCTTTTGCCTTGTCACCATCGTCGACCCGTGGGAACCCGGTAACCGGGATCACCCCACCATCTTTTGCATGCTCCCGCCACACTTTCTTTTGCACCGACGTCTCAATGAGTTGTCGGAACCAGAACGTTGCCGTGGCACCGTTTCGTTATCGTCGCCGTGGCACCTCTTTTGTTTCTGCCATGATGGCAAATGCCTCATATCTTATCATGCCAACATTTTCATAAATACTGCATAAAACTTGCATATGCCATTCGCATCATGATAACAACATTTAAAATGGTTAAAAGTGTTGTTTGCTTAAATTACTAAATGCACATGAGGATTTTTCCGGACTTGATGTTTGTTGTTCCGGCCTCATTTAAACTTGCCCAGATAGGTAGTTTTCTTTTGCTCCACCCGTTGCCATGTTTAAGAACATTTAATACTGATGGGTACCTAAACGAGAGAGAACTAAATAAGTCACGTGGTGTTTCGTCAATACACGACGAAGTTGCATATTGATCTTCACTTAATTTGTAGGATTGTTTGTGCACTTTGCCATGTCATGCCTCATTAATCCGGACATGCATCATACTTGGTTGTGCATCATGACATGTTTATGTGGTGGTTATTTACTATGTTGTTTGCTTCTTTTCGGTGTTGCTTCTTCGGGTTAGTTCCGATAACGTCGTGTTTGTGAGGATCCGTTCGACTACGTCCACTTGTCTTCTTCATGGACTCGTTTTTCTTCCTTGCGGGATCTCAGGCAAGATGACTATACCCTCGAAATCACTTCTATCTTTGCTTGCTAGTTGCTCGCTCTTTTGCTATGCCGTGATACCTACCACTTGCTATATCATGCCTCCCATATTTCCATGTCAAACCTCTAACCCACCTTGTCCTAGCAAACCGTTGTTTGGCTATGTTACCGCTTTGCTCAGCCCCTCTTATAGCGTTGCTAGTTGTAGGTGAAGATGAAGTTTGTTCCTTGTTGGAACATGATTATTCTTGGGATATCATTATTATATCTTGTTTACTTTAATGCATCTATATACTTGGTAAAGGGTGGAAGGCTCGGCCTTATGCCTGGTGTTTTGTTCCACTCTTGTCGCCCTAGTTTCCGTCATACCGGTGTTATGTTCCTTGATTTTGCGTTCCATACGCGGTTGGGTTATAATGGGAACCCCTTGACAGTTCACTTTGAATAAAACTCCTCCAGCAAGGCCCAACCTTGATTTTACCATTTGCCACCTAAGCTTTTTCCCTTGGGTTCTGCAGACTCAAGGGTCATCTTTATTTTAAACCCCCGGGCCAGTGCTCCTCTGAGTGTTGGTCCAAACTAGAGTCCTTTGCGGCGCCCCCTTGGGGAAACTCGAGGTTTGGTTTTAGTTGTACGGAGCGCTCATCCGGTGTGCCCTAAAAACGAGATACGTGCGACTCCTATCGGGATTTGTCGGCACATCGGGCGGCTTTGCTGGTCTTGTTTTACCATTGTCGAAATGTCTTGTAGCCGGGATTCCGAGACTGATCAGGTCTTCCTGGGAGAAGGAATATCCTTCGTTGACCGCGAGAGCTTGTGATGGGCTAAGTTGGGACACCCCTGCAGGGTTTTAAACTTTCAAAAGCCGTGCCCGCGGTTATGGGCAGATGGGAATTTGTTAATATCCGGTTGTAGAAAACCTGATACTTAACTTAATTAAAATGCATCAACCGCATGGGTAGCCGTGATGGTCTCTTTCCGGCGGAGTCCGAGAAGTGAACACGTTTCTCGTGTTATGCTTGAACGTAAGTAGATTTCAGGATCACTTCTTGATCACTTCTAGTTTACAAATGTGCTTTGCTTCTCTTCTCGCTCTCTTTTGCGTAAGTTAGCCACCATATATGCTAATGCTTGCTGCAGCTCCACCTCACTACCTTTTCCTACCCATTAAGCTTAAATAGTCTTGATCGCGAGGGTGTGAGATTGCTGAGTACCCGTGACTCACAGATTACTTCCAAAACGAGTTGCAGGTGCCGATGATACCGGTTGCAGGTGATGCAACCCAGCTCAGGTGGGAGCTCGATGAAGATTGTGTTCGTTGTGTTGTTTCGTTTCCTTTGAATCACTAGTGGAGCCCAGTTGGGGTGATCGGGGATCTAGCATTAGGGGTGGTCTTCTTTTATTTTGGTTCCGTAGTCGGACCTTGATTGTTTTCTGGGTGATGTAATGTTATATTTATGTATTGTGTGAAGTGGCGATTGTAAGCGAACTCTTTATCCCTTCTTATTCAGTCCATGGGATGGGATCTATCAAGTTGGTAATCAGAGCCTTCCCCGACTTAGGAGCCCCCTGCCTGATCGAATCGTTGACGTTGTTGAGTCTAGAAAAATGTTTTGAGTCTTATAGGATTTTATATATCGGAGAGTAGGATTCTTTTTACTCCTCAGTCCCTTCGTCGCTCTGGTGTGGCCTCCTGACGTAGAGTTTTGACTCTTCTCCTCAAATTTCATGAAAAAAAATTAGGATCACGCGGGGATCTTGGAATCGTTCCAATGGTTTTGTGACGAGAACATTGTTCTTGGTGCCTCCTGACATTTAGGGGTTGTGGCAGTGTCCCGGGGAGTTGAGTTCCGAGGTGTTGTCGTCACAATTTTATCGTTACAGTTCTGGAATACCTGAGTTCGCCGACATCAAAAATCTCTTTTATGCAGTTGTTGGTGAGATAACATCGACGCCACCCAGTACTGGGGCGGGAGTTCGGGAGTATTGCCATAACTCGTATAATGGATGCTTTTCGAAGGTTGAGGTAAATGATTTCCGAAGGTTTCTTGGTTATGTGTTCAAGGATGGATACAGCTGGATGTAGGATTTGCTAGTTTTGGGTGAGATATTATGCTTCCCCTGTATCCCCAACACCTGATTGCATAACCAGAAAGTTTCGGGAGTTTATAAGTGGGAATTCAAGTATCTCGTAGGATTTCTTTCCAACAGACACATGATACGATATGGGGTCTATAATATGTTTGTTTCCGGCTTATTTTCCAAGCCAATCCTTTGTTTTTGTTTTGAGTTGTGGTATTCGAATTGCTTCAAAGTCAAATGTTGATTCCATACCTTTCCTAAGCGGTGTTCTCATACTCCTATGTGAATACCAATCCTTCATGATAATCGAGGTTGTCATGTCAATCCTTTTCAACCGGCGTGTTTTCTCTTCAAGTGGGTCCGATCATTTCTGCATTCGCGAGATCAATTCTCAGTTCTTTGCAACGGTGTTTGCTTCATCCGTCCCAAATTGCCTTTGTTTTTCCTGCCCTCCCACCCTTTTTCTTCAAGGATTCAGAATTCTTAATCATGTATCCTTTTATTTGTGAGAAGTCTCTTTAGTCCTTTCTTTCAATTTTTTACCCGGTGTTTTCTCATGAAGATACTAATGGAGCTTCAAGTTCATCATTCTCCATTCTTTTCTTCTCTGGTGGATTCAATTCAAGCTTTGTTGATCATATCTTTTTCCTCGTTCCAAATGCTTTCCCATGCCGGTGCACTTCTTAATTGTCCACCTATCATTATTCAGTTGTTCTGGAGTGCTGAAGATATGTCAGAAGGCTCGTCTTTTCATTCAAGATCCGTTCAAGCTATTTCTAGGTCTTACCTTATTCAAGCCATTTAATTCAACCGGTGCAATCTCACTTTCAAGTAATCATTTGAAGGTGTTTCTTTTGAGTGGGCCCTAACCCACAGGTGTTTTTCCAGGATCTTACCTGACTCTTCTATTTTTCCGGAGTTACTCTTAAATTCTTTTCAAAGTTTGACGTAAGAATGAATTATCTTCAATCATTTGTTTTTCTCCAGCATCTGTCAAATTATTTTCATCGTTGGCTCAAGTCCTTCATTATTCATTCTCCCGGAGTATCTCAATAATTCATGGTGGTGTTCTCATCATCATTCTCAACACTTGAAGACCGAAGAAGTGTTTCCTCTAAATCTTGGTCCGTTCTCTCGAAGATTCATGGTTCTAGCCTTATGTCATCCTCTCATAATTGTTTTTGTTTGTGAGAATCCTTTTCACCCATCCGAAGCAACTCAGGAGTATTTTTCAGTTTGATTCTCCGGATCCCATCATCTCAGAATTATGCATTCCAGCTTTCAGCTCTCGTTCTCCAAATCTTACCGGTGCATCATTCAAATATTCTCTAATCAGCTCGTGATCTATTCGTTCTCATGTATCTAAATTCCTTCAAGTATCTTCATTCGTTTTCCAATTTTCCCGGTGAGTTGTGCCTTTGCTACTCTCTTTTTCAATTCGTATGGTGGTTCAATCAAGAGTTCTCTTCCATGGTTATCATATTAATTCATTCGTTCTTTCCAATCCTACCGGTGGTTCGTTGAAGTCCTTCTCAAGTTGGCGCTATATCTATCTTAATCCTTTTCCAATGAGAAGTAGTATGCCAAATCTGTTGCTTGTCATCAATTTAAATTGGTGAAGGATACGCATAACATAATTCTTATTCTTGCTTCATCCAAGCAATGGACTCATCTTCCAGAGTTTGTTCACGATGAGTAAATTCTCGGTTCAAGTGCTTCATACTTTCCCAGAGTTCCAAGATCTCTCAATTATATCATCACGAAGCTCCATCTAAATCTTCGCAAGGCTTCACCTTGTGTTTTCAACTTCTCTTTCTTTCTATCATCCTTGTTTACCGGAGATCTTCATGGAGGCTCTACATGACAGCTCATCAAAGATTTAATTCCTTCTTGAAGTGTTGATCGAGATTATTTTTAAAGGAGCTCAAGTACTCTTCATCTTGCTTTTCGAAGTGCAGTTCTTACTATCTTATCTTTTGAAGCGATGTTATGTCATTCTTGACAATTTCTTTGTGTTTCATGATTCACAAGTTCAGGAATGAGATATTTAAACCCATCATTTTCTTCCTTGGAGTTATCTTGGTATAGGTTTCACCTAAAGCCTTCCATTGGGAATGTTGCTCTTGGTGATGATTACCTATGATCCAAGATTTCTTGTCACCTCGCTGGAAGAAGCTTTCTATCTTTTCTAGCTCTCAATCAAATCTTTTTCCTGTGAGTGGTAGGGTGTCACCTCATAATTTTGAGATGTCTTCCATAAGCCCACATCAAGCTTATCCTTTCATTGTTGAAAATCCAACAACTCCGCTCTAGCATTTGTTGTAAGCATGCCCTCTCAAGATCTTGTTTCCCTCTGTTCATTTCATTCCATTCTTTCTTCTTCCAGAGGCATTGTGATGTTGCTCTCTTCACTCTTCATCTCAAATTGTGAGGATCATGTTCTTTCCTTTTGCTTATCCATTTAACCGGAGTGTCGTGTTTTCATTCGAGCTCTCTCATCTTGTCAAGTTTTACCTTCCTTCTCAACCGGAGTGCTGTCTGGAATCTTTCTTACCCATTGTGCCATTCTTTTAATAGTTCCGGAGGTAGTGTGTTGTTGATCTCATCAAGTATCTTATCATCTTGTCAAGCTCATCTTCAATTCCTTCCATTTACAGTCGGAGTGCTATCCAAATTATATCATTCTTAGCCCTTTTCTATCTTCTTTTTAACTGGAGTGTTGTGTCTATCATTCCCCTTCTAACCGGACTCTCATCCAAGTGCTTTCATTTTGCCAAGTTCATATTCTATGCCTTCCATTTCTAACTGGAGTGTTGTCGTAATTGATCCTTATCGTTCCTTGTACATTTCGTTTCTACCGGAGTGCTTACATGTACTTCTTGACTATTGCAACCCTTTACTCATGTCTTTCAACCTACAGGGTTCTCGTGATGTTCCTTGTTCCTCTTTCCTAACGGAGTGTTTTCAACTTCATTCATCTTCATTGTATTCTTTCTTTCAATTTGTTCAACCTCGCAAGGTTCTTTGGGTTCACTCAATTGTCAAGAAGCAACTTAGTTTTACCTCTTCTCTTCCTCTTCCTTTTCTCTCCGGTGCCATCCTGGATCTCGGGACGAGATCCTCTCGTAGTGGTGGAGTGTTGTAACGCCCCAAGACCGGAGCTTCAGATGCCTTCCAGGGTTTCCAAGATTCTTTGTGTGATTTGTTTTTGCTTGTTGCATTCATCATCGCATCATCTGCATTGCATCATGTCATCATGTCTTTAATCTTTCAAACTCTAATAAATAAATCGTGTGGATCTCCGGTCCTTTTAGATCGAGGGAATGCACATGGTGAATTCTCTTTATAACATATCCTCTCGATATTTAGAGAGCTATAAGAAATATTCCATCAATTTGGAATTATCCATAACACACTTGCATTTCAGTTCCATGCCCCTCCTGCTTCAAGTTTCACCTCCAAACCTTGTCGATAATTGTTTCTCATTTATCGAGGCCCTGTCTAATTTCTCAACATTTTTTCCACTCCTAAATCCTAGACTACATTCAAATCCTTTGAGGCAAGTTAAATAATTTCGGGATTTAACTTCGCCTATTTGCTGGAACCACTTATGTTGGGTTGGAATATATATTCCATAAAGCCTTACAAAAATATCCCACCATTGTATTCTTCTCCATGGCCTCTTCTCTTGATTATTTTGGTCTCTCTCTCTCTTTTCGGTAAGGAGTTTAGGAAGAGAGAAGTGAGCAATGCATAGCAGAAGCCTGCTTAAGGCCCACCTGCAGCCTCAGTCCGGCCGGCCCATCCTTTCTCCAAGGACCAATTCTCCAGTAACCCTAGCCCGTCTCCCACGCTCCCTCTCGTCCTCCCGCTACCGCCGCCACCCACGCACGCACGTAGATCCCAGAACCGCTCGATCTCCTCTCCCTCCTCTCGCTATTTCCTCACGCCTGATCCCCTCATCCCCTTCCTAGCACCGCCGCCAGATCACCACGCCCGCCCTTGCCTTTGTCCCCGGCCGGCCTCTCCTTCCTCTATCCCGTGCGCCTCCCGTCGTCCTACAGGCCGCTGCCCCGCGCCGTCTTCTTCACCCCCTGTGTCGTGTGGCTGGAATGATGCTAGCCACTCGCCTGCTTCCCTGGCACCCGCGTCTGACCTCGCTGGAGTGCCTGCCTCCCCGACACCGGCCATCCTCCTGCCACTCCTTCTACTCGTCTCTGCTCCACACCGCATGGTCCTCCGCGTCCATGGATTCGCCTCCTCTACTCTTCGCCTGCATGCCCGATGCCGCGCCAACTCCTCGTGCCGGCCCTGCCGCCAAGTCCCGTCGCCGGAGCTCGCCTTCGTCCCGACTCCGGCGGGTTCAGGCCCTTTGTCGTGCCCTGCATCCTGCAGCTGACCGTGTCCAGCCGTAGGCCTCCGTGCCTTCATCCTGCCGCTGCCGGCCACTCTGGCCCTTGTACATCGGGTTTGGCCCGAGAAGACTGACACCGCCCGGAGCCTTCGCATCCATCAAGTTCAACTACCTTCGTGTGTACCACTACCGTCGCCCGAAGACGTTGGAGTCATCAATTACCTCTCCGACTGCCCGTGAACGAATGCATGTGTGATGTATGAGATGCTAGTGCTTTCTCCATGCTCGAATTGTCGGTGCACATTGCCCCTCTTTTGCCTTGTCACCGTCGTCGACCCATGGGAACCCGGTAACCGGGATCACCCCACCATCTTTTGCATGCTCCCGCCACACTTTCTTTTGCACCGACGTCTCAATGAGTTGTCGGAACCGGAACGTTGCCGTGGCACCGTTTCGTTATCGTCGTCGTGGCACCCCTTTTGTTTCCGCCACGATGGCAAATGCCTCATATCTTATCATGCCAACATTTTCATAAATACTGCATAAAACTTGCATATGCCATTCGCATCATGATAACAACATTTAAAATGGTTAAAAGTGTTGTGTGCTTAAATTACTAAATGCACATGAGGATTTTTCCGGACTTGTTGCTTGTTGTTCCGGCCTCATTTAAACTTGCCCAGATAAGTAGTTTTCTTTTGCTCCACCCGTTGCCATGTTTAAGAACATTTAATATTGATGGGTACCTTAACGAGAGAGAACTAAATAAGTCACATGGTGTTTCATCAATATGCAATGAAGTTGCATATTGAGCGCCACTTAATTTGTAGGATTGTTTGTGCACTTTGCCATGCCATGCCTCATTAATCCGGACATGCATCATACTTGGTTGTGCATCATGCCATGTTTATGTGGTGGTTGTTTACTAGGTTGTTTGCTTCTTTTCGGTGTTGCTTCTTTGGGTTAGTTCCGATAACATCGCGTTTGTGAGGATCAGTTCGACTACGTCCGCTTGTCTTCTTCATGGAGTCGTTCTTCTTCCTTGCGGAATCTCAGGCAAGATGACCATACCCTCGAAACCACTTCTATCTTTGCTTGATAGTTGCTCGCTCTTTTGCTATGCCGCGATACCTACCACTTTCTATATAATGCCTCCCATATTGCCATGTCAAACCTCTAACCCACCTTGTCCTAGCAAACCGTTGTTTGGCTATGTTACTGCTTTGCTCAGCCCCTCTTATAGTGTTGCTAGTTGCAGGTGAAGATGAAGTTTGTTCCTTGTTGGAACATGATTATTGTTGGGATATCATTATTATATCTTGTTTACTTTAATGCATCTATATACTTGGTAAAGGGTGGAAGGCTCGGCCTTATGCCTGGTGTTTTGTTCCACTCTTGCTGCCCTAGTTTCTGTCATACCGGTGTTATGTTCCTTGATTTTGCGTTCCTTACGCGGTTGGATTATAATGGGAACCCCTTGACAGTTCGCTTTGAATAAAACTCCTCCAGCAAGGCCCAACCTTGGTTTTACCATTTGCCACATAAGCCTTTTTCCCTTGGGTTCTGCAGACTCAAGGGTCATCTTTATTTTAAACCCCCGGGGCCAGTGCTCCTCTGAGTGTTGGTCCAAACTAGAGTCCTTTGCAGCGCCCCCTTGGGGAAACTCGAGGTTTGGTTTTAGTTGTACGGAGCGCTCATCCGGTGTGCCCTGAGAACGAGATACGTGCGACTCCTATCGGGATTTGTCGGCACATCGGGCGGCTTTGCTGGTCTTGTTTTACCATTGTCGAAATGTCTTGTAACCGGGATTCCGAGACTGGTCGGGTCTTCCTGGGAGAAGGAATATCCTTCGTTGACCGTGAGAGCTTGTGATGGGCTAAGTTGGGACACCCCTGCAGGGTTTTGAACTTTCGAAAGTCGTGCCCATGGTTATGGGCAGATGGGAATTTTGTAATATCCGGTTGTAGAAAACCTGACACTTAACTTAATTAAAATGCATCAACCGCATGTGTAGCCGTGATGGTCTCTTTCCGGCGGAGTCCGGGAAGTTAACACGGTTCTCATGTTATGCTTGAACGTAAGTAGCTTTCATGATCACTTCTTGATCACTTCTAGTTTACGACCATGCTTTGCTTCTCTTCTCGCTCTCTTTTGCGTAAGTTAGCCACCATATATGCTAGTGCTTGCTGCAGCTCCACCTCACTACCTTTTCCTACCCATTAAGCTTAAATAGTCTTGATCGCGAGGGTGTGAGATTGCTGAGTCCCCGTGACTCACAGATTACTTCCGAAACCAGTTGTAGGTGCCGATGATACCGGTTGCAGGTGACACAACCCAGCTCAGGTGGGAGCTCGATGAAGATCGTGTTCGTTGTGTTGTTTCGTTTCCTTTCGATCAGTAGTGGAGCCAAGTTGGGGCGATCGGGGATCTAGCATTAGGGGTGGTCTTCTTTTATTTTGGTTCCGTAGTCGTACCTTGATTGTTTTCTGGGTGATGTAATATTATATTTATGTATTGTGTGAAGTGGCGACTGTAAGCCAACTCTTTATCCCTTCTTATTCGGTACATGGGATGTGTAAAGATTACCCCTCTTGCAACATGCCTACTATGCGGTTATGCCTCTAAGTGGTGCTCTGACACGTGGGAGATATAGCCGCATCATGGGTGTTACACTACTACTATTACTCCACACATCGACCGTTATCCAGCATGCATCTAGAGTATTAAGTTCAAAAGAACAGAGTAACGCTTTAAGCAAGATGACATGATGTAGAGGGATAAACTCATGCAATATGATATAAACCCCATCTTGTTATCCTCGATGGCAACAATACAATACGTGCCTTGCTGCCCCTACTGTCACTGGGAAAGGACACCGCAAGATTGAACCCAAAGCTAAGCACTTCTCCCATTGCAAGAAAGATCAATCTAGTAGGCCAAACCAAACTGATAATTCGAAGAGACTTGCAAAGATAACCAATCATACATAAAATCATTCAGAGAAGATTCAAATATTGTTCATAGATAAACTTGATCATAAACCCACAATTCATCGGTCTCAACAAACACACCGCAAAAAGAAGATTACATCGAATAGATCTCCATAAGAGAGGGGGAGAACTTTGTATTGAGATCCAAAAAGAGAGAAGAAGCCATCTAGCTAATAACTATGGACCCGAAGGTCTGAGGTAAACTACTCACACTTCATCGGAAGGGCTATGGTGTTGATGTAGAAGCCCTCCGTGATCGATGCCCCCTCCGGCGGAGCTCCGGAAAAGGCCCCAAGATGGGATCTCGTGGATACAGAAAGTTACGGCGGTGGAATTAGGGTTTTGGCTCTGTATCTGGTAGTTTGGGGGTACGTAGGTATATATAGGAGAAAGGAGTATGTCGATGGAGCAACAGGGGGCCCACGAGGGTGGAGGGCGCGCCTAGGGGGGTAGGCGTGCCCCCTACCTCGTGCCCTCCTCGTTGATTGCTTGACGTAGGGTCCAAGTCCTCTGGATCACGTTCGTTCCAAAAATCACGCTCCCAAAGTTTTCATTCCGTTTGGACTCCGTTTGATATTCTTTTTCTGCGAAACTCTGAAATAGGCAAAAAACAGCAATTCTGGGCTGGGCCTCCGGTTAGTAGGTTAGTCCCAAAAATAATATAAAAGTGTATAATAAAGCCCAAAAATGTCCAAAACAGAATATAATATAGCATGGAACAATCAAAAATTATAGATACGTTGGAGACGTATCGGTGCTCAACGCTATATATTATTTCCCGATGATGTATGGCTATCATATGATGTTTGAGTAGATCCGTTTTGTCCTGTGGGTTAATTGATGATCATTATTGGTTTGAGTTGCATGTTTTATTATTGGTGCTGTCCTATGGTGCTCTCTGTGTCGCGCAAGCATGAGGGATCCCCGCTGTAGGGTTTGCAATATGTTCATGATTTGCTTATGGTGGGTGGCGTGAGCGACAGAAGCATAGACCCGAGTAAGTAGGTTGTTTGCGTATGGGATAAAGAGGACTTGATATGTTAATGCTATGGTTGGGTTTTACCTTAATGATCTTTAGTTGTTGCGGATGCTTGCTAGAGTTCCAATCATAAGTGCATATGATCCAAGAAGAGAAAGTATGTTAGCTTATGCCTCTCCCTCAAATAAAATTGCAATAGTGATTACCGGTCTAGTTATCGTTTGCCTAGGGACAAATAACTTTCTTGTGTGACAACAAGCTACTAAAACTAACTTAGTTGTGTGTTTATCTAAACAGCCCCTACTTTTCATTCACGTGCTCTTTATTATCTTGAAAACCTATCCAAAAACACCTACAAAGTACTTCTAGTTTCATACTTGTTCAAGGTAAAGTGAACGTTAAGTGTGCGTAGAGTTGTATCAGTGGTCGATAGAACTTGAGAGAATATTTGTTCTACCTTGAGCTCCTCGTTGGGTTCGACACTCTTACTTATCGAAAGAGGCTCTTGATCCCCTATACTTGTGGGTTATCAGCGCACCACAATCTCGTCCGGGGAACGCATTGGTGGAGTGATGGGGTGGCCGAGCTGCTCGGCGATGAGGAAAGAAGGAAGAGCAGGGAGGACAAACAGGAGAGAAGGAGCTGTGGGGGGTGGGGGATCTGGCGAGGGCCGTGAGGCGAGCGAGCAGGGGTGAGCTCGGGGTGGAGGAAGAGACGCGTCCCGATTGGAATCTGGGAAAAGCGCGAGCGTTGTGGCCATGATTTTTTATTTCCTTATTTACAAAAGCAAAGACTACTCCCGAGCATCAGATTTGGAGTCGATCGATGACGTTCAACTGGTCTGGCATTGTAGTCTTATCAGACTATAGATACAAAGGGTTTGCGAACCAACCTATGGTTGGATGGTTAGAGGGACAATGGTATCCCCAGCCCACCAGGGTTCAAGTCCTGGTGCTTGCATTATTCCTAGTTTTATTTTAGGATTTCCGGCGATGCGCTTTCAATGGGAGGAGATGTTCCCGTCGACGACGAGGCACCTACGTTGACTGATACGTCTCCGTCATATCTATAATTTTTTATTGTTCCATGCCAATATTCTACAACTTTTACAAACTTTTGGCAAATTTTTATACTATATTTGGGACTAACATATTGATCCAGTTCCCAGTGCCAGTTCCTGTTTGTTGCATGTTTTTTGTTTCGCAGAAAATCCATATCAAACGGAGTCCAAAAGGGATAAAAACTGGCGGAGATTTTTTTGGAATATATGTGAATTTTGGGAAGTTGAATCAACGCGAGACGATGCCCGAGGGGGCCACGAGGCAGGGGGAGCGCCCCTGACCCTCGTGGACACCCCGTAAGGCGGTTGCTGCCCTTCTTTCGCTGCAAGAATGCCAATATCCTGATAAAAATCATGTCCAAATTTCAACCCAATCGGAGTTACGGATCTCCGGGAATATAAGAAACGGCGAACGGCCAGAATGTGGAGCGCAGAAACAGAGAGAGACAAAGAGACAGATCCAATCTCGGAGGGGCTCTCGCCCCTCCCATGCCATGGAGACCAAGGACCAGAGGGGAAACCCTTCTCCCATCTAGGGAGAAGGTCAAGGAAGAAGAAGAAGAAGAAGAAGAAGAAGGGGGGCCCTCTCCCCCTCTCTTCAGGTGGCGCCGGAACGCCGCCGTAGCCATCATCATCACCGCAATCTACACCAACAACTTCACCGCCCTCATCACCAACTCTTCCCCCCTCTATGCAGCGGTGTAACCCCTCTTTTACCCGTTGTAATCTCTACTTAAACATGGTGCTCAGCGTTATATATTATTTCCCAATGATATATGGCTATCCTATGATGTTTGAGTAGATCCGTTTTGACCTATGGGTTAATTGATGATCGTGATTGGTTTGAGTTGCATGTTTTATTATTGGTGTGTCCTATGGTGCTCTCCGTGTCGCACAAGCGTGAGGGATTCCTGCTGTAGGGTGTTGCAATACATTCATGATTCGCTTATAGTGGGTTGCTTGAGTGACAGAAGCATAAACCCGAGTAGGGGGGTTGTTGCGTATGGGATAAAGAGGACTTGATGCTTTAATGCTATGGTCGGGTTTTACCTTAATGATCTTTATTAGTTGCGGATGCTTGCTAGAGTTCCAATCATAAGTCCATATGATCCAAAAAGAGAAAGTATGTTAGCTTATGCCTCTCCCTCAAATAAAATTGCAATAATGATTACCGGTCTAGTTATCGATTGCCTAGGGACAAATAACTTTCTTGTGTGACAACAAGCTCTCTACTAAAAATAACTTAGTTGTGTCTTCATCTAAACAGCCCCTACTTTTTATTTATGCGCTCTTTATTATCTTGCAAATCTATCCAACAACACCTACAAAGTATTTCTAGTTTCATACTTGTTCTAGGTAAAGCGAACGTTAAGCGTGCGTAGAGTTGTATCGGTGGTCGATAGAACTTGAGGGAATATTTGTTCTACCTTTAGCTCCACGTTGGGTTTGACACTCTTACTTACCGAAAGAGGCTACAATTGATCCCCTATACTTGTGGGTTATCAAGACCTTTTTCTGGCGCCGTTGCCAGGGAGCAATAGCGTGGGGTGAATATTCTCGTGTGTGCTTGTTTACTTTATCACTAAGTAATTTTTATTTGTTGTTCTAAGTTGTTCTCTATCTTTAGTTATGGATATGGAACACGAAATACCAAAAAATAGGTTTACTTGCTACTCATGGAGATGGGGAACCTCCTAAAACCCTCGATGCTCATTACGTGAAAGATAGTATGTACTACTTTAATAATCCTAAGAAAACCCCATTCAATTATGTTATGGGAGACATGTTGGATCAACGTGAATACTTTAGGGATTATCGCCTGACTCAAAAAGGGAAACTATTATGGGATCAAATTTATATGTTGTATTAGTATGCTAGGCAACTATGCTTGAGATATGATTATACTTGTTGCTCTAGGATGAAGGCTCCACACCTTCCCTTTTCATGCAAATTTAATGATGATAAAACCTTGGCTTCTTATGCTAATGGTATATATGATTACTATGATGTGGAACAAATAGAAGAATTTATTGCTTTTATGGGTGCTTATGAAATTGAATCTTTGTTTAAAGAGTTTGAAGATTTTGATGATTTAGTTTATAGACCTGAAAATTTTGCTATACTTAAATATTGCTATGAGAATTATGAATTCAATTCCGATATTGATGAATTTATTGAGAGAGTCTCCGCTGTCCAAGAAGAGACTACTATTTTGCAGGAATCTATGGAAGAAGAAATTAATGACATTGTGAGCTCATTGGATGAAAAAGATGATGAGGAGAGCGAAGAACAAAAGGAGGAAGGGAGGATTAGCTACCCGTGCCCACCTTCTAATGAGAGTAACTCTTCAACTCATACATTGTTTAGTTTCCCTTCATGCTTACCGAAGGATGATTGCTATGATGATTGTTATGATCCCTTTGATTCTTTTGAAATATCCCTTTTTGATGATGCTTGCTATGCTTGTGACCAGGATGCCAATATGAATTATGCTTATGGAGATGAACCTGCTATAGTTCCCTATGTTAAACATGAAATTGTTTCTATTGCACCCATGCATGATAGTCCTATTATCTTTTTGAATTCTCCCGGCTACACTATATCAGAGAAGTTTACCCTTATTAAGGATTATATTGATGGGTTGTGTTTTACTACTACACATGATGATTTTGATAGATATAATATGCATGTGCTTGCTGCTCCTACTTGCAATTATTATGAGAGAGGAACTATATCTCCACCTCTCTATGTTTCCAATATGATAAAATTGCAAGAAACTATTTATACTATGCATTGGCCTTTACTACGTGTGCATGAATTGTTCTTTTATGACATGCCGATGCATAGGAAGAGAGTTAGACTTCGTTGTTGCATGATATATGTTACTTTGTGCTCACTACTAAATCACATATCATTGTTAATTAAAATTTCCTTTGATATACCTTGGGATCCGGGTGGATTACTTGAGCACTATATGCCTAGCTTAATGGCTTTAAAGAAAGCGCTGCCAGGGAGACAACCCGGAAGTTTTATAGAGTCATTTATTTCTATTGAGTGCTTTTATATAGTTTAAAAACAAAACATAAAGAGGGGAACCCAAAACTTTTCAAAAAGGAAAGTGAAAGTGAGAGAGACAAGCATTGTTGAAGTGGGGGAGCTCCTTGAACTTTGTTCATGCTCACGGAAACTTTGTGAATCTTGATTACAGAAACTTTTCAAAAAAATAATTATTCCCTTGTATAATTCCATTGTATTATAAAAATAATGTGCCAAGATTTGCCTTTAGGATGTTTACATTGCTTGTTGGTTTGTGTGGTGCAGAACAGAAACTTTGGCTGTAGTGCGCGATTTTACATTTTTTACTGGGACGTCAAACGGGTCTGAAAATTTTTGCAATGTCTTTCTATAATTTTTTTATTTTTCCTAATTTTTTAAGAATTTTTGGAGTACCAGAGGTATGGTGAATGTTCAGATTATTACAGACTGTCCTGTTTAAGACAGATTCTGTTTTTGATGCATTGTCTGCTTGTTTTGATGAAACTATTGATTTCTATCAGTGGATTAAGCCATGTAAAAGTTATATACACTAGCTACAATGCTAAAGCAAAATATGAATATTATACTAACGGATCTTACCGAAATTTTTGTTAAGTTTTGTGTGATTAAAGTTTTCATGTTTTGGGAGAGATCACGATGCATGAAGGAATAAAGAGTGGCAAGAGCTTAAGCTTGGGGATGCCCGAGGCACCTCAAGGAAATATTCAAGGACTCCCAAGCAGCCAAGCTTGGGGATGCCCCGGAAGGCATCCCCTCTTTCTTCTAACAATCATCGGTAATTTTACTTGGAGCTATATTTTTATTCGTCACATGATATGTGTAAATCTTGGAGCGTCTTTTGCATTTAGTTTTCACTTTTCTTTGATGCACCATGCTGGTATGAGATAGTACTTGGTGGATTTATAGAATGCTCATTGCACTTCACTTATATCTTTTGAGTATGGCTTTATAGAATACTTCATGTGCTTCACTTATATCTTTTGAAGTTTGGATTGCCTGTTTCTCTTCACATAGAAAACCGCCATTTGTAGAATGCTCTTTTGCTTCACTTATATTTGTTTGAGCATGGGCATATCTTTTGTATAAAGGATTAAACTCTCTTGCTTCACTTATATCTATTTAGAGAGATGACAGGAGCTGGTCATTCACATGGTTAGTCATAAAATCCTACATAAAACTTGTAGATCACTGAATATGATATGTTTGATTCCTTGCAATAGTTTTGCGATATAAAGATGGTGATACTAGAGTCATGCTAGTAGGTAGTTGTGGATTGTAGAAATACTTGTGTTGAAGTTTGTGATTCCCGTAGCATGCACGTATGGTGAACCATTATGTGATGAAGTCGGAGCATGATTTATTTATTTATTGTCTTCATTATGAGTGGCAGTCGGGGACGAGCGATGGTCTTTTCCTACCAATCTATCCCCCTAGGAGCATGCGCATAGTACTTTTTTCGATGACTAATAGATTTTTGCAATAAGTATGTGAGTTCTTTATGATTAAATTTGAGTCCATGGATTATACGCACTCTCACCCTTCCATCATTGTTAGCCTCTTCGGTACCATGCATTGCCTTTTCTCACCTCGAGAGTTGGTGCAAACTTCGCCGGTGCATCCAAACCCCGTGATATGATACGCTCTATCACACATAAGCCACCTTATATCTTCCTCAAAACAGCTACCATACCTACCTATCATGGCATTTCCATAGCCATTCCGAGATATATTGCCATGCAACTTCCATCATCATCATATACATGACTTGAGCGTTTATTGTCGTATTGCTTTGCATGATCATAAGATAGCTAGCATGATGTTTTCATGGCTTATCCTTTTTTGTGTCATTGCTACGCTAGATCATTACACATCTCGGTACACCGCCGGAGGCATTCATAGAGTCATATCTTTGTTCTAGATATCGAGTTGTAATATTGAGTTGTAAGTAAATAAAAGTGTGATGATCATCATTATTAGAACATTGTCCCATGTGAGGTCAAAATAAAAGAAGCCAAAGAAGCCCACCAAAAAAACAAAAAATGAGAGAAAAGGAGAGAAGGGGCAATGTTACTATCCTTTTACCACACTTGTGCTTCAGAGTAGCACCATGTTCTTCATATAGAGAGTATCTTGAGTTATCACTTTCATATACTAGTGGGAATTTTCATTATAGAACTTGGCTCGTATATTCCAATGATGGGCTTCCTCAAATGCTCGAGGTCTTCATGAGCAAGCAAGTTGGATGCATACCCACTTAGTTTCCAATGTGAGCTTTCATACACTTATAGCTCTTATTGCATCCGTTGCATGGCAATCCCTACTCCTCACATTGACATCAATTGATGGGCATCTCCATAGCTCGTTGAGTAGCTGCGTCAATGTGAGACTTTCTCCTTTTTGTCTTCTCCACACAACCTCCACCATCTTATTCTATTCCACCTATAGTGCTATGTCCATGGCTCACGCTCATGTATTGCGTGAAAGTTGAAAAGGTTTGAGAACGTCAAAAGTATGAAACAATTGATTGGCTTGTCATCGGGGTTGTGCATGATTTGAATATTTTGTGTGGTGAAGATGGAGTATAGCCAGACCATATGATTTTGTAGGGATAACTTTCTTTGGCCATGTTATTTTGAAAAGACATGATTGCTTTATTAGTATGCTTGAAGTATTATTGTCTTAATGTCAAATGATAGACTATTGCTTTGAATCACTCGTGTCTTAATATTCATGTCATGATTAGATTACATGATCAAGATTATGCTAGGTAGCATTCCACATCAAAAATTATCTTTTTTATCATTTACCTACTCGAGGACGAGCAGGAATTAAGCTTGGGGATGTTGATATGTCTCCGTCGTATCTATAACTTTTGATTGTTCCATGCCAATATTCTACAACTTTTACATACTTTTGGCAACTTTTTATACTATTTTTGGGACTAACATATTGATCCAGTGCCCAGTGCCAGTTCCTGTTTGTTGCATGTTTTTTGTTTTGCAGAAAATCCATATCAAGCGGAGTCCAAACGGGGTAAAAATTGACGGAGATTTTTTTGAAATATATGTGAATTTTGGGAAGTGGAATCAACGTGAGACGATGCACGAGGGGGGCACGAGGCAGGGGCGCGCCCCTGACCCTGGTGGGCACCCCGTAAGGCGGTTGCTGCCCTTCTTTCGCCGCAAGAAAGCCAATGTCCGGATAAAAATCGTATTCAAATTTCAACCCAATCGGAGTTACGGATCTCCGGGAATATAAGAAACGGTAAAAGGACGGAATCTGGAACGCAGAAACAGAGAGACAGATCCAATATCGGAGGGGCTCTCGCCCCTCCCATGCCATGAAGACCAAGGACCAGAGGGGAAACCCTTCTCCCATCTAGGGAGAAGGTCAAGGAAGAAGAAGAAGGGGGGGGGGGGCTCTCCCCCTCTCTTCCGGTGGCGCCGGAACACCGCCAGGGCCATCATCATCACCGCAATCTACACCAACAACTTCACCGCCCTCATCACCAACTCTTCCCCCCTCTATGCAGCGGTGTAACCCCTCTTTTACCCGCTGTAATCTCTACTTAAACATGGTGCTCAACGTTATATATTATTTCCCAATGGTGTATGCCTATCCTATGATGTTTGAGTAGATCCGTTTTGACATATGGGTTAATTGATGATCGTGATTGGTTTGAGTTGCATGTTTTATTATTGGTGCTGTCCTATGGTGCTCTCCGTGTCGCGCAAGCGTGAGGGATTCCCGTTGTAGGGTGTTGCAATACGTTCATGATTCGCTTATAGTGGGTTGCTTTAGTGACAGAAGTATAAACCCGAGTAAGGAGGTTGTTGTGTATGGGATAAAGAGGACTTGATGTTTTAATGCTATGGTTGGGTTTTACCTTAATGGTCTTTAGTAGCTGCGGATGCTTGCTAGAGTTCCAATCATAAGTGCATATGATCCAAGAAGAGAAAGTATGTTAGCTTATGCCTCTCCCTCAAATAAAATTGCAATAATGATTACCGGTCTAGTTATCGATTGCCTAGGGACAAATAACTTTCTTGTGTGACAACAAGCTCTCTACTAAAACTAACTTAGTTGTGTCTTCATCTAAACATCCCCTACTTTTTATTTACGCGTTCTTTATTATCTTGCAAATCTATCCAACAACACCTACAAAGTATTTCTAGTTTCATAATTGTTTTAGGTAAAGCGAACGTTAAGCATGCATAGAGTTGTATCGGTGGTGATAGAACTTGAGGAAATATTTGTTTTACCTTTAGCTCCTCATTGGGTTCGACACTCTTACGTATCGAAAGTGGCTACAATTGATCCCCTATACTTGTGGGTTATCAGTGACTTCGTAAATTTCAAGATAACATGCCGGCTCAGTCTCTCGGAGGTGCTCATAGGGGTAGGGTGTGCGTGTGTGCGTTCACAGGGGTGAGTGCATGCACGTATGTATGAGTGCTTGCATCTGTACTGATGTTCAAAAAAAAGATACAAAGTGTTTCCCATTAGGGATTAATTGCCAGGATTATATTGTAATCTACTTGATCACTAACCATATACGCCAGAAGTACTTGGTAATCTGCTAGATCAGTAACCATACACGCATCAGGTTGAGTCATTCCTACCCATCTCCCAGGTTTGTTACCAAACTCCCAACCGCCATTGAGTTTCAAAAATTATTTATAAAAAAATGTACGGCATATAAAAAGCATTTGCCACTATAAAACAAAAAAGTTCTTATTTATATTTGGCTCATAAGTCAAGAAATGTATGCCAGAAGTACTTGATCATCCATGCCACGCGTTGCT
Organism: Triticum monococcum; assembly: GCA_034509565.1. NCBI lineage: Eukaryota > Viridiplantae > Streptophyta > Magnoliopsida > Poales > Poaceae > Triticum > Triticum monococcum. Next base: position 543,854,510 of record CM067841.1, read on the forward strand.
ACATCCGGCTATTTGTATTTTTTTTTGAACATCAGTGCAGACACAAGCGCTCATATATACGCGCATATACTCACCTCTATGAACGCACACACGTGCATCCGACCCCTATGAGCACCTCCGAAAGACAGCCAGCATAAATGCGAGCACCAGGATTTAAACTCTGGTGGGCTGGGGATACCACAGTCCCTCTAACCATCCAACCACAGTTGGTTCGCGACTATTTGTAATATTGAATGGTATTGCTTGATGCAAATATGTGGAGCCATTATCTCCTAGTTAAATACATAAGTATATCAAGGCACAAACATGGAAGTTAGTAGATGGTAAAGGTAACCCACAAAGATAAGCTTGTACATTTCCAATTTTAGACTAATATTTAATGGTGGAAAAAAATACTCCGTATTTGTTATTTATAACAAAACTTTAGTGCACCATCTATTCTTTTCACAAAGATCTTGGAACTGGTCTTTTTTATCTTGATGTCGCTACTTTGCTGCAATAGAATTGGGCTGCATGTCCAGATCACCAATAGAACTGTCACAACATACCAGCTCCGTTACTCTGCATGTTCCCATAAGAATACAATATGTCAACATTTGTGTTGGACAATAGCATATCTTTACTTTATTAGTTTTGTAGGAAATTGATATAGAAAATGTGATGTCTTTCTTCTTAGTGCCAATCAGAAGATGGCATTCACATTACCCAAAAGGAATCACATAATAAAAAGCGTACGACATTTGTATCGTTTAGTCTGTTCATTCATCCTGAACTCTTCGTTATCTACATTCTAACCCAAAATATCACAGAGTTGAATAGTTTTATTCAATAAGCATGCATCTAGGTTAGTTAGCACACTTTGCATTTCCAAGAAAACTTAAACATTGTTTATTTGATGATAGGAGTAATACTAATTAGGAAGAGCAAAACCACACCTCGGTTGTCTGCAATGGACATTTGAACAAAAAGGGTCCTTATTGGCCTACTGTTTTCTTTACTTGCTATTCGCATGAGAGGAGAAAAGAAGAATTGATGATGGAAGTTATCGTACATGACTAATTGGTTGTAACACCCCGGATGTAACCTATCTTATTTGTTCTCCAACTCTTGCCGTTTCCGGCACTAAGTTATTTTATTTCCTCATTGTCGGGTTTTTGTCTCCGTGTGTTTTGTCTTTGTCATGCATCTCATATCATGTCATCATGTGCACTGCATTTGCATACATGTTCGTCTCATGCATCCGAGCATTTTCCCCGTTGTCCGTTTTGCATTCCGGCGCTCCTATGTCCTCCGGTGTCCCTTTCTACCTCTTTTCATGTGTGGGTGTTAAACGTTTTCGGATTGGACCGAGACTTGTCATGCGGCCTTGGTTTACTACCGGTACACCGTCTGTCAAGTTTCGTGCCATTTGGACTTCGTTTGATACTCCAACGGTTAACCGAGGGACCGAAAAGGCCTCGTGTGTGTTGCAGCACAACACCCCTCCAAAGTGGCCCAAAACCCACCTAAACATCCTTCATCATCTAGAGCATTCGATCACGATCGCGTGTCCGCAAACCGCACCTCATTTGGAGCTTCCTAGCTCCCTCTACCCCTATATAAAGGCCACTCCCCGAAATTTTCGGGCAAACCCTAGCAAAATCCCCTCCTCGCGCGCCGGACAAAGTTCTCGCCGACCGACGTGTCCATTTCGTCCCGTCGCAGCCACATGTCGCTACGTGGTTCGCCCGGCCGCCGCCCCACTTCGCCGGCCCGGGAGCCTGCGACCGGCCCCCGCGGCCCACGTCGCCCGCCGCCACCGACTGCGCGCCCCGCGCCTCTTTCCTCGTCGTGCGCCGCCTCTCCTTTGCCGGCTGCCGTCGACCTCGCCACGCCGGCGACCTCGCCGCCTCACCGGACTGCCGACCCCGCCGCTGTCGACCTCGCCAACCGCGCCGCCCCGACCGCCTGCGACCACTCTGGCCGCCGCCCTCCGCTCCAGTCGCCGGATCCAAAGCCGGCAAGTCCTCCTCCGGCGGCCAACTCCTTCTCCGGCGAGCCCGCACCGCCGACCTCGGTTTGCGCGCCAGGAGCTACAGTACCAGCCGATCTAGATCCAATCGAAAACCCTAATCCCTCAGTTGACTTTTCCCTCTCCTCCTGTTAATTTTTGCATACTTTGGCATGCCTTAACTCTGCAACTGTTGCTCTGATTCGTGCATGTAGCATATCAAAATGTTCGTCTCAAAGAGTACATCATTTCATCTCATTGCATCATTCTCATTTGAGCTCATATTGATACCCGAAATGCTGTTGGAAGAGGGCTATATGATGATAGTTTCAGATCTGTTTCAGCAAATGCACTTTTGTCATTTTTGCCATGATTAATGTGTGCATGCTATGATCTTGAGCTCTACATGTGTTTTGTAGAATGCCATGTCATCTTTACAGGGGTGTATGCCTAGTATTTTTTTGATCTCTGTGGTGACTAGCACAAGCATGCAAAGTAGCTTACTCAATGATGCTGATTTCAGGGACTTAGTTTTTCACCAAGTCCTTGCCTTGTCATTATTTTTATGCCATATGTTCATGTTGTTTCCTAGTTATCAGTGCCTCTTTTGAGCATGATCAGTAAGGATGTTTTGTAGATATTGTGGTGCTCTATCCATCCATGTCTTTGTTTGCATTTATGGAGCACCCTAGCTTGAGTCAATCGAGCTCTACCTTTTCTATAAAATGTTCCTGGCAGATTGTTAACATGTTTAGCGATTTTGCCGAGCTTGTTGTTGTTGATCCGTGCATGCTATGTTGTTGTTCTTGCCATGTCTAGCTTCTCTGCCATGTCTATTTTCTGGGTATATGTTTAGATTATCATGCAATGCTTTGTAGTGAGTGCATCGAGCTCGTAAACATGCCTACTTGATGTCTGTTTTGCATGCTCCAGTTTTTCACTAAGTCTGAATCTGTTTATGTTTTTGCTATGTTCACATGCTTGCAATTGTATTTTCTGATCCCTTTTGGCTCATGGTCACTAAGGGACTTTTGTTGTATGCTTTGAGTAGCTTCATGCCATGCTTTACTTTGCCATGATATGTTCCTATAGCATGTAGTTTCCATGCTCTAAAGATTGCTTCCTAATGTTAAATTCCTGACATGCTGTTAATTTCACTAAGTCTGAAACCTGTTATCTTTTGCACTTTTGCCATGCTTGTTTGAGCTTGTTATTGAGTGAATTAGCCGTAGCTCAGTGTTCATCTTTTGTCAAGCATCATGAGTGGATCCCTGCCATGTATTTTGTTGTCATGTTGGAGTGTTGTAGCATGTAGTTCTTGATGCTTTTAGAAGGCTACGTGATGTTTATCGCAGACCGGTGCCATATTTGTTTTGCTTGTCCTTTCCAAAGCGTGCATCCGATTCCGGTGATCTTTATATCGATTTCTACCGAAATCAACTCCCCTTTCGAGTGGCACTCTTGGTTTTCCAAGTTGAGGCCAGGTTCAATCATTCTTTTCCAAATCTTGCATATGCATCACATATCGCATCCCGCATATCATACCATGTTTGCATCATGTTGTTTGTGCATTGCACGTGGTTGATTGTGTTCCTTTTTGCTTGTTGTTCTTGCTTGGGTAGAGCCGGGAGACGAGTACGTGATCGAGGAGCCCGTTGAGTACGCTTACGAGGATCAAGTCGACTCTGAGAACTTTGCAGGCAAGATGACATACCCTCGAAATCACTTCTACCTTTGCTTGCTAGATACTCGCTCTTTTGCTATGCCTATGCTACGATACCTACCACTTGCTTATCATGCCTCCTACATTGCCATGTCAAACCTCTAACCCACCTTGTCCTAGCAAACCAATGTTTTGGCTATGTTACCGCTTTGCTCAGCCCCTCTTATAGCGTTGCTAGTTGTAGGTGAAGATTGGAGATCGTTCCTTGTTGGAACATGTTTATTGTTGGGATATCACCATATTATCTTGTTTATCTTAATGCACCTATATACTTGGTAAAGGGTGGAAGGCTCGGCCGTATGCCTGGTGTTTTGTTCCACTCTTGCCGCCCTAGTTTCCGTCATATCGGTGTTATGTTTCCGGATTTTGCGTTCCTTACACGGTTGGGTTATAATGGGAACCCCTTGACAGTTCGCCTTGAATAAAACTCCTCCAGCAAGGCCCAACCTTGGTTTTACCATTCGCCACCTAGCCTTTTTCCCTTGGGTTTCGTGGACTCAAGGGTCATCTTTATTTTAAACCCCCGGGCCAGTGCTTCTCTAAGTGTTGGTCCAACCTAGAGCACCATGCGGGGCCGTCCCTTGGAAACTTGGGTTATGTTGGCTTCCGTATGCTTAGCTTATCCGGTGTGCCCTAAGAACGAGATATGTGCAGCTCCTATCGGGATTTGTTGGCACAGCGGGTGGTCTTGCTGGACTTGTTTTACCATTGTCAAGGATGTCTTATAATCGGGATGCCGAGTCTGATCGGATTGTCTTGGGAGAAGGAATATCCTTCGTTGACCGTGAGAGCTTTTGATGGGCTAAGTTGGGACTCCCCTGCAGGGTTTTGAACTTTCGAAAGCCGTGCCCACGATTATGGGCAGATGGGAATTTGTTAATGTTCGGTTGTAGATAACCTGAAACTTAACTTAATTAAAATGCACCAACCGCGTGTGTAACCATGATGGTCTCTTCTCGGCGGAGTCCGGGAAGTGAACACGGTGTTGGAGTAATGCTTGACGTAGGTTGTTCTAGGATCACTTCTTGATCATAGTTTGTCGCTCGTGCCTTTGCCTTCTCTTCTCGCTCTCTTTTGTGCTTATGTTAGCCACCAAATATGCTAGTCGCTTGCTGCAGCTCCACGTCATACCTTTACCCTTCCTGTAAGCTTAAATAGTCTTGATCGCAAGGGTGTGAGATTGCTGAGTCCCCGTGACTCACAGATTATTTCCAAAACCAGATGCAGGGACCGATGATACCGCTCCAGGTGATGTGTTTGAGCTCAAGTGGGAGTTCGATGAAGACTCTTATCATTACTACGTGTCTTTCCCAGATGATCAGTAGTGGTGGCCAGTTGGGGCGATCGGGGACTATGTTGCATTTGGGGTTTATCTTCATTTTGGTTCCGTCGTCGGACCTTGAGTGTATTTGGATGAATGTAATGTTATTTATACATTGTGTGACGTGGCGAATGTAAGCCAACTATGTATCTCTTTTCCTTTATGTATTACATGGGTTGTTTGCAAAGATTACCTCACTTGCGACATTGCTTTCAATGCGGTTATGCCTCTAAGTCATGCTTCGACACGTGGGAGATATAGCCGCATCGAGGGCGTTACAAGTTGGTAATCAGAACCTTCCCCGACCTTAGGAGCCCCCTGCTTGATCGAATCGCTGGCGTTGTTGAGTCTAGAAAAATATTTTGAGTCATTTAGGATTATATATATCAGAGAGTTAGGAATTCTTTTTACTTCTCAGTCCCTTCGTCGCTCTGGTGAGGCATCCTGACGTAGAGTTTTGACTCTTCTCTTCTCAAATTTCACTAAAAAAATTAGGATCACGCGGGTATCTTGGAATCGTTCCGATGGTTTTGTGACGAGAACATTCTTCTTGGTGCCTCCTGACATTTAGGGGTTGTTTGCAAAAATTACCTCACTTGCGATATTGCTTTCAATGCGGTTATGCCTCTAAGTCGTGCTTCAACACATGGGAGATATAGCCGCATCGAGGGCGTTACATTGGTACTATCTTTGTCTGGGTTTATTAGGCTCCTTTGTATTTTGTGCCAGATTTTGACAATCTATATTACTAAAAATATATAAAATATATGATACAAAATATACACCATTGGACTTGTATTTCAAAGAGCTTTCCAACAGTGTAATTTTTGTGACATATAATTCATATTTTATTAGTTAAATTTGTAGGTTAAACTTTAGTCCAAAATAAGAGAGGGCCTGATAAATCCGGACAGAGGGAGTACCAAACTAGAATGAAGTTGATTGAATTACCATGTCCACCTTTATGCATGGCCGAAGGAGATTGCACACGTGAAGAACACTAAGCTTCATTCTTTAGCTTGGACTATGTGCCTCCGTTGCTTATTAATTGGATGTACCTAATATCAAATAAGATTTAGAAATCTAGAACGGCTATGTTCCTTACCGAATCTTTGAAGCTGGCAAATGAAATGTAGATCCACTCTTGGTGGATCTATGTGCATGTATAGGAGCTCATAATAAAGTATGATACGATTTCCACATTTACTCATTTGCCTTGATATATGTATACCAACACATTAATCATCAGCTTTCTTTTTAAAAAGAAACTTACCCTGTTTTTTGGAGCGAGGAGATATCTATAGTGAGCATGAGAAAGATCATATGGCACGTTCACTCATGTAAATTCTCTGCCTACTCTTATGTTTTTTTCCAACAAGTCTTGTAGCAAAGTGTACTACTTTGCCTTCGAATATGAAGAAACTTTTGAGGTGAAGCCAGCAGGTGCAGGTACAGGGAAACCTGACCAGACGATGGCAAAAAAAATTACACCTTTCAATCGGCTGGCTCCGGTTACGTTTCTGCTTCTTCCAGTATCAACTCAAACCTATGAACAAAGGACACACACATGTCATCTATGGTACTGGGATGACTGCAATAAGATGAGAATCTTTTATCACAAGTTCTGTACAGATCCTTGCTATTCAAACTACTAGCATTATCTCCTCCACAAAGCAAGCTCCATGATATTGCAGCTGTAAACGAACAAGACCACAAAGAAAGGCACCAAAACTTATCAAACTGAAAAAGGCCGCTCTATATATAATAGCTAAAAACAAACATATAGAGTTTCAAATAACAAAATCAAAATGCAAGGCATGCATGTAGATGTAAGCTAAGTTAGAAGTGAGGAGTTCCTAAAAGAAACTTAAAGGCAACAGACATAACGAGCCCTTAAAAAACAGAACAATTTAACTAATGTAAGAAAACTATAGCAATGTACTCCCTACATATCAGCGAGATGCATATTCCTAATTTTTTGTCGAACGAATTTGCAACCAAACAATAAAACTACATGATATCGCGGTGACGTGTATATTGCATTTATTGGCATACCGCTTGAAAGCTTAGCTTTTTCACGTAATGAGAAATATCAAACCAGGGAATGTTGTTTAATCAGAGGTTCAGAGTCCACCTGAGCATCATTTATTGCCTCACAAAGCTTCTCTCTCGCATGACCCATGTTTATCGCATGGCAAAAATTGCTCACACGGAGTGCTCGTGTTCCTCGGAAGCCTTTTTTTAGCAGGGTCTCATAAGCTTATTGCACTTGTCTAGTAGAATCATCGTGAGCATCATTGCAGAAAACGATAAGTGAACATACTTTTGCAGAACTTCGGGCAGATGCAAATGCATAAATTCCACTATATATTACCTAAAATCACCACGCTTTATTCCGTCATAAAAAATCATGCTTTTTTCCTAAGCTATGGAAAGATGCTAATTTCAAAAAGCTCACAAGGTGTGAGCAATTTACCTAGATGATGAAATTGCAAGAAGAGAAGTATAGAAATAGCACATGAAGGTATGAAAAATGAAAATCAGGATCCTCCCCTTGATGCATCACAAGGTCAAATCCTCAACAGTAGCATCTGCATGTCCTTCGTGAGCATCAGTGCAATTTCACAATTTTAAATAGAAAGGATTGTATGGTAATTTGAATTAATGGGCATGCATCAGACAATGTGTGAGTTCATAGTTTATTTAAAAGATATAAAATGAATTAAGAGAAACAAATATTTTACCACCAAAAGCGTAATAACTTTGCAGTGCAAAAATCTTAGATCATTATTATTGCTTGATGAGTACAAACGTACATGCTACATTTTGTATAGAGTACTACATAAAATTGTGCCACTGCCAGAATATGTTAAGGAGAGTGGTTTTTGTGCACCCACGCACATTGCACCCCTGGTGCACCGACGATCAAAAACCTAACAAAAACATTTCAAAAAAAATATGAAACTTTATGAATGTGATTATGACTAAATGTTTTAGGTGCTTGCAAAATTTGGTGGCAAAATAACATCCGAGGAAATCTGTACAAAAAAAACAAAGTTTGTGCTGAAAACATGTGAACAGTAATGTGAGTGCAGAGCATCATTTGTATATCATTTTGTATGGAGATCATTTGATGTTTTTTGGTGACCAAACTTTGCAAGTTTCTAAAACATTTGCTCATAATCACATCCATTTCAGAATTTTTTTTCTTTTTATTGAATTTACTGTTCACTGCGTGGGTGCACCGAAGATGGATGCAGCCACTACTTTCCCTATATGAACTGAGAATCAGAATGATACAAGAATAAAGGGCATCGGAATGGTTATTATGTGTAGCACTTGATTAAGAAGAACGAGATTACCTGGTGCCGAGGCTGTAATCTTATCGTTACCACTTCAGGTTCTTCCAAGGACGCCCAATGTAAAGGGGCAAATGGGTAGGTGTGAAGAAAAACAAAGAAGAATCGATTAAAACGAGTCAGATTGGAGAAATGGATCATGGTGAGAAATTGAGCAAGGCTGCCATACCTTTGAGTTGTTCGCGCGGGAGGACGAGTTGGAAGATCGAGTCTAGTGATGACGCACTATGCAGGAGAAGATCCTCACATCGAGGATCCACACTAACTTCCACCCCATCCTTGCGGCACCAAGAGATGTTTCTCGCATCGTGGATCGAGCATCGCACCTCATGCTTCACCTCCTTCCTTGGCTCAACCCTGACACACATGGCCAAATCCCATACGCATCCAAACAAGGCTCTGCGTACAGGAGAGGTACGCAGGCGCCCTGCTGGCGTAAAGGGAAGGGGGAGGTTGCGGCATTGCAGCCTGGTGTGGAGGGAGAGGATAGGTTTTTTCTTTTTTTAAAGGTGTGAGAGGATAGGTCGGGGCGGATCCTATAGAGCGCGTAGGTTGTGCTTTATCGGCGTATAGCGCACCCCGCCAAATGCTATTTGGCGCCTTCAGCGCCATTCTCTTCGAATTCTGCAAATGGGCGCACAGCCCACCTCGCGTGATGGGCCGACCCATTTTACTCCCTTTTCTATATCTAAAAAGCAAAAAATGTGCTAGAACTGGAACTCAAACCGCCACGTGATTGTTCAATGTAAGCCACACTAACCACCATGGCGCCTAAGCTGGTATGATTACTTATAAGTTTTCTATTCCTTCGAATTTACTTTTTTTATTTCCTTTTTTCTCTTTCCCATTTTCTTTCCTTTTTCAAATCTGTGATTTTATATTCAAAATAGATGAACTTTTTCTATAATCCATGAACCTTTCTTTCAAATTCGTGATTTTTGTTTCTAATTCATGATTTTTGTTTCAAAATTGATGAACTTTTTCCAAAATCAATGAATTTTTTTTCAAAATCGATGGATTTTTTTTAAACTGATGATTATTTTCAAATCGATGAACATTTTTTCAGAACCGATGAACTTTTTGTCTCAAAACTGATGAACTTTTGTCAAATTCGTGATTTTTGTATCAAAACTGATGAACTTGTTTCAAAATCAATGAACTTTTTTTCACCATCAATGAACTTTTTTCAACTTTGTGAATTTTTTTATTTTTTGAATTTCGAATTTAGTGAAACTTTTTTGAAAATAGATGAGATTTTTAAATTTAAAAAACCAGTGAACAACACAGCAGGAAAAAGATAAATCGACATAAAAAAGGCGAGTAGGGAGGCTAGCGAGCAAGCTGGCGAGGCGCTGGGTTGCGGCCCATGACTTGACCTGCGAGCACCACGATCGCTAGTTGGCGATGAAGGAAGGCGCTGGCGAGGAGCTCTAGAACCTTCCAAAAACCGGTTTTTTATGTTTTCTCACCCAGTTTTTTTAATTTTCCTTTTCGTTATTATTTCCTTTTTTCCTTTCCCTTTTTCCTTTTTCCTTCTTTTCTTTCTTCTTCATTTTTTATTTTTTATTTTTTTCCTTTTTCTAATTTATTTTCTTCTTCTTTCTTTTCACTTTTCTAAAAGAATTTGTTTTCAAATTCATGAACATTTTCTTGTTCATCAAATTAAAAAAATGTTCAACCATGTAAAACAATGTTCAACAGTTCAAAAAATGTTCACTGTATAAGAAAATTGTTCATCAATATTAAAAATTTGTTCATTGAACTAATTTTTTCTTAAAATTCTATTTTTATTCATCATTTTCAAAAAATGTTCATCAAACTCAGATTTTGTTCATTGAATTCAAAATTTGTTCATCATTGTTTTTCAAAACATTGTTCTTGAATACAAATTTTGTTCATCAAATTCAGATAATGTTATCGAATTCAAATTGTGTTCATCAAATACAAAAAAATTGGTTCAACACTATTAAAAAATTCTCAAACATTGTTTGAATTCGTGAATAGTTTTTTATTCATCAAATTCAAAATATGTTCAACAATTCAAAAAATGCTCATCGAATTTGCAAATTGTTCATCAAAATTAAAAATCAGTTCATCAAACTAAAAAATGTTAATAAAATTCTTTTTCATCACTTTCAAAAAAAATCATAAAATTAAGATTTTGTTCATTGAATTTAGAACTTGTATATCTTTTTTTTTCAAAAAACCGTTCTTGAATATATATATTTTGTTCATCGAATTCACAATTTGATCATAAAATACAATTTTTTTTCATCATTATTGAAAATGTTCAACCATTATTTGATTTCGTGAACATTTCTCAGAATTTGGAGACATTTTTTGAAAAGGATGAACATTTTTCCTGAATATGCGACCACCTTTTCAAAATCAAGAACAATTTTTAATCCAGAAGCATTTTGTGATTTCTTTATCAAATTTTCAAAATTTACCGATTTGTTTTTTAATTTTAAAATATCGTGTGTATATTGTAAAGAAGAGGAAACCAACACAGAAAAAAGGCAGAAAAAATAAAAAAAACATGTGGATATTCAACACTGATTATGGGCCGGCCCAATAGGGCTTGCGGGAGGGGAGCGGTGCACTCTGGCTTTGTTCGTCAGCGCGTCACACGCTGTATAGCAGGGGAACTCCTGTTCGGCGCTTTCGGCGCTATTTATCGCAACTGGGAGCTTGCAGTGCAGGCATAGCGGGCCGGCCCAGGAGAAAAAGGTATTCCACTCGTACAGCCAAAAAAGAACGAAAATTCTGGTAGAATAGCTAGAAACAGGATTCAATCCCTATCCGCCAACTTCAAACTTTTCAGCCAATAACCATTAAGACCAGGCCTCTTTGTTGTCCACTCAGAGGAAAATACTCTATTTGACCCTTCTCTTAATACAACATTAGTAGTAGGAGTAATATATACCTAGTTTGTTATGCCTATTATTTTACGATATAAATAAAAAAGAATTCACAATAAAATAAAAGTGAACTTGAAGAAAGTTCATAAATTTGAAAAGATTCGTAAAAAATGCAAAAAGTTTGTTAATTTGAGATAAGTTCACGAATTTAAGAAAAAGTTCATTGAATTTGAAAAAAGTTCACGAATTTTGAAAAAATATCATCAATTTGGAAAAAGTTCATCAATTTTGAGAAAAGTTCATCAGTTTTGGAAAAAGTTCATCGAATTTGAGAAAAAGTTCACGGATTTTGGAAAAAGTTCATCGCTTTTGAAAAATAAATTACTTTGAAAAAAATTCACAAATTTTGGAAAAGAGTTCATCAATTTCGTAAAAAAAGTTCATTCTTTTTTTTAAGTTTATCGGTTTTGAAAAAAGTTCATTCCATTTGAAGAAAAAAGTTCGTCAATTTAGATAAATGTTCATCTATCTTGAAAATGGATTTTTAAAATGTGCATAATTTTAGAAAAAAGTTAATCAAATTTCGAAAAAAAATCATCAAATTTAAAAAAAATGGTCATCCAATTAAAGAAAAAGTTCACGTATTTGGAAAAAAATTCATCAAACCAGGAAGAGAAAATGCAGAAAACAAAAAGGAAATGGTAAAACATGAAAAAGGAGAAAGAAGAATAAAAGAAGGAAGAACCTGATGGTTACCAGATCATGTTGTGTGGTGCCGTGGTTACACCTAGTACAACGATGTGGGGGGACAAGTTCGATTCTCAACCAATGCAACTTCTTTTTGTCTATAAACACAGAAAAAAAACGCCATATGGGTCGGCCGAGTGTGGGATGCTGCAGGCGCCCGTTTGCAGAATGCACATTAACTGGCGCCTACCATTCGCCGTATAGCATCACTCAGGTCGGGGAACTCATTCAACGGAGCGGGGGGCATAGATCACTAGACGGGCCTGGTGCAGTCTATAGGGCCCAATCAACCAGATTGCTCCAAAAAAGAAGTTACAGGAGCAGCGACCCCAATGACCCTAAATAGTGGTGGGAATGTTATCATCGACTATGATTATCTAACAATTTAAGTACAGTTTGTATAGTCGAAGCATAATCTAAATATGGGTTTCTGGATGGAATATTTGGTGTTAGCTTATAGGTCTTTTCTGGGTTTTTTTTTCTTTGGACAAAGTGCGTGCCCATTTGGGCCGGCGTGTTGAGTTAGCCCTTACGCACAGCCCAACCAACCACGGGATGCCACCTAAGGCCAAACATGCAAGATCTCCAAACTACCCTCGGCGGTCACTCAAATTTACAGCGTGGTGGCATAACCCACGTGCCTATCCATGGCAGCACCGCGCGCACACACACCCAAAGCCAATGACAAAAGTGGCACATAGTCTAAAGATCCCACCTGTCAGCCAGATAAGGCATAAATTCAGAAGTAAGAATTAAGATGCACTATTCATTGATTGTCACGTCAGACTCGATCTGACGGCCACGATTGATCCATCAAAGAATCGGACGGTGTGAAGTCGTTTGGATAGACAATCGGACGGTCAGGAATGCTGGTGCCCTAAGAAGCCTCAAGTTTGTCCAAGACTCTAACAATGGGACTATGAGTAGACATGCGGCCAGATTGAGACCCGGGGGGTGCAATTCCTCAAAAAAAAATTGGGACGGGGCAAATGTGTAGAACTAAGTCAGATGAGTTATCTACTATATCTAAATAGTTGGCCCTCGCTACTATATTTCTCTCAGCATGCATGCTTACACATCGTTTTGATTATTTGTAGCCATCCGATCAAAATCGTGTGACCTTAGAAGTCATGCATGTACTCATAAGTTACACTTCTTGCATTAATCTATCCATGCAAACCATGCCACTTCATTAAGGCATGCATGTCTTTTTTTGTCTAGGAAATAAAGTCATGCATGTTAGTCACAACTTAAATATTTGCGTTAATTTTTGCGTGGTAATTAACAGTATATGTGTTGGACCCTTGGAGCAAAAATATATAGTTTGTGCTTCACATTTTTATTAAAAGATGGTGTCACATTATGTCGAATTCAAAACGTTTCTCTTTTTATACATCATTTTGTCACATACTTTGCATGTCCTTATTCTTTCTAAAATTTAAACTAAGTACACTCTTACATTTGTATTCTCATTAATTTTAGTTGTTTTTAAGCACTTATTGATGCATAGTTCCTGTAGCAATGCACGGGGCATCATATAGTTACATGTTAAAGGTGGATATAATGTGCAACATCACATTGAAAAAATGATACGCCAAAGAGACAACGTCCAGCCTATAGACAAACAACGCACAATGACACGAGCTCCTAGTTAGCGCTTAAAAGGGGTTCTAGCGCCCACGCAGCAACTTCTTGGGCCCGTCCAAAAACACGCCCGCCTTGGCTCCCATCTCCCTCTGTTAGGTTGCTTCACTTCTGGCTGGACACGGTTGACCAGTCAACTGGATCTTTAAAAAAAGGTTGACTTTCAAAAACAAAAAAATCATGAATTCAAAGATGTACATGAATTTATAAAACAGTTCACAAATTTGAAAAAAATGGTCAAAATTGGAAAAGGTCATCCAGTTTGGGAAAACATCATCAAATTTGAAAAACATTTCACCAAATTTAAAAAAAGTTCCTTGAATTTTAAAAAGTTCATCGAACTTGAAAAAAAGTTCATCAAATTTGAAGAAAAGTTCATCCATTTAAAAAAAAGATCATCGAACTTGAAAGAAAGTTCATCAAACTTGAAAAGAAGTTCATTGAATTTGAAAAAACTTTAACAAATTTGAAAAAAAAACATTATCAATTTTGAGATTAAGTTCATTGGTTTTGAAGAAAAGGGTCACATATTTAAATAAAGTTCATTGAATAAGGAAGAAGAAGAAAAAGAAAAAAACAAAAACAAAAAGGAAAGTATTTTTCTAAAAAAAGGAAAGTGGAAAGAAGAAAAGAAGGAACAAGATGTTAATATTTATGTTAGGTTTGGTGGCAGGGTGGTTAGAGCGTAGTGCCTCGAACAGGAAGCCATCGGTTCAAGCTGCCACACCGTTTGCAAAATTTGTGCACATTTTCAAATTTCTTCCGTAGTTTCAGAAAATGTTCGGGTTTTCAAAAAAACTTTTATTTTTCTGTATTAAAAAATTCAAAAAAAATTCAGAAGTTCAAAAAATGTTCCTGTTATTATCTTTTGTTCACAAATTCAAAAAACAATTCTCCATTTTTGTAAAAATGTTCACATATTTAGAAAAATTGTTCAACTTTCAAATATTGTTCATAAATTCAAAAAAATGTTTGCAATTTCAAATTTTGTTCGGGAGTTTGAAATAATGTTCCCATTTCAAAATTAATTCACAAAATTAACAAAAATGTTCGTGCTTTCCAATTTTATTTGGTACTTTCAAAAAATGTTTCCATTTCAAAAATTGTTCACAATTTTCAAAAATGTGTCTGTTTTCAAATTTGTTGGTAGTTTCGAAAAATGTTCACAAGTTTTTAAAAATGTTTCCTTTTTCCTTTTTTTAGGAGTTTCCATCTTTTTTAATAAACAATCTTCACGTATCCAAAATTTGTTTTGAATCTGAAAATGTTCAGCTTCTTTTTTCGTTTTTTCTAAAAAAATCTCCTGTTCCTTTTTAGTTTTTTAATAATATTGTCAGAGTTTTAAAAAATGTTCTTGCTTTCATTTAATTTGTTCATGTTTTTCAAAAAATATTCGAAATTTAAAAGAATATCATTTTCAAATTTATTCTGAGTTTGAAAAAAATGTTCTTGTTTCAAAAATTGTTCGCCGATTCCAAAATTCACGTTTCCAAATTTTGGTTCAGAGTTTCAAAAAATATTCCCTATACAAAAAATTGTTCACATATTCAAAAATGTTCATGATTTTTCAAAAAATTGTTCGGTTTATCAGAATTTTTTTCACATATTCAAAAAATGTTTGAACTTTTTATTTTTCGTCTCAAATTTGAAAAGTGCTCGCTTTAAAAAAAATTCAAAACAGTGTCCGCGTTCGGAATTTGACAAAATATTCGGATCTACATTACCTTTAGCGTCGCGCGCCATAGAAACTAAGAAATCTTATCTATCCTTTTGGCTAGGCAACAAGAGATCCCTTGTTTGGTCCCTCCCCCAAGCAGTCTTATTGAGATTTTTCACTGTGTTATGCTAATGGGCTGGCCCAGCTGGAGTCGTGCCTGTGCGTCCGCTCGGCAATTCGCCGCAACGAGCGGCGCATAGGAACTCATGCATCTAGTAGCATTCGAACCAACGACCTCCCCTTTTGGGGGGGGGGGGGGGAGGAAATCATGGCTAGCTTTATTACATCACAAAAAAGTTACATCGTTTACTAATTGGCTGATAAGAAAACCCGGAGGTTCATCAGTCCAATTATCATCACTCTTATTACAAAAACTGAATTTAGCTAGCTCACGAGCTACCGAATTAGCATCACGATAACAATGTAAAAATATGTCCTTCCCTATTGAAGTCGTTGTATCAATGCATTTTGCAAAAATTGCAGCTGCTGCATCCCATCATTGATTTTGCCCCTGGCAATAATTCACCACACTCAAAGAATCAGATTCTGCTTCAATTCTTTTAAATCCCAAATTGTTTGCCAAGTTTAAACCAGCTCGCATTGGCATGGCCTCAACTGTCGATACATCAGCGGCCACCGGAATGAATCTACATTGATTAGCAAGAAAATGGCCTTTATCGCCCCTAGGACAGCACATGTCGCTCCGGATCCCTCCTCTGCATGGCAGGAAGCATCTACATTTAATTTGATAAATTTCAGTTTCAGGGTCTTCCATTTGTGCTCAGTCATATCCTTGTTCCGATTGACAGACTTCATAAAATTTGCAACAATCGCCAGAACCGAACTAGTCCATCAAAAAGGAGGAGGACAAGAATCATGATGTGTATGTCGCCGTCGTAACCATCACAGATAC
Organism: Triticum monococcum; assembly: GCA_034509565.1. NCBI lineage: Eukaryota > Viridiplantae > Streptophyta > Magnoliopsida > Poales > Poaceae > Triticum > Triticum monococcum. Next base: position 543,870,785 of record CM067841.1, read on the forward strand.
CAACATCCGGCGGCCAGTACCTCCTTGTAGTTCAAACTTGGCATAATATGCAAAGGTGAACCTGGTTCTAGAAATACCAAGGACCTCCTGGTCATTCGCACCCTTTTCTAACCACCCCACCGGCCTAACCTCATCTGCACTTTTCACTCTTTTATTCTTATGTCATTGTCTTTTTTCTTTTTCTATATTTTTTCATTTTTTACTCGGAACAATTTTTATTATTTTTATTTTTGCACATTTAAGTGACTTTTTAAAATCATTGAATGTTTTTTCAAAATTGATGAACTTTTTTTCAAAAATGATGATTTTTTTCATAATCGATGAAATTTTTCGCAAAATTGATGATTTTTTTAATTCAATGAACTTTTTTTAACTTTTGTGAACTATTTTTCAAATGAATCAAACTCTTTTCAAAATCGGTGAACTTTTTTTCAATTCGATGAACTTTTTTCCAAATCCATAATTTTTTTAATTAGTGACCTTTTTTTGAATTTTTCATGTAAATTTTTGAATTCATAAATTTTGTGCAATTTTTTTTATTTTTTCTAAAGTCAACGGTTGACTGGTCAACAGTGACCTGTCAGCAGCGAAACCAGGCAACCGAACGCGAGTTTTGGGCCAGGCCCAGGAGCGTGCTACGTGGGCGCCAGAACTCCTGGTGGGCACTTAAGGCACTGACTAGGAGCTCCCTCGGTTTACCTCAAGATGCGCAGCCTGCTCTATGAAAAATGAACGACACGTCACAAGGATGAACGAGAGCGTATGAGACAATTTCTCATTAGAACAAAATCGTATTGTATTTTGATCTTGTGGTCTGAGTGTTAGATGTGAGATAGTTATTTCTCATCTTAGATGAGAATTAGTAAATCTGTAAAACTTTATGTCCGGGATGCAAGAATTTTATGGTCCCATCCAAAGTTGTCTCAGCCTACAATTGAATATCTTCACGATTGAGGCGTCGAAAAAATTTCTCTGTAGCTATGTCGATTCCTTGCTACTCATCAAACAGGGGCCGGAGATGGACGTCCTCAAGGGGAAGCAACCAACTCTTTTCATCCAACAATGATGCTCAACATAAGCTGGAGCCTACAATACAACCTAGTTGGATGCCTCCCCATGCGGTGTTGCAAAACTCAATTTTAATGGTTCGTCTGTACAGGCAGATGGAACGGCCGGTGACGGTATGATGGAACGTGATCACATGGGTGATGTTATCTACGCGGCATCCAGACGCAATGGAGGCCAAACTATCAACGTGTGAGGAGGACCTGAAGCTGGTATTCCACTGGACTCCCTTGCCTATCCAAATGGGGACAGACTGTGCGGAGATCTTGAAGCTCCTTGAATCAGGTTCAAATGGAAGATCAAGAAATATGTTTCACGTGACGACCGGAGATGTTGCAAGAAAGATCAATGCAAATCACAAAAATAGGGTCGATCCCGGGATAAGGCTGCGCATGTTTTGGCAGCGATGGGGTCAACAGCGTACGGCTTGTTGGTTAGCGAATCCATTGTCATTTCAAATGATTGTACTCCCACTGTTGATTAAATGAAATGAAATGCTTTCCCCCAAAAAAAAGAATATCTTCACGATAACTCGTGCACGGTGACTTGCCTAGCTTTACAAAATACTTCTAGATTAATCAGTCTGTCCTCGCCAGCATGCGGGTAATCGAATTGAATAGTATCAGATCAACTTTTTGTTGCCTCACGTGATCCGGATGTGCTCCTCCCTCGGCTTGTCCCCGGGGCAGGTCCTCGTCGTCGTCCCGGAGCCGGAGCCGGAGCTACGGATCTCCTCGATCCTCCTCACGACCTCCTCCATCCTCGGCCGCTGGTCGGGGGAAGGGGCGCCGACGCATGCCATGGCCACCTTGAGCAGCTGCACCATCTCGTTCTCGGTGTTGGGCTGCCTCTGCAGGTCCTCGGCGAACACCTCCGAGGTCCACTCCTCCCGGACCACGTCCAGCACCCACCTCGGGAGGTGCCCAACGTAGCCGTCGCGGCCGGGGGACCGGAGGGGGTCCTTCCCCGTCAGCATCTCCAGTAGCAGCACGCCGAAGCTGTACACGTCCGACTTCTGCGTCGGCTTCTTGGCCTGCCGGACCTCCGGCGCGTGGTACCCGACGAGCCGCGGGTGGAATTGAGGGGGGGCCATGAGCTGCGCGAGGCCGAAGTCGGAGACGTGCGGGCTGAGATCCCGCGAGAGGAGGACGTTGCTCGACTTGATGTTGCCGTGGATGAACTTGCCGCCTGCTCCGGTGTGAAGATGAGCGATCGCTCGTGCGGCGCCGAGCGATATCTTCACTCTCGTCTCCCAGTCCAGTGGTGCTCTTCCATCAGTCCCTGTGTGTTCACAATCGATGGTAAGTCGGTGATCATGTAACTTCGTCGTTTCAATACATATGCGGTAGTACAAAAATGCAAGTTAACTATACAGGTGAAGAAAATCGGCACCTATTCTTTTCTACACATTTCAGCATCCATAGAAAAACAGTAGCTCAAAATTCTAAAAAGTTGTAGCTACAAAACCACAAACAATTCCCTCTGAATGTTCATCAGAAGTTCAGAAAAGAAGTAAAGGTCCTACACTAAACAAATAAATCAGTGTGGAAGGAACTTGTTGACATCAGCTTGCACTGCCTCAAACTATCTTCCATTTTCCTTCAGCACCATTACGGCCGAGGGTCGAAAGGCAGCATATAAGGAATGTATAGTACAGTATTAATGCTGTATAATCTTCTTATCTAATTCAGAATAACCAACTCGGAATTTCGTATATCTAAGGAATTGTCTTCATCGTTCACTTCGAGATTCCGAAAGATTAACATAAAGGCGACCTCAGTTCTCTCCATGCCAGAATGCATAAATGGCACACTTACTTGGATTGCATTGAACAAACTGCAGGTTTCTAGTTATTTCAGGAACAATTTCACAGTGCTATAAATTTAAAGGCAATTTCTACCATAGAATTGCATGTACTTGTCATCTAAGTAATTGATGAAACACCACGTCAAAACAAGTTTCGAAATTCAAACAGGTAAATGAAATGCATACTTGCATAGTGGTTCAAATCAAAGACTTGAGATAAAGAGCATACCATGCAAAGCAGCTGAAAGGCTACCCGGTGTAACATAGTCATAGATCAAGAGGTTCTCGTCCTTGGAGTAATAGAAAGCACGCAAGGGAACAACACCCTGGTGCTGGCCAAGCCTGTCGATTATCTCCATTTGCTGTTTGAATTCCTTCTTTCCCGCCACCACCTCCTTCAGCCTCTTGACCACCACTGTCGTGCCATCCTCAAGACCAGCTTTGTAGGTCGGACCGTAGCTTCCTTTTCCAAGGACTTCACCTGAAGCCCTCAACAGATCGTCCAAGTCGAAATCATAAGAACAGCCCTCAAAGAAAACTAGCTTGTTCCTCTCTGCTTCTTGGATACCACTGCTGTATTCTGCTCTTCCTTTGCCTTTGGATGATGAAGCTCTTGGCTTGTTCTTCTCTGCTTCCTCAGGATCCCCACCTCCCTTCCTCTTGAAGCAGCATAGTACCAAGATTATGGTAATGACAACAATAACTAATAGCCCTCCTACAACAGCTGCTGCAATCACTATGGTCTTGGGACTATCTTCGGAATTCGGTGGGGGTGCTGCATTAGAAGGAGTAGAAGGTGTGGCTCCTGGACATGGTTCCAGGGGAAGCCCACATAGAAAAGCATTCCCCAAGAAAGAATTGGCTGGAAACTTCTGCAGAGAAGCTGGAATGGGCCCACTAAGGTTATTGTAGCTCAAATTCAAATACCTCAGTTTAGGGAGGTGAAGATCAGGGATGGGTCCAGAAAGTGAGTTGTGCAACAGGTCAATGAACACGAGTTTTGAAGCTAGGGAAGTGGGTATTCTACCTGACAGGTTGTTGCGCTGAAGGTAGAGAGAGTGCAGATATGGAATGGATGCTACATCAGGGGGGAGGCCAGCAGTAAGACGATTGGATCGAAGGCTTAGCACCTCCAAGGCATCAAGCCTGCCAAGTATGTTGGAGGGCATAGGACCAAACAGTCCTACTGCAGGTAGTCGCAGCATACGAACACGCTTCCCGTCTGGTGTGCATGTAACCCCAACCCAAGATGTGCAGACCTGGGTTGTGAGGCTCCAGTTGACCTTCCGTGGATGAGGAAGGGATGCAGAAAAATCCAGAAGGGTTTTCTTGTCAGTGTTCAGATCAGCTCCTTTGGCACAAGGAAGAAGCAGACCAGCACAAAGAAAAGCTAGGAGCAGAAGATGTTGCATTGTTAGGATGTCCCCAGAGAACAAGCAGAACCAGAATTATAATCTGAGGGTCATCAATGTTTCACTCCTTCTGCACAAAAGGAAAAGAGTAAGTGAGATTGGTTCTTATAACATCAATCAAGAGTCTAAACCATAGTAGGTGTATTATATGCTGCAGTTCATAAGTGGAAAAACATAGACAGTAGAAGTAGCATTATTCGTGATTAGAAAAAAGGCCCGTGTGTTGCAACGGGTTATACATATTTATCTCCGTCAGGTGCACCAGGTAACCATGTTCATTCTCTCAATCTTCTCGACCTAGTGGGCAATGTTAAAGCTTTGATGCTTGCCCTAAAGGGCAGCACTCATATTGTCAATGTACAAGTTTGAGGAGCAACAATCTCATAAAAAATCAACGAAAACATTACAAAATAATTTAAAACACTCAAATTATGACTGACATATGGCATAATTCCGTAGTCCTAGATCACCGCAGAAGTTACAAGCAAATGTTGATGATGTGTTTTTTCACATGTTTTTTGCACATCGACACTTACCAGAAATGTCTGGGTTCCCCATAAATAGTTATGAATGAGAAGTTTGATTGTTCCCTGCTCCATCGGGAATGCAATTACAATTAAATTCAGGGGGCACACAGTCAATGCATATGTATGTCTTGTTACTGCAGCATGTGAAATTCCGCTACAGCTGACCTCCCTCTATTGAACTGTTGTCTAGAGGCCTTAACAGAAACACCCCAAGTTTAATTTAGAAGCTATTGGCTTATGCACTTGATCCAAATTGTGTGTGTTGTACAAACTGCAAGTAAGTAAATCAGATAAAAGCTTGTAAATGTTTGAGCCAAACTTGGCACCAATGCAAGTCCCCGGTTCCCATGTAATGAACGAACTGATTACAGGTAAAAAAGAACAATGGCTAAACAAACTAAAAAATATGTTCTTAGCCTCAATATATCCCTGTCTTGTGTCTACCTTGCTTCTACTAATAGAAAACACTGTATGTACCCCCGAATGGTACCTAAGATACACAATTTCTTGTGTTCATGTTTAGCTTGTTGAATTGTTTTCATGTAAACAATTCAGATGTGCACAAGGATCTTTTCCTAGAACGTCACCTATGGCAAAAGGATGCATTCAGAGAGCTACGATTTATTCTCCCATCACCATGCTCGTCCAAGGAACACTATGCTTGCACATAATAAGCAGAATAAGCACATAGCAAATCACGGTCATCCACACTCCCAAGAGTAAGCAAGCAGTAAATTAGACCAAACAATCTACTAATAATAAATTAGCCAGATCGGCCATAAATACTAACATGGGAGCCCCGCCTAATGGCAAAAGTATGCAATCGGAGAACTACGATTTATTCGCTCATCATCATACTCGTGGAAGGAACACTATGCTTGCATATAATATGTAGAATAAGCATAAAGCAAATCACAGTCATCCACATTCTTGGATGAGGAAAATATGCAGAAAATTCCAGAAGAGTTTGTTTGTCAGAGTTGTGATCAGCTCCTTTGGCACAAGGAAGAAGCATACCAGCAGAAAGAATCCACACTGAACCTTGATATGAAACAAGCAGAACCAGAATTATAATCCGAGGGTCTTCAATGTTTCACTCCTGCTGCACAAAAGGAAAAGAGTTTCATATCAAGGTTCAGTGTGGATTTTTTGACTTATGAAATGATTTCCCCCAAACAAACAACTAGGTTCAGTAAAACCTTCTATCATCTGATGTCTATAACAGCTCTTATTGATATCTACTTCCAACGCTGAAAACCTTCTAGTATCTGTGCAGAGACTGATATGTATATACAACAACTCTTACTGATGTCTATAATCCTACAATAGTTCAGACTATTTCCAAGTTTTAGCTGAAAATGATTTAGCGAAAGTTTCAGTAAACTGCTCTTCAGACTAGTAGTTTCGAACACTGTTTTCCAAGCACAAGCAGAGTAGCAATCACTCACCAGGCGTCCCGGGCGTGACGAGGACGATGTGGAAGAGCAGGCCGCTGCTGGGCAGGAGGTCGACGAGGAGTGGGGAAGCACATGATGAGGTTGGGGGCACCCAGACGCCTGACCAGCTTCTTCCTCAGGCGGAATACGGACCTCCCCCTGAAATCGAACGCGCCGTGGCTGATGCGGGCCCCGTCAGCGCTCACCTCATCGCACACGATCGCCTGCGCCGGCAACAGTCTGGTCAGGCTTCCGGGGAGGGGGAGCTGCAAGTGAGTCGCAAAGAACCATCATGATACCAACCAGTAGATCAAACACGAAAATGCCATCAAGAATCGGAAGTGTGGCAGCCAAGAAACAAAGGATTTAACCATGAACTGCTCCCGAGAAACGCAAATCTTGCAAGATGCCAGGAACAGAGCCAAGAAAGAATGAAATTAACATGGGCTGAACGAAGGAAATCAGGGAAAAAAAGTCAGGGCAGGTACAAATAAGCAACCCAAGCACACTAGCTGTCCAGCATGGAGATGAACAGCAAGCCACATAGGTGCAAAGCAAGAAGAGATCAAGAATAAGTGAGACTTGTTCTTATAACATCAATCAAGAGTCTAAACCGTAGTAGGTGTGCTGCAGTTCATAAGTGGAAAAACATAGACAGTAGAACTGTAGAAGTAGCGTCATTCGTGATTAGAAAGACACAACTGCACATCACTGTCTCAAACTTAGTCCAGAATCACAAAAACTTGCGCAGTAAATCGATGGTGGCAGCATATAAGACCACTAATGGCAGAAAGTTGGGGGGCAGATTACTGCACAGAACGCACCTTTGATGCCAAGCGAGGTTTGGTGGTCAACAGCTGTGAGCGCGTGTTCAATCTGCACCGGCTTCCCCGGTCGGCTGAACGAAATCAGGGGGAAAAAGTCAGGGCAGGTAGAAATAAGCAACCCAAGCACATTATTAGCTGTCGAGCATGGAGATGAACAGCAAGGCACACTGAACATAGGAGCAAAGCAAGAAGAGATCCGGGGCCGAGGAGGGAGAAGCATCACGGGAGAAGGAGGATCCCCATGTCTCTCTATGAAGACATCACGGGAGGCCGAGGAGGGAGAATCATCACCGAAGAATTCCTTGGCCGCTCCCCTGGTGTCGTCTCCTCCCTCCCTCCCTCCCTCTGAGGTGTAGTAGTGGAGTGCAGTGCGCGATCGTGTGTGTGAGAGAGAGAGCGCGACTGTGTCTGAGCCGTGGGCGAGGTGCTTTTGGAGGGGCGTGGCCGCGTGGGCGAGGTGGCGGGCCCGGCGGGGCTTTGGGAAGGGCTTCTTGCTGCCTCTGACCCGTGGGCCAGGAGGGATGTGTGTGTGTGTGTGTGTGCGCGCGCGCGCGTGTGCGTGTGCGTGTGCGTGTGCGTGTGCGTGTGTGTGTGTGTGTGTGTGTGTTGGAAATTGCCTGAGCAAGAAACCCCAAATTCAGTGGCGGAGCTCACCTCGTCGGAGCTGATCGCGAAGCTGCTGCTGGAGCACGCGGCCGCCGGGAAGCTCTAGGTGGAGCCGTCTTCAACTCGGTGAAGAAGACAATGCGCGTGGTGGTCAACCCTGCCGGTTTTACACACGGCGGCGCATACGTGCTTGCCGGCGAGGGCTTTTCCTCGCGCGAGAGAAGCAGGGGGTGGTGTGGCTACGACGGCTTTGGCAGGATGGCGGCGTCCATGGCCGAGGTGAGCGGGCGGCTCGAGTAGATCTCGTCTCGTCTAGGACGACGGGAGGGGTGGAGGGGAGAAGGAGGAGGGAGGAGGGTGGCGCAGGTGGCGGGGATCGCCGGCCGGCAGTGGGATGATCTTGCCTGCGCGGAGCGAGGCTCGCGTGCCGTCTCCCGGGGGCGCTATAGGGAAGCAATGCTAGGTTCACCAGGGTTTTTCACGGGATCAACGGACATGTTATCGTGGAGACTTGGGATTGGAAGCTGGGATGAGGCGGGTCCCACTCCACTGAAAATTACCAGGGAGAGGTTAGTTAGTTGGAAAGATTATGTTAAAGGGTTTTTATCAGTTTTGCCATTGGCTGTCTAGCGCTACTCAGTTTTGCCACTAAATATTTTCACTACTCAAAAATGCCACTGTTCTGTTAAATCAAGCTCAAAAAGACCATTTTTCACCGTTACCGTTTGGTCAATACACGTTGAATGAAGTTAGATGACGAAATTACCCCTATCCCATTTCTAAGGGCCGCATGAGAAAAAGAGAAGAAAAATTGGGAGGCTGGGGGTTCGAGAACCCAAGACCACAGGCTACACAGGCACACGAGCTAACAAACTGAACCATGGAAACGATTTGTTTTGTGAGGAGATACAGGCCTTATATACAGATGTCTGAACCTAACTAAACAAAATCTTATCTAATCCTTGACCCGATCTGTTCGTGGCAGTTTTCCTTTCCCTAACCGGAACCAATATCCCCAGTCATCGCCGCCGCCTGCCAAAATCCTCACCTGGCGCCGCCGGTCGCCGGGCTGCCCGCCCAGCTCCGGCGCGCCCCCACTCGCCGCAGCTGCGGCGCCTCCCGCCGAGTGCCACCACCCATCGCAGCTTCGGCTCTTCCTCCCGCCCGGCACCGCCACCGGAGGCAGGCAGCTCCGGCGCTTCTCCCGGCTGACTCCGCAGCTCCTCCCGAGTCTTGAAGTGCAATTGTTCCACGGCAATGGCGATGGACAGCAGGACCGAATCGGAGGCTTGCATCGGCCACAGGACGCCCCAACATGACATATGCTCTGAAATTCCTGCATTGTGAGTATACTAATTCTTAGTGTGCGTGTGTGGTTGAATATAACTTGTAGAGGTCGAAATTTGTACATAGAATTTGTAGTAGCTGACTTTGCCTTATTGATAATCGCGTGCAATTTGGTACTTGTGTTCCTGATGGTCAGGATGGATGCGGATACTGCTTGTATGCTGACAGTTAGGATGGAAACAAGCCGTGAGAATAGCGATGGTCTCAAGCGATATGTTGGCGGCTTTGATTTTCATCTATTCGTAGAACCTAGTATCACACACAAAACATTGCTGCACAAACTGTGTGATACCTATCCATGGGGGTGGCGTGATTACATTGAGTTGAAGTACTATGACAGGGAGCAGAATAAATGAGTTGCTGTTGTATGTGATGATGATGCAGCTTTGATGTTTGGAAAACATCAAGATTCAAAGAAAATATCTATGCAAATTGAGGTTCTTCAAAAATCCCAAACTCCTAGCACACCTAGCCATAATCCACCTACACAACCTTGTTACAGTGAGAGTCAACATACAGGGAGTCAGGCAGTTGATGTTGATACAGTCAACATACAGGGAGTCAAGCAGTCTAATAGTGTTGACGATGCTAATAGAGACATAACTGATGATGCTATACCTGATGATGCTATTCTCTCGGATAATGATGATGAGCGGCAGTATCCAGACTTGGTCAAGAAGTCTACCAAAGAAGATGATTCGGCAGATATGGAAGAGGAAGATAATCCTCCAGCATATGAATCCACTGACACTGAAGAGGAAGAAGAGAATAGAGACATGGGTTTAGTTGATGAAGAGGAAGAGGAGGAGGAGGACAGACCTGTTGTAGTATATAACAAGGAGAATCCATTATTTGCAGAAGGCTCGGTATTCCCCTCTTTGTTGGACTGCAAGAATGCACTTTCTACTTTTGCAATTAAACGTGAATTTGACTATACATTCGAAAAGAGTGATTCTAAGAGGCTGAGAGCAAGTTGTGCATATAAGAGGTGTAAGTGGAGAATTCATGGCTCTTATATGAGGAATAGCACAATATTTCAGGTATAACTTGCTATCATTTAATTGATTTGTTTATTGTACCCTTTATTTTGTGGAACTGGTAACTATACAAGTGTGGCAAGTTTACTAGCAACATACTAACTGATTTTGTTGTTTCCTACAGATCAAGGTGTGTCCTTTCTCTCATACATGCCCAACTAAGCTGAGAAGTGAGAAGTTCAAGCCGGCAAAGAGCAGGTGGGTTGCTGATGTTGTGCTGGAGTTGGTGAGAAAGAACCCAGATATTGGCCCTACTGCTCTTCAAGAGAAGATCCATGAGAAGTACCACTTCACGGTGCCATACATGCGTGTATCTCATGGTAAGGACAAAGCAATGGATATGATTAGTGGAAAATGGAAAGATAGCTTCCATCGTCTCTATAGTTTCAAGGCTGAGGTGGAGAAGTGTTCTCCTGGTAGTGTAGTGGAAATAGACAAAGAAACTGTGCAGTACAAGATCAAAGGAAAAGTGAGGGAGAAGGAATGCTTTAGGAGGGTGTTTGTTTCATTCAAGGCATGTTGGCAAGGCTTTTTAAATGGATGTCGACCATACTTGGCCGTAGACTCAACTGCACTAAATGGGAGATTCAAAGGGCAACTAGCTTCTGCTTGTGTCATTGATGGCCGTAATTGGCTTTACCCAGTTGCATATGGGGTGCTAGAGACAGAATCATCTGAAAGTTGGGCTTGGTTTCTTCAAAATCTGCGTGGGCTTATTGGGCATCCTGAAAGACTAGTCATACACACTGACGCTTGCAAAGGTTTAGAGACAGCAGTAGAACGTGTGGCCTGGAGTGGAGCATAGGGAGTGTATGAGGCATCTTGCTGCAAATTTTCGAAAAAAATTCAAGGGCAAGGTCTATGATGATAATCTTTGGGCTGCAAGCTTAACTTTCAGCTCTAGAAAGCACAACTGGCATATGAAACAGATCCTTGCTAAGAAGAGTGTCCAAAAATATATGGCTGAACACCACACAAAGATATGGTATAGAAGCAAGTTCAATGAAATATGCAAGGTTGACTACGTCAACAACAACCTCGCAGAGTCATTTAATAGCAAAGTCAGGAAAGTTAAGTCTCTTCTTATTGTCGACATGTTGGACAAGATTAGGCAGATGATAATGGAGAAGTTTGATCTGCGGATGAGGATATCATTAGAAAAATGGCTTGGCCATCTCATAATACCAAGTGTGATAAAGGCACTGCATGCCAAATCCAAAGGTAAATATCTTGTACTCTTTCAATTGATTAATTTCATAACAACTCAATTCAATAATTAATGTTTGTGTTCTTTTCAGGGCTGAAGATGATGGTAATTAGACGCAGTGATATTGAGGCAGAAATTACTGCAGTGGACAAAGAGAATAGGGAATGGAGGTACCCTGTTGACATCGCAAACGAGACATGTAGCTGCAGGCAATGGCAGGTCAAGGGTTTGCCATGTATCCATGCCCTGTACTTTATTACTTCACTACGAGGTCCAGTATCAGAAATTGAACCATATGTACATGAGTTCTACTCCGTTGCAAAATTTAAGGCTGCGTATGCGGACAACATACCCGCAATGGTAGGCAATCAACAATGGGACATTGTTGACCCTGGCTTCAAACTACATGCTCCAGTGTTGAGGAGGCCAAAAGGCCGACCAAGGAAGACTAGAATTAGATCTAGTGCTGAAGGTGCTGGCATGGGCGCCAGGAAAAGGAAGTGCAAGCGATGCGGAGGCTTCGGGCACATTGCCAGATTATGCACAAATCCAGTTGACCCAGCATTTGGAGAAGATGAGGCTGACCTCCAAGCTAGGGAAGCCCCTTTTGTGGCAGGAGAAGGCGACCCTGAACTATCAATGATTGCAAGTTCTGCTAGGTAACATCAAAAGAACATGTGCTTTTCTATATGTATTTTCAACATCTATTTTCATTCTTTTTTGCAACATGACTAACTTCTGTACAGCTCAAAGAAAAGTGTGAAGAAAACAAGTGTGAAGAACACTAGGAAAAGGAAGGACATGCAAAATGAAGTTTGTACCATAACCGATGGACCTGCAAGTGGATTTGTTTCGTCTCCCATGCATATCGAATTGCAAATACGGAACCACCAGACAGTCCTGCTAAAAACACAAGAAGCAAAAAGAAGATACATATGTGAAGTTTGTGTGATCGTGACCTTTTGCTTGTGAACCTGGACATGTTTCCTTTCAACCTTATGCATGTTTGAGAATTTGGACCTTTATATTTCGACCAACAAGTGGATGTTATTGAACCTTATTTATGTTTGTGAACCTGATTTGTGTGTGCTGAAAAAACAACAAGTTGATATTTCGAACCTTATTTATGTCTATGAACCACTTCGTGTTTGTGTCGTTTTCAGAAAAATGGGCAGCAACCATGCTGAAATTTTCATAGAAATATAGAATAATATGTGATCGTGCTGTCATATGCGTTGTTTCTGTCAATTAGTGTGTGACCATCAAGAAATTTGGGCGTGGCGGTCTGCCTCATTTTGTTTAGTTAGGTTCAGACATCTGTATATAAGGCATGTATCTCCTCACAAAACAAATCGTTTCCATGGTTCAGTTGGTTAGCTCGTGCGCCTGTGTAGCCTGTGGTCTTGGGTTTGAACCCCCAGCCTCCCAATTTTTCTTCTCTTTTTCTCATGCAGCCCTTAGAAATGGGATAGGGGTAATTTCGTCATCTAACTTCAGTCAACGTGTATTGACCAAACGGTAACGATGAAAAATGGTCTTTTTGAGCTTGATTTAACAGAACAGTGGCATTTTTGAGTAGTGAAAATGTTTAGTGGCAAAACTGAGTAGCGCTAGACAGCCGATGGCAAAACTGATAAAAACCCTATGTTAAAAGCTCCGTAATCGTCCGTGAGTGTAGGTTTATTGCTGATCTGGTGGGAGATGGCTCGAGCTGGTTTGTGTTATAAAGATTTTTTTGTTCTTTGGCTTTCTTTAATGATGATGACTAGGATTTTAACCGGTCAAAACCAGTCAAAATAGGGTTGAAACAGGTTTGGCTGGAGGCGTGGTTGATTCTTGTCAAGTTTTGAAAGTTTGAAGTTGCAAAGTAGAAGTTTAAGTTCATGGTGGCGTCTGGCCTTATCGGCGTGGGCGTGGTTGGGCAATGCTCGTCGGCGATGGAGGTGGTTCGGCCGATGTCGTGTGAGCCACAAACGCCAATGTGGTGTCCAACGACTCCTCGCCCGGTGAGGGCCTCCACGTGCCCCTCACTGACTGCTAGTGCCCTACCCCCGGTAGTGGGTGGCGCCGGAGTTGGCCTGGCGGCGCCGTCCTCTCCGATGGTTAGGGTTCCTACACCGCTCGGGAGGATGGGGGTTGGTGATGTGTGTCCCTTGGGTGGGCTGCAACACCATGGGCCAAGATTTGGGCCTCGGCGCCCGGCTGGTCCGCGACAGAGCTCGTTGGGCTTTGAGCCCAACCCGTGTCCCTACTGGGCTCGTCTAGTGCGTGTCCTCGGGGTCGGTGTGGATGCCGGAGCGGTGGCTTCGGTTTTGGTTGTAGGGTGTCGGCTACAGGTTGCTCGGGTGACCAGAGCCAGTGGCTTGCCTAGTGCGCGGCCTCAGGTGAGCGTGTGTTGTTGGTGTCATGTTGGGAGCATGTTGCAACAGTTTTCATCCGAGTTTTCGTTAATTAACCCGGCAACTTCCTTCTATCATTTTTAATGAATCAAACAAAAATTGTGGTTGTATATTAGACTTTGGTGGTAATTCAGTCTAGTTAACCAGTGCATGCAGCTGAGCTTTATATCTCCAAGATGCGGCAGGTGCGATCATGTGCTGCATGGAATGAGTATTTAACAAAAACCTACCACAATTCGTCCAACCGTGTCTACAAACTACCACTTTATAAATTTGTGCCGAAACCTACCACTTTTCGACTAATCTTTGACTAAAAACTATCATGTTTCAAAAATGTTTGATTCATCTCTTTTAAACGCCTTTCTGACAAGGATGGCCCGCATGTAAGCGCTGACATGGCACAATAATCAAACACCGTTAGATTGGTCCGTGAGTTCTGCGTTATGACGTGTGGGACCCACATGTCATACCTTTTCTCCCTGAAGACAATTTTCTTTGGGGCATTTCCTCGAGCAGGCTGTCTTCGTCCTGGAGCACGAGCTGCCATGGCTTGTCACGGGAGGAGAGGAAGAGCACCGGACTGCCATGGCTGCAGCGGCCGCTAGAGCGCGGACGGGCGCAAGCAGTCGCAGCTGCGAGCAGCACCGGCCGCACACGAGCTGGTGGATGGTGACCATGCCTCGTCCGTGGTGAGCGCGGATGGCGTCCAACCACCCCAGCCATGGAAGGAGCTTCCCGTGCGTGGTGGCCATCCCTGGCCCACGCCTCCGCGGCCCCCGGCGACGCGCACGGGGCTGACCTCCTCCCCCCCCCCCCCTCTGTAGCCATCCCATCGCTCAACGACCTCCTTCTCCACCTCCGGCCAAATCGAAGGAAGAGCGCGAATTTGGAGCTGGGTCTGGGCGAGGACGGCGCCGAGATGATCTGCAGCAGCGCCATCCGCTTCCTGGTAGAAACGAGCGCCGACGCCGGCTGCAGCAGGGTCATGGGCGCCAGGCTCGACAGGTTGCTACCCCCGCTGCCCATCCCGGCGCTCCGACGTTCAAAACGCCCTCCGCCACCCCGTCCCCATCTCCCTCACCACTGCCACTTGCGTCCCGAACGTGGTCTTGCTGCTAGCTCGCTCCTTCCCTTGCTCAAAGCCTCCGCAGAGAGAAAGAATGGTGCTGAGGTGTAGACGCGGACCCGACCGTAGATGGGGAGTTCCATGGAAGAAGATAGAGCTTATATATTGGTCCCACATGTCATAACAGTCAATATAACGGTCAATCTAGCGAAGTTGACTACTCTGCCACGTCAGCGCTTATGAGTGGGCCCAACCTGTCATAAACAGGTTTAAACTGGCCGAATCGAGGACTTTCCAGACATGATAGTTTTTAGTCAAAGATTAGTTGAAAAATGGTAGTTTTCGGCCCAAATTTGTAAAGTGGTAGTTTATAGGCACGAATTGATGAATTGTGGTAGTTTTTTGTTAAATACTGCATGGAATGGAACCTACACAAGTACTTATCTTTGTACAAAGCATCTAACACTTATTTCAGCCTTTTTTGTACTGTACACGACACCCCTGTTTCCTTGACGCCTAAACAAGGAGCTAGGTCCCTACCAGAGGACACAGGGATAGTGACAAGGGGGATTCCAATAGGACTTGTAATGGATAAAGGAAAGGCACAGCACCCTGGTGAACTCCTTGGCACAAAAGCAGCAATGCAGAGCACCTACCAAGGCTCGACTACTCCATGTAATTTTCTCAAGGACCAAGCTGCCGCTTTGAAAGAAAGCAGTAGTGTTCTCGGGATGCGAGGGGGGATGAGGATTCCTTTTTTTCATGGTTTCGGAGGCCAGCGTGGGGCTCTCTTTGTAAATGTACAGCACCTACCCAACCCAAGACTCGACTACTCCTTGGCACTACGATTCCTTTTTTGCTGCTGTAGAAATGTAGTGCAGAGCAGTAAGCTTTAACATGCTTGGAAGTTGATGCTTGATGCTTGGAATCTCTACTAGGAGAGTTCATGCTTTCATGTTCTCCTAGAGCATTTAAGCTTGGCAGTTGTGCAAGTAAATTTGCTCCTTGCACATGGCTGCTCCAACAGATCGTGACTATGCCTGTGTCGTGGAAATGCAAGAAATTTTGCCAACAGAGAACATAGCAGTTAATCAAGAATGACTGAAACTTGATGGTTGATGCATGCGAATATACTGTAGTTGTCAAAGATTAAGAAATGCTATTGGTATTGAAGAGACTAGGGGACAAGAACACTCCATGGATAGTTAGAACTATACAATGCATCAGTGGCACCAGCTAATTATTTCCCAGTAATAAAAGCACAAACAAAGGTGTATCTTACTTACATGGCACAGTTATGGCAGAAAAAAACAGCGGCATCTCTAGTCCTGCATCCGCAAGGCTGAAGTGGTCCTTGTGTAATGCAGCTGACTAAGCTTGAAAATGCTACTCCATGAATGCAAATCTCCGTTCACCACATATTCTGCAACATACAAGCTTAAATAAAAGAGAGGACAAAGTCTCCAACGGCACAACTGACAATACAGAGAATGGCATTAAATGTCTGTTTTAGATTTATTGAAAACATTTCCACAATGTAAATTACTGTTTCTTTTTTTTTACGGTCAAACAGTAGGGGAGTCCGCTACGGTAATTTTCTACTCCTATTAATCAACTCAAAGAGAGTCCAGAGTCTTTACATGCTTCCATATATACATGGGGGCTGAGAGGGCCCCACACAATTCAGAAGGAAAGACTAACTATTTAAAAAATCAGAAAAAAACCAAATAAAGCAGAGGGCAGGAGTATATGAGTTAGAGGCGATCCAAGCAGTTAAAGGCTCAAAATCTACCTCCCTAGCTATGTGTTATCAACCCCATATTCCTGCGCTACCCATCCAGAGTTGCCTGCTTTCTTTCAAAAATCCACCCATTCCTCTGTTTCCATAGAGCCGAGGAGACAATCTCAAAGAAACAAGGACCAAGGAAGGCATCAGAAGCAGCCTGGAAGAGGGCCATCAGATCATGACCAGCACCCCATTGAATGTGTATGCTTCGCCAACATCTTCTAGCAAATCTGCAGTTAAAAAAGAGATGCTCCCTCGTCTCTCTAGTGTTGGTATTGCAAAGAGCACAATTTAGACCTGAATCAATGTCCCAGTTACACCGTTGCAGCATGTCTCTGGTGTTTAAGCGATCAACAGTTAGCAGCCACATAAAAACTTTCTACTTGGGAAGGCTTTTGCTTTTCCAGTTCATGTTAAAAGGGGGGCTGACTTGGATGGCGCTGAACATGAGCTGATAATATTAGCAGGGGAAAACTAACCAGAGGGAGCTCCAATATAAGTCCAAGCATCATGACCAGATCCAACCTGAGCATTCTCTCCAAGATGTGAGAGATCACTATGAAGAGTATTAAGTTCCTGAAAAGCCTGGGGTGAGACCAGGATTGCAAACAGGTGTGCCAGATCATCGATCGTATCCTGAAGCATCATGTCCTTTAAAGAAACATCCGGATTCGGAGCAAAAGAGTATAGCCGTGGCATTTTCTCTGCTAGTAGTTGATCCATACACCTATATTTCCATGCAAGAACGAAACTACCATCTACTGGCACACAAGTGGTAATCGCTCTGAAAATTTCCACCAATGAGGATACATCTTTCCACCAAAATGACCCCACACGACCACAAGCTTGGGGTGCATCACAAGCATAATAAGCTTTCCAGGCCATGTCCACCCAAGGGATATTTTCTATGTTGAAGAATTTAAAAAGATGTTTAAGGAGAAGGGCTTCATTTTGAATTCCCAAGCTAATCACACCCAGACCTCCCTTGCTTTTTGGTCTACAAACTAAGTGCCAAGCAGCGAGTGAGTTAGCATGTTCTGTGATGTCATCCTTCCTCCAAAGACAGGATCTCCTTATCTTATCAACATGAGCAATTGCAGTTTTCTGAAGCTTTATCATGCAAATAAAGAAGGTAGGCAGTGCAGATATAACCAAGTTTATGTATGTTAACCTACCAGCATAGTTCAGAAATCTGAAGCAGCATTTAATCTTCTTTCCAGTGTGCAGACAAGGGGGGAGAGATCATTGACTGTTGGCTTTGTAGTTCCCATAGGTAGTCCCAAATAGGTAAAGGACCTGGAACCAACCATAAAATCAAAGAATTCAGCCAGCAACCTTGTCTGATTTGGGTCAACATTTATAGGAATTAGGGCATGTTTTATGAAAATTAACCTTCAGCCCAGTGGCCTGTTGGAAGACCGATAAAATCTTCTTGATCTCAGCCAACTGGTGAAAAGAAGCTTCAACAATAAGCAAAGTGTCATTGGCGTATTGAACAACTGGAAAGTCATGCCCAGGAAAAAGCACAGGAGATGAGAGAACTCCTTCAGCAGTTTTTTTGTTGATCAAAGTCTGCAAAAGGTCAGCCGCAATGGCAAAAGGCAAAGGTGACAACAGATCTCCCTGCCTGACCTCACGTTTGCAGGTAAAGGTTTTGCCTTACACTCCATTTGACAGAACAGCCGAAGAAGCAGTTGAGAAAATTGAGAGCTTGATTTATGACCCAGAGCAAAACGATGAACACATGTGAGAACTCTCTGTCATCTTGTTGGATGTAGTTCACAATAGTATTTCGAGTTATATGGTTGCACTTCTTGTAGATTTCAGTTACCATTACCATCAATTATGGGATGATGTCTTTCTGCACAATTTTAGTGATATTGGTCCTGCAAATAGTATTGACACGTGCGTCTTTCTGTTGATAATTACTGTTCTTTGCAGTGGACATCTGGATGACCAATCAAAACCAATTCTCTTCTCCATGGCAAGACTTGACCGGGTTAAAAACATGACAGGACTAGTGGAAGCTTATAGTAAAAACGCTAAGCTAAGGTCGCTGGTAAACCTTGTTGTGGTCGCTGGCTACAACGATGTCAAGAAATCAAAGGACAGAGAAGAGATCGCAGAGATAGAGAAGATGCATGAACTTATTAAGACATATAACTTGTTTGGGCAGTTCTGTTGGATTTCTGCCCAGACGAACAGGGCTCGCAATGGTGAGCTATATTGCTACATTGCTGATACTCATGGTGTCTTTGTGCAGGTATGGTTGTAAAGTTGTAACTTGTGGTTCTAGAGGCAAAAGTTTTGTGGGTCCTAACCATGGTTTTCAATTTCAGTTTCAGAAAAATTTCAGCACCAACCGAAATCACTGAAATTCTTCAGTGATTTCCGTTTCCATTTCAGCCAAATGACCGAAATATTCACTTGAATTCAATTAAAATTTTGAAAAAATTAAAATATATTTTGTAAAATATTGGAATTGTTGTGCTATACTGAAATTGCTGAAATATTTTGGCCGAAACGTAATATTTCAGTGTCTGCTGAAATTACTGAAATTCAGTGAATTTCACCGAAATCTCACTGAAAGTGAAAACCATGGTCCTAACTAAGTAGCTTTACATACTGACTATATGAATTGATCTTTGCTACAGCCAGCTTTGTATGAAGCATTCGGTCTCACTGTTGTGGAAGCCATGACCTGTTGACTCCCTACTTTTGCAACACTACATGGAGGGCCTGCCGAGATTATAGAGCACGGGATCTCTGGTTTCCACATTGATCCATAGCATCCTGATCAGGCTGCCACATTAATGGCTGACTTCTTTGAACAATGCAAACAGGACCCTAATCATTGGGTTAAGATATCTGACAGAGGCCTTCAGCGCATTTATGAGAAGTCAGTACCAGCCAATCCTGTTTTGGGTAGGTGCCTGCCTACCTGGTGATTTTTCATGGTTGCTTGTGTGATATTTATTTTCTCCTTGGTGACTAGGTATACATGGAAGATTTACTCCGAGAGATTGATGACACTGGCTAGGGTTTATGGCTTTTGGAATTACGCTGCGAAGCTCGAGAGGCAGGAGACTAGTCATATCAATCCATTTCAACCAACTGTCAGAACCCTTCTCTAAAATTTGCAAAATAGGCTTATGCTCAACCCAATCGAATGCCTTCTCGAAATCCAATTTTAATATTACTGCCTCCTTGCCAGATGTTTTACAATGGTGCAAGTACTCAAACGACCAAGCCAGACAATCTTGGATTGTGCGAGATTTAATAAACCCGTATTGATGAGTATGAACAAGCTGCAAAATTTAGCTTAGCCTATCAGCAAGCAAGTTAGTCAATAATTTTAGACAAGAGTTGAGAAGGG
This sequence comes from Triticum monococcum, assembly GCA_034509565.1. Lineage (NCBI taxonomy): Eukaryota > Viridiplantae > Streptophyta > Magnoliopsida > Poales > Poaceae > Triticum > Triticum monococcum. The sequence continues at coordinate 543,890,682 of CM067841.1, forward strand.
AAATAGGACGGAAGTCGTTAGGGGTCTCAGGGCAAGCCTTCTTCGGAATCAGAGTTATAACTGATGCATTTATGCTGGTCAGATCCACTTTCCCTTGATGGAAATCTTTACAAAACTTGTAAAAATCATGCTTTTCCAAGTTGAGAACCACATGAATTAGATCAAGCACTTCCTGTGAGACCAATACTTGGAAAGCCTTTAAGGATAGGCTTGGCCAACATATTTATTCCTATTCTCAGCATATCTATAAAAATTGAAGTCTCCCAAGAAGAGCCAGAGCTCCTCATCTGGTATGATCAGATCAGCAAGCCACTGCACAAATTAAGATCTCCTTGGTTCAACACATGGGCCATACATATTCACTAGTGTCCACTTTTCAGCTGAAGCAGTAGATTGAAATTCAACTACGATGCCAAAAGATTCCTGCTTAATAATTGTGCCCGTAAATAAGCAACTGTTCCAAAGGACCAAAAGTCCACCAGAAGCCCCAACGGAAGGAACACAGGCAAAGTGATCAAGGTGCCGAGGAGAGAAATTACGGATAAAACTGAAATCAAACAAAAACCTTGTCGTCTCCTGAAGGCAAACAACAGAGGCAACACTTTCCTCAATCTTATTCTTAATCGAGTTCCATTTAGTTCCAGCATTCAGAGCATGTAAATTCCAACCTAAGATGTTCCAGACGACAGACGACATGACACGCGAAGTAAAAGACAGACCAGACTATCAGACTGACAGAAATGACCAACTGACGCAACAAACTAACTGACAGACAGAAAAAACTACTTGCGAAGAAGAATTTCTTCAGAGAGATCCTTAGGATCAATGTCGCAAAGATCCACCCCCCATCCTCTGCATTGTAGCAATCTGGAGCATGGCTGGTGTAGAAGCAAGAGGTATAGCAGATTTTTTGCGACGGGAAGTGCCATCCAGGGGGGAGAGGCAACTCCTCAAAGCCCTCCTTATCACTTCTTAGACCACGTCTTAGTTCAGTAGTAACCAGAGGAGTGGGCATCTTAGCATGCTTACCCTTCTGATGAACCGCAGCAGCAGGCACCAGCTGCTTCATCTGCATGTTCATGTCCTTGCCAACAGTCTCTGACTCACTCTCAAATCTGACCATCTTAGCAGCATGAGACATCTCCTAATGCATCGACCCACCAGGGATCAGCAGAGAGCTGACAACCAAGTCCATTTCCACCATCTGAACATCAGTATTATCCATGTTCTGAAGTACAGCAACATCAGAATGACCCACCTGTTGGAAGGCAGCAGCAGAATCTGAATCCATCAGCAGAAGAGGGCAATGTGTACTAGCAGGTGGGTGATAACTAACAGAACTGTCCAAGTAGTTGGCAAAAGCAAACTCATATGATCTCTTATTCATTTTGATCTCAGGGAAGACAATTGCGGCCATAAAACCTGTACGAGGAAAGAAGACAGGCACTAGATCTCCAGACATCACACCATTCAGAGCCATCACAAAACGCTGAATATCCAGGGGCACACCTGAGCAGTATTAACACCAGCAAAAGTTGCAGCAGCTTCCCAAACACTCACAAATTTAAAATGAGGCGGCAACTCTATAGCTTTTCCATAGGTGATCCGCTTGGTAAATGTTTGCTTCATGCAAGATCACAACCAACAAAGGAATTCCTCTAGTGGAGTATACTCCCCGGAATTTGCAGATCTCCCAGCTCTAAGAAACACAAACGTTCCTCCAACAGCATCTCCATTAACCACACTTTCTGCTTGAAGCTCCACCTCACGAACATGCTCATCCCAGGCATCAAGGGCATTATCAGACACATTGTACAGGCCCCTCTCAATGACCGTGTTGCCTGGCAAGAAGTCGTAAGGACGAACTGGGAAGTTCGCCATTGCCGGGGAAGCAGAGATGCGCACAGGCGTAGGTGGAGAGGGATGTGTTGGCTCACCCAGTGCAGCGTCAGGGAAAGTGGAGGCAACAGAAGCAGAGATATCTGTAGAATGCGAAGAGCCAACCCCTGAAAATCCGTTCGCAGTCATGATAGTTTCCGAATTGTTCCCCAACATACGTGTGCGAGAATCGGACTTAACAACCCAATGGGCTTTGCACTCTCGGGCACGATGACCCAATTGGCGACATATGTTACAGCAGGCCCATGATGCCGCGCCCTTGGCACGCCATATCTTTTTTGCACTTTTCCTTTTGACCTTTACCGTAGCAGGTTTAACATGACACATATGCAGACCAATAGTTCACAACGCTGACAAATAGGACCTGGACACGATGAAACATCATGCCCAATCCGAGAGCATGTCAAGCAGCGTTTGAGACATATAGCAATGGATATTAAGTACGCAAACTACAGATGAAAGATTGGGTTTCGTATTGTTCAAAGTACTATATAACATTAGGTGTCAAGAAATTTGGTGATGATGTTTTTTTTACAAAACATACTCTGCCTCTATCGCTAGAAAGTTCAGAACATGGCCAAGATGCATAAACCATAACTGAAACATGAATTGTACTTAGCAATTCTAGCTGCAGATTTTATTTAATGATAGTAGTAAGAAACGAAATAGACACAGGAACAGAGAGTATCTAGGGAGGCTTATGGAGGGACACATATCTACTACTGTTCATGTTGTTCACACATTCTGTTTGGAGGTCATATGTAGCATAAGAAATTAGCACGTTTTGGCAGGAAATTCAAGGTTCTGACAGTTATTAGCAATGTCATGGTAATTGATGATTCACTACAGATGCACTGGCAGCTATTTCACAATTAATTATAATACTCCCTCCATCCGGAAATACTTGTCATTAAAATGAAGAAAATGGGATGTATCTAGATGTATTTTAGTTCTACATACATCTCTTTTTATCCATTTTGATGACAAGTATTTTTGGACGGAGGGAGTAAAAAATTAATAGCAATAGCAAAGAGTGAGACTGACAAATTGGATCCAGCATTTGTCTTATTTCTGATTTAGTAATGTTGGTGCAAAGCTTTAGTAAACAGACCCTAATCTCATCACGGGTAAATGTCCTGATGTAGTCAGTACATGAGCATTTGAATACTTTTCATTAGCCCATGGTCTGTTTATTTGACAAGCTCTCTAGAATAATACTTATTTGATTATTGCAGAAGGAATGAGAAGATACTGCAATCCAGCAAACAGAAAAAAGAGCCACAAGTTAAGATCATCTGAGTACATTCAAGGCTGCCCTTGCTAATATACAATTCCAGAGGACCATTGGCAAGTCCTTCGTAAAACAAAGTAAATGAAATGAATATCAGAGTATCAGGGACACCATAAGATAAACTGGATTACAAAGGACGGAATTTTTTTGAAGGAAATAAAGAAGAGTGTACCTGTAAGTCTGTAACCAAAGACAAGACATATTGTTCCGGCTCCAAATCTGAAACAGTATACGAAAGTAAGCACCAGACATCTGTTACAGAAGATACACATTATCAGTATGTCTATTATGTTGGTTCTGATCACCCGGGCATGCAAAATTTTGGTTTTTTTTTGTTGCGAAACTCCAGGATTGTTGACCACAGCCGCCGGGGTGCCTTCATCGCTCGGGCACGCCGACCAGGGCCAGTTCAAGTTGCGAACTTGCGATGGATCTAGAGGAAGAGCCGACACCACAGCTCCCGGCTCCGTGATGGCAGCAACTGGCTGGACGACCACCGACCGGTCCGTTCCTCTCCCTCTGTCGAGCGCAAGGGTCCGCTCGATCCCATCGATCCTTTCATCTCCCCTCTGGCGAGGCGCGCGATGGGATCGATCTAAGGCTCACATCGCCGCGGCGCAGCCGTACTCCTGCCGCCGCCGCCGCATTCCCGCCCGTCATCCCCTTCCTCGCAGCTTCTCCCTCCTCCGCCTTACATCGGCGTCCCAATCAAGTTTCGCCGATCCCAGCTACTCCGGCCGGACGGGAGCAGCGAAACCATCGCCACCGTTTGGCGGCTTCCTTAACTTCTCCTTTTTAAGTCTCGCCTTGTTGCCGTCCGTCATGTCTCTCCGCTCGTGACGCCTCTGCCGGCGCGGTACAGCCATTGAGAAGGCGAGGTCTATGAGACTTGAGAGGGTGCTGGCCGGATGGGCGGGGAGGTGGATGTGGTGCCGAGGGCACCACCTATGTCCATATAACCCACATAAATTTTACTCGAGTGTTGGCTATCACCCACAGAAATGTATTAGAGTTAAGTGGGTTGTAGTGGGACACCCACTATCAATCCCACCTGTAGCCTGACTTGACGCCGGCAGTGGCGAATACCACATGCCGAGTTAAGTGGGCTGTGGTGGGACACTCATTATCAGTCCCACCTGCAGCCTGACTTGGCGTTGGCAGTGGCGAAGACCACACACCGGGTTAAGTGGGTTGTGGTGGGACATCCACTATCAGTCCCACCTGTAGCCTGACACGCCAGTAGTGACGAAGACCACACGGCGGATTAAGTGGGCTGTGGTGGGACACCCACTATCAGTCGCACCTACAGCCTGACTTGGCGCTGGCTATGCACCCACAGGAACAAACGACTCGAAGCTCATTCTTTGGATAGTCCCGACGACGCCATCACGTATAGCAACGTTCAACCCAAGTGCCGCCTGCATCCCGGCACCACGCCTCGACAACTCGTCATTGGTCGATTTGGCCATGGCGGCTCCTTCATCCACGATAGTCGACCTTGCAGGACATGGAAACACCAGGGACTTGGGAAACACGTCCGCTTTGTTCCTTTGATTCTCATCTTCCTCTCCCCTTCGACCATCACAGAGCATCGAAACAGGGAGATGAGAAGGTAGCAGACGTAGAGGCCAAGGACAGTGGGAACGATCGAGGATATGGTTGTGCCGCCGCTAATGAGGTGCGCTCCCTCTCGACGGCGGCGCACCTGGGTTACCCACGAGAGTGGATTTTCTACTCCCAGGTGTACTACACCCGAGTAGTCCAAAAATTGAAAAAAAAAACATTATCAAACAACATCCGAAAAATTATATTTTTTTGACATCAATCTCAATGAAATGTTTAAGATTCTTGCAAAGTTTCATAAAAAAAATAACATCTGAGGAGCTCTCACAAAAAAAACAAATCGCTGCTCAAACAGTGCACAACATTTTAAGCAGCGATTTTGTTATTTTTGGTGAGAGCTCAAGGCATGTTATTTTTCGATGAAATTTTGCAAGAACATCAAACATTTGATAGAGTTTGTTGTCGCAAATTTTAGATTTTTTGGATGTCATGTGATAACCTTTTTATTTATTTTTGGAAAAACTCGGGTATAGTACACCCGAGAGTAGCCACTACTTTCTGGTTACCCAGTCTTTTTTTTTAGAAATTTCTGGTTACCCAGTCGTCATATTGGATCTTGGGGAGGGGCTCTCGTATAGGAGTGCTCCTAGTTGACGCTCGCGTGCGTCAAAACGAGTAGCTTCCGCTGAAGGATTAGCGCAAACGGGCCGGCCCATTCCCACAAGCAAACCTAAAAGAGAAATGCCTCGAAAAAATGCAGCGTTCGGGAGTCGAACCCAAACACATCGATACACAGCAGACTTACTCGCCACTGCACTAGCTACTGACCGTATGTTTTACCGCAGCACTCAATAGTAGGTATTACGTACAGCGGTAGATTTGTCTTTTAATCATTCCTTCAAGAAATGAATATCGTTTTCTCGAACAAAATTCTAAAACTTGATTGAACATTTTGCGATATACGCTTAAAATATACATTGATTTTTTTGTGAAAATACGCCGAACAACTTTTAACTACACAGTGTAAATTTTTGTGATATATGATGCACAAATTTTAAACACACATTGAACATTTGTGTAACATAAGTTGAACTATTTTTAACTACACATTGAACAATTTTGCTAAATGTATTGAACAAATATTAAATACATATTGAACATTTTTTCATATACGTTGAACAATTTTAAAATTGTGAATCAATTTTTAAAAAGTGAACAAAATTTTAAATCCATGAACAATTTTTGAAACCATGAACAAACTTTGAAACTCAAACAAATTTCTTAAAACAAAGTATAAAAGTAAAACGAAAAAAGGATAAAATGAAAGAAAAAGAAACAGAAACAGAAAAATGAAACAAAAGGTAAAAAAACAGAAGCAAAAACAGGAAAAAGAAACAAAAGGTAAAAAAAGAAACAGGAAAAAACGGAAAAACTACAAAAAAAACGGTTCAGGGAATCTACTAGAAGGTTCCCAAAACCAAGTCTCGCTCGAAGTGGGCCGGCGGGCCGTGCGCCTCGTTCGCTCGCTTCGCTTCAGCGAAGCAGCGACGAACGGACGCACGCGGGCGTCATATAGGATCTGCGCTCATATAGTCGTCATACTGGATCGTGCTTACCTCAAAAGAACTCTACATGGGCTGCATCCGGCTGCCAGGCCTGATTAACCAGGATGCTCGGATTTTTCTACGCGAATAGCTTCCCTCAAGGAAGAGCGCCCCAGGACCTCCTATATAGCGCACGGTGCGCTGGGGGGACACGCAACGCGCACCCTTCGCTCCCCTTGCGCGCTCATTTAGGCCGGCCCATGAGCGGCGGCGGAGCGCCCCTATTCTCTTGTTTCTTTTTTTTCTTTAAATAATTCGGGATTTTGAAATAATTCAAAATTCAAAAAAATCCAAATTGTGAAAATCTGTGGAACCAAAATATGTTCATAAATTTGAAAAATGTTTCTGATTTCTAAAAAATATTCGTGATTTCAAAAAATGTTCGTGAAATTGGATATTGCCGAACATTTTATCAGACTTACAAATTTTGAATTTCATGAAAAAAATTGAACTTGATAAACAAATTCTCAATTCAAGAACGTTTTTTGAAAAAATTAGATTAAATTCCTGAAAATTGAAAAAAATATTTTTGAGTTTGATGAACATTTTAAAAAATTATGGTGAACAAATTTTGAATACGATTAACATTTTTTGAGTCAGATGCACATTTTTTAAAACAAATTGATGATTTTTTTAATATGATGAAATTTTTATAAATCAATGAACAAATTTCGAATTTGATGAATATTTTCTGAAAATGATGAATAAATTTCTGTTTATGAACATTCTTTTAATTTGATGAAAAAAATTCGAATTTGATAAATAATGTCTAATTTGATTAACATTTTTAAAATCCTGATGAACAAAAAATAAATTCGATGAACATTATTTTATGTTGATAAAAAAAATTAATTCGATGAATGAAATATGTTCATGAATTTGAAAAGAAAAATCGCAAAAAAGAGAAAAAAAATAAGAAGAGAAGGAGAAAATAAAAGGGAAAAGCTTACCGTCATCCGACGGATCGTAGTAGACGCATCCATCACCTCCGCTGCATGACACATGTCCAATAGCTTACATGCCGTTGTTTATGGAATGCGCTTCCGAAACAGAGACTATGTTTCAGAAACCTATGTGGTGTTGCAATGATCTACGACGGGTCTACTTTTGCAACAAAACCTCTGTTGCAGAAATTTTCTACAACAAGACCTCAATTGTAGAAAGAGTTGCAACAAAACCCTAGTTGTAAAAAAAATTGCGAGAAAACAGCCATTGCAAAAAAAATAGCAACAAGACCTGTGCTGCAGAAATAATTCTGCAACAAGAGCTGTGTTGCAGTACTGGACGCGCGCTCAATTCGCTTGATGCGGCAAATCCGATGGCTTGTGAGCCGGCTGATCTTTTAAAGATATCAGTCGGCGGACGCGTAGCACGCCCCAAAATAAAAAGGAAAAGATAACAGGAGAAAAAGAAAAAATAAAATAGAAAGGGAAAACAAAAAAAAGAAGGAAAAAAGGAAAGAACAAAATGTAAAGGTGTGTCGTGTGCCCATAAGACATCCAGCGAGAGGGTTGGAACCATTGCTGAAGGGGGGAATTCCATGGGCCACCTATGTGTCGCGTTCTGCAATGTATGGTCGAGCAAACGCACAGGGGAGTCCGCCCTGGGCCGGCCTAGTAGTGAGTATGCACTCTAGCACGGGATCAAAAATCCAAAAAAAAGGTGTGTCGTGTGCGCGGTATCGAACCCGTGACCTCCCTTGGCCGTGCGCACGATGGTAGCCAACAAACGAAATAAACTTTAGTGTCGCATAAGTAGCTTACTCGTTTAAGAACTATCTATTCATACGGAGAGTTCCGACAACATGTACGCTTGTATCGGTGGCCCATGAGCGCTTCCCTCTCTGTACTACCATACCGTAACATGTACGGTGGTTCCTAAATGGCGCATAGGTCGCCGGCTATCGACATAGCGCGGGGAGCTCATATATACCGCATTTTGCGACAGATAACGAGCGTCATGCACAGGAGGCGTGCGATTCGGCCGGCCCACTGACAAGCACTGCAAGTTATGTGTACAACGGTAAAAATGGGAAAATGGAAAGTGACACCGTGAGGTATAGAGCCTGTCATGTCACTCCCCTCCACGATCGCTGCCAGCCACTAGAGCAAATGGCTTCACATGAACAAATATGCGTCAGGAATATATTTAGAAACTTAATGTTGCGGGATATTCCCTGTTGCATGTTATTTTCTTTCTGTGTATTGTAGCGTGAAGATTTTAGAATATTTGAAAACAAATCAGAAAACATGAAAGAGTTTTCTAAAATTATGAACAAAATTTGGAATTTCAAACAGAATTTTTGAAAAACAATAACAAACTCTTTGAAGCTGATTTTTTATATATTCAAACAATTTCTTAAAAAGAAGAATTTTCTTTTTATTAAGAAAACTGAACAAATTTTGAAATCCCGAACGTTTTTCAAAAGAATGAACAAAATTAGAAGTTCCAAATATTTTTAGTCATTTGCGATTTTTTTTGAAGATTTGAACATTTTTGAAAAAAGTGGTCAACTTTTTGAAACTTGAATATTTATAAATTTGTGGACAATTTTTTTAAAACTCAAACATTTTGTGAAAACGTGAATAATTTTTGGGAATCTTAAACAAAATTTCAAACAGGAACATATATCAAAATTACGAACACTTTTTGAACACACAATGTATTTTTTGAAATATGGACATTTTTTCCAAACAACAATTATTTTTGAATTTGTGAACAAAAATTAACATTTCATAAATTCCTGAAATATGAATTTTCTTATACTTTCCGATATCTTTTGAAAACAATAATACAGAAACACTTTAAGAAAATAAGAAAAAGTTTTGAAAAATGTAAAAATTGCTTCAAAAATAAAGTTTATGAGAATTGGGAACCAAATTTGAAATTTGAATGGTTTTGGATTTTTGAACATTTTTTAAAAAGAGGCAAATAAACATTGAAATTCTATTTTTACCTGGAATTTTGGAACAAAAGTTGAAAGCAGGAACATTTCAGGGAAATGACCAAATTTGGAGAAAAAATGTTTTTTTCTAATTACTGAGCAAATGTTGTAAAAGGAATATAGACTTGCAAAATAAAAATGAGAAAAATGAAGTAAAAAATAAAAAGGGAACAGAAAAATGTGATAAAAAAGAAAAAAAGAGAATATGAAAAAATAATAAAGAATATTAAATTATCCGGTTCAAGAACCTCCTACAAGGTTCTTAAATTCCATAGAAAACCGCTTGATCCGGCCCTCGGCAGCTCCTATTTGCCCCGTTCGGCGGCAAATAAATGCCCCGCTTGATCCGGCCGATTACAGTAGTAGCATAGCACCCTACCCCGGCAGCTCCTATTTGCCCAGTTCTGCGGCAAATAAACGCCCCGTCGCACAGGGGACAACGATTGGGCCGACCCATTCAGTGCACTGCAAATACAACTGTGAAAAATCACAAAAACATTATCGCGCTGTGGCTAGGAATCGTACTCGGGACTGCCTGCTTGCACAAGCTTGGTGCTGCCAATGCAATAGAACAGACAAGCCGAGAGAAATACAGCGAAACACTATAAGAACCTACGTGCAGTTCCGGACTTACCACTGTTTGACAAAATCCCGTTTTTGTCCAAAATTTGAGCAATTTTCTGAACGTATCATTTTTTTTCAAATGCAAACAAATTTTATGAAAAATAACAAATTAATTTCCCAACCATTTCGGGAATTCAAGAACAATTTTTGAAAACAGGAACATTTCTTGAATCTCCCGAACAAATTCTGAAACAGAGAACAAATTTGGAAGCACGAACATTTTTTGAATCTTGAGAACAAATTTTGAAGCGGCGAACAATTTTGAAAAATCCCGAACAACTTTGGAAGCGCGAACATTTTTGGAATACGTGAACAAAAAATAGAAATCCAGGATATTTTTTTGAATATTAAACGTTTTGAACAATTTTGAAATTTGGGGAACATTTTTCCAAAAAATGAACATTTTTGGAAACACGAATAAAATATGTATATTTTGAAAATAAAATAAAATGGAGAAGAAATAAAAAGTCAAAGGAAGAAAACAAACAGGAAAGACGAAAAAAAGAAAGAAAAAAGAAACAGAAATAACTAAAAAATAAAAGAAGAAGAAAAACAAAAAAGAAAACCAGAAAACATGGTTCAGGTTCCCAAAACCGGCCAGGAACCAAAACCAGAAAATGATCTCACGTAAATAAGAGCTAACTAGACTCATCGACTATCGAACCTGTGCGGTGAGTAGGTAGACATTGCTGTAGCTCCTGCCCTCAAAAAAAAAACTTGCTGTACCTCCTCTATATTGCCCATATGCGGGGCGAGTGCCGCCTTTTATTGGTTTTCGTTTTTTCATTTTCTTTATTTATTTTATGATTTTATTTTATTCTATATTAAAATAATTTGGGATGGGTTTTGAAATTTAAAAACATTACGAATTTTCAGTAAAAAAAATCTTGAATTAAAAAATGCTTGGAATCGAAAAGAACGAACATTTTTATAAATTTTAAGGAACATTTTTTATTTTTATGAACAATTTTTATCAGCATTTTATACAAATGATGAACATTTTTTATATTTCATGAACAAGTTTTGAATTTTATGTACAAATTCTAAACTTGATGAACAAAATTTGTATTTAAGATCTTCTTTTTGGAAAAATGTATGAACAAATTTTGGAATCAATGAATTCTTTTTCAGTTTGATGAACATTTTTTGAGAAGGATGAACAAAATGTGAGTTTAATGAACACTTTTTTAGTTCGGTGAACAAATTTTAAATTTTGATGAACATTTTTTTAATCCGATGAACAAAGAATGAATTCGATGAACACTTTTTTAAAATATGCATTTTGAACAAAAAATCAAGAAATCACAGAAAGTTTGTGATTTCAGAAAAGGCTCATGAATTCAAAAAAGTTGACAATTTCAAAAACATGTTCAAAAATTGAAAAACGTTCATGAATCTAAAAAAACTTCTGCAAATTCAAAAAATATTCACAAATGAAGAGAATGTTCGCGAATTCAAAAATGTCCACTGTTTTTAAAAATTGTTCCTTAGTTTCTATAAAATGTTTATGAATTTATAAAATTAATTCCTGGTTTTCGAAAATATGTTTGTGAATTTAAAAAATTTTCATTATTTCAAAAACAAATCACAATTTTAAAATATGTCCACGACTTCAAAAGAGTTTGTAAAATTCAAAAATTAAAGAACAAAAAATTAAAAAGGAATAATATAATGGGACTGCTACGCGTCCGCCGGCTCGCGCAACGTTAGGTCTAGCGCATCGGCGCCCTGTATCACTGCAACATAGGTCTTGTTGCAGAAAATTTCTGCAACAGAGGTTAGATCTGGCGCATCGGCGCCTTGTATCACTGCAACATAGGTCTTGTTGCAGAAAATTGCTGCAACAGAGGTCGTGTTGCATAAATTTTTTGCAACTAAGGTTTTGTTGCAGTTTTTTTGCAACTGAGGCTTTGTTGCAGAATATCTCTTTTCATCTTCATCTTTTTGCAACAAAATTGGCAACTGAATTTTTTTTGCAACAGAGGCTTGGTTATAGAGTTTTTTTTTCGTCTTGGTCTTTTTGCAACTAGCTAATATTACGGAAGAAACTTGTGAAACATTGGTGATGTTGCAAAAAAACATCACAAGCCAGCGGCATGTCTTGTGGGATGGTGGGCATGTGTTGTGCGAGCGAGGCGGCAGATGGGATCAAAGAAATCAGCCGGTTAAGGGGAATCATTTCCCATAATATAAAATAGGAAAACAGAAAAAAGAAAACAGAAAAATAAACATAAAAAGATAAAATAAAAAAATTGGGGGACCGCGCAGGCTACATGGGCTGGTCCTGAAGGCTCTCAGGGGATCCCGCAAATTTGTATGGACCGGCGAATTAAATTCGGGATTCACCCCCACTGGTTTTGGGAAGGTTGTAGGACCTTCCCTGAACCGGGTTTTCTGATTTTCTTTTTTCCCCTTTGGATTTTTTATTTCTTTGTTTATTTTCTGTTTTCGATTGATTTTTTCTTTTCTTTTCTTTTTTCGTTTTTTATTTTCTCTTTCGCTTTCTTTTTTCTTTTTTCTTGTTTACTTTTTCACTTTTTTTGTGAATTTTATTTTCAAATCCACGAACATTTTTTTGTTTATTGAATTCAAAATTTGTTCATTTGAATTTAAATTTTCTTCATCAAATTCAAAATTTGTTCATCATATTCGAATTTTGTTCATGAAATTCGAAATTGTTCATCATTTATAGAAAATGTTCATCAAATTCGAAATTTGTTCATCGATTTAAAAAAATCCATTAAATTCAAAATTTGTTCATCAATGTTTTTTCAAAACAAATTGTTCATTTGACTAAAAAAATGTTCATCATATTTAAACTTTCTTCACCATAATGTTAAAAATGATCACTAAATTTAAAAATTGTTCATCAATATCCAAATTCACTAGCATTTTTTAATTCTGAACATTATTCGAATTTAGGAAAAAAAATGGCTCCACAAAGTTTTTTGAAATTTTTATTGTTTTTGAATTTTGGAAATTTTCTGAAATCCCGAATTATTTAAAAAATAAAAACGAAACAACATAATAGGGGGCTTCCCGCTGCCGTTCATGGCCGCCCAAAATTGGCGCGTGTTTGCAGCAGGGGGTGGGCGCGCGTCCGCTCACTAGCGCGTGCTGCGCCATATAGGAGGACCCAACATGTACGAGACAAGCTTTCTGTAATTTAGTCCTTACTAGGAAACATGTCCGTGCGTTGCAATGAAAGAAAATAATAATTGATTGGCCCTCCTTTTCATACATCAATTCAAAAACTTGGATCGTCATTTATCTGATTATCTGATTCCAAAATACTCAAGTTTTTTAGCACGTAGTGCCGAAATAGCAAGTTTTTGCCGGTGACTAGAGGGACGTGGCGGAAGCAGCGGCGGTGTGGGGATAGGCCGGGGAAGCGCCGTCGGGTCGCCAGAGCAAATGGGGAGGTGCGGGCGGTGGCGCCAACGCTTGGATATGGCGGTAGGTGGAAGTCGCGATGCGGGCGCTCGAGTGTGCAGCGCGCGGTAGCGGGCACACGAAATAAGCGGCGGGTGATGCCGTTTCGCCCCGCGTGCTGAACCAATTATGTCGCGCGCGCGTTTTTTGCGCCTCTGTTGGAGCGCCCGGAACAGCTGCGCGTGCAAAAAAACGTTTTTTCCAGCGCGGCGCTAATATCGCGTGCCTGTTGGAGATTGATACGTCCATTTTGCATCATGCTTTTATATTGATATTTATTGCATTATGGGTTGTTATTACACATTATATCACAATACTTATGCCTTTTCTCTCTTATTTTATAAGGTTTACATGAAGAGGGAGAATGCCGGCAGCTGGATTCTGGACTGTTAAAAGAGCAAATATTAGAGACCTATCCTGCACAACTCCAAAAATCCTGAAACTTCATGAAGCATGTTTTTGAAATATATAAAAAATATTAGGCGAAGAAAGAACCAGAGGGGGCCCACCAGCCAGTCACAAGGGTGGAGGGCACGCCCCCCCGACCTTGTGGGCCCCCTGGCAGGCCTCCGGTGCCCATCTTTGACTATATGGTGTGTTTGACCCGGGAAAAAATAGAAGGAAGCTTTCTAGAAGAAGCGTCACCGTCTCGAGGCGGAACCTGGGCAGAACCAATTTAGGGCTCCGGCAGAGCTGTTCTGCCGGGGAAACATCCCTTCGGGAGGGGGAAATCATCGCCATCGGCATCACCATCGATCCTCTCATCGAGAGGGCCGAGGGTCAATCTCCATAAACATCTTCACCAGCACCATCTCCTTTCAAACCCTAGTTCATCACTTGTATTTGATCTTGGTCCCAAAACCTCAAATTGGTACCCGTGGGTTCCTAGTAGTGTTGATTACTCCTTGTAGCTAATGCTGGTTGGTTTATCTGTTGGAAGATTATATTTTCAAATCCTTAATGATAATTACTTGTAACGCCCTTGATGCGGCTATATCTCCCACATGTCGAAGCACGACTTAGAGGCATAACCGCATTGAAAGAAATGTCGCAAGTAAGACAATCTTCACAACATCCCATGTAAATAGATAAAAAAGGGGTAAGATACATAGTTGGCTTACACTCGCCACGTCAAACAAAGTACATAAATAGCATTATATCATCCAATCACTCATGGCCCGACTACGGTGCCAAAATAAAAGACCAACCCAACATGCGACACGGTCCCGATCGCCCCAACTGGGCACCACTACTGATCATCAGGGAAAGACACATAGTAACAGCGTGAGTCCTTGTCGAACTCCCACTTGAGCTCAAGCGCATCATCTGGAACGGAGTCGTCAGGCCCTGCATCTGGTTTGGAAGTAATCTGTGAGCCACAGGGACTCAGCAATCTCGCACCCTCGCGATCAAGACTATTTAAGCTTATAGGTAAGGCAAGGTAAAATGTGGAGCTGCAGCAAGCGACTAGCATATATGGTGGCTAACCTATTCACAAAAGAGAGCGAGAAGAGAAGGCAAAGCGCGAACGAAGTACTAGAGAACCAACTACGGCAAACATTACTCCAACACCGTGTTCACTTCCCAGACTCCGCCGAGAAGAGACCATCACGGTAACTCACACAGTTGATTCATTTTAAATAAGTTAAGGTTCAAGTTATCTACAACCGGACATTAACAAATTCCCATCTGCCCATAACCGCGGGCACGACTTTCGAAAGTTCAAATCCCTGCAGGGGAGTCCCAACTTAGCCCATGACAAGCTCTCACGGTCAACGAAGGATATACCTTCTCCCGAGACATTCCGATCAGACTCGGTATCCCGGTTCTACAAGACACTTCGACAAGTTAAAAACAAATCCAGCAACACCGCCCGAATGTGCCGACAAATCCCGATAGGAGCTGCACATATCTTGTTCTCAGGGCACACGCGGATAAGCAGTCCGTACAACTAAAACCAGCCCTCGAGTTTCCCCGAGGTGGCGCTGCAAGTGGCTCTAGGTTGGACCAACACTTAGAGGAGCACTGGCCCCAGGAGGGGGGGGGGGGTTGAATAAGATGACCCTTGGGCTCCGGAAACCCAAGGGAAAAAGAGGCTAGGTGGCAAATGGTAAAACCAAGGTTGGGCATTGCTGGAAGAGTTTTATTCAAGGCGAACTGTCAAGGGGTTCCCATTATTACCCAATCGCGTAAGGAACGCAAAATCCGGGAACATAACACCGATATGACGGAAACTAGGGCGGCAAGAGTGGAACAAAACACTAGGCAAAATGCCGAGCCTTCCACCCTTTACCGAGTATATAGATGCATTAGGATAACAAGATAATATAGTGATATCCCAACAAGAAAATAATGTTCCAACAAGGAACGGTCTCCAATCTTCACCTGCAACTAGCAACGCTATAAGAGGGGCAGAGCAAAGAGGTAACATGGCCAATCAACGGTTTGCTAGGACATGGAGGGTTAGAGGTTTGACATGGCAATTTGGGAGGCATGATAAGCAAGTGGTAGGCATCGTAGCATAGGCATAGCAAAAGAGCGAGCATCTAGCAAAGCAAACATAGAAGTGATTTCGAGGGTATGATCATCTTGCCTGCAAAGTTGTCAGAGTTGACTGGATCCTCGAAAGCAAACTCAACGGGCTCCTCGTTAGCGAACTCGTCTCCCGGCTCTACCCAAACAAGACAAACAAGCAAAAAGGACACAATCAACCACGTGCAAAGCTCAAACAACATGATGCAAACATGATATGCTATGCGGGATGCGATATGTGATGCATATGCAAGATTTGACAAAGGATGAATGAACCTGGCCTCAACTTGGAAATCCAAGAGTGCCACTGGAAAGGTGAGGTGATTTCGGTTGAAATCGATATAAAGAACACCGGAATCGGATGCACGGTTTGGAAATGGCAAGCAATTCAAACATGGCACCAGTCTGTGATAAACAGCAAGTAGCCATCTAGATGCAACAAGATAATCATGCTACAGCACCCAAACATGGCAACAAAATACATGGCAGGGATCCATTCATGATGCTTAACAAAAGATGAACACTGAGCTACGGCCAATTCATCCATTAACAGGTTCAAACAAGCATGGCAAAAGTGCAATTGGTAAACAGGTTTCAGACTTAGTGAAATTAACACTAGTCTGGAATTTCAGATTAGGTAGCACACTTTGGAGCACGAAAACTACATGCTACAGGAACTTAACATGGTAAAGTAAGGCATGGCATGGAGCTACTCAAAGAGCTTAACAAAAGTCCCTTAGTGACCTTGAGCCAAAAGGGATCAAAAAATACAATTGCAAGCATGTGAACATGGCAAAAACATAAACAGATCACAGACTTAGTGAAAAACTGGAACATGCAAATCAGATATCAAGTAGGCATGTTTACGAGCTCGATGCACTCACTACAGAGCATGTCATGACAAACTAAGCATACACCCATCAAGAATACACATTATGCAAGGTAGACATGGCAAGAACAACAACATAGCATGCACGGATCAACTACAACATCCTCGGCAAAATCGCTAACAAGTAGACAATCTGCCCAGATTCACGAAATAGCAAAAGTAGAGCTCGATTGACTCAAGCTAGGGTGATCCATAATTGCAAACAAAGACATGGATGGATAGAGCACTACAAGATTAACAAATCATCCTTACTGATCATCCTCAAAAGAGGCACGGATCACTAGGAAACAACATGAACATATGGCATATTGATAAAAACAGATCAAGGACTTAGTGGAATTAAGTCCCTGAAATCAGCACTAATGAATGCACCACTTTGCAAGCTTGTGCTAGTCACCACACACATCACAAAAATACATGGATAGTACCTCTGGAAAGATGGCAAAGCATATAACAAAACACATGTAGAGCTCAGGGGCATATCATGCACACATTAATCATGGCAAAAATGACAAATAGCTATTTGGAGCAGCAGATCTGACAATTAACTCAAATAGCACTCTTCCAACAGCATTTCGGACATCAAGATGAACTCAAATGAAAATGATGCAATGAGATGAAATGATGTACTCTCTGAGACGAACATTTTGATATGCTACACGCCCAAAACGGATCTACGGATGCAAAGCTACGATGCGATGAACATGGCAAAATAATCAGGGTTTCGGAGGAAAAACAACCGTCTCATATCTAGATCCGGATCTGGGTACTGTTCATGCGCGAAAACCGAGGTTCGTCGGCCAGACTTGGAGCTCGCCGAACTTCACGGACGCCGGAGAGGACTTGCCATGGGGAGGAAGGAGACGAGGCCGGCCGGGTCACCGGAGCGCGTCGGGTCGGCGACGAGGTGGCTGCCGGCCTCCGGGCGGCGCGGCGAGCTAGGAGGCCGCGGCGGAGGTCGCCAGAGCCGGGATCTGTGGTGGCATAGCGAAGGCCGAAGGACGCCGGCGAGCGGCGCGGGTGGCGCGACCGGTAGGTGCGGGCGGCGGGAGGAGCCGGGCCGGGAGGGCCCCGCCTGGGCCCCGGCGGGCCGGCGCGCGGGCAGACGCGGCGAAGTGGGCGCGGTGGTGGCGCGAATCGCAGAGCGCCACGTGGCGGCGGCGGCTGAATCGGACACGTACGGCCGTTCGGATTTTGTCCGGCGGCTGGAGGAGGAAGGGGACTAGGGTTTCACCCGTGATTTCGAATGGGGGAGATATTTATAGACATAGATGGAGCTAGGAGTTCCAAATGAGGTGCGGTTTTCGGCCACGCGATCGTGATCGAACACTCTAGATGATAGAGAGGGTCTTGGTGGGTTTTGGGCCAAATTGGAGGGGTGTTGGACTGAAACACACACGAGGCCTTCTCGGTTCCTCGGTTAACCGTTGGAGTATCAAACGAAGTCCAAATGGTACGAAACTTGACAGGCGGTCTATCGGTAGTAAACCAAGGCCGCTTGGCGAGTCTCGGTCCAATCCGGAAATGTTTAACCCCCACACACGAAATAAAGGTAGAAATGACCACCAGAGGAGAACGGAGCGCCGGAATGCAAAACGGACAACAGGGAAAATGCTCGGATGCATGAGACGAACACGTATGCAAATGCAATGCACATGATGACATGATATGAGATGCATGACAACGACAACAACACATGGAGACAAAAAACCGAACCCGAGAAAATTAAATAACTTAGTGCCGGAAACGGCAAGAGTTGGATTACATATTAGGTAACACATATCCGGGGTGTTACAACACTCCACCACTATGAAAGGATCTCGTCTCGAGATCTAGGACTGGAAGAATGCCGGGTACTCAGAACGGAGGTGATCCTCGCGTTCCTAGGTGGCTTCACGGTCGGAATGGTGTGACCACTTTACTTTGAGGAATTTGATTGACTTATTGTGAGTCTTGCGTTCAGTCTCTTCAAGAATTGCAACGGGGTGCTCACGATAAGAGAGATCTTCTTGGAGCTCAATGTCTTCAAAGTTGACAGTGTGTTCAGGTGTCTTGAAGCACTTGCGGAGCTGAGAGACATGGAACACGTCGTGCACAATTGCAAAGTTTGAAGGAAGCTCGAGTTGATAGGCGAGGTTGCCTCTCTTGCTGACGATCTTGAAAGGTCCCATGTATCTAGGGGCAAGCTTCCCTTTGATATCGAAGCGACGAGTACCTTCCATAGGAGAGACGTGGAGGTAAACATGATCTCCGATCTCGAAAGCCAAATCACGATGCTTACTATCATAGTAGCTCTTCTGGCGCGATTGGGCTGCTTTGAGGTTATCTCGAATGACTTTACACATTTCCTCTGCCTCTGTGATTAAGTCATTTCCCAGAAGTCGACGTTCACCGGTTTCAGACCAGTTGAGTGGGGTACGGCACTTCCTGCCATACAGAATTTCGAATGGGGCCTTGCCCGAACTTGCTTGAAAACTGTTGTTGTAGGAGAATTCAGCGTATGGAAGGCAATCCTCCCACTTCATGCCGAAGGAGATCACACAAGCCCTGAGCATATCTTCAAGAATCTGGTTGACACGCTCGACTTGACCGCTAGTTTGAGGATGGAAAGCTGTGCTGAAGCGGATGTTTGTGCCCATGGCCTTCTGAAAAGACTCCCAAAACTTGGAGGTAAAGATGTTGCCACGGTCTGAAGAGATCACCTGTGGAATACCGTGCAGAGAGACAATTCGGGAGGTATAAAGCTCCGCCAATTGAGCTGCAATGATAGACTCTTTGATAGGCAGAAAGTGAGCCACTTTAGTGAGTTTGTCGATGACAACGAATATAGCATCATTGCCACGCTTGGACTTTGGAAACCCAGTCACGAAGTCCATCTCAATGTGGTCAAACTTCCATTCTGGAATGGCAAGAGGTTGGAGGAGACCAGCTGGCCTTTGGTGTTCTGCCTTCACTCTTCTGCAGACATCACATTCATTCATGAACTGAGAAATCTCGCGCTTCATTCGAGTCCACCAATAAGCCTGCTTGAGGTCCTGATACATCTTCGTACTCCCAGGGTGGATGGAGAGGAGAGAATTGTGAGCCTCGTTCATGATAACCTTACGAAGATCACCTTTGGGCACAACAATACGATCCTCGAAGAAGAGAGTATCCTTGTCATCAAGGCGGTAGGACTTGTACTTGGGTTGGCTCTTGGCAATCCCAATCTTCACCTTCTTCACCATAGCATCAAGAAGTTGAGCCCCACGAATCTGGTCTTCCAAGGTAGGTGAGACTTGAAGGTTGGCGAGGAAACCTTGAGGAACAACTTGCAGATTGAGTTTGCGGAAAGCTTCACAAAGCTCGGGTTGATACGGCTTGAGAATCAGACTGTTGCAATAAGCCTTCCTGCTCAATGCGTCAGCAATCACATTGGCCTTGCCTGGAGTATACTTGATACTCGGATTATACTCTTGAATCATCTCGACCCAGTGAGTCTGCCTAAGGTTGAGATTAGGCTGAGTGAAGATGTACTTGAGACTCTTGTGGTCAGTGAAGATGTCCACTTTTCTTCCCAGTAAGAGATGTCTCCAAGTCAAAAGAGCATGCACAACTGCCACCAACTCGAGGTCATGAGTGGGGTAGTTCTTCTCGTTGGGCTTCAACTGACGAGAGGTATAAGCCACAACTTTCTTCTCTTGCATCAACACTGCACCAAGACCTTGGAGAGAGGCATCGCAAAAGACCTCGAACGGTTTGGATTCATCAGGAGGAGTCAGAACTAGAGCAGTGACCAATTTCTCTTTCAAAGTATTGAAAGCGATGTCACATTCCGGAGACCAAACGTACTTGACGTGCTTCTGGAGAAGGTTTGAAAGAGGCTTCGCGATCTTTGAAAAGTTCTCAATGAACCTTCGACAGTAGCTTGCGAGACCGAGGAATCTACGGAGTTGCTTCATGTTCTGAGGTGGTTCCCAATTCACAATTGCAGACACCTTCTCAGGATTCACCGCAATGCCCTTGGCAGAGATGATATGCCCAAGATATAGAACCTCATCGAGCCAAAACTCGCACTTTGAGAACTTGGCATAGAACTGGTGTTCCCTGAGCTTATCGAGCACCAAACGCAAGTGCTTGGCATGATCTTCCTTGTTCTTCGAAAAGACCAGAATGTCATTGAGATAAACCAAAACAAAGTCATTTGTGTAGGCGTTGAAGATGAAGTTCATCATGCGAGAGAAAGTCGGAGGAGCGTTGACGAGGCCAAAAGACATGACAGTGTATTCATATGAACCATAGCTTGTCCTGAAAGCCGTCTTGGGAATATCTTGCTCACGAATTCAAATCTGGTGATAGCCCATATGGAGATCAAGCTTGGAGAATACTTGGGCACCTTTGAGTTGTTCGAACAGCTCGTTGATGTTGGGAAGTGGGTACTTGTTCTTGATAGTCTTGTTCAATGGACGGTAGTCAACACAAAGTCGGTCCGTTCCATCCTTCTTCTTCACAAAGAGTACTCCACAACCCCACAGAGAGGAACTAGGTCGGATGAGACCCATTCGCTCTTGAATATCGAGTTGCTTCTTCAGCTCCTTCAACTCTTCAGGTCCGAGCTTGTAAGGACGCTTGCAAACCGGTTCTATGCCAGGCTCAAGATCGATGACGAATTCAACTGGCCGGTGCGGAGGCATTCCTGGAAGCTCTTCTGGAAAGACGTCTTGATATTCACAAACAACTGGGATTTGCGAGATGGCATCCAGTTCACCCTTCTCATTGAGAGAAAACAGACGGATGGTATCATCCCAAGCGGCAAAGACAATAACATCCTCAGACGAATGAGTCAATTGAATCTGCCTGGCTGCACAATCAAGCTGAGCCTTGTGCTTAGAAAGCCAATCCATTCCGAGAATAAGATCAATATCCGAGTCACCAAGAACATTTGGAGAGGACAAGAACTTATAGTCACCCAAAGTGATTGTAACATCCGGAACGCATACTCAAGATGTCATTTGACGGGCCGGAGAGACAATAGCCAACGGTTTTGGCAACACTCGAGTAACAAAATCATGCTTAGATGCAAAAGGTTTCGAGATGAAACAATGCGATGCACTAGTGTCAAAAAGAACTCTTGCAGGAATATCGTTAACAGGAAGGTTACCCATGATGACATCTGACGAGTCCTTTGCCTGAGCTGCATTCACCATGTTGACCTTGGTGTACTTGGGGTTATGCTTGACCACAGCTGTGCTTGCCAATCTCACAGGAGGAGGAGGAGGGAGGCGCCTCTGATTGAAGCATTTGTTGGCATAGTGACCCTTCTGTTGGCACTTGTTGCACGTGACCTCTGAAAGCGGACGGTGATACGGAGCACTCGATCTTGGAGCTTGAGACAAAGTCTTGTTCTGAAAGCCAGGGTTGGGTGGGTGGGAAGCTCCACTGCTACCTTTGCTCTTCTGCTGATACGGCTGACGGAACGGAGGAGGAGGAAACCAATACTTCTGCTGCTTGGCCACTTGAGTAGAGGAAAAAGGAGTAGCCTCTCTGACTCGCTTCTTGGAAGCATCACACTTCAGTTGAGCAGCCTCTTGCTTCAATGCCATGTTGTAGAACTCATCGTACCTCCTGGGCTCAAAGAGAACAAGAGCTAGCTGGATTTCTTCCCTGAGACCACCCCTGAACTGGTATATCATGCTCTTCTCATCAGGGACGTCCTGCTTAGCAAAGCGGGCGAGCTTCTGAAACAACTTGTTGTAGTCATAGACAGACAACGAGCCTTGCTTCAGGTTGCGGAATTCCTCACGCTTGATTTCAACCACGCTCTGAGGAATATGATGAGCTTTGAAGTCTTGACGGAATTCATCCCAGGTAATCACACGGCCTCCTCTGGAATCTTTGTACTGCTGGAACCATTCTGCAGCTTGGTCTTTGAGTTGGAAGGAAGCAAACTTGACAAAGTCCTCAGGCCTGACGTTACTACACTCGAAATGCTTGCACAAGTCCACAAGCCAATCGTCAGTATCAGTTGCCTCAACACAATTGCTGAAAGTCTTTGGTTGGTTAGCAAGGAACTGGTTGAGTGTAGCAAAGTGATTCTGATTGTTGCCCTGGTTGCCTTGGTTCGCTTGATTGCGCTCTTGAAGAATTTGCATGATCAACTGCGTGTTTGCATTGGTAGCGGCCATCACAGCTTGCCATGCCTCCGGAGGAGGAGGTGGTGGCGGATCAGGATTCGGAGTCGTGCGTGTTGGAGGAGCCATCCTGAATAGGTCGACATCCATTAGCACATTGATAGATAAATATTGAAGCTGAATCCGACGGAATGAAATTGCAACATATAGTCTTCACATCCGAACATAAGAACGAATGCATTCCACTTGAAATGGTCACATATCCATAAATTGAGAAGTCACTTAGAATTTAGGTAGAGGAATAAATCAACAAGGTACGGAACAAGAACGAATACTCGGTAAGAAATCCCAATCTCAAACCAAATATCCGTGGAAGAAGAACTAGAGCTACAAGAATTCCCACCTATGAAACTCCCGAAATTTCCCGGTTATGCAATCAGGTGTTGGGGATACAGGGGAAGCATAATATCTCACCCAAATCTAGCAAATCCTACATCCAGCTGTATCCATCCTTCAACACATAACCGAGAAAAACTTCGGAAACCATCTACCTCAACCTTCGAAAAGCATCCGTTATACAAGTTATGGCAATACTCCCGAACTCCTGGCCCAGTATTGGGTGGCGTCGAGGTTATCTCACCAACAACTACATAAAAGAGATTTTCGATGTCGGCGAACTAAACTCAGGTATTCCAGAACTGCAACGATAAAATTGTGACGACAACACCTCGGAGCTCAACTCCCCGGGACACTGCCACAACCCCTAAATGACAGGAGGCACCAAGAACAATGTTCTCGTCACAAAACCATCAGAACGATTCCAAGATACCCGCGTGATCCTAATTTTTTTTTGTGAAATTTGAGAAGAGAAGAGTCAAAACTCTACGTCAGGATGCCTTACCAGAGCGACGAAGGGACTGGGGAGTAAAAAAGAATTCCTAAACTCTCCGATATATAATTCCTAAATGACTCAAAACATTTTTCTAGACTCAACAATGGCTGCTAAAAACGATCAAGCAGTGGGGGCTCCTAAGGTCGGGGAAGGCTCTGATTACCAACTTGTAACACCCTCGATGCGGCTATATCTCCCACGTGTCGAAGCACGACTTAGAGGCATAACCGCATTGAAAGCAATGTCACAAGTAAGGCAATCTTCACAAAATCCCATGTAAATAGATAAAAAAAGGGGAAGGTACATAGTTGGCTTACACTCGCCACATCAAACAAAGTACATAAACAGCATTACATCATCCAATCACTCATGGCCCGACTACGGTGCCAAAATAAAAGATCAACCCAACATGCGACACGGTCCCGATCGCCCCAACTGGGCACCACTACTGATCATCAGGGAAAGACACATAGTAACGGCGTGAGTCCTCGTCGAACTCCCACTTGAGCTCAAGCGCATCATCTGGAACGGAGTCGTCAGGCCCTGCATCTGGTTTGGAAGTAATCTATGAGCCACAGGGACTCAGCAATCTCACACCCTCGCGATCAAGACTATTTAAGCTTATAGGTAACGCAAGGTAAAATGTGGAGCTGCAGCAAGCGACTAGCATATATGGTGGCTAACCTGTTCGCAAAAGAGAGCGAGAAGAGAAGGCAAAGCGTGAACGAAGTACTAGAGAACCAACTACGGTAAACATTACTCCAACACCGTGTTCACTTCCCGGACTCTGCCGAGAAGAGACCATCACGGTAACTCACACAGTTGATTCATTTTAAATAAGTTAAGGTTCAAGTTATCTACAACCGGACATTAACAAATTCCCATCTGCCCATAACCGCAGGCACGGCTTTTGAAAGTTCAAATCCCTGCAGGGGAGTCCCAACTTAGCCCATGACAAGCTCTCACGGTCAACGAAGGATATACCTTCTCCCGAGACATTCCGATCAGACTCGGTATCCCGGTTCTACAAGACACTTCGACAAGTTAAAAACAAATCCAGCAACACCACCCGAATGTGCCGACAAATCCCAATAGGAGCTGCGCATATCTTGTTCTCAGGGCACACTCGGATAAGTAGTCCGTACAACTAAAACCAGCCCTCGAGTTTCCCCGAGGTGGCGCTGCAAGGGGCTCTAGGTTGGACCAACACTCAGAGGAGCACTGGCCCCGGGGGGGGGGGTGAATAAGATGACCCTTGGGCTCCGGAAACCCAAGGGAAAAAGAGGCTAGGTGGCAAATGGTAAAACCAAGGTTGGGCATTGCTAGAAGAGTTTTATTCAAGGCGAACTGTCAAGGGGTTCCCATTATTACCCAACCGCATAAGGAACGCAAAATCCGGGAACATAACACCGATATGATGGAAACTAGGGCGGCAAGAGTGGAACAAAACACTAGGCAAAAGGCCGAGCCTTCCACCCTTTACTGAGTAAATAGATGCATTAAGATAACAAGATAATATAGTGATATCCCAACAAGAAAATAATGTTCCAACAAGGAACGGTCTCCAATCTTCACTTGCAACTAGCAACGCTATAAGAGGGGCTGAGCAAAGCGGTAACATAGCCAATCAACGGTTTGCTAGGACATGGAGGGTTAGAGGTTTGACATGGCAATTTGGGAGGCATGATAAGCAAGTGGTAGGCATCATAGCATAGGCATAGCAAAAGAGCGAGCATCTAGCAAAGCAAAGATAGAAGTGATTTCGAGGGTATGATCATCTTGCCTGCAAAGTTGTCAGAGTTGACTAGATCCTCGAAAGCAAACTCAACGGGCTCCTCGTTAATGAACTCGTCTCCTGGCTCTACCCAAACAAGACAAACAAGCAAAAACGACACAATCAACCACGTGCAAAGCTCAAACAACATGATGCAAACATGATATGCTATGTGGGATGCGATATGTGATGCATATGCAAGATTTGACAAAGGATGAATGAACCTGACCTCAACTTGGAAATCCAAGAGTGCCACTGGAAAGGTGAGGTGATTTCGGTTGAAATCGATATACAGAACACCGGAATCGGATGCACGGTTTGGAAATGGCAAGCAATTCAAACATGGCACCGGTCTGCGATAAACAGCAAGTAGCCATCTAGATGCAACAAGATAATCATGCTACAGCACCCAAACATGGCAACAAAATACATGGCAGGGATCCATTCATGATGCTTAACAAAAGATGAACACTGAGCTACGGCCAATTCATCCATTAACAGGTTCAAACAAGCATGGCAAAAGTGCAATTGGTAAACAGGTTTTAGACTTATTGAAATTAACACTAGTCTGGAATTTCAGATCAGGTAGCACACTTTGGAGCACGAAAACTACATGCTACATGAACTTAACATGGTAAAGTAAGGCATGGCATGGAGCTACTCAAAGAGCTTAACAAAAGTACCTTAGTGACCTTGAGCCAAAAGGGATCATAAAATATAATTGCAAGCATGTGAACATGGCAAAAACATAAACAGGTCACAAACTTAGTGAAAAACTGGAACATGCAAATCAGATATCAAGTAGGCATGTTTACGAGCTCGATGCACTCACTACAGAGCATTTCATGACAAACTAATCATACACCCATCAATAATACACATTATTCAAGTTAGACATGGCAAGAACAACAACATAGCATGCACGGATCAACTACAACATCCTCGGCAAAATCGCTAACAAGTAGACAATCTGCCCAGATTCACGAAATAGCAAAAGTAGAGGTCGATTGACTCAAGCTAGGGTGCTCCATAATTGCAAACAAAGACATGGATGGATAGAGCACTACAAGATTAACAAATCATCCTTACTGATCATCCTCAAAAGAGGCATGGATCACTAGGAAACAACATGAACATATGGCATATTGATAAAAACAGATCAAGGACTTAGTGGAATTGCTAAGTCCCTGAAATCAGCACTAACGAATGCACCACTTTGCAAGCTTGTGCTAGTCACCACACACATCACAAAAATACATGGATAGTACCTCTGGAAAGATGGCAAAGCATATAACAAAACACATGTAGAGCTCAGGGGCATATCATGCACACATTAATCATGGCAAAAATGACAAATAGCTATTTGGAGCAGCAGATCTGACAATTAACTCAAATAGCACTCTTCCAACAGCATTTCGGGCATCAAAATGAGCCCAATTGAAAATGATGCAATGAGATGAAATGATGTACTCTCTGAGACGAACATTTTGATATGCTACACGCCCAAAACGGATCTACGGATGCAAAGTTACGATGCAATGAACATGGCAAAATAATTAGGGTTTCGGGAGGAAAAACAACCGTCTCATATCTAGATCCGGATCTGGGTACTGTTCATGCGCGAAAACCGAGGTTCGTCGGCCGGACTTGGAGCTCGCCGAACTTCACGGACGCTGGAGAGGACTTGCCACGGGGAGGAAGGAGACGAGGCCGGCCGGGTCGCCGGAGCGCGTCGGGTTGGCGGCGAGGTGGCTGCCGGCCTCCGGGCGGCGCGGCGAGCTGGGCGGCCGCGGCGGAGGTCGCCGGAGCCAGGATTTGCGGCGGCGCGGCGAAGGCCGAAGGACGCCTGCGAGCGGCGCGGGTGGCACGCCCGGTAGGTGCGGGCGGCGGGAGGAGCCGGGCCGGGAGGGCCCTGCCTAGGCCCCGGCGGGCCGGCGCGCGAGCAGACGCGGCGAAGTGGGCGCGGTGGCGGCGCGAATCGCAGAGCACCGCATGGCGACGGCGGCTGAATCGGACACGTCTGGCCGTTCGGATTTTGTCCGGCGGCTGGAGGAGGAAGGGGACTAGGGTTTCACCCGTGATTTCGAATGGGGAGATATTTATAGACATAGAGGGATCTAGGAGTGTCCAAATGAGGTGCGGTTTTTGGCCACGCGATCGTGATCGAACGCTCTAGATGATGGAGAGGGTCTTGGTGGGTTTTGGGCCAAATTGGAGGGGTGTTGGACTGCAACACACACGAGGCCTTCTCGGTTCCTCGGTTAACCGTTGGAGCATCAAACGAAGTCCAAATGGTACGAAATTTGACAGGCGGTCTACCGGTAGTAAATCAAGGCCGCTTGGCAAGTCTCGGTCCAATCCGGAAATGTTTAACCCCCACACACGAAAGAAAGGTAGAAATGACCACCGGAGGAGAACGGAGCGCCGGCATGCAAAACGGACAATGGGGAAAATGCTCGGATGCATGAGACGAACACGTATGCAAATGCAATGCATATGATGACATGATATGAGATGCATGACAACGACAACAACACATGGAGACAAACACCCAAACCCGAGAAAATAAAATAACTTAGCGCCGGAAACGGCAAGAGTTGGATTACATATTAGGTAACACATATCCGGGGTGTTACATTAATACTCCTCTGATTATGATTATGAATATGCTTTGTGAGTAGGTACGTTTGTTTTGACGATATGGGAGAAGTCCTGTTATAAGCAATCATGTGAATTTGGTATTCGTTCGATATTTTGATGAGATGTATCTTGTCTTTCCTCTAGTTGTGTTATGTGAACGTCGACTACATGGCACTGAAGGAAATATGCCCTAGAGGCAATAATAACGTTATTATTTATTTCCTTATATCATGATAAATGTTTATTATCCATGCTAGAATTGTATTAACCGGAAACATAATACATGTGTGAATACATAGACAAAACAGAGAGTCACTAGTATGCCTCTACTTGACTAGATCATTAATCAAAGATGGTTATGTTTCCTAACCATAGACATAAGTTGTCATTTGATTAAAGGGATCACATCATTAGGAGAATGATGTGATTGACTTGACCCATTCTGTTAGCTTAGCACTTGATCGTTTAGTTTGTTGCTATTGCTTTCTTCATAACTTATGCATGTTCCTATGACTATGAGATTATGCAACTCCCGTTTACCGGAGGAACACTTTGTGTGCTACCAAACGTCACAACGTAACTGGGTGATTATAAAGGTGCTCTACAGGTGTCTCCGAAGGTACTTGTTGGGTTGGCGTATTTCGAGATTAGGATTTGTCACTCCGATTGTCGAAGAGGTATCTCTGGGCCCTCTCGGTAATGCACATCACTCATGCCTTGCAAGCATTGCAACTAATAAGTTAGTTGCAGGATGATGTATTACGGAACGAGTAAAGAGACTTGCCGGTAACGAGATTGAACTAGGTATTGAGATATCGATGATCGAATCTCGGGCAAGTAACATACCGATGACAAAGGGAACAACGTATGTTGTTATGCGGTCTGACCGATAAAGATCTTCGTAGAATATGTAGGAGCCAATATGAGCATCCAGGTTCCGCTATTGGTTATTGACCGGAGACGTGTCTCGGTCATGTCTACATAGTTCTCGAACCCGTAGGGTCCGCACGCTTAAAGTTCGATGGCGATCGTAATTAGGGTTTTTGTGTTTTGATGTACCGAAGGTTGTTCGGAGTCCCAGATGTGATCACGGACATGACGAGGAGTCTCGAAATGGTCGAGACATAAATATTGATATATTGGAAGCCTATATTTGGATATCGGAAACGTTCCGGGTGAAATCGGGATTTTACCGGAGTACCGGGGGGTTATTGGGCCTACATGGGCCATAAGGGAGAAGAGGAGGGCCGGCCAGGGAAGGCCGCGCGCCCCCTCCCCCTATTCCAAATAGGACAAGGAAGGGGGGGGGCGCCCCTCTTTCCTCTTTCTCCCTTCCTCCTTCCTTTTCCAACAAGGCAAGAGGGGGGGAGTCCTACTCCCGGTTGGAGTAGGACTCCTCCAGGCGCACCCATAGGGCCGGCCGCACCTCCCACTCTCCCTCCTTTATATACTGAGGCAAGGGGGCACCCCATGACACACAAGTTGATCCTCGTGATCGTTCCTTAGCCGTGTGCGGTGCCCCCTTCCACCATATTCCACCTCGGTCATATCGTAGCGGTGCTTAGGCGAAGCCCTGCGTCGGTAGAACATCATCACCGTCATCATGCCGTCGTGTTGACGAAACTCTCCCTCAACATTTTGCTGGATCGGAACTCGAGGGACGTCACCGAGTTGAACGTGTGCAGAACTCGGAGGTGCCGTACGTTCGGTACTTTAATCGGCCGGATCGGGAAGACGTACGACTACTTCCTCTATGTTGTGTCAACACTTCCGTTGCCGGTCTACGAGGGTACGTAGAAAACACTCTCCCCTCTCGTTGCTATTCATCACCATAATCTTGCGTGTGCATAGGAAATTTTTGAAATTACTACATTCCCCAACGGTGGCATCCGAGCCTAGGTTTTATGCGTTGATGTTGTGCACGAGTAGAACACAAGTGAGTTGTTGGCGATATAAGTCATACTGCTTACTAGCATGTCATACTTTGGTTCGGCGGTATTGTTGGATGAAGCGGCCCGAACCGACAGTACGCGTACGCTTACGCGAGACTGGTTCTACCGACGTGCTTTGCACACAGGTGGCTGGTGGGTGTCAGTTTCTCCAACTTTAGTTGAACCAAGTGTGGCTACGCCTGGTCCTTGCGAAGGTTAAAACAGCACCAACTTGACAAACTATCGTTGTGGTTTTGGTGCGTAGGTAAGAACGGTTCTTGCTAAGCCCGTAGCAGCCACGTAAAACTTGCAACAACAAAGTAGAGGACGTCTAACTTGTTTTTGCAGGGCATGTTGTGATGTGATATGGTCAAGACATGATGCTAAATTTTATTGTATGAGATGATCATGTTTTGTAACCGAGTTATCGGCAACTGGCAGGAGCCATATGGTTGTCGCTTTATTGTATGCAATGCAATTGCGCTGTAATGCTTTACTTTATTACTAAGTGGTAGCGATAGTCGTGGAAGCATAAGATTGGCGAGACGATAACGATGCTACGATGGTGATCAAGGTGTCGCGCCGGTGACGATGGTGATCATGAAGGTGCTTCGGAGATGGAGATCAC
This sequence comes from Triticum monococcum, assembly GCA_034509565.1. Lineage (NCBI taxonomy): Eukaryota > Viridiplantae > Streptophyta > Magnoliopsida > Poales > Poaceae > Triticum > Triticum monococcum. Next base: position 543,921,435 of record CM067841.1, read on the forward strand.
AAGCACAAGATGATGATGGCCATATCATATCACTTATATTGATTGCATGTGATGTTTACCTTTTATGCATCTTATCTTGCTTTGATTGACGGTAGCATTATAAGATGATCCCCCACTAAATTATCAAAGTATAAGTGTTCTCCCTGAGTATGCACCGTTGTGAAAGTTCTTCGTGCTGAGACACCACGTGATGATCGGGTGTGATAGGCTCTACGTTCAAATACAACGGGTGCAAAACAGTTGCACACGCGGAATACTCAGGTTTAACTTGACGAGCCTAGCATATAACAGATATGGCCTCAGAACACGGAGACCGAAAGGTCGAGCGTGAATCATATAGTAGATATGATCAACATATTGATGTTCACCATTGATACTACTCCATCTCACGTGATGATCGGACATGGTTTAGTTGATTTGGATCACGTGATCACTTAGAGGATTAGTGGGATATCTTTCTAAGTGGGAGATCTTAAGTAATATGATTAATTTAACTTAAATTTATCATGAACTTAGTACCTGATAGTATCTTGCTTGTCTATGTTTGATTGTAGATAGATGGCTCGTGCTGTTGTTCCGTTGAATTTTAATGCGTTCCTTGAGAAAGCAAAGTTGAAAGATGATGGTAGCAATTACACGGACTGGGTCCGTAACTTGAGGATTATCCTCATTGCTGCACAGAAGAATTACGTCCTGGAAGCACGGCTAAGTGCCAAGCCTGCTGCAGGAGCGACACCAGATGTTATGAACGTCTGGCAGAGCAAAGCTGATGATTACTCGATAGTTCAGTGTGCCATGCTTTACAGCTTAGAACCGGGTCTTCAACGACGTTTTGAACGTCATGGAGCATATGAGACGTTCCAGGAGTTGAAGTTAATATTTCAAGCAAATGCCCGAATTGAGAGATATGAAGTCTCCAATAAGTTCTATAGCTGCAAGATGGAGGAGAATAGTTCTGTTAGTGAACATATACTCAAAATGTCTGGGTATCATAATCACTTGACTCAACTGGGGGTTAATCTTCCTATTGATAGTGTCATTGACAGAGTTCTTCAATCACTGCCACCAAGCTACAAAAGCTTCGTGATGAACTATAATATGCAAGGGATGAATAAAACTATTCCTGAGCTCTTCGCGATGCTAAAAGCCGCGGAGGTAGAAATCAAGAAGTAGCATCAAGTGTTGATGGTCAATAAGACCACCAGTTTCAAGAAAAAGGGCAAAGGGAAGAAGAAAGGGAACTTCAAGAAGAACAACAAACAAGTTGCTGCTCAGGAGAAGAAACCCAAGTCTGGACCTAAGCCTGAGACTGAGTGCTTCTATTGCAAGCAGACTGGTCACTGGAAGCGGAACTGCCCCAAGTATTTGGCGGATAAGAAGGATGGCAAAGTGAACAAAGGTATATGTGATATACATGTTATTGATGTGTACCTTACTAATGCTCGCAGTAGCACCTGGGTATTTGATATTGGTTCTGTTGCTAACATTTGCAACTCGAAACAGGGGCTACAGATTAAGCGAAGATTGGCTAAGGACGAGGTGACGATGCACGTGGGAAATGGTTCCAAAGTCGATGTGATCGCGGTCGGCACGCTACCTCTACATCTACCTTCGGGATTAGTATTAGACCTAAATAATTGTTTTTTGGTGCCAGCGTTGAGCATGAACATTATATCCGGATCTTGTTTGATGCGAGACGGTTATTCGTTTAAATCAGAGAATAATGGTTGTCCTGTTTATATGAGTAATATCTTTTATGGTCATGCACCCTTGAAGAGTGGTCTATTTTTGATGAATCTCGATAGTAGTGATACACATATTCATAATGTTGAAATCAAAAGATGCAGAGTTGATAATGATAGTGCAACTTATTTGTGGCACTGCCGTTTAGGTCATATCGGTGTAAAGCGCATGAAGAAACTCCATACTGATGGACTTTTGGAACTACTTGATTATGAATCACTTGGTACTTGCGAAACGTGCCTCATGGGTAAGATGACTAAAACGCCGTTCTCCGGTACTATGGAGAGAGCAACGGATTTGTTGGAAATCATACATACAGATGTATGTGGTCCAATGAATGTTGAGGCTCGTGGCAGATATCGTTATTTTCTCACCTTCATAGATGATTTAAGCAGATATGGGTATATCTACTTAATGAAACATAAGTCTAAAAAATTTGAAAAGTTCAAAAAATTTCAGAGTGAAGTTGAAAATCATCGTAACAAGAAAATAAAGTTTCTACGATCTGATCGTGGAGGAGAATATTTGAGTTACGAGTTTGGTCTACATTTGAAACAATGCGGAATAGTTTCGCAACTCACGCCACCCGGAACACCACAGCGTAATGGTGTGTCCGAACGTCGTAATCATACTTTATTAGATATGGTGCGATCTATGATGTCTCTTACTGATTTACCGTTATCGTTTTGGGGTTATGCTTTAGAGACGGCTGCATTCACGTTAAATAGGACACCATTGAAATCCGTTGAGATGACGCCTTATGAACTGTGGTTTGGCAAGAAACCAAAGTTGTCATTTCTGAAAGTTTGGGGCTGCGATGCTTATGTGAAAAAGCTTCAACCTGATAAGCTCAAACCCAAATCGGAGAAATGTGTCTTCATAGGATACCCAAAGGAGACTATTGGGTACACCTTATATCACAGATCCGAAGGCAAGACTTTTGTTGCTAAATTCGGAGTTTTTCTAGAGAAGGAGTTTCTCTCGAAAGAAGTGAGTGGGAGAAAAGTAGAACTTGATGAGGTAACTGTACCTGCTCCCTTATTGGAAAGTGGTACATCACAGAAACCGGTTTCTGTGACACCTACACCAATTAGTGATGAAGCTAATGATAATGATCATGAAACTTCAGATCAAGTTACTACCGAACCTCGTAGATCAACCTGAAGGAAATATGCCCTAGAGGCAATAATAAAGTTATTATTTATTTCCTTATATCATGATAAATGTTTATTATTCATGCTAGAATTGTATTAACCGGAAACATAATACATGTGTGAATACATAGACCAACAGAGTGTCACTAGTATGCCTCTACTTGACTAGCTCGTTAATCAAAGATGGTTATGTTTCCTAACCATGAACAAAGAGTTGTTATTTGATTAACGAGGTCACATCATTAGTTGAATGATCTGATTGACATGACCCATTCCATTAGCTTAGCACCCGATCGTTTAGTATGTTGCTATTGCTTTCTTCATGACTTATACATGTTCCTATAACTATGAGATTATGCAACTCCCGTTTACCGGAGGAACACTTTGGGTACTACCAAACGTCACAACGTAACTGGGTGATTATAAAGGAGTACTACAGGTGTCTCCAATGGTAGATGTTGGGTTGGCGTATTTCGAGATTAGGGTTTGTCACTCCGATTGTCGGAGAGGTATCTCTGGGCCCTCTCGGTAATGCACATCACATAAGCCTTGCAAGCACTGCAACTAATATGTTAGTTGTGAGATGATGTATTACGGAACGAGTAAAGAGACTTGCCGGTAACGAGATTGAACTAGGTATTGGATACCGACGATCGAATCTCGGGCAAGTAACATACCGATGACAAAGGGAACAACGTATGTTGTTATGCGGTCTGACCGATAAAGATCTTCGTAGAATATGTAGGAGCCAATATGGGCATCCAGGTCCCGCTATTGGTTATTGACCGGAGACGTGTCTCGGTCATGTCTACATTGTTCTCGAACCGTAGGGTCCGCACGCTTAACGTTACGATGATAGTTATTATGAGTTTATGCATTTTGATGTACCGAAGGTTGTTCGGAGTCCCGGATGAGATCATGGACATGACGAGGAGTCTCGAAATGGTCGAGACGTAAAGATTGATATATTGGAAGCCTATGTTTGGACATAGGAAGTGTTCCAGGTGAAATCGGGATTTTACCGGAATACCGGGAGGGTTACCGGAACCCCCCGGGAGACTAATGGGCCTATTGGGCCTTAGTGGAAAAGAGAAAAGAGCAGCCCACAGCTGGCCGGTGCCCCCCCCCTTCCCCAAGTCCTAGTAGGACTAGGAGAAGGGGCCGGCCCCCCCTCTCTCTCCTTTCCCCCTTGAGAGTCCTAGTTGGAATAGGATTGGAAAGGGGAGTCCTACTCCCGGTAGGAGTGGGACTCCCCCTGCGCCTCCCTCTCTCTGGCCGGCCAGCCCCCCTCCTCCAACCTTTATATACGGAGGCAGGGGACACCCCAAGACACACAAGTTGATCCTTGAGATCGTTCCTTAGCCGTGTGCGGTGCCCCCTGCCACCAAATTCCACCTCGATCATACCGTTGTAGTGCTTAGGCAAAGCCCTGCGTCGGTAGTACATCAAGATCGTCACCACGCCGTTGTGCTGACGGAACTCTTCCTCGACGCTTTGCTGGATCGGAGCCTGAGGATCGTCATCGAGCTGAACGTGTGCTAAGAACTCGGAGGTGCCGGAGTAACGGTGCTTGGATCGGTCGGATCGGGAAGAAGACGTACGACTACTTCCTCTACGTTGTGTGATCGCTTCCGCAGTCGGTCTGCGTTGGTACGTAGACAACACTGTCCCCTCTTGTTGCTGTGCATCACCATGATCTTGCGTGTGCGTAGGAAAATTTTCAAAATTACTACGTTCCCCAACAGTGGCATCCGAGCCTAGGTTTTATGGTTTGATGTTATTTGCACGAGTAGAACACAAGTGAGTTGTGGGCGATACAAGTCATACTGCCTACCAGCATGTCATACTTTGGTTCGGCGGTATTGTTGGGTGAGACGATCCGGACCAACCTTACGCGTACTCTTACGCGAGACCGGTTCCCTCGACGTGCTTTGCACATAGATGGCTTGCGGAAGACTGTCTCTCCAACTTTAGTTGAACCAAGTGTGACTACGCCCGGTCCTTGAGAAGGTTAAAACGGAGTCTATTTGACGAACTATCGTTGTGGTTTTGATGCGTAGGTGAGATGAGCTCTTACTTAAGCCCGTAGCAGCCACGTAAAACTTGCAACAACAAAGTAGAGGACGTCTAACTTGTTTTTGCAGGGTATGTTGTGATGTGATATGGTCAAGGCATGATGCTGATTTTATTGTATGAGATGATCATGTTTTGTAACCGAGTTATCGGCAACTGGTAGGAGCCATATGGTTGTCGCTTTATTGTATGCAATGCAATCGCGATGTAATGCTTTACTTTATTACTAAGCGGTAGTGATAGTCGTGGAAGCATAAGATTGGCGAGACGACAACGATGCTACGATGGAGATCAAGGTGTCGCGCCGGTGACGATGGTGATCATGACGGTGCTTCGGAGATGGAGATCACAAGCACAAGATGATGATGGCCATATCATATCACTTATATTGATTGCATGTGATGTTTATCCTTTTATGCATCTTATCTTGCTTTGATTGACGGTAGCATTATAAGATGATCTCTCACTAAATTATCAAGAAGTGTTCTCCCTGAGTATGCACCGTTGCCAAAGTTCGTCGTGCCCAGACACCACGTGATGATCGGGTGTGATAAGCTCTACGTCCAAATACAACGGGTGCAAAACAGTTGCACACGCAGAATACTCAGGTTATACTTGACGAGCCAAGCATATACAGATATGGCCTTGGAACACGGAGACCGAAAGGTCGAGCTTGAATCATATAGTAGATATGATCAACATAACGATGTTCACCATTGAAAACTACTCCATCTCACGTGATGATCGGTTATGGTTTAGTTGATTTGGATCACATGATCACTTAGAGGATTAGAGGGATGTCTATCTAAGTGGGAGTTCTTAAGTAATTTGATTAACTGAACTTAAACTTATCATGAACTTAGTACCTGATAGTATCTTGCTTGTTTATGTTGATTGTAGATAGATGGCTCGTGCTGTTGTTCCGTTAAATTTTAATGCATTCCTTGAGAAAGCAAAGTTGAAAGATGATGGTAGCAATTACACGGACTGGGTCCGTAACCTGAGGATTATCCTCATTGCTGCACAGAAGAATTACGTCCTGGAAGCACCGCTGGGTGACAGGCCTGCTGCTGGAGCAACGCCAGATGTTATGAACGTCTGGCAGAGCAAAGCTGATGACTACTCGATAGTTCAGTGTGCCATGCTTTACGGCTTAGAATCGGGACTTCAATGACGTTTTGAACGTCATGGAGCATATGAGATGTTCCAGGAGTTGAAGTTGATATTTCAAGCAAATGCCCGAATTGAGAGATATGAAGTCTCCAATAAGTTCTATAGCTGCAAGATGGAGGAGAACAGTTCTGTCAGTGAGCATATACTCAAAATGTCTGGGTATAATAATCACTTGATTCAGATGGGAGTTAATCTTCCAGATGACTGCGTCATTGACAGAATTCTCCAATCACTGCCACCAAGCTACAAGAGCTTCGTGATGAACTATAATATGCAAGGGATGAATAAGACTATTCCCGAGCTCTTCGCAATGCTGAAAGCTGCGGAGGTAGAAATCAAGAAGGAGCATCAAGTGTTGATGGTTAGCAAAACCACTAGTTTCAAGAAAAAGGGCAAAGGGAAGAAGAAGGGAAACTTCAAGAAGAACAGCAAGCAAGTTGCTGCTCAGGAGAAGAAACCCAAGTCTGGACCTAAGCCTGAAACTGAGTGCTTCTACTGCAAGCAGACTGGTCACTGGAAGCGGAACTGCCCCAAGTATTTGGCGGATAAGAAGGATGGCAAAGTAAACAAAGGTATATGTGATATACATGTTATTGATGTGTACCTTACTAGAGCTCGCAGTAGCACCTGGGTATTTGATACTGGTTCTGTTGCTAATATTTGCAACTCGAAACAGGGACTACGGAATAAGCGGACGCTAGCAAAGGACGAGGTGACGATGCGCGTGGGAAACGGTTCCAAAGTCGATGTGATCGCGGTCGGCACGCTACCTCTACATCTACCTTCGGGATTAATATTAGACCTAAATAATTGTTATTTGGTGCCAGCGTTGAGCATGAACATTATATCTGGATCTTGTTTAATGCGAGACGGTTATTCATTTAAATCAGAGAATAATGGTTGTTCTATTTATATGAGTAATATCTTTTATGGTCATGCACCTTTGAAGAGTGGTCTATTCTTGTTGAATCTCGAAGATAGTGATACACATATTCATAATGTAGAAGCCAAAAGATGCAAAGTTAATAATGATAGTGCAACTTATTTGTGGCACTGCCGTTTAGGTCATATCGGTGTAAAGCGCATGAAGAAACTCCATACTGATGGGCTTTTGGAACCACTTGATTATGAATCACTTGGTACTTGCGAACCGTGCCTCATAGACAAGATGACTAAAACACCGTTCTCCGGTACTATGGAGAGAGCAACAGATTTATTGGAAATCATACATACCGATGTATGTGGTCCGATGAATATTGAGGCTCGTGGCAGATATCGTTATTTTCTCACCTTCACAGATGATTTAAGCAGATATGGGTATATCTACTTAATGAAACATAAGTCTGAAACATTTGAAAAGTTCAAAGAATTTCAGAGTGAGGTTGGAAATCATCGTAACAAGAAAATAAAGTTTCTACGATCTGATCGTGGAGGAGAATATTTGAGTTACGAGTTTGGTGTACATTTGAAAAATTGTGGAATAGTTTCGCAACTCACGCCACCCGGAACACCACAGCGTAATGGTGTGTCCGAACGTCGTAATCGTACTTTACTAGATATGGTGCGATCTATGATGTCTCTTACTGATTTACCGCTATCGTTTTGGGGTTATGCTTTAGAGACGGCCGCATTCACGTTAAACAGGGCACCATCAAAATCCGTTGAGACGACACCTTATGAACTATGGTTTGGCAAGAAACCAAAGTTGTCGTTTCTTAAAGTTTGGGGCTGCGATGCTTATGTGAAAAAGCTTCAACCTGATAAGCTCGAACCCAAATCGGAGAAATGTGTCTTCATAGGATATCCAAAGGAAACTATTGGATACACCTTCTATCACAGATCCGAAGGCAAGACTTTTGTTGCTAAATTCGGAAACTTTCTAGAGAAGGAGTTTCTCTCGAAAGAAGTGAGTGGGAGGAAAGTAGAACTTGACGAGGTAACTGTACCTGCTCCCTTATTGGAAAATAGTACATCACAGAAAACTGTTTCTGCGACACCTATACCAATCAGTGAGGAAGCTAATGATGATGATCATGAAGCTTCAGAACAAGATACTACTGAACCACGTAGATCAACCAGAGTGAGATCCGCACCAGAGTGGTTCGGTAATCCAGTTCTGGAAGTCATGATGCTAGATCATGATGAACCTACGAACTATGAAGAAGCGATGGTGAGCCCAGATTCCGCAAAGTGGCTTGAGGCCATGAAATCTAAGATGGGATCCATGTATGAAAACAAAGTATGGACTTTGGTTGACTTGCCCGATGATCGGCAAGCAATTGAGAATAAATGGATCTTCAAGAAAAAGACTGACGCTGACGGTAATATTACTGTCTATAAAGCTCGACTTGTCGCGAAAGGTTTTCGACAAGTTCAAGGGGTTGACTACGATGAGACCTTCTCACCCGTAGCGATGCTTAAGTCCGTCAGAATTATGTTAGCAATTGCCGCATTTTATGATTATGAAATATGGCAGATGGATGTCAAAACTGCATTCCTGAATGGATTTCTAGAAGAAGAGTTGTATATGATACAACCAGAAGGTTTTGTCGATCCAAAGGGAGCTAACAAAGTATGCAAACTCCAGCGATCCATTTATGGACTGGTACAAGCATCTCAGAGTTGGAATAAACGCTTTGATAGTGTGATCAAAGCATTTGGCTTTATACAGACTTTTGGAGAAGCCTGTATTTACAAGAAAGTGAGTGGGAGCTCTGTAGCATTTATAATATTATATGTGGATGACATATTGCTGATTGGAAATGATATAGAATTTCTGGATAGCATAAAGGGATACTTGAATAAAAGTTTTTCGATGAAAGACCTCGGGGAAGCTGCTTACATATTAGGCATAAAGATCTATAGAGATAGATCAAAACGCTTAATTGGACTTTCACAGAGCACATACCTTGACAAGATTTTGAAGAAGTTCAAAATGGATCAAGCAAAGAAAGGGTCCTTGCCTGTGTTACAAGGTGTGAAGTTGAGTCAGACTCAATGCCCGACCACTGCAGAAGATAGAGAGAAAATGAAAGATGTTCCCTATGCTTCAGCCATAGGCTCTATCATGTATGCAATGCTGTGTACCAGACCTGATGTGTGCCTTGCTATAAGTTTAGCAGGGAGGTACCAAAGTAATCCAGGAATGGATCACTCGACAGCGGTCAAGAACATCCTGAAATACCTGAAAAGGACTAAGGATATGTTTCTCTTATATGGAGGTGACAAAGAGCTCACCGTAAGAGGTTACGTTGATGCAAGCTTTGACACTGATCCGGACGATTCTAAATCGCAAACCGGATACGTGTTTACTTTAAACGGTGGAGCTGTCAGTTGGTGCAGTTCTAAACAAAGCGTCGTAGTGGGATCTACATGTGAAGCGGAGTACATAGCTGCTTCGGAGGCAGCAAACGAAGGAGTCTGGATGAAGGAGTTCATATCCGATCTAGGTGTCATACCTAGTGCATCGGGTCCAATGAAAATCTTCTGTGACAATACTGGTGCAATTGCCTTGGCAAAGGAATCCAGATTTCACAAAAGGACCAAACACATCAAGAGACGCTTCAACTCCATCCGGGATTTAGTCCAGGTGGGAGACATAGAGATTTGCAAGATACATACGGATCTGAACGTTGCAGACCTGTTGACTAAGCCTCTTCCACGAGCAAAACATGATCAGCACCAAGGCTCCATGGGTGTTAGAATCATTACAGTGTAATCTAGATTATTCACTCTAGTGCAAGTGGGAGACTAAAGGAAATATGCCCTAGAGGCAATAATAAAGTTATTATTTATTTCCTTATATCATGATAAATGTTTATTATTCATGCTAGAATTGTATTAACCGGAAACATAATACATGTGTGAATACATAGACCAACAGAGTGTCACTAGTATGCCTCTACTTGACTAGCTCGTTAATCAAAGATGGTTATGTTTCCTAACCATGAACAAAGAGTTGTTATTTGATTAATGAGGTCACATCATTAGTTGAATGATCTGATTGACATGACCCATTCCATTAGCTTAGCACCCGATCGTTTAGTATGTTGCTATTGCTTTCTTCATGACTTATACATGTTCCTATAACTATGAGATTATGCAACTCCCGTTTACCGGAGGAACACTTTGGGTACTACCAAATGTCACAACGTAACTGGGTGATTATAAAGGAGTACTACAGGTGTCTCCAATGGTAGATGTTGGGTTGGCGTATTTCGAGATTAGGGTTTGTCACTCCGATTGTCGGAGAGGTATCTCTGGGCCCTCTCGGTAATGCACATCACATAAGCCTTGCAAGCACTGCAACTAATATTTTAGTTGTGAGATGATGTATTACGGAACGAGTAAAGAGACTTGCCGGTAACGAGATTGAACTAGGTATTGGATACCGACGATCGAATCTCGGGCAAGTAACATACCGATGACAAAGGGAACAACGTATGTTGTTATGCGGTCTGACCGATAAAGATCTTCGTAGAATATGTAGGAGCCAATATGGGCATCCAGGTCCCGCTATTGGTTATTGACCGGAGACGTGTCTCGGTCATGTCTACATTGTTCTCGAACCGTAGGGTCCGCACGCTTAACGTTACGATGACAGTTATTATGAGTTTATGCATTTTGATGTACCGAAGGTTGTTCGGAGTCCCGGATGAGATCACGGACATGACGAGGAGTCTCGAAATGGTCGAGACGTAAAGATTGATATATTGGAAGCCTATGTTTGGACATAGGAAGTGTTCCGGGTGAAATCGGGATTTTACCGGAATACCGGGAGGGTTACCGGAACCCCCGGGAGACTAATGGGCCTATTGGGCCTTAGTGGAAAAGAGAAAAGAGGCAGCCCACAGCTGGCCGACGCCCCCCTTCCCCAAGTCCTAGTAGGACTAGGAGAAGGGGCCGGCCCCCCTCTCTCTCCTTTCCCCCTTGAGAGTCCTAGTTGGAATAGGATTGGAAAGGGGAGTCCTACTCCCGGTAGGAGTGGGACTCCCCCTGCGCCTCCCTCTCTCTGGCCGGCCAGCCCCCCTCCTCCAACCTTTATATACGGAGGCAGGGGACACCCCAAGACACACAAGTTGATCCTTGAGATCGTTCCTTAGCCGTGTGCGGTGCCCCCTGCCACCAAATTCCACCTTGATCATACCGTTGTAGTGCTTAGGCAAAGCCCTGCGTCGGTAGTACATCAAGATCGTCACCACGCCATCGTGCTGACGGAACTCTTCCTCGACGCTTTGCTGGATTGGAGCCCGAGGATCGTCATCGAGCTGAACGTGTGCTAAGAACTCGGAGGTGCCGGAGTAACGGTGCTTGGATCGGTCGGATCGGGAAGAAGACGTACGACTACTTCCTCTACGTTGTGTGATCGCTTCCGCAGTCGGTCTGCGTTGGTACGTAGACAACACTCTCCCCTCTCGTTGCTGTGCATCACCATGATCTTGCGTGTGCGTAGGAAAATTTTCAAAATTACTACGTTCCCCAACACAACCAGAGTAAGATCCGCACCAGAGTGGTACGGTAATCCTATTCTGGAAGTCATGCTACTAGATCATGATGAACCTACGAACTACGAAGAAGCGATGGTGAGCCCAGATTCCGCAAAATGCCTAGAAGCCATGAAATCTGAGATGGGATCCATGTATGGGAACAAAGTGTGGACTTTGGTTGACTTGACCGTTGATCGGCAAGCAATTGAGAATAAATGGATCTTCAAGAAGAAGACTGACGCTGACGGTAATGTTACTGTCTACAAAGCTCGACTTGTTGCAAAAGGTTTTCGACAAGTTCAAGGGATTGACTACGATGAGACCTTCTCACCCGTAGCGATGCTTAAGTCTATCCGAATCACGTTAGCAATTGCCACATTTTATGATTATGAAATTTGGCAAATGGATTTCTCGAAGAAGAGTTGTATATGATGCAACCAGAAGGTTTTGTCGATCCAAAGGGAGCTAACAAAGTGTGCAAGCTCCAGCGATCCATTTATGGGCTGGTGCAAGCCTCTCGAAGTTGGAATAAACGCATTGATAGTGTGATCAAAGCATTTGGTTTTGTAAAGACTTTTGGAGAAGCCTGTATTTACAAGAAAGTGAGTGGGAGCTCTGTAGCATTTCTGATATTATATGTGGATGACATATTGTTGATTGGAAATGATATAGAATTTCTGGATAGCATAAAGGGATACTTGAACAAGAGTTTTTCAATGAAAGACCTCGGTGAAGCTGCTTACATATTGGGCATTAAGATCTATAGAGATAGATCAAGACGCTTAATTGGACTTTCACAAAGCACATACCTTGACAAGGTTTTGAAGAAGTTCAAAATGGATCAAGCAAAGAAAGGGTTCTTGCATGTGTTACAAGGTGTGAAGTTGAGTAAGACTCAATGTCCGACCACCGCAGAAGATAGAGAGAAAATGAAAGATGTTCCCTATGCTTCAGCCATAGGCTCTATCATGTATGCAATGCTGTGTACCAGAACTGATGTGTGCCTTTCTATAAGTCTAGCAGGGAGGTACCAAAGTAATCCAGGAGTGGATCACTGGACAGCGGTCAAGAACATCCTGAAATACCTGAAAAGGACTAAGGATATGTTTCTCGTATATGGAGGTGACAAAGAGCTCATCGTAAATGGTTACGTTGATGCAAGCTTTGACACTGATCTGGACGATTCTAAATCGCAAACCGGATACGTGTTTTTACTGAACGGTGGAGCTGTCAGTTGGTGCAGTTCTAAACAAAGCGTCGTGGTGGGATCTACATGTGAAGCGGAGTACATAGCTGCTTCGGAAGCAGCAAATGAAGGAGTCTGGATGAAGGAGTTCATATCCGATCTAGGTGTCATACCTAGTGCATCGGGTCCAATGAAAATCTTTTGTGACAATACCGGTGCAATTGCCTTGGCGAAGGAATCCAGATTTCACAAGAGAACCAAACACATCAAGAGACACTTCAATTCCATTCAGGATTTAGTCCAAGTGGGAGACATAGAAATTTGCAAGATACATACGGATCTGAATGTTGCAGACCCGCTGACTAAGCCTCTTCCACGAGCAAAACATGATCAGCACCAAGGCTCCATGGGTGTTAGAATCATTACTGTGTAATCTAGATTATTGACTCTAGTGCAAGTGGGAGACTGAAGGAAATATGCCCTAGAGGCAATAATAAAGTTATTATTTATTTCCTTATATCATGATAAATGTTTATTATTCATGCTAGAATTGTATTAACCGAAAACATAATACATGTGTGAATACATAGACGAAAAACAGAGAGTCACTAGTATGCCTCTACTTGACTAGCTCGTTAATCAAAGATGGTTATGTTTCCTAACCATAGACATAAGTTGTCATTTGATTAACGGGATCACATCATTAGGAGAATGATGTGATTGACTTGACCCATTCTGTTAGCTTAGCACTTGATCGTTTAGTTTGTTGCTATTGCTTTCTTCATAACTTATGCATGTTCCTATGACTATGAGATTATGCAACTCCCGTTTACCGGAGGAACACTTTGTGTGCTACCAAACGTCACAACGTAACTGGGTGATTATAAAGGTGCTCTATAGGTGTCTCTGAAGGTACTTGTTGGGTTGGCGTATTTCGAGATTAGGATTTGTCACTCCGATTATCGGAGAGGTATCTCTGGGCCCTCTCGGCAATGCACATCACTCAAGCCTTGCAAGCATTGCAACTAATAAGTTAGTTGCAGGATGATGTATTACGGAACGAGTAAAGAGACTTGCCGGTAACGAGATTGAACTAGGTATTGAGATATCGACGATCGAATCTCGGGCAAGTAACATACCGATGACAAAGGGAACAACGTATGTTGTTATGCGGTCTGACCGATAAGATCTTCATAGAATATGTAGGAGCCAATATGAGCATCCAGGTTCCACTATTGGTTATTGACCGGAGACGTGTCTCAGTCATGTCTACATAGTTCTCGAACCCGTAGGGTCCGCACGCTTAAAGTTCAGTGACGATCGTAATTAGGGTTTTTGTGTTTTGATGTACCGAAGGTTGTTCGGAGTCCCGGATGTGATCACAGACATGACGAGGAGTCTTGAAATGGTCGAGACATAAAGATTGATATATTGGAAGCCTATATTTGGATATCGGAAACATTCCGGGTGAAATCGGGATTTTACCGGAGTACCGGGGGGTTACCGGAACCCCCCGGGGGTTATTGGGCCTACATGGGCCATAAGGGAGAAGAGGAGGGCCGGCCAGGGCAGGCCGCGCGCCCCCTCCCCCCTAGTCCGAATAGGACAAGGAAGGGGGGGGGCGCCCCCCTTTCCTCTTTCTCCCTTCCTCCTTCCTTTTCCAACAAGGCAAGAGGGGGAGTCCTACTCTCGGTTGGAGTAGGAGTCCTCCAGGCGCACCCATAGGGCCGCCCGCACCTCCCCCTCTCCCTCCTTTATATACTGAGGCAAGGGGGCACCCCATGACACACAAGTTGATCCTCGTGATCGTTCCTTAGCCGTGTGCGGTGCCCCCTTCCACCATATTCCACCTCGGTCATATCGTAGCGGTGCTTAGGCGAAGCCCTGCGTCGGTAGAACATCATCACCGTCATCACGCCGTCGTGTTGACGAAACTCTCCCTCAACGTTTTGCTGGATCGGAACTCGAGGGACGTCACCGAGTTGAACGTGTGCAGAACTCGGAGGTGTCGTACGTTCGGTACTTGGATCGGTCAGATCGGGAAGACGTACGACTACTTCCTCTATGTTGTGTCAACACTTCCGTTGCCGGTCTATGAGGGTACATAGACAACACTCTCCCCTCTCGTTGCTATGCATCACCATGATCTTGCGTGTGCGTAGGAAATTTTTGAAATTACTACGTTCCCCAACAGGCACTTCACCATTATTTGGGCCTAGGGGAAGGAATTGGGAAGTAATAAGTAGAAGATGGGTTGCTAGAGTGACAGAAGCTTAAACCCTAGCTTATGCGTTGCTTCGTAAGGGGCTGATTGGGATCCATATGTTTCATGCTATGTTTAGATTTACCTTAATACTTCTTTCGTAGTTGCGGATGCTTGCGAGAGGGGTTAATGATAAGTGGAAGGCTTGTCCAAGGAAGGGCAGCACCCAAGCACCGGTCCACCCACATATCAAATTATCAAAGTAACAAACACGAATCATATGAGCATGATGAAAACTAGCTTGACAACAATTCCCATGTGTCCTCGTGAGCACGTTGCTTTATATAAGAGTTTGTCCAGGCTTGTCCTTTGCTACAAAAAGGATTGGGCCACCTTGCTGCACCTTAGTTACTTCATTTACTTGTTACCCATTACGATTTATCTTATCACAAAACTATCTGTTACCGATAATTTCAGTGCTTGCAGAGAATACCTTACTGAAAACCACTTGTCATTTCCTTCTGCTCCTCGTTGGGTTCGACACTCTTACTTATCGAAAGGACTACGATAGATCCCATATACTTGCGGGTCATCAAGACTCTTTTTTGGCGTCGTTGCCGGGGAGTGAAGCGCCTTTGGTAAGTGAAATTTGGTAAGGAAACATTTATATAGTATGCAAAAATTTACTGTCACTTGTTACTATGGAAAATAATCCTTTGAGGCATTTGTTCGGGGTATCTTCACCTCAAACGGAACCACAATTAGTTACTCCTCAACCTACTGCACCTACTGAAAATATTTATTATGAAATTCCTTCGGGTATGATAGAGAAACTGCTAGCTAATCCTTATGCAGGAGATGGAACATTACATCCTGATATGCACCTAATCTATGTGGATGAAGTTTGTGAATTATTTAAGCTTGTAGGTATGCCCGAGGTGTTGTCAAGAAGAAGGTCTTTCCTTTATCTTTGAAGGGAAAGGCATTGACATGGTATAGGCTATTGGATGATATTGGATCATGGAACTACAACTAATTGGAATTGGAATTTCATCCGAAGTTCTATCCTATGCATCTGGTTCACCATGATCGGAATTACATATATATAATTTTTGGCCTCGTAAAGGAGAAAGTATCGCTCAAGCTTGGGGAGGCTTAAGTCAATGTTATATTCACGCCCCAATCATGAGCTTTCAAGAGAAATTATTATTCAAAAAAATATGCTTGACTTTCTCATAATGATTGATCCATGCTCGATATCTCTTGTACCGGTTCCTGTATGAAGAAGGATATTTAATTCAAATGGGATTTATTGGAAAGAATTAAACGCAACTCTGAAGATTGAGAACTCGACGAAGGTAAAGAGTCAGGTATAAACCTTAAGTTTGATTATGTTAAATCTTTTATGAATACCGATGCTTTTCGTGATTTTAGCACTAAATATGGACTTGACTTTGAGATAGTAGCTTATTTCTGTGAATCATGTGCTACTCATGTTGATCTTCCTAAGGAACCTAAAAAAATTTCAAAAAGAAAAGTGAAAGTAAGAAAGACGAGCACCGTTGAAATGGGGGAGCTCCTTGAACTTTGTTCCTGCCCATGGTGGAAACTTTGCAAATCTTGAATTGCAGAAACTTTTCAACAGAAATAATTATCCCCTTGTATAAATCTATTGTATTGTAAAAATAATGTGCCAAGATTTTCCTTAGGATGATTAGATTGCTTGTTTGGTTTGTGCAGTGCAAAAACAGAAACTTTAGCTGTAGTGCATGATTTTACATTTTTTACTGGAAAGTCAAACGCTTCTGAAATTTCTTGCACAATATTTCTATACAAATTTTT